>OX465284.1:29996901-32396901 GCA_949987705.1 Thereva unica | reverse complement strand
AATGCTTCGTGCACATTTTCTTTTCCCCCCAATTTCTCGATCGCATAGGTGATCGACGCTTCCCCTCTTTTCATGAGAACTGTTACATTTACGCGTGTAGCATGAGCTTTTCCCCATAACAGGGGAAAGCTCTACGTATAATTTGAATCGACCGGAAAATCAACAACCCCCAAACCAAAATATTGAAATTGGTGGGGTAATAAAATATGAAGAACCGGAGGTCTGCTGTTTTAGAAAGGACCGAAGAAATGGCAGTTGGACCCAACACCAAGGCTACAAAGACCAGCAGCTAAAAAAAGTATTGATAACAATACATAAGTGATCAAAAAATAAATAAATAGTAAAAATAACAGTGAAAAGTAAAGGTGGTCTAATTTGTTTTAAGAAAAGACGAATTATATAAAAAGTAACAGGGGTTGGTGACCTACGCCGTTGGCTAGTACGCCCAATCCCATGTAGTGCTCTGTGAAACAAAGGTCGGCGCTGCACCAGAATAACTTTCTTAAAATCCTAGATAAAGTAATAGCAGAGGGTGCTGTCACGACATTTATAAAAAAACTAAATATTAACCGATTAAACGAGTGGGCTATTTCTGGTATTCTAAACTCTATAAAACATAGAAGTAAACTTGCTAGAGAGCTTAGAAGTCAGCCCTTCTGCAAGCCCTGAGAGTCTCTTAAACAAACAATATTGTAAAAACTGAATAATTTGATAAGAACCGCGAAAAGGTATCAGCGCGAAATCACTAAAGTTAAAAATAATCCCAAAAAGCTCTGGAAAGCAATGAAACTACTTACAAAACCAAAGAGACCTCTGATGTCTTCAAAATCACCCAACTGCAGCGTAGCAACAACAGCCTTGTAATCGAGGGGAACGTTGGTGATGAACAATGCACAATTACAGTGGATACAGGTGCTTCAAGATCTCCGGGCTGACTTGGTCGGTAGAAAGTGGCTGAAGAACGCGGACCAGTACACTTTGAAGACGGTAACCGGAGAACCAGTGAGATTAGATGGGGAGACAATGATGGATGTGGTGCTTGGCGACATTGAGTTTACACATGCGTTCCTGGCAGCTGACATAGTAGACGAGTGTATTCTCGGTTTGGACTTTATGACAACACACGGAATACTATTGGACATTGGAGAAGGGATGATGAAACACCGCAACAGGGGAATTCCAATGGATACTGCACTGTCCCGGCGACCATGCGAACCAGGTTTTAAGTATCGTTGGCGTATTGAGGAAAAATGTCAAAAGACGACTGCTGAGCCAAGCATAAAATATGAGGACCAGGGAATTCGAGATGCGCAACGCGACGACCCGGACATTTCTGCGATTTTGTCATGGAAAGAACACAACGAGAAGCCTAAATGGAAAGAGCTATTGGGCCCAATGGGATTCATTGCATATCGAAGGAGGAGTATTGAAGCGCAAATGGGAAACAGCTGATGGTACCTCTCATCGAATGCGGGTGCTAGTCCCTCGTGCTAGAATAACATATTCTCGAGGAGTGTCATAATAGCCCGTCAGGAGGACATTTGGGAGTCAACAAAACTCTGGCAAAAATAAAGGAGAGATTCTATTGGCTTCATATGCGGGAGGATGTTACGAACTGGTGTCGTAAATGTACAGTTTGTGCCGGCAGTAAGGGTGCTCGAGTCAGAGCGAAAGAAGAAACGCGACAATACAACGTTGGGACCTCAGTTGAGAAAATCGGAAAGAAGAATCCTAAGACGGCCAGTGATAGGATGAAGCCAAGGTACGACCTCCGAGCGAACAATAGTGGGTATGACGAAGGTAACCTCGTTTGGCTGTTTATCCCCCGGCGACGGAAAGGCAAGCCTCCGAAACTTCAGCGCCAGTGGGAGGGACCCTATAAAATCTTAACACGGCTCAATGATGTTGTCTACAGGATTCAACAAGGACCCAAAGGGAAGAAGAAGATCGTGCACACATAGACAGGCTGTGCCCATATCATCAGCCGGATCCAGCATGGACAACAACTGTTCGGGACGAACAGTTCTAAGAAGGGGGCAATGTGATGATTTATGCGCCATCTGTTCGTTAAAAAGCATAATCAACGATTGTCGCTAACAACTCTGGTTGATGTCTGAACTAATGATTTATGTACTAAACTAAAATTGGAACGAGCGATAAGTGAAGACAACTTCAAGCTTCTGGACGAAAAGAAACGAACATACCACTAGGCACTAGAAAAGGGACGAAGGTTCCAGAAGTTAGATAAAGGTGGAGCTTGGATATAACAGCGGCTTACAGGCGCTGAGAAAGTCAGTTTTTGATTTGAAAGGCGATAAAAGTGTTCTAAAATGAGAACAGTGAAAAGTGGTGATTTAAAAGTGAATTATAAAGCGGTAGATAGAATTTAATAGTGCGAGATAGTAAATTAGAAGTGATTATAGTGAACTATAAGAATTGTGTTTGTCATTAAATTGTGTTTTGATTTGTAATAAATAAATTATGGCGTGGATAATTAAGAAAAGTATTCCTTAATTAATCCTGCGAATCCGTTAAGCCGTAAAAACGTAACAATATTTAAGGTAGTTTTCAAACGTCATACCTAGCAGAGCGGGAGCATAGGGCATTATATGATCAAAACGACGCAATTTAAAGACAAATAGAAGGGTATAGTTGACCGCGACTTGTATTTAGGCCTCCGTAAGCGAAATAGGGCTTTACCAGTAGTATACGTAAAGCAAGAGGCAGTAGATTAGAGATATACCCAAAGTTGGCGAAGGCAGTCATGTTGAAGCCATGTTTGTTTTGCTGCGCAATAATAAAGACAGCAGCAAAAGACGCGCTCCAAAAACACAGCTGCCGGCGTCGCTGCGCGCGTCTTTTTTCTTCATGATATTTCAAAGAATGTTCTTTGTTTTTAACGTGTTTTTAATTAATGTTTGCTTTTAACCTGAATGTTTAATCAAAAAATGAATAATATATTCTTAAAGCTCAGGATTTTATCTTTCATTTTATATATTTAATAATTTTTTTAGGCTTAACTTTAAGTTGCTGGAATCAGTTTTATAAAAATCAGTGAAAATCTTAGAAATTATAACTTCCGGTCAACTTTTCTATGAGAAAAAAACAATAAAATTAAAAACTAATGACTTCCTTAAAAAGCTTAGAGTGTCCTCTTTAAAATGCTTTTTTTATTTTTTGTTTTTGGTGGATTTTAGGCAAAGATATTTCAGTTTTTCCCCGAACGCCTCGCTTGAATATTTGAATTCTGGAATTTGGCGCGCGTCAAATTTTCGAACTCGCAGTCTTATTTGTAATAATTTTTTATAATAATAAACAAACATTTTTTAATAAGTTATAACATAGCTTTTAGTAGAATTTTCCGCTCTTTCACGTGGTGTAATTAGTTTTTCGATTTTTCTTTTCTTTTTCGAGATATAACGCGAAAACCACATTTTCGAATTTGTTTTCGAAATTGTGAAGTTAGCATACACTTTAGAGCAGCAAAGGTTTTTTTATTGTGTTCTACACCCCAAAAAGTACCTATGATCCAATTTTCAGAGATATCACATTTTGTGCTGGGTCTAAGTCTCTCACAACTGGACTAATATGGCAATCTGGTTTTAGGTCTGGGTACAGCTACGAAAAAGTGCCGTTTCAAGTCTCAACTGATATTTTTGAGTCACTTGATAAAAATAAAATTGCAATCCTAGTCGATTTCTCAAAAGCATTTAACTCAAAAGCAGTCAAACTTTATGAAGTTAAGGTACAAGAATTTTTCTCCGAACCTGCGCTTCTTCATTGTGGAGTACCTCAAGGCTCTATCCTAGGCCCCTTGCTTTTTAGCCTTCAGGTCGTTTTTATACCTTCCAAATATAGTCAATCATTTTTCTATTCATCTATATGCTGGTGAAGTGCAGATCTATTTAAGCAAACTTGTTGAACTAATCGAGGATTGTACTATTCAGCTAAACAGTGATTTGAAACGCGCGACTGAATGGCCAGTTCAGTATAAGTTTCTGCTAAACCCTATCAAATCGTCCCGCCTTGTCGTCAGCAAAATTCCTATTGATATTGAAAATCTGTTCCCAAATTCTGAAAGTCATGGAAAAGTTAGGGAATTTTAAATTTCTGGAAAAGTCAGGAAAAGTTGTAAAAGTCGAGGAATTTATTTATTATAAGATTGCTCTATATTGCAAGCTGACAGTTGCGAGACAGCAGAGATCAGAAGGCGAATAAACGTTACTAACAGAAGCTATTTTGTCTATAGGAATGAGGTATACTGTATACCATTAGCGTGGTAATTACCGATCTGATGTTTGGATAAGAGGCCTGGACTTTGACAGCGGCTAATGAAACTCTTCTAGGCACTTTTGAAAGAAAAACTCTACTCACAATATTTGACTGTACCGGGAGCCGACATCGCTTGAAGGTAGCGATACTTCGAATGCCTGATGGAAAGCGAAATTCAGGGCGGCCAAAGAAGCGATATGTGGACTCCGTTGAGGAAGATTTAGTAAAGTTAGGCGCACGTATTTGGAAGATATTAGCCGCGAACTGAACGGCATGGAGAGAAATGCTGGAAGAAGCCAAGGCCAATAATATGATGATGAAGATTGCTAATTAAGGAAATCTCAGATTGCGAGTTTTACACAATAGTTCTTGATGAATCATTGAATAAAGTTACGCAGCGACATCGAATGGATTTGAATATTCGTTATTGGTCCAAATATAGTAATGAAGTGAACACTAGTTATTTGACATCGGTATTTTTGTGTCGATCGACAGCTCCACATTTAATCGATGCTTTTTCGGAGGGTATTTCATCGTTGACTAAAAATAAAATCTTAGAAATATCTACGGGCGCCTTTCTTAAATAACCTAAAATTTGTTTGAAAAAAAAACAAAGAAAGATATTCTTGAAATGAGTAGTTGCGGCCTTCATGCAATGCACAGAGTGAAGCATCTCCGCATTCCTCAGAAGTGTCTACAACTTCTTTAAAAATGTACCAGCAAGGCGTCAAAATTATTCTGAATAGTACATTCATAGGAACGGATATCTTCCCTAAGAAATTCTGAATATTCTCACAATATTGTAATAGAGAATAAGGTCACTGAATATGTACTTCTGACAGTTATACATGGCTTTTTAAATCATTAAGCTGTTGAAATCGAGCCAATCCTGACTAAATTTCAGTGTGATGCATCGTTTACCCCTTTCCTGTACTCTACCATTAGTGGTATAATAAAAGACATCATGGAGAGATTGGGTAAACCTTGGGAAGTCAGATGGTTGCGAAGGAGAGGGATTTTTCGGAATAGTTACAACAAGAGCCTGTTTCTATTGGCTAGGAAACTGAGAAACTTTAAGCCAGGTGTTGAAAATATGTGCAAGGACATTAGATATAAATGGGGCAATCAATTTCATGAACTTTGGAGAGATGTGGTCAACACCCACGGTGTTTGATTTGATAAGCAACAATGCAGAAAGAAGTTCGTGGCTATTAATACAACGAAAAGAGAGCCATCAGATGGGCACAGATTACCTTCAAACATGATCTACAACAAATGAAAAATGATATATACCAAATAACATGAAAATGATCACTTTTTACTTCAGCTAGCTACTTTCCTCTAATACATACCTCTACACATGACTGGAGACAGATCAGAAAATGACTCTAGGGCCTACTTTCATTTTATCTGCTCTTTAATTTAAAAATAACACTGCGTTATTATGATGCTCTAAGGTATTGTGATGATTATGCGCCATCTGTTTGTCGAGAGGATGAATCAACGATTTTCGGTTGTTGTCTGAACTAAGCATTTAAGTACTAAACTAAAATTGGAACGCGCGATAAGTGAAGACAACTTCAAGCTCCTGAACGAAAAGAATAGAACATACCACTAGGCTCGAGAAAAAGGACTCGAGAAGGTTCCAGAAAGTAGACAAAGGTAGAACTGCCTATATAAAAGCGCCTGGCAGCCGCTATCGAGTCAGTATTGATTTGAAAGGCGATAAAAGTGTTTTAAAGTGAGAACAGTGAAAGGTAGTGATTCGAAAGTGAACTATAAAGCGATAG
The DNA here is from genome assembly GCA_949987705.1 of Thereva unica. Lineage (NCBI taxonomy): Eukaryota > Metazoa > Arthropoda > Insecta > Diptera > Therevidae > Thereva > Thereva unica. Next base: position 32,390,839 of record OX465284.1, on the reverse strand, counting down.
ATAGAATTTAATAGTGCGAGATAGTAAATTTAAAGTGATTATAGTGAACTGTAAGAATTGTGTTTATTTTTAAATTGTGTTTGGTTTGTAATAAATAAATTATTGTGTGGATTATTAAAAAGTGTATTCCTTAATTAATCCTACGAATCCGTTAAGCTGTAAAAACGTAACAATTGGTGTCAGAAGTGGGATTAATTAAGAGATAAGTGAAATAAGTGAATTTTTAAAAACAATTGTGACCGGAATTTAATTTTGTGAGTACGAACTAAAGACATAATAATAAAATGGGTCGAAAATTAGTGGATTTGCGCATTGTGGAGTTGAAAAGAGAATTAAGTAAGCGCTCGTTATCAACGGTGGGGGCTAAAAATGCCCTAACCGCCCTGCTTCGAGAAGCTATGGTGAACGAAGGTAAGGATCCTGAATCCTACATGTTTGAAGGCGAGGTAGAAGAGGAGACAGAAGAAACGACAGTGAGTATGGCAGAACTTTTCAAAACATTGATGGTGATGAAGGAAGCGCAAGAACGGTCATCAGCAGCGCAAGAAGAGATGAAGGAAGCGCAAGAACGTGCATCGGCAGAGATGAAGGAAGCGCAAGAACGTGCATCGGCAGAGATGAAGGAAGCGCAAGAACGTGCATCGGCAGAGATGAGGGAAGCGCAAGAACGGTCATCAGCAGCGCAAGAACGTGCATCAGCAGAGATCAAGGCAGAAGTGTTGGCGCTAAAAGATGAACAGAAATTGGTAGCAGCAGTTCATGAACGCTCGTTAGCAGAGCTCAAAGAGTCGATGGAGGAACAGAGAAACCAGATGGAGCAAAAATTCGAACTAATGTCACTCTCTGTTGATAAAAAGCTAGATAACGTAAAGGAAAATGTGAGGAATGATCTGGAAAATCTCGAATCTTCCATTAAAGCAAATGTAGAGAATGATCTGGAAAAGCTCGAAAATTCCATGAGAGAAAATGATGAAAAGTTGAAGATTGAGCTAGAATCGGTCAGAGCCGAGCTAGAAAGGGTAAAGATTCACCACCCAGCGACAGCATCACATGAAGTCATCGGAGCAAGGAAACTGCAGCCTCCAACTTTCGACGGGCAAAGCCCATGGCCTACTTATAAGCTCCAATTCGAAGCAGCAGCAACAGGCAATTACTGGACTGAGGAGGAAAAAGCAACGGCCTTAACGTTGTCACTAAGGGGCACAGCAGCAGAAATATTGCAGTCAATACCAGCAGAATATCGCAACAGCTACGGGTTCTTAGTTCAAGCGCTGGAAATGCGTTACGGTGATCAGCACATGCAAGAGGTTTATCGACTTCAGCTTCGCAATCGACTTCAAAAGCCAGGAGAAACTTTACAACAACTATGCGCCGACATCGAGAGGCTAGTGCATCTGGCTTATCCTAGTTTTGGTCAAGACTATATCAATGAGGTAGCAAGAGAGGCTTTCCTGAACTCTTTTACCGACCGGGATCTACAAATGGCAGCCAGATTGGCCGGGAAGAATACTACCGCCGAAGTTTTGGCATATGCTCTGGCATACGAGGCAGCGAAGCAAGCAACAAGGAATACGGTCCACCTCAGGGGAATCAATATGACTGAGAACATTTGCCATCGAGTCAACACCTCGGAAGTACGTCGTCGTCTACGATGCTGGAACTGTGGTGAGCCGGGCCATTTACAAAGGAGTTGCCGAAAGCGAAGGAGAGTGGAATCGCCAGGGAGTAGGAGTGGCTCAACATGCTGTGGAAAATGTGGACAACGGCAGAAAGGCAACCGGAGGGAGTTGGTGGGGAAAATTGAAACCCCTGATGTTATCGTCAACATCACCCAACTGCAGCGTGGCAACAACAGCCTTGTCATCGAGGGGAAAGTTGGCGATGAACAATACACAATTACCGTGGATACAGGTGCTTCAAGATCTGTCATCAGGGCTGATTTGGTCGGTAGAAAGTGGCTGAAAAACGCAGACCAGTACATCCTGAAAACTGTAACAGGAGAGCCAGTGAAATTACATGGGGAAACAATGATGGACGTGGTACTCGGCGACATTAAGTTTACACATTCGTTCCTGGTAGCTGACATCGTAGACGAGTGTATTCTTGGTTTGGACTTTATGACAACACACGGAATACTATTGGACCTTGGAGAATTGATGATGAAACACCGCAACAGGGGAATTCCAATGGATACTGCTCTGTCCCGGCGACCATGCGAACCAGCTTTTAAAGATCGTCGGTGTATTGAGGAAAAGTGTCAAAAGATGACTGCTGAGCCAAGGATAAAATACAAGGACCAGGGAATTCGAGATGCGCAACGCGATGACTCGGACATATCTGCGATTTTGTCATGGAAAGAACACGAGGAGAAGCCTAAATGGAAAGACATCGCAGAGAGAAGTGAAATCCTGAAGAGCTATTGGGCCCAATGGGATTCATTGCATATCGAAGGAGGAGTATTGAAGCGCAAATGGGAAACAGCTGATGGTACCTCTCATCGAATGCAGGTGCTGGTCCCTCGTGCTGGAATAACAGATATTCTCGAGGAGTGTCACAATAGCCCGTCAGGAGGACATTTGGGAGTCAACAAAACTCTGGCAAAAGTAAAGGAGAGATTCTATTGGCTTCATATGCGGGAGGATGTTACGAACTGGTGTCGTAAATGTGCAGTTTGTGCCGGCAGTAAGGGTCCTCGAGTCAGAGCGAAAGAAGAAACTCGACAATACAACGTTGGGACCTCAGTTGAGAAAATCGGAAGGGAGAATCCTAAGACGGCCAGTGATAGGATGAAACCAAGGTACGACCTCCGAGCGAACAGTAGTGGGTACAAGGAAAGTGACCTTGTTTGGCTGTTCAACCCTCGACGACGAAAAGGCAAGTCCCCGAAACTTCAGCGCCAGTGGGAGGGGCCCTATAAAATCCTAACACGGATCAACGACGTGGTCTACAGGATTCAACAAGGACCCAAAACAAAGAAGAAGATTGTGCACATAGACAGGCTGTGCCCATATCATCAGCCGGATCCAGGATGGACAACTGTTCGGGACGAACAGTCCTAAGAAGGGGGCAATGTGATGATTATGCGCCATCTGTTTGTCGAGAGGATGAATCAACGATTTTCGGTTGTTGTCTGAACTAAGCATTTAAGTACTAAACTAAAATTGGAACGCGCGATAAGTGAAGACAACTTCAAGCTCCTGAACGAAAAGAATAGAACATACCACTAGGCTCGAGAAAAAGGACTCGAGAAGGTTCCAGAAAGTAGACAAAGGTAGAACTGCCTATATAAAAGCGCCTGGCAGCCGCTATCGAGTCAGTATTGATTTGAAAGGCGATAAAAGTGTTTTAAAGTGAGAACAGTGAAAGGTAGTGATTCGAAAGTGAACTATAAAGCGATAGATAGAATTTAATAGTGCGAGATAGTAAATTTAAAGTGATTATAGTGAACTGTAAGAATTGTGTTTATTTTTAAATTGTGTTTGGTTTGTAATAAATAAATTATTGTGTGGATTATTAAAAAGTGTATTCCTTAATTAATCCTACGAATCCGTTAAGCTGTAAAAACGTAACAGTATTTTCCGAAAAACCCTTTGAAATCTCTAGGGGCTGTACTATAACTAGAATTTTGACTTTAATGACTCATACTCGTGTAGAATCTTAGCTCATTTAGGAATGTATCATTTAACCAAGTTTCAGCGATCATTTGCACATTGAAAGACATGCTTTTGAATGGTTAAAGAGATTCTTTAGGTTACCTCTCACATCACTGCATTTGTGATAAAAGAGTCTTGACCTCAGGCGGGTGGGCTTGGTTTAGGATGATGAGTCGAGTTGGAGTTGGGAATGCACTTGAAGACGATATTCACTTAACAGCTGTTAGCAGTCAAATAATACGTTTGAAATAAATGAGAATTAGCATAATTTAGAAGTTTTCGAGTAAATTAGAAAAAAACGAAATAGTGATTTGGCACCCGACCCAAAAGTTAAATGAAATTATGCGATCAATGACAGAAGAGGATGTAAGAACTTTTAAAGGTTAATGTAATGTAGTTGCTCATTAGGCGCAAATACAAATGTGACTTGGATTGTTTGATTAGACGAAAAGTTGACTGCAAATACGAGTACGAAAGTTGAAATTTGCTATCGACGATCGAGTCATTTTAAAGAGGCTCGTATTGAAAGGAAAGTTTGGACACTCTACTCTCTTTTATTCTATCTAAAGCGCAAGAGCGATAAACTTATAAATGAAGGATGTAATTAAAAACAATATTGCATTTTCAAAAGCCATGAAAAATCCAATCTTAAATAAAAAAAATGTACATGTGCATATTTATTAACCATACTAAATAAATTCATCTCGGAAAATTCCAAACAAAGGGAACTTGAACAATTCCCAGCTAAGCAATCTGTCATCATTTAGGGGATTCATACGTCGTGTACATGGCTGTGACATTACAACTCCATAAAATCTACCCCTTGCAGCATTCCTGTTAATTTTTTTTTAAATTGAAGAAGTTTTTGAGCAAGACAGAAGAGTGTAAGTACCTGCAACGAATAAAATCTGCTATGCAGATACTTTTTCCCAACTTTTAAGATCCACTTAACCTTTCCCTCCCCTGTTTATCCCCAGCTATATACACCGGTTGAGGTAAAATTACAAAGAAAAAAATTTAATTCGCAACTTCCGCTTCCAGTCTCGAGATAAAGTCGATACAAAACTTATCATCAAATGTGCTCATTTACAACAAGAAAATTTCCCGAAGAAAAGAAAATCTTCTGTATAAGGAGCTGGTGGGGGGAAACCCCAATGAACAACTAGCGGAGGGGGAGCAGGGCGCGGATACAAATAAGAAAAATTTCCAGTATCCCAGCAAGAGCGCGGGGAGGGGATGAGGAGGGCTCCAGTTGCCGTCGCCGTTGCCGATGCCTTTTCAAAGTCAAGAGGAAGAAGAAATGTCCACGGCTCGCCCCTCCGCTACATGCTCCATCGGTGGGAGAAGGAAACTCAAGGAATTCTTTATTAGGTCACCGCGCGGCCCCTCGCAAATGACACAGGCCCGGTGGAATGGGGTAGGGAAATGTTGTCGCGCCACCTGCTGAGGTCAAGAATTCAGCGCAGTGCATCTGCCTGGGAGAGTGGATATTCGTCGCCTCCTTTGTTGTAGTTTTGTTGCTCCCGCAGTCCCCGCTATATTATTTGTCAAGATTGGAGATGACTTGGCATTGGAAGGTCTGCGGGGCTTAATACATCTTCGCATGAATTCATTTTCTGTATGGGTAGGGATGGTGTTGTCAGTCAGCCAGCGCCCCAATATCCAGTACTGAAGTACGATCAGACAACCTGACGGTATACCTTTATTGTGCTCCCAGCCGTGGGGCCGAGGAACAGATTGGAAGACAGCTCAAGGGTGGGTATGACGGGGTAGATGCTCTGTTAATAGCACGACATTGCGCCCCAACTGTGGCTGCATGGAATCAGGCACGTGATAAGCATGGGATGCTTGTGTATGGATTTTTTGCCAGCAGAGAGTTACCAAAGAAAAATTGCAGGCCATTCATTATTTTGAGATCTTTTTTGGTGACTCCTCATAATTTGATGATTTCACTGGGTATTACCCGGCATTCCCTATTTACAAATGGATAAATTAGGGTGCTTTAATTGTGATAACATCCAACTAAACAGATTGTCGTAGGGTTTTCGTTTCAATTTTAATTTACTTTTCTCGGTTAAAAATGTGTTGCTAGGAGATGCACAGTCTATCAGTAAAATCTAGAAAAAACTTCCTAAAATGATTCGATGGGTTACTTTTATATTAGGGCCTGTGTGTGTGTGAATTGTGACTAAATTGATGACTAAACTAAATTTTGCAGGTTTTGTCGTTAATGTAGGGAATTGCTGTGTGAATTCTTTTGATGACTAAATTCAATTGACAATAATTTTTTCGTTTATAATTTATATTATATGCTTTTTATATCGTATGCAACCATATTTATGGATGTAGAAGATATCATTATTGACAACAGGCTATTAGTTCTTCACTTTATTTTCCATTGTATTGAACTATTTTGAAAAAAATTCCACATCAATTTAGTCAACTGTCAGAAAATTTAGTCTCCTCGCCAAAAGACTAAATACTGTATTATCGACACTAAATTTTAGTCACTGAATTCACACAGGCCCTTAGTCTAATCAACGCTTGAGTAATAATCAATATACTTCTTTTACCTGTAAGCAAGGCCTAATCCCACCTCCCCGCGGTGCCCCCTGGAGTACTTCTTCGGAAGGAGCTAACGGGAGACGGCGAATGGCGAGCTCTCTGCGCCACAAAACAGAGTTTTAAGTCGGTTGGGCTGAGGGTTAGCAACCCGCTCCCATAAAAAACACCGTTGCTACGAGTCGGCAAACAATGCCTCGGAACCGGACGGACAACACGACGACGACCTTTGCTTTTCGAACAAGGACACGAATCGGATCATGGAATGTGAGAACACTGCTTGCTAAGGGACGGCTGTAAGAAGTCCTCAACGAGATGAATCAATATAATAGATAGTGTTAATTTAATAGCAGTATTTTTCTTTATATGCGGCTGTTTTTTTCTAGTGTGCTCCCCGATCAAATGAAAGGTTATGATAAGTAGAATACCATTAGCTGGTAGGTAGTTGTCATTCCAAATTCAAATTGGCGTTCAACACAAAATAGGGGTTTAGTTTTTTTTACAACGGCCTAGGTGTGGGTATCAACAGAAGTGTATGGCGAGTATATTACAGAAAGCTTTGAGATGTCATTTTAAATTTAATACGGCGATCACTACAAAATGGCGGTAGACATATAATAAAAAATATAGTTTAAAAAAATTAAAAAAATATGTTTTCTTTTTAGAATGAACTAAAAAGTGAAAAATAATTTTGAATGTAAAATTTTTATTGCTGCAGTATATGGAAACAACCTAACTTTCGAAATGTAAAAAGGGTGGGGTGCTAGCGAAAACAAGTGACGTTACGAGTTAAAACCGCCGTTGACGCCCGTTGATCGTTATCCCGCGATTTTTTTCTAATTTAGCAACTGTTTTGGTTCTTAAACCTCCCTTTTTCTACCTTTATTGCGTGATGGGAGTGTCGCGAGCAAGTGGTAGTGCTTTATCAATAAAAAACATTAATAATCATCGTGAAAATCTTCTCCCGTCACCACAAAATTTACCAAACTGGGATTTTGGACCCTGGTGCCAACATAATTATTATAGTCACTCTTCATTTTTCAATTAAATATGTAATCTCTTTAAAATTTTAAAATGTACAAATGTAGGAACATTACATGCCCAGCCGACAACAGCTCTTCCATCCATGAAGAGGAATGGATATCGTGTAGTAGTATTTGCAGCAGCTCTTTCCATGCTTCATGCATTGAAGCTTTCGGTCGCTTCACTCAGTTATGTGAACGAGTGTAAAAATAATAATTTGAATTCTACTACCGTGATTGCAAAGCGATAAAACTCTCGCATATATTACTGGCCATCAAGTCCAACAACAACAACATAATGGATCTGACAGAGTCTCTTAATCAGTTGAAAAGCGATTTTGAAGCTTGCAGCGCGAAAACTTTTACCTCGGAGGAAAACACGCAACTCTTAATAGAAAACAGCGATGAATTTTCGTGCGCTGTTGATGGAATCGACAATAACTCTAGAAATTGCTCTAAAAATTTTGAAACCATAAATTCTAAACTCGACAAGTTATCCAATAAAGATGTTACTGAAATAGTCGACAAGATTCCAAAGTTATTAAAACAATTAAAATAACTGCAGATACTAAGGCAGGCAAATGCAACAGCGAAATGGCGGATCTGTTCGCAAAAGTCTCCGTCGGTCTCGATAAGCTCGCTACTATGACTCAATCATCCAGCTGAAAAAAGACATAAAGGCGCATTTTAGTCTTCTGGAAGCAGAAGGTAAAGTCTCAGTCGGTGGTTGATGGCCAGAAAAATAACGATTCGACCTCTGATCCAGTCGTAGATCTACCGACATCTCTCTCAGACAAGTTGGAGAAAGATCAACTACTCGACGAATGGACTGCAACCAACCAAAGCTACAACTGTGGGGATAACTTTACCCTTGGTCCTCCTAATCTTGCAAACCTCCACGTGCAGTCTCGTCCAGTCCATGTCTCTATTTACCACCGCTGCACCTTACTGAACAGACAATCGGTAAATTCGGAACAACGTAGATGAATGGAACAGCAGACTAAAAAAAATAAACGAAGCAAGCTGAACACTGGAGTCAACAAGTGCTTCAAAGTAGTCATGCTTACTAGAGACCAATGGCTGTTTTTCAACCAAATGTCGGGCATCTTCAGATGGAAGAACTTAGCTCTCTGCCGTTCGAGTAATAGTTTAGGTATTAGAAATAATAAACATAAATCTAAAATAGTGTTAAATGAAAAACAAAAATCATGTAAAATATCGAATGCCCTAGTACAACATGCAATACCCCCTAGAAGCACTCCTACTAACTATAGATCGTATAGGACCAATACTGCTTCTAGTATATCACCCGAATCCCCACAATACCCCTAACAACACTCCTACTAAATATATGTAGTTATAATAATAATGGAACCAATACTAACAGCATTCCAACTGCGTCTAATTCAGTTCCGAGCCTGAACAGATCAATCCCACAAACACTTAACGCAACAACAACAACTAAAATTCACAATCCTTACCCTAACATCTCTCGGAGCCACATAATTGTCGGCGGTCGTTCCTACGCTGATGTTAATGAGATCTCAATACAACCGCAGTCTTCAGTTCCAAATGACACACAGAAATCAGTGTTATGGCTAAAATGATATCTGAACCGAGGAACACAGGTTATCAGATTCCAAGGATCTCTATCTAATGGGATCGAAGTAACCTCCGGTGTTCCTCAGAGTTGTCATCTTGGCCCCCTTCTCTTCAATATTTTCATCTCCGATATATCCGAAAAATTAGCAAATATTCCACATCTCTTTAAGGCGGATGATCTCAAACCTTATAGTGTCATTGGCCGGGTTTATGCCGGGGACACTTTGGAGTGGACTGACGTGTTGTAAGCGGCATATACGGGGAGAATTTTCGGCGCAACCTGGACAAAGTGGATCTGCTTTTTGGCGTGACCAAACATGTGGCACTACTAAGAAGTTACGGTATAAACGGTTTAGACTTTCTGGAAATGTCAAACGGCGTAAACAAAACTAATGAGGGAGCAAAATGGAGAACCAAAAAGTTATTTGGACGCCCTCGGAAATTAATACTTTACTAGATATAATGATAGAGGAAAAGTTGATGAAGCTGTTGGACGATAAAAAAACGCGAAACAAAGAAATTTATAAATTAATAAAAACTAAATTGGAGGAATTTGGTTATAAAAGAGACGAAGACCAAATAAAAAGTAAATTTCAAAAATTAAAAACACAATTTCTTAGAGTGAATTCGAATAACAACAGAAGTGGGTGTAAGCGTATGGACAACAGCTTCTATGAAAAAATGCAAACATTAATAAAAGACCGTCCTGCGTCTTGTTTTAAACATACAGGCTACGAATCAAGAGTAGGTGAGTGTTACTTTTTTATTACATGGCGTTATCATAGGCGTTCTTGTGGAATTTAATTTTATATAAATTAAAATTTAATTATAGAGAATACTCCAACATCACCTGAAATAGAATTAAATGCCATAGATAATATTGAAGATATAATTATTGAAGAAGACATAGATGAAAACGAAAATATACCTCCAACGCCCCCCCGATCATCAAGTAAGTGTATGAAAAATGTTGAAAGAATATGTTTAACCTTTTGTTCTACTTTTATTTAATATAGAAAAAAATAATAAAAGCTATCAGTCAATTGTAAAAACAATGACTAAAGACATAACAAAGGCAATAAAAGAAGAAACGGATAAAGTAATATCTTCACTACATGAAATGCAAAATCAAGACCACCAATTTCTTAGAGAAATACAGTCAAATGACCAATCCTTAATTTTACAACTGTTCGGGCTGCCAAATACTCCTCCTCAACCTGTGTATTACTGCGTGGAAAGAGCTGACCAATGAATTTAAATTTATTTTTCATCCTTACACTCTCGCAGTGAATAATTATTTTGTGATATGAAAGTACTTTTTTGGTATATAGATAACATCAAAATTAAGTATTGCTTTTTGTCCTTTTATTTTAATTTAAATGAATTCTTTATGTTACATTAGTTTTTTACACTATCAATGAATTTATATTTATTTTTTATCCTTAGACTCTCATATTAACTATTTTGTGATATTAAAGTATTTCTTTGGTATATATCAAACATCAGAATTAAGTATTAAATTTTTTTTTCTTTTATTTTATTTCAATGAATTCTTTATTATGTTACATTAATTTTTTTATATTGAATTTCATAATATTAAAATCTAATTAAAAATGTATTAAAAATTTGTTTTAATTGTTTAGTAATTCTCATTATTCAAATTTATTAAGCAGCATTTCCGCAATGGTGTCCCGCATAACTCTCGCATTAATGTTTTCAAATTTTTCTGTAGGTCTATCAGAGATTGCTACAGCTTCCGATTCTACAGGGAAGAAGTTGTTAGGGTCATATTCTTGACGGAACATATTATGCAATATACAACATGCTGCTACAACTTGTGGCATAAAATCCACATCAATTTCTGATCGTCTGGAGAGTATTCTCCAACAAGATTTGAGTATCCCGAAAGCTTGTTCTACTTTTACTCGGGCGGTATTGAGCTTACGATTGAACAGAGTCTTCTTTCTTTCCAATTCCGTGCCAGGATAATCTTTCAAAATCCATGGCAATAAGGGATATGCTGGATCACCCACAAGAAAATAGGGTATTCTAACGGAATTAATGTGGAAATCAGACTAAAAACAAATAGGGTTTGTTATTAGTTTTAAATTATAATGTTGATATTTAACTTACAACTGGAAATGCGACTTCTGCATCCTTATACAATTGCGATTCCTTAAGGACTGTGGCATCGTGCACGTTTCCTGGAAACTTGCAAGAAATATCCCTAAACCTGAAAAACAATAGTTTAGTAAAAACTTCAGAAGACAATAAAAAAACTATACACATACATGTACTTATCATCGACTACTGCCTGTAATACAATGGATGTCCATCCTTTTCGGTTAATGAAATCCGTTCTTCCTTTATTGTACACAGTCACAGGAATGTGGGTGCCATCTATAGCTCCCGTTATTTGCGGAATTCCGCAAACGGCCTCGAATTTACGAGAAATACGTTCACATTCTTCGCCTTCAGGGAATTTTATTACACGTTTCGATAGGCGCTTTATGATGGCTCTTATCACTTCATAAAATATTTTGTGGACTGTTGACTTAGAGTAACCAAAAATATTACCCACAACTTGGTACTCAGAACAACTTTTTAATGTATAAATCGTAATGGCAACCTTTTCTTCAACTGAAGCTTTTCGTTGATTTATAGAGAGAGGATTGGGTTTAATTTGAAGATCGGTACTTAAGATTTCACACAACCAGTTGAAATGCTGCTGCGATATCCGAAATTCTCCTTTGAATCGATCGTTCAATTTCGTTAATAAATTGATCCCAACTTTATTTTCACGATAATAATACCCTATGCTTCTGTGGCGCGGTTTGTAAATTTTTATTAAATTTTCCATTAGCTCTATATATTTGCAAACTTTCCGCTTCCATAGATTTATAATTACACTGAAAATAATGTTTAAGAAGTTCTAAAATAAAATTATTTCTGTTTTCATTGAAAAAGTGTAAATTAAACATACTTTTTACGTTTATTTTGTAACTGTCTCCAGTATAAAATACTTTTAGATCGCTTCAGTTGGTAATTTATTAATATTTTTTCCATTATTTACAAGTGTAGAGTATTATTATTATCACCGATGACAAATGTCAAATGTAACGATAACAATAACGTTTCGGTTAAAACGATAACCAAGTTGGCAGCTCCGTTTTATAAATTCTAAAGTGTCCGCGGCATAAACCCGGCCATTAAGACCCAAGCTGATCGTTCATGCAGACAAAACTCATTGCCCTACAAGACTAGTGCTCCACGAACAAACGGCAATGGCTGCGTTCAAGTTACGCAGCTGACTGCAGCAGCTGATTGTCATCTGCATTCGAATGCCGAGTATCAATGTATTTTCGCAGCTGTTTTCATATTTTGAACGTATAAATGCAATATTTTGCAGTTAGCTGCGTAACTTGAACGCAGCCAACTTAACACAACCAAATGTCATGCAATTACCTTCTCCCGTGGAAAAAACACACAGAAGCAGTACTATTATCTCAACGGAATGATGAAGAATCGGGTTGATTATATCAGATATCTAGGCGTCGTCCTAGAAAAAAAATCAATTTCGACATGTGCTGCGATAATAACTGCCAAAGCCAATAAACTTCTTGGTATCAACAAAAGGAAATCCAATGAATTCGGTAATGTATGGGTCAGAAATCACTCTTCTGTTCTGTAGTCCGCCCGATTTTGGAATATGCGTGTCCTATCTGGGGTACTAAACTCCAAGGAAGCAGCAGGAGGATCGAATCCATTCAAAAAAGGTTTCTCCCTTTCGCTCTGAGAGATCTACACGAGCCCCATAACTAGCAAACCCTACCGCACTACTTGGACAGGCTCAAAGTGCTTGATCTCATGCCGTTATCTAGGAGAAGAAAACTGCTCATATCTTGCGTTGGGCGTTGCCTTTGACGTCCTAAGTGGAAATTACTCTAAGAACGAGCTTGTCAACAGAAGCTGTATAGTTTTCAATAGTCATAGCTTCTGTTTCTCCCCTTCACTCAACAAAGCATCCTACAAGAAAATACTCAGATCCCTACTAACATAACTCCCTCTCTCTTGACAATAGTAGGTTTTCAGTAGCTGTCAATAGTTATTGTTGTTAATCAATTATTATAAAAACACTGTTGTACTACTATGTTTTTTTAATTTAAGGGTAATTACTGTACTTGGTTTAAGTGTGCCTTGTTTGGCGAATAAACTCAAACTCAAACTCAAAAGTTATTTATTCATTTAAACATAAAAAGTACAAATTCAATACATGTTAAGTTAATACTCGCCAAGAGGCAGACCGTATAATGTGATAAGAAAATACTTAAGTACTAAGTTTATATAAAGATATAAAATATGCGCATGATTGCAACATATTACTGTGATAGTAAGTGTCGAGCCAGGTGAATAGGCTGACTACAAGTATGATAATATTTAATCATAATCTTAGAACTAACTTAAAACTAAACATATACAAACAAAACAAAACTTAAAGCTAAAAATAAATATTTTGCATTCTGCATATAATGTATTTTATATACTAGTAAATGTAAATAGTTATATGTATAAAGTAAAGAAACTTATGCTAAAGATAATGGTATTAGTGAAATCCCCTCGCTCTCTGGCTCTCCCTGGTAACTCCCTGATAACTCTCTGATAACTCTCAACCCCGACAATCCATCTCCTCCGTGAAATGCCTTTGTTCTGGAAAACCGCCATCTTGGAGACGCCATCCAAAGTCATGATATGACATGAATCTTCAAATTTTTATTAGAAGAATCCGATATACGGAACATTGTAAATTATTTTATTTTATTCGCACAGCAATGCGGTAGCGAACATTGAACATGTTATAGTTAATTACTAACTGATATACATTAGTAAGTCTGTTAAGAAATTTTTGTTTCAGAAATTAAGAAATGGCCTCCCAACATTTCTTAAAACTGTTATATATTTAGTTATAAATATGTTAAGTCCGTTTATTTAGAAAATCTAATCACTGACACTTAAATACAATATTCAATTGAATATTAAAATACTAAGTACACTTGGCTATCAGACGCCATTTTGTTTAGGCGGCACCGCCGCAGCGGACACGTCCGACCAGGTCCGTGTCTCCAACCGAACCTTTGGCGAATAAATAAATAAGAACATCTACTGTAAGTTTCTAACAGGAGTGTTCGAAAACGGACAATAAAATCTGAAAAAGAGTTCCAAACTGCATTGACGGTAGAATGGGAGAAAATTTTCGCCGGTAATTACCGAAATATCGTCGAATGCGATCCAAAGACGAGTAGACTCCGTTATAAAAGCGTAAGTAGTTCACACAAAATATAGATTCTTATATTTCATATCTAAAAGGTTTGGTTATTTTCAGTTTGTATACTACTCTTTGCCTGCCAGAGGAGCCATTTTCAGAGAATTTCTTCTTTTTCCATGCATCACACTTAGTATCTTAATATATTATAATTAACAATAAAATACTTGAGTGTAAGTTTTACTTTGCCTCGAAATACCTGAGTAAAAATAAAATTAGCCCGCTCCTACCCTCCAACAAGCGCGCATGGCGCCCGAATCAGGCACACCATACCCGAGTAAAGATAAGACTCGCTCACACCTAAAATGAAACAGGCACGGTACGCCTGACTAAAAAGAACGGACGCTCCTATCCTGAAACAGGCACGCAGCAACAGCCTCAAATCGCTTGTATTGCACCTAAACGAAGCACGGCACGCTCACACTTTTTCTAGACTAAATGAAACTTTAAAAAATTGTGTAAGGCGAAGAAAACGGGCAATTATCTTGGTGCCATTAGCATACTCAAGAGACCGGTTCTCGTTCGATCGGCGAAGCAGCATTGGACGTGGTTAGTACTTAGTTGGGGGACCGCTTGGAAAAACTACACTACTTTTGGAATAGTAAACTACGGATATACGTACATTCATAACTGTAACGGAGACTTGCATACCTCTGGCTGGTGCATTCTTAGATTTTCATGCTGTGGCGTGATCGTGCATATCCATGGAGCATGCGCATTTGTTCGCTACGGGTGCAGGGTGTAGGCACCTGGCTGCTTTTAAGAAAACTCACTAACTAAGTTATTTTTACTCGCGTATTTCAGTCTTTATTTGTTTTTTAAGAGGATTTCAGTTCACAAACTTTCGAATCTCACTGTAGTTTGGCAGTGTAGTCGATTTAAAAATTTGTTGATAAACTAACCAGTTAACTCATGCCAATGATGGTGTACGGCTCTTTAAGTTTATACATTATAATTTCATTCCACGTCCCCAAATGATTTCCTTCTTTCAACAGATTCCCCAGAATACTGGGCGTTTAAAAATTATATGAGTAAAACTTAACACAAGAAAATTTTATTCTACTTGAGATTTGTAGCGACGTTATTAAACCTTTTGTAAAACAATTTCCCATTAAACTTCGATGTGCCTTGTGTTCTCAATTTCATGACGCGGAACTTCTCGCATTCCAAAATCCTAAGAATATATCCCGAAAGTTAACTTTTGGTGGTGCGTATCTGATTCCCAATCTAAGATGAAGCAATCACAAATACTTCCACAGGAAACCCTCCGAAATTGGTGCACAGTCGGCTCTGGCAACTCTTATTTCGCATTATAGTCCGTAGGTAATATTTACCCACATCCTGAATTCCTCGACACAAAACACGAAAACCTAAAAGGGGAGCGGACAGGAAAAGGAAGTGCAAACATCGCTTACCTTTCTTCCTGTTCGGCGGCGGGGAAGGGGACCGGGAAACCACAACCAGCCTTTGTTGTATCAGTCCGGAGCACCACTGACGGTATGCGCCCATCAGGGTCAGGGGTGTCTGCACCTTTTATCTGGACCATGTTTTCCAAGGACTCCACGTTCTTATCACTACGTTGGTCCACTTCAAAGCACTCGATTCGCCCCAACAGTAGGGTTTCACCCTTTGAGTTTCGAGTGCCGCATTGAGTTTCCTTCAAGTCGTTATGTCGTTGGGGTAACGTGAGTTGCGGTAAATTTTGGCAATTTGCATCCCTTCTGGAGCCTAACCTTGGTCTCTCCGATTTTTTTGCCATCGTCAGATTGTCACACCTCTCACAGTGGCACTTGACTACAGCCGGCGCGCAGGGTGATAATTATCGGTGCAGAGCCCCAAGAAAATGAGCAACGAGGTGCCATAACGGTGATGAAGTCGAATGCAAATGACGCCACGTCCTAAGGAGCCCTAAATGGGGCTAAATTGTTGCAATTATTGCTCTTGGGGGATCACTTGAAGGCGAGGTCAAGTAGTTTGTGCCGCGATGATGGGCGGTGCAGACTAAACGGCGGGGGAGCGGATAAATTTTTATTGACAAAATGTAAATGGATGAAAGCAACTTATTGCGGAGAATTATGCAAATTTTTCGTAATTGTTCCTCTGGTGTATGTATATTCGCCACGATGCGATGGCTTGCCAGCAGTTTTCTTTTCTTTTGCGGCATCAGTATTGGTGGTGATAATAGAGCGCCAGGCGAGGAATGAGGTTCGGCTAAAAGGGCAAATAGTCAGCAGTGACTACGTTTCCTTCAAGGAAAAATTATTGCAGATTTTAGCGAAAATTCTTATTTTATGAGCAGTGGAAGGAAGCTGCTGGATAAACATAAACTGAATGAATTACTTTCTTGGTTTTCCCTTCATTTTTATCCTTAAATTTCTGTTTCTTTCTTTATGAACTGAAAAATTGCTTGTAATGGTGGAATTGACTTGCTGGGAGTGCTATTTTGAATCACATCTGATGTATTTATGAAGGTGAAGGGGTTTTTATCTTTAATGCATGCCGGACTAATTTTTAAAAGAAATTTTTTACTTTACAAAATCTTTTATAATATGTAGTTAGTTGAGTTTCCACAGTTTCTTTCATACCGATTTTTTTAGATTGCATACCCTACGGCGGGCGCGAAATATTCCAGTGCTACTCAATCAGAAAACATGCATAAACATATTTTTCAATTTGATTGAAAAATAGAGATCGATTTTATTCTCTCTTAATCCCGCAAACTTCACCCTGATCTCTCCCGTGGCTCATCAACGAATATTTCAATCGATCAATGCATTGACTCGTGTCGTCTATCATCACCCAAGATAGAATTGAATGAAAAGTTAATCTTCGCAGAATTTAACGAAAAGGGAATGTTATTCCAACAGTTATGACATCGAAACGTTGGATTTTTTTTGGATTTAGTAGCTATTACTACGCGTGAGATCTTCCAAATGCAATGCTTAAGGCAGATTATCCGTGTCTCACCACGTAATCGCGAAAAAGTTAGACAGAGGTGCGATCAACAGACACTGATCAAAGAAGAAATACAAAAACGTCGATACGGTGGTTTGGACATGTTTGGATGATAACCCCGTGCCACGTAAAGTTCTCTGGCGAGACCGTCCGGCAGACTGGAGAACTTAGCGTGGGCACCGAAGAAAACCTGGCTAAAGAATATCGAGGTCGACTTGAACAATCAACGATTATCAATTATTGAGACGTGTCGCCCAAAAACGTCGTGAATGGAAAAGAATAATGAATGGGGTTCGAGACCTAGCAACACCTACAGCAACATATCCGTTACGGGGACTTCCCGCTCGGACCGCCAGCTAACGGATCAAAGAAGAAGAAAAAGTTATTAATAGTCAAGGCTTGTTATTAGTCTCTCATCTGGGTTTTCTAAATGCAGTGCTGTACCGAAAGGTCAGAAGTGCTCTATAGGACAATATGATCATTTCGTTCTTCTACAGTCTAGGCAAGTATTTTTATAAGGCGTTTTTACATATTTAGTTTTATAACCAGTGCCGCGCCACCCATATGTGCCTGTACATTTGCACTGGGCGGCACTTGGGAAGGACGGCAATTGTTACAATATATTTTTATAAATATGCCGCGCTGACGGCAAGGGCGCCATCTGAGCGCAAAAATTTAAATGAGCGGCGGCGATAAACAAAAAGAAGACAAACATCAAGCACAGGAGCAAATACGCGTAATCCGAGGCAATTTCGGCAGAGTCCCCACCGGCAGATCAAGTACGCCGACGTTGACGCTCTCAACATTTCAGCTACGAAGGTCGCAACGAATTTTATTATTTCACCCAAATTACTCTAGAGGTTATAAATGTTATTGACATTTTTTTTAATGATCATCTTGATTTTACCTATCGAACCCTCTACCCACATTTTGAAATTTCATTTTTAATTTTTTTTTTTCATTTTTAATAAAAAGTCTAATTTTAACTATTATTAACTATTATTTAAAAACACTATTTTTTCTATGAAATTTATTCTAACGGGCCGAAAATTTGAGTTTTCGTAACCATTTTTTTAAATCTTCGTCTTTTAGTCAGCTATTAATCGGTCTAGATGAGTTTTTGATTTAGTTGTTGACAGCTGTTAAAATTACTGTCAAATATCAAAAAATACGATATTTATATAAATGACATATGGTTGACATATCACCCTGTATTTTTGTAACTCTATCAAAATTTTCACAAAATGGCCGATAACTTACGTAGCGTTAGATGCAGTTAGTTAGAGAAAACTCTATCTTTTTTAGAATTTTTTTTCCTATATCACCATATTTTTTGTTTCCTGTTGGCAATTAACGCAAAAATTACATGGAGCTATTTAAGATTGATTGGACTAAATCAATATATGTTTTTTTAGTGAAAGCCTTCGATACTTTTACTTTTATCGCTCGCCTTGCGCATTGCTTCCCTTGTCCTGAACCTTACGAACCGCCACTGATCTCGCCTGGCCCAGATCTTAACCCTTTTCTCCAAAAACTCTTCGGTTTTCTGCCACCGGTAACTTTTCTCCAGCTATCTCTTAGGATGTTTGTTTAAGGCTCTTGGTACTGCTTGTCCAGGCTGACTCTGGTAGCTTCCTGATGAACCCTTTTGGAAGTAATTCTTCCCTTTCCAAAACTCGTGCCAGGGAGAGTCCTTGTTTTCCTTTCGGTTTTCTTAATTGTTTGTTGGTTTGGTTTTGAAATCTCGGGTTACTCTATGGGAACTTCCATATCTCCTTGGTGTTCGACCAGTCTGACTCAAAATTTTTCTTTCCTCCTGTGTTTGTTTGTTTCTCCCCTACCCCTTTTCAATTTCTCCAAAATTCCTAATCAAATTCTATAGTGGCTAATACAAGGTGAATTTTGAATCAGAGGATAGGCCCGCCGTTACATATACTATATTGTATTGTCTTCAGAACTAAAGATGTGTGATATATCAGTCTGTTTCCAGTCCTTTGGCAAGACGTAGTTTCCGCCCAATTGGATTTTGTTTTCCAAGGTGATCTAGATTACGTGCTAGAAAAGGCGGAAAGGTTACATATCACGAGGAGATTTTCGCTTTCGCCCTCGCACCCTCAGCCCTTGAACCTAGGAGGTTCTCTGCCATTGTTGAAAATGGCTCCCCCACATCCCCTTTACATATTAAAAACAAAATTGGAAGGGTTGCAAATCGTTTGCAAAGCTCATCTCTATCTCTTAGTCTATGAGTAAATATCCTAAGAAAATATACCAACTACTAGGCATCCACTACAATAATCAATCCTATGGCAACCTACGTCATCTAATCTTGGTGCATTATCGAGACGTTAGAGTAATACAGAGTACAATAAGCAGCAAAGCTGTGAAGGAGGGTTTGAAGGGTTAGAAAGTAGATAATTTAATAAAAAATTTAAAAAAAAAAAAAAAACCGACTTCAAAACTACATATACCTATGCATGCATATGTACAAACTTAAACTAAAAAGTAAAAAATAATATTTTAATTACCTCAAAGCAAGAGCCTTAAAGGACAGTTAAAAAAATTATTGATATTTATATATGTATGTATCTATTTAATATTTTTAAAAAGTTCATTTTGGAGACGGTGCCAGCCAAAGAACAATTACGTTTATACATACCCTGAAAGCTTGGGTGCAAAAGAAAACTTACGTTAATACATACCTTTGGCTGGCACCGACTCCAAAATGAACTTTTTAAAAATATTAAATAGATACATACATATATAAATATCAATAATTTTTTTAACTGTCCTTTAAGGCTCTTGCTTTGAGGTAATTAAAATATTATTTTTTACTTTTTAGTTTAAGTTTGTACATATGCATGCATAGGTATATGTAGTTTTGAAGTCGGTTTTTTTTTTTTTTAAATTTTTTATTTTTTACTTTTTAGTTTAAGTTTGTACATAAGGTATAGTTTTTTTACAAAATTGTATTCTACTCGTCATACCCTTTCATTTGATATCCATGAAGGGGGTCGGGAAACAAAATTGCAAAATTCGGCCGCCATCTTGGAACCGACCGCCATTTTTTTACAAAATTTATATGGGACCACCTCTGAGGTATAACGTACCAAACAAAAAAAGAATCATCAAAATCGATTCATAATTGGCGGAGTAATCGCGTAACATACATAGAAAAAAAAAAAAAAAACATACATTCGAATTGATAACCTCCTCTTTTTTGAAGTCGGTTAAAAATATGTATTTTAAATAGAGTGACAGAACTGACTCCTCAGGGGCAGAAATAGGTGTGATTTGGATTTGACGGCATCTAGTATTTCCGTGATTAAACTGCCCGAAAGAAAACTGCATTCTGCAATACTGGGACAATATCAATAGCTTGGATTTTAATAATCAGACTAGACAATCGGACTCACCAAATCGATGTAAACTTTGGGTTAGGTGCGAGAGGTAAAGCAGTCTTGGGCAGAGGCGAAGTGAACAGAAATGCTAGTGGTTGGAGTAAAAAGTTTACTTCTAAATTTGCCATCAAATGATGATTTGATTTTCCTGATAGTGAATTTAGAATTTTTTTATTTTGATATAATATCCCCACAAAACCGACTTCTGCACACTCGAGATTACCGTCACGAGAAACTACGGAGTGTCCATCCCTTCACGCCACGAATGGAGAAGTAGGCGACAAAAACTTCTTTACCAGTGGCTCTAAAAGCTCGAGGGTCGGGTGGGAGGAGGAGCCTTTTCCCCAGAGCTTGGGATTGAAGTCTCCTGCCGATTACCCGATCACACTGCAGTGTATACCAAGTGGAGGTTCTAGCCATACAAGAAGTTGTTCTACTAATCAGATTGTTAGACGGCTCTACATCTCTTAACAAGATGGCTCAACAGTGCAGAACTCTCCTCATATGGGTGCCCGGCCACCGAAATATAGAAGGAAATTGTAAAGCTGACGAACTGGCTAAGAAAGGCACAACCGCTACTATCGTTCCTGGAAAGGTAAGGGTTAATGTGCATTGGGCCCCTTTTAAACTCCGATGCAAACAGCACACAATGCAACAGCCGATAAAGCATTGGAGGGATCTCAATAAATGCACTTTACCCAAATTAACCTGACCCTCTTATGATCTCAGGCGGACCACTTCACTACTGAGCCTTGGTAGACAAGACCCCTCAGTTATAGTGGGAGTGTTGTTCGGACACTGTCTGATAGGGACACATGCGATCCGCCTAGGTATTGCGACCTACGATTTTTACAAAAGCTGTAAGAACCGGACGAGGAGGAAAGTGTACTACGGAAATCTCGAAGATTGGGATCCCTTGGAACTTAGAACATTCATTACTTCCTCGAGATGGTTTAGCGAAGAAATGACACTTCACTTTAACATCAGGTTTAAAGTGGGATTACTTGGGATTACTATGGCATCACAATGGGCCTATCCTTTTGACCTAAGTGTATGAGTTTAAACCAAGAGCTCAGCTCAGCCGTATCTAACCTAATAACCATGCAGCATTTCTCAAGGAACTCCTGAACCCTCTCAAAGTGGCTTCTTTATCTGTTATTATATTTGGTGCACAAGAAGCCGAAGTGAATAGTTTCTCTATTATGCCAGGCTTCTCTATTATGCCAGGCAGTTCTCTTAGCTAGTTTGATTGAAGTGAGAAATTTATGTCAGAAGTTCTGCCAAATTTCCGAACGGCGAATCAACTTCAAAGGTTGATCCAAAAATTAGTGTAGATTATTGGCGCTTCAGATAATTCGGTGTATTTGTCAAAAGGCATCCATTGGCGCTATACAACCCAAATCGAGCCTTGATCCCCTCTTGACGGACCCTTGCGTCTCCAGTTCCGGATGTTGAGTATCCCCTCTGCCGTCACAGAGTCTACCCATCTTCTCCTGGGTCTTCCTACTGGTCTATTCCCGTGTCTGCTTCGATAAGCCATTTTGGGATACGCGTGTACTTCATCCTGATTACGTGCCCGCCTAGTCTTAGTCTGTTAATTTGCATAAAAGCTGGTATTTCTTTATCTACTTGCACCATTTGAGTAACTCACCTAGTTTGCATTATGAACGTTGAAATCACACCTAACAGTGACTTCACTCTCCTTTCCTTTCTTTTTAAGGGCCCTACAACCGGGATCTAATTTTGGCCTCTTGAACATCTATTTCGTTCGTAGATTTCATCGTTGAAGAGTCTCCGGAATTAAGGGGCCAACAATTGTCTCCAAATGACTTTTCTCTCGAGCATGGAGGTTACAGTCCTTTCTGCTAAGCACCCAAACCTCGGAGGTATATGTAAGTACCAATAAAACAATGGTCTTGAACAGAAGCAGTTTGGATGGTGTAGTCAAATGTTTGGAGTTGAAGAACTGTGGTTTGTGGCTTAAAGGTCAGTTGCTACTATTGACCCAAGGTAAGTAAATGAATTTATCGTACTTAAAATTCGGGTTCCTCTACCTTTATTGTGGGAGCAGTATTAAGTGTTTTTGTAGACAGGGCCGCCATGTGCTTTATTTTGCTTTCGTTGATGTTCGGTACCAACTTTCATGCCGCCCCCTTAATCTGGGTGAAAGCGTCCTGTACAGCTTTTGATGCTCTACCAATGATGTCAATTTCATCTGTATTAGCCAGCAATTGGGGGGACTTGTGGAGGATTGTGATGTCACCCCCGAATCTCGGATTACATTCTCCAACGACAGGTTTAAAAGGAATCACGCCAAACCGTCCCCTTATCGGAGTCCATTATGATGTTGATAGGTCTGGACAATGTTCCAGATTCTTTACTTAGCTTGTTATATTGGTCATGATCAACCGTGTCAGATTATTGGGGATGCCCAAGCTCTCATGGCTTTCTAGGTGTCTACTCTGACTATGCTGTCATAGTCGGCCTTAAAGTCTATGAAGAATGGTGGATTGATTTTTAAACTCTACACATTTTTTCAATCGCGGCTGACTCAAATATCAACCGCCACAGCTTTATTTGGAGTTTTTTTCAGCAAAGAATCATCTACCCCTCAGAGACAGTGAAACTTAACGTCTTCAGAGTGCTATGAATGATTGCACACAAGCGTATACACGACAGACAGAAGTCGTTTGCAATCGTCAATTCTCTTTTGAAGTTTGGCGAAAAATCGTATGAGGGAACAACTTGTGTTGTTTTAGACATTCTCTTTGCGATAAAAAGGGATTTTCAAAAAAAAAAAACAATGCACGAAATGTCAAAGTGTTCGATCAAAAATCTGTTGAAAATATCGTTCAAATTTGTTTGGCCTCCCCATCAACCTCTCCCACCCTCTTCTACATAAACCACTGTTCAGCCGACTTTTGTCGTGGCGTGTGTACGCTCGTGTGGAATCGGCCTATGCAACTTGATACGGGGAAAATCTCATGGACCAAAAGATATTAGTTGCGACGCCCGCAAGAACAAAGCTTGTCTCGAAATCGTTAACTCCAGTTTGCCCCGACCATCGAACTTTAGACGAAACTCCTCAGATAAATCTAATTATAAAGCACGATCATTAATTGTTGTTGATTCTGTGCACGACAGCTGAACTTCGTTTCAGTAGCTTTAATCACTACAAACTCTTATCTGAAATCGGTCGTAGGAAATATAAAGAAATTAGAGGGTAACAGCAATACAGTAAAATAACTTTGTAATAAAAAAAATATCGATTTTCGAACGGAAATTTTAATTGTACTCATTGTGTTCGTTTTAAAGTCTACTTCATTACAATATGCAAATGAAGTCCCCAAAAACTTACGCTAAAAAATGCAAATTTCGACTTTGATATTTATTGCAACATTGACTGTGCTGCCCATTGCGGCTTGGCTGGCAATGTAGTTCGTGCTTTTATATAAACAAGTGGTACGGTTCCGGTTTTAACGCTCTTTCAAATAAGATGTCGACCAGTTACGAATTTACAGAAGGATTCGTTAATTTGTTAATAAGTGTAAAAAGAACAATACATTGTCCTTTCTATAAAGTTGATAAACAATTTCTTCCTGTCGTATTATCATGCACCAGGCCAACAGTCTAGTTAATTTTTACTTGAAATTTCTTCTTAAAATATCCCAGAAAATTTTCAATTTTCCATTATTAATAATCGTAAACCCCACAAGTATGCAATCATTCAATCGTCTACTATCCAAAACAAGCTGGAACATTGCTATTTCGAATCCTTTAATTCAACACAATAAAAAAAATGATTTACGCATCCGGCAACATCCGCATGTTATGTCTTGTGCTACAACAAAAAAGGGGTCACCGATCTTAGCAGCAATTTGCAACAATTTTCACGAAATTCGCATTGTTTTTGCCGCAGCAAATTTCATGTACGCCTGATCGGTATGCAAACCGTGTCAAAGCGCACACCTTCACCTATTCCATGGCGTTAAATAAAATAAAAGGTCTAAAATAACAAGTATAAAACCATCATCATCCCCTCTTCATTCTGACTTCGCACTGACAAATCATGCGCTACACATTCGTACATTGCACATGATGATAAATCGCGCTATATCTTGGCTATATTCATACAGTCATGACTTTTATAGAGATTTTCTCTTTGTGTTCGTCTCGTCATAGCGAAAAGGACCACGCCTGAGAAGTGTGCCAGTTGCCCTAAAACTTTATAATTTCTTCAACTTTCAGAGCAAACGTAAAGGGTGGGAATCCTGCATTGTAATTTCGCGGTGGATAAAAGTAAATCGTTTATGAAATGAAAATATCCACACGCATAAAATTCGACTTGTTTTGTTTAATCTAAGATTTACGAAGAAAGTACCAAGCGACTTTTGGCCAGCCCTTTGCTATATCACTGTGGCTGTATTTGTTAAAAATTGGTTTTCCGTCGAAGGTAGGGGCGCTGTCGTCATGTCGCCTTCGTCTCACCGAACCTTGGGACGCTGGGTGGTTAAAAAAATGCACCTCATTACAGCAAAAACTATTCTAAACAACCCTGCTTTAGGTCTAAAATAATGCCGTTAGTCTTGTAGGCGCTTTCCCTCATCAATTGGGTCTAATTCGTTTCAAATTTGATTAGGATTTAGCAGAATTTTTGAAAATTGTTTGTGTTGCTATGCGCGCAATTTATGTATATTCAATTTATGTCCAGTGTTTGAGAGAGCGAGAGAATATTTATCTGTATAAACACTCATTGGAGCGATAAGGATAGACAGGTTTGTGGAATGGATTTCTGTCGATTTTTTATTTAATTTTGAGCGCCACGTTTTTATATGGTGGTGAGTTGCAGACCTATGATAATTTTATGTTTTCCATTAAATGTGCCCAGGATAAAATGAATTTGAAGTGTTGGGAAAGTCAGTTTTAGAAATTAACGGAAATGTCTGGTATTGTAGAAGATTTAAATATTTTTATTTAATTTAATTTTATGTCTTCTGCAGTTGCAGTATCTGCATTTTCATAGTTTAATGGTAATTTTATAATTTGTTAATATCTTCACCTAACATAGAAGCGCTAGACTATAGAAATTTTAAACTGATTGAGAGTGTAGAAAGTACAGCTTTCAAAGTACTTTCACATTTCTGTTTAAATAAACTGAAACTATATGGAAAATATAATAGGAGATTATCCTGCAGGGTTAAAAAATAATAGATAGAACACGGACCAAATTTTTATAATAGGATAAATAATTGAAAAATACTGTAAAGAAAGCATATTGAGGTCATCTTCCTTTTGTAGACTACAGAAAGGATTATGGTTGGCTTAATTGAGAAGATCTTTGGAGCAGAAGAAGAGAAAGAGATTTCCCGAAAAAGCAGACAGGACCGTGTAGTTCAATGAACGTGTATTCAATCAACTTCCTTCAAGAACCAGGCCTGCGACGGCCGAAAACGAAAATTTCCACCTTTCCCCACCCTAACTTTATCCTCCAAAATACTAGACCCAAAACTCACCTGGAAATCGAACATCAAGATAAAGAGATCTTGTATAGCCTACACCTGTAAAAAGGCCGAAGAAATCTCAAGTCAAGTGGTACTTTCAATTCCTATTATATTTTGCTAGTATAGTTGCCGGCGCTGAGCAGGACCTATCTGTCAAGCTGGGAAGAGTCCAGAGTACGGCAACAAATGGGGCAACAGGGGCCATGCGAATATGCCCCACGAACGTCCTTAATATTCGCTTGCACCTTCTCTCCTTCACTCGACCTTCCCATCCGGCCAAGCGTGAAAATTGAGACTAAGGAGGAATTATTTTCTCAGACTGGACCAGAGTACATACTTTCGAGGGACTCTTTATGGCTCATACTGGTCTGGACTCAAAAGTTATGGAAAAAAGTTGGTGAGGAGAGAGTGCAGAAATAAAGACGTCCTGAGAAAGCTCCATAAATAAGGATACTCACCGACGCCTCCAAAACGCCGGAGGACGTCGGAGCAGCGGTTTATCCAGAGACCACTAACAGTTCACTGTTCTGCCACCTCCCGGTGCACGCTAGTATCTTTTCAAGGAAAATGCTGACCATCCTGAAGGTCTGACAGACAATAAACTTCGAACCTGCACAAGAACGCAGCATTGGAATTTTCATAGATAGGCAAGTCTATATAAAAGCTTTGAATTCAGTAATGATTCGATTCAAGCTAGTGGAGCGATGCAAAGCTGATCTAAATAGGCTTGAGTTCATGGATTTACGAACATATATGGGAACGAAAAAAGCGACTGCTCTAGCCAGGGAGCGAATATACTTTTGCTATGGTGCCCTTCACAAGGCGTTCCTTCGAAATCGATAAAATCGTCCAGCACAATTACTTTATTTAACACTGCTCCTTTAGTTCAAGGACCACATCGTTAAGGCCCGCCTCAACAGACTTCCTTTCTTAATGAGCGTGCTAAGAAGAGCCAAATGGTTGGGGCACCAAAGAGGTGCTTCTAACATCCTTTTCGATTATTTGGGTTCATACTAACGAGAGCAATTATTGGGATCTAATTCCGACATAGCCAAACCTCTTAAAGGCTGCATATAAGGGGGGGGGGGTCTGTCCTCACTACTATGGTTGATGAGCTCTTGTAGTAGTTAACTAAATCTCTCTTCACTTGCCGTCAATATGCTGCTTTACTGTGGTGGTGTGTCGACACAGTCAGGAAAGACATGTTGGTATCTGTAAGCAGCTATAATTATTACTTTTCTCTACATGTGTGTTCTTGTTAGTTACTATTGCGGTCTAGGGGATATGTGCATAATTAGGTGTTCGGTATATTGTCGCTGTTTGGTCGGGTCATACCTTGATCCTGGTCTAGAAAATGTTGCCAGGAAAACTGTCGGATCTTACACCTCGACAAAGGCTGAGCGACATTCGACAGGTATTCGGTGTGTGTGTTCTTACCGTGCCGGATCGGAGAAGATGGCCTCTCCAGAACGAGTCTGGCGAAAGACTGACTTTGACCTGGTGAAGCAGTTTCTAATATTTATTTTTCTGAAGCTTTGTTGGGAGAGGGATTACTAGTAATAAATCGCTTAGTCTTCTAAGCATCCTAAGTCATGCACACTTTGAATCGATCACCATTTGCCCTGGCACACTAGCTACCGAATTAGGTCGCGAAAAAATGGTGGGTAGTAGATGGACTAAAAATATCACGGCTAGGTTGTGGCAGTTTCTTCCTTCCCGACTAGAGCTGCTGTTCGACATTGCACTCTATACAAAGAAAATGGATTGTCGACAGTATAAAGGGCATTTTCTGTGCCTTTTGGCTTTCTCATAAAAAACGAACTCACGAATTTAACAACCTTCAATAAAAAATTAGAGTATTGGAATGAACAAAGTGAGTTATTGCGAAGACAGCCGAAATGCGCCAATTTTCAAATAGACCCCCAAAAACCTTCCTCCCTTTACCCCTGGATCATTGGTCAATAAATCGACCGGCCCTGACAATATTCCCTCTATGGTACTTAAGAAAAGTACCTTACCTTTGGTATGTGCAACTTGAATTCTATTATAAGTGTGATTGTGTCATTCATAAACGGTAATGTTTCCCTAGTATTAGGCCGTATCCTGTGTAGGCTCGTAAAACGGTATCTCCGTATCCCTTATAGCCCCCGTGACACGGTATGCCCGTGCACCCGTATATAGTGGGAATAATGCCGCTCATACATTTAGGGGGTACAATTTAAAATTATTTCGTCATAAAGGTACGCGGTCAAAAAAATTTGGAGACCACTGCTCTAGCCCACGAGCTCATCCGAGGTTTAGGCTTGACTTGAGGACACCAGATAATCTTTGAATATCACCCACAGACCGTCAATAGTATTGACGAATACTGAATTTTGCCCAATATTATTGATAGTCTACGGAACCCACAAGGGATCGGTCGTGTATGGTGGCTTTGGATGTGATCTGTTGATAGTATTATACGAGGAGCCACAATTAACTTCTAAGCTTTCCTGCAACTGATTATATATAGCTCTATAATCTAATCTATCTATATCTTTGCCTGCCCTACATATGAGAAGCATATTTTCATTTTTCCCGTATAGTTAATATTACTTAATAAATGTCTTGCTTTTTCACAGAAATTTCACGTATGTATTTCTATATTCAAAGCAAGAGTAAAATTAGATTGACTTGTGCTTTCTATGGTTTGTCACCGTATTTATGTGCTTTAACT
Organism: Thereva unica; assembly: GCA_949987705.1. NCBI lineage: Eukaryota > Metazoa > Arthropoda > Insecta > Diptera > Therevidae > Thereva > Thereva unica. Next base: position 32,362,110 of record OX465284.1, on the reverse strand, counting down.
ATTTCTTTTTCTCTGTTGTTTATAAATACTAGGCGAAAATTATTCACAAAATTTCTTTTCTATTTTCTCATAATTTTAAACCCAACCGCTTCCCAAAATGTCTACCAAATTTTAAACATTGGTTTTTTCCCACCAATGTTATAGCGCCACAAAATTCTACTAGTGTCGATAATCTAAAGCTTTACAGCAGCACACACTTTCTTTAAATTTTCTTTATTTTGTTTCATCATCACTTTTACACTGTATCTACACGGGGCGAAAAAAAAAATTAAATATGAGTGCGTGTATAAGCACACAAATACACACACTACTCTATAAAGCTAGCATCAAAAATTTTTGTGAAGTGAAAATTCCGTCTCGCGAGTTTTAATTTACAAAACCAGTCGAACGAGAGAGAGAGAGAGACGGTCTGTGCTGGCCGTGTCGTGTCGTGTTCTACATATTCGTGTGTTCCACTCCACACAAAATCGCTGCTTCGTTCCGTTCGTTCGTCTCGTCTCGTCGGTGTTGTATATTTTTCACATCCAGTGTCTCAAAACCGCGACCAGACTTCTTTCGTTTATAATTTTTAATAATAATAAAAATTTGTATAGAAAAACGTTGAAATAAATTATGAAAATCAATTAAAAATGATTAAATATTATATGGAGAATTGTTTATGATAATTAATTCATATGAAATTGTGCGATTATTGTGTTAAAAATATAACGTGAAATGAAAAAAGTTTTCTCGTTTTTCCCCCATTGGTGGTGAGGAAATTCTTTTTTTTATATATACATATATATATATGAAATTTTATCTGGAAAGGTGTTTGTATGTGTGTGTTTTGCTTCGCCCGTTTGTGTTTTTTTCAGAATTAAAATAAAAAAAAGTAAAGAAAAAATTGTAAAATAAAATAAAAAAAGGGAAGAAGAGAACAAGTTCTCAGTGCTGTAGACGACAAAAATTAAGTGGAAAAAAATATAAGAATAAAATTTCAAATAATACCGAAAAAAATAATCAAATTTTGAGAAGGTGGATTTGGAGGTTTTTTCGGGGTGCAATGTTTTTAGTGAAATTTGTTTCAAAATATTGCATGGAGTTATAAAATTCGGTGTTTTTCCCCCGTGCTAAAAGTTGGGGGGAAATTTATTTAGAAATAATAAAAAAAAAGTCTGTGGTTGAAAATTTTACAAGAAAATGAACACCGAGCAGTTTTTTTTTAATAAATAAAACGAAATAGTCGAAGACAGGGCTTTTTTCTTTCCCCTCCTGTTGATGGTGTCGGTGTGGTGTTTGATTTTTTTTATAAATTAAATTTGGAAATGTTTCCATTTTTTGTTTAAATTATATTTATTATTATTAAACAAGACGAAGAATAAAAATTTTCTGTGTGGTGATCTAATATACAAAAAAGAAAAGTGCGTTCTCATTTAAAAATCTGCATAACATACAAAAGGCGGTGTGTTATTTGCCTGTGCTAAAAAAATTGTTTGTACATATTTACATTAAAAGCGCTAAGAATAATCAGTTGTTGTGGAAGGAAATAAAAACGCGAAATCCTTCAAACTAAAACATCACAGAACTGCCGCGCCGTCATCATCAGCATCTTTATAATAATAATAATAATAATACAAAATTCGTCGCCTTCTTGTTGTTTAATAATAAATAAAAAAAAGTTTTGACCGTCGTCTCGTCAGCCCGTTGAACCGCATCGCACTCTGTACTGTCGTATTGTCGCGGTTTTCCCTGTGTTATTCATCTTCGTTTCATATATTCGACGCTCTGCTGTCTCCTGTGTGCATTTTTCTCAGTGAACGACGACTAAAAAATAAAATTAAAGGAAAAGAAATTGCGCGCAGTCATTGCGTTCGACAATTGCATTATTTTTTTCGATTGTTACCAAGAAGAAGCACGGAAGAAACTTGAACTCAAAAATGACAAAAACATCTTCAAAAAAGTTTATGAACTGAAAAAAAAATAGAAGATTTATTAAAAAGGTAACTACCCAATTATATGTAATCCCAGTGAAAATATATCAACGCTTTTCCTTTTTATTATAAAATTAACTCAAAAATTAAATCTGTGCTGCAGTTTTGTTTGCCTGTCAATTTCTCCTCGTTTGTTCAGTCAAAAAGCAAAGCAACAACAACAAAAAAAATGTGTATTGTGCAGACAGAAAGAGATAAAACATTAAAATTCATATAGGTGGGAAAAGAAGATGTCATTAGCGCGGGGGACACAAGAAAAAATATATTTTCCCTTTCATATATATAATTAAAAAGTTGACATGAATTTCATTCTTGTGTTGGTGGTTTGACGTTCTTCCTATAAAAAAATACATACGCTCAGCTTCATCCTTCCATGTAAATTTACTTTTTTTTCGTTCTCTATTTTGTTGGTATTCCAAGTTCCAAAGTACGTCATTTTTCTTTTTTTTAGTGTTTTATATATTTAACAAATATTTCGAAATTCTTATTAAAAATTTAAATCCTTAACAAGCTTTTTTTCACGGGGAAAAGACAAAAAAAAATCTTACTATTTGTTTTTTATATTCTTCTATTTCTTTCTTCCTGTATTAATTTGTTCATACAAGCAATATAGTTGATCTCTTTCCTCGCAAACATTTTTCTTTAAAAAAAATATATATGACGTCTTTTGAATATTGTTGACGAAATAATAATAATAATAAAAAAAACAACGCCAATATTTCCTTAAATTTCGGATCTTAATAATAATAAAAAAATCTAGATAAAACAATTAATAAAAACCTTAAAAAAATATTAAATTCATTTTCTAAAACAATTTCCAGAAAAGTAAACAATTTTTAGTAAAAAAAAAATTTGCATAATGACGTATGTTTTTTTTTTATTTATTTAAAAAAATTATATTTTATACCCCCAAAAGATAAAATGAGATGGTAATATTTTTTTTAGTTTATTTAAAATTAGTAGTGTGTTTTTATTCATAAATATACACATGCATATGCTCTGCATACATGTGCGTGTATATATGCTGAGAAAAGAATTCCGCTTGAAATGAATTTTGAAAAGCGGCGGCGGGGCTTGCGTTTGTAGTTGTTTTGTGGGTCTTCCTGCTTAGAAGTAGTCTGATTCATACCCAGAATGCGCGAATTTAGTCTGAATTTTTTTAAAAATAAAATTTTGTTCTGTGTTTTTATTTTTGGTACACAAAATTCCATGTTGAATCGGTTTTATTTTGGTTATTTGAGGGGATTTTTGTTTTTATAAATGAAATATTCTATTTTGGAGTTTAAGTTTCATTTTGTGATTAATACTTTTTATGGTATTTCTTAATCATATTTATTTGAAGAAAACTGTTTTGGGTTTTTGCTAAAGAACTTGGATTAATTTTTATTAACAAATTCAATTTGCTTGTAGGGTTTTTGTAGTACTAATCATTACAAAGAAATTTAATACTATTCTTTCAAGGACGTGTTAATGTTACCTATTCAAAAGTTGGAGGTGATAACAGGTAGCAAATCAAAGATCCATTTATTAACATTGCTCCAATCTTCCTTACCCCAACACTGCTATGCCACCCTCAAGCGAGCTTCTTAATTAATAGGCGGACTTTTCTACTCGACTCGAAGTGTACAACCTCAAGAGATTGACGCCCATAAAATCACTGCTCCTGTGGTTATGTGTCGTGAGCAAGCTAAGGAGTCACCCTTTAACGTCGTTCAAGCCATAATGCAATGTCTAGTAGTAAGCTTCATCGGAAGGGTAGAAGAGAAGAGATAGGTTAGGGATCTAGAGGGTGTGTGATTAGATGTCGATGAACCTTGCGTTTGAACTCTGAGATGTTGTATGAGTTCGGAAACACCGATTGCGGAAGACAGTTCCAGAATCAAGTTGTTCTATTTATAGAAGAAGTTCTTCAATGGCTCTACAGCCCAATTCGAGCCTTGGCGTCCATCAGCTTCTTCCTCCAGACGTCTATCTACTCCGCAGCTTGCCTCCAGTTTCTTGTGTTGAGCAATTTTGCTGCATCGGCCTTAACATTGTCTTCCCATCTTGAGCGTGGTTTGCCAACTGGTCTTTTGCAATCTGGTAGTAGGTACCGGGTTTACACTCTTTATACAGATCGTACAATTCGTGATTGCAGCGTATTCCACATGCATTGTCTTTTTGATTGGGCCGTATATCCTCCGGAGAACCTTCCTCTCAAATATGTCCATCTTGTTGGCGGATTTCTGGGAGATACTCCATGCTTCACACCCATATGTAGCTACTGTACGTATGATGGTTTTGTAGATTCTTAATACGGGTTTTCTGTGGATGTCTCTGGATTTTATTACTGGCAGTACTTAGTGTTTGCGGCGTTCATTATTCTTTGTATGTCTATCGTTTCTTCGTTGTCTTCACTGACTGTGGACCCCAGGTAGTTAAATTCGTTTACCCGTTCGATGTTATATTCCCCCAGGTGTTGTTGTGATTTCTTCTTCTTTCCCCCCTGACTGAATTAGAATCTTACTTTTGTTGGCATTTATTTGCAGTCCCTTATCTTTGGCTTCCTCTTCTAATTCCGTGAATATTTCTCTAAGTTATGACAGTGATCTGGCAAGGCAGTTTATATCGTCGGCATATCCTGCCAGTTGTTTTGATTTGTAAAGCAGAGTTGCGTACGCATCAATGTTTACTTTGCGAATAACTCCTTCTAGGCAGAGATTAAATAGCATGGGTGCCAGCCCATCTCCCTGCTTTAAGCCTTGCTTCACTGGGAAGAATTCCGTCAATTCTCCTTGTATTCTGACTGTACACATTGTATTTTCTATTGTCATTTTCACCAGTTTCACTATCTTTACGGGTATGTTTAGGTCCAGCGTTGTCGCATACATTTTTCCCTGTCGATGCTGTCGTATGCTTGTTTAAAATTGATGAAAAGCTGATACACGTCGATGTTGTATTCGCAGCATTTTCGGAGGATTTGCCTCATTGAAAAAAGTTGATCCATTGTTGACCTATTTCTTCTGCTTGGTATTCCCTTATTGCGGCTTCTCCAGTGTGGCCTTAATTATATTGTTCATTATTTTATATTCTGTGCTTAAAACAGGTATGCCTCTATAGTTTACATAGTAGAATTTGTCCCCTTTCTTGTATATTGGATAGATAACGCTTTGCTCCCAATCGTTAGGCATTTATCGTTCCTCCATATGCAGCATAGTAATTCATGTATAGCTGCTGACCTTCTTGTTTGATGAACTCTGCTGGGATGTTATCAATTCCTGGAGATTTGTTGCTTTTTAAGCATCATATGGCACTTTGTACTTTTCCAGGGTGGGTACATTTGGTTCTCTGGTGTCAGCGTTATGTTTAGACGCGGTTCTGGTACATGTCTGTTGTTCTCATTTGCGTTCAGCAGCTCACTATACATACATATAATGTTGATAAATCCACCTATCCCTCTTCAGATACTGTATTTTGCACAATCTTCTATGGCACCTCAGCCAGTGAGTGAGTGATTCACCCAAAATACGGCAACTAAAGCCATGGGCATCTAGGCCAACTCCCAAATCGATCATAGATTGGAAGGTGGGAATATATTAGGCGGACATTATATGGGTTTTCAAAGTTTAGTTAAGCCAGGCCTCTAAAAAACCAGAGCTTATGGTCATCGATTTAAGCTCATTTCTTAGGTTATTTAGATGATGAACCGGGTTAAAGCCTGGCACACATTGAGCGCTCGGCGTTGCGTTTAGAGAGAGTTGGTAGTATATTTGTTGGTAAAAAGCCCGCGTTTGCATGTGTACATCTGGTAGGAACTCTTTGATTCGTCAAACGCTCATTTCAAAAGCGCGGGCTGCAAAACGCCCAATGTGTACTTGGGCTAAAGGTCTCACTTCCCTGCAGCCACAATGCACCGAAGGGAGCCTCTTTTCTGATTCTAAGGGGTTGACCATTAATTAAGTGACGCGTTTAGAGGGAGGGGGTTGACCCGAATCTCTCCCAATCTCACATGTGGGAGAGGAGGAATCTCGACAAATATCACGTAAAGGAATGGGTTTGATGACACGATTAGCACGTCAGCATTTTGGCCGTCAGCATAAGTAGTACGTTGGCAACAAAAATATCTGTGGTCCTTCCATCAAAGATACTTTCACTTCATTCCCACTCCTTTCTTTGATTTACAAGGGGGAAGCATATCCAAGACCGATTTCCTAACATCTCTATTTACCTCGAATTTTTATGCATCTGGTTCTAGTCCCCCGCCTCAGCTAGCATCAGAACTGGCAATCAGCAAGAACATCTGACACGTTCTCGGTTGCTCCCGCAAAAATTATTGAATGTGAGGTAACTAAACTGAAGTACTCCTTCCAAAATTCTGCCATTTTGCTCCCGGAATGACCGAACATCGTCGAGCAAGCATGCCTAACATACTATGGCTCTTCAGACCATATTATGGCTCTTCAGACCATATTCAGGGGGCCTCGGTAGCCTAGAGAGTAAGGCGTCTGGCTACTATCCCAGAGGTCCCGGGTTCGATTCCCGGCCAGCCCAGGGTCCTTCGCCTTTTCCACTTTCCCACCTCATAACTTTCCTTCTTTCTTCTTCCCTCTTTACATTCCAGATTCCTGCTGTCATAAACTTCCTTCGCCCCTCCCCGCTCCACCAAAGCGCATGTCATCGGTTGGTTGATGAGATTCAACGCGTTTCAGGAGGCATAACACTCCAGCGAGTTGTTTCTCGATGCCCCGATGTCAAAGTCGCAATAGTCATGGTTGGAAGTAGGTGGACTAAAAAATATCGGGGGTAGGTTGTGGCAGTTCCTTCCTTCCCCGACTAGAGCTACTGTTCGACATTGCACTCTATACGAAGAAAATAGATGGTCGGCAGTATAAAGGGCCTTTCCTGAGACTCTAGTCTTTCACATAAAAAAAAAAATTCCAGTACATATCCTCTTAAACATTTTCTTCATAATACGATCTATAGCGTCTCGGAACAACCGTACTAGCCCAGACATTGCACCATAACCTGAATCGCATTACCTACTGATAGTGGAAGGGATTAGGGCTTTACATTAGTTTTTCACATAAAAATCAGCAACTATCATTCCATTTATTTTTCTGATTTAGTCAGTTCATTGTCAGTATCATCCCTGCAACTTAGAAGTGGAGCGGGAAGTTGCACTTGGTATAAAAAAGATAGCACACGCTCAAAATTGATTATTGTTTATTTATCTTGGGCGTCTTCCGATTGACAACAACCAATCTCGCGCTTATCATTCTAGACATCACAATAATCAATAAGTTGTAAAATTTGCCCATAAAGAATCGACCTTCTTCTAACAAGTTTAAATATTTGTTCAATCTGTCGCATTAAGCTGCATGTATGCAAAGACCTCATCACTGTTTCAACAAGAAATAATCTATTTAATTGTTACTAGATGATGATGATTCACAGGAATTTGTGTGCCTTGCTTCCGGTCCTCGGCTGCACAAGTACTGCGGCCACCATTCGGGTCTATTGTATTCTTTTGAGCAAAAATTATCACTTAGACCTTTGTACCACAGTTACGATCCTATTTGCCAATTAAATACTTCAGAGTGTCACTTTCGATGGAGGCCTGGAATAATTCCCTAATAGAAGTTGTATAAAGTCAGTATAGAATCTGGGATTCTAAACAGGAATTCATCTTGGATTTCTTTCAGTATACTTAGGTCATCTGTTAGATCTCTAGGCATTAAATTATTTTCCGCTTCTTGTCTCAGGGAGATTATGGCTACCTACTTAGTGGTTGCGAGGAAGATCGTTACTTTTTCGAGTAGTCTCTGAGCCGTCTTCCTTGGGTCTTTGCCCATCAAGGCAAGGCAATGTAGGGATAATTGGATTTGATTCGGTTGCAATATAAGACCTTTTTTAAGACCAAGCTTGTCCTATTGGCCTCTGACAGGCATATTTCGCTCGTGGAGGCTTTATGGGCAATACTCTTGTTTGGACTTTTTCTACCTTTTAAAATGTGGTCTAGTATACTTTCTTCTGAGGCTTGTATATGTCCGAGTCATGATAGTAGCCTGGGTTAAACTATATTTATCCCGTCATAAAGTTCTTCGACCTATTCACTCGTTCTAATGCGCCATTCGTTTTAGTTACTCCTTACAGACCTAAATAATCCAGAATTTCCTTTTAGAAAGTTTTGAGCTTATGGTCCGTTAACTTAGTTTTCTAGTTCTCTACAATCGGGACTAGTGTGAAATAGGTTTTAGTTAGTTGCAGTTATCATGCGTATTCTGGATCAGCTGTACTTCAGTTAACGGTTTATTTTTGTATTAGGTTTATTTGCATTCTTTGAAGAAGCCTTACTTATCTATCTTTGAAGAAACCTTTGTTTATCTATTTCTGAAATAACTAATCTTAATTTTTCCTTCTTTAATAACTTTATCGTCTTTCGTCGGGCTACGATTTCCAGAAAAGCTGTGAGAATCTCTGGTGGTAGCACGTAAATTGTTTCAATCCTGAATTTTTGTATGAAGAGGTCGATTGAAACAACCTACGTGCTACCACCCTGGACGAGGAGGCAAGTGTAAAAACCTTCTCTGTCATTGTCTCTGAAGGAGATTTATCACTTTTGGTGAACCCTTCCTAAGCACCCTTGGGGAAATCTCGATGTTTGGGATCGCGCAATTAAGAAGATTCAATGCGTCCTCTAGGTGGTTTAACGAAGAAACGACACTTTAATATTAGGTTAAAGTGGGATCATTATTACATTACAATGGGCCTATCTCTTTGGCCTAAGTGTTTTGGGCTGTACACCAGCCGCTCAGCCATATCTAATCTATCCTAACCTAACCTAATGGATGCCTTTAGCATACTCAGTATAGACCGGTTCTTGTTCGATTACTTCGAGTCAGCTCACACCAAGACGGTAGTGCCAGATTCCCACGGACAAACCTCACACAACCTTTTGCATATGACATTGGAATCCAGACAAGTATAGGAATAACTTCGGCGAGTCGTATAGGCATAACCAGAGCGAGACCGTGGGGCCTTTAAGTGAAAGATGACTTCTACTAGCTTGAAAGTGGGTATTGCTCAACCGAGAAGCGCCTGTCTCTCGATTCTGTAGATCTGTAGTCCAGCCAAAAATAAAAGAATGACTTGCTTCTTAATTTTCATTCTCCCCACTTGGCTAGGATGCTCTCTGATATTAGCTGTACTCATAGCCGGCGAATAATGTGGGTATGGTGGATAGCATTACCCACCCGTAAACTTTCAGTTGGGTAAAATACCCACCCAGAATTTAAGGGCTACCAAGCATGTTATTAAACATTTAAGCTTATCAAATTACAAATTCTTACCAAGACCAATAGTTTTTGAGATGTAAAGCTGAAAGTATATGGACTTACCTCCTGGCTACCTTTACAAGACTCCTTCCTGTTAGCTTCTATTTGCAGACGTAATCCTGCCCGGCAGCAAAGAAACGCGACCCAAATATACGACCGCATGGTCTGCTATTTACCGGTCCACTTAGCTCCCTGGAAGATTTGTAGCACCGTTGAAAGTCCCCCAGGCTTAGTGATATCCCTTAGTGATATATAACAGAATCCAGACTAGTTTTTGCCTTCTTTTGATAAAAAGGTTGAAAGAGCATTGAAAACTCTATAGGACTCATTCTTGAGTAAATATGATGAGGATGTTTGAAAGGGATGTTTCTCATAACTTTCGAAAATATTACTACTGTAATGTCAAAATGTGTTTATTTCCAATGGTGTGTCTGACGAAGTCTGATCCACCCGTGTCCAACACAATGAGCCGGCAGTGGCTGTACCTCAGTCAATCAAGGTGGACATGCTCCTTGGAACATTCATATATTCTCGACCGAACGGTGAATCGTCGACTTGAAGCGGTGATGGTATGCCATATAACATCCATGCCCACTCAGGAACTGCGTTACTATACATTTAGTATGAGTATATGGCCATTCCTACACGAGGAACTATGGTTCTGGGAGCACAGGCCTTTTTGGGCAAGAAAGAGGTGCAGGGACAATTCGCGCGTTTTCCCGAAAAAAGCTTGTACTTCCAGAGTCATCGTTCCTCGCGCAGAAATGGTCGTCTAGCTTCGATCGGTAAATGGTAACGTATCTTAATTCTAGGACTCCTTGACCATCTTAGTTCCTGTAGTAATTAGCGTTAGAAAACGAACAAATTAGCATATGGAAACGAACAAATATTTCCATCAAAACAAAAGTACGCCTTTACCGAACGTTGATGCTTCCAATTCTTCTTTATGGATCTGAAACGTGGACGCTGCTCAAGCTGGACGTTAAGAAGCTCGTGGTCTTTCAAATGCGATGCTTGAGGCAGATCCTCGGTGTCTCACTACGCGATCGCCTTCGAAACGAAACAGTCACACAAAGTTGTGATCAGCAGTCACTGATCGAAAAAGAATGCAAAAGCGTCGGCTACGGTGGTTTGGACATGTTTGCCGAATGTATGATGATCGCTTGCCACGTAAACTTCTCTGGCGAGACCGTCCTGCAGGCTGGAGAATCCAGCAATCGGCACCGAAGAAAACCTGGCTGAAGAATGTCGAGGGTGACCTAAAGAATCAACGGTTATCAGTTACCGCTGCTCGAGACGTCGCCAAAAACCGACAAGATTGGAAACGAATCGTGAATAGAGTTCGAGACCCAGCGAAAAAAAAACTAGTTTGACACTAGTAATGACTTAACGAACTATTGGGCTTATTACTGAAATATCATTTTTTATGAAATTTCGTAATTCCAGTTGAATTCGACTATAAACTAGTTTTATTATGTAAAAAAATCAAATTCAAATGTATTTCGGAAGCGAATTGTACCAAAAAAAAAACACAGATATTTCACCCCAGCAACGACAAGTAGTCTGAATTTTTGACTAAATACGCACACTTCGAAAAAAAATCCCATTCCACATTCCACTATAAACTAGAATGCAGAAAAATTTCCCTCTTCTGGCATAATTTGTAAAAACTATAACAGAAAATTTTCAACAACAAAAATATGTCCTGAAGGATAATTTACAAAACAAAAAAAAATTATTTGATCCTTTTTCACTTAAATTTTCTTATCACTTCGAGCCTCCCACACACACGAACACGCCCGTCAATATTTTGGCAGATTTCATTTAATAGGTGTGTAAAATCCATACGAAAGTTTTCCTGGCAAACATTGGCGCTGCGCTAGTGTGCGAGTTGTCTCCGTCGTCTAGCCTGGCATTTCTGGCTGCGCGAATGTGTGCATGGGAGTGTGTACGTATATAGAGCTGCTCAAGACCCTCTCAACTACAGGCCTTGCTGTAAATCTTGGCACTAACACAACTAAGCGCAAACGTAGTCTAAATTTTTGTTGAGCGAAGTAGGCAAGTGGTGGGATTTTTGACATTATGTATATGGAATCACATCCATAACAATAACTTTTTTTTAAGATTTCTCCTTTTTAGATGAATAAGTAATACTGAATTTATTTATTAAAAAAATCAGTAATCGATTAATTTATTAAATAATTTAGAAATGCATAATAAATGCAAAAAATTCATCAAAAAAGGTGTAAATGTATTTTGTAATTTGAATGATGAGTGATGAAAAATGTTATATGACATTTTTAGGAGCTACATTATTGTTAGCATTTACAAGACTTATTTAAAAAATGTTTCACGTAAGTGAAATAATAACAATAAAAACTAACAAAATAAAATTCTAATAAATATATACAACATGCAATATATACATATCCATATATATATAAAAAAAGCAATAAAATTAAATGAAAAACAAACAAGAAATAAATAATTCCTTTTACGTGTCTACATAAATAAAAAAAATGAACATGCAAATATAAGTATAATTAAAAACCTCTTTTCATATTACAAATTCCAATTGTTTTCTATTAAAATAGTATAAACTTATTTATATTGTTCTTTAAATGATTTTATAATATCAAATAAAAGTTGATTAATTATTTCCACTTTCCATATTGAAGTCAATTATTCACGATGCAATAAATTATTACATTTTTATTAAATTCCGAACCCGACGAAATTCCATTTGGCGCCTTCATCATAATCTCAAAATTTTTGATTACATTCTGTAATAAGTAATTCTGACTTATGGTAAAGACGTTTTGCCGTAAACGCACAATTTAAACACTTTAATCACTTCCCTATATAATTTTAAAATAAAAATATTCTTATTAGAAATAAATATTATTTTAAAAAACATTTTCACTGCACAATAATTTCAAATTTTCACATAAATCAGGAATTTTCCTAACACTTTCACTATTTAACTTTAGTTTCACAATTAACCACTATTTATCTTTATTGTGTCACATTTAAATTATTATATTTAACCGAAAAAACCTATTAGTTTCTTTTACTAACGATACAAACTGCTCCGATTCCCGCACTTTTCATATAAATTTGACAGTTCTTCAGCGAACTTTTAGACTACGTCACACATATGCAAAAATTTCCAGCAAGGCCTGTAGTTGAGAGGGTCTTGAGCTGCTCCGACACAGAACAAAAGTACGAAAGGTGAATGTTCGCTTCGGTTTGATTTTTCCTCCCTTCTCAAAAGTTCTTGCATAGCCTTCTATATATACAAGCCGTTCTTGGCATCAAGCACATACACACAAACGCCACTGCAAAGCCGCGTAGAGAGATTCTTATTCTTATTTTTTATTATTATTATTATTTGTTGGTGTAGTTTTTTGCTGTTGGTTAATTTTAATTAAATAATCGGATTTTTCCCGATCGTTTTGATTAAAATTAAAAAAATCCTCCCCGAGTGTGTTTGCCCGTCCCCGCTGCTCGTTCGCATGTAAATTTTCTGCTGCAGGATGAATAAGAACGAAACTTTTAATCATGTTTGTTTTATGAAAATAATAATTTCAAAGGTTTTGTGACAAAACAGTAATTTTCGTGTGCGAGAGAGATTCTCTGTTCCATCAATTTGTTGCCATGTCAGTTCGGGAAGTGTCATTTTTTTTAAATATGTTTTTTTTTCGTCAAGGATTAATCCTTTTTTATACAAGTTTAAGTAAGAAAAGGGGCAGCTTATAATTTATGGTATTTTTGGTTTTTATTTTACTTGCATAAACGCGTGTTTTTAACATAAAATAAAGGCCGTGGATAGTTTTTTTTCTTGTTCCGTTTTGCTTCCTCTATGGACTGTGAATTGTTTTTATTATTTTCGTTGATTTTGTGTTTTCGTTAAAAATTGACATATTCTTGTGGAGAATTTTTTTTAAACCTAAAAAGTGGATCTTTTGAACGAAGAAACTGGACGCGAGGACAAGAACCAGGGAATGGTGGAAGATGAAGGTAAGATTTAGTTTTATTTATTTATATTTTTATGAATTGCAAATGATTTGCGTGTTTGAGTTTATTTTAATAAATAATATGTTTGCAAACAGTTACCAATATATGTCAAGTTCAAGAAAAGCTTTTTTAAGAAGTGCGTTTCTTTTTACTGATTTTATGTATCTAAATAAAAATTGAGATAAGATAAAAACAAAGTCCAGTAATTTTTTTAAATTGTTTTTGTTTTGTTTTATTGTTTGTTGTAAGTAAAAGTTTCGTAGTTAGTTGATCTGACTATAAAGAAGGTTTTTTACTTTAGAGTCATGCTGTCTGTCACAATGTCTCTGATTATTTGGGCAGGCTCAAAGTGCTTGATCACATGACATTATCTAGCAGGAGAAAACTGCTCATATCTTGCGTTACCTTTGAAGTCCTAAGTGGAAAACTTTTAAAGTGCATTTTCTGTGGAACTAGATCAAATTCGACACACAAGGCATACTCTAGAGCCTCAGGAAAGGCCCTTTATACTGTTGACAATCTATTTTCTTGGTATAGAGTGCAATATCGAATAGCAACTCTAGTAGGGGAGGAAGGAACTACCACAACCTCCCGGGATATTTTTAGTCCACCTACTCCCAACCATTACTAACGTGACTTCGACATCGGGGCATCGAGAAACAACTCGTTGGAGTGTTATGCCTCCTGAAACGAGTTGAATCTTATCAACCAACCGATGACATGCGCTTTGGTGGAGCGGGGAAGAAAGACTATGACAGGAGGAATCAGGAACTAAAGAGGGAGGAAGGAAGGAGTAAAGAGGGAAGAAGAAAGAAGGAAAATTATGTAGGTGGGAAAATGGAAAAGGCGAAGGACCGTGGGGCTGGCCGGGATTCTAACCCGGGACCTCTAGGGTAGTACCCAGACGTCTTATTCTCTAGGCTACCGAGGCCCTCCATTTACTTAGGGAATACCTACATCACACAGATTACGCTAGGAACGATCGCGTCAACAGATGTTGTGTGGTCTTTAATAATAACAGCTCCTATTTCTCCCCTTCACTCAACGAGGCATCCTATAAAAAATTACTCAGATCCTTACTAACATAATTCCCACCTCTCTTGACAATAGTAGCTAAGTTTTCAGCAGTTGCCAATGGTTAATAAATTAGTTGTTAATCAAGGTTCCGCTGGTTATCTTCCTATGAGTGTATTATGTTCCTTAGGCCAACTACATCATTGGATGTGATGCAAATGCTCACAACTCGGCTTGGGGCAGCTTAAATACAAATGTAAAAGGTGAGTTGATTTTTGATCTTTCACTCCAAAATAATCTCTTGTTGTGCAACTGGGGAAATTAACCTAAGTTCGTTACAAGGGTAAGACAAGAAGTCTTGGACGTTTTTGTTGCTTCCCCTGGCCTGCTCACTTAAGTAGAACTGGAGAGTATCCAGTGATCACTCCTTTTCTGACCACAAAGTCATTCTTTTTAATGTTAATATGTGTCTGCAACACAGAATGGTGCAAGTTACACTATCCATCACTCGATACTCACATCAAAACGGTTTGTGTATGATGCGGGTATTACACTAAGCATTCATTTTTCTACCTCTTTTTTGTGTAAAGATTGTGATGCGTTTGTAGTTGTGCAATAAACGCGAAAGAGAGGGGGAATTTCTCATAGTTTTCGCAGACCCCCGAGTGCGATGTTATATTTGTATTAGTGTAATGGAGGGTGAGTCTGGCAAATTTTCTGGCTCAAAAGTGAGGAGTCATATGACGCATGAATTGTACTTCCCTGCGACCCCTTGCCTAAAAAACCGGTTTTGTGTATGGGGGTAATAAACGAAATGAATGATAGTGTAACTTGCACCAATGGGCCGTATATAGACAAGTGGTGGAGAGATCATCTCCCGAGGATGTTCTCACCCACCCGCTCCTAAATAATGCATTGGTAGCAGTCGCGGTCCCATTAGCGAGTACAGGGTAAAACCAAACTTCCTTGGTGGCATAGTAAGATTCTCAAGCTAAAGTATGAAAGTAGATAGCCTGAATATAAGGCAAACGGTCTAACTTAGATTCGGACTGGGACAACTAAAAAGGGCGTCTCAGGGAATTCTGCGCAAGACAAATTCTGGAGGACCTTTTGTGGGAAAATATAAGGGTTTTCGGACACCGCAAGACTTAGAAAAGGTCTCTCAATGTATCAAGAAATGCTGCAACAAGCAGGCGGTACATGAACCCAAAGTAGTCACGAGTTATTGAAACTCCTGCTCGATACCCACTTTCCTGGCTCGACATCTCTTGCTACCTCCGCAGAAACCGGTTTTGCGAGCGCAACTAGTAATATAATTTAGGTATTATCAACAGACTGATTAACAGGGATTTGCTCCTATCAGCCATAGAAGGTTTTAAGCCTTATAAAACACCTGGACTGAACCGTATTTATCCTATTGAAGTTCAGGAAATCAGTGACCTCATTCTGGACTGGCTTGCAACCACCTATAGGAGTTCGCAGATGGCTTTCATCATTTCGAAAGCGGGTAAAATCTCCTACCACAATCCAAAGTACTTGAGATCTACATACATATATGTCTCACATCCTTTCTCCTCAAGATACTCGAAAGACTTGTGGAGATTCAGATTAAGCAAAGCACTGACAGAAAACTGCTTTCCCCTCCGCGGCATGCCTACACAAAAGGCAAATCGGTAGACACTGCTCTCCGCTTCCTGGTGGCGGTCATTGAAAAATCTCCTGAATTCAAGGAGTTCACTTTGGCTGCTTTCTTAAATATTGAAAGTGCCTTCAACAATGTTTAACCTCCGTGATTGTACGGCACTCCAGAGATGACTGGACAGATGGTATTATCCCGACTGGGTCAATATACATATATCTACACAGATGGCTCTAAAACTGGGAGCAGCGTAGGTTGTGGTATCTTATTCGAAGTATTGTCATCGTCTACCCGGCCATTGCAGCGTCTTCCAAGCGGAAGATAAATAATGTATCTGATAGAATATATGTATTCTATCAGATAGCCGCGACTGTTTTGAACTGCCGCAGGTCTCTGTGTGAGACTGCCACTCAGTTTGATATAGCTCTGTGTTGGATTCCTGGATTAGGGAAGCTGCAGGGCAGATGAGCTTGCTACACAGGAAACCGAAGTGAAAAGGACACCACACTTAACACAGATGGGAATCCCCTAGCCACCAAAAACCGGCTGTGAGGAAAATCGGCTTAGTTCAAGCCGGGCTGAGATGGACCACAGCCACGGTGTGTCTCACTCTTCATTCAATGTGGCCAACTTTAGACGCAAAGCGATCAAAATCTCTTGTTCAGTTGAACAAAAATGAGATAAGCCATGTAGTAAAGGTGTTGACTGGTCACTGTCCCTTTGGCCCAAACGCCGAAAGATTAGGACTTCCCCACAACGACACAATATGGCCGACTTTGGACGCAATGGGGGAATGCCTTTGACCTGCTGTTATCGATTCATTGAATCGATTGTTGTAGTCTCTGGATCAGTATTCGGGAGTAAGTTCCATTTCACAATTGTGCAGAGTATCTTAACTGCTGGCGTATTGATATGGCAAAAAAAGGGGTTTGGGCAAGTAAATGAAATCTACTTAGTGGTGCGATGGCAAGTGAGGAGAGTGGAGGTGACTCTTCTTTTCACTTTAGAAGGTTGACGGTACCAAGTAAACTTGCTATCTAGTATTATACTCAGGTATTTTGCTTCATTTGAAAACTTTAAAATCACGTTTAATGATTTGGGCCGTTAGATTCAGCCTCCATCTCTTCGTAAATACTACAAATACGTTTTGTGGGGGCTAATGGTTTACCCGTGATCGTTTTCACGATGTCACCCTAGAGTAGTCTTAAGCGTTAAATCCTGTTGAGATTAATTTCTCTAAGTGCCGTATACATCGAAGTTAATCATTAATCGCAATTTTCACACAAATATCAACCTAGTTTATCCTGCATAAAATAAAAAAAATTGAGAGGAGATGGTTGAAGAGATGGAGAAAGAAACTAAAGATGATCCTTGATTCGAAATAATAAAATCTTCGTTGATATTTACGGGCGCAGGCATCAGCTCCTTTACTTCTAAAAGTGCTTTCAAAAGCAGTGTATGAGATGGTTCAAAGGCAGCTTCTGCGTCAGCGAATGCATGAATATAGCCTTATTTTGAGGTGCGGTTTTTCGCCATTTGCCTGCATATTACGTAATTTAATGACGTTATTCCAGCCCGCCGTATTTAAATTTGGAGGAGGTCAGACCGTAGGTTTTCATACCTAGCCCTAGAATCTCTTTCTAGCTGTCAGTGTAGGTGTCATCACGTTTCTCTTGACACTCAATAATGTTTCTAACGACTGCAACGTTTGTCCATAATGGCCCGTCAACACGACACAAGCAGATTTGCGCAAAACTTACAACAGTAGCAGACCTCTGATCCATTAGGGATTAGGGTACCCTGACATTCTATGCCCCAGTTGTGACAAAGTACTCGAGCGGCTTGTCTGGTCCATACCCCATGTTAGGCTTAGATCCCTTGGCCTTAGCAATGTTTTTACCCGAGATAAGATCAAGCAGGACACCTTTCCGAGAATCCCTCAGATGAGCTATAAGTGCCGCAGTAGAAATTCTTTTTGAATGTTATTCTCGCATCGAAAAAAATTTCACTATTTTTGGGGAGTCGAACGAGGGCGCTAGTCCTGGGTGCCTATTCTTTCTTGTTCCATCACGTACTTCATCACCAGGCAGCAAGCCATTGTGTGGGCTTTCACCACGTCACCCATTGGCCTTCTTGTCGTTAAACTTGGTTGGTTGACTGCTGATGTTTCACCTTCTCCGACTTGAAATCTTTGTTATTTTTGGCGTTGGGAAGGTACCAGGCGTTTTGTGAGAAATTTCAAAAACCAAATTATTTAATTATAATAAAAAGACGAAGATTCCGGTGTAACATATTTCCATAACAACAATCCTTATCTAACAACTAGTTTACATCTTTCTATTAATAAATTTTCTAAAGGTCACCCAATCTTTGTAAAACCACAGTTTATGTTCAAAGGCTTATCTAATAAAAGTTTTCATATGTTCATGTGTCGTCATAATCAAAACTCTTCGACGGCGCTCATTCGAAATATTAAAATCACACAAATAACAAATATAGAAAAGAAATTAAGAGTGAAGCACATTCCGCACACAAATCGCTTGCCTCAGCACTTACGCCATTTCTGTGCGTTCCTTGGGCTCGAATGGTGCAAGTAGTTAATAAATGATGCACCAGATGACGCATTACACGCCGTTGATGATCCGTAATCGATTTCCAACATCGCAACGGAATCAGGGCAAATAAATTGCTTCCGAAGAACTGAAAACGAAGCAATTTAGAAAACAACCGGCTTTTGTGGTTTTGGGATGGTAAGAACGACATTTTTTTGATTTAGTCAGATTTGAATTTGCAATTCTCGAGGGGAAATCTAATTCGAAATTGTTCATTGGCAATTTTCAATTATTTCTTGGACTAATCTTTTGAATTTCAATCTGGCATATAAACGCTTCATTTGCCCCAAGTGCAAGTAGTAATTTGTAAGTGAGTGCCAACTTCTTTTTAAGTGACAATCATGAAGAAGTGTATTTTTACATAGTTTGCGCCAGATGGTTCGGCATATTTCAAAGGGCCTGCATTTCACAAAAAAATCATTTTATAAAAATGACTCCTTTTAAAAAATGTTGTTTTTAATTTATAGAGTGTTAAATATTACTGTATAACTTTACAATATCAATCACTTACCTATTTAGAATCTATCTATAATCAAGCCAAGGGTGTTAAAGGTATCGAAAACCACAGGAAATCATGAACCACAGATGGATTTTGTTTAAACAGACTGAAGAAGGAGATGAGAAGAGTCTTTAGTCAGACAATGTCGAACCAGTTGCTTGGGAGAACTGTCATATCATATACTGATCTTCAGTGGGCCTGTTTCCAAAATCCGATTTGCTTTTCCTTCAACATGGTTAACCTAACTTATTTCTTTGAAACCAGCAGAGTAGGTGGTGTCCGACAAATTGGAGAGCACTATGCTAAACGGTTTTCAAGGATGATTAAAAAACGAAAGAAAGTACTTAATAAAGTCAAAATAATAAATAGAGGATTGTGACATGAGGCGTGCAATAAACATTGGGCATTCTTCTTCTTCTTTAAGCTAAGCCATCAATGTCTGACCATAGACATATGTATAAAGTTTAATCTGAAAGCTTCTGCAATATCCTCGGAAGCATTTAAGACTCCACGGCAGACTGACTGGGACGCTTATCGCACAGCTTTCAGTTTAGGAATCAGCCATACGGATACTAATCTCATTACTGAGGCCGATCTCGACCTTGTCTCTACCAATCTGCAGGAAACGATCATCGCAGCCTTCGAGAGCAGCTGCCCTGCGAAACCTCGAAGCACTAACCGAAAGGTTTCATGGTGGAACAATGATCTCTGCAAGCAATGGAGAGAAGTCAGAAAATTATTTAATAGGGCTAAAGTCTCGGGCAACTGGGACCCCTACAAGAAAGCCTTCACCAATTACAATAAAGATTTGAGAAGATCTAAACGAAGGTCATGGAAAGCCTTCTGCGAAAAAATAGACAAATTTCCAGCCTCCACGAGGTTACACAAAGTTCTGTCCAGGCCCGGAAAGTTCCCTATGGAGGGTGTGGAAGCGTCCACACCCGGCTAGGGACGCCTGTGGAAATCCACACACCAAATTGAGGATATTTCAACCGATATTAGTGATAGTTCCACCCATGTCAAAATCCGATTTTCTAATTATGCAGCACCTAATTATTGCAGCTCTTGAAAGGGTTGAGACTCTTAATAAGAAATTGCAGGACGAAGAATTGTGCGTCAATGATTCGCAAGCGAAAGTGAACCGAACTCTGGAAAGTTTGAAACAGCTGCGATCGAATGGTTTCACAGAGGCTTGGGACAATGCGATAAAAACATTGAGAGCTTTGGATCTTGAAGAGCCAAAAGCTCCTAGACAACGACAAGTTTCCAAACGCATTGATCAGAATCCTACAAATGCTCATGTTTTTGACTCGCCTGCAAAATATTATGAAAAGAATTTTAATGAAATCTTAGATCAAGTGATTACATCCCTGGAGGATCGTTTCAAGTCTAAGAACTACGAGTTTCTCAAAACGTGCGAAAATTTTATTGTTGGGGAGCTCAAAGATGCTCAAAGCATCGTGAAGTTCTACAAAGACGACTATGACAAGGCTCGATTAGAGCTACATAGAAACATGTTTATCGATTCCCTAAGAGGTAATGAAAAAGAAGTAAAAACTGTAAGAGATGTTTTTCATATCCTCAGGGAAGATGCAGCTCTACGAAATCTTTGCTCTGAGCTCACTAAGCTCGTAAAAATAATTCTTACGCAGCCAGCGTCTTCCTGCACTGCTGAAAGATCGTTCAGCGCATTAAAACTCATGAAAAATGTTTTAAGATCAACAATGACCCAAAGCAGACTGTGCTCTCTGAGCATCTTATATATTCATAAAGAAGCTTTGGACCAATTACTAAATTTCGATACATTAATGGATGACTTTATATCACGCAGCTCTCACCGACAATGTACATTTAGTTTATGTAGAGATTTCACGGTGCTCAGAAGGTAATTTAAGGATAGAGAAGCAGGGAATATCATAAAGTGCAATTTTTGAAATATTCGATAATCTAATCTTTATTTAAGTAATAATATATCGATATTATATTAGTATGTAGTACTAAGTTCATACATATGTATACTTTTTATATGAAAATATATAATAAAAACATATTGAAAAAATATTAAGAAGATAACATGTGTACGGATTCTCATAATCT
Source organism: Thereva unica (assembly GCA_949987705.1). Taxonomy (NCBI): domain Eukaryota; kingdom Metazoa; phylum Arthropoda; class Insecta; order Diptera; family Therevidae; genus Thereva; species Thereva unica. The sequence goes on along the minus strand of OX465284.1, from coordinate 32,340,949 downwards.
TGTTCGTGCTGTTTTAGTCAAACATTGAGCTCTTGGATTTTCTTGGATATGTACATAGGTATACAGACCTCAATTTTTGGCTCCCCACCCCCTCCCGAACACCCCTTTGGATCCACCCTTGGAAGCTCCACACCCGGAAAAATGACAAGTTTCCGGGCCTGGTTCTGTCTAAGGATCACTCTAATGGCATTGTCTCTCAAGACCTCTGAAGGGTCCTTTACGGAGAACACCAGGGATACCATGGAGCTACTAATGAGCACTCATTTCCCCGGCTCTCAGGTAATTAACCCTGGATTGGCCTTTGAACCTAACATTGAATCGGAGGTAGTACTTGCCCATCGGTCCTATAATAGGAACAAAGGCCTGGCAAACAGGATTTTCACTGCCGGTAAGATTGAGTGGGCCATTGGCACCTTCAGTCCCTTCAAGGCTGCTGGAAAGGACCACATCTCCCCAGCCCTCCTTCAGAGAGGCTTGGAAGAGATCTTACCGGTCCTGCTACCACCTTTTGGGGTAGCTTTTCGCTGGCCCATATTCCGAGGTGTTGGAGAGAGGCTAGGGTAGTCTTTATACCTAAATCGGGGAGAAGATCATATAGAGAAGTAAAATCCTATCGACCCATCAGCCTCTTCTCCTTTCTTCTGAAAACAATGGAGAAAGTTTTAGACAGTCATATTAGAGAGCGTCTTACAGCGAGCCCACTTCACTATCTGCAATTTGCCTACCGGCCAGGCGGATCTACAGAGACTGCCATTCATGTGCTAGTGAGAGATATTGAGAAGTCCCTCAGGGCCAAGGAAATCTCTCTCTGCGCCTTTGCAGACATTGAGAGTGCGTTTGACAACGTTACCTTCGACGCGATCAATGAAGCAGCAGTAAAAAAGGCATTCTTCGCCCCACTGCGAGATGGATCACGTCGCTTCTCAGCAGCAGATTGATAACTGCTGAGATGAATGGTGAAACGATTACGGTAATTGATGCTAAAGGCTGCCCTCAAGGGGGCGTTCTATCACCCCTCCTATGGTCAATCGTGATCGACAAACTTCTTGCCGACCTGAATAACCGTGGATTTAAAACACAGGGCTATGCTGACGATATCGTCATAACGATTAGCGGCGGTCATGATAGCACCGTTTCAGACCTCATGCAAGCCGCTTTGTCACATGTGCATAGCTGGTGCCGTAGCAAGAATCTGGGTATTAACCCACAAAAAACTGTCATCGTACCGTTTACTAATAGAAGGAAGCTAAATTTAAAAGCTCCCTCTGTGGACGGCAAAGAAATAGGTTTCTCAAAGGAGGCTAAATATCTAGGCATAATCTTGGATCAAAAGCTCTCCTGGAAATCTCAAATTGAGAGAGTAACTGCCAAGGCAACTGCATCTCTCCATGTTTGTCGCCAATTTGTAGGAAAAACCTGGGGTCTTAAACCTAGGTTAATGTTTTGGCTATATACTACGGTCGTAAGGCCCATGATCACATATGCATCCATCGCATGGTGGGCTAAGACCAAACAAAAGGGTGCTATGATTAAGCTGGCCAGGGTGCAAAGACTGGCCTGTCTTGGTATCACAGGGGCCGAAAGCACCTGTCCGACAGTGGCTATGGAGGCCCTACTCAACCTTCCTCCGCTACACCTGGTGGTGAAAAAAGAGGCTCTGGCAGGGGCACTGCGTCTACGGGAGCTATTCTCCTTAAAGCCAGGAGACCTGCTGGATCATATATCGATCCTCAAGGAGCTGAACTTGGAGCCAATGATATCTTTGTTCGATACCATTCCTGCTACTCTTGACTTTGACAAACCGTTTACGACGATTATTCGAAGTAGGTCAGAGTGGTAACATGGCAGGCCTCTCTTTAGAGGAAGCACGGCCTTTTGGTACACAGATGGTTCCAAAACCGATAAAGGGGTAGGGCTGGGTGTTTATGGCCCAAGGAGCAAAATATCCATGGCTCTGGGCACTACCCCCACTGTTTTTCAGGCTGAGGTACTCGCCATCCAGGTGTGTGCTCAGACTTGTATTAATAGAGCTCCAAATAGCTCTAACATTGTTATTTTCTCGGACAGTCAAGCTGCACTGCTGGCCATTAAATCGCACAGGGTCTCATCAAAGACTGTCCTGGATTGTCTTCAATCCCTGAAATTCCTCAGCAGGAACAATAGTGTCACGCTGATGTGGATTCCGGGCCACGAAGGTCACATTGGTAATGAGATTGCCGATAGCCTGGATAGAGCAGGCGCAAACTCATTACCTATTGGTCCGGAACCTTTCTGTAGCTTAGCAAGCTGCCACGTAAAAATGGCCTTAACGAATTGGGTTGACCAGATGTTTCTTCAAAGCTGGTCTAGGACCTAGGGTGCTCGTCAAGCTAAAAGATTCATCCAAATCGATAAAGCTAAGGCGGGCAAACTTCTAAATCTCAAGAGGTGGGAGCTAAAAATAATAACAGAGCTCCTGACGGGCCACTGTTCGCTTAACTATCACCTAAACAAAATAGGTCTGGTGGCCGACTCAGGCTGTGGGGCAGCTCCCGAAACTGCGGAGCACTTGATGTGCGACTGTGAGGCTACAGCGAGGAAAAGACTGAGCCTCCTCCATCGTGATTTCCCTATTACTAGGGAGATTTGGGACAGCAACCCTAAATCAGTTTTAGGCTACCTAAGAAGCCTTAACCTTGATGGTTTTTAAAGACGGGGATGGCACAATAGACCAAACAAAATAGGTCGCAGTGCCCGCTAAAGCGCCCCTCAACAAGAATAAATAAATAATAATAAGCTAAGGGATCTCATGGGATATAGGGCGGAAACAGTTGCCCTCCAGCGGACTCTGTTTTGCGCGACAGTTCTTAGCTCCGCCCAGGATCTCCCAGTTGTTGCGGCTTCTGCTAGTAGGGTTCTCCTCCACGTTGTTCTAGGTCTTCCTACTCGACGGGATCCTTGCGGATTCCAGTCAAGGGCCTGTTTGGCTACGTTTTCGCGTCGCAAGGTGTGGCTAACCCGATTCCATTTCCTTCGCCTGATTTGGTCGTCTATCCTTTCTTGGCCGGCGCGGCGCCATAGTTCTTCGTCTTGCCAGCGAATTTTTAGAATACGACGCAGGCATCTGTTGATGAAGACTTGTAGGCGCCCTGTGATGAATTGGGTGACTTTCCATGTTTCGCAACCGTACAAAAGTACTGCCTTAACGTTGGAGTTGAACAGCCGCAATTTGGTGTTAGTTGAGATCTCCGTCGATCTCCATATGCGGAACAGGCATTCATATGCGCCTCGTGCCTTATTTATTCTGGAGGTAGCAGAATTTATCTACCAGTTCCACGTCACGGTTATTCAGCGCAGTCCGTTCAATGGTGCTTGCATTTATCCGCATTTCTTTAGATTTAGTCGGATTTAAGCTTAAGCCTGCTAGACTACTTTCTGTTGCCAAATTGCTTAACATGTTTTTCAGGTCCTGGTGTCTGTGCGCCAGCAAACAGATATCATCCGCGTAGTCGAGATCCTTAAGGCGGTCTAGCAAACCCCATTGTATGCCGCCTGTTCTACTATCTAGAGCGCCGACAAGGATGTCATTTATTACTATAAGAAACAGTAATGGCGAAAGTAGGCATCCTTGTCGTACTCCTGAGCTCACCTCAAAGCTGTCGGATAATTTTCCATTATGGAGAACTCTGCATTTGGAATTTTTATATAGGGCTTTTATCAATTCTATTATTTTATCAGGCAGTACACGTCGCCGTAGTGCCTGCCAAATGAAGCTCCTATTAACCGAGTCAAACGCTTTCTCATAGTCTACGAAAGCAAGGTAAAGGGGGGATCGGAATTCAGTAGACTGCTCCACTATTATTCTCAAGATGTTAATATGATCAATACAGTAGCGGCCCTTCCTGAATCCGGCCTGCTGCATTGACGGGGCAATTTTGTGCGTTGTTCCTATCGAACAAAAAAGTTATTGCACTAGGGCTTCGGGCATGGGAGGTATTAAGACGAACTAAAGTGAAGGACTATCACCGGGCTAAAATCTTTGCAAAGTGGTTGCCGTGTTTGCTCTCAGTGGAGAATAATCGTAGTCGAATTGAAGACTGTCTTTGGCGCTTTTATGTCAGAATAGAAAAAGTGAAGACGGTAATTGGTAAAAGGGCAAACGATAAATGGAGTTATTATGCGTCGTTTTTGTACCAGTTGAGCGAAAAACACGTCTTATGGAATCTCATGAAATGGCAACTTCAGATTTGGTGGGTAGCTTGAGGAGCGTGCAAATGGTCGAAAATCTCTGCCACTAGTATTCTTCTCAACTTTGGGATCCCAATCTTCGAGATTCCCGCAAGCATGCTTACAAAGGGTTCACAAATGAGGTTAGTCTCCTTCTGCTTAGGGCTGGGCAGTAACAGAGAAGATGTTGTTCACTTTCCTCCTCGGGACTTTTACAGCTTCTGCAAAAATCGTAGGTCTCCAAGACGTAAGCGGGCCGCATGCGTCCCTATCAGCAGTGGCGTATTTACCCTAGGGCCATGTGGGCCATGGCCCGGGGCGACAGGCTGCGAGGGGCGGCGCAAGTATCCTCGTGCTCAGCTTTGGAAGCTTTTAATAATCGTTGCAATACACTGAGAGATAACTTTTATAATAATCTAGATCAGCTTTCTTTAATTCCGAGATCCATTCATTCATTCTTGTTTTGGGGCTTCTGGCCGGTCCCTGCGGCTGCGACCTTTTTTATTTGGTTAAAAACCCTCAGGTTAATGCGGTAAACATACTAAGGGCAACCGACGAATCGCTTTCCACAGAGACTGCCAAAAACGAATAGAATACATCGTTTTTGTAATTTCTATTTCGTGGTCGTCGCGATGCCTGTTAAAGTTGCATGGGCACTGTGGCATGGGTTTGCGTAGCGGCCCTCGCTTATTACGTAATACACAGTACAGACTTTTAATATAGCCCAAAAATTGAGTGTAGACTCATATCCCAAATCTCACTGGGAGCGGGGAAGTCGCGATGTAGGAGAGTGAATCTCGACCTCGTTGTAGCTTCACAGTCACACAGCAAGTGCTCCGCAGTTTCAGAAGCTGCCCCGCATGACCGACAACTACAGTCAGCTACCAGCCTTATTCTGCTTAGATAATAATTGTGAGATTTTTTTCAAGTTAAATGATTCTGCCCTTTCTGCCAAGCACTGGTCACAAAGTAGAAAATATACTGTTAGCCGTTATGGATACCTTCAAAATACTGAATATCGACATTAACAATTGCAGAGGTCTATCTTATGGCAGTATGGTTGAGCAGTATAGTGTCCTACAAGCTAAGATCACGGAAAAATTTCAGTATGTAACATATGTAGGTGCTGCACATTAGTTAAACTTTATCGGATCATCGGTAGCTGCTCAGAAGCTACACAGATTTGCGTGTTGCTGCAAAAGCTATAGGTCCTTTTTTCAGTATTAATCGAACGTATAAAATTACTAAATAAGCCCTAAAAATGTAACTGTGAACTATTTGTTACTACGCGGTGGTCGGATAAGGACGGTACATGTGCTAGCGCTGATAAAAATTGGAAGAAAATAATAGCGGCTCCTGACGATATAAAAAATGACTGCCCGCCAAAAAGGGTTGGCTAAAAATGAAGCGGCAGGTCTATTGCCTCAATTTCACTCAAATTCTCTAGAAACGGTTATGTTATCGGAATTTCGGTAATCCAAAACTCTTCAACATTTCGCGACAGACGCTGATGGTTTTGAAGAGACTAGTAGTCTTGGGTAGTACACTATTATAAAATGAGTTTATAAGAGGTGACTCTTTTTTTCTTTTGATCCAGTACAGTGTCATACTTCAAATAAGGCGAGGTGCCATTGTTATGCCAAAATGACAAAAACAATGATATTAAAGAATGAAAGAAAATAAATACCAATGAAAGTATTTTTTTTATGGTTTTGACTCTAATATGCATTAAACTGCCTCAGATTAAGTAAGAAACATATGTCTCCACAATGTATATGTGAGGACCTTGCTCGAAAAGGATACAATCATACCTCGCCTCATTTATCTCGATACACGCTCATATACCAATAGGACGCTATTTTTGAGCTAGGATTTTGAAACAAAAAGGTCCTCAGTACAATTTAACATCGTGTAAAGCCCTGGACAGACATGTGATTTCGATATCATAATATTGAGATCACGATATCAAAATAAACTAAGTAGTGACAGACATAATATTATGATATCTGTGGCAGTTCTATTTTTGACAGTTGGAATTTAAATTTCTAAGCGTTCGCAAATATTTCTTTATTTCAGGTTCGTATTCTACTTTAATAAATAGTTACTATAGTAACTATACAAAACTAAACAAATATAAAAATTTTAAAGGTAATAGTCCAGTGCAATTAGTAAATCAAATTGCATTTCATGATGGTCAAAATTTTTTTTTTGGAATTTGTTGGGGTACATCTGACAATGTTAAAACCAAGTTTGTGGGGTCGCAGTGTGATGGGAAAAGCCGCCATCTTGAAAAAGAGGTAGAGGTCGTTTATACCAAATAACTCGGTTGTGTGCAATGATAGCTGAAAATGATCCATACAAAGTCATTAGAGAATAAAATTATCTACAAAATGAGCCCTTAATGAGGTCTGTAAGTTAATTTGGCTCAAAGTTATGGCTGCTCAAAGTTCGAACTTGTTCGGGTGGTTGAGGTTGAATGCAGTTTTTTGCGATTAACTCGTAAGATATTAATTTGGGTGGGTTAATGTCGATTACCAAACTTATAGTACTAGTGATTATCTTTAGAATAAGCCCTTAGTCATCATTCTCGCTTGTATAGTTTGCGAGTAATCCAACGCCAAAGTTCGTACTGCACGTGCCTGAAATAACTGATATCGCCATTTTTTTGAATATCTTCTTAACGGTTGCTCATATGATAACGTAGTAAACAGCAGAAATACGGGTATTAAAATATCTTTCAAATGGGCTATTGACCGAAACTCTATGTCGCTTCATGTCCGCGACATAACGGGTGAAAAGTCAACAGCGAAGGTTGTGACACTTCTCGACGAATAACTCGCTTCCAGCCAGTTTCGCGTGTCGGATGAATTAGAATTTTCTGTAACGCCCTGAATTATCTATATTTTGGGTTATTTAACTACTTTGGAAAATTATAATAATGGGAAATAGTAGCTAAGAATCATCATTTTCGAGGTTCTAAAAGTAAAGTTTTTGATGAGCTGCCTCAGATGCGAAAAATAACAAAATGTGAAATGTAAGGTAAAACTTTCTGACGAGACTGTCTTTGGAATCCGGGAAACATAACGTGCGCAAAGAGACTTAAGTGAAGGTCAAGTGAAAGCTGTTTAAGAAAAGGTGGTGCAATCATTTTTAAGCGGAGCAGTGCAAGAAAAGCCAAAGAAAGTGGGAAATTACTAAGAAGTGTCTCGACCGTCAACATGAAGATGAAGGTATTCTCCCACAAAAAAAGTACTCACAGTATTGTTTATATTAAAGATTTATCGAAATAAAAAATATATGATAGATATATTGAAAGGGAGTGCTTTAGTGTTCGCGAAAATGACGATTCTTGGCTACTATTTCCCATTATTATAATTTTCCAAAGTAGTTAAATAACCCAAAATATAGATAATTCAGGGCGTTACATAAAATTCTAATTCATCCGACACGCGAAACTGGCTGGAAGCGAGTTATTCGTCGAGAAGTGACACAACCTTCGCGCTTGACTTTTCACCCGCTATGTCGCGGACATGAAACGACATAGAGTTTAGGCCAATAGCCCATCTGAAAGATATTTTTATTGTCCGAATTTTTGCTGTTTACTACTTTTTCATATGAGCAACCGTTAAGGAGATATTCAAAAAAAAATTGCGTTATTAGTTATTTCAGGCACGTGCAGTACGAACTTTGGCGTTGGATTACTCGCAAACTATACAAGCGAGAACGATGACTAAGGGCTTATTCTAAAGGTAATCACTAGCACTATAAGTTTGGTAATCGGCATTAACCCACCCAAATTAATATCTTACGAGATAATCGCAAAAAACTGCATTCAACCTCAACCACCCGAACAAGTTCGAACTTTGAGCGGCCATAACTTTGAGCCAAATTAACTTACAGACCTCGTTAAGGGCTCATTTTGTAGATAATTTTATTCTCTAATGACTTTGTATGGATCATTTTCAGCTATCATTGCACACATCCGAGTTATTTGGTATAAACGACCTCTACCTCTTTTTCAAGATGGCGGCTTTTCCCATCACACTGCGACCCCACAAACTTGCTTTTAACATTGTCAGATGTACCCCAACAAATTCCAAAAAAAAAATTCTGACCATCATGAAATGCAATTTCATGCCCTTTTTTCGACTAATTGCACTGAGCTATAACTTGATATTTCAAAAGAGCAAAAGTTTGAGTTTTTATAATTTCCGCTAGCGAAAAATAGCGCTGCTCTCACTAGAAATTACTCATATCATGTTAATATTATGTAAATCAGCTGCGTTTCGATATTACGTTAATATCATGTTGTTGCGTTTTGATATTATGATATGGGGGTGACAGACATATCCGAATATTATAATATTAGGAATATTATGATATCGAAATCACATGTCTGTCCAGGGCTTAAGGGAGAAATGTACTGCCTTGTGTAAGTCCGGCTCAACTATAGAAGCTAGTAGAGGCTACAGCTAAGAATAACTCCATAGAAAAATACAGAAGCAATCGCAATCCTCATATGGTGCAATAACTGCCAAATTTACATTCTTATGTAAATTGAATACAATATCTGAAGTGGAAGTTACAGATAACGCTATAAAACTCCAACAATTATTATAGCTTATTGATCTTGCAAATGATCTACAAGAGTGTCCTTTTAAAACAAACTTCTTGAGACGTTACGGTGTTTTCTTACGTTACGGTGTATTACTTTTTCCAGGGCGCCAAATCTTAAAATACCCCATTGCCTATCAGTAGTATCCGGTCAGCACTCCCATTAACTGAGAGGTCTTGCCTTCACCTCTGTTAAGTTGGCAGGATTGGTCGAGAAATAGTTTCGGCTATGGCTCAAAATTATCCGCTTTTTATCCGCCAGCGATCGCCGCAAAAAAAGTTCCGCTCTTCTCATTTCCCCGGAAAAAAGGGTTCCTCAACATAAAGTTAGCGGGACGCAAGCGAAAAAAGTTATTTTTGTGAGGAATCAAATGCACCAGAATTATCCGCTTTTAATCCGCTAACGAATGCCGCGAGAAAAAAAATTTCCGTCATTTTCATTCCGTGGATGTAGTAAGCTTAGCTCGAAGGTTAGATAAAAGGGTAGAATAGGTTAGGGGAGTCAGGGGGGTGTTGGAGAAAATAGCGATGAACCTTGCGTTTGAACTCTTGGGCGTTGTATGAGTTCGGGAATACTGACTTTGGAAGGTTGTTCCACAGTCCAGTTGTTCTTGTTATAAACGAATTTCTAGATCGGAGTGTGCGCGAAGATAAGGGCTGTAAGCTGTGTGGGTGAGCCGAGCGGGCAAGTCTTGTGTTGCGGAAGAAATGTTGGCGTGGAGGCATGAGGCCACTTATTTCAATGGAGCAGTCATTATGATAAAAGCGATAAAATTTTGCAAGAGCTGCTGCAATTAATGAATATATTGAAGAGCAAATGGCGCTATCACCAATAAGTTTGAAAGCGCGGTTTTGCACCTTGTCCAGCCAAGCTAAGGTGATTCCTGGGGCCCCAGCCCAGATATACGAGTTGTATTCGAGACGGGGACGGATGTAGGATTATAGCCCTGGCAGACGGCTGAAGAAGGAATTTGTATCATTTGAGGAATCCTAGGCACTGGGATGTTTGTTTAGCACTTTGGAATATGTGGTTATTCCAGCGCAGATCTTCGGCTAATGTTGCGCCTAGGATGTTTAGAGAGGGTTCTGCCTTTACGGTCTTGTCCACTGAAGTAGAAAGAGGGTCGGTGCTTCGGAGTTTTGTTGGAGATGAAACAGTACTTACTTCTTTTCTAATGCATTGAATTCAACACGGATCTTGCGGCCCCAATCAAGAATGTTTGATTGAATTGGACAAGCGTTGGCGAAAACAAAATTTGGTGCGTGCTTGTGTTATATTATCAAAACCATAGGAGTAACGTAGAGTGCCGTCGTCAGCAAAGGTGTGGAGTGAATTGGAGAGGATTGAGAGCAGGTCATTTATAAAAACTAGGAAGAGAGCTGGTGATAGAATTGAGCCCTGGGGAACACCTGCGGAGATGGGGCAGCGGTCGGATTCGACGCCATCCAATACTAACTTGATTAAACGGCTAGAAAGGAAGCTCTCAATCCAGTTTTTCAAAACAGAGTCATTACCAATAGCTTGGAGTTTAGCCAACAAAGCGGGATGCCATTATCTGTCAAAAGTCTTGGATATATCCAGAGTAACTAGGCCAGATTCACCAAGTCGATGTAGTATATAGTACAGTCAATATGCAATTTGCGCTCCGAAAAATGACAAACCGACATTTGACCTTGAAAGTCGTTAGGGGGCGTGTCAGAAGCCTACTGAAAAATTATGAAAGTCGCGGTGCATGCAGATTTTGAGAAATTCAAAAATTTAATAAAAAAATTTTGAAACGCGTTTTTCTCAGAAAGTATAGGTTTTAGCGAAAAGTTTTTTAAACAAAAAATGTAGAGGTCATTGCGAACTACATTTTTTGTCATTGGAGTGACGTCATCCGACTTGAAATACAAAAAGTAGATAGCGCTAAAGGATCAAAAAAGTGTTTCTTTGCCATTTTCACTAGGAAAAATTAATTTTTTTACAATAATGTAAATGAGAAAGTTGTTTGTCATAAAATTATCTACAACCTTTGTTTAAACAAAATTTTTATAAAACTTACCGTTTTCGAGCTGTAGGCTTAGGGAAAGTCCCTTTGTACTGTCGACAATATATTTTTTTCGTATAGAGTGAATGTCGAACAGCAGCTCTAGCCGGAAGATAGAGAGAAGAGAAGGAAGTAACTGTCACAACCTAGCCGCGATATTTTATTCCATCTACTCACAACCATTTCACGACTCTGACATCGGGGCGTCGAGAGCAACTCGCAGGAGTGTTATGCCTCATGAAACGAGTTGAATCTCATCAACCAACAGATGGGATGCGCTTGGTGGAGCGGGGAAGGACTAGGGAAGGCTACGACAGGAGAATCAGGAACCGATTCGAACCCGGGACCTCTGGGGATAGCAGTCAGGCGCCTTACCTCTAGACTACCGAGTTTGCTTGAAAAGTTTCAGCCAGGACTATCTGCTCAATTTTAATGCTCTCAATAATGGGAAACAAAACAAGTCGCATTTGAACTCGTTCTGGTGAAATTCCTCCTGCTGCTCACTAGCTATACCTGACTTTCCATATTACATTACAACATTGCTTCTGAAATATTTGTTTTTCATCTAAATTTCATGATATAACGCTGGGAAAAACTCAAATATTGTCTGGAGAACTTAGAAAAGTCAGTTAAATTTGGTCTTAAGAAAAAGTGGCCACCCTGTGGGCCTTATTTGCCCCCGCTAAGTAACTAGCAGCGTGATATGGTCAGACTGTCATCAGCAGGCTTAAGTGTTATCTATTGTACACCAATTGCCAGCAGCTACAACACGTTGCTGAAACGATTGCTGTCGCAATCAAGCAGTATTTTCACGGCTCATATTTTAGTGTTGGGGCTTGGGTAATGAACAATAGTTTTTACTATTCTGTCTATGGCCATGTCATCTGCCGAGTTATAGTTTTTGGCCAGTCATTGCGTTTGCTAAATGACCATGATATAATCGTCGCGTCGGTCGCATAAGGACTGTCTGAAAAGTTTCGTTTAAAAATTGCAATTCCAGTGGGAATGAAAGATGACTTCGGACATTGTCGCCACTAAAGTGCAATGAAAGTGTGTACTCAATGGCAACTGCCCCTTCCCTACCAGTCTTACTTCACTCCAATATTTAATAATCATCGTGTCAATTTTTTATTTTAATCAGATAATCGCAGCCAGAATTCACCCGAAGCCGAAATTCCTCATGGTGGTGACCACCGCCACTGCACAAGTACACAGCTCGCCACTATGTAACGCCCGTGTAACACTGTAACAGCCAACCTGGCGCTGTTGAAATCCCCGACAAAAACGCGATAAAACACCTTTAAATTTTGAGCAGGTAAATTTTATTGCATCATTTCCTGGGTTTCTGTCACATATGTCACCGATATTCGCATTTGGGGTGGCGATTGTGGGAACTTCTCGGAATTCGCTGTTTGCGCTCCAACTCGGAACCGAAACTGATTCATCAACACCACTCCGGCTTCAACAGCTGAACGCTGGGGATGGCCGACGGGGTTGGAGTTTCCAAGAAGTGCTTCGTCATATAATAGCACTAGCGGACCCCACCGCGCTCCACCGCCCCGCCCCGGTGCAAGGGGTGGGGGTAGACTGGCTTCACGTGTAGGAACAGCGTGGGTTGTTGGCTGATTGGCGTCGGTCTAATGGCGTTGTAGATTCTTATTCCGCACTTTTTTTGTTATTATTATTTCACAAGGAGCTTTTTCGGATCTGCCCGTCGTCGGTTTGTTTTCACTCGGGTTTACTTTGTGCTCTCCACGTTTTGCACTTCTTGGAATTGTCGTGTGTGTATGTGTGGGGGCTTGACGTCACTGCCAACGCGCATCTATTGACATGCAATTTTCGTAAACACATATCGGCGAGTGCGGCGGGCCAGGAGCAAAGATATATTTTTGGGAACGAATTCGAAGTGCGTTTGGCGGGCGTTTGACGCTTATATTTAAATTGGCCACGAGCAGAATATGAATGTGGTTTTTTGCGTTGGATGGAGTTGGGAATTATTTTAGATCGGGCGATTTTGCAAGAGGAGGAGTGTGAGCTTCACGGGAATTGAATTTGAAAGAAAGAAAGCTAAATGGATTTCTGTTGTTTATGGGATAAACTTAGCTTTAGGGACTACCCTTTGTACTACCAGTCCACTGTGTGGTTCAGGTCATGGTGCAATGTGAAGTAGTAAGCGAAGCTTGAAGGTCAAAAGAAGATAGGATAAGAAGAGATGGGACCTGGCGTCCTGAAGTACACGGTAATGAACTTTACGTTTGAACTATAGGACATTGTATGATCTCAATAATACTACTACTTATATGGTAGATTGTTTCACAGTTGAATTATTCTATTGATAAACGAACTTCTAGATCATAGGTGCGCAAAAAATAGGACTGTGCAGGGCATAGGTATAAGCTGAGCGGACTGGTATCAAGAATGGCTCGAAAAGTATTGCTGTGAAAGCAGGATGCTGCTGCCACAGCTGCTTGACGAGTACATGGAAAATGTGTCAGCACCGATGATGAATTTGATGACGTCGAGGAAGACATAAGACAATTAGGATTAACAAACTGGAAAAGATCGGCCGGATATCGACAATCATGGAGGTGAATGCTGGAGGAAGGCTGTAAAGCTCTTGATGATGAGCTAAGTACTCTCGTAGTCATTGGCAACATAACGTATGGAATGGCCCCAATAAGGCATCTCGACGGCTTAACTGGTTAAAAAATAGGGCAGAAAAATTCCGGTTACGTCGGGTCTCTACCTAGTGTACGGTAAACTTCCTTGTTCATATGGTAGTCTGATATTGCCGGTGTTACAACCTTTGTCGACTGGTTAGCAGGATTGACTTGTTTTGGGAGGCATAACACTTCAACGAGGCTGCCTTCGGCTAATCTCGATGGTTGTGTCTAAGCTGATTGCTGTTTTGGATACCGAATTTGCAAAATGGAAGCTTCGCTACGCTCGGAAAACTCATTAGTCAACAGAGCCAAATATCAATAAGAGAATGATTGAAATTTATTTCGAGAGTCAAATATTTTTAACTTTAACTATAACTTAATAAAGATACTCCCAAGCTGGCCATCCAGTGACAATGGCACATCTGAGAAACAGAGATCACGAGGGTTCATCCGCAAGACAAGGTTCAATCGCGACCTTGCAGAGAATGAGGCCGCCGGTACGCGGAGAAGGACAAAACCAACAAAGCAAAATTTCAAGCAGTCGTTGGGGGGTGCTTTCCACTCCAGAACGGAAGGACAGTAGGAGCGGTAACCTCACGCACTAACAGGGAGAGATCCCGGGAAGATAGCTCAACGCCTACAAATAATGCCCAAAATGGAAAAAGTTCTCAAAACCAACCATAGTCGGGAAGCATTTACTTCAGGGTAACGGACCAATAAGTGCAGTAGTGAATGACCACCACCTAGCAGAGCTAACCGATGCCAATTCTAGTAGCGACAGACTCCCGGACCTTCTCTGGGCTGACATCAAGGCCAAAATATCAGAGAGTTCGTGATGGAGGAAACTGCTCAAGTGTCTTCCGATATGAGGGGCAACTGGAGATTCATTACCCAAAATCTTAGAAGTTGCTTGAGCGAGCAATACGGGGACAGCGCGAACTGAACATAAACTGTACTTTAGCAGGTAAAGCCACTTATGTGGTATCAACTGAACATTATTGAACTGAGTCAGAGAATCCGAGGCATTACCCGGCTTTCTAAGGGTATACACGGGTCTAATAACGCATCTTACCTGCTTAACTGGTTAATTGGGGTACCAAAGTTCCACTAAGGTTGGCTCTTTACCTACTTATCTCCTTGTTCCGCTTTGTAGTCTGGCACTGTCGGCGTCGCAGCTCTTGTCAGCTGATTAGTGGGATCCATAATTTTTTGGACGCGTAAGAATCCAATGAGTATATGTTCAGCTAACCCAAACGGTTGCTTCTGAACTCATATAACGTTAAGAGCTCCAACTCGAGTTTCACCGCAACCTCCTCATGCATCTAAGCTTACTACTAGATATCGCACCATGACATGAACGACGTTAATATAAAGAGTGACACCCGGGGCAACCAATTATTATTCAAATCGAGTTACTCCTGATGCGTCTTTAAACTGCAGAACTTCAAACGAAAATTTGTTGGTATTTCTGGTTTCATTAATTTCCCTTATTTCAGAAGATGGAAGGTTTTTTCTCACTAAAAGTAAAGCTAAACCACCAGTTCTAGTGGTAAAGCCACTAAGTTGGCAACGCTGGTTGCGGAAATGGTGTAGGACGACTAGGAAAATAACGAAATTACCGGGAAAAATTCGGACCGCTGCTAAGGGAGATAATTTTGAGTGCTGCCAATATACTTAGAAGGAATGAAAAAGACGAAGAAAAGGCGTAATTTTCTTGGAGGCCATAAAGGGTGCTACTAGTATATTCAATATACCGGCTCCTGTACTTTTACGGAGGTCAAGACGTGGTTAGTATTTACCGCTTGATGAAACCACCATAATTTTTTTATCAAAAAACTTCGCTCTTGTGACTGCTTCGAAAAAGCTTCTAAAGCAGCACTAAAAGGAGTGCCCCCCTCTGCGCACATGCAATGCTAAAAGAGATGGGAAGGAGGAGGATTCTATCATTGAATTTATATTGAATCTTCAAAAAAGGTTTTGCAGAAGATTTTTGTAATTTGTTTGGATTTGCAGTTTATAGAAAGAAAAAAATTCTTTGAATAAAAATTTGTTTTGCCTAAACCAAAATCATATTTGTTTGATTTCCAACTAAATAAGACTGCCCTGCAAAAATTCGATGTCATTATCACTTTTTTTATATTTTTACTGTATGTATTTGCAAGTGTGAACGTACGTATGTATGTATGTGGTGTGACTGTCAATAGATGATAACACTAAAAACATAATCAAGAATTAAAACTAGATTTCTTTCTCTTTCAGGAATCGCTACAATTAAACGTCTGCTCTAAAATTAAACAAGTTCGCGCCTTTTCTTCTCGTCATAGTTAATAACAAATGGCAACAAATTGCGTAGCAACATATCACAACCCTACATGTTTTGTCACAAAATCCTTACACACCCCTAGCTTCTTATCTAAAACACGTTCTTTTTGTTATATTTTCAGAGGTCCTAAACAGTAAGGGATTCGCTTAACAAATACAAATACAACAAAAATTATACCAAAATAAACAACAACAAAAACTGAAAGTGCATCTCGAATTATGACACAAAAAACAAAATAAATTGAATTTAAATTTCGAAACTAAAGTAGCAAAAAAGGAGCGTGATCAATAGGCCGATCCTTTCATAAGTCCGAAAATGTGTTATCACAGCAGCTTCCTTTATTTATTTTTATTGAAAAATCCGGACGGGATTCCCTGTAGCAAATTCGGTTGTTTAATTCTAACAACAAACCTGTCAAATGCTTAACAAATGCTGCTGCAACTTCGTTTAAAACTGCACGTATTTACACAATATAATTTATAAAAAAAAATAAAAGAGTTAAAGTTAAATTTAAAAATAAAAAAAATATTAAGAAAAAAGGAAATTCTAAGAGTAAAAAAGTGTTCATAAGTGATTACAGTGTTTGAAGTAAAAAAAAGTATATAGTGCATCTAGTAAAGGAAAATTTTTTATTTAAAATTATTATTAAAAGAAGGCAAAAAGTTAAAAAAAAGATTCAAGTGTATTTTTAGTGGTTTAAGATTAAATTTTCGGTGAATTTGGCGCGACGACAACGACAGCCGCAATTGGAGAATTTTTTAAGTAAAACAAATACAACAAAAAAAGTTTGTTTTTAACATTCAACATTCATTTTCACCGAGACTGAAGGAAGTTAGCATGCTAATGGATAAAACTAAACAAAAACGTAAGTAGACTTTTTTAATTGTTTAATTTTTAAAATTGTTTGCATGCGAATTTCAAATTCTTGGGATTATTTTCGACCTCATCCTCACAAGCAAACTATCTCCGTCAGGTTCGAAAACTAGCGTGTTCTGAAACAAGTCTGCTGGACCATCTCCACATCAATTGAAACATTATGGACTTACATTCGCGCTTCTTTCCTGGTTTCCGAAGGCCGATGTCCAATGAGAGCATCGCACCGGGTGCTGGCACTCAAAATGGTTTTTGTCTTATCAAAATCTCAGTAGATATCTTCTTTTTTCTTTGATCTGTTAGCTAGCGGTGCAGGTGGGACGTCCTCGCAACGGATACGCTGCTGTCGGTGTCACAGGCTCTCGAACTCCATTCACGATTTGTTTCCATTCTAGACGAGCCGGGCGGCCTGAACCAAGGCCTCAGGCGAGGATGCCGAGGACTTAGTAACCGATGGCGAAGCTAGCGCATCGACAGACTTTAAGCTAGGCAGAGCCATGAGGAACATGCACCTACTCCTTAGCTCACACATCGACGAGAAAATCCCCATCGACGAAGAAGCGGAGGTGACCATCGTCGAGGTCAACAACCAACAAAATGATGGTGATACAAATAAACCTTCAACATTGTAAAGCGGCGTCTGCTGTTCTTTTGCTTCAGGCGAAGTTGATGTTACCCTAGTCCAGTGGTTTCCAAAGTATATGATATGCGGCCTCTCGGTTACATAAAAAACCCTAGGAGCCCCCAAAAAAATATGTTAATTTGCATACTAGGTGGGGTGCGCCATCTGGACCTTCGGTATTTCAACATTGAATAACTCCGACATTTTTTAGACGATTTTGACAAATGAGTAGGATTTGTTTATTTCAAATCAGTTTTTGAATTCAATTCTTTGTCGTTTCTTGTGTTATAGCAGTTAATTCGGCTCGTATGTTCCTACAATAGCGTGCATCGTGGAAGGTTTCTCGAACTTTGAAGAAAAATCGTCCGATTATGGTTTTTGAGCCCACTTCACTTCAGTGACTTTCTCGTCGTGCAGTGATGTTTCGTGAATGACGTGGGGGTCCTCTGTTCTCCAAATTCGACAGTTTTGTTTATTAAATTTTGCCCCAAAAATATAGCTCAGCATTGATTATTTTTGCGACGGCATTTCCATATTGCAAGCGACGCGGTTTGTCCTTCATTCAGTAAATTGCACTTTGCTTCGGAAAAGATATTGCTTCATAATCCTCCTTACAGTTGTTCCACTTACGTTTAGCTCCTGAGATCGGCGACGATTCGACAATTTTGGATTATCGCCAACACAACCCCCCTTGAGCTATAAGCGCCACCCTTGGGCGTTGGGCCCCCAGTTTGGAGACCGCTGTCCCAGTCTAAGAGCCACGGATCGCTGGTGACAAGATCTGTGGCTTAACGACGCCCAAATTTAATCTCTTTATACCAAAGGCAAGGGAAAACGCAGAACAGGTGTTCTCGTCAAAAACGATATTAACTCCTTTCTTCTCCATCAATTTGGTGACGAAGACTACGGTAGTCGACCCTAGCGTTAAAACAGAAAAAACTCAGGTTGGCCTTTTTTTATCTAGCCCACGAAGATGACGGCCCTTTACCTCCAATGACCTTTCAGGACCTGGTAAGTTACACCGATGCTACCACGGTCCTGGTTATGGAAGGCGATGCAAATGCACACCACACACAATGGGGCAGCACGGACAGCAGTGAACATGGTGAAGCTATTTTTAACTACATATTAGTCACCAGGCTTACAATCTGTAACAAAGGAAATGACCCTACCTTTGTTACCAAAAACAGAGAGGAAGTGCTGGACATCACCCTTGTTTCAGACTGTCACTCCGACCAAATACTGGCTTGGAAGGTCTTGATGGAGTACTCTTTATCAGACCAAGGGTATATGAAGTTCCATCTGCAAGACTCTAGCCCAACCACTCTCTCTAAAAAAAAAATTAGGGATACTATAGTATACTAGGCTAATCGAAAAGAACTTTGCTCTAAGCCACCCTGTATTCCCAAAAACCGGGAACAACTTGACAGCATTGTGTACATTTTCACAGAACAATGCTCCTACGCCATAAATAAAGCAAAAAGAGATTTTGCGAACTTGAAACACTCGGAAAAGAGCGTAGAAAGAAATTTAATTCAGCTGGGGCTGCTATGAGTCGAAGCTGAATAGCAATAAGAAAGGCCAAACGTACCTCCTGGGATACCTTTTGCAGCAATGTAGAGTCAACAATAGAGTCAATAATAACAAGCTACGTAAAATACTAACTGAAGCCCCAATAATACTTAGTTACTTATGCAGAGAAAACGGTGATTGGACAGACTGAAGCGGAGACGCTACTCATGGACACCCACTTCCAGAGTAGTACCACGACTAAGGCAACCATCGCGATAAACCCTCCAGCCTCACCACAGCTGGTCAAATCCAATGCAGACAGAGCGAGAATTGAATGAGCTGTAAACAAACCCCTCCCAGCCCTATAAATCACCAGGCCCTGACGGAATAGTGCCGACACAACTGCAACGCACCTTTAGTCATACTATGCCCTTGCAGGCCATGTTTACCGGCTGACTAACTGTATTAACTGTATTTCCTCTCCCAAGGTAGGGGAAGCCTCCCATATAACACCCAAGAACTTCAAGCCTATCATCCTTTTTACTGAAGCCTCTGGAAAGGCAGGCAGACCATATCAATCTCGGAACTCTCTCGCCCGCAGCACGCCTATTCAAATGGCTGATCCACGGATCTGCCCTTCACTCATTGGTTTCAACCATAGAACAGTCACTCGATGTTAAAGAGTATCCATTAGTAGCTCTCCTTGACATAGAGGGAGCGTTAACAACGTGCTTCCGGACGCCATTACCCTGGGCTTGGATGACGTGTGGGGCTATGTATGATAGGCGCACTTGGCTCCACACCTATAGATGCCCTAAACGTTATGTAATACCTCCCTGATTTGAACCTTGCGGAATCTGGATCTTGGACCGGAATCAGGGGGGGGGGGGGGGGGCGCACTTTGTCAAAATTTTCGCATACACGAGGTTACCTTTACGAAGAACTATGAGGCCCTCATCATATCACGTGGAAAATGGAGTAGTAGACCACATAGCATACAGGATGCCATAAACTTCTTCACTGATGGCTGTAAGCTCGAGGGGGCGAAGTCTCCTTCCGATTACCCGATCGCTGCAGTGTATACCAATACATGAGACTGTTCTGCGATTCAACCAAAAAGGCGACAAGAACCCAACTGTCTACATCTTCTCAGATAGTTAGGCGGCTAGCGCTCTTGCACTAACAACTCCACAATTTTCTCTGAATGCCGCAGATCTCTTAACAAGATGGCTCAGCAGTTTAGGATCCTCCTCATGTGGGTTCCCGGTCACCGAAATATAAAGGGAAACTGTAAATGACGAACTGGCTGAGAAAGGCACGACCGCCGCTCTCCTTCCTGGAAAGGAAAGGGTTGGTATGCCTTGGGCCACCTTTAAACTCCGATGCAAACAGCACACAATTCAACTTGCAGAGAAGCATTGTAAAGATCTTAACAAATGCATCTTGGCCAAAAAGGCTTGGCCCTTCTACGATCTCAGTCGGCCACTTCACTGTTGAGCCTCAGTAGACGAGACCTCTCAGTGTTCACCGAGACACTGTCTAATTGGGACGCATGCGGCCCGCTTAGTTCTGGAAACCTAAGATTTCTGCAGAAGCTGTAAGAATTTAGACGGGAGGAAAGTATAAAACACCTCTGTCACTGCCCAGCCCTAAGCAAAAGGGGACTAACCACTTTTAGTGAACCCTTCCTAAGCACACTTTCGGAAATCCCGAAGTTTAGCAGCCCGCAACTAAAAAGATTCATTACGTCCTCGAGGTGGTTTAGCGAAGAAACGACACTTTAACATCGGGTTGAAGTGGGGTCATTATGGTATCACAATGGGCCTATCCCGGGGTTCGGGCTAATTTTTTGGGCTGTGAACCAGCAGATCAGCCATGTCTAACCTAACCTGACCTAAGCGATTTTTGACGACGTCTCGAGCTTCGATAACTGATAAATCGACCTCGATATTCTTTAGCCAGGATTTTTTCGGTGCCGATCGCTGAATTATCCAGTCTGCCGGACGATCTCGCCAGAGAAGTTTACGTGGCAAGCGATTAACATCCATGCGACAAACATGTCCAAACCACCTTAGTGGACGGTTTTGTATTTCTTCTTTGATCAGGGTCGGTTGATCGCATCTTTGTCTAACTGTCTCATTTCGAAAGCGATCGCGGAGTGAGACACCGAAATCCGCCTCAAGCATCGCATTTTTAAGACTTGGAGCTTGTTGACGTCCGGCATGAGCAGTGTCTACGTTTAGAATCCGTAAAAAAGAATCGGAAGGATAAACGTTACCGAACATACTTTCGTTTTGATGGTAATATTTGTTCATTTCCATTTATGCACCATTTGAACCAGGCGAATGTTGCTGTTGCCTGACCGATGCTACTATGAACGTCGGCTGTGGATCCTACTTTGTTTTCTTCAACTAAAGATCTCAAATATTTGAACATCGGAACTTGTTCGGTTTGGCTTTCGATCCGCTCGTTGTGCGCATTTTGGTCTTTTCCGCATTGTTTTTTAACCCGTATGACCGGGCGATGCGGGAAATGTCGAATAAGATGTCCACTGCTTCGGCATCCGTGCAGGGGAAGACGGCGCTATCATCGGCGAACATCAAGCCAGTTACGAAATTGTCGTATTAAACTCCGCGTCGTCCATCGAATGGTTCACGCATAATCGTGTCGGTCACGAGGTTGAAGAGAAGTGGTGAAGCGACGTCTCCCTGCCGGACACCCGTTTGAATCGGGAACTCCTCAGACAAGTCGCTTCGAATGTCCTATAATCAATGAAGAGCTGTGAAGACTAATGAATCAAATAAACATCAACCTCGAAATAAGCCATGGATCATTCAGCGTGGGGTTTTTAATTTTATAATTTCCTGGAACATTTCCGAGGAAAAGCAAATTTTGTTAGCGAATCTCCAGCTTTTTTATGTAAATAAGCAAGTAGGGCCAACAAAACATGCCTGTAGATCACGACACTTAACACCAGAATTAAATAATGCGCCTCTATCATGAAATTATTATTAAATTAAATTTATCAGAAACTTCTTCCATTCAATCTTAAGCTTAAGCTATAAACTTCAATGATTCCCCATCACACTTCGCCCCGGCAGCGCCGTTATCTAACGACACCTTTACCTGAACACCAGAAACACTTATGAAATGAAAAAAGAAGTCGCCCCAAAGCAAAACAAATGCAATAATATTTACGTGACTGAGAAAAATTCCGCCCTGCTTCGCCCACGTGACAATAACAGTAACATGGTGATTTTTATGGATAAGTGTCACCGACAAGCTCTACTTTCTCCCGTACAAGCCGAGCCGCAGCCAAATCAGAAGAGCGCCGCGCGATGATAGCCGGCGGAGGGTGTTAATATGTAAACACGCACGAGATAAAGTTATTCACATAAATATTAAGAGGAGACCGCCCCACCCCCGCCTGGCGAACGCGCACTGCAAACGCACAACTTTTACAGCTTGTCATGAGATATGAAAATTTGTATTTTGATAAATTTTAATTAAATCTTTTCGCAACCTAGACACAGGCCGTGGCGGGGGAAGTAATTATCCTCAAATTATGCAATTAGCCTGCAATTTATAGCCGCACAACGACGGCTGTCAACAGTCCCTCCGCATTGTGGAATCGCTGCGACGGCCTCCTCAGCATGCAATGGAGTCGGCGACGACGGTGACGGTGCTGCAAACGCTTTGGCGGTAATGATGCAGAAGGAGATTCGCAGTTTATGCAATCGATGCACACTTATCCGCGGAGCTGTCAGTATGCTTAATGGCGCTGGAAGATCGATTCAGTATTTTTAGGTTATTATCTCTGCTGCCGGCGAATAGAATGTTTGTGCAATGGGCCCTCCATTCAACGACGCTCCGAGGCACGGCGAGCGATAATCAGTGTCAAAGTGTAACTTCTGGCAAATAGGTTAAGCGTCGGTTCTCTTCTGTAATATAAATCTTCTGCTCTAGGAAAATTAGCACTTCATTCGGCAATAATTTACTGGCGGAAATTTTTGCATAGACTCTTGAATAAACCGATGGCCGCAAAAACTGATGGTCCTTGACAACTTTCATCAAGAAGAATTTTACTGCATCCACTGCACCATCCTTTATCTGTAAAGGGGAGCTGGTAACAGGCAACAAATCGAACGCCGATTCTCCTCTATCCTCGAATTCTTCTCTGTCTGATCCTGCTATGTCACCTCCTGTCGCCAAGTCTTCCCACACTCAATGGCAGAGTTTCGCTCAAGGCTCTCGAGGTATATGCCTTAAGAAACTCGATGCTAACAAATTTACTGTAAATTTACTCGTCCTAAAGAAATGCCACTTCACCTTTGGCTAAATTTCTGCGCAAACTTCTTGCCATGTCCATACTTCTCCGGGGTTCATCCAAATTCTTCAGAACTTGCTCATGCTGCGCCCATCCGGCTACCCGGTATCAACTTGGTTTTGAAGAGCTGGATTGAGTCGTTTAGTCATGGCAATATTGGATACCATCAAATCTCAAACGGATCCCATGCCTTCCGGTGTCCCCAGGGCTCAATTCTGCCATATACTCTATTTTTAGATCGTGTAAGACGAATCTCTGTCCTTCATCTTGCACCTAATGTAAATGCCCCACCGCCTTTCCATTGTATTCAGAAGAATAAAGAGTTAAGCTGATAGGTCTATACAATTTAGGAGGCAGCTCCAGAGTCATGTTGTCTTGGTTAGGAATAAACATCACTACGACTCTCCTGATGCATAGTTGGAATGAATCTCCAATTGAAGTTGACCCTAAAGAAAGAGACCAGGTCGTCGAGAATCATATTGAAGCACTTCTAAAAAAGTTCCCGACAGTGCAAATCGTTAGGATGTTATGTGAAAAGTTATATAGCCCTTCGTTCTGCAGCGTCCGCTAACCCCCAGATTCACTATGAGATCTGGTTAGACCTTTCGAGTTTCTGCAACTTTTTTGTCTGACAGCGGAGACCGCAATGATTGCATAACTTTGTCAGGCAAAACGAGACGAACCCAAGGAAATGACCTAAAAACTGAAAAAAATGTTTTACCATAGATCAGTGATTCTCAACCTTTTTTTGTTGCGGCACACTTTTAACAATATCAAAATTTTGGCGGCACACTAACAATACAATAAATTTAAAAGAATTTTACTTATCGACCGTCAGCTAGTGACAGATTTAGATGCCCCCTTTTCTCATGCTAGCCTCGAAGAGGGTTGAAAGGTAGATCGATGTTTATTTGGAAAAAGTCAAATTAAGGTGCCCCTCCTGGGTTTAACGTAACCTAACGTATTTTTCGTATAAGAGGCGCATCTCTCCCATCCATATTTTCACGCCAATATCTTTATAGGAATAGTAACGATGAATGTTTTCACACTTTCGATGGGCTTGGGTTAGAAAATCAGTCAAATTCTCGATTTATTATGACGCCCTTGTTTCCATCCCTTAGCCACCAATTACGCTCAAGCCTTCACTTTTCGGGAGTCCATTCAAATTTCCATTCAAAAATCATATGTAAACTTCGCTAGCGTGAAAATATGGGCAGAAAACGCCTCTTATTTCTGTTACGAAAAATACGTTACGTTATCCCCAGGAGCGGCACCTTAAAGACAACTCCATGTAGCGCAAATGAGGGGCATTCCGAAAGAGTTTCCTCAAAAGTACCCTAAAAAAAACCAGCGATACTGAAGTGAGGTATGCATTATCAGTTTTTTATAAGACCCTAGTAGGCAAACCTTATTTCAAATTAAGTGGGGCGAAATCTGCCTTACATATTCAGAAAACGTTTTGAAAACCTTCAAAAATATACCCCGGCTTCACCGACTAAGCAAGCAAATTAGCGAATTGAACTTCTAACCTCAGTTCAGTTCGCATATAGTTTAAACAAATTCAACTGAGGAAAAGCAAACCTTAGTTCGCACAACGGGTCTCGACCTGAAGTTGAATGTAAAAGCTCGCTCAAAAGATGGTAATTAACTAGAATAGTGGAATGCCATTCCAGTGGGTTCTCGCATTTCTGATTTCTGGCGAAAAAGCAATAATTTGCACGAACTGAACATAAACTGGACTTTAACCGGTGAAGCCACTTACGAGAATTGAACTGAACATTATTGAATTGAGGTCGGTGAAGCCGGGCCATTAAGCTTTAGTTTAACTCATACAAAGCTTTAGTTTTTGTTGATGTATTGCCTCATGTTTCAGGCAATTATGTTTGTGGTGACCGGGAAGGGTACCATTTAGCCTACTCAATAGACCGGTTCTGGTTCGATTACAAAGGCTAAGCAGCATTAGGCGTAATTAGTACTCAGTTGGGAGACCGTATTGGTAAAACGATACTTGCGTTTAAAAATATAAAGTTTTCGACACAGGCACAGTTATTATTCACATGAGGCATTTCCGTAGGACGAGACGCGAATGAGGCAAGGGATAAGATACTTGGTGTGGGCCTTATAGGGCCCGTTGGCACCGAAAAATTGCTCCGTATTCACACTCCGTTTAACATTCGATGAGGTTCTAGTGATTTGTCTCTATTATTAAACTCTTTCGTCTTTTTAATTACCTGTCTTAATGTGAATATGTGATCGGTTGTGGATTTTCGTTTCCTGAATTTGGCGGCATACAAAAGTGCCGCGGCACATTGGTTGAGAATCACTGCCATAGATAAATGTTGCTTTTTATGTCATTTCGTAAATGCAATAGTATGAGGTCTAGCCAGTTTTTGAACGCGCTCCTGGTCGTCTATAACGGTGTCCTCTTGAACGCCTTCCGTGCATCCGGAATACAACTACAATATATCTCCCTTTCTTATTCTTGAGGAAGGTTTGTTTGGAATGCTCCTTCCTTCAGATCTTGTGTAGCAAAATCTCTAGCTCTTTTGACGGACTCGCGATATTCCTGTCACTTCTTTGTTTACCTGCTCAGATAGCTTTCTTATATTTACGGTGACGGTTCCATGAGCCCTTGGAATCTCTGGCCACCTTCGATAATCTGGTTAGGCTGTCTTCTCATCACGGGGAACGATATTTTGCTGCGTTTGGTTTAATATGATGCTTTAAATTATACGTAAGGCCGTAGTGAGTACCGCTCCTTCCTTTAGAGCACCGGGTTACTGGACCGGCCAGTTTTTACATCTCATAGCTTGCCCCAGTACCAATGGGAAATTGAAGCAGACTGTGTTTCTAGGTCAGTGGTCTCCAAAATGGGGTATTCGTACTAGGGGGTGCGCCAAATTTTTGTTCAATGTACTTTATGTCCTCTCCTTTTATGAGATATTCAATACTTTTGCGAATTTTTATTTTTAACCCTTATTTATGACGGAAAGAAAACCATAAATAGTTTTTATACCCATACTAAGCTAACAAATGAATAGAAAACAAATATTTAAATGATAGTCAACATCCTATTTAAATTGGGCGGCCATCTTCAGGACTACACGGAGGACAATTGAAGTTCCAGGGTACTCTTGCCTTCTGGGTTTTCATCATCATTAGGGACTTCACAGCCTATTGTTGGCCCTTCCTCCAGCGCTCGCTTCCATGTTTGTTGGTCTCTAGCCTGACTTTTCCAGCTTTTTATTCGTAATTATCTTATCTCTTCCTCGGCGCCGTCTATATACCTTTTCTTAAGTCGTCCTGGTGTCTTTTTTTCTGTCGATACTTTCCGCAGCACTATCTTTGCCGCTCATTCGGCAATGCCAATCGATAGTATTTTAATCTTTTGACAATATTTCATGGGCGATGCCTGAAAAGGGGAAGGATTCAAAGTGGATGGCACTAGAGTAAGACAGATCACTCCTTGTTTTTAAGGTGTCAGTTCTTCTCATCACCTACTCTTAACGCAATTAACTAAAAAAAACTCCTTAAACTGCCGGCTTCCTTGATTTATTCATTTTTCATTATGTTAGTGTTCGCTTTATTACGTCCGAGTCCGAGTCCAAACCCGTCATATCTGGTGGCAGGCAACACCAATGTTTCATGTTGTCCGCCACGAATCCTCCGACATATGGGTTCTTAGCCCTCTGTGATTCCGCCAGCTCCTCAACCACATTTGGATGCTCTTTCGTCACTATATATACGGTTTCAACTTCTTCGATTGCCCTGAGGGTGCTGTTTCCTGGACAACCACTACCATATCGTCAACCTGGCAAATAGTCGATGAGCGAAAAGCTACATCCATTTCGCTGCTGCGACTGTCATTCTTTCGACTGCTGCACTTCTCGGCTCTGCTAGCGTAACCGTTGGATCGTCAAAGCATATGTCGTTATCATGCAGGGCTAAGATCAATTCGTTGACCAATAAGTCTCTTGGCCAATGATAACCAAACATTACTTCATGAGGCGATCTTTTCGTTGTTGCATTCATCGTCGAATTGATCATCTGTTGTACCGCTGTGATATGCTTATCCCAATCCTTATCGTTCGCTTTTATACTAGCTGAAATTGAAATTCTAATTGTTTGGTGCGCTCCGCTTGCCCATTTGCTCTAGGAGTTCGAACGGCTGCCTTATTTGGTGCTCCATGCATATTGCTCGAATGCCTTTGGGGTAAACACTGCCCCTCGATCTTTCACCCAAATTATCAGTAATCAATAGTAACTTGTCATCTCGTTGATTAACTTTAAGGCCGGAGCGGTGGACAGATTTTTCACAGCTATGATGATGACGAATTTAGTGAATCTGTCTACAGCTACGAGAATATGCGTATTTCGCGAAAAAAAGTTCTTCTGCCACCGTTGCAAAGTCCCCTCCACTGACAAGTTTCCTACATCGTTTTGACATATTCTCAAGATTCACCATCTCACTGTACTCGTAACTACCCATTTTGTTCCACCTGATGTTCGTCGAAATGGTCGTCTTCTATGAGGATCATAATCCTGCGCAGTTGTCTTGTTTCATCTTCTGACGTCAGTATTTTAATGATATGGTTGATTTCCCCTCCTGGTTTTTCATGTCGTCTTCATTCAATTTGATTCTTAATATATTCTCATCCACAATTTCCGTATCAATAGCAGGTTCCTTCGGCTGGCGACTCAGTACGTCAGCATGTCTATTACCAACACCGATGTATCAACTCGGGGCCATACTCGCTTAATTAGAGCCACCAACGAACTATCCGTGGAGGTAATGGCTTGGCCAGCTTACCCGTACTAACAGCAGTACATCACTCATCATTACTCTGATTCGTTTGCCCATGCTCGTGCACCCGTATATGGTTGGAGACCACTGTTCTAGATCAAAGCTTAGCATTGAAGAGTACCCTCAGCTTGATCCCAAAAGGATCTTTTCCCGGATTCTCTTCAATTCTCCACCATTAGCGCTATATCATTTCTAGTGAGAGTAATATCAAACATTTCTGCCAGCCGAGGAATCTTTCCGATCTAGGAAAAGTGAAAGTCGATACACTGCTTCTATTGCAGACCGTTAGATTGTTACCTAGTATAAAATCAAGAAGTGACGCACTCACCTTTATCTTTGATTACAAAGGTACCCCACAGGGTGTGCCTTGCATTTGCGTCACAGCCTACAAGCAAGTTGCTTCTTGGAGCGTCATCTGATTGTTAAAGGTCGGTTGTTCGATCATGTTCATTCCGCGACAATGGTCAACTCATGAGGGGTGGTCAACTCCAATCGATATCTTGCTGTGTCGTCTAGTTACGCGACCGCGTTGGAGCGCAGAAGAAAAGGTGTAAGGCACTGCATTTCTTGATCACTGTGGCCGGCCTAAATTACCATCTATTGAAAATCGAAAGGGTTTGTTTAAGTGGTCTGGCCCAAAAATCGGGGGTATAAGTGATTAAAAGAATCTATCGCTTCAAAGTAATCTTTCCCCAAAATGCTCACGTCACTCACCTCTTCGCTTATTATGCTTACAGGCGATGGACAGGGGTAGAGCATTCCTGGAGTCTGGGTGGGAAAAGTGGAAATGGAGCATCATGTCGTTGCTTGAATTCGAACCACAGACCTTTGGGATAGATGCCGGGAGGCTTACCTCTAGGAGCTCACCCAATCTCTCGAATTTTGCATTTATGCAGCCACGTGTTTGTCCGCTGACGATTCTACACCGCAAACGAGCACTGTACGTAAATAATGCAAAATTTTGAAAGCGCGTGAAACTTTCTTTTATCGAAACTCGTTTTCTGTTTGATGTATTCATTCGCGGATTCTAATCGCTGGGAATCAAAACATAAAAAGAGAATTAATGATGCGAAAGAAGACGACGACAAAACAACCGCTATAATATCGAAAAACGAATTTACGAATCATTGCCCTACCACAAAGTCGACGGCAGATCCAAGATCCAAATTTAAATTCCGACAGAACGAAACCAGAAAAACCAGAAACGCGATCGCCGCCGCCCGCCACACTCCAAAACAGTTTGAATTTTCGTCATCCCTGGTCCTGCTCGTGGCATGCGGCGGGCGGACGGGCGAAGCGGCTCGCTGAAAATCACAAAAGCATCCGACGAATTCAGAAATTCAGTTAAATCTCGAAATAACTGTAAATTTCGCAAACAGCTCGATTAAAAACATTAAAAATTCAAATCGAATTCTAATTATAAAACCGCCATGCATCGGCGGGGGCCGAGCGCGGCGCGCCGTTACAAAGGAACGGGAGTGACTTCATACGTGATGATGGTGCTCTGTTGCCGGTGGCGCGGCGGTGGGAGAGCACGGAGACTAGATAAACTCCTCGCTGCCCGCCAGCAGGCAGCCGGACAAAAGTGGATAAGCGAGCTTGGTTGGTGGTGGTGCCCGTCGTCGCCGAGAGAGGGATGCTGTATCTTTAGTCCGGCCAGACGCCTACACACCCGGCAACTGTGACAGCGAACCGCAAATCTGGCAATTTTTATGTTGTGTTAATAATAAGACGGGCAGAAGAAGCACGCAGATTTTTTCGTCCAATTTATGGTCAACCTGAAGTCGTTTAAGACGTGTCGGACCGAGAACGAGACTTCTGAGATTTTTCACACGTCGCTGCTGTTGCGGCCGTCGTCATGGACGGAGGTGTTGGGCGACAGTTGGAATTCCAAGGTGTAAGCAGAGCTGCCCGTAAGGTGGCTGCCGGACGGACGCTGAATTTCTTGTGGAATTTTTATATCTGCCCGAGAAAGACCTGCTTCAGCGCTGGAGAGACAGTTGAATAGCCCTGGACTACTTCTCTGCATACGCAGGGCGATGGTGGAGGGGGCTGAGAGAAAATTCATCAGCCGCCGCCGTCGTGTATGCTGTGCTGCTGCTGGGTTTCGTTCATCTCCTGCCCTGCCCGTCCACCTCTTCGCGCCCACGTCGGTATGCTGCTTCCCACGATGATGATGTAATTGAAAGACGAAATATTTTGCATTAAAGCCTCGCCGCCCGTGTATGTCGCTGGGTGTACCACCTCAGACAGCGCCCTACCATAGGGGGCTCTCTTTCCAGCCCCCTCCTGGCTCCGTCCGGCTGGCTTCTGTAAGGCTGCCACTGGAACTGGGGGCTATTGGGCCCTGACATCGATGATACAGTTAGATGGAAATACCAGTGAGTCAGAGCCTCCTGCTAAAGTGGTAGATTGGGTGCCGGTCAGCGAGCCAAGCGAGCTGGGCTGGTGTGGCAGGTCTCGCTGCACACCGAGGAGAGAGGAATCCCCAATAGTGTGAGCCTAAAAACGGAGTGTGAGGCCGACCGGTGCAGGGGAAGCCTTTTATGATGATTAGATCCATTGGGCCAAGTAACTCCCTTAAATGCCGTATGCAGCAACAGGGCGCCAGCGCTCGGATGTGATGCAACCCGATAGTTTTGCTTGACCATGGTCATGTTGACACCGGAAGGATCATCTTTCATAATATGCGAATACGCCAGCTGGGGGTAATGTGGCTGTTGGAGCTGCATCGTTGTTGTTGTGCTGTTGCCTCGCTGGTGGTGGTGCTGCTGTGGGGGGCGATTTGCTCGTACGATATAGCATGTCGTTCCTGGAGGCTCCGTTACACAGCAGTCGCTCCAAGTCGTTTCGGGGAGGTCTCCTTCGTGTGGGGTCAAAAACTTGAAAATCACCACCGACCGGCAGTGCATACGAGTGCAAAAGCTCCTCCAGATAATTCGGGCTCTGTTGACTGGTCCGTGATAAGCAATCGGAAATTAATTGCGTGAATTTAATAATTGTCTTGCGGCTATCGGAATTGTTATCAATTTTGTAGGATTTTCATTGAGCAGCGCTTGACAAGAATTTCGGAGTTCCATTGACAGAATTCTAATTCGACTACAAATTGTTATGGATGCAGAAAGTATGCTGCCGTATTCAAAGTTTGTTGCACATTGAGCCCCGAGCTGATACTGGAGGTGTGTGAAATTTGAGTAGAATTTGGTGTCTGGAATCATCTGAGTTCGGCCAATCTATACTGGTAGGATGTAGTTTTGGGACTTGATTTCTTTTATTTGTCATTTTCTTTATCTTTTAGAACATAACTCTGTATTTTTCATTACGCCTTAACATTGATGCAATTAGGTTAAAGAAACGAATTGGTTATTGATGTTCACGTCAGTGGGCCATTTCGGCTCCAGGATCTCCCAGTTGTTGCAGCCTCTGCTATTATGTTGTTCTAGGTCTTCCGACTCGACGGGATCCTTGCGGATTCCAGTCAAGGGCCTGTTTGTGTAGATTCTCGTTTTCGCGGGGAAAGGTGTGGCCAATCCAATTTCATTTCCTTCGCCTGATTTGATTATCTGTCCTTTCTTGGCCAGCAAGTCGCCATAGTTCTTGATTTGTAATTTAAATTATTTTGGAAAGATCGGCAAGAACTGCAAAATCGTTGGCTTCTCTAAACAATCAACTTTATGTGTCGGAAGTTTCTAGTTCTGCCGATAAGCTCCTACTAGTCCTTGTATACTCTCCTCCGGGCTAATATTAGTGAACTGTTCCCTACAACAATCATTTCGGTATTATATGCCTTCTCTTGGTTTGGATTCTATGAATGAACTCCCTACAGCTTAGATCACCTTCCTTGCTTGACCTATTTCTCACAACCGATTTCGACCCTATTTTCCTTAACCAAATCTCTCCGTCCAGCTATCTGGATCATGATGATATGTACGCTTATGATGTTCAACTATATATCTGCACCAAAAAGCCAAATCTTTCCTTGTGTAGATTACGGCAGATTTACGCCGCATTTTGCGCTGACCGACGTTGAACCTTCTTCAGTTAAATCCATCGAAGTCCCATTGTATATTTTTCTCTCTCACTTCCATCTCGTTAGTAGTTTCTATCTGTTTTTCATAAATATTTCGAAAAATATGCGGTTTTGCGCCAA
Source organism: Thereva unica (assembly GCA_949987705.1). Classification (NCBI taxonomy): domain Eukaryota; kingdom Metazoa; phylum Arthropoda; class Insecta; order Diptera; family Therevidae; genus Thereva; species Thereva unica. Next base: position 32,308,825 of record OX465284.1, on the reverse strand, counting down.
AAGTGCCATGTACATAATCCACATTAAATTGCAAACAAAAATGGTCCTGTGTTTAATCTTGCTGAAGAGAAAGGTTTCAGAGTTACGGAGCGTACCTACAAAAGTAGTAATTATTCGTATTTTTTAGATTTCTTGGAAAAATAAATTATAACTACTATGGGGCTATCCATAAATTACGTAACGCAAAGATCCGTCATTTTGACTCCCCCCCCCCCCCCTAGTCCTTGTAACGCTCCGTAACGCTTTGCTAGACCCCCTTATAAATTACGTAACAAATGCATACACCTACTGCCTAACGTTTCATGTCATGGGTGGAATTGCTTGCATAACAACACCTAAAACCGCTCTTCAGGTAGGGGACAATGTACCTCGAAAGAATGTTACTGCTCATGCGGTAGAAAACGAGGCAAACCAGTACATGAGCCCCAAGTGCATCTGGCTATTCCAAAATAATTGCTACAAACATGAATTCCCCGGAAACAACATACCTTCATATGAACATGGCCGAACACTTAATTTGGTTTAGTTAAGTGGAACCTGGCTGGACGGCCAAGAAGAATGTAAACCTGGTTGGAGTGGGTGCATGGAAATGCAACTTTCCGCTGTAGTCCCTCGTCCATTCTTCAACTTGGCTTCTTCAAATCCGTCAACAATTTGTACGGCTCTTCTTCAAGCTGCCACAAAAGGGGTCACCAATGGATAAATCATAGCAATGGGTAAATTTTGATCAGAATTTGTACGCTGAAGCTCGTGAAATAGTAGCAGCAGCACCTGAAGACAGCCCATTGAAGTCACTATTCGTCTAGGAGGTTTTCACTGTTAATATTCTGGACTTTCTCCTTCACCTTCACTGTGTCAATCATTTCCATGCGTCTGGTCACTTAAACTACGCCATATCTGCATATGTTTACCTACCTTAGAGTCTTTTCCCCAGAGCTAGAGATTGAAGTCTCCTTCTGACTAAGCGATCACTGTAGTTTACACCAAGCGGAGGTTCTACCCTTCCAAGAGGCTGTTCTTCAAATCAACCAGCATGATTATAGTGGAATTGCTGACGGAGAACTATCTGATAAGGGACGCGTGCGACCCGCCTAGGTCTCGAGACCTACGATTTTTGCAGAACCTCTAAGAATCCGGACGAGGAGGAAAGTGTACTACATCATCTCTGTCACGGCCCAGCCCTAAGCCGAAGGAGACTAACCTCATTTGGTGAACCCTTTCTAAGCACGGTTGCGGAAATTTCGAAGAAAACTTGGAAGATTCATTGCTTCCTCGGAATGGTTTAGCGAAGAAATGACGAGAAAGAGAACGAAAAATGCTTCAAAGTGGGATCACTATAACAAGATGCAAAAACCCGCTCTAAAACTTATTGGTGATAGCGCCATGTCCCCCTCAACTGATTCACTGAACCTTCCTCCGAATGTACAGTGACTCACAAAACCTGTTCATAAAAACTGGTTATTAAAGTTTTTCTATATTTATATTTAATGTAACGATATAATAAATAAATTTGTTAAACAATTTCAAATAAACATGCATTCTCTATAAAATTCAACATAATTTATGAGCAATTCAATACTTAAAAAATGTTCAATTTTGGTTTTTAAAATGCAAATTAAATGAACACTTTTGAGACTCTTTCGGTCAATAAAAAAATATAATATATTTTAATATTTCGTATGTCCTCCTTTCGCCTTTATTACAAGTTCCATTCTCCGGGGCATACTGGCAATTAAATTTTCCAAAATTTTGGCACTAATAGTGTTCCATTCTTCTAGTAATGCTTCCCATAACTGATTTTCGTCTTTTGGTTGTTTCTTCCTGACAATTAAGCGTTTTTTCACTATATTCCAAAGATTTTCAATAGGATTCAGGTCGGGAGATTGTGCTGGCCAGTATATAACTCTGATTCCAGATTCTTGCAGCCATTTTTTAGTGATATTGGCCGTATGTTTGGGGTCATTGTCATGCATAAACAATGTGTCCCCTAGTTCGCAGCCAAATTTTTTGAGGCTTGGCAGATATGAATCCTTTAAAATGTCTATATAACACTGGTCTGCACATTTTTTCTCCTTTCCAATTTAATAGTCGTATCCTAAGTATTTTTTCGCGCTGAATCCGAATCCGTTGGCCAAATTGCCCTATCACGTCAGGATTTTGAGCAATCCTAACCTAAAAGTGCCAAAAAGCGTGTTTTTTGCACTTTTGCGCGTTAAATATCTCAAAACTATGGAATGATAGGGCAAATCGGACAACGAGATCGTTTTCAGCATGCCAAAATCTACAGAAAACCATGTCGAAAGCGTTAAATTTGAAAAAAACTTTTTTTGTAATACTGAAAAGAAAAACTTCGGTGCAACGATGATATCATGTGTTAATAAAAATCGTCGATTTCGCGCCAAGAAGTTTTTCTTTTCAGTATTACAAAAAAAGTTTTTTTCAAATTTAACGCTTTCGACATGGTTTTCTGTAGATTTTGGCATGCTGAAAACGATCTCGTTGTCCGATTTGCCCTATCATTCCATAGTTTTGAGATATTTAACGCGCAAAAGTGCAAAAAACACGCTTTTTGGCACTTTTAGGTTAGGATTGCTCAAAATCCTGACGTGATAGGGCAATTTGGCCAACGGATTCGGATTCAGCGCGAAAAAATACTTAGGATACGACTATTAAATTGGAAAGGAGAAAAAATGTGCAGACCAGTGTTATATAGACATTTTAAAGGATTCATATCTGCCAAGCCTCAAAAAATTTGGCTGCGAACTAGGGGACACATTGTTTATGCATGACAATGACCCCAAACATACGGCCAATATCACTAAAAAATGGCTGCAAGAATCTGGAATCAGAGTTATATACTGGCCAGCACAATCTCCCGACCTGAATCCTATTGAAAATCTTTGGAATATAGTGAAAAAACGCTTAATTGTCAGGAAGAAACAACCAAAAGACGAAAATCAGTTATGGGAAGCATTACTAGAAGAATGGAACACTATTAGTGCCAAAATTTTGGAAAATTTAATTGCCAGTATGCCCCGGAGAATGGAACTTGTAATAAAGGCGAAAGGAGGACATACGAAATATTAAAATATATTATATTTTTTTATTGACCGAAAGAGTCTCAAAAGTGTTCATTTAATTTGCATTTTAAAAACCAAAATTGAACATTTTTTAAGTATTGAATTGCTCATAAATTATGTTGAATTTTATAGAGAATGCATGTTTATTTGAAATTGTTTAACAAATTTATTTATTATATCGTTACATTAAATATAAATACCTATAGAAAAACTGTAATAACCAGTTTTTATGAACAGTTTTGTGAGTCACTGTATCGCTTTTATCACACCTACTGTTCCATCGAAATAAATAACGGCTACGCTTTTTCCGTAACACTAGACCAGACCGCTCGCCTCTGGCCGGTTTCTAAGCCGAATATCGCGACTATGGAACAAACCTCCATTAACATCCAGAGGGCAAACGTTGTGTTCATCTGATTCGCATGCACCCTCTCGATTCTTCTTAACCTATCGTATCCTTCACTTAACCGCTAGAGTTGAGCTTACAATTCGACATTGCATCATGACATGCAAGACAAGACAGACTGATAGCACAAAGAGTGACGCCTTAGCTTAGATTTTCACAGAAAAAATTGATTCGTGCCTGATTTATCGTGAGGCTGTCATCTTTTCATTAGGATATAAAATTCCAATAATCAGCACTCTTCAAATTTGTTTTTTTTTTTTACTGAATTTTGAGTTGCAATGCTGAATACTCCTAAACGCCGTTAGCACCACAGACATCTTAAAAAATCAACAGGTGGCACTTTTTAAATTTCATGCTCCCGAAGGCTATGTATAACCCCTCCCTTCCAAAAACAAAAATCCATTGCCGTGCCACTTATACACCCTATGACACTGGGCTCCGTGAATTTTCTGGTGAAATTCTGTCGTGGCTGTTTTCAAACCCTACATAACGTCTTGTCATCCTCGTGTTTTTCTATTAATAAATACGAAGAATTTCAAAAATAGATTTCCCCCTCCTCCGTCATAGTGCTGGGGGATGATGACGACGTCAGGCTTGCTTTGATGGTCTCGGCCCGCCCTGATATATATATTTCCTGTTGTAATTCTAGAAATCGCATTGAACTCCTTTGAATTTACGCCATGTCCACACGCCCTCGACTTTCGAGCCAACTGCTGGAGTATTGGAAGATCACGACGTCCTTTCCTCTTGGCCCATTTTCGACAGTATGCAGCTCATGTGAAAGGGGCAGCAGGGTATAAATAGATTTTATTTTGAAACATTAATCGAACATGTTGTCTTCTGCTTTGGTTCCGGGGACTCCGATTACAGCGAGCGTGGGCACATTTCGCCCAATTAAAAGTGGAGCCACCCGGGACTGGAGATCGGTCTTCAGGATGTCCTAATTCTTGCGATTGTTTATAAATGAGGAGAAAGTAAAAGTGTGGTAATTGGTTTGATGACACGATTTATAGCTGGCTTCTCTAGGACAAAACAAATCGTGGGTGATATTTGGATACTTTTTGGTTTCGATGGACAGACCACCAACGATGGCGGTGGTATAAAGGAATATTTTTAGGCAGGATTTATGTATTTTTGTAATACTTCTGGTACTCGAACGAATTTGAAGTGGTATAAATCGGTGCCAGGACAATAACTAAATTTTGAAATTGCATTAAAACCCTTGAACTCCTTGTTTGTCGAATCACCATATGTTGCTGTTTGGATTTTATTTTAGGTTCAGGATAAATTCAGGAATTGTGTTTAACTTGAGCTGAATTGGGCCGCATTTACCGTCGCCAATCTTGCAATTACGCACCATCGAGCAAACACATTAACAGAGCACAGCTCCTTGATCTGCTTCTTTCTACCCACCCTACAAGATAATTGATAGAAGTACAGTTACCTTTCGGTAATGCGAACTATACTTCCTATTCGACGCCAATATCCCATATTTTGCTCCAATGATTCCAGGTGCAAAAAGAACTCTATGGTTATATGAGAAAAACAAACGTCAGGATCTAATTCGATACCTCCCAGTGCTCCTTTGAGTACAGCAGTTCGGCCAAGGGCCATCTGACTATAGGGCAGCTTTCCCACCAACTACGGGATCATCTGGCGATGTTCCAAATCGGCCCTGCAGATGTAGCAAGAACCAAAGAGCATATCGAGGGTTTCCTGCCAGAAGGGCGTATCCACAAAATCGCGAGGCTTGGGCTTATAACTTTTTCTTAGAGTCAGGTCGTATCCATCAGACTGGTCGTATCCATCAAGTGAATAAAAGTATCCAAAACATACGCCTAAAAACATTTATTTTCGATGATAAGCAATATGAAAAAAAATACACTGATTTTTTAAATGTTTTTATTGAATCCTCTAAATCCATGTTTTGGTTGATACGCCCTTTTGGCAGGAAACCCTCGATATGGTGGAGCAAGCTGCGAGGTGGATAAAGAACACTTCTGGCGGTCCTGGAGTCAGGCCAAAGCAGGGCCCAAAAGACCTAATGCGGCAGACCAAAGGTCATAGAGAAGCTAAGACTACCTGGCTTGCCAAACACTCATTGTAAAAAAATGAGTGCCATAAAGGACCTCCAGGCTAGTCTGCAGCATGCATACCAAAGGAGCAGTCTCCACCCTGTTAGACATTCGTGGAGAAATATCTAGCGTTGTTCCTATTCATGGGCCTCGGTTAACTGATGGCAAAGTCAGGGATTTAGCACCGGTACAAGCCAGCTCTCCTAGTTTATGATCGAAGATGCGGAGAGCCTGGAGCTCTACAAGAGTGCTACTCATCTCCCTATTACTAACTTTATCTCCAGATCGTTCTCTCGATTATCTTGGTGTCCATAAAGACTGACAGTTGCATTGGACGTGGTTAGAACTTAGTTGGGGGTCTGCTGAGTGAAATCACATTCACGGAAAGGAAAAGGCAATTGCAAAAAATGAATACGAATTTTCGAAACCGGAGCTTGTCCACATATCAACAGGCCTCCATGAATATTCTTTATTAAAAAGCTTCTTATTATGCTTCTAAAACGCCTTCAAAGAAGCATTAGACTATACACAATGATTGCAATCTAGTTTTCTATATAAAATACCTTAAACTAGTATTATTACTCCAGTGTGAATCCGACTGTATCTATGAGGTTATGCGGGCACCTCAATGCAATGTTAAAAAGGATATGCAAATGGTATGGGTACGGGAGCACTGTTAACTTTTTGAGGACTGCTCAGATATGGCTATTGCAGCCTTCCATTTCCTGGTGGGGTAGATCTTGCAAATACAGCGATACAAACCAACCTTTGTCAGTGCTAGTAAGATGGAGGTGCTGGATTTCAACCGCATTAGCAGGCTATTCTCTGGCAGAATAGCCAAATTGAGAAGTAAACTCCTAAATGCAACCTCCGGTAGCAAAAACTTCTGGTCCTTGGTAAGTTCCATCAAGAAGAATTTCACTACAACTTCAACCCCTTCCTTTATTCACAATGAGAAGGTAATAGCAGACAGCAAACCCAAGGCCGATTTATTAGCAAATCCAAGGCCAAGAGTTCAAACGCAGGGTTCATCACCACCTTCTTCAATACCCCCCCGTACCTTTTAATCCTTAACCTATACCCCCCCCCCCCTCATCCCTCCCCCGTACTAAGCTTACTGCTAGACATTGCACCATGACGTGACAAATGACATGACGGACTAGTAGTACAAAGGGTGACTCCTAAGCTTAGCACTGCCACATAAAAAAAAATCTATGTTCGCTTCGAATTCTTCTTTACCCGAAACTGATGAGCTACCCCCTGTTTCCGAGCGTAACGCCCATTCAATGGACAGAGTTTTTTTCAGGACTCGCGAGGTGTACAGGTGCTTCAAAGAGCTCGATGCCAACAAATCCACTGGACCCGATAATATACCCTCTATCGTCTTAAAACAATGCGCCTTACCTTTGGCTAAACCTCTGCGCAAATTATTTTCCCTGTCATATTTCTCCGGAGTTTATCCCGACTCTTGGAAACTTGCCCATGTTCAGCCCATACCGAAAAAAGGTGATTCCAGCGATCCCTTCAACTACCGCCCAATAGCAATTACTTCTATTCTCTCCAAAACCATGGAGACGATAATCAACAAAAAGCTTATGGGATATCTAGAATCCAATCTTCTCATAAACGACAGACAGTATGGCTTCCGACAAAAAAGATCCACTGGCTATCTTTTAGTCTGTCTTACAGAACATCTCAGCCGTAGCCTGCATGGATCCGGTGAGTCTAGTCTGGTTGCTCTGGATATCTCCAAGGCTTTCGATAGTTTGGCACTCAGCCCTGTTAGCTAAACTCAAAGCTATTGGAGTTGACTCAATTCTACAGAAGTGGATCGAGAGTTTCCTTTCCGGCCGTTCAATCAAAGTAGTATTGGATGGCGTCAAATCCGCTTCCGCACCCGATCTCTGCGGGGGTCCCCCAGGGGTCAATTTTATCACCGGCCCTATTTCTCATATTTATAAATGACCTTCTTTCAATCCCCTCCAACCCACTTCTCAGCTTCGCTGACGACGGTACTCTACGTTACTCGTACAGCTTCGATACAAGACAGACTCATGCCAGATCCTGTCTTGATGATCGCGAACTAATGTCCAAGTCGATTAATAACGACATTAAACTCATTCTAGAGTGGGGATCGAGTTGAATTCAACTCCGACAAAACCAAGTACTGTCTTATCTCCAAAAAGAAGTTCAACACCTCTCCACCCTTGAGAGTGGATGGAGTTCAACTAATGGCCGACCCATCCTTACACATCTTAGGCGTGACATTAGCGAAAGACTTGCGATGGAACGACCACATATTCCAAATCGCCAAACAAGCATCCCAGTGCCTGGGATTTCTTAAGAGGTGCAAGTTCCTCCTCCAGCCATCGACCCCTTGAGCCACCGTTGGAATGTAGCAGCACTGACAAAATTTTATCGCTACTATCATAGTGACTGTTCCTCCGAGTTAAACGCTCTCCTGCCTCCACGGCAATCTTATACCCTCAACACCAGATTAGCCCACTCGTCTCATTCCCTTCACCTGCAACTACCCCTTTCACGCACTCAACAAGATATGAATTCGTTTGTAAATAGAACAACTCGACTGTGGAATAATCTCTCTCAGTCAGTTTTTCCGAGCTCCTACAACATCCAAGTGTTCAAACGCAGGGTTCATCACCACCTTCTTCAATACCCCCGTACCTTTTAATCCTTAACCTATACCCCCCCCCCCCCTCATCCCTCCACCGTACTAAGCTTACTGCTACACATTGCACCATGACGTGACAAATGACATGTCGGACTAGTAGTACAAAGGGTGACTCCTAAGCTAGCACTGCCACATAAAAAAAAAGAATCGAAAACTGGCGTGTAATGAACGAGGCTTCACTGTCGGGCCCTTTGCATATCAGGCTCGACTTTGCGCGCCTCACACATATCTTCCCTGGTTCCTAAGAAAACCAACTGGCCTAAGTTTCCCGGAGGCACAACAACCGCCATCAGCTCAATGTGTAAAGACTATCATACTGTCTGCTGATCTCCGTCTACCATGACAGCAACATTGTCTTGTCCGTTCCTTCCAGTGGTGGCGTAAAGTGCCCTGGCGGAAGAACAAACTGGCTGCAATACGTAGGAAAGTTAGGAGATTGTTCAATAGGGTGGTCCGAGTCACAGCACGCTCCTCTCATTGTTCTTACATCCAGTATACTCGTGGCCCCTCTCCTTCAATTAGGACGTGGTCAATTTGATTATTGGTTACTCCGTCTGGTGACTGCCACGTCAACTTATGGATATTTTTGGGCGGAAACATTGTTGAACTTACTACCATTGTGTTTGAGCTTACGAGATCGATCAATCTACTACCATCGTCATTGGTAACGCTGTGTAGGCTATGCTTTCCTATAACTCCTAGGAACTCCTCTTCTTTTCCTTACTTCGGCATTCATATCTCCAAGCACCATTTTAATGTCATTTGACGGTATTAACCTGATGGTGTTTGTTAGCTTTTGGTAGAATTCCTCTTTCTCCTCGTCCGGATTTTCTTCTGTGGGCGCGTGGACGTTTATAAGTCTAATGTTATGTAGCCTTGTTTTAATGCGAAGAGAGCATATTCTATTGTTTACTCTTTACTGGCTTGAAGTTCAGAATCAATGATTTCATTTCCTTCTCTATGATGAATGCTACCCCGAGCTCTTCTTCCATTCGATGAACCACTGGAGGGTACCGAGTGGGGTTTTTTTAAAAGCGAACGCAGGGCGCCCGTTCTGTTGAGCGTCCTGACGTTCCATGTTCCAAGATCGAATTCCATATTCCGTTGCTTGAGTCGTCGCCGTCGAGTCCGTCCTGTCTGAGGCTTGCCTTGAGGATTCGTGGTGGAAGGGCTTTTACGATGGAAGGCTGTCAGTCTGCCGCCCAACCCCCATCCTGAAGGACCAGTCTGGTATTTGCTTCGTTTTGAGGCTCGAGACACTCGCCTTTCATCCTCCTCAGTGTGTATAGCAGTGATTCCCAAAGTAGGTTCCGCGGAACCTTACGGTTCCACGAAAAAATTTTAGGGCTCCGTGTCACTAACGCCGAAGCGCAAATACATTCGCAGGCTCACTGGCGCTGCGCCGGCCGTTTAACGCGTTCTTGCTAATCAGAAAGTGCGAGTGGCCTTAAAATTTGATCTACATCACGCCGTGTAACATTTTGGCCGAGGGGTGAAGAAGAAAATGGTAATCCGCCCTCTTGAGATGGCTTGAGATCCCCATGGGCCAAACGATATATTGAGTATACTATATTGCTTATGGTGTTCCACTTATCATACCCTTTCGTTTGATACCCATGTCGAAGGGGTTGTGAAAAATATTTCAATCCGCTTTCCTGAGACTGCCGCCATGGATCTAAAGGCATATTGAGTATACCAATTCTTGCATTGTCATTTGAGCTAAAGCTGTATGTAAAATTTCAGCATGATAGGATATTCGGAAGTATTTGAAAAATTGATTGCAAAATTTGTACCGTGAAGAAACAGTAATCGGTCCTCTTGAGACGGCCGCCATGCATTTAACAGTACAATGAGTATACCATATTGCATTGTCATCGGCGCTGAAGTTGTGTGCAAAATTTCAGGGTGATCGGGTAACCGGAAGTATTCAAAAAATCGATTGCAAGATATGTACCGGACAAACAGACAGACAAGAAAGCGAGCTAATAAAAACGTTTTAAAATATATTAAAGGCATATCATATATTATTTTATTTTTTCATCGTTGGGTTCCGTTCCGCCAAATTTTATACATTGTAGATAGGTTCCGTACGAAATAAACTTTGGGAACCACTGGTGTATAGTATAGACAAGAGCATCCAGGGATCACCCGATGTAAAGACTGCATCTTCGTGGAGGTTGAGGTAGGATTCGGTAGCATATCGGAAGATCTTAAATCGCGTAGACCTTAGATCGCTGATGGCGTATCTCAGGATTTATCTCTTTGATGTACCGGCACCAACAAAAGTCCCTGAGGCCGTTACTACCATTTGACCCACAATATTATCTTGAGGAAGTGCCAATGTCTCCGTCAGTGGATCTTCTCTTCGCTTTTTTTGGCCCTATGAGGGTTTGCTAATAGGTCGCCATCTATGTCTCTGTAGATGTGCGATCTGTGTGAATCTTACTGCTAATCTAACTTGTTCCTTTTTGCGCTTGAAGCCACAAGCCTCAATTGAAGCCACGCGAAAGAGCTGCACATGTGTGTCACATAAAATGGTGCTTTTTGAGGGCGACAAAATAAATATTGATGAATCAATGAAAATGATGCGATTTAACAAAAACACCGGGATTTTTCTGACAGAAATTTGTATGACGAAATTTTGAAAGTAGAAGTACACACATTTTTCACATCAATGCATTAGAAAACCATTGCAAAATAATTGAAGACATCTTCGCCACATTCCACTCCCCGAAGACTTACCCAACGTTCCGTTAAGGCCTAGACAAAAACCCATAAAAGGAGACTGACACTAAACATCGACTAAATATGAACAAGTTAATTAATTCCTTTCCACCTGAAGAGCCTTGCAGCTTGTTTGTCGTAATACACGTGTTTCCACAGTTCTCTCCCTCTCTCTCTCTTCACTGTACTCGTGCATGATTCACTTGCTTCTTGTTATCGCCACAAACTATCAACAATGAACAAAACAAAAAAAACGAAACCTTTGTGTTTTGTACCTGGAAAATTTTCTACAAAAAAAATTGTCACCTTAAATATTACATTGTAGCTGACGCCATTCGAAGAATAATTAGCAAATCCGTTCCGGGAATTGTAAGAAGGCAACATCGAAATGGTTTTCTTCTTTCCACGAAGGCAAAAGCACATATATGAACGTAAATAAATAATGGCGCCATTTGAATTTCTATGTACGTCAATAGGTCTGTTCCCGTACCTGCAGAAAGTGCAGAATCTGCAAGTTGCTTCGAATTACTTAACAGAATTCTGTTCCCGTACTTATACTGCAGCCGCCATACTCATTTCCCCACCCTGCAGTAAGAAGCAGAAACTTGCAGAAGCTACAAGCTGCTGTAACCTGCTGCAGCAATTTTTTGAAATATGGAAATGTCAAAACTGGCATTCGGTTCGTTGTAAACGTTAGATGTTTGTAAAGTGCTCTAAAACAGATTAAAAACAAAAGAATAACCGTTCTTCTTTTCGATTTCAGAAAAACTGCAGAATCTGCAGAAACATGTTCCTGTACTTTCTTTATTTCATCCCCACTTCTCAATAAGGAACTTGCAGTAAGTGACAGAATGCAGAAAGTACGGGAACAGACCTAATGCCGCCGCGCGCGTTCATCAACAAAACCGAAGGAAAGCAACGCACAATACGGGAAATTTCATTCTTTTGCAACTAGGGAGCATTGAAAACTCGCCATCGAATCGCTTTCCATAATTTTCCACGTGCGTTTTCCTATATTTTTTTTTGTTCAAATCATGCCAGTAATTCCCGATGGCGCCCATTTCGAGAGCTTTCCGCTAATGTGCACTAATGACTGCAAAGTTATGGCGCTTCTAATTATTATTGCTGTGCTTTGCGATGTTTGTTTTTGTGGCTTCTGACGAGCTTTCTATCATTTTACGCGGGCAAAAACGAAGCGTAAATGCGCAGCGCCGCGCACGTTCGAGTGTTTTTGACGTGTCGCTTCCATGTTTGTTATTGTCGCCGCGCCGCTCTGGGAAAAATGTTTCGCAGCCTTAAAGGTGTTGTTTCCAAGGCAATGGAGCAGATTCCCCGTTCCATGCGCCGCCACCCCGCGGCGGGGATGGGAAATTTATTTTTAGTTAACTTTTTGACAGTTACTGCTGATTGCCTACCCCTTTTTAGACCAAATTTTCTACGTGCGGAGGATGGAGCACTTAGTAATCATTCACACTGACGGAACAATAATGGGCTGCCCTCCTTCTCCCAAAAAAAACCCCAGTCGCGCCAAGGTTGCATTTTTGTTTACGGTTTTACTGTGATGTAATCAGAAAAAAAAATGGGCACAAAAAAGTTTCGAGAGCTTTTGTTGTCACGATTTTCATAGCGTTTTTTCGCTGTGTCATGCAGACGCGGAAGTAACGGCTGCAAAACGGGCTAATTTCCTTCGGTTTGCAGCCATTAAATGCGCTTCTTCTGGAAATTCATAAACAAACAATAAAATTATAGCAACAAAAAAAGATGGAGTAGCAGTGACCAATGACGGCGGCGTCTCTGACTTTTTTCGTTGTTTTATGTTATATAAGAAAATTTTATAGTGAAACTGGTTTTAAGTAGATTCTGCATTTTTTTCTAAGTTAATATTTTAACGGTTGACGAGTTTTCGACGTTTTCATGCGGCATTTGAGAGTGCTGCGAAGATTTATGAAATATTTCTAACATTTTATGTTAAATTGAAATAAATTTCTCGAAATGAATTTTTTTTTTTAAACTTTTTTTTTTTAACTAAAATAAAATATGCTTTTAAAATGTCACTAATACAAGATTTCTTTTATTTCAGGTATGTATATTTTTGCATTTCTTCTAAATACGGTAAGCGTTTTCATATTAAGTCGAAGTAATCGATATGCAATTATCTGACAGATCTGAATTATGTGAAAATGGCCGAAACAATTTAGGTCTATTTGAGATAAATGAAATTTTGATATATTATTTTATTATTTAAAAACCACAAAATACGAAGCTTGTGTTGATATTGTTTATATGAAAGAATTGAAATCCAATATTACTTCAAGGTAAATTTGCAGATTTTTAATGGAAAAAAATTTATATAAGAAAAATTGTTTTTGGAAATTTTAGTTTATTGTGACGCTCACGTTAAGCTGTGTTCATTGTGTTTAGAACCGAGGATGATCATATCGTTTTCCTCGAAGAGCTCTTTAAACCTCTCGATAACTTCAGTTTAACCATCAAGTTGGAGAAATACATTTTTTGGTGCATCCGAGATCATGTTTTTAAATAATTGTATCACAAACGGTGAAATTATTCCATCCCCGGACCCCGTCCAGGCTATCATTGATTACGCAACTCCAACTTCTGTCAAATCGATCCAAAACTTTTTGGGAATGGTAAATTTCTATCACTGTATCAATCCCAATCTGGTTGAAATGTTGATGCCGATCAACGAGGATTTGCAACTTCTCAACCACTGCATATAAAGTGTTTAACTGGCCAGCTGACCCAATCGAGGATGCCAAATACAGTCGAACAACTGACGACATTGATTACGAAATTGAAGGCGTATTGGAACAATTCAATGGTCATCTCTAGCTTTTTATTCCAAAATGCTGCCATCAATAGCGGGGCATCTATAAATTACGTCACACTTTAAGGGGGAGGGAGGGGTTGACGAAGTGTAACATTGTGGGACAAGGGGTGGGAGGGGTCCTAATTTTCGTTACGTCACATTTCAAAATCTAAGATATACACAGTAATACCCCATTTTACACGAAGGGTACGGTGTATAGGGGGATTGCGTTTAAGCATAGCCAAAAGTACAAAATACAAATCAATATTTTAATTCGATACCGAGTTTTGATCGGTCGACTCCACAATCGATAGTTTTGGTAGTACATCGGCACTTCGATGTACATTCAATTTGATCGTGTATAGGGGCCTTAAGAAAAACGAACAAAACAGATTACTTTATTGAGATTTATGATCCCTTGGGGTGACAAGGGTCCTGTGGAGTCTGCCTGACCCGGAGCTAAATCATGCGTTGTCGTAAAATTTATCGCATCTACGCCGGCAACGCAAAGTTTAGTTGAAATTTTTAACGCAGGAGCAGATAGAATGTGCTCGGTAGAATTGAAATTTACAACCATGGGTTGGAGGACTTAGAATGTGTGCGTTAAACAAAAATATTTTTTCATGTGCAGAGTAAGCGCGGTATTTGTATTAATATATTAGTTCGATTTTATTTTTTTCCCGCCACTATAAGCACCACCGATAATATTCTTCTTCTTCTTTAAACTCCTTTAATCCCTCATGGGACATTGGGCGAAAACAGTTGCCCTCCAGCGGACTCTGTTTTGCGCGACAGCTCTTAGCTCCGACCAGGATCTCTCAGTTGTTGCGGCTTCTTCTAGTAGGGTTCTCCTCCAAGTTGTTCTAGGTCTTCTTACTCGACGGGATCCTTGCGGATTCCAGTCAAGGGCCTGTTTGGCTAGATTTTCGTTTTCGACCGATAATATTGCGTGGGGCTTATTTCTTGTTGCCTCAGTGTGAGAGCGGCCTTAAGATTTTTTTTATGTGATAGATTGGAGGCCTAGGGAAAGCCCCTTTGTACTGTTCGACAATCTATTTTTTTCGTATAGAATGTCGAACAGCAGCTCTAGCCGGAAGATAGAGAGTAGAAAGAGAGAGAGAAGTAGGAATGAGTTGCCACAACCTAGCCGCGATATTTTATTCCACCTACTTCCAACCATTTCCCGACTCTGGCATCGGGGCATTTGAGAAACAACTCGCTGGAGTGTTATGCCTCCTGAAGCGAGTTGAATCTCATCAGCCAACCGATGACAAGCGCTTGGTGGAGCGGGGAAGGACTAGCGAAAGCCGAGAGGAAATTACAACTGATCAAGGGTCGTAGTTCGAATCGAAATTGTTCAATGAATCGAAAATTACTCATCGAATCCGGACAACCGCCGCCGGTCAAACAGCAGCCTTAATGCCAAGAAACGACCCTACTCATTAGAGTGAATAGTTAAAAAATCCGCGCGACAATTAAGATAAACCTACAAAACTCACCATTGGATCCGTATACGGTCAAAACCTGAGACTTCCCAATTCGGTTTCGGCCACAGCAACTGACAAAAATCCAGTAAACGAATCATAGTTTCCCTTTCGCCTCCGTTCTCATATGCAGAACATAAAGGCAACACATCCCAAATAACCTGTACAAAAGGATGCCCACGTGGAAACGGCCCTGGCGAACGCGAACTACTTAATACGTGGTACGTATTCATACGAGTCGATCGTGTTGGAAAACTTTTCGAACCTCACTATGAGTGTCCGTACTAAGTAATCAAACGATTACGGAAGCGTCAACAAGAACTCCACAATCAAGTCGATATCTAAAGACAGGCTGAGGCCAACCTTCGAATGTAGCGAGGCAGTCACAGACCAATGCACAACTTACTGTTTATGTGATGGGCTTAGCTTAGAATTTTTTTATTTATATTTAATGAATAAAGGTGTAATTTAATTTTATTTTAAGCTGCAATAAAGAATAAATAAATTGGAAACTGGATATAAATCCAGGATTGTTGCTTCTTGATGAATTTCATTATTGCTATTCGTTCTTTATGAAATGTAACGAAATGTCAATCCCATTTTTATAATAGTTGCGAGGTGACAAAGTCAAGTCAGTAAAATAAACCCAAATCAAAGTAGCTCGGTACATTCGTTCTCAAAACAGGCCATACACTTGGCGACTTGCGCAGATTTTTAAGACCTATGGTAACAAAATCGTAATATAGCCTGAGCACTACAACCACGCTACTAAAATTGAACTTTAAGTCCATAAAGATTCTAACGCCATAAACTGGATTATTATTGTTGATTATTTGATCGAACCATTACGGTTCATCGCTTCTAGTAAGGCGTGATCCACCATTATCACCCAAAGTCCTAAAAATCCTAATCCGACAAAAAACAAGTGAAAAACAAAAACAATTTTTTCTAATCCCCAAACTGTTACCAAGAAACGTTTTCTAATTGTAGCTCCAAGAAAAACAAAAGTTGTTTGCATATTTTGCCGCGAAGTTTGTTTGTTTGTTGCAATCGTGCAATATCCCTATTTTTGCAAAGTGTGCTTCACAGAACTGATAACGAGCGCGTCAAATTTCGTTCGTTATCTCCTCGAAATTCTGAATAAGAAAAGCTTCAGCAAGAATTTAGGCGTTTCACACGAAAAAATTGAGTTCCAGTGACTCACGCCTTGGCCGCGTGCTTCAAGAGTGGATTCCGAAAAAGTCAGCGTCTGAGGCGAAAGAATTCCAATCACGGATCGCTGCGAATTCGTCGCAATCCAGGCCGAGACGCAATACCAAGTCGCACGAGAATTCCAGGCAAGTCGCGCTGCTATAGACGCCGTTGTCGCCGCCGCCGACGGCATGATAAAACGCGGTGACAAACTGGGAAGAAAATATTGACACAATTGAGCTTTTTTCACATGTATGTATATTCCCCGTGCGCACACATGTCCTTGAAGAGAGAGGGGCGGGCCAGGACGGACACGGCTGTGGCAGTTAAGTACGTCTCCAGCCAGACGCAATAAACAAAGGAAAACGTCAGCAGCGACGGCGGCACCAGTGGCAGCGGCTGTTGCTGTTGAATGAAAGAGGGGCCAAAGTCCAAGTCGCCGCAAATAGCTGCGGCCTCTTAGCACCAGCGCTGTTTTTTTCTGCTGGAGGCGCAGACTTCGCCCCAGAACTTTCTTGGTGGAGACCTGGGTGCAACCGAAAGTACTGAGTGCACTCCAAGCTTTGCTGAACGAAAACCACTCCCGGGAAACGCCATAAGCACACACTCGCACACAGCCAACGAACGAGACCACCCGCGCCTTGCACCCTCCGCCTGCTCTTTTGCAATTTTCTTAACGATCTATAACTGCCCCGCCGCCTCCCCGGTCACCGCACGCGCTCTGCACTCCGCAATCAGCCGAGGCACACAACCAGCGCTACGCCTATATTTTTGCAGCCATTCACCTCCACCACTGCACCGGCTCCGAGGCAGTCCCCGTCCGCCGTTCCACCAGCCAGTCCAGCATGAATGCACCGCCGCCACTCGACCCAAGTTTCGTGCCTGTGTTGCGGAGCGGAATTGGATATTTCGCAACATGGAAAAACAGGCCCAAGGTCAGTTTCCTAATTTCGTTGTTTATAATCACTTAGAGCGTGGCGAGGGCTTAGCTGCACACAGATGCACTCGGGCGGCAGTGGCATATGTGCGATGCACTCGCTCATTTCCGAGTGGCCCGACGCCCACCGCGCTGCCGTTGCCGCGGATGTCGATGCACGGAGGGCAGATGCGGCCGCCATAAATTTGATCAGTTTTTTGATTGTTGTGGCGAGGAGACGATGGAGCAACGATTCCCATCCTCCACGGTTTATTGCGATTATTTCGGGGATGAGAGCTTTGTACTTTGTAGCTTTTGATTTCGCCGAGGCTTTCATTGTAGCCAGCACTGGAGTTATTTTCACGCTACTGGAGAAGTCGCAAAAACGAAATTAAGAAACTTTGTGCTGCCAGCCTTGAGATTGCCACAAAGTCTCATTGCCGGAATGCTGATGCTGGAGAATGCAGACAAACTAGGAGAAGGTTTAATTGATGCCAGTTTTGTGTCCCTCTAAATACTGCCACGGGATGTGCAGAGTAACAGAAAGTGGCAGTTGTGAGTAATCAACCCTTATCAGTAATGGGTAGTAAGCAACTTTGCTGCAGTTAACTCTCAACGGATTTTAGTATACTTCCATCATGAGTTTTTGTAGCTGTTGTGTAAAACAAATTTTAAAATTAACTGAAAGTCCGTTTCACTATGCGAAATTGTTCCATTTCGAATGAATCCAGTCAAACTCACCTCCAAATTTTAAAACTAAGCCCCATGATGCACGAGGCACAGCCAACTGCAGGGGGCTCAATTCCGCAAACTTCACTCCGATCCATCCCTTGGCCTCTCAACTGACAATTGACTCGTGTATCGTTTCGCTAAGAGAAATTCTGAATTGGGCCCAAATTACGACGATGCTGAGTAGATTTCATGGAAACGTAGCATTCAGCTGCAATTCAGCTGATGTGATTCTGACGTTTTTGACATTTGGCCATCCAATCAGAAGAAAATAGTTTAATAAGTGTTTTTGGAGACAGCACGGCAGATACGAATTGCGGATCGAGGATCTTCTCTACTATTTTGTCAGATACATCACATCTAGTAGGGTCTTTGACATTAAAAATGGTCTGCAAGAGGATGAGGTAAACTCGCCGCTCTTAGTTAATATCTCTACGACTGATCTAATAAATTCACTCTCTTTACGTTTGCGGATTACCTACAGAACGCGGATTACCTGTGCGGACGAACTGGACAAGTTTCCAAATTATTCAGGACAAGAAAATAAGCTGGAAGGAAGTGAAAACATTTGGTTTTTGTCTGGACCAATATTTATATTGCAATAGGTGAGTGCTGGTCTTACCAAGGCAAATAAGGCATTTCACATAACAAAAGGCTTTTTTTTTAGAAAATACCTAAGCCCACGAGTGAAGAATTCTTACTAAGCATTGGACAGGCCAAAATTTGGACTTATAGTTGTCCCGTATGGTTGAGCATATCCCCTCTTCCCTCTTACACGGAAAAGTTTGGTATCTTATATCGATGAGGCATTTGTTAATAGGGTCGACAACTTTATAATAGTTGCTTTGACGATATGTTGCTATAGAGCGGCGGAGAGCGAAAATCCCCTTATTTGGGGAGCGTTTTACCCGAATACTGAATATTAAAGAGCATCTTGCAGAAGTGGATATATCTCTTGAGATATTCATCTATCTGGACTCCAAGAAATTGGTCCAGGTTGAATCAGGGTTGCCTTTTATCTATCACATGTATCGCAATCCTTGAGATAAATGAGTGTATATTAATAACGATAATCTCGTGAGATTTATGAATTTTCAAAAAACTAACAATTGTAGAATATCCCCGCTGAAGGCTGTCATTCAGGTGGCCATTCGTTATCAAACTTACCGCAGCACTTACAGTGAATTTCTTCACATTAAGATGGAGCGCTACTTTTTTTTTTGGGGTAATATGAAGCTTAGGAGTCCGTCCTTGTACTACTAGTCCATCATGTTGTTCAATTCATGGGGCAATGTATAATAGTAAGCTTGATCTGAAGGATAGATTAGAAAGGATAGGTTAGGGGTCTGGAGGGTGCATGAGTAAATGTCGATGAAACTTGCGTTTGAACTCTGAGATGTTATATGAGCACGAAAACACTGGAAGACAGTTCTACAATCGACTTGTTCTAATTATAAACGAAGTTCTAAACCGTAATGTGTCCAAAAAGAAAGGCTGCAGGTTGAAGGGGTGTGCCGAGTTGGCTAGTCTTTTGTTGCGGGAAACATTGCCTTGTAGTCAAGAGGTTCTTGATTACAGTGATGCAGTCGCTATGGTTTAGCGGCAAAACTTGTTGAGCGCTGCTACATTCCTATGGTGACTTAAAGGATCGATGGAGGAGTAAATGGTGTTATATCCAATGGGGCGGCTGTCGCAGAATGTAGGACTTGTAGAGTAGCCAAGGCAGCTGGATTAGGGAGGAACTTGCATTTCTTAAAGAATCCGAGGCATTGATACGCCGATTTGGCGACTTGGAAAATGTTATTATTCCATCGCAGATCGTTGGATAAAGTCATGCCGATGATGTTAAGAGATGGGTCAGCTTTTAGACCATCCTCGCCCACTGAAGGGAAGGTCGATGCAGGTTTCTGTGAAGATAAGACAGTACTTGGTTTTGGTTGCGTTGAATTCGACTCGATTCTTGCGGCCCCAATCAAAAATGAGCTTAATGTCCGCGTTAAAAGAGTTGAACATGAGTTCACGTTCTAAGAGACAAGGGGTGGTACTTGCTTGTCTTATGTTGTCGAAGGTGTAGGAGTAACGCAGAGTACCGTCATCGGTAGATTGAGATCAGATAATTAATGAATATAAGAAAGAGAGAGTGAGCGAACTCCCCCTTGGGGAAGGCCGGCCGAGATGAAGTGAGAGTTGGGTTTCACGCCATCCAATACTGCCTTGATCGAACGGCCAGGAAAAAGACTCTCAATCCAGTTTGTACTTTAATTGTTAATTATCGGCTTAATGTATTGGCGAACTGGTTTTGTGAGATGATGGGATAAAGGCTCGTTAATGGCATAGCGGTGGCGATGAATCTCGCTCCAAACTTTGTCTTTCAGACTACTTCCTAGTTACATTAGGTACTCCACGCTCGTCGGTCGAGGGGCGTTCACTCTACCAGTAAGTGGTGTTGCACCTGGTTTTGGTTGGCTTCTTTGGGCACTCAACTTGAGCCTCGCATAACATATTGAAAACTATCGTTGAATTGTGAAAACTGTGCGTGCTTATCGCATAAAATATGGGAGAAACTTGGCGCCTTGAGACAACACAATTCGTAGTTTAGTGAAGAATTTCTTTACGTACGAGTCTGTAGCCACTCGCCAGCGTCTCATTCGACCGCTACGCTCCAATAAAGTTGTTGAAGCAGTAAGAGAGAGTATTGCCAATAATCCAAATGTGTCGTATCGCCGCCGATCTCAGAAGTTAAACGTGAGTGAGCGACTTGAAGGATTATGAAGCAAGATCTTCACCTCTTCCCATAAAAAGTGCAACTTAACTGAAGATTGTTGCCTATGGACAAGCCGCGCGCTTGCAATATGAAAATGCCGTCGCAAGAATGATATTGATGGCGCACGAACGTTATTTTACACTCTCTGGTGTAGTCAATAAACAAAACTGTAGAAATTGGGGAACAAAGAGCCCACACGTCATTCACAAAACACCACTATGTGATGAGATATGTAGTTACCGTTTGGACCGGAGTGTGCTCAAAAACCAGCATCGGACCATTTGTCTCTCGACGGTGTACGCTATAATTAGATGTTGGTGCACTTTGTGTGTCCGAAAACGCATGAAAAAGGTCTGACGAACCTATTTTGAACAAGACGGCCTACCTTGCTGCACTGCAGCCTATACTTTGAAGTTCTAGCAAAGGCAAAGTTTATGCCAGCAAGAAGAAGACCATTGACGAACTCAAAATTAACATACTAGTTGAAGTAGCTGCTATAACGCCCGAATTCTGGATAATTTTATACAGGATGCCCGAAAAAGAGCCGCTTTTTGCGTATCGAATGGAGGTGGTCATTTAATCGATATTGTATTCGAAAACTTATTTGAAATAAATGGTAGAGAGTATTCTAAATAAATCTTGCTCATTTGTCAAAATCGGCTAAAAATCGTCGAGAGTTATTCAATGTTGAAAGTCTAGATGGCGCACCGCTAGTATGTAAATTTATATATTTTGTAACAGGGAGGCCGCAGTATCATAAAGTTTGGAAACCACTGTCCTGGCCTATCAATTGTTCCGATCTCATCAGAACTCTCTCAATTGAATCAAGTTGGCTGCAAATGGACCATGTGAAAATTACTTGATGCAGTTTTATAACCAGAAATCATCATGACTACCGGACCAATGGTGAAACATTGTCGTTGCTGATAATAATGGATCATATTAGGTTTAAATAAATACATTTTCACACTATATTTCTAAAACAAACGAACATTTTAACAGAATAAAAAAATTAAATTTAAACAAAATCTTTAAAACATGTCAGAAAAATAAATGAGCAAAAAAATCCCCATCACTTCTTCGCATTGAGCACAAGGTGGCGCTAAACGACTAATAAGCTAATCACGCTACAAATGAATTTTGACACTTTCCCCTCCTTGAAACATTATCTGGCAATCAAGCTGAAAGCACACAAAATGTACATTTGACATGAGGCTGGAGCTGTGCGCTAGCATTCTCTTAAAATATTATTCGCAACAAAAATGTCAAACAAAAAATTCAATCCGCATTAATCAAACACGCCGGGTCGAGTCGAGTCTATTTCCAGGCACCTCTCGGATTGCGGCAAGTACGAAGACAACAAGAAGAAATCCTTGAGCAAATTTCCAAGGCGTCGTCACACACAATAACAACTTTGGGGACAGTTTTTTTAAGGCCAAGATAATCTCATCAAGATTTGTTTATTAACAGACAAGCAAAGGCCCCGAAATTCCAAAAGTTCATCGATCGCTTCCCCGCAAACTGGGGGCGAGATAAACGGTTGACACCAGTTTAGTAGCGCGGCTCCACGTCTATTTTTCAAGTAGCGCCGTTATCAGCGCACGTATAGATAACCGGCAATTAGTCGCCGTTAATTAGCAATTTGCGGACATTTTTAAAGTAGCTGCTGCAGACGTTTCCTTATGTCAGCGAAATGAAAACTTTAAAGCCGCGAGGAGAGCTGTCAGTGGTGCCAACATGCGAGAGCGAAGAAGGAAAAAATAAATATAAATGGAAGCGTCACCCTCGGTCCCGTTTCCTCTAATTCTGGATGAATTTCACTGGGAACACTGGAAGCAGGAAAAGCATATCCAGGGACATAGTTGCTACCCGGTAACAAGGAACGTTTTTTTGTTCGTTCTGTGTTCGTTTTTGTTCTGGAATCAATTCCATTTGTAAAAGGGTGTGGATGAGGTGAAAGTTGCCATAAACTGCTTTGCCAGAATGCCAGGTACAATAGATAAATTCCAACGCCTATAAAACCTAATGGGGACCAGTTCCTGTGTTATTCTCGCCGAGTAAATAAAATAATAAATTTTCTTTATGGTTATATTTACTATTATTGACGAAAACAAAAATACACAATTAACATAAATAGGACTAGGGATGAAGGAAACTTCCGGAGCTGCGGCGATCGGGGCCGGGGACGGCCGGGGCTGCTGTGATTCCTCGGGGAGTCTCTGGCTGGGATAACTGCATCGATGTCTTAATATTGTTGGGCCTTTCGCTTCGCCCTTTTTTGGAGAAATGTAATAATGGTAATTGAGGATAATTAAATCTTGTAAGTTAATGGGGAAAGGTGAAAGTCGTTGGAATATCAAGAAGTCCGAGTGTGTGGCAGGTACTTAATCGACGCTTAAAGAACGCCCACTGGCTACTCTTAAAGCTTTATTATTGCGGTTTTGTAACGCCTCCCCGGAATGTTTTTAGTCCTGGAAGTGGGGGCTATATACGAATTCGGGTTATGGCTTATAGTGTGATTCATCGAACTGGAGGTGTTGAGTCATTTGAAGTATGTGATGCCGTATTAATGTTAAAATGTACTAATTATGCCCAAGCAACAACAATCTTAAAGGTTTGTAGAAAACTTAAGTGATTAAAGGATATTGCTCGACTTGCCCGGGCATAAAGAATGGATCAACGTTCACCACGAAGTTGCTGGAGATTCTACAATTGGCAGCAGATTGAAAACGGCAACATA
Source organism: Thereva unica (assembly GCA_949987705.1). Taxonomy (NCBI): domain Eukaryota; kingdom Metazoa; phylum Arthropoda; class Insecta; order Diptera; family Therevidae; genus Thereva; species Thereva unica. The sequence goes on along the minus strand of OX465284.1, from coordinate 32,285,197 downwards.
CGCCTAGATACGAGAAGAATGTCAATCAAAAAAAAGTAGAAGACTAAATACAGATAAGTTGGGGCTCCCAATCGAAATGGCGAGGAGGGTTCTTCCTACAGACAAAGACAGGTACTGGTTGGATGCTTCAACTGTTGAGGATACCCGAATCCTTAGCCAAGGGCTGCAGCACGCAAGTCATAAAGAATTTGTACTGGCAAGCCCTGTTAGCTAAACTCAAAGCTATTGGAAGTGACTTACTTCCGCATACGTGGATTGAGAGTTTCCTTTTCGGCCGTTCAATTAAGGTAGTATTGGATGGTGTCAATGGGGTAAATTTGATCACCGGATCTACTTCTTATCTTTATAAATGACCTACTTTTAATCGCCTCCAACCCACTTCTCAGCTTAGCTGACGACGGTACCCTGGGGGGTTACTCTTACAGCTTCGATACAAGACAGCCACATGCCAGACCCTGTCTTGATGACCATGAACTAATGTCCAACTCTATTAATGTCGACATTAAACTCATTCTAGAGTGGAGAAGCAAGAATCGTGTCGACAACCCCACCAAAACCAAGTACTGTCTTATTTCAAAAAAAAAGCTCAACATCTCTCCATCCGTGTGCTTTTGATTTCTTAAGAGGTGCAAGTTGCTCCTACAGCCATCAGCCCTTGCTGTTATTTATAAATCCTACATTTGGCCTCATCTCGAATACTACACTCTCATTTGTAGCAACACTTCGAAAACTACATTAACGTGGTTTGGTAAGGTGCAAAAAGGGCACCTAAATTAATTGATGACGATACCGCCTGCTGCACCATCGATGCCTTGAGCCACCGTAGGAATGCAGCACCACCGACAAAATTACTACTACTATCATAGTGACAGATCATCAGATCATCCAGACCTATCAGCTTAACCTAGTTTTTTTTGAAAATGGTGTAAAGACGGCTAGGCTTTCGTATTAGGTGCTTTCGACACTATGATTCTATCTCTGGAGAACTGGCTCTCATAAACCTGGATGCTCACACGATTGATGCGATGCTTGTAGATCGTGACATTTCTTCTACTCTAGGAGTCTCCACCATTAGTGTTAAGGCTATTAAGGCCTGCCCTCAAGGTGAAGTCTTATTCCCGTTACTCTGTGGTCACTAGTTGTGGATGAACATTTGACCAAACTATCTGAATCTGGGTTCGATGCCATCGGTTATGCAGATGATCATGGTCTCTGTAAAGTTTGGCTTGATCATTACATGAGAACAGCACTCCAAGAAGTTCAAAGATGGTGTATCAAGGAGGGCCTGGCAATCAACCCAAATAAGACTGTCCTGGTACTTTTACCCAAACGCTACAAAGTGGACCTAGGTCCTATCTGTATCCAGGGTACCACAGTTGTAGCCAGACTCAGTCAAATAAGTTAGACAAGAGACTGAGCTGGAACGCTCAACTTGACTACATCGTCAGCAATTCCACAAGGGCCAATGGACCTGCAAATGGCTTCTGGGTAAGATATGGGGTCTTACACTAAAAATGATGAACTGGACGTACAATACGATCGTTAAACTTCTGGTCACTTATTCTGCTATAGCTTGGTGGCCCAAGGCTAAACAGGTTACGTCGATCCTCAAGTGCAGCAAACTGCAACGGCTTGCATTCCTCTCCATTACCGGAGTTATGCGGACTAGCCCCGCAGCTGTAATGGAAGCTTGACCCCTTTGCATATCTTCATATGGAAATCCGCCGCCATAGTGCCTTGAGACTTCAGATCGCTTCCAACTGGCCCTATAAAGGACACATGGATATCCTTAACAATACCCCAAACATTTCCATTTGCCACCATATGGTTAGTGAACTGCGGCTCCAAAGGAAATTCAGGGCCATTATCCCGGATCATTCTGAGCGGGGGAAACTTATTCTTTCTGGGGATCCAATACATCTCCACTGGTCTACCGCCCGGTCAAAGATAGAACATGGCACAAAGGCTGATGTCGCAGGACCCAACTCCAAGGTCTCGGTTGCATTGGGTAAGTGGCCCTCTGTTTTCCAGACTGAAATACATGACATTGCGACCTGCTCTAGGCTCAACCTTGAGAGAAAGGTCTGAAAGGACTCAAAATTAAAATCTTTTCGCACTCTCAACGTGGAAGTTTTCTTCCAAAATAGTTGCAAGGTGTTTTAACGTACTTCAGACCCTGACCAGAAAAAGTGAGGTTCGCTCTGTTGGGTTCCCGGCTACTGAGGTATCGAGGGTAAAGAGGCTGCAGACGTTAGTTCAGGGCCCAGAACCCTTCTGTGGCATCTCTTGGTCCACCTCCAAATCTCCGGTACAGAAGTGGATAAAGGAACTAAACCTAGCCTATTAGGAGTCAGTCCCAGGTCTTAGACAGGCTAATATCTTATAGGACCTTTTGCCTTAAGGGGTAATCGCTTTAGGGCTCGTCCATAAATTACATGAGGGGGTCGAGTCGAATCTCACCCAATCTCACATGGCATGCAGGTGATGTTATGATTTCCTACAAACACACTGGCGACAGTTTAGCATAGCAGGCTGTTAATTCAAGTGGAAAAATGATCTCAACGAAAACTTTAAACGCACAAACAGATACGTGACTGAAAACCCCTTTAAAATAGCGGACCAGCATATTTGCAGGGATAGGCGAGGCGGAGAAATTAAATGAATGGGAAATTCTCTCGCAGGCGACCGCCGTTTCTGCTTTTGGGCCAATATGTTTGCGCCGTAAGGCGGCTCCAGACTCACGCTGTGAACACCAGCGAAAAAGCGCGAATGCGAGTATGGGTGGTTTGCGCACCTATTTCGCGGCTTGCTCTCAGATCCGACTGGATACGATGTGAATTCAAGCCGTAGATTCCCGGCTTGAGTTTGAATTGAAGTTCAGATCGTCAGGCTCAAACTGATGATACGAGATAGAGATAGAATGCCGACTCTGCATGGAAGGCGAAGAGACTTCCAAACCATTTGTGAATGTCCTGCTCTGATCTGGTTTAGAAGAACTTTTATCAGACAGTTGTTGAGTCCTGCTCAAGTCCAGTCTTCGTAACTTAAAGACCTTCTTGCCTTCATCTGTATGGCTGATAGTCTGTTCCGCTAGTAGGGTACGTACACAATAGGCCTAACTTGGCCGCAGTGTTTACCATTTGGGTTGGCACTTCACCCCCTAAAAAATACCATTTGTATGATTTGTTTGCGAACGTTGTTCTATTCGGTTATTTTGTGTTCCTTTAATCAGGAACACTAGTATCTGAAAAAATTCACTTCAATTTTCCTCTCTGTCGGAGAGATACCATTGGAAATATTCTCAGAATTTCTTTCTTCACCTGATGTAGCTAGAAGAATTACTAGAAACTTCGAATTTGACATATTTCTGATAATCTTGATTTGCTTATAATTTCCCTTGGAAATTAATTCATCACATTTTCAAATATTATTAATATTTATTTTATTGCAGTACAAAGCCACAACAAAATAAGCCGCCGCACAAAAGTATAAATAAACATTCTTTAACAAGGAACTTAGTCCAACCTTGCATTAACTCAAATTGATTGCCTTCGTAAATTTCACTGGAATCCCCGTCGTCGATGGGGAGTCGATTGAGGAAATCATGCCTGAAATCATTACGACTTCCGCCATATTCATTTCCTGCAAAAATGGCGGGCACACACCAAAACGCACCGAACTCTCTCTAATGGTGACGTCTAAATTTGTCCACGTCATCATGTTTCCATTTTATTTTTTATTTTTTTATTACCCAAAATCAGCACAATCGGCGGCCTTATTAAAATCAATACCTTATAAACATTTTTTTTTCTGGTAGGTTCTTTGGCTGTCAAAACTGCACACGCAGCCGAATCCCAAAAGACACACGAGACAGCGGCAAAAAACACAGAAGCAATCAATCGGCGTAGAAAAATGCGTTCAGCGGCATAATGTCATGCGTCAATTAACAAATTTCCTGCCGCGCGGTCGATGACGATTGGGGGAGGATGGAAAACGGGTCACACAGCAAACAAAAATTGAATAAATTTTTCTTTTTTTTTTGAAACCGAAGGGAAATTTTCGAGTGTCACGCTTTCATATTTTCACAAGGAAAAAGCTTCACGGAAAACAATTTTTGTTTCTAAGTTTTTCTTTCCGGTACTTTGCTGCTGCTCTCTATACGTCGGTGTCCGAAGTTTTTTTCATTATTATTATTATTTGTTGTGTAACTCTGCGGTCGGCGTTGCATTGGTTCTTGTACTTTTCCACCTAGTTTTCACCAAGTTTTCAGCGATCTTTTTTTATTATTATTATTTTGCTGCTCTCTTAAAGGCCAGCTCTAATTTTTCTTTTGTGTTTGCCTGACCCAATTCCAAGCGTTTCACAGCAGTTTTTCCTATTGTTGTTGTGTTGCAAAACGAAACACAGAAAAACGGGCGAAAAAAGAACGACACGAAGGAAAAACAGAGCCGCGCTGTGTGGATGTCAACATTATTTCTTGTCATCGGCCTTTATAACGTTTTTGGTGGGAAGAACGCCCAACGCGACGTTGCCCCGTCTTCGCACATGCAAATCTTAGCCCCGCAGAGCCGGGAGGGTAGCACGAAAAAACCCGGGGGATAAAGTGCCTAAGCGTTGTCATGTCGGGCCGCTGTCACGTAAATATAACACTGGAATAGGAAATATGACTTCGGAGCATAAATAAATAAATATAAATAAAAAATAGAATAACCAGTCAGATTAGAACGTGCGCCCCCACCCCCACGGCCACCTGCCCCCACTGCACCACCTGCTGCGAATATGTGGCAGAAAACGAAAAAGCTCCCAATTTGTCAATCAATCAATTTGCATACGTCACTTTAAGCTTTTTTGAGTTGCTCGCTTTATTTTTATTTGTTTTTTATTTTGCTTCTTCGCAAACTTGCTGCTCTCTATTATCCCTGGATACGTGGATACGAATATAGCCTAGCCGCGCCGAGGACGTGCTGCATACATTAAGGTGGATTTTCCTGCTGACTTTGGCTCTATTGAACTTGACAGACAGACGATTTTGTTACCAAGTCTTGATGACTTCAAAATCACGGCTCTGCGGGGCGAAAATACTTTTGGAAGTGAGTGGAACTTGAACTGGTTCTAGTTGCTTGCCGGCGAGGGCGGGCTGTAGGTGCTGTTCCTCGGCATATACACGGCCTGGGGAGGGGACGGGGTGAACGGCAGGACATAAATTGCCAAAGTACAAAGAATGCCCCACTTTTTCTGGTGGGCCCGGGGATGGGTAGACGCGGAAAAATGATTTATTGCCCGCCTGACAATTTGCTCTTTTACAGTCGGACTTCGATGTCGAAAAAAACTACTTGCGTTTTTTAGATTATGTGTAATCAGCAGAGGGAAGTTTTTGTGGTAGTGGACTATTTTGAAAGGGGAGGAGGGGTGAGTCCCACAATAATTAGCCTAAAATATTTTTTTAGAGTGCTACAAATATATAAGAAAATACACCCCACAAATAGTTTGATTTTTTCTATGTGAAGATCGCGTTGACAGACTTGCCTTGAACTATGTGTTCCCCGCTATAAATAATTCGGAACGAACTAGATAAGCGAGGTGAGCTTGAAAATTTATTTGGGCCTTAGTGTTACATACACCTAGAAGGGTTTTAAAAATATTGTTGGCTAAATTATTCAAGCGGAACGAGTGTTTCTGGCAAAGAAGCTGAGCTCTTACATAAATAATTAACACCAAATTGTGAATACGGGAGTCCTTAACCCCAAATGTCCTACGGGAGTCCTTAACTTGTTTCTTACATCTCATCGAACACGGTACCATCCCGAGATTGACTAACCCTTGGTAAATCGGACCACTGCCTAGTCAGCACTGATTTCCCATACCAATCTTCTACCCCAACTAACAGAGTTCCCAAAAACTGCCACTATTGGAAAACTAACCGGTTGGTACTTATTCACAATTTTCAAACCACTGACTCTGGGATTTGTGTTTCTGCGGTGTGAACAAGAATCCGCTCTCTGGGTCTTCAAAATCACCTTCCCCATTCTATTAAGGCTAGGCCGAATGATGGTTCAATAGGGTGAGCTAGCATGGTGTGCGGGTGTCTGCTACCGTTAGTAACTAAACCAAGGTCCCTTTTAAAAATTTAACTATTCAATATACCAAAAATAAAATTTCAATAGTGTCATGTTCGAGGGAGGAACAATTTATGATTATTTTAATCATAATGGTTAGGTTAGGTTGAAATTGCTGCTCCCACTTGGCCCATTGTGATGCCATTCTAGTGTTGGGACAAAGTTCAGGCCATTTCAAGCCATTTTGAGCTTTCGATAAAGCAACAGACGTGAGGAACACCAGTATGTCGAAGCTCACTGAATATATCCAGGAAATATGAGCCGAGGAAGGTCTCGTTTCCTCGCGTGTGCCGGACCTGTACAGAAAAGATGGAAGACAGTTTCTTCCTCATCTTCACACCACAACTGCCTTCCTGCAAAAGTCGTTACGAAGAAGTCCCAATTTTTTGGCGTGCGGGCCAAAGGGACCGTGACCGGTCAGCACCTTTACTACATGGCTTATCTCCTTTTTGTTCAACTGAAGAAGAGATTTTGAACGTTTTGAAGTTGGCCACATTGGATGAAGAGTGCGGCACACCGTTGCTGTGGTCCATCTCAGCTCAGCTCGAGCTAAGCTGATTTTTCTCACAGCTAGTCTGTAGGTGGCTAAGGGCATTCCCATTCAGGTTAAGTGGGGTGTCCTTTCCACTTCAGTTCCCTGTCTAGCAAGTTCATCTGCCCTACAGTTTCCCCTAATCCCACTGTGTCCAGGAACCCAACACAGTGTTATATCAAGTCAATTAAGAGCCTTGAGGGCCGCTTGGCTATCCGATAGAATACCTACATATATTCTTACGAAATATATTGTTTATCTTCAGCCATTCGCGACCTTCCCAGATCGCAGTGACTTCCGCTTGGAAGACGCTACAGTGGTCGGGTAGACCAAGAGGGGTATTTATATTTAATGCCTCGGAGAAAATACCACAACAATTAATGTTCCCAATTTTTGAGCCATCTGTGTAGATATATAATGACCCAGTTGGGATAACATCATCTGTCCAGTCATCTCTGGCCGGAATGATGGTATTGAAACCTTTCTCCAAGGTCCACGTAGGTGTAGTATAATCTAGGTTGTTCGCAGCTGTGGCGAGTCTCCTAAGGATGGATGAGTGGCCATATGAATATAGAGTACATCTAAGAGAAGCCTTTGTCCTGGCGGCCGTCCAGGCTGCCATTTGCTCGGCGTGTATTTCCAAAGGAGTAAGATGCAATAAGACGTTCAGCGCAGCTGTTGGGGTGCTTCTTCCTTTCCAGTATCTTACGATACGTAATATTCTGTAATGCAGTTCACCATACCGATATGCGTATAAGTATAGGTCTGATTACGGCTGTACAGAGCCAGTGGTCGATGCGGGGTTTAAGTTGACTCCGATCGTTCTCTGGCATAAGAAAAGAGCTGTTTTGGCCTTATTTGCTCTTTCTAAAAGATTCGGCCTTCACGTTAGTTTCCTACCGAGTACGATACCTAGAAATTTCGCATCCTCCTTTAGATGCAGAGTCTTAAAGAAGGAAAATTTAGAAGTCTACGCTACTTTGTAAAGAGCATCCCTTCAGTTTTGGCTGGGTTGACGCCTAGACCCTTTGTAGTAGCCCAATGAGCAAGAGTATCCAATGCTTGTTGCATTATATCTCTTATTGCTGTGATGGACTTGCCGGTCACCACCAGCACAATATCATCAGCATAACGGAACGCGGTCAAAAAAGTTTAGAGATCACTGGATTAGACCGACAGACGTCAAAAGTAAGTTCCTTGCTCCTTCTCCACACCCCGATCTCGGCACTGCGCGTCGCGTCGGCGTCATAGCTATTATCGAATAGTTGACGAAACTCTCCTTACTTTAGGAGCTTTCAAGCAGCAAGAAGTAGAGCTTCGATGGTTCGATTGCAACCTTTGCCAACGTCCTTGGGCTTCAAACAAATTTCCCCCAATTTTCGCACTAAGTGAAACCCAAATTTTAGGTTATGATTTCTAAGATCAATACCAGCTTTCCGGGTACACCTTAGTGCATAATCTCTCCCCTCATATGGAATTGCCATTTATATTAGGGAAGGCGTAGCTTGTTCAAGTCAGGCGATCAGCAGTATATCGCCTGACTTGAATCACATCATTTTCTTCTGTTTTTAACACAGGAGCCCTAATCTCGGTCATGAAGCCTCTTCATTAACATTTTACGCTATCTGCGAATTCTAATCCTAACATCCGGAGTGTGAAATCATTGTTACGATTGATTTCAAAATTTACAATCCAAATTGGCTAAATTATCCCATATGGCGAAATTTTTAAAATAAAATTTTAACAACTGAAATTTGTGCTGTAAAATTGTCAATACAATTTACCAGATTCGATAATTTCGTTGCAAAATGCGATTGATTTTTTAACGATAAGCTCCTCAATTTTGAAGATATCTAATCGCTACAAAATTCAATTCGCAAGGAATTTCAAGGGCTACAACACCTGCAAAGTTACTTTTTAGATTTTAAGGCAATTTAGCTCGGGAAAGGTTGCCCTCGGATGCCAAATTTTACTCAAGTAAAGCCCCTCATTTTTGTGCCTTATTATTTTTTTAGTGTCTCATTTAGTTGTTTTCATTATTGCGGAAAAAAGGATTTTTTTTTTGTTTCAAAAATTTCAAAATTTATTATTAACGTCCAAAACTGTCCTGCTTGCAAACCTCGGCAATCCGTCTTGCATTTTCAAAATATATAACGTGAAGATAGGCGCCCGAGGTTTCAATGTGGTACGGGGGTTGGATTCTTTATCAAGTTTCACCTCCACTGCACTGGATTCAAGTAGTTTCTGATGCCCTGTTGCGCCTGATGGAAAATTTTGAAGGCGTGTTGTTGAGCAACAGCTTCAGTAGGAAGCTGTGGCAAGCGTGGCCTGTCATATTATTTTCAGTGCGCTGTTGGTTGTGTATGTAGATGGTAGCCCAGTGTCTCCCACACCACTCGCTATTACATCTTGCACCTTTATAGAGAGGTTGATCGAACGTGACGAACGTTGTACGCTGCCCCAACGAATTGCGGAACAGTTCACTTAGGCGCAGAGACCATTTTTGGTAATTTTAGTTTGCGCCCAAATATAATTTTTGTCGGTTAATAGAGGTCCCGATTAAACGAGGTGTCCATCCCGAGTACAAATCGGACTTGCCCGTTCTTAGCCTGAAATAGCCCTGCACAATGTCAAAATGCCTGCATGGCACCCAAAACAGTGACGTTACGCCTGAGTAAAAATTCTACTTTTGCAAATGCATCCCTCTATAGGCACTAGGGTGACCGTAAGAAATCGATGTCGGAATTTTATCAACGGGAACCCCACAAAATGATCAGCCTTTGCAGATTTTTAGATAGCCAAAATTTTAGCACGATTGGAGCACGTTAAACCGTGCCGCTACTCGCTCAAAGTTGGCAAAATCTCCATTTTTTTGCTGAATGGCGGACTTTCAGAGTCATATCTCCAGAACAGTCCATTCTACACCCACGCGTAATGTCTTAAATTAAAGGAAATACTGTTCTACATAGTTTGTATTCATATATATTTACCGTTACTTGTCGTCAAAAGGAGCTATAACAGCCTTTGTCGCCAAAAACGTGATCTGGTACCTCTAGGAACAAACTTCGAGTATTATGAAAACTACGCCGTAGGTTACATAATTTTTCGCGGGATTCACATTGTTTCAGTTGCAAAAAAAGCTTTGACTATAAAGAGCTATTACAGTTGGTTATGGTGTTTGTTGGAGCACTCGACGGTAATGAATTTGGATTTAGAACACCAGGTGCCATTCATCACGCTAGGTGGATGGCTAAGGCCATTTACTGTCTGAAAATATTCCTTTTCCGCGGTCAATTCAAGATGAGTAACGAGGAACAGATTTCTTTGGGTGCTATTTGTATTTTTCTCGTCAAAGTATATTGCAAAGCTTGGTTCAATGGCCCCAGAGCTCATCTGGCTCCCAAACAAGACCTTGATCTTTTGCAAAGTTTTTTTGACTACCAAGAGACTGACAAGGATAACTCTGAGAAAGCTCTAGCAAAATTTTCTAACCGTTTATGGTATTTGAATGCCGAATTGGTAGTTCTTGCGTTCTTTGATCCAACGAAGAAAAATCAGAAATGGCAAACAAACTGCATGAGAGCTCCGAGATTGAGTCACAACATTCTAGAGTTATGAATCCAAAGCTTCAAAAACAACAATTGAAACAACTAGTTGAAGCATGATTGTCCAATTTAATTACTAAGGAGACAACGAATTTCTTTGAGCGTTTTCATATCAATACAGATTTTCTCAAAGATCCTCCCAGTGCCTGGCCGGAAAATGCTCATTCAAAAGAAGGATACAGGATCGTCCAATCATTGAAGGTTGTAAATGATATGGCCGAACGAGCAGTCAAATTAATAACTGATTTCAATAATCTTCTGACCAAAGATGAGGATCAACAGCAATATGTCCTTCCACTAGTCAGCAGGTGCCGACAGCTGTATCCTGATGTCTCCAAATCCACTTTAAGCAAAGCTCTAGAATAGATCATTATATGCAATATTTAACTTCTTAGAGAACCTATTTTTTACTTTCCTCAATAAATTATGTACTTAAATATAAGAGTTTTCTTTAAATAAACATTAAAGACTAAAATAAAGATTAGTCATCATCAGTTATCAAAAATAATATTCGAAGTTTGTTCCTAGAGGTACACGTTTTTGGTGACAAAGGCTGTTATAGCTCCTTTTGGCGACAAGTAACGGTAAATATATATGAATACAAACTATGTAGAACAGTATTTCCTTTAATTTAAGACATTACGCGTGGGTGTAGAATGGACTGTTCTGGAGATATGACTCTGAAAGTCCGCCATTCAGCAAAAAAATGGAGATTTTGCCAACTTTGAGCGAGTAGCGGCACGGTTTAACGTGCTCCAATCGTGCTAAAATTTTGGCTATCTAAAAATCTGCAAAGGCTGATCATTTTAGCACCTTGAAGCCCCACCAGCCATTCCACCCCGCCCAAAAAATACCCCTGGGATAATTTATTAATAGTTTATTAGAATATATTAAGACAGGAAATTTTTTTATTAACGTTACCCCTAAATAATTATGAACAAATTGCCCAGCTTCAACTTGAAGCTACACCGCCCGGGAAAAAAACATTCTTAATATTTAGGAAACATTAATTAAAATCATATGCCGGGCGGGAAAAATTTATTAACACCGCTCATCTTGAGTTTTAGCCCAAACAAACCCCAGATTACTCTGAACCTACACCGTAACGCAAAATTTCATTCCGGAAATTCTCGGAAATGACAGTGTGAAGGTAGAAACATTTATATTAAACGTTAATTAGAATTTATTAAAACTCGGTTAAGGCGTTTTTACAAATTTTGACCCTTATCGATGTTTTCTTATAAAGGCCATCCAACTCAGCAGCTATCTCGTCCCACACTGGATCTGTAATTTGCACCACACTACCTGCCGACACAATGGACGGAGTTCACTTTAGGACTCGCGAGGTGTTTAGGTGTCTCAAGGAACTCGACGCCAATAAATCCACTGGTCCCGACAAAATCCCCCCTATGGTACTTAAAAAATGTGCCTCACCTTTGGCTAAACCCCTGCGCAAACTTTTTGCCGTCTTACTTCTCCGGAGTGTGTCCCGACTCTTGGAAACTAGCTCATGTTCAGCCAATCCCAAAAAAAGGTGAAGCCAGCGACCCCTTAAACTACCGCCCAATAGCAATTACTTCCGTTCTCGCCAAAATCATGGAGACTATAATCAATAAAAGGCTGATGAAATATGTATCTAGAATCCAACCAAATTATACACGACAGGCAATACGGCTTCAGATCTAAACGGTCTACTGGCGATCTGCTTGTGTGTTTAACCGAGCGTATCAACCAAAGCATTCACAGCTTTGGTGAGTCTAGCCTGGTTGCTCTAGATATATCAAAGGCTTTTGACCGAGTATGGCACCCAGCTCTGTTGAATAAACTCCAAGCTATTGGTATACACTTAGTTCTAAGGAACTGGATTAAGAGCTTTCTTTCAGGCCGTTCAATCAAGGTAGTATTGGATGGCGTCGAATCCAACCCCCACGCCATTTCGGCCGGAGTTCCCCAGGGATCAATTCTTTCACCCTTTCTCTTACTCCTTCGACAATATAAGACAAGCACGTGCCAGACCTTGTCTTTACCACCGTCAACTGATGTCGGCTTCGATCAACCGGGATATCGAATCGATTCTTCATTGGGGCGAAATGAACCGCGTCGAATTCAATGCCACAAAAACGAAGCACTGTCTGATCTCCAACAAAAATTGTACCGACCTTTCTCCTATCTCAGTGGATAAAAAGAATCTAACGGCTGACTCAACTCTCAACATCCTAGGGGTAACTTTAACGGAGCATCTGCGATGGAATGATCACATATTCCAAATCGCCAAACAAGCCTCTCAATGCCTCACCCCCATACCCTACAGCCCCCTCGTTCACGCACAATACGGTTTAGAAGTTCGTTTCTGAATAGAACAACTCGACTGTGGAATAATCTCCCGCAGTCAGTATTTCCGAACTCGTACAACACCTTGAAGTTCAAACGTGAGGTTCATCGTCATTTTCTTCTACACCCTCCAGACCCCCTCTAACCTTTCCTATTCTTCAAACCAAGCTTACTACTAGATATTGCACCATTAACTGCACGACATGACGGACTGGTAGTATAAAGGGTTACACCTAAGCTTGGTTTTTTCATATAAAAAAAATGGTCCTTAAATTTCAAAACAGCATTCAAGAAATGCTGTTTTTTTACCAACGCCGGACGACCAGCGGCGTTTCTGTCACTCATGGACATCTTCCTTCTATCACCCCGAAAATTTTCACTGTTTTTCAGGTTATTGGAATTATTATATTTGCCAATAGACCTTATTGTATTATTGCCAGAAACCGAACTGTTGGAGATACTTTCCTCCGATCCGGAACTTTCAAGACACTCGTCGAAGGACATTTTAGAAAAAACATCAAAAGTAGCGGTAAATTTGCTAAAAAAATTTTTCGTCTCATTCGCGACAATACAAAAACTAGCGCCCGAGGGACCCCACTCCTTCAAAACAAAAGAATCTATTGTTTTCATCCCCCCCCAGCACAGAAGAGGTGTCGCGCCATCCACCCAGCATCGACGAAAAGACCAAAGTCTAGAAATTAACAAGTCTTTCATCTTCAAATGGTTAATGGGGGTATTTAGACGCTGCCATAAGTGTGCTGAGCAGAACCGGTTTTATTCAACCCCTCGGAACACACACGGGGCGTAATTGTGTTTAGAACATTTGAAAGCTTTACAGGAACGTTTAAATGTATTGTAAATAAAATTCACTTGTCAGACAAAAACAGAGCTAAAGAAAACAAGAGATAGAAGTAACATTTTATATGTGTGTAAGTTTTCACGCGTTTGCTTTTGCGTGAAAAATGTTTCGTTAAGTTCTTCCGCTCCCTTCCCTCTCTCATCTATAAAACCGGTTTTACTTGCCATGAATGTGCACCGTCTGAATACCCCCAATGAGTGAAAGGCGAACAGTTACATGCACAAGTTCTTCAAATGACGATGCCAGGCTATCAGAGAGAGAATGCAACATTTTTATACGCGCTCGCACACAACGATAGAGCGGAAAATTTTATGAGTTTATAAGGGGATAAACTTGATGTATTGGTGCATATTTTCTCGCTGTTCGAAAAAAACAGCTGATTCAATTTACCTTCCTTTTCTGTTCTCCATATTTTATCAAAGAGAGAGAATCTGGCTTTGTCTCGCCAAGTTCACGATGTATGCGTTGAGTTGTGCTTAGCAGTGATGTTCATATATGCACGCACACAACTAACGGCGGGAAAATTTTGTATGAAGATGAAAGACTAGTTATTACTAGACTTAGGAAAAGACGCGCGGCAATTCAAACAGTGCCTCGTGTTCTTGAAAAGGAAAATAAAAAAAGGCGGTCGGCAAAAAAAACTGTATGGCTGAATTAACAATTTGAGCCCAAGACAAATTGAATAGTTGACAACAAGACGAATTAAAAATTTGAGCGCAGGCGAAATTGAAAATTTAAAAAACGGGAAACAGACCTTGAAAACAACTTAATTTGTATTTAACAAATATCTGTACCCTTAAACTGCCATTGCCAAGAATTTCCCGAATGAAATTTTGCGTTACGGTGTAGGTTCAGAGTAATCTGGGGTTTGTTTGGGCTAAAACTCAAGATGAACGATGTTAATAAATTTTTCCCGCCCGGCATATGATTTTAATTAATGTTTCCTAAATATTAAGAATGTTTTTTTCCCGGGCGGTGTAGCTTCAAGTTGAAGCTGGGCAAGAGGATAAAAACAATCTCCTGAAGTTTTAACGTAAAAGCTAGCTCAAAAGAGAGTAATCAACTGGAATAATGGAATGGAATGGAATAATTCCAGTGAGCTTTTTTTATTTCTAATCTTCGGCAAAAAAAACAACTACCGTTTCAAACACGACTGATCATGAACTGGATTTGAGCCGGTGAAGCCACTTATGAGAATTGAACTGAAGCTGGGGGCATTAGCCGGTTTTCTAAGGATATTCACGGCTCTAATAGCGTATTTTGTCGGCCTAGCTGGTTAATCGGGGTACCAAATTTCTGCGCGGGTCTTTACCTAGTGTGCGAAACACCTCCTTGTTCCGCCTGGTAATCTGGCCTCTGAACTCATACAACACCAAGAGCTCAAACTCGATGTTCATCGTCACCTCCTCATGCATCATTAGACTTGCTTTAACCTAGCCTTTCCTTTTTCTTCGTCGAACTAAGCTTGTTACTAGGCATTGCACCATGATATGAACGACGTTAATATACTCTTCTCTTACCACCAAAAATACCCATTAGCCACTAAATACGATTTTCCCACTAAAGGCAAGTCTAAAACACCAGTTGTACTGGTAAAACCACTAAATTGGCAACCCTGCATGAAGCATATTCAGTAGAGCTGTATTCGTTCAATTGCGGACGTCAAGCAGCATTGGACATGGTTAGTACTTAGTCGGCAAACCGCTTTTAGTGAAAGACTAGAAGCTCAAGGAAAGCCCCTTTGTACTGTCGACAATCTATTTTTTTCGTATAGAGTTTGTCGAACAGCTCTAGTCGGAAGATAGTGAAGCGAGAGAAGTGAAGGAAGAAACTATCACAACACAACCAAGCTACTCCCAAACATTGTGGCTCTGACATTGGAGCATCGAGATTCGCACATTTTTATGCTTGTAGCAAGAGCGGGCTTAATCGTGTGTCAGGTGCATTTGTTCGTTATGTGTGTTCGTGTTCGTTAGTTGCTTTTTGTAAATTATTTTTATTCGGGTTGTAAGTTACAGAAGCATTTGTAATCTGTCCCAGCCGAAAATCGAATAATGTAGACGCTAACGCAGTTTGCAGAAATATCAAAAAAAGTGCTCATCAATTCTCCACGAATCGAGTATTTTTGAACGAGTAAAGCCCGCTGCGCACTATCGCTGTTTTACTCCGCGTACGTCGAACACTGTTGTCCGAAGGACGAACGACGATAGAAAATTGCAGTGTGGTCGCTGCGGTTTTCGCCCCAGCGAATAATCCAATCCATTTTGTACGACGATAGTGTAGATGAACTGTGTAATGTCGTTCGTTGTTAAGCAGTGACGTATCTATGTATATCTGCTGTGCACAGAAATTGGAAATGATGGGCGACCTCAGATATTGCTCGGCAGAATTTCTATTAGAACGTATTCAACTTTCCAGCAAAAACCGCCGATACTGCCAACAAATTATCTTCGATATTATGCGACTTAAACGACGAGCAATGTGTATAGAATAGAGGCGTACGTCGTTCGGATAACACTGTTCGACGTACGCGGAGTAAAACGACGATGGTGTGTAGCGGGCTTAAAATGTGTTCATTCAGTTTTTTTCTTTCGATTCTACTCGTACGTACGTTCTTTCACATCTATTATAGTCCCGGCTTTAACTAAAAAGACACGAACAAACAAGACTCGAACAGATATTTTTATGCACCATTGCAGAATCTCTACGTTTCGGCTGTCATCAATTGTAATAACCGCGACCTGTCAATAAATTAAATCTCAGGAGTTGGTCGAAACTAATCAAAACGAATTTTCGCATTCGTTCCCGGTAAATCTCGATCAAATTATGCTTTAATTCCTGTGCCAAATTTTACAGAAAACATTAAAAGAGAAAAAACAAAAAAAGTTATTTGCAAAAATTTCTTTTTTTAGCTTAGAAACATGCCCAAGAACTTTTGAAGTGTAGGGAGCCGATGACTTCACGTTTTGTTTCATCCTGCCGCAAACTGTTCACCAACAGCAGCAAGTGCACAGCAGCACGCCAAATTCAATCTAGCAGCCGCGCTGTTTACTTGCTGAAATGCCAATCGTTCCTCCTAGGTAGCCGCACTTCGCCGAATCGAATTATCCTAAGGCTTTTAAGCGTAATTACTTCTGAGTTCTATTTTCGATATGCGCGGATATTTTTACACCAATAAGCAAAAACGAAAAATGTGTCAATACGAAGATTTCGACACAAAATCCCCAACAAGCGTCGTCGACTTTTTTTGAACGTGTTTCATCTGTGGGAGAAATTCACTCATAAATCAAGCCCCGTGAAAAAAACACTCGAAAATATTTTAATTTAAGAAAATGTTCAAAATTTCTTTCCCAATCATGATTTGCCGCCGCTGATTTATTTCATTTCTTATTTAACACGCGAAGGAGAAACTTTTAAAATTGGACGCGGACGCGATGATTGAATTCCTGGCATTCAAGTAACGACAGCTCTTCGGGCGCAGAACAAACCCGAGTGGCAGCAAAGTGTCTTGATGACATTAAGACGCGCTTGCACGCCCCCCCCCAACGCCATCCCAAGAGCGGGCCAGCGGGAACGGAACTTGAAATGCGGAAGGATCAGAGAAGTAATGAAAAGGAATAGTTGAGATTCCCCCCGGGGCGAGAGGGGGATGCAGCAAGAAGTCGCGACCAGGAAGAGATATTTCTGTGTGAGAGCATTCGGCCTGGCTGCAGAATTAATTGTCAACAAATTTGTTTTATGAATCGTAAAACGTCAGTATAAATATATTTTACGCGCCGAACGACACTGGAGCGCGAGAGCACAAAGGAAAAGCGTCCATTTTAAATTTAGACCCAAGGCGATATCCGCACTTGAAAACTAAAATACCTTTCCTCGTCGGAAATCTAAAAGTCACCAAATTTGTCACCGTCGTCTTAACATCAGCTGACAAAGTTTTTTCTTCAGCCCACACCCACCCCCCGTTCACAAATACGCCCGGCCTCCGCAGCACGGACGAGGACCCGCCGCCATTTCAACCACTTTATGCCTTGTTGGCTGACAAAATGAGCTTCGCGAAAAGCACGAAATAAAGTGAACGTCAGCTGCTTTTGTGACGGCGACGCGACGGCGAGGTGGGGGTGGCGGCGTGTTTCGCTGGGGCGCACCTTTAGGATGTTATTATTTTTCGGTTTTGAATCCTTCCGCCTCTATAAGGTCGCTCGCTCTCCCGACGACGCAAAGAAGAAAGGAGCTGGGAATAATGCTGCACTCGGAATCAGTCAAGGTGCCAAGAGATGCCAAGTGCACGACTGAATTCATAATTTGCCAATTAGCCGAACTGTCACTGACTCACCGATTCAAATCCGTGCACAAGCAATAAGTTCCATTATGAACAACGAGGTGGAATTTTTGAGGCTGTTGAGCAAAAAGAAAAACATTGACCGCAACTTGTCAACAAATGACGTCGTTGAAAGTTGTTGTTGCTATTATTGCAAACGATGATGAAATGCAGAAATGTGTTCCAGAAGATTTCTCTAGTTTCACTGAAAGATGGCACCACATGAGTCATTTATAATTTTGATGGAAATGTCAGGACTGATCCGTAGATCACTGCATTTGATGCCTTATGAAATTAAATCTCTGCCTTAGGCTAGAAGGCAAGTTGGTACCGAAACATTTAGCAAATGTTGATAACGCGTGTGTATTATAGGCATCTTCAAGTGGTCTTCTCCTCTAAGAGTCGTAAACATGATTTTGTCACAAACATCAATCGAGATTATCCTGCATAATATCAAGATTGGGGATAATTGAATGACTTGGCACTATATTCGCCATGTTGAAAATATCGAATGTGGTACCTGAGACATTTTTTCGTCAAATTGCAACAGCAGTTCTGCGGTTTGAGTTGTGAGGAGATGGTCTCGTGGTTTTAAAAGCTTTTAATCGAATAGAGGCAGACTTTATTGGCTACTGGTTCATCATTTTTGAAATCTTTTGGTTTCTTCGTAGTTTCTTGATTTTTTTTCCAGAAATGGCATTTCTACAAGTTACATATATGTAATTCTGGAATTTAAAGAATATATAACAAAAGGCTTCATTGATAAAATAGCAATTGCCAAAAGATGGTCGTACAGCTGAGCTTGTTGAGAGATGCATGGAAGGAGACCGTAACGATGTTTTAAAAAGAACGGAGCGTGAATTTTTGCAACAATGGTATATTAGTGAAGAAAACGAAGGCGAAGAGAGTGTTATCGATTAAGAGCATTGAAGGGTAACCGAGCACCCACACCGTTTTAACTCTGCCTTCGCATCCGATAAAATTAAGCTATGTTCTGTCCAGGCTCTTCAAATCAGCATATAACCATGCAGGTTTGTCAAACATTTGCGTGTTTGAAGCCCGTTTGATGGGAATTCACATTTTGGCTCGTTTGAAACGCGGTTTGATCGCGTTCGCTACGTTTGATCCAACTTCATAGCGCTAAATTTCGAAGCCATATGTTGTATTTGTGTTCCGGATCCTTCTGGTTTGAAGCGATTTTTAAAGCTGCACCTTGACGCAATTCCAAATCGTCT
This sequence comes from Thereva unica, assembly GCA_949987705.1. Taxonomy (NCBI): domain Eukaryota; kingdom Metazoa; phylum Arthropoda; class Insecta; order Diptera; family Therevidae; genus Thereva; species Thereva unica. Next base: position 32,266,201 of record OX465284.1, on the reverse strand, counting down.
TCAAACGGTTTGATCAAACACGTAAGGTTTGAAACAAACCGTTTGATCGTCTCGGGTGCCCTTAAGACGGTGTGTAGACAGTTCGCTCGCTTCCATGAACATTCCTTACGAACTTTGTGGATGAAGGGGGAAGAGGGGATGATGAGAGGTACCACTCCACTTCTCCCTTCATCTGCGCGTGGCTAATTTTGCGCTAATGACTTCCTATACTCATCGATTTATAAGACGTTGTCACGTCAAAAAATTAATATTGTTGTATAATAGTAACAGCGTTTTTTTTCTGTTGCACGAAAGTTTTGGCGGGCTTGCAGCTGAATTTTGTCGAAAAGTTGTTGTTTTATTAGCCAACCTACGAACTTATTGAGTGATTAGTTAGGTAGCCGTGCGGAAAATGACAGTTGCGTAAACATTGAAATTTGACAAAAAAATCAATTTTTTTTTTTTTTTAAATACTTAAATCGCTCGCGAATATTTACACTCACTGGAAAACTATCACTTTTCTTTACTTGTAGAACAATCTACTATTTTTTTTTAAATTTAACAATTTTGATAAATGTCAAACGTCTTGATAACTGTAGCTAGCTAAGTTGAAAGAATAATTTTTGTTATTCCAAAGTGGTTCCGACATAGTGGCGGATTTTCCCTACGGCCAGTAGGCCCGGGCCTATGGCAGCCAGATATTAGGGGAGGCCATTCGAGGCAAAAAAAATACACTGATGATAACAAGAGAACTCAAAGGAAAGATCACATTCTGCGCTAAAAACGCTCGCTCGCTAAACGGGCGTATATGGGAAGACGTAGTTGCTGATCGCGGATCTTATGTCTTCTTTTTAATGATGGGGAGAGATAGTTCGACAAAAAGGAAGGTTTGTATGACTGGAAAAATTCCTAACATCGAGTATGAACTCAGTATTCGCCTACTCTTAAATTATCTGTCCAGCATATGACCGATAGGAGCAACGCCTATGCGTTAACTATTAGATGAAGAAATAAATTACTGGAAAAACATTCTGAAAAGAGTAGTTCTACGTGTAAAGGCGCTTGTATTACACGGTTTGCGTTTAGAGGACACGACGAGAAAAAAGGTTCATTGCATAATGGAAATTGTTTGATGCCCTAAGAGCTTATCGCTGAGTTCGATCCTTGTCTCTCATAAGCCGAATGAATTCTTCTTATGTTGTTGGAGATAACTCGTATGGCCTGAGCCTGGATTCCTATAACATGTTATGCCTGGTTTCACCTGAATGCACGCACGACACGACATGAGTCGGCTGCAAAAGTGGTTTATGGAGAAGCTGCTGAAAGAGGGGGATGGAAAGAAATTGTTGTCCATTCCATCGCCCTCTCTCACTGTCTTCTCCATAAACGACTTTGCAGACGATTCTTGTCGTGTCGTGTAGGCTGGTGTGGAATCAGCCGACGTTCCCTGCCCAGCACATTCGCTAGGTAAATGTGCAGCTGAAAGCAGCCAAGAGGCTTGCTCGTTCATTTCTCTTCTCCATGAGTAGCACACTTTCTTTACAGCGTCAAATCTTCGTTGGGAACTCCTTCAAGCCTATTTCACCGTCAAAAGTCCATCAACGACTCATTGGTCAGCTCGAAATGCATAGATCGGTATTTTCCATCGAAAATGACACACAGCAGAAGAGAATCGTTATATGTGAAACAGCCTTCATGACTGTTTTTTGGGGATTTTTACTGGATCGCATGAAAATTGACATCATTGTCGCAGAACTGTAGGCCTAATAATACATTTTAATGGCGAATCACGAGATAACTTCAATGTTTTCGAAAACAAGGTCAAATGTCCTCACAGGAATATGAAAGAGATTTTCGACGCAATCGAAAGCCTTCTGAGGGCCTCAGTAGTCTATGGAGTAAGGTGCCTGGCTACCATCCTAGAGGCGCCAGGTTCGAATCCCGGCTGCACCACGGTCCTTCGCCTTTCTCACTTTCCGACCTACATAACTTTCCTTCCTTCTTCTTCCCTCTTTACATTCCTGATTTCTGCTGTCATAGCCTTCGCTAGCCCTTCCCCGCTCCATCAAGTACATGTCATCGGTTGGTTGATGAGATTCAACTAGTTTCAGGAAGCATAACACTGCAGCGAGTTGTTCCTCGATATCCCGTTGTCAGAGTCGGGTGAGTAATGGTTGAGAGTAGGCGAACTAAAAATATCGCGGGTAGGTTATGGCAGTTCCTTCCTTCCCGACTAGAGCTGCTGTTAAAATAGATTGTCGACAGTTTAAAGGACATTTCCTGAGACTCGAGTCTTTCATATAAAAAAATTCTTTAACCACTGACCAGCCATGCAGCTATCGGCATTGTAAACACCTTAGCTTACAAGTGGGGAAATGGGAAGGGTAAAGGAAAAAGGAAAGAGAAAAGGTGAGGGGAAGTGGATCCACCTAGCTTAGTCTGGCCTCTTCGCAACTAGCCTGCTCGGCACGGGTGTCCCTACCGGTGGCTGGTTACCAGCTAGTCATCGCCGACATAGCCTAATGCTACTTCGAGACTCGCAAGCCCCACCACTACGGTAATGTGTATGTACAAGGTGAAGTAGCTGTCGAAAGAACTATTTTTGTTATTACAAAGTGGCTCTGACATAAACACGGCCATAGGGAGTTCAAATATTAATTCACACACTGGTAAGGGGTCGTCCATTAATTACGTGAGGCGTTTAGGGGGGAGGGAGGGGGTCGAGCCGAATCTCACCAAATCTCACCTGGGGGAGAGGGGGGGTCTCGGCAAATCTCACGTATTTTTTTTTAAAACACACAGTGTAAAATTGCGCGAAAATTGGGTTAAATTAAGTAAAACATGTTTCTCCATTAAAGACCCCCATTGACTTACAGGCCGGCCGGCATAACTAAGCTTGACTCAGTCTAACTGAGAGATTAGTCTGACAGGCCGTGGCATGTAGGTAAAGTCCTGATTCCCTACACACACAGGCGAAAACGACTGCTTAGCATAGCAGGTTATTAATTCAAGTGCAAAAATTCTCATGGCCCCAACGAAAGCTTCAAGCCTCACGCCGTGAACACAAAAGAACAAAAAAGCGCAACCGCGATGGTGGATGGTTTCCACGACTAGCTCGCGCCTTGATTTCCGTTCCGAGTGCATACGGTGTGAATTCTTAGTGAATAGAAGTTCAGATCTTCAGGCCCGAACTGACGATAAATGCGAGTTTCGTCAGCTTTCTTGAACTGCAGGCCCCATACTAATGATGAGCAAGACTAGTCTTGCACATTTAGCAAGACCAAGAAATACCAAGACAAGACAAGGCTAAGTCAAGACTGTAAGATCATGATAGCAAGGCTTTTTACTCATCACTAAGAGGCCAAAGTTTTCCAGTAATGAGCTAAACGTCTTGTCTTGCAGGACAAAGACAATTCAGCAGGACAAAGACAAGACTGCAAGACTTTTTGCAAGACTTTTAGCAAGTTTTTCGAAGGCTTTTTGCTCACCATTGCAAGACTTTAGGCATTTAGTGATGAGCAAGTAGTCTTATTTTGTCCTGTCTTGTCTTGTTCCTGCTTTGGCCTTGCTTAATGTACAATCAAAGGAAGAATTGCAAGAAAAGTCTTGTTCATCACTACCCCATACAGTTGGCGGCCACACAGTGGTTCCAAATCCCGAAAACCTGGCCAAAAATGTAAATCATACCAACAAGCAAAAGTATGTATTTTTTTATAGGTTTTCGAGGTCGCTGAATCCGAATCTGACGTTAGTTTTTCAAAAAAATGCGATAGAAAGTCAAAAACAACATGGCGGACCAAAAAAAATACGTTAATTATTTCAAGTACTAAAAAATGTCGTATTCAGGGGTTTTTGAGGTCGCTGAATCCGAATCTGACGTTAGTTTTTCAAAAAAATGGGCTGAAAAGTCAAAAACAAGATGGCGGACCAAAAAAAAAATATGTTAATTATTTCAAGTACTAAAAATATTTCAATAAGGGGTTTTCGGGGTCGCAGAATTCAAATCTGATTATAGTTTTTTTGAAAAAACACGATATATAGTCAAAAACAATAATAGCTGACATAAAAATAGAACTGCATGTAAATCATAGAAATTTTATTCATACATTTTTAACAAATTGCTTAAAAATTATTCCTTATTTAGTATTCGTCATCATCGGAATGGAACGATTCGTCTGAGCTACTATCACACGGTTCCACAATAGAGGATTCTGGTTCAAAGTGTTCCGTAACGATCAGTTCTCTCGCTTCAAGATCTAGTGATCGCAAAGGTTTACTTGGTAATTTGCGAACACTCGATATTAGCGGATCTGAAGAAACCAAAAGTCGTGAAAAAACATCTTCAATATTTTTGATGCGACTTGTTTTTCGACTAAAATTCATGCGATATTGTTTAATGAATTTGTTGCACGACTCTTGAGCTTCTTCAGACATTTGTCCGATTGGCAGTAACGATGACTGGATTATTTTTCCACCGTGAATTAACAACTTGTGCACAGTAGTTGGCATATAAAACCAGGGATATAGCTGTACGTACAAACGAGCAGTTTCCAACGCATACTCATTAAACTTAACAATGTTAATTTTAAATCCAGAACCCAGTGCTTGCAAAATAACGTGGAACCGTTTGAGCAAATTTTCGTCGATGCCTGTGATTGCAGCACTGACTTTCGCATTTTCAAAGAAACGACGAGCTGTGTTTCCATCATTTGAACTTCCAAATCCCTGTTTTGGCATATCAACCAAAAGTCCTAACTGTTGACGAAACCCTTTTTGAATGTTCTCTTTTCGAATTTTAATTGCTGCTTTTTTCTCTTCAGAACCGCGCTTTGACCATTCCTTTTGGTCTAACTTGTACGAAATGTGCAGAAGACATTCAAAAAAGCGAATTTTTGCATGCAAAACAGAGATTCCAAACTTCAAATGATCTTCGTTGATTTCCTTGTTCAGAACAAGATTCAAATCATTGAACTGTTTCGAAGTGCAATTGCAAAGGTAGCACCTCATGGCTGATGTTGTATTCGTCAGTGAGTTACATACTTTTCCATCGATCATAGTCATTGATAATTTGAAAGAAACGCTGATTTCTTTACCGTCAACAATAGTTTCAAATGAAACTAACTCTTTCTCCTGCTCCTCTATTTTGGCAACTTCAGCTTTAGTTGATTCAACAGTCTCGCGCATAAATGCAACTTTAATTGGCCTACAAAACCGAGGAGAAGAAGGTCGAGGATTTCTCCAAATAATTGTTTCTTTTTGATCTGAATTATTGACGGAAATCAGTCGAAGCGGAACAAGTGAAATAAAAAAAATGTTTGAGTCTGTCATATTACCTTCATTGTCGTTATCAAATCTTTGTTTAAAAGTGTTCTGACCGGACGTTCCGTCACATCCCCACTTACAAAGTAACTGCATTTGACGTACATCATCAGCACTAAGGTTTTGAATGACTTCGTTTTGAACTTGAAGTATTCGCTTAGCAGTAAGATCTAATAACGCTTGCAATTTGATCTCTCTGTAAGTTTCAGTGATTGTGTATTCAGTTGTGGGAGGGTAACAATCTTTTTTAGCAATAAGGACTTGTTTATAGGACGGATACAATTTACAATTTTTTCGCATACTTGAAGCCCTAGTATTTTGATATGCACTTTTTGAAATTTTATTTTCAATAAGAAGTGATAAAGCTTCTTCTTTGGTGAAAGGCGTTTCACGCATTTCAGTAAGAGACAATCTGTACTTCGAAGCAGTTGCCGGCTCACCTATGTCCTTGATAATTTTCGCCGCATCCGTTTGACCACTAGCTCGAAGACTCATTTGCGTAGCATATGCTAGTTCGTTCGAACTGTACTCGTCTCGTATCTGTTGTGTCCGTCTACGCTTTGTCCGGTCGCTCGATTCTTCAAAAGATGACGATGGGCGCCCGCGACCTTGCAGACTTGTTGATGAAAGCGCGGCTTGAGATGGGCCAGGGGACTGTACAGGCGCGGGTTGCTCAGTGAACTGGAAATTGTCGTTTAGCCAAGTATCATTTTCCTCCATGAATCTGTTGAGCATTCTACTGCACGCATCCCATTTCGTTCTTATTTTATGAAATAATTTTCTCAACGCCGCTTTACATTCTTGAGAGAATGTATACGTTCGTTTGCTTTCGTTCGTTATATGTTCTTGTAACAGATTTATAAGAACATTATTGTCCCCTTTGATGTTATTCTTTATAAGATTAAAAATTTCTCTTTTCGTGAGAGACATTTTTTATAAGACACTGAATTTTAGTACAAAAAAGTTCAACATTCTTTATAATTTGTTTAAAATTATTTTATTGTTTATAAAAATTTCATTGTTTAAAACATTAAAAATTATTGTTTCACGTATACTCAACATTAACTAACTGTAACAAGATTTTTTGTGTCCATATTACGCTTGAATTAATATGAATATCATATTTTTAGTCAATTTTTTAGTGATTTTTCAAATTGCATTTTTTCAAAAATGTGCAAGTTCGTGCAAAAGTTACACATATGGCAATTTTCTACTAGGATTGCCCTATCATACACAATTTATTTCAGCCCGGGATCTTGTGGGACTTCCGAGATATTGAGAAAGTAAAAGTAGCATGAAAACGATGAAATTTTGCGTTTTACAAACAATGTAATACAAACAATGAACAAACATTTTAATTTTCAAACTGCAGGTGTTATACTAACCTTAGATAGTCCTCTTCACGAAACAAATCACTTCACCATGAATAAATAACACTTTATCACGAAAATTGGCCGTTGAAGTCGAGCAACTTGTGAAATTGACGTATTTTAACCTTTACTTTAGGACGCCACGCTGCCGACATGTGCGTATTGTTGGCATTGGTGATGCTGCGTTCTTAAAGTACAGATACCAACCTAACATGTGGTACACTAAAAAGTCCTAGATTAGTAACTTCAATTTTGGTATTTTTGGCCAGCTTTTCAGCGTTTGGAACCACTGTGGGCCAGTGAGTGTTTAGGGATACTTGGCGAAAACTTTCAGGCCACGGCCTGCTGGCGACCTGTGTGTAAATTGGGGCCTTAAGATAGGGGTAAATCCTACACAAAAATTGGTTGTCGATTGTCAAACGTGTGTCTCGTCAAATGCTGCAGAGTACGAGCCAAGTAACATTGACCCGCAAAAAGGCCCTTAGAATTTAGAACTACTTGTGTGTCCACTACAAACGGAACGGAAAAGTGAGTGGAATAGAGGAGGGCAAGGCGTCCAAATTATCAGTTATCTCAAATAAAATCTTGCTCCCAACACCCCCCTTCCGCTCAGGTGAACTTTTTACACGCCTTTCACTCTGAATTTTAATTGGATTTCACTACGGTTACGAACAAGGATTTTAAATTCGAGGGCCTTTCCTGCAGAAAAGGCCCACTTTGCTGTGGTTACGACCGCAAATACGTATTTTTAGTGTAAATACTAGATTTTTTTAAAATTTGAAAAATCTCACGTGAGATTAGGGGGGGAGGGAGGGGGTCGAGCCAAATCTCACGAAATCTCACCAAGGGGGGAGGGGGGGTCAAAAAATCCCAAAAATCACCTCACGTAATTTATGGATGACCCCTAACTTTAAAATCAAAGGATTTCCCTACAAGCTTTCAACCCTTATTTCTCCAACTTAGGAGATGTGTTTCCAAAAGTCCCTAGTCTTTATAGTTCCTGAGATTCCATGATGAGCCCAGTGAATAAACCATCATGAGCCCAGTGAATATAAATATAACTTGTTTCGCTCTTATGCCACTTACATACTAAAGTAAAGCCCAAAAAAATCATCAAAAAAACATTGAGTGACAGCTTCTTGTTGAGTAACCCTTAAAGAAACCAGCGGCGATGACAAATGTCACTTCAAACAATTTTTGAGTGCTGCTGGCAGCAGCAGCGACACCAACAACAAGGCGAGAGAATTTCGTTTTGTTTGAGTTTAAAATTTTTATCCGTCGTTGACCCACTTTCGAAGTGACCCACTAAATATGACTGATGTCTAGCGCTCGGATCAGCACGTCGGCATTTTTGGGAGTTTTGTGGTATCAGAAACGGAAAACTTTTGCTATCTAGTGATTTTCTGCAAATTCCGAGACATTCGCTCCTATCGCGTCCTACCCAGATTGAACTCGCTGAAAGCTCTCGCCGAGTAGTTTAGCGCCACCTCCGGGGTGCGCGTGCAAGTGTCGAGCACAGCAAATGCGATAAAGCAGGTTTTTTTTTATCTCATTTTTCTTATCAACCTGAGATCTTTTTCTCACGAAAACATAAATAAGTAAATAAAGCAAAGTTCTTCGGATTTGCTGAAATATTCCATCCATGCACAAAGCGGACGCATCACGGCACACGCGAGTGGTGAATATACATATTGAAAATGGCGATAAATGATCAGTTCCCGTCGTCGCCGTCGTCGGTTTCATCAATAAAAGATAAACGGCGACGTCGGATCCGAATTGAACTTTTTCTAATTTTAAATTCGACAAAGTCAGCAGTTGTCGGAGTCTGGCGTGTGGATTATGCAATTAAGACGAGTTTTATTTATTTTGCAAGCGAATTGTCATGCCGACAGACGGATTTGGTTTGCGCGATTAACCCAGGGGGAAGAACAGTCGACTGCAAAAAACAGCGACGCGGAGGGGTGTGGCAAGACACGAGCAGAAATATATGTGTCAATATTTTATTTCGATTTCGTAGAAATTATAATCTCGAAATGCGTGCGGAATTTGAACCAATACTAATGAAACTTTTTTTTTTCTTTTCAGGTATGTATTGGCAATTCTATTTTTTGACATGATGGCGGTAAGGATTATTAGGAATTTTTTTTTAATCGCAGCTAAATTTGAAGTGGTGTTTTTGCGATATTAATCGCATTGATTAAAGTATGTTTTTTCTTGTTCATTCACATACATATATTGACAAAAACTTATTCAAAATATTTATATTTGCGTGATTTTGTCGCTGCAAGTTTTGGCATTTTAGAATTTTGACACTAACAATTTTGGACTGACAGTTGTTTTGACATGTTGGCGCACCTGTAACAACTGAGAAAATTTGAAGTAATATTACATAGAATATATCCGTTTGCTGCTACTCGATTGGGGCCTGTGCTTTCGTAACAAAAACATCAATTCTAACGCTTTCCGTGACACCAGGATCATACATGCAAGAATGCATTAGTTCATTCTCCATTCTACCAAATCTATAACCCTAGGCAGAAGAGGCGGCATGAATGCATAAACGAAATCAAAACTAAAGCAGTTGACCAGTCAACCGATGGCATGCGCTTGGTGGAGCGGGCAAGGGCTAGTGAAGGCTATGACAGGAGGAATCAGGAATGTAAAGAGAAAAGAAGAAAGAAGAAAAGTTAAGTAGGTGGGAAAAGTAGGAAAGACGAAGGACCGTGGTGCTGCCGGGATTCGAAGCCGGGACCTCTGGGATGGTAGCCAAGCTTCATATTTCCTAGACTACAGAGGCCCCCTTCCTTTATCTACAGCGTTAATGCTAACAGACGTGGATGCTGGTGCTTCAAGATCTGTCATCCGGTCTGACTTGGTCGGGAGAAAGGGCTGAAAAACGCAAATCGATACATGCTGACAACTATGACAGGAGAGCCAGTGCAATTGCATGGCTAGGTAATAATGAATGTGGTGCTTAGCGAAATTGAAATTTGGCATTCGTTCCTGGTAGCTGACAGATGAGTGTGTTCTCGGCATGGTCAACGCACAGTATCTTATTGGACATTGGAGAAGGAATGATGAAATATCGCAAAAGGGAAATTCCAATGGATACTGCACCGGCCACCATACGAACCACGTTTAAAATATTGTTGACGTAATGAAGAAAATTGTCAGAGGACGACTATTTAGCCAAGTATAGGATGTGAGGACCAGAGAGTCCGAGATGCTCAACTCGGCGACCCAGATATTTCCTCGATTTTGTCATGGAAAGAACCGGGGGAACTCCAAATGGAAAGACATCTCCGATAAAAGCGAAAGACTGAAGAGCTGTTGGGCCCAATGGGATACGGTATATATCCTAGGCCTAGTTTTGAAACGCAAATGGGAAACCTCTGATGGTACCTCCCATCGAATGTAGATGCTATGGTTCTTCGTGCTGGAATTAGAGATATTCTAGAGGAGTGGCATGTCAGGAGGACTCTTCGGAGTCAACAAAACTCTGGCAAAACTAAGAGAAATATTCTACTGGCTTCACATGCGGGAGGATTTTGCGAATTGGTTTTGGTAAGAGCAATAGAAGAAACGCAACGGCACGTGGGGTGAATCGTAAGACGGCTAGTGATAGAATGAAACCAAGGTACGAGCTTCGAGCGAACAGAACAGGGGACCTTGTTTGGTTGTTGAGCCCCCGACGACGAAGAGGGAAACTTTCAAAACTTCAGCCCATGAAAAACATTATAAAATTTTCACACGGATCAATTATGTTGTCTACAGGATTCAATAAGTACCAAGGCAAAAAAGAAGATCGTGATCATTGACAGGCTGTGCCCATATCCGCAGGATCCAGGATAGAGAACTGTCCGGGACGAACAGTCCCCACAACGAGACAGACAGAGGAACTATGCGCCATCTGTTAGAACTTGAACGAACTGTTATTTATATCAATTTAGTTAGAATTAGAATTAACAATTTGTAACGATTTATGCAATAAGCTAACATGGCGACATCTATTAGATTATAATTTTAGCGGACGGTAATTCAAGACAAAGCTTTTCAAAGTTTCTGAAAAAAAAAAAGAATGTTCTAGTATGGTCCAGATGATGATGGAAAACTGTGGATAGGTTGTAGATGGCCGAAAAAAAATCGTATTGGGGGGGACGAAATGGTTTAACCGGTAGGGCGCTTAGCAATCTAAGCAGAATACTCCCACCTATCAAAAACTATAAAAGTCAAGGATCCAACCCACCAACTTCGATGTCCAAACAGGAGACGGTTTCCTAGCTTATTATGCTTAAAGGCAATGCCAGGAGAAAGTTTGGGGAATTCCTGAAAAGTGGGAAGACTAGAAAGAATAAATATTATCGATGTAGAAAAACCATATCGCGGAGTGGAATCGAACCACAGACCTGTAGGATGGTAGCTGTCGAGCTCTGCAGCTCTGAAATAAATGCCGTCTGTTCCAGCAGCCGTATGCTGTTTAAGGGATTGAATCGTCTTTCTAATAGCTTCGTGCATGAACGAGGCGTTTGTATCTTCCCAAGCTGCTTTTGTCACGCAACAAAGAAGGATTATTATCTGCCCAATGGAAACCGTGCGCAAATAGTTGTGCCTGGAACAGTTTACTTAAGGCAATACTTTCAAGGTTTCTTCTCTTGTTTGTGGGAAATATTTCCTTCTGCTTTGTCCAGTTTCGTTGTCTCGAATATGTTCAATGCTCTAGTAGCAGATCTTGCAGATTAACACTTTTTGGCCTTCAACGTTATTCTAGGTGGCTAGTGAGCATTTATTGCCCTTCCAAGTTTCCACTTTTCTTGGCTGTACTAAAAAATTTCATCAGCAGTATCGTATTATGTATGAATTTTCAGCTATTTCAATGAACAGCCCCAAACTTTAATATTGGCAATGCTTTTGGTGAAGGATCACACAACCCAACCCATCTCTCTCTAAAGCAAAGTGATCACCAGCTGGCAACTGAAGAACTATGTCAGAAAATTCCCATTTAAATTTAATTCAATTATGCTCAACAAATAATCCGTCACCACCTCATCGGGAACTGATTGCTTTTGTCGAATCGACTTCAATTGCGATCGGCCTCCGCCAAAAATAAAGCACCAACAAAACATTAAAGCGAAAAGCGTTCCCCAAATGTCAAATGATCTTCACCCCGGCGAGATCATCGACTTGTTTTGAGTCGAAATTCACCTCACCCCACCACAGCACAGCACCCAGCAGACTTCGCCTCGGTCTGTCTTTGGCTCAATCGGAAATTGTTAATCAGCCACGGCAGCGAAATCTTCTCCCATGTGTTAAATCGCGATCGGCGAGTTTAATCACCTTCAGAGAAACATGCCGCAAAAAAACCCGAACTGAGCAAATAAATAAAAGCCGCACCAAAATCAAATCCATCTCGATTCATCAGGACCGGACCCGGACGGAAATATTTTCCGCGATGTTAACAGCTGCCTACAAAACGACCACCAACAACAACAACAACTGCTGCAATAACAAAAACAAACTGACGGACGCTGCCAGTGCGGCTGTGCCGTCTTGGATTCTGTTCCTTAACTGCGCGTCGGGCCAATCCCGGAAAGTTGTTGAACCCTGCGCGCCTCGCTTTCAGACTGCGTTTATATTGCGTTTTAAGAAAAGTTCACTCACACGCGCCTCGGGTGACGGCGGAATTTATTTGTTGGACCTTGGGTTCTCGAAATGCATCAAGGAAAATGGAAGACGCGTGCAAGTGACGAGCGGAAAGGAAGGATCAAGAGTGCGCCTCTGGCATTCCTACGTGACATCAAAGTGGCTATTTCGCTGGGGAGAGTTTTATTTAAATGCAGGTTGTCAAAAGCGTTTAATAAAAATACCTCGGCTAGGGGGGAATTCGTGCGGACATGCACCCCTTGCGAAGTACTTGAGTCATTATGGCCGAGGATCCTTCGAAACTGCAAGAACATTTTGCAGTTTTTGCTATTTTTGCTCAAATTTCCTTAGCGAAGTTTCTTCTTTCGTTGTTGTTAGTGTTGGGAGGTGTCTTCGATTGTCAAATTTTATAAGTGGAACATTTTTTGTTATTGAAGAAGAAGACTTTTTGACGTTAGAACTTTTAGGACAATTTTACCATTAAAAAATATTCATGAAAATAATGTTAAAGAAAAATTTAAATGCCACTACTCAACATATTGTTGAACATGCACCAGTAACATCACGCTTGACATTAATGAATGTTGGGAAAAACGCCACACCCTCGAAAAACGAAAACTATAAATATAAAACTTGCAGCGTTCGAAAATTAACACACATTTTTGTTGAGTGTTTTACATTTTCTGCAAATAAACCAGTTTTGAAAGAGTTATTTCCGCTTTTTTTCGTTGTTAATGTTTTCTCGAAATACATTTAAAATTATGTTTTGCTCATGGGTGAGCATTATTACAGAAAAAGATTGTTGGTTTGTTAGTGTGTCAACTTGTTGCTTAAGTCGACTAATGCAGGTGAAATGTGTGAGTCAGAAAAGAAATGGGTCTGATTTGAAGCAAGTTTTGTCACTTTTCTGATTTTTGTGGGTCTATTTGTTGGTTTTGTTTGGAATTATATCATTATGTTGGTTGGCACTGTTAAAAAACTTGCCTTAATGCAAAAAGAAACGACAATGAACCTACAGTAGAACAAGTTTGAAATGTCATAGAAAAATTGAAAGCAAGCAAGATTGCTGTTCATAGAAATGTGAAAATATAGTGTAAAAAGCCATGCTTTTCTTAACATACAAGCTATGGACAAACAAGGAAAGCGAAGAAGTGGCTTTTACGTACAATTTTCCCAATTAAAGAATTGATCTAAGATCAGAAGGATCTGCACCGAATCATACGTCCTATTTTAAGCTTTGGAAAACTTCTACCAAGGGTTATAAACTTTCCGAACGTACGGTGCCTGATTCTGTCCAGAGCCGAATAACTGCAAAGACAGTAGTCGATAGTCGGGCTCGCTACACCCCAAAGGAACGGGAGTGGGTATTTTACAAGATTGTCAGTCTACCTGCATGTTCTCCTAACGGCCAGTATCCCAAAATAATACCGTTAAACACATCATAGATAGTAGTTTTTTTTTTATTTGAAAGAGTCTAAGCTTAGGTGTTAGCTTTTTATGTCATTCACGTCATGGTGCCAATATCCAGTACAGGGGTGGCGAACCTTTTTCAGTATGCGTGCGAAAAAATACAATCAATTTTTATAAAATTGCTGACATGCCCAGCTTTGGTACTATTAAAATATTTAATAACGCAGCGACGACGGTGTGCTTTGTGAATGAAAGGAGATTTAATGAATGAGATTTATCAAGTGAGGTTATGAGGACCAGGCCCGCCACAACGCTGCGCGGTCCGGGGCTAAAATTGCAAAACATCTTTAACTATATAAAAAAATATTTAAAGGCTCAGAAGCTCTCTGCTAAACGTTGTTATTCTAAGCTTGGGCAGGACAGGATATTCACAGAGAACACTCGGCATTCTGTCTTGTGAGACAATCCTAGTTTGCGAGCTCCGCCTAAATGGCCAGTTAGATATCCCACCAACTGCCCAAGTTTTTTTACGAGGGAATGGTGAGAGTCTTACATCGGTCTAGCACAAAGGAATGTTTGCGACCGCCTGTCCTAGGCTTCCATGCCTACGACAGGAGATACCGCTGGTGGTCAGATTCCTACTGACTAAACTCACCAACGCTTTTTTCATGACGTCCGGACCGGTACGAGCTGTAAAAGTATTACTTCAGCTTAGTGTTATCAGCATGACCCTTAAAACAGGAATCCCTCGAAGGTGCTCAGAGCCGGAACAGTTAGTCATCGTTAGGTGGGTTAGCTATCTCCCCTTGCATTTCTTTGCCTATCTCTGTTTTTTTGGGCTTCGTAATGTTAAAGCTTGGACAGCCTTTGCCGTCACTCCCATCATCCTCCAGACATCATCCGACCTTATCATATGTTCCAGGGTATTCTCGCGTGTTAGCTGCATCTCAGCGACTACATCCAGCACAGTCCTGTGCTCCGGTCATTTAAAGAGACCATGCCCCGCGTCCTCTTTATCATCTGAGCATTCTTAGCAGTACAGCGCCAGATTCTGTCCGTCACACTTCCGTGCCCTCTTGCATATTCCGGGTCCACTTGCCCTCCGATATAACAATATTATAAATGCTATTTCATCGGACGTAGGTCGAAGGGCACCTAACCGATATGCAGAATTTATTTTCTTCCTAGTTCTGTCCAACACTGCTGCCCAAACTAACGCTGCATTTAATAAGACGGAGCTAACCACTCTCGCGATGAGGAGGCATCGGCTTGGCCTAGGACCCCCCCATATCATCCTCAGCATTCTCATGAGTGCTGTCCTGATGTGCTTTCCTAAGACCTTAGACTGAAATATAGTTTACAGCCCTTATCTTCGCGCACACTCCGGTTTAGAAATTCTTTTATAACAAGAACAATTCGACTGTGGAACAACCTAACACAGTCAGTATTCCCGAACTTATACAACACTCAAGAGTTCAAACCCAGGGTTGACCACCATCTCCTCCAACACCCATCCGACTCCTCCTTATCTATTCTATCTTACTCTATCCTTAGAGCTAAGCTTACTACTACACATTGCATCATGACGTGTACGACATCACGGTATAGTAGTACAAAGGGTGACACCTAAGCTTAAGCTATCATATATAAAAAATAGGCTAGGTTCAAGCTTTAACCCAGTCTTTTATCAGGAAATTGGAGATGGACTATGAGATGGGACGGTTTTGGGCCGTGGACCAGCGTAGTAAACCTTTCCTTCGCGAAATTACCCTTAGCTTAATTGTCTTCGATACCCACCAAAGGCCGAGGACTCAGCACAGCGAAACCCTAAAGCTGGTGACAGAATTTCGCTCAAACGCGGTGCGGACATTGACAGATAGAATAAAGTATGTGTATTGCAATGCGAACTAACGAAATGTGGCTTGAGCACTACGCACACACCGCGTAAGTTGCTTTACTTTCTACTTCTGGCGCGTTGCCGCGCGGTCCAGTGTAAAAAAGTTGTTTGTGTGTTGTGTTTTGAGTCGTGTTTTGGTGTTGGTGGGCATTTTGTTTATGTTTTGAATCGTGTGCTGGTGAAGGGTATAAGAAATTAGTTGAGTTTCATAATTATTTCGAAATTGTGGCGATGAAATTATTACCTAGAACAAATACAAGTCCTGTAGGATAGAAAATTAATACGCAAATCATACAGCTTTTTCAATTTATTTCGTATCACGTCCACTTGTCACTTTGATTTTTAGGCTGTGTCAAAGTCTGAACGCGACACCAGCACGGCGACTTTGTGTCAGTGAAAAATCCGCGCACACCGCGAAGCCAATGTCCGCACCGTAGTACAGGAAAAATAGTAAAAATAGCGGAAATGATTGGGTACAGGCTGAAAATTTCCACGGAGCTTCCTTTTAGGGTTCTTAATAAGGGGTTATAAAGTCTACCGATTTTCTACCCCGGGAACCTTTCTTTCTAGGGGGTTTTAGGGTCAAAATATCTGTTTTTTGCAAAGGCATCTGAAACCGTAAGTCCTATCATAAAAAAATGTTCACAAAGTTTGTAGCTCATATAGTTTTCTACAAAAAATGTTATTATACATTTTGCCGTACGTATTGCCATTCATGAGATATCACCGTTTTAAAGATTTAAAATATTCATATGAACTCATTCACGACTTGTATAGGTTTTCCGACGTTCAAGTTGGACCACTTTTCTAATTTTTTCAGGGGTCATTCCTGAATGTGTTTGGAGGAAAAATGTGTTCTAGATAGGGGGCTAACCACTAAGATACAGGGTGTTCGCGAAAAAACAATGTCTTTTTTTGTCATTTATTTAGAGTTGAATAACTCCTAGACCAATTATCGTAAACCAATATACTTAGACTCATCTTTTAGGTCAAACTGTATTCTTTTATTTGATATAAAGATCAGGAACTTGAGTTGCTCCGTTTAGAAGATATGTAGGTTCAAAGCATGAGCGAAATTTGTGTGAATTTGCAGTTGGATCCTGTGACACCAGGCCCTATCCCATCTTTGACCCGTCGGTAACCAATGGATTCCCTGGAAGGATAAGCTCCTCCCACTCAAATCGATCCGGAATAATCGCCTTGAATTTCCTCTGGAACCGTAGTTCGCTAACCATAAGATGGGATATGCGAAAAATTGAATTTTTTTTTCTTCAAAAAGTTAGGCATATCCTTATGTACTTTGATTGAAGAGGGCCAATGGTCGTATCTGTGGGCTAATTCCGCACAGCTTGTAATGGAGAGGCAAGCAAGCCATTGCAGTCAGCTGCACATGAAGATCGCCGTGACCTTTCAGTGTTGAACCATCAAATTATAGCGGCATAAGTGGCAACAGGTTTAACAATCGTGTTGTACATCCAGTTTCATTTGCACAAAATCCTTTTTGGAGGCACATACATATAGCCCTAGAAGCTTACCTGATGGCGTAGTCCAAGTGAACGTTCCAGTGCAGTCTCTTGTCTAGCATTAGTCTGAGACTGAGTCTGTGTACTCAGGTGTCGTATCTTGAACACAAATAGTTCCAAGTTTATCCAAACATTTGAAAATTAAACAAGAGTGTTGCGATTTACTTGTGTGCCTAACAGATCACCTCATCCAAAGTAAACATCGCTTTGTTGACTCTGTTCTGAGTGAACACATTGAAAGTTTTCTTTTTAACCAAGATAGTCGGATGGATGCCGTCCAATCTAAACCCTACGCCATCTCTACTGTTTTATCTTAGGGCTCGATTCAATAACTTGTTCTTTTCCTAGCCTTTTAAATGGCCTGATCGCAAGTTCCTTCTTTGCGTTATTCTTATGGCTTCGATAATGTTAAACAAGCACCTGCCACACCTTGCCTCCTCCAAGCTTATCTTCACGTTATTGGACATCTAGCCACCCAGCCGTGTGCGTAGAGTGCGTTCAGAAGCAAATATTGCTGCACTAGTGTTGTTGAAGATCGTGATGTATCCATTCGTCGCCGTTCGCCACAACTGCGATTGTGTTATTCTACTACGTGGAAGATTTTACGCAAGGATCTTGGTTTGAAGGCGTAAGGCGAAAATACAGCTCGTTCAAGAGCTCAAGCCGGACGATTTGCCACAGCGCCGTGTTTTCGGTAAACTCACCTTGGGAATGCTGGATGAAGATTCGCCTTTTTACAAAAAAAAAATTGTGTCAAGCGATGGAGTACATTTCTGGTTGAGCAGATACGTTAATAAACAAAATTTCCGTATTTGGTCCGATGAGCTGCCACAAGTAATGCAAGAGCTGCCAATGCATCCTGCAGAATGCATTTTTTGGTATGGTTTATGGGCTGGTGGAATCATTGGTCCGTAGTTTTTCAAACATGACGATGTGAAAATGAATGATTCCCTATAATAAACGCATATTTCAGATTGCTAAACAAGCATCCTAATACATACGTCTTAGAAGTCATCAACCATGGTAATAATCTGCAACATCTTGAATTGAACGCGTTTATCTGGGCCGGGTCATCAAAAACTACCTTAGTGCGACTATCGAGTATCTCCGATTTATAGATGACGCGTCATTCCCTCCTCAACAGACTCATTGTGTCACCTTGGGACCTAGCTGCTTTGGCCAAACTTAGCCTCTAGTACCAGAACGACTATTTCAGCAAAATGAGAAACTTGCTGTCCCACAATTTGGAGCCCTTCTATTTCGCACCTTCCAGTCAGGAATTCTTTTATAAGCAAAACTGTGGAACGATCTTAAACACTTATCACTCCCCAACTAATTGAAGATTCAAGAGCTCCTCGACTCATCCTCATGCATCCCTCAGATTCCTTTTTATCCTATACTTTTTCGATCTTTAGACCTCAACTTACTACTCACGCACCATGACGTGAAAAAAATACGGACATTTATCGTATAAAGACTATAGCGGTCTGGCCTATAAATCAGAGTTAGTGTTAGTACTGCTTATGCTGTAATAGCCACACGTCACAGTCGTTGTAGTCCTTGGACCCAATACCTTTTTTTTTTTTTTTTTTTCCTGTGTGAGGTATTAGGTCCAAAGGTACTGCGGCCATTTAGTTGGCCTATTGTACTACAACCCCTACACCTCATATTTGTAGGCCAGACCGCCTGAACAAATTCAGCAGTCTGCCTAGTGGTTTGTCGCTTAGACTTGAGTGTTCGAGCAGGGACTTCCCGAACAAAGAGACCCTGCTCCTCGCTATTGCAGGGCACTCACAGAGAACATGGAGGGCAGACTCATCCTCTTCTAGGCAAAGCCTACATGTAGGGTCCTCTGCCCTTCCTATCTTCCATAAGTGGTAATTTAGGGCACAGTGTCCGGTAATTAGGCCAACAAGTGTCCTAACATCACTCCTGCTGCGCCGTAATAATTCCTTGGCCGTCTTAGGGGACGGCCCTGGAAGGAACCGCTTAGAGTTGGCCAGTCCAGGCACGGACCTCCAGCGTTCAATATGTTTCATCAAGGTCCGATCGGCCAGGGCCCTTTGCAGCAAGCTGGACGGTGCCCCAATAGCCGGCTCTGGACCAATGAATTCTAAATCAGAGCCCTGTTTAGCCAGGGCATCCGCACTTTCATTGCCTTCGAAGCCCCGGTGACCTGGGACCCAGACAAGTGTAATTTGATTGAGAACGCCCAACTCATGAAGAGCACGTTGGCATTCCCAAACTAATTTCGACTTGGTCCTACGGGACCTTATCGCTCTAATTGCCGCTTGGCTATCAGAGAAGATAAAAATCCGTTTATTTTGGTAGGCCCTTCTTAAGTTCTCATGAGTGCATGCCAGAATAGCGTACACCTCTGCTTGAAAGACAGTTGCCAGAGTGCCTAGACTTATAGCCTTGCTGAATCTGGGACTTTCACTCCAGATTCCGGCGCCTACACCTGTCTCCGTTTTAGAGCCATCCGTGTACCATACTAGCCCGCCCGGCAAAACTTTAGGAAAAGTCCAGGTAAGCCTTTCCTGTATATGTACAGAAGGTTGCTTAAATTTTGAGATTTTATAGGGCATGCCGTCCGATAGCATCTCCGCTTCCGGAATCTCTTCTATGATGTTGATTATTATAGAATGTCCTCGCCCCAGACCAGCGCCCAAGTAACCATTCGCTTTCAGCCGCAGCGCCGCGTTTATGGCGGATTTCTCTACCTCAAGGTGGAGGGGTACCAAATTGAGGAGAGTCTCCAGCGCTGCCGTTGGGGAAGTGCGGATGGCCCCAGTGATGGAGAGGCAAGCCATTCTTTGAATTTTGCTTAAAAAGGTTATGGAACCCTTAAGCTTCGTTCTGTGCCACCAAACTAAAGCTCCATAAGTTACCATGGGTCTTATGATGGTGGTGTATATCCAGTACATGGTTTTCGGTTGCAAACCCCAGGTGGAACCACAAGCTCTGCGGCAAGCCCACAGGGATCTGCGCGTTCTACACATCACAGTGTCCATATGCTGTTTCCAATTGAGCTTGGCATCTAGCGTCACTCCTAAATATTTGGCTTGTTGAGAAAAGCCTATAGTTCTGCCCGCGAATGTAGGTTCCCAAATTCCCGGTAGTGATCGTTTCCTGGTGAAAGGAACTAGGATCGTTTTGTCGGGATTGACTTTTAGACCTACACTCTCGCACCAGCTAGAGACCAGATCAAGTGCCTGCTGCAGGCGCCTTGACATGGCGTCTTCAGATTCACCTGTAATTACTATGACGACATCGTCAGCGTAACCTTGGGCGAAAATGTTCCGACCGTTGAGCAGCTCGAGGAGTTCATTTACAACAAGGCACCAGAGAAGTGGAGATAAAACTCCTCCCTGCGGGCAGCCTCTTGCTATAGTGCCCTCCAGAGACCCCTCAACATGAGAAACAATTAGTTTGCGAGTTCTCAGCATAGAGTCAATCCAGTTGCAGAAAGTGCTACTTAGACTGTGTCTATTTAGAGCCCTAGCTATAGTATCAAAGGATGTGTTGTCAAAAGCTCCCTCGATATCGAGGAAGGCCGTCAGCGCAACTCCTTTGTTTAGAGCTGCCTGTTCAAGCCTGAGCACCAGATTGTGCAGTGCTGTCTCAGTAGACTTGCCCGCCTGGTACGCATGCTGATAGGAGCTTAGTGGTTGGCTTTGAAGATAAGTTTCCCTTATCGCCCGGTCGACAATTTTCTCCATTGTCTTCAAGGCAAAAGACGAGAGACTTATCGGCCTGAAAGATTTAGTCAGGGTGTAATCCGAACGCCCTGGCTTAGGTATAAATGTTATGTTGACGTTCCTCCAGGCGGATGGGATGTAGCCGTGTGCGAAGGAAGCCCTAAATAATTTGCATAATAAGGGAGTGACTAGGTCGCAGCCCTCCTGTAGCAGAATGGGATAGATTCCGTCTGCTCCAGGGGACTTGTATGGTTTGAACGATCTAATCGCCTCCCTAATAGCTTCATGGTTGAACAAGGTATTTGCTTCTGTCCAGGCGGCTTTGGGCACTTTAGAAAGTTGGCCTATACGCTGCCCAGCAGAAGTTATGTTCTCTTTTGAATAAATGGTTGTGCCTGGGAAATGTGCCTGGAGCAATGTTATCAAGGTTTCTTCCCTAGACTGTGTGAAAGAGCCATCGGTTCTCCTGATGGATCCAAGATCTGCCGACAAGCCCTTTGATAAAGCTTTATAGATTTTTGCTGAGTCTCGAATGTCTTCGACACTCTTGCAAAAATTCCTCCAGCTGTTTCTTTTTGCTCGTCTGATTGCCCTGTTATAGCTGGTTAGCGAGCTTTTATAACTCTCCCAGTTGCCGCTTTTCCTAGCTGCGTTGAACAGTTTTCTCGTAGCGGATCTTAACTTGGAGAGCTCGTTATTCCACCATGGAGTTTTCCTATTACGCGTCCTCATCAGAACAGGGCAGTTATTGCTGTAAGCAGCAGTAACCGCCTCCGTAAAGAAGTCCGCGGATAGTTCTACATCCATCGTAGATTTGATCGAGTGCATGGAACCCTTGAATATGCTACTGAGTTCGGCCCGAAAGTCTGTCCAGTTCGTATATCTAGGATTCCTGTATGTACTCACATTTTCCAAAGACTCACCCACCATAAAGTAAATGTGTCTATGGTCTGAGCACGATGGCTCATCTGAGACCCGCCAGTCACTCACGTAAGTGGCAACTTGTTGAGTAGCTAGCGTGATGTCTATAACCTCACGTCTCCTACCGTTGTCGAAGGTAGGATCCGTGCCGCGATTTAATATGTCCAGGTTAGTAGTTAAGAGGTAATCAAAAAGGTATTCGCCCCTCTTGTTCACTCCACTGCTACCCCAGGCATCATGATGGGCGTTCGCATCACATCCTATGATAATCTGCAGACCGCTCCTGTTAGAGTGACCCACGATATCCTTCAGTTCTTTGGACGGTGGTGGGTCTCTGGAGTCATAGGGGAGGTATGCCGAACATAAGGTAATCATGCTCTTGCTGCCCCCCCTGTTAATCTGTATCATCACCACTGCCAGGTCTCTCGACGATTTATCTGTGAGAGGAAAGCAGTTAGTGTTTTTATTGTAAACTACACAGGTCCGCGGGTCGCCGTCCACATCACTGCATGCAATGCTGTAGCCGGTTGCCCGCAAGCCCTGTATAGCACCGTTATTTACCCATGGCTCCTGTACAAGAGCCACGTCGATAGCTTGGGTGGCCAGCACCCTGCAAAGGACTGCCGAGGCAGCCCTACTGTGTTGCAGGTTGCACTGTACCACCCGCATCCTGAGGCTGTTCCCGCTGCTGTGAGCCAGCAGGAGTCTCCTTTTTTGAGCCAATCTCCTTGACTCTAATTCGTCCGAAGCCGTAGAATAGGGACATGCCCTGCTCTTTAAGCTGCGTCAGTGCCCTCTCGTCAATGCTAAGGGCAAGAGTTTGACCGTTCTGGTCCACCTTCCTGCCCATCACTTGCCAAGAGGTCACCTCAATTGGCTGGTTCTGTACTTCCAGCCTGCAGAGCACCTGCTCCGGTTCCCTAACATCGTTAGGAACCCAGAACGTGATTCGCTTGTATTTGGGAAGGTCCTTTTCCTCAATTACTCTGAGGTTGGCCCCTTCCCACAACTGAAGCCTGGTGACAGCATTTGTCAACCATTGGCTGGTGGGTTCGTTGGCGCAGGTGATCTTGATGAGACCCCCTGCCGCCCTTGCACCCAAAAACTGAGGCGGAAAATCGCCTTTATGACTTTTGTCTACCTCAGACAGGATGGCATCGCAGACGGAGGATGATTGCTCCTCTGTCAATTTGCCCTCGGGATAGTTGTCCAGGACCACTGCCATGGTGATCCCAGCTAGCTTATCCCGGTATGAGGGTCCTTGCGACTCCCCCTTTTTTTTCTTCTTCTGGGGTCCCTGCCCAGCCGGAGAAAATCCTCAGACCGCTGCCGTTTTGGCAGTGTGTCAGTTGGGTCCGGCATAGGACATAGCCCCCTAGAAGTTGTAGGAGTTGGTGCTACCAATTTCCCAGGTCCAGAAACTTCTGGCAGTCCAGCGGTAGTCCAGGTCCGCTCCTTGGAGCCCCCCGTCCTGACCACTGTCCTGCCTTGGGTTTGTTGGGAAGGAAGTTCCGCATGTGGGACTCGGGTGTGCTCCGTGGAGCTCCCCAATTCCTCTGCAGCCTTCCTTGCCTTGGCCCTCTTCCTCTTGGCAGCACCGGATTTTTTCTTGCTAGGTTGCACGGTCATACCGACAACCTTTGCCGTTATTTCTTCAACAACATTGTCACCAGCTGCCTGGGCCAGTGTTGTTGATTGAGAAGCCGAAGCTTCTGTGCTAGACGAGGTACCTCCAAGGAGTTCCCTCTCCAGCTCTGAGCTGATGCTTGTTGCATCAGACTCACAACCTCTTTCTTCGTCTGTTTTTCTAAAAATTTTTTGGTCCATAAGAGTCCCACGAGTACGGCAGGAAAGGGAAGGTCCATCCTAACAGAGCCTCCATATTAGGATAAGGCTATATACAACTGGGTGCGCCCGGTGCCCAGAGGAGATCGTTTGAGACAGTGCAGCACTACCCACTGCCACGCAGCCCTCGACACGATGACATTTACATCTTGGCTTGGTAGGCTTTTAAGGGTCTGCTCCCTACTACCGTCGTTAGTTGGTTATCCAGGGGGCACCACGAGGAGGTGACGGTTCGGTTTTGCCCCCCACCCAATACCTTACTGAACGAAAGAATTCAAATATCTTTATATTTCGTGTTCATTAGCCTCGTACTCAATGCTAATTCCAAATTTGGCATCCAAGCGTTACCGTTCTACTACATATGTATGTAGTAGTTTTACTACCTTTTTAGAAAAAAAAATGGTTATATACTACACTACTACATCAAGTTATCATTTTACTACCTTTTTTTGATAATTCTATTTTTTATTTATGGCTAAATTGATGTCAGCCTTAGAATAAAAAACTACAGTAAAGGCCCTCCCCTACATTTATATAAAACAAAGTCGGGCTAGTTACACCATTTATAACTCAAGAACGGCTGGACCGAATTTTATGATTTTTGATTTGTTGGATTTGTCGTCGTCTCGAATAGGAGAATAACTATTAAAACATCGGATATTTCACGAAAAAATATTCATGTAGAAAATTATTTTTTTCATACATTTTGTATGGAACGCTTTTTTGGTGATATTACGATAATGTGAGTTGCAATAAGGCGATTTGGGGTATATTAGATATCATTCCCATTTATGAGCGTCATCCCACTGTTGCACATTTTGTGGTTCATCTTGAGAATAATCAACAAGTTTATTTCAACGTATCGAACGTTGCTCAACGTGCTGAAACACCTCCAGGGGGAACTTTGGCCAGTTTCTTTTCGATTTGCCAAAGCGATACGTTTGCAGATGCCATGTTCTTACACTTGGAACCCTTTATCCAAGAAATTTCAACTTCGGAAGCAAGGCGTTGCATTCTACTGATGCTCTTGGCCGCATTTGCAGATTTCATCCGAAGAATGACGAATGCTTCTACTTGCGGTTTTTGCTGGTGAATGTTCATTGGCCGATATCATTTGAATCACTTCAAACTATCAATGGTAAGATGTTTCCAACATTTCGTGCTGCATCAGTTCAATTTGGTTGAAAACGGTACTCATTGGGACATGATAATCGCTTAAGAAATTGTTTCTGCGTCTCCATGTCAGATACGCACATGACATGATATCAATAATTTGACATGGTTCCCATCGAAGCCATGTGAATTGTGGAACAAGTGCAAGGACGACATGTCAGAAAACATTCGGAATTCGGTTCAGTCCAGGGAATCCCGTTCTCAATGTGAATGACGAGATACATATCCAGGCTTTGCCTTTGATCGAAGACATGTGTTAACTCATGTGTGACTGTTTATTAGTCGAGTTAGGAATATCAACGCCATATCGTCAAATGATCGACGCTTTCAATCAAGAATTGCAACTTAAACGTGATGCATTGAACCAATCGGTTCAAGCGAATGTACCACTGTTGAACACCCAACAGAAGGAAGTGTACGATACGTTAATGACGGCAATTGATTATGGTCATTGATTTTGTCCACTGTTCGTGCGAGATACGAAATTGCTGTAGCAGTTGCTTCTTCTGGGATAACGGCCGATTTGCTAGAAGGATGCCGATGTTGAAATTACCGTTAATTCTTCAAACTACTGAAAATCCAAAATGTAACATTGCGAAACACTAAGCAATGGCCAAGTAAGTAAAATCATCAGCTGGGATGAATGCACAATGGCGCACAAACGCGCATTGGAAGTACTCAACCAAACTATGAAAGATCTGCGCAATGACTCAAGTTGTTTTGCAGGTGCAATTATTCTACTGCCTGGCGATTTCCGCCAAACACTATCAGTCATTCCAAGATCCACCGCTGCTGATTAAATAAACGCCTAGCTCAAATCATCGACTCTGTGGCGCTTTATGAAGACACGACAGTTGAGAACAAGCATGGGAGTTGTCTTGCTAAACGACCCATCTGCCGAAGTGTTCTCTAAAGGTACCTTTACATTATATGACTTGTCATATGACTTTACTGTCAATGAAGTCAAACCTAACAATGACATTTGTTTTTGACATGACATACGACATTCTGTCAAATTTTGTTTTGAATATTCTATGTTTTGACTTGATTTATCATATGATTTTTCTATCAAAATTACAAGTTGATAATCTATCTTGCTTCGTATTGTGTTCACAGTTAATTTTGACAAGTCATAACAGAAATATTCAAAGCAAATTTTGACAGATAGTCGTATGACATGTCAAAAACAAATGTCATTTGACATTTTATGTTAGCTTTGACTTTATTGACAGTAAAGTCATATGACAAGTCATATAATGTAAAGGTGCCTTAAGCAATAGTAATGGTCGTGTTCCTGTCGATGATTCGAACGGATTGATTTCATTTCCGCTGAATTTTTGCAATTCAATTGCCGATTTGTCTTGCATTCACCATGACGATCAACAAATCACAAGGTGAATCCTAGAGTATTTGTGGCCTTAATTTAGAAAATTAATATTTTTCTCACGGTAAATTGTGCGTAAAATGTTCACGTGTCGACAAACCATTCGCTTTGTTCGTTCTCGCACCTTACAACAAAACAAAAAATGTCGCTATGTGGTTCAATAAAATGGAATCGACTCGATTGCAATCCAGCTAAATAGTTAACAGAACATTATTTATCAATTCTGAAGCGGTATGAAGTTCGCCGGGTCAGCTATAGCTATTTAAGCTTTATGTGTAAATTTTCGTAATGACAATGGGGTATTTTAAAATTGATTTAAAATCAAAAAAATTTCCTAGCCTTTTTTTCAAAAAGGTAGTAGATTTAACTACTTTCGAAATTCATCTTACGGTAACATTGCATCCAAGCTCTCGGGAAGAGAGGAACTCAACGAAAGTATTTGTAAACATCCCCCAAATCAGGTGGTGGGTGGCCTTTCCTATATTTATTGCCTTAAATTTTCCCCTGTGGTATTTATAGTGTATTGTCAAAATCACGCCATTTAGAAAGGCTTTGTTACACCGGAATATTGCATTCCCTGAAGGAGATAGGATGTCATGTGCAGATCGCAAGCTCTGATCGCGTCGAAAGTTGACATACTGGCTCAGGTGAAGAAGAACTGCCGTTTTGGTTCATAAATAGATTTCAGGCTTAGTAAATAAAAATAATTAATAACTTCACCAAATACCTCCAAAAGTGCTGCGTTATAAAATCATCATGTGCAAAAACAAAGCAAATTTCCCAAAACACGAAAAAAATTCCCCAAGGAAAATCTTCCACCACTGTCACCGATCGCTTTCCTTTGTCGCTGTGGTGTAAATCGTCGCGCAGTCCAAATTCTGCCTCTGCTCTGGCGGTAATCGTTTTTTTGCGGATCTATTTCGATTCAAGGCCTTTCGACGAGCGTTTTTCAGACACCATTGCGCCTGCGCCCCGACCGCCACATACGTGTGCCTTTTATTTATGCATTTTAATTTGGCCGCGCAGGCGCACGCTGCGGAAAACGCTTGGCTACGCTTTCAGCAGCTTCGGGCCCCTATTGTACTGCTTTTGGCCCGACTCCTGTTGTAGTCGGATCGAGATTTTATCCCAGACCAGAAGTGTGATTTTATAAAAAGGAGCAGAGTTTCTCCTTTTGTCTTTTGAAGAATTTGTACAACTGTAAACGGAAAGGAGTTTTCTACAATAGATCCAAGTTTTGATTAGTGTTGATAAATAGCCTTTTGGGTGTTGTCCAGAAAAGTGCAGTTTCGAGGAGTGAGTTAGAAGGAGTTTATAAACAGATTCTGGAAGTGTTGAGAAGTTATGGATTTTGGTCGAAGCACCAGCGGTGAATAAAGAGTGTTTAAAAGTGTTTTAGAAACAAAAGAAATAGCAAAATGTCCACGGCCGCTTTGTGTTACTTGCAGTCGATTTCATCAACAATCAAGTCATGCCAGCACGACTGGGATATGGACGATGACGGTAAATAGACTGATCCTCAACATACCGAGTTTTTTTTCGAAATTTATTTTTGTTTTTGTTTCTACTCCAAGTGTTTATTTTTAGTACACACATTTCTTCTACTGAGAAATTTCTTCCTGGGTCTTCCTTCTAATTCCAACCGTGTGCGCTCCCCTCGGATTATTTATGTTGTCTTTTGTTGTTGTTGTTGTTGTTATGCTAGTTAATCCACCAATTTTCCCCTTCGCGCATCCTCCCCCCTCCTGGCCGCCGGCCCCAACCACTGGTGATCAATTTTCGCTCCGCTCCTCTCCTCGATTTTTCTGTATAGTAACAAGAACTTTTCTCTTGGGGCTCCGCTGCCGCGATGCTCGTTGCATAAGCGAAAGGAATTTAACTTTCTTGGCACCCAACCATTTTATGCGTGTGGATGACACAAATTTTGTTTAATTTTGAAACTGAAAATAAAAACAAAAACCGAGAAAAATGTCGCCCTGCGAAGATCCATTTCCGCTATGAATTATTAAAGAGGACCGAACGAAACAGAATCCCGCTCGAGGATAGTTCGCAGCGGCGGCGGCGGACGGGGGCGTGTGGCACCTACCTTCCTATGCTCCTCTCCTCTTGTTTGTTTTTTTTCTTCGGTGTTTTGGTACTAAAAATAAGAATTTATGTGGGCTAAATTGGTACACTTTAGTTCTTTTACACCTGTGGATATTTTTAAGGTGGGAGAAATTATTATTTTCGTGCGTTTTTTTGCAGTTCAAAATGTTGGAATTTGATACAGGAAATTGTTGATTGAGTTCTGAAGTGGCTTTTTCTCGTGATTGAGTGGTTGGTTGACTTTAAGGTGACCTCTGTTGACCTAGAGATGCGTTTTTAGACGAAAAATTTGGCGATAGTAATAGATTGTTTTTATCTGTTGGAAACAGGGCTTAGAAAACATCCATTGCACTCCCAATTCGTCATGTCTCATGTCGTACTTGATGTCAGTGCAATGGCTAGTAGTAACCTTGGGTTAAAAGAAGGAATAGAGGGCAGGATCGATTTATAGAAATCGGAGGATACTGAAGGAGAAGGCGTTGAACCTTGCGTTTGATTTCTTTGACGTGGTACGAGCTCGGGAAATACGGACCGCAGAAAATTATTTGACAGTCTAGTGCTATTTATGAATGAATTTCTAGATTGTACGCGAAAAAAAGCTGAAGACTGTGAGTGTATACCGAACGGGCTAGTTTTATGTTGCAGGAAAAACATTGCCATGGAGGCGAAAGTATATGACTTCCTGAAAAATAAAGTCACTATGATAATAGCTATATAAGTTTGCCACGGCTTTAATATTTCTACGGTGGTTTATCAAAGGACGAGCGAGCGGAACTATCAGCATTGAGTTTGATAGTGCCGTTTTGCATCTTATCTAGCCACGACAAAGAAGTCTTTAGTGTTCCAGATCGGCCGGCAAAAAATCAGGGCTTGTAACGGGTCATTCTTTTATGCCATTCTTTTTTTCAGTAGCGATTTTATGAGTGAACGAACATGCGTGAGTCGCGTCAAACTAACATGGTATTTTTATTCAGTATTGTTTGACATTTCATCAAGGCAAGTGCTCCCCGTGAATAGTAATAGATCAGTTTTGTCTGGGTTGACTACCAGACCGCAGCCAGGGTGGTAGCACGAAAGTTGTTTCAATTGATGTCTTCATACAAAAATTCAAGATTTTTATATGACGAGGTCGATTGAAATAACCTACGTGCTACCACCCCTGAAATGTTTCTAACACTATTATCACTAGGCTGTGTATGCTACTACACCTCAGCTCCGCTGTGTCAAGCTTTTGTAGTATGCTATTTATCATAACTAACCGCACTTCTGTTGGTTGGTTCCGAAATTTGCTTGGATTCTGTCTTGAAAGGCTGCTTTTGTTTGGCTGTTTTTATATGGTCGTTTCGATACTTCATCACCTCTTACAAAGAGGATATACCTCCGAGATAGGCACAGTAAAAACACATCTACGGTGGATGTGGAAGTTGACGACCCTTTCTAGTGTTACGTAATTGGCCTGTAGTCCTTTGAGGATTTTTGGTTTCATCTTCCTGTCTTTGGTATGAAAATCTCAAATTCATAGGGTGGTAACTGAGCCACACGCAGTCCTTGGTATTACTAATTTAGGTAATTTCTGCAGTATGAGTGGTAGTACGCCGTCCGAACCAAGTTTTTTGAAGCGGGAGAAGTTATTAATCGCTCAGAGAATCTTTTACTTTGTAGTAAATTGGAAAGTTCCTCCCAGGAGTATCTCCGCCTGACTTCTTCCAGTCGGTCCTTGGGTTTCTTTTTGTACGGTTGGGGAGCTTCAACCTGCAGGTTTACCCTGAGGTGTATCCAAGAGTCATTTTATCTGATACTCGCCAGTTTTCTACTTGAAATGTTTCCAGCGTGATATCCAACACTTCCTCCCAACCTTAGAAATTCTCAGCGCTTGGAAATACGAAGGTTGGGGTATTGCCCAGGATGCATACCGCTAGGTTTGAATTAATGACAAAATCGAGTATTCAGTGTCCCCATTTGTTATTCTCGTTTGAAAGATCTCCTCTGAGGGTAACAGCAGGTCATGAGCCTTATAGACTGAGGCTAAGTAAAAACCCTTCCTCTCTTCGAACTCCTATCCAAGTACCGTTAACTCCGTTAGACTGAAGTTAAGGCAGAGCTAGGCTTTAATGTGCCTTTCAATCAAGATGGAAGATCTTGATCCACTTTTACCCGGCCGGTGATAAACGGTGGCCCCTTTTATGATCTGTCCTCGTATCCAGGGCCCCTTGTATTAAGGCGACATCAGGTTTTCCGCCTTTAGGAAAATGTGGGCTTTGTCTGCGACGGCGGAGTGTTGGAGGTTGATCTGCGAGGTGCTCCTTGGAGACTCCTCCCCCTAATTCTAACCCCCCTCCAGCTTTTCCAGATTGGAGAATTCTCAGGGCCTTTTAAATGTCAAAGCTTAGCCAACTTTCAGTTTTCTTCTTCATGCCTCAAGAGACTCCTCGTTGATAAGGGGAAAGAATGAAATGTTGTTTTTTAGCAATTTCTCTGCTTTGGTGGTCGCTCAGTAATCCACCGAAACCGCTCGATTTTGAGCTTAAAAACATTTTATAAGCTTTCGGGTGTCCAGTTTTACTTTAGGCAACCAGACACAGGCCTCTGGCCTCCTCTAAATATTCGCAGCTGGGATTATTTTGAGACTCTTGTCTTCCAATGCGTCACTAGGGAGCCCCCTAGGCGTGATCTTCATATGTGATTACTCTAAAATCTCTCATAACACGGCGTTGTTCCTACCTTGCGCGGGAGGATGTGATGTAACACTACCACAGATAGTTTGGCTTCCACGTCCATCCAGGAGCTGAATCCCCAAAAATGGTCTCTGGCTCATCAAAAATACTTGCAGGTGATCTCTGACCACCTCGCTCAGCAGCCTTTCTGGGTTTTTTCTTGGGGCATGCCTGAGCTTGGTCTTCTCTGTAGGAGTTGTTTTCATCAACAATCGTTTGCAACTTTATTTTGTCTAGTCTCGTTCATCGACAGTAGCAGCCTTCTCATTCCAACAAACCTGCCAAGAATGAAAAGGATTCTTCGGCATGCGCATACCATCTGACCTCTGTTCTCATGGATTCCTAGATTCTTAATAAAAATATGCAAAAATGTTAGCAGTTGAGCTATGACCCCTGCTAATTTGCACACCACTCTTTTGGTAGATTCTCAGCTTAGAAGGTCGTCTTGCTTGACCTATCATGTTTCAATTCAATAACATAAAATCGAACAGTTTTAAACATCGCGAAATGATAACATCTTGTATGTCATGAATTTCGCTCAATTTTATTAATTTTTCACTGTTATTTAATATGGCCCCATAGTATTGAAGGTAGTCTTTAATTTCACATCTACAGATGACTTTAGCGCCATCTATTAGTATACAACCTGTGATTAATAATCCACAGCACCCTCTGAAAAATATTTTTTTCTCAATAAGGGGTATAGTACAAAGAGCATTCTTCGCCATTTCTGTTGTCAACTCAAAATTTGCTCATGACGCGTTTCAAGCCCACAGTTTTATCTAGAATTGCTAGAGAGATAGTGTTGCGGCGGCGAATCCTAAATTAATTGATGTCACCTTTAAGTCTTATCGAAGATGTAAAGCAGCTGCTAGTCTAATACCCTCTTAGCTGTCATATCTGCTAATTCAAGCAAACGGTGTGACACACCTAAGTGTGATTTATGGCCAATGATCCCGGGGGGGCCGAATATAGTCGAGCTTTATGTAATTAGTTCGTGTTATTGCAGAAAATATTTTTCTACTCTTATCAGTTCAGTTCTGTAGTTTTATTTATTATATTTATGGCCAAACTCGATTAATTCTGTCGCATTAGGATCCATGCATTTCAATATTCACTGTCATAGTTGGGTACTCAAAATCTCATTTCCAGTGTTGCCAGATCAGAGGAATCTCCCCTAACTTTAGGGTACTATGAGCTGGCCAGGGAAATTTCAGGGGATAAAAATTGTCGGGGGAGCTTTTAGGGGAATGCAATTTCAACGTATATTCTTAATTTAATCGAATCAAGTTTGAAAGGATAGTTGTTCCACAATAGTTGAAAAAAATCAACAGAAATTCATACACTGAATTCCCATTTCGTAACTACTTGATGCCGGTCGAATGTATCGACTATGGATGTGATATCAATGAAATCAATACAAATTGCGATCCGTCTCTAGTCAAACAGAAACTAGTCTAGATTCAACGATATTTTGGTCAAACAAAAGAAATGCAAAAAAATACCATATGCTTGCTCCCACAGCTTCAGCCCAGATAAAATCAGACATAAAAGATTTGGCTTTGGAATTTAAAAACGTTTGTAGCGATGCTGATGAAATTATCAACCAAAGGTTCCTTCGTCGTCGTTTTGAAATAAAAAATGTACGATCTACAGACGAGTTCTAGGGTGAGCCTAGATATAAAGCGCATGTCATACTTGCAACCGTTTTGTTGTCGCTGTCATTTTCAAATGCCTAACTGGAGAGGGTATTCTCCATTAGCAACGTTTTTAAAGATAAGCTGCGCAATAGAATGTCAATTACTCAGGATGCAATCCTGCCAATGACGTTTGTGTTAACGTGAAAACGTCTTAACTTTGAGCCATCGACAAAGATGGTGAAATTGTTTTCTTCCGAAAATGTGATTTTGCTGTCGACTTTCTCGACGAAAATAAAAGTATTGATTGAAAAGCTGATCACCAGATTTGACATTTGAATGGACCGGCCTTTTCCAATGGTACATCTAGTAACCAGTTTCAATAGACACACTATGACTATGGATACGAGATCCGTGGAAAGTACTCGATTAAATACTCATGAGTAGAATCGAAAGATAATTACTCAATTTTACTCGTTCAAAAATTGTCGATTTGTACTTTTTGAAATTTCCGCGAACTACCTTAGCATATGCATTACTCGATTTTCGGCTGCGACAGATTACAAATACTTTTGTAACTTACATCTCGAGCAAAAGCACGAATAGTGAACAAATGCGCATGCCATATGGGTATGTACGCTCCCGCTAAAGGCTATAAGTTCTAAAAATGCATTCGTCAAAGGCTATTACAAATATGAATTCGTAATTCGTATGAATGCATTCGTAATCGACCATTCCAAATGCAAGTGTCGCTTTACCAAGGGGTCCCCCAACTTAGTACCCACCACGTCCAATGCTGCTTGACATACGCGGTCGAATTAGTACCGGTCCACAGTGGGACCAAATCCAAAAAAGCTGGCCAAAAGTCAAAAAGTGCATTAAATGATCTCAAATTTTACACTCGGGGGTTTTCGGGGTCGCTGATGACGAATCCGGTGTCGAAATGTCGATTTTCAAAATGGCGGACTCAATATCATAACCCCTCCAAATAGTCAAAAACTTTAGTAAATGATACCAAAACATCTCACTTAGGGGTTTTCGGGGTCGCTGATGACGAATCCGGTGTCGAAATTTCGATTTTCAAAATGGCGGACTCAATATGGTTAACATAACCTCTTAAAAAAATCAAAAAATTTGTTTTAATATAATGTTTAATACTTTTGATTAATTTTTTTATAAGCAAGTTATTTTATTAGGAAGTTATTGTTTATTAGAAAGACAAAATAAGAATTTTTAAGAATGCAATTACAGAAGAAAATCATTGTGAATACAAGTAAAAGTTGTATCTTTATCTTCTGATGTCGAACATTCAGAGCTATAGCCATTAAAAGAAAATACTGTGTACTAATTTTGGTGTTCTAAGGCTTATAACTTCTTAATTATTAAATTTACCCAAAAATATCTTGCTAATATGTTGTAGATAATTTAATTATAAACAAAAAGTGCCCTTGCAAATTTTCTGTAAGATGTACTGTTACGGAGATATATAATGGAAAACCCATTTGCGCACCTTTTCCAAGATGGCGGCCAAATTGGGGGGGGAGTGGGTTAGAATCCCGAAAAATCAGATTTAAGCTCACACTGACCCCCCTACACATCCCAAAAATAAAACCTTGTCCCGCATTTTTGCAATATTGAAGTACCATTTCCATGGGCTAGTGCTGGACGTATGTGACCCCTTAAAACACGGAGGGGCAATTTTGGGCAGCGGATTTTTTTTGGAGGTGAAGGAATACACCTTTCCCAACAACGCCCAGCAAGTTTTCCAGTGGAGCAGAGTGGAGCAACATTACTTTTTGTCCAATATATATCGCATTCTTACAATCCAAATTCATAAAAAGCACGTGTAATAGATGCTTACTGTGTATTATATACTTGCTTAATGGGTATAGTGCAATTTTTTTTATACTCTACATACCTTCCAAAGAAAATTCCACTTTACACGACCACGATTGCTTGGTTACTTAATTTTTTATAGCGTTTTGAAAACGTTAACCTTTTTTCACAATGTTAACGTTTAAAAATAAGCAAAAAGAGTAAAGTAGCAACTACAATTTCTCAGTCCGTAGAAAAAAATCTAACCTTCCGTGACTGATTGCTCACTATTGGAAGTGTCCTCGAATAATCCCCCCCAAAAAAAACCGCAATCTATAAACTTTTTTTTTAGACTTTTGGCCAGCTTTTTTGGATTTGGTCCCACTGTGCGGTCTTATGAATATGCTTAATGGCACCCTTTATTTTTTAAAGTCCCAATTTTTTGCTCCCTTTACTTTAAAAAAACTGTGAGCATAGCGGGCTTCTTTTGAAGTATTCCGTTTATGTCTGTAGATAAGTAGAATTTTTACTCAGGCATACTGTGTTTGTTGCAGGCTAAGAACGGGCGAGTCTTATTTTTATTAAGACGTACCGTAAGGTTTCGGGTGCCATCTATGCATGTTGACGTTGTGCGTTCCTGTTTCAGGCTAAGACTAGGGAGTTTGATTTTACTCGGTATGAACCTAAAAGTACTCAGACAGAAGTATCGGCCAAATACTCATATGAGCAAAGAATAGAGTACCGACTCCATATCCCTAACTATAACGTCTGTTATTTTAATATAACTTTAATGTATGCATATTATAATTAAAGAATGTTGAATAAAGCAAATTATCTGAAAAAGAAGTTAACTGAAACGGTAATTTATTTAAACTATACTGTGGTTGTGATCAGGGACGGATTGGCGGCAAGTGCCGACCTAAATTTTATATACCGGTCCAGGATCCATAGGAAATATACATTTTCGAGCAAATACTGCACAGTCCGTGCAACAATCGCACTGTGCCCACCGTGCGTCTATTACCCCGTTTATGACTAAGTTGGAAAGTTGAGTCGATGATGAGTTGAAATTTCGACCACCGCATATGATGTCGAGTTGAGTTCACTTTCGGTTGAAATAGAGTTGAACTGAAATCAAAACATAACCTCCAATTCTTGTGATAAATTCTCATTTATAGATACGTAAAAATTCTGAGCGAATTAACCAAACTAACGCCGGAAGACGTCACGGAGGGTAAACAAACAAAACAAATATCACTTCAACCCAATTACAACTCAACCCGCGTATATGAGGCGAAATATCAACTCAATCCAGGTAGGAGAGCTTAGTTGGGTGGAGGGACCCAGTTTAAACTCGACCCCCGTTTATGACTGGGTTGACCTAGTCAAAAACGGGGTATACATCACGGTCTGTGCAGTACTTTCTCAAGTCTATACTAATTTTGCATAGATCCTAGACCTAATCCGTGATAATTTCCCTTCTACCTTTTCGTTCGATTTAGGGCTAGCTTTGAGAAGTATTTCTCTCAGGCGGCGAATTGATTTTAAGTTTATTTACAAAAAAAAAAATCTTAAAGACTTAATCTCCGGCCCTCCATCGGCCCGACCCTTTGAGTATTTACTCGAACGGACCATAAGCCAATCCGGCCGTCGTTATTTTTTCGCTCCAGCATACATTTCAAAAGTTTAGGGGAGTAGTACCCAGAAGCATACACTGATGCATGAAGAAGCTATGCTTAGGTTGCTTGGAAGTGCTTCCCTTCCATATCCCTGTCAATATCTTTTTAGCATTGTATGTCATTAGGAAGAAGCAGTTAGTTCAATTTTCTTCTAATTAGCTTCCTGGGAAGCAATTTTTAAGATTTAAGTTTTGGAAGGATAGCTTTCATTTTTGCTTCTTTGGGAGCATGAAAAAGGGGTTTTCTCTTCGTTTTTAAGTAATAACTAATAGATTTCAAAATTAAATATTGATTCCAGAGGGTGCTGCTTCCCGCTGGGTAACGAGTTTTAGGGGAATATAGAGCTATCTATAGGGCACTCAGGGGAGAAACGCACTAATTATCTGGCAACACTGCTCTTTTCGTGTCAATATTTCTTCCGTTTTTCATCTTGATTTCGAAATATTTTACTCCTTTGCGTCGCTGGTTAGGGGTTGTCCATTAATTCCATGAGGCGCTTAGGGGGGGGGGGGGGTCCAGCCGAATCTCACCCAATCTCACGTTGGGGAGAGGGGGTCTCGGCAAATATCACGTAATTTTGTTTCCTAAAGAAACAGTGTTAAATTAACTGGGTTAAATTAAGTAAAAAATGTTTCTCCACTAAAGACCCCCATTCAATTACAGACCGCCGGCAGGCCAGGTCGGCAGACACGGCCCAATGAAAGCCACAACATACTCAGTCTGACTGGGGGATGAAGACTTCAGATATTCGCCTGACAGGTCGTGCCATGCAGATCACGTTATGATTCCCTACAGACGCACAGGCGAAAAAGACAATTTAGCATATCAGGTTGTTAATTCAAGTGGAAAAATGTCCATGGCCTCAA
The DNA here is from genome assembly GCA_949987705.1 of Thereva unica. Lineage (NCBI taxonomy): Eukaryota > Metazoa > Arthropoda > Insecta > Diptera > Therevidae > Thereva > Thereva unica. The sequence continues at coordinate 32,229,243 of OX465284.1, read as the reverse complement.
TGAAATCTTTAAAGGCACAAACAGATTGGTGACTGGAAAACCTTTAAAATATACGGACCACCATATTTGCTGACATAATGCGGAGAAATTAAATATGTTTCCTCTGCACCAATATGTTTGTGCCTTAAGGCAGCTCCAGACTCCGTGAAGGCTCGCGCGAACACGAGTGTGAATGGTTTTCGCGCCTAGTTCGCGCTTTACTTTCAGGTCCGACTCGCGCCGTAAATTTACGGCTTGAGACAGAATAGAAGTTCTGGGACAACCTAAGTTGTTTCAGTCGACCTCTTCATACAAATATACCAGTGTTAAATGATTGTATGAAGAGGTCGATTGACACAATTTACGTGCTACAACCCGAGATCTTCAGGCACAACAAATGCCCACACATAGTTTTCTTGGACTGCAGGCCCCATCTGGTTGGCGGCCGGAGAGGTATGTGGTGATACTTGGCTTTAAGGCGAAAACTTAAAATCGCCTCAAGTAATTTATGGACGACCCCTTATGTTTGTAAGTCCCAACGGATCGGCAGATTTCCTAGAAAAGAAGCACGTTGACTGCAGCATAAATCTAAGTTGAAATGGGGCTGCTGCTACCCCGAACACTATTCCAAACAAATCGCACTTTCAGTTTAATTAAAAATCATTTAAAGTGCCTTAAAACTTCAACAGCCCCCCTCCAAAAATGAAAACAACTCTCGGACGTGGTGCGTGGGGGGCGGAACACCTTTTTTAAATACTGTGTCAATCCTGAAGAGTTTTCTGTCCCGTCATTGGGCTGACGTCTAAAAATAACACATTTCGTGCCATGACAAACCTTTAATGGGGGAATCCTTCCCGGAATATTCTTATTTTGAATAACTTTAAAGGATCGCAATGCGGCCCGCTCCCGCCGCCGCCGTCCCTTGCAAGCGCTTAATTCGATAATAGAATATTTTGTAAATTAAACCTTTTTACTCGGCGACTTCAAAGTCATTCTTACTTCCAGGGAAAATAAAAGTTTACAACTAGCGAATTGCTGCCTGATGCTCCTGGTTAAGGTGGGGGAGGGGATGGGGTCGGTGGTCTGTGCGGGGCAGCAGGGAGGCGGTAAATAGATAACGAATTTACTATAATGGCGCGCGGCACAAGTAACCTCGGCTTTGATGTTTGTTTTTGTTTTATTTCGCTTCTTATTATTTTTTTGCGTTTTCCTTCTTTTCCCCATTAATGCCCGAAGGCGGAAAAGTCGCCTCCGCTTATCCAATTGCCCAGCAGGCAGCTTCCTAAATTCCAAAGAATTCAATAAAGCATCCGAGGCAGGCGGGCGGAGGGGGCCGGGGGCTAAAGAGGGGGCGTGTGCCGGAGTGGGTGGATATCATCTGTTGCCTATTATGGCTGAAAGGAAAATTCCTGCAGAGGCAGAATCTGGTTGGGGCCTCTCAGCGTCGTGACAAACGCCGGAGTGCGTCGTTGTGACATTTAAGACCAACGATGCCTACTCAGCTGATAAAAGCCACACCAACGGCAATAAACCGATCCGATGCCACTGAAACGGATGAGCATAACTAGAAACACGCTCTCCGCTTTCTGCGGATGGGGCACCCCGATAGCTGCTGCTGAATGGCAAGCTCGGAAGCCCACACATATCAGGCGGAAAATTACCTAAGCATTCTCGCACGTCTTGCACCCCGGACGTCCCACGTCTGTCGCTGACGACGACGTGGTGGCTTTGGCTTATGGTCGGCTCTCTCTATCCCGTCGGCCTGGCTGGAAATTGAGTTCAAGTCAGTAATTAGGGCCGCACAGGCCCACGTCGTCACCCTGTAAAGTAATCACCCCGTGTCCGGAGTCAGAACAGTTCACCAGCCCCATCAATGGTGGATTCCACACAGTGTGTGCGGTAGCGGCGCTGAAAATCCGCCAACACACAAATTGGCTGGCACGTCGCGGCCGTACTTAGCAGGTGCAAAAACTTAGCAGGAACATAGAGGAACTCGGACGACGACGACGACAGGTGAGAGGAGGCACCGACCGCGCCACCTTTCGGCCGATATAGGGTGTGAGTCACTGCCGAATTGTTTGGGACCTGGTGGGACCCTGCCTGCAACATTGGCGTCAGCCCGGAGCCGGCGGTGTGTTTTACTGCGTTTTTCTTGGAAATGCCGTATATACTGGGTGCGGTTGTCGGAGTCACCGTGCAACCCAGGAAAAAAACCACCCGAGAATTCGGTGATGCATGGGAAACCCATCGCCCGACTCGTTTGTCGGGATCTGGGCATAGGTGAAAAACAGAACGGGGAGCACCAACAGCGCAAAAAGAAGAGAGAAATAACAACAACCACCACCACCGACAGCAGCAGCGGCGGCGGCGACGGGTGCATGTCTGACTCAATTTCGACTTGAGCTCAGGTGTGTGCCTGCTCGTATATGATGATGGCAAGCGCCTAGGCAAGGGCCAGGTAAACACGGCAATTAAAGTTGAACGTTTGCGTGAAAAGTGGTTTGGCAGTGTACTTAAGACCATGGTTAACGCAGCAACAACGTGGAGAGAGCGATTACTGCCATGATTATTGCTGCTATCAAAATTAGGAGATGACAGTTAAAACGGCGGGTATTAATCAAGCCGATATTAGTTTTGCTGGCGATTGAATAATTGCCGCCGTTTCTGATGTGCTGGTCGGGCGCAGGTGAGAGAGATGAATTACCTCAGTTCACGGTATATGAAAATACTACAAAGGCGGCCTCGACTGCGCTGTTTTTTGTGTAATTAGTTGCAGTCCAATAAAATTGTTCTCTCGCCGCGTTCGGATAATGTCGGATTTTTAGTTTTGGGGAAGAGTTTTTGTTTTCGGCGATGATCTCTCTACGCGGGGATATGAATATGGAAAACACCTTTCTAAATTTGGAAGAAATTTCAATTAGCTTCAAGTATTTCAACAATTAAAATTCAACCTGGTTTTTTTTCTCTCTGTTGTTTTGCCACTCACTTTTTCCGTTAGGCGGCTATGCCAAGCGTAAAGGTGTGAATCCAAATTGGAGTGAAGTTGAATAATTTTTCTGAAAGGAAAAAAGTTTTTTTGTTGTTGTTGTATAAAAGATAAAATTCTTAATTACTTCTGTAAATAAAATGATGCTATCTAAGGACTTGTCGTGAATGCGTCCTTTATTATTTAAGCACGTACGTCCGTTTGAAGGACATTTTTCGTTATTATGCTCTATTGCTATGTGTCCAAGAATTTATACGGCTCTTTTGCGTAATGAATTATTCATAAAATACACTAGATAACTGACCATAGACTACCCATCTTTCTGGCACCAGACGGATTCCTGCTCGTCTTGTAAGGAGTCGTCCATAAATCACGTGAGGCGTTTAGAGGCCGGTAAGCAGTGGCCCGTCAGACCAGGGGTCAGTTCACGCAATTCGACGTCGACTGAAAATGACACGAAGCGCGTTCAAAAACATTACCAGATTGCCTTTAACGTTATTACCAACATGAAACCGAGAGTGGTTGTGCTCGAAAATCACTTTGTCATGTTTTTGCTCGAATTGTGGCAGTTTTCCCTTCAATCCTAGGGGCTCAAATGCATTTGTTGTATTCAGTAGCGAGTTCCTGTGATGGTTTCACCCGGTAACGCTCAGGATGTTAACAGATGGATCAGCTGTTAAGTTATCCTCGCCCACTAAAATAGAAAAAAGATCAGTACAGGTTTTGGTGGAGTTAAGGCAGTACTTTGTTTATGATGCGTTAAATTCTACCCGATTCCTGCGGCCTCAGTCAAGAATGAGTTTGATGTCCTCGTTAAGAGAGCTGGACATGAGGTCACCGTCTAAGAGACAAGGTCTGCCACTTGCGTGTCTAACGTTGGCGTAAGAGTAACGCAGTGTACTGCCGTCGGTGAAACTGTGGAGTGGGTTGAAGCGGATTTAGAGCAGATCGTTAATTAATATTAGAAAGAGAGTGAAGGGAAACATAAGAGGATCGATCCTTGGGGAATGCTGGCCGAGATGGAGTATGGATTGGATTCAACGCCATCCAATGCTACCTTGATTGTTCGGCCAGAAAGAAAGCTCTCAATCCAGTTCGTAAGAATTGAGTCGATACCAATAGCTTGGAGTTTTGACAGAAGAGCGGGATGTCTTACTCTGTCAAAAGCCTTGGAAATATCTAGAGCAACCAGACCAGACTCACCGGAGCTATGGATGCTTCGGTGTAGATGCTCGGTCAAACACACAAGAAGGTCGCCAGTAGAACTTTTTGGTCTAAAGCCGTAGTCTGTCGTGTATAATTTGGTTCGATTCTAGGTATTTCATCAGGCTGAAATGTCAAGAACTTTTGCAATCCAACAATTCAAAAAATACAACCTACTCAACTAATGCTCAGCGACCAACGAACGACTGTCAGACGTCTTCCCATCGCATGAACATTTTGTGTCTCCTATAGACAAAACTCTTAATAAAGATTTGTAATGCGGAAGTTTTGGCACACTAGGAGACACTTGCTAAGAGTTGAAGTGAGATAAGAAAACGTACACTACAACGTTTCGGCGGAATATAGTGAGACTGAAGAAAGGGGCCTAAACAATATGACGCGAGTCGAAAATCTTTTAAAAACTGCGGCACGTAATACTTTAACCGCTTTAAGACTTTGAAATAAGATAAGTAAAGATCAGAATCAAATAGTAAAGTGATGTCGAGTTAGTTTTATGTTTCATGTCAATTTTGTTTGACCGCCATTTTGGTTTGGCTGTCATTTGTCGGTTCATATTTGACACTGGTGGATATCAGTGGATCAACATGAATAAATAAAAAGAATAGAGGTCATTGGTACATTGGAAATCCTCAATTAATAGATACATATACATCAATAACCATTACAGCCTCATAGACCGTAGTGCACCATTTCGGCCTGCAGCTTCATAGGGATGTTATTCGAGAATGGTAGAGCAAATAATGTATTTAACAATTAATGATTCACTACCGCGACATGTTGATAAACTTTTCTGTGAATCATATGAGTAGAGGACGGTACCACATCACACACAGCTCGTGATACGATGCGAATGGTAAACATCGACATGAAACGCATGATCAGCCGGCCATCAACCCTACGACACCTGAGATAATCCCTTATTACAGCAACACCCAAGGCCAGTGGATACTATTGATCAATTATGCTCATTTGTTTATTCTGTAATGGTCTGAACTATAGTTTCATCAAGTTATTTTTGTGCCAAATCAAGTACGACCGCGGCAGAAACCCCTCACACGAACAGCCTATGCATTGATATTGACTAACATTGATATTGGCTTGTCTTCAGACGTTAAAATAACATATTTTTAATATTGAAAAGGCACGACTAAAATTGCATCAAACAAACGCATAATTTATGCTTTTGTACTGTAATAAGGCTATTTGTAGAGACCACACTTTTAACAACTGCCAAGAGTTCCAACTCTATTCTTTACCAATTGTCCTATTTTTTAATTGAAATATTTTAATACTTCTCACACACACTTCTCTGACACACTTTTGGCTTGTTAATGAAGAGTCGAATGATTTGCTCCAGAACATCACTGATTTAAATTTAGTTATCTCGGATAAATCGTCTGACACTTATCCAGTCAAACCAGGGAATAGTTTTGCAATGAGATAAGATCCCTTAAAAAATCTCTCACTTCGCTGAAAATGCAGCATCAATTTTATTTTAAGAAACTCCCATAAAATCATTTCGTTTATTTCAGTGGACATAACTACATCAGTGATGTTGTCTCATGCCAATATGTTTTTGTCGCAGTCCTATTTATATCGCTTGGTGTGATGCATTTTGATGCTTAAACATTTGTTTTTGATGATCAGCTTTTTAAGTCTCTTCTAATAATAGTCATCGTTGCACTGATTGCGTGGACAATAGCGATAGTTTTCAACGATGTTGATAGGATCATCATGCATCAATATATTGCACAATTGTTGTGATGATTAAGCTGATAATGAAAAAAACGCTTACTCATGGAATTATTGAGTCAATACCTATTTTGGAGAAAGTATTCTGTTGATTGGAGAAGTGTATGTACAAAAAAAGTGTATTTGGTAATGAATGAGGTAATGCGCGAGTTTTTAGTTTTGCTTTTCAACTAGCTAAAACTCTTCCCAGCGACGATTTAACCTCTTTAACTCTTTCAAATGCTAGTTGCGTTTACATATGCCACGACCTTCCCATTCGACAAAAATCTCTGTTAAGCTTCAGGGTTGAGAAAGAGGAAAAGTCGCTGGATGCCAGATCTGGTGAATAATTATGGGTCGTAGTTCCAACGTTAAGCATCCAACGTTGATGTTGGACACTTTCGGGCTGGTGTCGGTATTGAATCAAACTTTGGAAGCCAACCCTGCAAACATTCCGAATCGATATCGAAGCGGGAGCGATTTATAAAAAGCGAAAGCTTTCTTCGATAACGAAATCGGGAACGATTCGAAAGCGTTATCGAAAATGATAAAAAAGGAACGCTAGAATGAATCGCTTTTGAGATGGAATCTCGAAGGATGTGCATGTATGTTTATTTCGTTTTCTCGAAACGATGTCGAATATATCTCGAATCTTTAATATGAATATTTGTTTCGTTTTTTCGAATCGATATCGAATGAGTTTCGAATGATTTGTTTGAATACATGTTTCGTTTTTTCGAATCGATATCGAATGAATCTCGAAAGATTTATATTTCGTACTTACCGCAATATTTATTTATCCGTTGATAATTATATTAACTTCACTATTTTATCTAATCATTTTATTTATCTCTCACTTTCAAAAAACGCATGCGCACGTCTTAAGGCCGGGACACACATATCCGCACCGCGTCCGCACCGCATCCGCACCGTGTGTCGGACGACACACGGAGAGAAAGTAAACAAGTAAAATTTTACCAGTCAGTCCCCACATTTCCGTGTCCGCACCGAGTCAAATTACGTGAGTTTTGTTTTTGCCCGGACACGGTGCGGATGCGGTGCGGACACGGTGCGGATATGTGTGTCCCGGCCTTTAGCCAGGATTTAACTACTGAAAAGGACGCCCAGTTGACATACATACATACTGAACGTTCGCCGCATAGTGTAGAGTCGGCTTTGATGAGTGTGGACTTGTCATCTGCCCGCCTGCGCGTAAAATTTCAAATTGTTTTGGCGCGATCTATATCAGCTGCCCTCTCTCTCTCTCATTCAATATCACAGCAACAGAACGCTAACTTCGGCGATCAATCGTGCTGAGCTGAAAATGTGATTGGTACGTAGTTAGGTAAAATCTACAGTACCCTTGTTTTATAACAGCCTCTTGAAAAATCTGCGCCTTTGTGTCGGGTATTATGTTTTATATCCAGTTTGTCATATTCATGTACCAGCCTGAGTAAAAATTAAACTCGCTCGTGCCTAGCATGCAGCAGGCACGGCACGAACACTAACAATTGATACGAGCGAGTCTTATTAATACGCATTTATTAGCTTCACTTGTAACCAGAGTACAGAAACGCACATGTGCGATAAATTTTGTATGCGTTAAAACGCACATAGGCAAACATACTCATGAGTTGTGTGCGCTTTGCTTGTCCTTATTACTCACACACGTGAGCTGTGGGCATTTGAAAGATTTCGTGTGCGCATATGAGTTGAAAAATGAATTTTGAGTCGATCGCCTGCGCACGTAAGTGTTCGTTTCCGAACTTTGCTTCCTGTAAGCTTACAGAAGTACTGAAATAAGCACTTACTAGTAAGGGGTAAGCCTTACCATACCCCTTATAGAAGTGCTTATTTTTGCACATGATGTCATAGAAGGTAAGGCCTTACTTTTTTACGTTCGCTAGAGTAGTTACGTAAGTACTTACCTTAGAGTAGTTACAGAACTGCTCATCTGCTCACTGCTACTAATAGTAAGTGCTCTTTTCAGTACTTCTGTAAGCTTACAAGTCTCAACGGGGAATTACAAAAATACGAAAACAAATGAGTGATCGGGAAAATTCTCACTTGTTTGGGTGTTATTCTGGATTACACCTTACCATCTGCCTTCTCTTGTAATGGGTTATATAAGGGCTCATCTAACACCAAGAAAATAAGGGCTACCTCTTACCAGATGACTACTTATTTCAGCGCTCCATCGTCCATCGGTAAGGCCTGTTTAGTATTCCAACTGGGTTGTAACTATGTAAGATAATCTTATGAGTAAAATTTGACCCACTTCCCCGGTGTCCGATTGAGCTGAAATTTTGCACGCACGTTTAGGTAGCAGAGCGGAGTCGGTCTCAGTCGTCCTTAACTTAACTCGATTCTCGTCTACATGTAGTTGAATTCGGCTTCAAACCTGAGTAAAATTCATCGTGTATGTAAAAAAGCAAGAAGCCTGTTTCATGATGACGGCTGATTTTTGCAATTGTGTTACACCGAGCCATGACATGGGTATCCAATGAAAGAGTACGACAGAGAGAATACAGTAAGCAGTGTGACGTTTTAAATCCACCACCAAATGGCGAAAGACATAATATGATAGACTACAAAATAGAAAATAAAAATAAATAGTTTAAAAAAATAAAAAAATATGCTAAATAAAATATTTTAAAATGAACCAAAAAGTAAAAAATAATTTTGAATGTAAAATTTTTATTTCTGCAGCCAGTTACTTAAATGTAAAAAGCGTGGGGCGCTAATGAAAAGTTCAAATTATTTTAATCAAATAAGAATAAAGGGATAGAGCGCTCTGAAGGAGTCGAACCATGTTTATTATTGTGAATGGTCACGTTTAAACTAATTAACCCGTGATAACGATTAAACTAATTTAGGAACTTAGCCCAATTCGGCTTAGATCTCTTTTGGTGTTATGTTTTTTTAAATAGAAGTGATTAATGAGCGCATGATCCTCATTTTTTCCATATCTTTTTAAATAAACGAAAGTATTACTTCAATCGAATAAGACAAAGAAACTGAATTATCTAAAATGACGTTGACAGATGACCATCTCGGAAATTTTCTAAGGACTTGCCAAACGAAATTTATGTATGTTATGTATTATGTAAATTCAATGAATCAGAACTGTAGATGTTTTTTTTTTAAATAATAAAACAATTACAATATTTTTCTTTTTAAAAACCATTAAAACTATTATTTTTAACAATATTTTTTTCTCTCTCTTTCCAGGTAAGTCAGCTGCTAAAGAATTGTATGCCATGCTGTTGTCAACTTAACTTGTTCAAGTACTTGTGCACTTTTCAATAACAAAATATCAAAATTATGCGCAAAAGCAAAATCATTTTAGATAAAAATGCAATTAAAGCACAACAACCGCAAGGTTGACTGCAGGCACATCAAAGTCACCATAACTGAACCACGACAGGGAAAAATTACCCAGGCGATCCTCCCCCCAATAATAACAACACAATAAAACAATAAAAAATTTCGTCTACCGCAAAAAAATTCCATTTCACGAAAAGAAATGAATCAACAACAAGCTGCCCCGAGAAATGGCGGAATTGCGTCTTATATATTGACATTTTGATTCTCACAGCTGATTGTTGCCTACCCATAGATGTCATAAAGCATCGCAAACCTATAAAACCGGCATTCCTACCTGTTCCGTCGCGATCTTTTTTCTCTCAATTCAAAATCGTCGAATGGCGGTCGTCGTGTATGCAAAAACCGCGGCGCAAAGGAATCAAACTGCAAAAAATTCTGCGATTTTAGTTTGATGTGTGGTAGTGAAGTGCGGCGATGTGCTTCTGGTTCAGTAAACTTTGCCAGAGTTCAGTGCCCATTTTTGGTGAGAATGATTAAAAGTCAATGTTCTTCTCATGTTGCTACCACGCGGACTTTTTTTTGGCAACAGCCCCCTTTCACCGTGAGCCCCTTTTGGCTGTTGCCAAAAAAGAGAAAAACATGTTCTTCGAATGTGTAGATTAGCGGAGCGGCGAAATCTAGCGAAGTGCCCCGTAACGCAGCGAATTTGAATACGACCAAATTTAAACTTCATCAAAATTCGCGCACGAAAAAAACTACAGGCGATTTCAAGTTGAATTGAATTGATCGCGTTTCTGCAACTGGAGCAGTAGCGGCGTGACGACTGACAGATGATGGCCACGGCGAGACCTGTCCAAAGTGCGCGCCTGCGCGCGATTTCATCATCGCCGAGGCAGACTGCGCAGTTTATTTTCTTCGTTGCCTACCGTCTACCGCTATCAAAGCTCAACAAACGCCTTTTATTGTTATCGTTGATGTTGATGAGGATTTGCGAGGGACGACGGGGGCACTTTCAAAGCTCCGCGTGTACTCTTCCTTCGGGTTCAACAACTTAAAAAAAAGCTTCAGTTGATGATAATAATTGCGCGGCGACTTTTTATGGCAACGGAATTCTTTGATCACAATGACAGCGACGTCACATCGCGTTCCTCGTTCTGCGCTGTGTGCGATAGCAGCACAGGTTGCAAGTGGGAAATTCTCGTGTGCTGATCGCGACGTTTTGTTGACGGACATTGTGCTGTGATGACACTACTCTGTTTTGTTATTGGAAACATGTTTGACCTATTTATAATTTTAAATCAAATACAAACAAAAAGCATGTGATTTCTGCGCGCGATCGTGGGGGGAATTATTGTTATTATTGTCATGTTGCGCTGCATTTTTCGTTTTGTTTTTGAATAATTTTTGTTATTCGTAAAAAAAAAATTTCTTTGTTGATTTTTTCCTTTGTTTTATGAAATCTTTTTTCATTCTTCTTCTTAAAAAGCAACGAAATATTTAGCAACAAAAGAAAACATTAAGAAGGATTATGGATTGCCCTTGGTTATTTCTTATTTTGACAGTCGGCTTGCTTTGTTGTGCTTATTTAAAAAACATTTTCGTATTTTTCAACATTTTTTTTTTTGTAAATTGAACAATTCAAATTTAAAACAAAAAAACACAATATGTGTGTCAAAATGAAACGTCTAAGGTGGATGTTACAATAAGCAACGGATTGACTCAATTTCAATGTCAAAACTGTCAGTTTATTGTTCATACATAGGTGGCAGATGAAACAATTGTTTGTACGCAATTTCTTGTGTAAAACAACGCACTTTTATATATATCGAGGTAGTCTTTTAAAAGCTAAAATGACATTTGCCTTTTATTGATTAAATGTGTAAATTATTATATAGTATATGTTAAATCGGTTCAGCTAAGGCAAGGGCTCCGATCCCTCCCTAATGAAACGGAAGGAAAGGAAACAGCACTGAACGACACGAGAGAACAGCAAAATAAGAAAAACTCTTTCACAAGCCAGCTGTTGTCGATCGCAAAAATATTTTCTATATTAAGTAAAACCGAAGCCGCTGTCATTCCGTCTGTTTCTCCGGGACAAACTCAATAAGTCCTGTACTGATTGTTGTAATTTTCTACAAATATGTTAAAAATAACCTAACTTAAATTATGGGATATTTAAATTTCTAATATTTAGTCCCTAAAAGAAATTATTAATAACTTTTACTTCATGGGCGTGGGGGTTGGTGGGGGATATTTTTGTTTTCTGATAAAACTAGTTCGGTGGTCGAGCCGAATCTCATCAAATCTCGCTTGGGGAGAGAGGGGGTCTTGGCAAATATCACGTAATTATTTTTTTTTAAAACAATAAGTGTAAAATAGCGACAAAATTGGGTTAAATTAAGTAAAACATGTTTCTCCACTAAAGACCCCCATTCACTTACAGGCCGGCTGGCATGGTTAAGCTTGACTCAGTCAAAATGAGGGGTGATACTTCAAGTATCCACCTGACAGGCCGTGGCATGCAGGTGAAGTCCTACAGACACACAGGCGAAAACGACGGTTTAGCATAGTCAATTCACCGCTTGGGAGTGAATAGAAGCTCAGATCTTCAGGTCCGAACTGCCGATAAATGCGAGTTTTGTCAGCTTTCTTGAACCGCAGGCCCCATAAGATGGTTACGAACAAGGATTTTAAAAGCGAGAGCCTTTCCTGCAGCTCTTTATTTAGTCTATTGATTATGTCATATAGAAAGGAACTAAGACGTTCACGGGTTTCACCTCACCTCACGTAATTTATGGACAACCCCATGCACTTTGGTTAACCTGGCCCTATTATGAGCTCAGGCGTACCACTTAACTACTGAGCCTCGGAAGACAAAACCTCTCAGCTATAGTGGGGCTGGTGACCGGCCACTGTTTAATAAGGACGTATGCGACACGCCTAGGTTTTGAGACGATTGGAATTCCGCAAATTTAGATGAGCCGGGATGGTTTAGCCTCCTCGGGATGGTTTAGTGAACAAACAACACTTTAACATCAGGTTTAAAGTGGGATCATTATGGCATCTCACAATGGGCCTATCCTTTTGGCCTAAGTGTATGAGCTTAAATCAACAGCTCAGCCATATCTAACCTTACCTAATCTAGAGCCAGCACTCTCTCCTCGAAGTTATGCTTACTAAATGGCTATACTGAGCTTCTTTGTCCTATCTTCGAGTGGTTCAGTCCAGTTAAGCTTTGGGTCCAGAACAAGGCCCAAATACATTTCCACCAAATCGTTTATTTAATTTAAAAAATACATCAAATTTTCTTCCAAAAGTACACGAAAAAAATTAATTTTATTTGACGATTTCACTAACGTCAGGGCAAAAATGACATTTTACATTTACATTACCTAATACATACATACATATTTATGTATTCCGTGGCCTTCTATTTAATTTTTCGTCATAACGACGTAAAATTTGTGTCATTGGATTGCGTAATTATGTCAGTGACGAATTTTCGTCGTAATTACCTTATTTTTTGCAATATTACCTGTAATATCTTTCCTTTTGCGTACCAGTCGATGGTGAAGAACTAATTGCTAAATCACCGCTTAATATTAGGCCAATGTTAATGTTAGCTAAACACCTGCCATAGCATGTGCACATATTCTAAATCGTCAAATAAGCATCCCTGTGCCTTGGATTTCTTAAGTGTTGCCAATTCCTTCTCCAACGATCAGTCCGAGCTGTAGTATGTACATACGTACATATACGTCCAAATAAAATATTACTAAACTGTCTTTAGTACCTAGATATTAAATTGAGTCTGTGCAATACAAAAATGTGAAAGAATAAAAAATATTTCCCCCAAAACAAAACGGTTACAATCATGTAAACGTGCGCCATTGAAGGTGACTCCACGCTAAAGGTCATATGTAACTCAATCAATTTGTGCTCGAATTTATTTCTGGAAGTATTCTGACAACATCCAACGTGTGTGCTACGATCACAAAAAGCTCGACTCTTGCCAAAGGTTAGCTTCTGATTTTCTAGACCTTGAGTAACCAAAATCTATACTTAAAAACGCAAGGATTTAGCTGGCTTAGTTTATAGATTCCAAAAATATTGGGGTTTTTCAATTTTATTAAGCTTTTGCACATAAAACGAGTTCATCTAGTAATTGCCTGTCTCCAGCCTTTCAGATCACTCTCAGCTGACAAAACCAAGTCCATTGCATAACGAAGATTTGTTATTGGCAAGTGAGAGCCTTCGGGACTTTTATGTCCTTTTTATGGCATTTAAGTCAAGACTGGCTGTCGTCAGTGTAAAAGGAGTTATTCACGCTTACATGATTTTAATTAACAGAAAAATTCCATAAAGAGTCCAGATTTTGATTTTTAAGTAAATTCCTTCTAATTATCGATCGCCAGCAATTTGGCGTCATTAATAAATTAAGGAACAGCGACGTTTTAAACCAGCTTGAAAAATTTAAATCATTAATTGCGTAATTACACTACACTCGTGTGACAGAAGCAGGGAGAGCAGCGCCATCATCCATCCATCCAGCATAAGCACTCTCAAGCTTGCCTCCGAGTCGTCACCCTAACCTACCTACATAACCGACATGGATACCAATCTCTTCTCGGCAATCGGCAATGGAGTCGCCCAATGCCAAATACCGAAACCGAAATATCATTTTGAAAAAAAAGTAGATGGGGTCGCACATATAAGCTACTACCCAACGAAGAAGGGCGGAAAGGGTTCATACATGTTGGGGAGGCAAAAAGGCCAAATTTCTGATCCATACTGTAGCATGCCCCCCTATTCCGCCTCTAGCATCTACGACGGTCTCGGAGGCTCTGCTGATTCGGTACTGAACCTACATAAAACCATCAGCGGGAGACATATGCCCTGAAAATAGACTCATCCGAGACAGTCTGGTGACGCCATCAAGCATTCTCTGCGGAGTCTATTTATAAAAATAATAATAAAAAAAATGGGCGAAACTTTCCTTGTCCCCCCATTATGCCCTGCCGTCCTCGTCGTCATCCCCTACGGAATTCTCCATCAGTATCCACATGCCCACCCTGGCCGCCACACCATCGGCATTGTCCGCTTTTACGTCACATCCGAAAATTGCAGACAGACAAATTTGATGGATAGAAATTGGAAAGGGATAAAAGATCAGTGAATTATGAATTGGGGAAAAAGAAAGCCGGGCCTTGACATATGATTTTGACAGCCCGCAAGAAATAACCGTTGTTGGGAAATTTCTCGGTGGTGCAGCGGTGGGGGAAATTTCAATAAATAAAATTTCGATGCTACTCAAATCGATTCTAAAGATGAAGTTTTCGTCCTTTCAGATAGAGGAAAAATCAGTTTCGTTGACTGTTAAGCTATCCCCACCAAAACAAGCACGGCGGGCGGGGGCGAGAGGCTTCAATTGAGAGCTGAAGCGGGCCGTGCGGTGTTTGGAGAGGGGGCGGTGCGGGGTGCTATATCACCCCTTCCGCATCGCAATTACATTTGAATAGGAACTCATCGATTCTTGCACCGAGGAAGTGGAAAACGAGTGCAAATAACCTGAATCCAAGAATGCGAAACTTCTCTACTAGGGAAGAAGTTGAAGTTATTCAAAATTTACCCCCTCCCCCGGTCCGTCGGTGCCTGTGCCAGCCCGGCAGCTGCCTCCCCACTCCTCTCTCAATCGTTCGAATGAAAGAGAAGGAAAATTGAATTTTTTCTCTCCTTATTTTATATCACGAAGAATAAGAAAATAAGAGTAAGAAATCCCTGCGGTTGCGACATTCTTTGGATTCTTCTTAAGGTGATTCACCTTCAAGTGAATTCCTTCAACTGTTTAGCTGCTGTCTTTCTTATATTCTCGAGATCTTCTGGGATTTAGACCTCTGCTGGGATTCTATGTGGCGGCTTTGGGTATCGCGTTTTTGGTCGTTAGTCGTTGTCTTCGTAGTCGGTCTTGTCTTCATCTTCTTCTTCTTCTTCGTTCAGTTCAGTTACAGTCGAATCGAACTCAGATTGAACTCTCTTCGGCGGTGGTGGGTACTTTGTGTGACCGGAGTTCGATGTAAAGCGATAGCGGCAGAAGGAGTTGGTGTAGAGGGCAACATTACCGATGGTTCTACTAGTACGATGGAACACTCCACCGCTCTCTCTATCCACGTACAGTACATCCTAGCGGCCCCTTGGGCTTCGTTCGTTCGTTCGTTTCGTTTCGTTTTGTGACTTGTTGGCGGAGGGAGAATGGCGCGTTTTCTTCTTCTTTTGTTTTTGGTCATAAAACATGTTTTATTGCTTGCCAGACGTGTAGATGCGCATTCGATATAATAAATTTTCAGGTGTCTTATCAGAAATCATTAAAAGATTTAAAAAAAGATTTCAATTTGAATAACAACAACAACAAAAATGTAATAAAATAGCGCGGAATTTCGTCGGATCTACCAAGTGTATAATATTTAATTTCTAGGCGATAGGTTGTCGACTGTGTAAGGACCTCTCCTTTTTTTCGTGGTGGCCTAAGCTTTGTGCTCCTATCCTATCCGTTGACTTTTACACACGTTGACATGAAACTTGTATATATGTGTGAAAAAGCTTCGTTTTCTTCACTTTAACCTTTAACGTTTTAACGATTTGCGTCAATCAATTTTCGTGAAATAAAGCGATTATATCGTCGTAAATCCTCGGAAAGGATGTGTTATTGTCACATGTGTTTTGACATTTGCTCTTAAAATATTAAGAAAATTTATAGCATATGGTTTTTTTTGTGCCACTAAGTACAAAATCGGTGTATTTCCTCCTCCGCGATTATGTTTTCCGGGCTACCGGTAACATGTCAACCACGGCCATATTACCTTGAGAATTTTAAGTGCTAAAAGCACATTAGGAAGGATTTTTGTTTAGTGGAGAGCTGCTTGTGACTTTTTGCCGTTGTGGGTTAACTTTTGATGGTTTTTAAGTGAAGGCGGGTATGTCGGTTTTAAATTTGCTCCGACTAATTTTGGAGTTAATTGAAGCAAGTAAATTTGTTGTATGTAGGCTCTTTTTGGGTAATTTTGTATGTCAACACTAAAACTTTGTGCTTATGCTCCAAACACCACAGCGGAGAAGACCACACGATGGACTTAAGTCGAGATATAAAGACGACGTAGAAAGTAACATACGATTATAAACTAAAATAGTAAAATGCAAGATGAAGAAGGGTAACAGAGGGCTCAAGTGATGATGATGTGGATCGAGGATATTCTCTTCCAACTAGTCATATACGGCATGATCGCTGAAGTTCGGTGATTTGATTTGAGATTTCAAAGAATAACTTCGTTAAACACTACTTTCGATTTGAAAAATGGCCAGCAATAATGCGAATACGATAAACTCGTCGCGATTACTTAACATCGCTACGAGTAAGTTGATTCTGTTTCACGCTTCTGAACAACCGAAGGTTATGGTGATTGGACGTTAAAGATCAGCCTTCCGAATTTTGAATAATGCAAGAGAAGTATCGGACAATAAATCGAATGTGAAATACCTTAGGCTTTGGCTGGACCAATTCTTATATTTTAACCAAATTTTGCTCTTGTCAAGCTCTTTCTCAAGGAAAACACTTCTACAAGAAGATCTGGCCACGGACAGTTTTTGACCTGTGGTTGCTTGGTGTGGCTCGACACATCTTCTTACAGGGAAAAGTTTCGCCAACAACGCCTTTTCCAGCATTACTTTGAATATCAGGATTAGATCCCTGGATTTGAAGGGTTTGACGCCCGGTTTTGTTGGTCATTAGTAATTATGCGTGTATTTCTAGTTGCATGCTGTTAGCGGCTGATTTTATTGAGTCAAGATAGGTGAAGGGTTGCACTATTTAAAAATTAGTGATTTCTTCTTCTTTTATCCAGCCATGACTGAATTAGAATTTTACTCTTGTCGGCACTTATTTGCAGCCCTATATTTTTGGCTTCCTCTTCTAATTCCGTGAATATTTCTCTAAGGTATGACAGCGATCTGGCAAGGCTGTTTATATCGTCGGCATATTCCTGCAAATTTCTTGGATTTTTTAAGCAGGGTTGCGTTCGCATCAATGTTTACTTTGCGAATTACTCCTTCTAGGCAGAGATTAAATAGCATGGATACCAGCCCATCGCCCTGCTTTAAGCCTGGGTTGACCAAAGTCTAGAAATTAACAAGTCTTTTGTAGAGGCTCTCTTATTAACATTCGAGAAAACAAAGAAAACAGATCCAAAAATTATAAACCGCTATGTGTCGATCTCTCCTATTTCAAAGCAATAAGGATTGCTATCGTTGTTATCAGACAGTTCTAAATAAATCTCTGACCAGAACAGACGTGTTATTTCTAGTCTTCTTTTTGCTTCGCTTCCTTCCGTTATCCCCATAGAATTTCAGAAGTGGGATAGAACTCAACATCAAATTTATTTGAAAAAAAAAAAAAACATTAAAATAAAGTAAAATTTTGTTAAAACTGTGATCGCGAAAAATCGTTCAAGTTTTCGGAAACTTTAATAGAAAATTCACAGTGTTTAAAAAGCGTGTATATTGATCATATGGGATCCACGAGTGATTAAATAGTGAGAAAGAAAATCAGGTGTGATTTTTAGTGCAACATCAAATAGGCGATCGTGCAAATTAAAGTTTCAATATTTTGCTGAATCTGAATTAATTTTATACATGGCGACACGTGCCATCAGATTCGCAGAGAACGCGACGGCGTTATTATTAAAAGAAAAATTGGGACAGTTAGGACTTCCCACAACGGGGACGAAAGGAAGCCTAAAAGAACGTCTTTTAGACGAAATTAAAAATTTCACAACCGAAGAACTGGAGCAATACTTTCCCGAAAATAGTCTTGAAAATCAGTCTGACCACGAGAAAAATGTAGATGGTGGAGAAACTTCAGATAATTTTGCAAGGGACGTTGAAAACCAACAAATTGACAGCGAATTACAAAGTTTACGCCAAAAATTAGAGAAAAAGCTCGAAATTGCGGAATTAAAAAGAAAGATCGCGGAATTAGGAGAAGATGAAAACATTTCATCGCGGCCAATTTTCAACTTCCGTGACGTGGAAGAATCGCTTCCCCAATTTAGTGGTGATGACGATTATTGCATCTCAAAATGGCTGCGAAATTTTCAAGAGTCAGCTGAAATCCTACAATGGGATTCTAGAACATGTTTTATATATGCCAAACGGTTATTGGCTGGCACCGCTAAACTTCTCCTGCGTTCAATTTCCGTTAAGTCATGGTGCGAGCTTAAAGAAGCATTATTAAAAGAATTTTGTAGGAAGTCCACTAGTGCTGAAATCCACAATAAACTTAGGAAAAGAAAAAAAAATAAGGACGAAACTTTTCAGCGATATGTACTAGTCATGCACGAAATATCCTCATTGTCTTCAATAGAAGAAATTGACTTAATGCAGTACATAATTGATGGAATTCCGGATTCTGAGGTCAACAAAATGCTTTTATATGGTGCTAGCTCATTGGAAGAATTGAAAGTAGCATTGAAGAGGTACGAAAAAATTAAATCATCACAAGCTTCAAATTTTTTACGTTACCGTCAACTGGATAATAAAACTGAACAACAAATACGAGGGAAAGTTAAATGCTTTAATTGCAACGAGGCGGGACACGTGAGCAGTAAATGTTCTAAACCGAAAAGAACAAAAGGCGCTTGTTTTAAATGCGGCAAGTTGGGACATAGTGCGCAAGAATGTAACATAACAAAATCCGTTATGAGTATAGAAGAATCCGTCGCATCAGATGTGATTGCAGCTGAAACCAACCTACAACGGGAAAATGTTAAGTATACTTATCCTGTTACTAATGAGTTTGAATTCTTTATTAGGTACTCATTGAATAAAGATGAAAACAATACTTTCGACTTCTCATGCGTTTTGATGACTTTGCTGGATTCTGGAAGCCCGATTAGTTTCATAAAGGAGAAATATCTACCACCGCTAGTAATCAGTACGAGTAACCAAAATGACGTCAACTTTTACGGCATAAATAAAAGTTTATTGGAAATAGTCGGTAAAACCAATCTTAAGGTTAGTTTTAAAAATAAGGATATTACTTTAGATTTTTTGGTTGTGAAAGATGAAACTATGTATCATTCCGTAATTTTAGGTCGGGATTTTTTAGGAAAAAATAATTTAGGTTTACGGAGTAAAAATGAAAATACGAGAATAGAAAAAGATATTTGTGTAAGTCGTAGCCATGTTCCATCTGAGAGTGATTGTTCGGAATTTAATTTTGAAAGACAAATTTTAAATATTGATGTGTGTGAAAAGTATAATAATATAAATATTAATAAAACGTTGCCTCACGGAATTAAAAGTAAAGTTTTCAACATTATAACAGACGCTTCGAGTATGCAAATAAAAGCGGTTAACTCGGATAAAAAATTTGAAATGAAAATAACTTTAGTTAAAGACGAACCATTCTATTGCACACCCCGTAGGTTACCGTATTCACATCGTATTGAGCTCCAAAAAATTATTGACGATTTGTTAAAAAGAAATATAATACGTGAAAGTTGTTCCCCTTATGCGTCACCAATTGTGTTAGTGCAGAAGAAAAATCGTGAAATCCGTTTATGTGTTGACTATCGGGAATTAAATAAACACACAGTAAGAGATAATTACCCTTTACCGGTCATTGAGGACTTGTTAGACCGTCTCCGGGGGAAAAAGTATTTTTCAGTCCTTGACCTTCGTAGCGGCTTCCACCATGTTGACATTGCACCAGACTCGGTGAAGTATACGTCTTTCATTACACCTATTGGCCAATTCGAGTATGTAAAAATGCCCTTCGGTTTGAAAAACGCGCCTCCTGTTTTTCAAAGATTTATAAATAATATTTTTAAAGAGTTTGTAGTGGCTGGCCAATTGCTCATTTATATGGATGACATATTGATAGCCAGTGAAACAATAGAAGACCAAATTAATACCTTAGAAAACGTAATGCGTACAATTAGGGAACATTCTTTGCAGTTAAGACTTGATAAGTGTAAATTTCTTTATGAAGAAATTACTTTTCTTGGTTACGTAGTAAACGTCAATGGGATACGCCCCAATGAGGACAATCTGCGCGCAGTTAGTGAATTCCCAGTACCGAAGAATGTAAAAGGTGTTCACAGTTTTCTTGGTTTGTGCTCGTATTTCCGAAAGTTTGTACAAAATTTTGCTACTTTAGCTAAGCCTTTATACGACCTGTTGAAAAAGGACGCGATTTTCCAGTTCGGGCCGGAAGAATGTAAAAGTTTCGAAGTTTTAAAATCGAATTTACTGAACTCCCCTATATTGTCAGTCTATAGTCCCTTCAACGAGACAGAATTGCACTGCGATGCAAGCAGTATTGGATATGGTTCTATATTATTACAAAAGCAAGACGATGGCAAGTTTCACCCAGTATTTTATTTTTCGAAAAGAGCGACGGAGGTCGAGTCCCGGTATCACAGTTATGAACTGGAAACTTTATCTATCATTTACGCGTTAAAAAGATTCCGAATTTATCTTCTCGGGATTAAATTTAAAATAGTAACAGATTGTCAATCCCTTACGCTTACTTTAAATAAAAAGATTTTGAACCCTCGGATATCACGTTGGGCTTTGGAGCTTCAGAACTACGATTATACTATCGAACATCGATCAGGGAATAGAATGAACCATGTTGATGCTCTAAGTAGACGTACACAAGTGCTAATTATAGAAGAAAGTCATTTTGACTTTGCCCTTGCTACAGCTCAGAAGCGTGATCCTACCATCTTAAAAATAATATCCGAGTTAGAAAAAACCGATAGCCAAACATACACTCTTATTAACGGCCTTGTTTATAAAAAGAACAAGGATGACGTTTTGTTCTATGTTCCCCAAAACATGACAGAACAGGTCATCCGTACTCATCATGAAAATCTTTGCCACGTAGGCGTGAATAAATGCTACGAATATTTAAAAAATTATTATTGGTTCCCTGAGATGAAAGCTAAAATAAAAAGTTATATAGAATCCTGTCTGAAATGTGCCTATTTTTCCCCTAGTTCAGGCAAAGTTGAGGGTAATTTACATAGTATACCGAAAGGAAATGTTCCTTTCGAAGTACTCCACGTCGATCATTACGGTCCATTGCCGACCACGAAAACTAAGAAGAAGTATGTATTTTTAGTTGTAGATGGATTAACAAAATTTACAAAACTTTATGCCGTCAATAGCACTACAACTGCAGAAGTCATTTCATGTTTAGAATCCTATTTTAATACATACAGTCGCCCAAGTAAAATCATATCTGATCGAGGCACTTGCTTTGTCTCAAAAGAATTTTCAGATTTCCTTCTCAATAACAATATACGTCATTGCAAAGTTGCTACTCATTCGCCGCAGTCGAATGGCCAAGTGGAGAGAATGAATCGTTTCCTCAATCCAATGCTTTCAAAGGAAGCTGAAGAAAACTCGACAGGGAATTGGTATAAAAAATTGGTAAAGGCAGAATTCTCAATTAATAACACTATTAACAGAAGCACTGGCTTTTCACCGAGTATGTTACTTTTCGGGGTAAATCAAAAGGGAGAGGTGTGTGATAAGATCATGGAATACATCGAAAATATAAACTGCAATAAACGTAACTTGGTACAAATGAGGAAAAAAGCTTCGGAGACGATAGAGAATAATCAAGTCTATAGCAAGACTTATTACGACAAGAGGCACAAACCGCCTCGAAAATATCATAAAGGGGACTTAGTTATGATTAAAAATGTTGTGACAATTCCGGGGATAAACAAAAAACTTTTAGCGAAATATCGTGGGCCTTACGAAGTTTATGAAGTATTAGACAAAGATAGATATATGATTAAAGACGTTGACGGGTTACAACTAACGCGTTTACCGTATGATGGAGTCTGTTCCCCGGCTAATATGAAGCCATATATTTTATGTGTCTCAGAGGTTTGAACATGGTTTCGACAGAAAAGTCTTAACGTATAGTTGTTATATTACTGTAAGCTAGTATGTTATATAAATATGTTGTAATGTCAATACACGAATTTTGCAAATAGGAACTTATGTGTCATTTTCAGGCATTTCCAAACATATTAAAAAAAAGTAAGATGTACTCACATCTCTATGAAATGTATCCATATTTAATTTATTAGTTTCAATCGTATTATGAAAGAAAATGTTGTTCTCTTAAAGTCTAGTCGATTTTGATACAAAAAAAAAACGAATTTTAATAATATAATTGTATGAGTAATTATTGTAAATTATTTTTAATATATTAGATTCATATGTACGTAATAGAATCGATGATATTTAACGTATTGTATATGAACAATTTTATAAAGGGAGATCGATATACATTGGTTTAATCGAGTCGATTAAATATCAGGATAGCCGAGCTGTAGAGGCTCTCTTATTAACATTCGAGAAAACAAAGAAAACAGATCCAAAAATTATAAACCGCTATGTGTCGATCTCTCCTATTTCAAAGCAATAAGGATTGCTATCGTTGTTATCAGACAGTTCTAAATAAATCTCTGACCAGAACAGACGTGTTATTTCTAGTCTTCTTTTTGCTTCGCTTCCTTCCGTTATCCCCATACTTTCATCTTCATATGGTTAATGAGTGAAAGGCGAACAGCTGCATGCACAAGTTTTTCAAATGACGATATCAGGCTATCAGAGAGAGAATGCAACATTTTTATACGCGCTGGAATACAACCATAAGTCGGAAAATTTTATGAGTTTATATGGGGATGTATTGGTGCATATTTGCTCGTTTGTTTTGATTTATGAAAGAAAACAGCTGATTCAATTTTCTTTCCTTTTCTGTTCTGTATACTTTACCATAAAGAGAGAATCTGGCTTTGTCTGGCCGAGTTCACAAAGTATGCGTTGAGTTTTGCTCAGCAGCAAAGCCTTCTACATTTACAAGCCATGCACAACAAAATTTCACACTCACATTCAAAGGTGCATGGGACTTCAATTTTGCTGTCAGACTGTGTGGAGTGCGGTTATGTACGTTTATTGGGAATAAATTATTGGGGATAAAATCTTCTTTAAACCAAATAAAAACAAAAATTATGGACATTAATTGTAACATTTATTAACTACATATTATAAAGTTGTTATAATGTAAATAATAAATGTAACGTAAATAATGTAATGTATAAATGTAATATACGAAAATTTTGCTTTTATCTTTATAAAAAAAACTATTATTTTTAACAAAAAATCCCGGCACTTTCATTAATAGAAAACTTTCCGCGGCACGAAACACTTGTTTTCCTCGTTATCAAAGGGATTTTGATATTTTTTTCTCCATTGCCAACATAAACCCCGTAAATCTTATTAATAACACTATTTATTTAAATTGCAAATTTATGACAGGTAAATTGGGTACTTTTTGCATTGTACGTTTTTTACATTGATGGAATAGCTCTTATTTTCAATAAAATCGCACTCGAAACAGCACTTTCCGCGGAACGAAAACTTCTTTCCCTTTGATTTTAATGGGACTTCGATATTTCACGAATTTAAGTTGGGACTTCATACAACCACACACACACACCTACAGCATGGCTTGTAAATATAGAAGGCTTTGCTCAGCAGTGATGTTCATATATGCACGCACACAATCAACGGTCGGAAATTTTTGTATGAAGATGAAAGACTTGTTATTACTAGACTTTGGGCTTGACTGGGAAGGACTCAGTCAATTCTCCTTGTATTCTGACTGTACACCTTGTATTTTCCATTGGTTAATTTTACTATCTTTTGAGGGATGTTTAGGTCCAACATTGTCACATACATTTGTATTCCCAGCATTTTCGGAGGATTTGCCTTATTGAAAAAAGTTGTTCCATTGTTGATCTATTTCTTCTGAATCCAGCCTGGTATTCACTTATTGCGGCTTCTTCATAAGGTTCCAGTCTGGCATTAATTATATTTGTCATTATTTTATATACTGTGCTTAAAAGAGATATGCCTCTATAATTTCCACAGTTGAATCTGTCCCCTTTTTTGTGTATTGGGCAGATAATGCTTTGCTCCCAATCTTCCGCCATTTTTTCGTTCCTCCATATGTAGCGTAGTACCTAATTTATTCACAGCTGCTGAAAGCGATTCGCCTCCTTGTTTGATAAACTCGGCTGGGATGTTATCAATTCCTGCAGATTTGTTGTTTAAGGATTATACGGCACTCTGTAACTCTTCCAGGGTTGATACATTTATTTCTCTGGTGTCATCGTTATTCTGTAGACGGAAATCTGGTACAGGTCTGGTGCTTTCATTTGCGTTCAGCAGCAGAGCCGGTGCTTTGGTTTTTTGCGCCCGGTGCAATATGCCATATTGCGCCCCATCCACTGATTCTCGGTACAAGGGATCCTGTGCTTCTCATTTCGTTTATTTACCTCTTTTAAAAAATCACGAAACTTGAAGTTATATCAATCCCAGTAAACAGTTAAGTTATATCAATCCCAGTAAAAATCTGAAAGCTGAAATCTGTGGTAAGTTCCTGCACAAGGGGAAGTAGAATTTCCCCACTTTTTCTTACATGACAAAGTACATGGACAGAAATTCGTGAATTTCTGGCATCCGCGCGATCCACATGAGTTCGGACATTGGCATATTTGATGTACCTCGAACAACGGTACGAGATGCCTTTAGACGATATGGGGAGACTGGCTCATACTCCCAGAGGCCAGGTCAATGTAGACATCATTGCAATTCCACTCGAGATGACTGCTTTATTGTCAGCAACGTGTTGAGAGATCGCTTTTCCTCTGCTACTGAAGCTCGTACGCGTCTGTTTGAGGTCAGAAATGTTAGAGCAAATGAACGTACGATTAGAAGAAGACTGACAGAAAAAAAATTTAAGGGGTTTTCCTCCAACTCGGACCACACAGCTTCTCCCACAGCACCGTAGAGCTAGACTTGGTATTGCGCAACATTATTGTGATTGGACTATGGAGCAGTGGAAGGACGTACTGTTTTCAGATGGGAGCAGAATAGCCTTAAGGGGGGAGCCTGCTTTAGAGGCTTCAAAAAATCTATTTTTTTGAGGAATTTTTAGGGAAGGAAATAAATATTTAATTGAAACGAAACTTTCAGGTATTATTGTTATATATTTCAACATTTTTCTCAAATTTTTTCATTAACATATATGTCATAATATGCCGGGTACAAGCATTTCGCCGAGTCGCCTCGAGCGTGCATGTGTCGTGTGGCGGGAAAGATAGGAACAAAATTTAACGTCCTATCGAAACGAGACAAAATTGATTGTATTCAGGATTAAATTCTCTTCTACTTGAACCTAAAAAATCTAAAAAAAAGTTATAATTAACCCACTTTTTAAACAATCTAAGGTGAAATTTTTTTTTCCAAAAAAATTTTTTTTTTAAATTGCGAAAAATTGTTGAATTTCTCACTTTTTTTTAGATTTTTTAGGTTCAAGTAGAAGAGAATTTAATCCTGAATACAATCAATTTTGTCTCGTTTCGATAGGACGTTAAATTTTGTTCCTATCTTTCCCGCCACACGACACATGCACGCTCGAGGCGCCTCGGCGAAATGCTTGTACCCGGCATATTATGACATACAGTGAGCATCAATATAAAGTTAACACAAATTCCCCTTTATTTTATTTTGAGCCTTTTAGGGAGCCTCCAGGACCCCCTTAGAGGCAAATGCGAATTTTTAAATTATTTTTTAATTGTAGTAGAGACTGTTACGAAGATTTTAAGGGGTCGTGTAGCCTCCTCCGATTTTTTTTGAGGAGGTAAAAACGTGGATTTTTTAGTGTATTTTTGTTGTTGAGCCTTTTGTGTTAACTTTATATTGATGCTCACTGTATATGTTAATGAAAAAATTTGAGAAAAATGTTGAAATATATAACAATAATACCTGAAAGTTTCGTTTCAATTAAATATTTATTTCCTTCCCTAAAAATTCCTCAAAAAAATAGATTTTTTGAAGCCTCTAAAGCAGGCTCCCCCCTTAAGAGGTCCAGATGGGCGTCAGCGCGTCTACAGACGTAAAAATGAGAGGTTTGCTCCCTGTGCTATAACCGAAACAGTAGGTTATTAAGGTAAATCAATAATGATTTGGGGAGGTATCTCCTTAGAGGCCCGTACCGATCTTGCCATTTGATCGATGTACACTAGATCTTGACCATCGGCTAATGCATGATAATGCACGTTCCCACTTCGCTAGATCTGTCACACAATACCTTAATGAGGTCGATATTCAAACTTTGTCATGGCCATTGCGTAGTCTTGATCTTAATCCAATCGAACATGTTTGGTACAATGTTAAAAGGCGGGATCGGGCAAGAGTACCAGCACTTACTACTCTAGGAGAGCTCAAGATCGCTGACGGATATTTGGGACGTCAGGGAGCCCGAGGTGGTAACACCCATTAATAAACTTGCAGTAAATTATAAAAAATTTCGGTTTTATTTAAAATAATCAGTCAACAAAAAAAAGGCTCTAAAAAATCGATTACGTGGAATAAAATGTTAATAAATCATTTTTTAGTCCATACCATCCATCAAGATTACAAGAATTTTTTTAAATTTGAATTTCTAAAATTGCGCCCTTGACCAGATGCACCCGGTGCGAGTGCACCATTTGCACCTATTAAAGCGCCGCCCCTGATTTCATTCAGCAATTTTGAAACAAAGTGCAGCAACAGCGCCCTCAAGTTAATATCAGTTATCAACCTAGTGTGTTTGATTTGTAAGAAGTTTTAAAAAGTGTTCCAAATAAATGAGAATTTCTCGAAGCTCGAAGCCACAATCTCTTGAAATTTCCTGCACGATTAGTACAGGGGCAGAGATTGTTTTTTTTTTTTCAAAGTTTTAAATTTTTTAAAATCTGAAAATGCGCCCCGGAAAAACTGCGCCCGGTGCAAGTGCACCATTTGCACCTATGAAAGCGCCGTCCTTGTTCAGCAGCTCGCTAAAAGATTCCTTCCACCGTTTCTTTACATCTTCACTACCTGTAACTATAGTGCCTTCTTTTGATCTACATAAACCGGAGGAGGGTTTGAAGCCTTTCTTGAAGAGTTTTGTTTTCCACAAAGTTTTCCTCTGCTCTCAGGATGTAATTGTTGAGGAATTGTCATTTCTTCTTCCTGCAAATGTTTTTTGCTGTTCTTCTTGTTTCCTCGTATTTCAATTTCTTGCTCCTCGTCGGTCTCTCTATGTATATTTTCCTATTTCTGGCTTCTGTGCGTTTGTAGCCTACAGTCTCCTTCGGGACATCTCTTCATCTCTTCAGTCCATTTGTCCTCAAGTGTATCTGCAATATTTATGTTTAGGCTTGGACTTATCCTTTCTGCTAGCGCTGCCTGATATCTCTCCAATACGGTCTGTTCTTGGACGCGATTAGCGTCGAATTTATTTAGTTTGTTGTTTCTTTTTTCTTGTGTGGATAGCCGATATCTGAATCTAGCTTGAACTAGAAAATGGTCTGATTCACAATTCGCACCTCTACGGGATCTTACGTGGAGGATACTGGAAGCTGCCCTTCTGTCGATGAGTATATGGTCTATTTGGTTGCAGTATCTTACGCTTGGATACCACAAATTGGTTTGTGCATTTGTAAATGTCCTTTTTTGGGAAACATGTTGAGCTGACGATCATATTTTTGCTCATTGCAAAATCGATAACACGTTGTCCGTTGTCGTTTGATGTTTCGTGGAGACTTTCCTTTCCAATGGTCGGTCTGTGCTAATTCTCTCTTCCAATTTTGCCGTTGAGGTCTCCTATCACCATCTTGATGTCATTGGAAGGGACCCTGTTATATACGTGTTCAAGCTTATAATAAAAAGTGTCCTTTGTCGTGTCCGA
Source organism: Thereva unica (assembly GCA_949987705.1). Taxonomy (NCBI): domain Eukaryota; kingdom Metazoa; phylum Arthropoda; class Insecta; order Diptera; family Therevidae; genus Thereva; species Thereva unica. The sequence continues at coordinate 32,201,140 of OX465284.1, read as the reverse complement.
TTTCTCCTCCGTCTCCGCATGTACGTTTATTTTATGATTGAAAGGGTGAAGAATTTCGTTCGGAGTCGTATTGAACATAGACGTTCACTGATTGGCTTGAACTCTATGACATTATCTATGATTGACTTGTGTGTTACGAAGCCTACTCCTAAGTGATGTTCTATTCCGCAGCTGTAGAATATCTTGTAGTTGCCAAAGTCCATTGTTCCGTCTCCTATCCATCTGATCTGAACTTTGCGATGAGTATTTTTCGAAGAACGCTCATTTTCATAATAAGTTTAAATAATGTAAACGTGTTGTGGCAATGTATACCCGTCCAGGGATGAAAATGTAGGTACTACCATTTACTAAAAAAAATAGGTTATGTCATTTATTTATTTATTTATTTATTTATTTATTTATTTATTTATCTACGCCAATCGGCATTATACATACACAGATTACATTAGATTACAAATGGGTTATACAAAAAAACAAGATGACGTTCGGAGAGACGACAGAATTAATTAAATAAGATTTGATTACAAAATTGTACAATATTCAACAGATGAAAATTTATTGATCATTACAAAGCAAATTTTTAATACTCCCAGAAAACGATGACAGGGATCCTCCAAAAAAGTCAACATCCGCGTAGCATTGGTTCACAAGCCTGGCTATTCGGTTTTTGGGTCCATGGTAGACGTAATTTCTACTAGAGCTTACTACTGACAGCAATCTCCTAGTTCTTAGCTCAACTCTTGAACAGACAAGTCCAAAATCAGCTAGAATTTCTGGCGAATCGATCTTTCCGTTGATGACTTTGAAGAAGAAAGACAAGTCAGCCACCTGTCTGCGACTTAATAGGCTACTGAGCTTATATTGTTGAGCAATGTCGCTTATGGTGTTAACATGCTCAGAACCCTCAATATAGAGTAAGCATTTACAAAATTTACGTTGTATTTTTTCAATACGATTGATGTGTTGTTGAGTATACGGAGACCAAACCACAGATCCATACTCCAGTATAGGTTTGACGAACGCTGAGAAAAGAAGTATCAGGGTTTTGGCATTTCTAAACTCTTTGCTTGCTCTATAAATAAAACCTAGGTTTCGATACGCACGAAGTGTTATGGCATTGATATGTTCGGAGAAGGTTAATTTGTCATCAAATATTACTCCAAGGTCTTTAATGGTTCTAGCCGTTGGGACGATTTGGCCATCAAGTATGTATATTACTGGAAGTTGCCTCTGGGATCGCGTAAATGAGATCGCTGCACATTTTTTTATGTTTAAGGATAATTTATTTACAACACACCAAGCCTCAATTTCGCAGATGTCGAGCTGGAGGGTATAAAGATCTAGCTCATTATTAATTTCTCTATATATCTTCATATCGTCGGCATATAATTGATATTCTGAACTGATGTTATCACCTATGTCGTTTATAAAGATGTTGAAGAGAGTTGGACCCAAGTGCGAACCCTGAGGGACGCCAGAAATAGGATAAAATTCATTTGATAGGTGTCCATTAACTCGTACCTGAAGACGTCTGTTACAAAGGTAAGAGCGCAACCATGCCAAAGCTTTAGACCTTACACCATATAGACTAAGTTTTTTCAGCAGGATTTCATGGTCTACCGTATCAAAGGCTTTACTAAAATCCGTATATAAAGTATGCACTTCCTTTCCTTTGCTTAGTGAGTTCAAAACATAATTAACATAACGAAACAGATTCGTGGTCGTGGATCTACCGCCAAAGAAACCGTGCTGCCTAGTGACTATAATATTTTTGAAGGCAAATATCAATTGTGGCAAGACTATTTTTTCCAGAAGTTTAGCTAACGCTGACTGAATACAAATTGGTCTATAGTTGATCACGTTGGATTTATCACCAGATTTATGGATGGGGTTGATATAGGACAGTTTCCATACTGCGGGAAAAAGACGTCTTGTGCAAAAATTATACAATGCTGACATCTAGGCGTCACATTTGGATGACCCTTTATATTACATGCTATTTTTTCTATTCCGCGAAATCTCCTGAAATAATAAGAAATCTTAAGTCACATTATACCGTTAAATAATTAGTATCCTAAAGAAAACCCTGTATTTGATATTTTGTTGTTCCTTTAAACAAATTCCTCGAGCTCAGTTTTCCGCCATTTCTGAAAAAAAAAAAGAATAAATTTTTGACAGATGTATTTTTGATATTCAACCCTGAAAACACATTTTTTTACCTCTCAGAATTGTTATAACGCATCTGAGCTATGATAAAAGCATTTCACTTTCGAATTTAAGAATTAAAATTAGACTAGCCTTCAAATGTTCGCCCCTCTGCTTGACAAGGATCCAGTATTTCCTCCTCAAGTTTCCTTGCACTGTCACAAAACAAAAGCGACAGCTGAAAAGAAAAATCCCAAATCGTAGTTAAAAATAGACGAAATTCAGGGCCATTTTATGGACAAAAGTGCAAGCGATTTATTTTCAATTTATTTTCCTTTTTTCCTTCGAAAAATAATTTTTCTTCTCTATTTATTTATTTTATTTTGTATATTTTTCACCCGAAAACAAAAAAAACAACAACAACACAAACATCGTCCGTCACATTTTTGTCTAGACGAATTATTTAACGATTCGGAAAAAATGTCTAAAATTTTTTTTTTCAGGAAATGCCGACCGCGAAAAAGTTTTTGTATCAATGGAGAAATGAAGATCGACTGCGGGAATCTGTTTTTATTTTTATATTTTTATTTTTAAATATTTTTTTTTCTTCCATTTAATTGCGGCATTTTTTCCTCTCTCTCGGAAAAAAACTGAACACCGAAAAAATAAAACTGAACGAAATCAAATATCCCTCGATATTCGGGAACATGATGGTGACGAGCGATGAAAGGAGAACTTTTTACATAATTTTATTCGCCGACAATTTCGCCGGGGCGTTGTTTATTGAAATATTAAATTGTAAAAAAGATTATCCTTTTTAAAATTTCGACGGGGCGAAAAAATTAATCCAAATCATTTTTTTAAATTGTTTCGTCCTTTATTAATTGAAATTATTGTAAATATGCGGACGGAGAGTGAAAGTGGCAAAGGAATGCGCTAAAAATTTGTTATGGAAAGTGTAAAAGGTGTGAACATATTTTTTGCGAGGGCGAATTCGAAGGGTGGGTGATTCATACTTTGTTGTATGTAGCGAGGTTGTATTTTGGCAGTTTTGTTTATGTTTTTGATTGTAATTTGTGAACAAATTGTTTCAGCGAAAATATTCCTAAGGGAATTGAAACGATATCGGGCATATTTTGTTGTCAGAGAACATTGCTTTCACTCGAAACTTAGAATATGAACCATAAAACCAATAAATCTCTCTCTTATACATTAAACAAAAAAAAAAACGGCAAGATGATCTGAGATAACTACGAATATTTAGGAATTATGCTTCTAATCTTCTTCTTCTTTGACGGCTCTATAACCGATATCCGGTCCTGACCTCTCGCAACTGTTGTGCATCTTTTGACAGTTACTCACCAAAGTTTCAGCCATTTTGGACGTCCAGTTGTTATTTGACAATTATTTGAGTGTGTCGTGAGTGTGAGTATCGAGCTGTCATTAAATTTTGTTTTGAAAGGAAATAAGCCTGACCAGAAAGTCAACCCTTTAGGGTTTACTAGTGTTACTAGTAAAAACATAAACAACAGCAACAATACGCCTACGCAAATCAAAGATGAGTTGGACTCTATGTACGTGGACTCGGCACCATCCTGAAATTCTGGGCAGCTGCATTTAACCGTGGCCGTGAGAGTTTGGGAAACGATGAACGTTCGGACGTCCAAAGCTGCAACTACTACTAATACAGTCAAAACGGTGGACTGCGAAGGGGGAACCGGCTCCAATTGGTTTTTTCGGCTGGGAAAAGTGATGGTGACTGCTTTTGGGATTGCCATGGAGTTATCTTAATCGATTATCTTCAAAAAGGAAAAACCATTACATGAGCGTACTACGCATCATTACATGACAAGACAACTTTTCAGACCACCGTGGTACGCGAACACGATTCTGGGTAAACCAGCAGGTTGAAATTCCTCAACTGCACTTAAACTCAAGAAGGATTCATTGGAAGAAGTTCGATTAGGGATTATAGAGAAAATCGAAGGTAGAAATACTTTCCCAACTACTATCCGCACGGCTTATAAGGTCTGGCCAGTATCTCCCGAGGTCGAAGGAAGATCTCTTAAAACTTAAGAAGTTAGCAACAGAGATCTTCAAAAGTTGCAACCAACAAGACTTTTGGCGGCCTTACAAAGACTACCTAAAGCAAAGAAAAGAGCTGTACCTGGCAGGGGTATTGCTAATCTAGCAAGAGTCTAGGAGATTCTGCCAGACTATGCAGTTTGCTCTCCAAATGATACCAGTCCGTCCTTTATAAAAAACGGTACGGAGCATAGTCTAGAGAGAACTACTATTGAACACACACTTACCCGGTTGAAAGGGCGAAATAGAGGTCGAAACAACAGGGAATGGGCAGAGACACTCCTATTAGAAAGGAGAATGTACTCGGGGTGATTAATAGGTATCTCCCCTTTCAAATATGTAATCCCGTCCGGAAGGCATACTAGTCATGCATCTCAGTTAGTAATACAATGGCTGGTAATCACGTTCAAGGCCTGCGTGTGAATCAGTTCCATCCCCATAAGCTGGACGCGGGCGAGAATCTTCTTCTTTCCAAAGATGGAGAAAAGGTCATGAATCCGCGAAGGATTATAGGCCGATACGCCTTATATTCCACATACTTCAGATACTGGAAAGGGTATCGACTCTCACATTTGCCAATCAGTAGATGTGAATTCACTGTCGACAGCTCATCAGGTCTATCTAGCTAGACAAGAGCGTAGCTGAGGTAGTAGCATACGTAGATGACCTAGTGATAATGGTGTTAAGATGTTTCCAATCGGGATAATTCTAATTATGCCAAGACGCCTAAATAAAGTTGGAAGTTGAGCAGCAGGCTGTAGTCGGTCAGTCAATCCTAGAAAAACTGAGCTAACGCTATTTCACTAGGAAAACGAAAAGACCCACCTTCAATATCCCTAGGTTGGAGGGGCAGACCCTCACTTAATCCTCCAGGGTGAAAGTTCTAGATCAACTGCAGGTTGAATATCGCGAAAACGGCAAGGAAAACCTACATAGCCTTATATGCCTGTAAAAACGTCTTCGGCAAGAGCTGGGGTACCGTGCTACCCCCAATTCTCACGTATGGCTCGCTATTACGATGAATAGCGCTGGGCAGGACCACGAACGCCCTTGATTTTCTCTTGCATCTATTGCCCGCGCCCGACCTTCACATCATATATAAATAAATAGATAAATGAAACCCATCAACGCATCATCTTGAACCTGCTATTCGAGGTTGCGGGCGCTGCAACCACGGACTACCTTCTTTGTCTAAATACCCTCAAGAAGAGACGCAGAAGTTCTGACAAAGAACGATATACGAATATTCAACGAGTGCTCTAAAACGTTTGAGGGCGTTGTGGCAAGATTTTTGTAGCGAGTACTATTCACAGTCCTGGCACCTCCCGTTGCACACTAGTATCTTGCAAGCGGAAGTGCTAGCGATTCTGCAGACCTGCCAGTCCAAGTAAAAATGATATCTGTAATAGGCGCGCACGGAATCAAAACGCCTGCAGGGCGCTCGCAACAGGCTTTCTTAAGGGTTTTCTTCACAATTGGGGTCTTAAAATGAATGTCTTCTAATCTATAGCCCTGCCCTAAAAAGTGGGCAAAGCGTATTTTTGCGGTTTGAATATTTAAATCACTTTTATTTCCACAATCTCGGATCCGCAAATCACATAAATTTTGAACCTTCGAAAATGTTAAATATTTCACGTTCACCACACAATATCGTTTGTTTTTATAATTCTCACAACTTATAACATCACATTTAACCATTTTTAAAAAATGTAAATTTCAAAAGTGATTCCGGTGTTTACATGGAGTGAAAAAAGGTTTGTAGCCTAAGGAACAAATTGGTGCCATGAAAAATTCCTCATGAGCAGTCCATTCTATATGTCAGTGGTCAGACCTATACTTAAATGGACAAGGACCAGAAAACAAAGTCTAAGGTTTTGAATTTCGCGACTATCGATATCCACTACAAATGGCTTGTTGTAGTTTAACTGTGATAATAACTTAAATCTCGTCTACTTTCAAAAACTTATCATAAAACTCTACGTAAATATGGCGAATATCCCATTAAAAACCAAATTTCAATTCACAATAAAACCGCATTTGCGAAGGTATAAATCCGTGATGAAATCGTCCCCATCTCAACACATTGCCACACAAAAAATGTTATTTATTAGTTTACTCAGAATCCAAAAAAACTCTTTATACTAAGGCAGTCCAACGTTTTTACCGGTAATTGGAAATTTTCACCCACCTAATTGGGGGACCGCCGAACCAAAAAAAAAACAAAATACAGAAGGAAAAACCCCCACATTAAATCCTCACAACACGCGAATTGGCGAATCATTCATTGACCCTGCGATAAGATCTTCTTCTCTCAATCACACCTCACCAACTCCACCCGTCTACTATCGACCAGCTGGAGACGCCCGCCCCCTCCAGTCACACTCTTATTGTGGCGTTTCTGTTTGCGGCCGTCGTGACGAACGAATTTCACCTTTCGGCGTCGATTACGGGCGAAAATCACTCAGAAAACAAGTGCGCCACCTCTCGTCCCCACGAGTTCCAGCTCGAAGCTAAATCTCGCCGCCTCCTTTTCGCCGTAATTTTTTCGTCGTCCTTCGATGATGATGATGATAATCTCGAGCTCTCCCGCGATATGAATACATTTTTCACATGTTTTTAGGGGCAGTTCGAGCGAGAAGGGACGACTTTGCACAATTTCCCGTGGAAGGGGACCGCCGCCGCGAACGCATCACACGAAACCCAAACACGGCGGCGGAACAGCAGAACGACGGGCAGACAATGGAAAGTAAGAAAGTGGAAAAAAGAGCAACAGGCGTCGAATAATTATTAGAATTATGAGGTTGTGACTAGATATGCGAATTAGCAAAAAATAATCGGAATTTCTTAGTCATGCCGGCGGACAACGAAGCCACGGCCTGTCTCGGCCTGGTTTCCCTCTTGGGCATCACTCATGGCAGGCGCACAGCTTCACTCCGTCTCGTTCCACCGTGCACTTCGGCGGATCCGCGCCATGCTCGGGACTCTTAATGCGAGTCGTCGATTCAGTTCAGTACAAATGAAATTGCTGCAAGCTGCTAAATGGGTTGGGGAGGGGGTGCTGGAGGGACTGGCTGCAAAGCCGTTATTATTGGGCCCAAGATGCGGCAGGATGCCAGAACCATGGATAAGGTGAACGGAGTTGATCTTTCAGCCCCATAAACCTAACCTACATCACAACTACGTTGTCTAGACTCCCCCAGACTTCCGTCATTTACATGGCATTTCTTGACCCTAGTTTATAGTTAAAAATTTCCACTGCGCCCCCTCGCCCATGGCCCTGCAGGAGCCACCTTACAGGCCCCATCCCCTATCTCCTGTCCTATCGCATAAAAATCGCAAAAAGTGCAATAAATCTTCTTCTGCTTTCCACATTCTTTTCCTTCGTCTTTTCAGCCAAGGATCCCTTACATAACAGGACTTCTATGATAGTGGAAATAATGAGAAAAAAAGTTCCGTTTCAATTCTTTATTGGTTGCCGGAGTGGCGAGGGGCGGGGGTGAGCATGTGGATGCCGAATGAAGCTGATGGTGACGCCAAATACCCCTCTCCTTACCCCTATTAGGGTCATTTTGAGACACGACGACGAGGAGAGGGGGTGCCATTAAAATGAAGAAAAAGTCGCCTAGACGCGACACACTAGGTTTGATGCATGTCTCTATGCAGTGATGAATAGCAAAATTGGGTCGTCTTGTCTACACCAACACTAGCATATCAATGAAAAGTTTTTAGGCCCGTCTTGTGATTTGTGCTGCTGAAGGGAGGCCAAGGGGAACAAGATTCAGGATTCACAGAAAATATAGACAGCACTGAATTGCCTCTGGGTGCTCCTCTGTGCTTCCTCCGCTCCCCCATCCCACAGCCACTCTATAGCCCCATAGACGTTCATTTCGGATGCAGTCAGGCATTAGAGGGGGGGGCAGAGGGACTGGAGTGGTGCGTCCATTTGAATTGTGGTGCGGTTGTATACTGGTTGGTAATAATTTAGGGGGAGAAACACTCCAGTGCTATTTATTGGCTGATGATCAACCCAAATTGGATGCTATGGAACGCATTCCGATAAATCAATTCAAGTTTTATTTTGCTCGGTTTTCACAAGATTTTGAATTAACTCCGCAGTGGTGGGCTCAAATCGCTTTTTGGTCCTAAAATGGGAGTGAGGGAATGGTAATAGGCTTGTAGTTAATAAAAGCTATTTAGTTTTGTCGGTACTTAATCCCACATTCTTATCTATCTCTAATCTCCAATTTTTTTACGTGTTCAGTGTGATTTCAATTAGCTTAAGGTTAAAAATGCATACCGACAACGTAACTGGGACGATACAATCTCTGAGCACCATAGACATCAACGAAGTTAATCCTTAATTCTAACTTTCTCAGAAATATCAACCAAGATTATCTCAGACAAAATCCAGGATTGAGGCTAAGATAAAAGATTGTTGCTGTGTTGCTAATCATGCCGCGTTGGATTTTTAAATAATGAAGACCGCGGGAGCCTCCTCACTTTGAATGATTCCGGGATACTGTATGGCAGCCAACGGCAATCCAATATTGTCTCATGAAGATCCTGGGTCATGTGAAAGATATCGATGAGTTGATCATGCAGAGAAGTCATCCATTTGTTCACCGCAGAACAATCACAAAAAAACTCTAAAGCGATTTAGACTTAGCTTTCTAGCTAACTCTGGAAATACATATGAGTTAAGTTCGTCCATTAATTACGTGAGGCGTTTAGGAGGGGGCAGGAGGTTAGCCCAGACACGGCCCGATTGAGGTCATAGATTACTCAGTCTTACTAAGGCATGAGGACTTCAGGTATCCGCCTGACAGGCTATGTCATTCAGGTAACGTCATGATTTCCTACAGACATAGAGGCTTGTTACACGGCATAACACTTTCTGCTGTAACAAACCGGTTTGTGCGTGTTATACGAATTTCACGATAAACTGACTGTTCTGCATTTTTTCGTGTAACAATTCTAATGTCTATGTAGTTGTGTGCAATCTGTCAGTTAAGCTAAGTCATTTTCGTAGGCCCCGAGAATGAAATTATGATTGTGTTAGTGTGTTGCTCTGTGCAGTCGAGAATTTTTTGGGGTGCACAAGTAACAAACTTCCCCGCGACCCCTTGCCTATAAAACCGGTTTATTGGAATTATTGGAAGTGTTGATGGAAGAAATGTTATGCCGTGTAATTTGCGTCATAGGCAAACATATTCATGGCCTCAACGAAAACTTCACCTCAACTCACGTCAAAGTTTACCTTCACGTCAAATTTTCAGACCACGGCCTGCTGACGAACTGTGTGTGAATGCCTTAAGATATGGCTAGATCCTACAAAAAAAAATAGTGAGAAAGTAGCATAGTAGCCCGTGGATTGTTTAACCGGCACCGACCAGCCAAACGCGCGACTGGGCGAATGTTGCAGCGTACGAGCCAAGTAACACTAACCCGCGAAAGACCCTTAGAATACAAGAAGGCCCCCCTCGAATTTTAGCGTAGTGAGATTCTTCTTGATAGGTACTCATGTTTAGGTAGTTGTGTGTCCACTACAAGCGGAAAAGGCGTGTGGAATAGAAGAGTGCGAGTGGAGTTCAAATTATCAGTTATCTCAAATCTTGCCCCGCCCCCTCCCATATGAACTTTTTACACGCCGTCATTCCGTAGTCTACTCAGCTGATGGCAATTCATGGAAATTGTAAACAAAGTAGATATTATTTGACAGTCAACTACCCAATTTGGCAGTCGACCGACCCAGGTTTGACAGCGGTTACGTACACGGATTTTCCTCACGAGGGCCCCTCATGCAGTTCTTTATTATAAGGAAAGTCCCGACTTGCTGTGGTAACGCACATACATAAATACATATTTTTAGTGTAAATTCTAGATTTTTTTTCATGTTCGAAAAATCTCACGTGAGATTAGGAGGGAGGGGAGAACCAAATCTCGCGACATCTCACCAAAGGGGGGGAGGAGGGGTCGAAAATTCGCCTCACGTGGTTTATGGACGACTCCTTAACAAGTGGAGATGATTGTACGAGACTAATCAGAATAGCAGCGGCGCAGCAATGCACGCAGTGCGCCGCAGATATGAAAGGCCGGTGCTTGGCTTAGGGGACAAGGGTGTAATTATTATAATTTCTTTGGATACTTAGTGTTCAACCAAATAAAACTTACGTTATTCTCTAAAAAGCTGACCTGCCATTCTGGAAGTTAACCCTTTGGATGAAGTATTGGGTCTAACGGGCGGTACAGGAAGAAATCCCTTAGTGTGGGCCAGTCCAAGAGCGGACCTTCAGCGTTCGGCATGTTTCATCAAAGTCCGATTAACAAAGACCCTCTATACCAAGCTGCTGTGCTTCCCAATAGCCAATTCCGCACCGATGAATACAATGCAACTGGTCCACAAGAATCCCACGAGTATGATAGGAAACGGGAGATCCATCCTGATAGAGACTCCATATTAGGATAAGACATTACACAACTGGGTGCATCTGGTACCCAGAAGAGATACTTATAGCGACAGTGCAAAAATTACCCACTCATGCAGCGCTAGACACGATAACTTTACAGCTGTGTGAAGCTAGCCCCCCGAAATTCGATAATTTCAAAATCTTATAGTGGATTCAATTGACCACTAAATGACCACTAATGACCATCAATAACTTTAATTGACCACCTTCGATTCACGAGAAAATCGAAAAAAACGTTTTGGGGGGCCAACTTCACGGTAGCCCCCCAAATGTGTATTTTTCTCGGTTTCTCTACGGAAAAAAACTGACCACTTTTTGACCACTTTTGACCACCCAATAGATTTTTTGACCACCTAAAAAAATGAAAAAAAAACCATTTTTTTTTTGACGTGACAACGTCTATTAAAACGATGAACGCCGGCTGCATGCACGAAAAATGATGACTCATTGTCCCGTTATATCCCGCAGTAATTTTAAAAATTTGGTCGTAGTAATCTTAAAAATTTGATTAAAATTGTCAATATTTAATTAGATTAAATTTGTCAAATTGTCAACAATAAGCAAAGCAAGCCAAACACTCTGTCTCCTAACTGGGTGCCGGTGTATAAGAAAATAGTGAACATTACACTGACAAAAACTGTGAAATGCAAACGAAAACAGTTTCCTTGCGTTCCTGCTTGTGTTATTACCATTCACAAGTCGCAAGGTGGGACGTCTACTGTTATTGTTTATAAATACTCCTCGGAGCAACCACAACAGTTGGTGTACGTGGCGCTGAGTCGGGTAACGAATATATACTACGTTTCCATGACAGCTTGAGTACTCGAAGGCTTGAAAATCTCAAGAACTCGAGCGCGTATATGCTCTGCCTACTTAAGCGGCATATTAGCTTGAAATGAGCTTGAGTTCTTTAGCTGTCATTTGAAGTTACTATTATATTTCTTCCTTTTATCGTGCTTTTATTTCTTCATTAATATTTTTACCTCCTCATATTCCCACAAATTATCTTTAGACACATTTACAAGTCTAAATTTCGCACTTTCGAGCACTCAAGCTCGGTTTACATGACAAGCACTCGAGCCGATCACAAAAATCTTTTTGATCGACTCCAGTCGAGCTGCTTGCGTTTACATTTGTACTTGAAGTACGCTTCAAGTAAGCTTCAAGCTGTCATGGAAACGCACTAATAGACGGCTTGCACATCATCACGGAAAAAGATGCGCCTTTTATCTTCAAACACGGACGGGATGGGAACGACTCACAGACTAGGCGAAATGTCCGTAACGAATACATTCGACTCCGTGGATACGCCCTTCAAACAATCACTTCGAAAGCAGTGAAATTTTGTGATGACGGAAACAACGCTGGGCAAACTGTAGTGACAAACCTTAATGTTCAGAGTTTGTCTGCGTACTTCGCCGATATTGAAACGGATCCCGTGATACCAAGATCGGATTATTTGGTATTGACTGAAACGTGGATGCGTGACAATTTTGATCCAGTTCCAATCAATAATTATGAATGCATAACCAGGCAGAATAATCGATCGGATTCTGATACAAACGCAGCTGGTGGAGTGGCAATCTATCGAAAATTAACATCAACATCCACGGCCAAAGTTCTCCACGTTGAATTGTCGGACACAACTCGTCTCATCAGAAACACAGGCGAGGTCTGCTTGGCTGAAATTACATGCTTCACTGCTGATACAACGTTTAAAATTGTACTTGGCGCAGTGTATATTCATCCTGGAGCAAGTGTCTCAAACATTAGTGTATTGCTGCACCAAGCACTCTTTCCGTACGTGGATAACAGGCAGTATGTGCATCCGATCATGCAAGTTGATACCAATGTACCAATTCTTCTTTGTGGCGACTTCAACACAAACGTGAAAAATGATGATACATTCCTCAAATTCATGAAGGATATGTACAATCTCGAATGCACATCTGATGTTACTAAGTCAACAACGCTGAGAGGAGCAACCCTCGATTTGACTTTTTCAAGGCACATTACACTTGAAACACTCCCATTCATTTCATACTTTTCCTATCATCGATCTATCCTTAACAGAATAACACAGATTGCAAGAAGTTAAATATCAGACATGTATAAAAGCTGTAATAGCCCAGTCACTTTAAACATGAACCTCTGAAAAAATGCAACTGGAGATTTATCAGCGGGATTCTCTTTATTTTGGGCTCACAAATAATTTCCCAAAAGTCCATAAAGCCAACTGACCGGCTACTCGAGTTATGGAAGGTCAAAGGTCACGAAAATCAGTTTTTCTCAAAAATCTCGTAAAATATCGGTTTTATGCAATTTTTGGCTAAGTAAAGATTGTTCGGGAGAAAAAACTTCATAAAAATGTCCTATACGAAATTCACGTAGAATCAATGGTTTTTGTGATATGGGTTTGGGAAAACTCAAGCATCGCACTGCATTCTTTTCAGCACCACCTTTGAAGTATAATGCAAGCAGTGCTTTTACATGGTATCCCCAGTAGACCTAGTCCAAAGGTTACCAAACATGAAACATTTTTTTTGATTATCTCTCTATATCTTCTATCTCCAGTTCTTCCATGCTGTCATCTTCATCAACACTTATCCCAGAGTAAAATAACGAAATGGGGTTGGCGTCATCATCGTCTACCTCAAGTTCAATGGTTGTATCCTCGGACATCGAATTTTCATCGGGCGGGCCCCACAAGAGCCATACGCAACGGAAAATTGTAATCCTACTATTCTACATTCTGCAATTTATACGTATGAACATAAACCTCTAAAAAAATGCAACTGGAAAATTTTCAGCGGAATTTCCTTTATTTTGGTGTCACAAATAATTTCCCAAAAGTCTATAAAGCCAACTCTAGCTACTCTACTCTACTACTCTACTCGGCTACTCTAGTTATGGAGGGTCAAAGGTCACGAAAATCAATTTTAGTGCATTTTGCAAAACTAAAGTATGAATATTTCTGAAAAATTGATGCGCGATACCCGAGTTTTTCCAAACCCATATCTCTAAAACCCTTGGTTCTACGTAAATTTCGTATAGGACATTTTTATGCAGATTTATCTCACGAACAGTCTTTACTTAGCCAAAAATTGCATAAAACCGATATTTTACGAGATTTTTGAGAAAAACTGATTTTCGTGACCTTTGACCTTCCATAACTCGAGTAGCCGGTCAGTTGGCTTTATGGACTTTTGGGAAATAATTTGGGAGCCCAGAATAAAGAGAATCCCGCTGATAAATCTCCAGTTGCATTTATTCAGAGGTTTGGCCCTTTTTTTGTATAAAGTGACTGGGCTATAAATGAATTTGTTACTACACATTGTTACTTGTAAATAATCTGTTCATTAAAGTAATAAACATATTTGAATTCATTAGTGCAAATAAAAGCTAATTTATCAATCAAAATGAAAGATATGCAATCATTTCATCAATGTTTTCTCATGACGTTGTCACGTTCAACAATTTTTTTTTTAACCCAACGACAAACATCAAGAGGTGGTCAAAAATAAGTAGAAAAAACGTTTTTTTCATGTTTTTTTTACAAGCAGTTTTTATTATTGCAAATTACTTTTCTCAGATTAACCATGGCGTAGAATTTCCTCTTTCGACAGGATATTGAATTCAAAGCCAGGTGAGTTTACCTAACGTGTTTGTTAACATGGTCAATCTGAAAAAGTGTGTTTTTCATCTTAACCAACAATTTTTATTGTTGCAAATTACTTGTCTAAAATTGATCATGACGTAGAATTTTTATTTTCGACTTGGTATTGAATTTGAAGTCATGTACCTTTCGTAAGGTGGGTACGTTTGCATATCATGCTACTTGCGCAAATATGATGACTTAATTATTTAAAACTTAAGATTCCCGCGTGTGACAGTTTCTCATCTACATGGCATCAGTGTTACAAACCCTACCTCGAAACTAAACGCACCAGCGCCTCGCTTGTACATGTGCAGAGAAGGAAAGGGCCTTTTGGTTGTTAAGATGAAAAACACACTTTTCCAGATTGACCATGTTCTCAAACATGTTAGGTAAACTCACCTGGCTTTGAATTCAATATCCTGTCGAAAGAGGAAATTCTACGCCATGGTTAATCTGAGAAAAGTAATTTGCAATAATACCTGACCACCTCTTGATGCTTGTCGTTGGGTTAAAAATTTTTTTTTTTTTTTTTTTTTTTTTTTTCATTTTTTTAGGTGGTCAAAAAATCTATTGGGTGGTCAAAAAGTGGTCATTTTTTTTCCGTAGAGAAACCAAGAAAAATGCACATTTGGGGGGCTACCGTGAAGTTGGCCCCCCAAAACGTTTTTTTCGATTTTCTCGTGAATCGAAGGTGGTCAATTAAAGTTATTGATGGTCATTAGTGGTCATTTAGTGGTCAATTGAATCCACTATAAGATTTTGAAATTATCGAATTTCGGGGGGCTAGCTTCACACAGCTTAACTTTACATCTTAGATTGGTAAGCATTCAAGAGTGTGCTCTCACTCACATACTGCATTCGTTCTCCTCCTTTCTGCTGGGCGTTGCCTAGCATCCATTCGGAGTTAAGAGCGTTACCACTAGAAGGTCGTAGTAGTAGATTAGAATAATGAGAGGTGGAATGCCCAATATTCGAGGATCCACTATAAGGTTTTACATCACTCCCCATCACTCATATGATTATTTTGCTAATTTTAACTTCGGCTGAGTTTAAATAGTTCAGCTGCTGCCCCCGAATAGGATACGCCTGATTCTAATTTTACAAATGCATCCCGCGGGTAGCAAAGCAAGCGAAGAGTGCTACGTAGGTTTTAGTGTCCTCGACCTCTCAATAGCTTGGTTATAAATGGACTAGCGTAGTCTATGTTACTATGCAGGAGTGGTTTGGCTGGGCGCAAACGGTCCGCTTGAAGAAGACCCCATCAGTTCATCATACTTTTCATATCGTCCTTCGATTCTTAAGACGTCGCGTCGTTCGAGTCAAGGAATGGATTCACACTTCGCAATCTGCTAGGAGGGATTGGCTTGTTCTGTGACTAATCACGTCGTGAGGAGATGTTGCTTGTTTGATCCACAGAATGAGAACTCTATCGTGTTCCTCAAGCGTGAGCAAGCCCGGTTGTTTGGCAGATTTTGTCTTGATTTTGTTACACTTACCCCACAGGACACGGTTTCAACTGAAGAGAATGATAATTCTTAAAGAAGCCTCCTTTCGACTGTGCCTTGAGGAATCTGAGCTGGCCTTTCAGCGAGAGAAATCAACACTGGCGGATCCGTAGCGACCTCAATGTTTGAAGCAACGTATAAGAACACTAGTCATCCCATTACGAGAGTAAATGTATTTCTGTAATAAACCTCTTCCTACATTTAATTTAACTAGGGTTGTACATCGTGGACTTTGCGCAACGCTATTCACTTTCCCAACCTAAAACTGCTGGTCTTACACCGAAGCTATTAAAACCTTTTAATAAACTGCAATCATCAACTCTTAACTATTTGCAGAGTAAAAAGAAGTGTTCAACAACAACAAAACCCTCTTTAAAACGAGCGCAGAGATCGAACCTTTAATAACACCTTAAATCCAGCCAAATAGCAGCCGCACAACGTCCCACTAAACAACACATTGGCGAGATGCAGAATATATCTTTTATATCCAGAATAATAAAACCATGATGCGATGGAAAAATATGATTAATATGTGTCCCATTACAACATGCCAATAAGACTGACAAATATGAAGGAAAAAAGGAAGATCCCCGACTGCCCCGCAGCCGCTCAGCCCGCTCTGCTCCGTTCCGTCCATATATATGTACATTTAAGCTTTGAACGTATTATGTGAACCAAACATGACGAAAATACTAAATCCATGCCCAACCACACCCCGTATGGCGGCTTCCTTTAGCAGCAGCAGCAGTAGTAGCAGCAGCAGAATGCCACCATATAATATCCCATCACCCCCACCACCATTACCTGCCCTCTTGCTCTCCCCAATTCTCCGCGCCACTCCGCCAGTGATGCCATCATCATTTTGGCCTCATATTATTCTCCTGCATCATAATGACAATCATACTGGCAATCTGCTAGAAAAATGAGTGAAACCCCCGAAGGAAAATGGGAAAGCAATAATAATGGGCTGGGGGCAGAGCGAAAAGGGAAATGGACCGGGGATGGGGGCATGCCACGAGCTTTCCCAGCAGATCTAATGGGCGATTGTTATAGTTTGTTGTGGTGATACTCATATTTACAAGGGGCTCCTTCCCGTGTAGTGTGTAAACCAGGGGGTTGGGGGCTGTTTGGTAAATGAGTAAAGGGGGTGGAGACCCCTCCTCTCGAGGCCACCTATCTCGTAAAACTTTTTTAATTTTCCCATGCAATATGTGCCGCTCATTCTCTTCTACGAGGTCGATGTGGTGCTCAACTGGACCATATGTGGCTGGTTAACAACTAGAAAAGAAGTTGGTCACCACCCTCCGCCAAGCTCTTATATATGTGGATAACGGGATAACGGAACTACTTTCCAAAAGTTATACTCCAAACTTATGGGTGGGCGGGGAGGTCCACATATATCGTTAATTTTCTAACAACTACATTTTTACTAATAAAACGTTATAGGGCCGTAATAGGTCCTGCCAACGCCACAGGGGGAAGTTAGTTTCAAATTTCGTAATTCATATGGGGGATTGCCTAATCGCGCGGGCATTATCTCTGTAAAAAATGTTCCTTAATGGTGGAAATTCAAGGAGGATATAGTTCAAACTAATATTGTCCAATTATTGTTTTGATTTTTGCAAAAAACTTGGCTCTAACTCAAGGCATCAGAGAATGGCCAAGCAGTACGGGAAACGCTAAGCAAAGGTTCATCCTTGTTCAGCAGTGGAATTTTTAAGATAACAATGAAACTCACGGAAGGATGGAAGCGGTTGGGAGTTGCATAAAAAAAGAACTTTTAGGACATTTTTTTCGTCGAATGCCGCGTACACACCGGGCCAACGAAGGCCAACGAATGGGATTCGCTGACGTTCGTTGGTTCTGTGTGGACGGTTTAGCGAAAGCCAACGAAGATTCGTTGGCGTTCGCTTGCAACCCGTAGCGTGGCGGTAACATCAAAGGAAACAAGCCATTTGAGCGAATGTGGTGTGGACGGGCATCGAAGTTTAACCAACGATTTACAGGCTCGAAGGCCGAAATTTTAAGAGTTTGATGTTTATGGATTTTGTTGCATTTTATAGAAAAGATATTTTTAGTGGCATTTAGCAAAATTAAATTGAAGCATGTTTCGCTAAGGTATATGAAACTAGATATAAATGATTTCGTTATCGTCATCCATAGCACCCTTCGATGCAATTAAACCGAATACCCTTCCCAACGAACGTTTGCTAAACCAACAAATGCTTATGGACGTATCTCCGAACGCGACCGAACGTTCGGTAGCCAACGTCGAATGTCGTTGTTGGCCTTCGTTGGGCCGGTGTGTACGCAGCATAAAGGGAAGACGATTAGACCGAGGTACCACCTTTAGTGCAAGCTCCAATCGACCGCAAATCCCTTCCTATACCGAGATTTGAAACATTTGGTATGTTGTAATGCACAGTGCAAAAAGATGCTATGTTCTTCTATTGGATTATATTTCCTATTTTATAACCTTCGAAAACTCTCTCTGTAACTTTGTAAGAAATACGTAGGTACCAAATAGACAATACGTGATCCCAGCCAATGCCGAACATATACAAAGAAAAAACCATATTAAGGAGAGAATCTTTCTAGATACTAAAATCACTACTGAACTGGAGACTCAATATTGAGGAAAGAGTTAGAAGGGCCTATATAGTTCTCTCGTCATGCAAGAAATAAGAAAGAAATAGAACATAGGCCCATCGAATGGTGTTATGAATGTAAGCAGCCATCGTACCTACCATCCTGACATATGGATTAATAGCTAGCATTAAAGGAGTACAACTGTACCAATCTATGCAGGGTCCCATAAATGCTTGCATATGCCCACAGAAACATTACGCACAACTCCAGAGGACTCGCTAAATACAATCTTCTTCGTTCTTCCACTAGACCAAGTACCTTCATTCCAATTACCTAGCAGTTTGTAGCGCAGTCTGACTCAAAGAAAATGGGAACTGGCAAGAAAAGTCATTAGGACATAGAAAAAAATTTAGTGATAATCCCAAATACCGCGGACTACATTAACCCCAACTTGAAATATATATTTTACATATTTTACAGATTTTTTTTATATGAAAGGAAGGCCCTTTATACTGTTGACAATCTATTTTCCTCGTATAGAGTGCAATGTCAAACAGCAGCTCTAGTCGGGGAGGAAGGAACTGCCACAACCTACCCGCGATATTTTTTAGTCCACCTACTCCCAAACATTACTATCGCGACTTGGACATCGGGACACCGAGAAACAACTAGCTGGAGTGTCATGCCTCCTGAAACAAGTTGAATCTCATCAACCAACTAATGGCATGCGCTGGTGCGGCGGGAAAGGATAGGGAAGGCTATGACAGAAGGAATCAGAAATGTAAAGAGAAGGAAAGTTATGTAGGTGGGAAAAGTGGGAAAGACGAAGAACCGTGGTACTGTCGGGATTCGAACCCGGGATCTTTGGGATGGTAGCCAGGCGCCTTACTCTCTAGATCTAGACTACCGAGGCCTCCAATTTGCCCAGAATCTAAAAACGGGATATTATTAACGTTCGAACTCTTCGTAATCAAAGAAATACGCCAAACGTAATTGCGGACCTTGCCTCTGAATTTAGTTTTAGGTCACGAGAGGCCTTTATTATTTACCTCAACTCGATGGCAGAAAGCATAATAAGGGAACCCACAATTTTTTTTAACTTCGTTAACTTAAAACGTAAGACTTAGGCTACCCGGCAACAATGATCAACGGTAGAAACGGTATTCTTAATCCAGGTTTTCTTCTGTGCTGATGACTGAAATCTCCAGTCTGCCGGACAGTTTTTCCAGAGAAGTTTTCGTGGCAAGCGGTTATCATCTTTACGCACTGAACTAATTAATACGTTTACTTATATTTCAGCGCTTATAGATAATATAATCATATCTGTTGACGATATAATGACCGGTTCAAGCAATCTTGATATCGATAACACCAAATCTTTAACATTAGGTAAATTTCTTAAAATTTGGAAAGAGTCTTACCTAACGCCAATTCACAAAGCGTCTAATAAATACTCGATGGACAACTATTGGGGCATTGCAATCTTGTCAATATTATATAAACTCTTTAAAAAACTAGCGTATGACAAAATTGCTCCTTTTTGCTGTAAACATGCTAAGGGCGACGGCGACGGTGCACACAAATTAAAAAGCACACACAAGAATAATCATCTTCGACATCCGAATGCTACACACGCGCACAGGAACATACGAGAATAGCAACACAATCCCATGTCACACCGCCCAGGCAACTTTGAGGGGCGACGGCATAGAACTTGGATTGATTGAGTCGCCACTCTCGGCGACCTCGTCGTCGAGTGGTCTGCATATTGTGCTGCACCCTTCATACTCATAGAAAAGCTGTGTGTTCTATTCGTTTTTGCCAGTCGCTGTGGAAACTATTTTCGCCCTTAGCATGTTTACACATTTATTGACCCCAATGCCTTAACGAGCAACAACACGGATTCAGGAAGGGACGTTCAGCTACCACTAACCTAATGACTCTAATATCCGAATAGCTATGTGACATGGAGAGTGGTCATCAAATCGATGCCATATATACGGATTTAGCAAAGCCTTCGATCACATTGACCATGGTATTTTGATGACTAAACTTGTGAAATTTGGAATATCGGGTCCGGCCCATGCATGGATTAGATCATTCCTATACGGAAGAACACGAGTTGTCAAATTTCAAGGTTTTCTGTAAAAAAAATCAAAATAAATTCTGCGGTACCTCAGGGCAGTCATCTAGCCCCATACTTATTTAATATATTCTTTTGAGATCTTGCTGAAAAACTAAAAAACACTACATTTATTCTATGCTGACGATCTCAAAATATATAGTGTCATAAGGTCCCAAGACGTAACCGATCTTCAGGCAAAATTGAAGGCGTTGCAATGGAAAGGTGCACCACCAATAAATTTGTATCGAAACTTCAGCAAATTCCACGCAATTACCTTCTCTCGCAAGAGAAACATACAGCAGTACTATATCTCAAAGACAAGGCACTCGACCGTTTTGATAAAATAGTAGTCCTAGACAATGAACTAAATTTCAATTTGCACTATGATAATAGCTGCGTTCCTTTTTTTCCTTTAGTACTTGTGAGCAGAGCAGAAAAGGAACGCAAAATTTTCTGATTTGAGTAAAATCTCACTTAAATTTTTGACGTTACTTTAAACTTTACAAATAAAAAATTCTTAAAAGAAGAATTTGTGACACAATGGAGAAATTAATGCGATAATTTCTGAAGTAAAACGAAAGATAATAATTTTTGATAAATTATACGACTGAAGTTTTATTTATGGACGTTTTTATATGAGCAAATCAGCTCGACACAAATAAAAGCCATCTAGCGGGTAATGGCGTAAGTGAAAATAATTCACAATAGACTCGAAATGGCCGCTTTCCCCCTAGCGGATTTCAATTGTGTAATTGCAAGTGCTATCTACTCGTTTGTAAGGGCAAGTGTAGTTGCTAGTACGCAAGTGTAAAAAATAGTAAAAATTAGCAGAAAAGGAACGCAGCAACAGCCAACCAACTTCTAGGCTTTATAAAGAGAAGGACCAAAGAACTTACCAACGCTCGTGTCACTAAAACACTTTTTTGTACGCTAGTCCACCCAATCTTGGAATAAGCGTGCTTGATTTGGGATCCCATATTCCAGGTTAGAAACAAGAGCCTTGAGTCAGTGCAGAAGAAACTTCTTCTCTTTGCTCTGAGTAGTTTACACGATCCGCGTGATTTTCAAAATCTACCTCCTCTACCTCTAAATCTATCTGCATCTACCGATCTTTGGAATGAAGATCACTTTGAGTGTCTTCCAGTAGAGGTACACCAAGCCGTGGTTACCAAGCCCAAGTGCCCGATTACCTACCGCAGATGTAGGTTACGGTATCTACTGTAAACCCCCAGATAAAGTAGAGCGGTAAGCTTGGGCACCCTATCTATTGTCTTTCAAACATAGTGTACGCTAAACGAGCATGCATGTACACGAACTTCAGTCGGGGCTGTGCTAACAAATGGATTTTTTATCTTCTCCATCAGCCAAACCGGAATCATATTGATAAGGTCCAGTAGGACAACGTCTGAATTAGCTTGGGACTACTAAGGTGACTTTGGTAAGTTGGGCATTCTCGATAAAATTAATCCTGTTTATGTGCCCGAATAACCCGGATGCTCTGGCAAACATTATGCAGCGGAACTGGCTTCTGTTGTAACCCTTGAAATTGTCCGTAGAAATATCTAAGCGACAAACCTCGAGGCAAACTACTTAGCTTTGTCAAGCACTCTGTCCCACACATCTGAGGTACAGAGTCTTTTAAGGACACAATAAGTCGCAAATGTGGGCCACGTCAGTTCTGGACCTGACATATAATTGAAAGAAAAGGAAAAATAAGTACCTATACATATTCTTTGAAATTCTGCTGTTAGAGCCCCCACCATTAAAGAAGGGAATTGGAATTGCTGTCGTTTCCATGTTTTTTCTGACCGAACTGTAAATCGAACTTCGTAAAAAGAGATTCATATCAATTTACACTAGTATGTATATGCGTTTCTAGTATTTTTCTCGTTACTTTTAAC
Organism: Thereva unica; assembly: GCA_949987705.1. Lineage (NCBI taxonomy): Eukaryota > Metazoa > Arthropoda > Insecta > Diptera > Therevidae > Thereva > Thereva unica. Next base: position 32,178,665 of record OX465284.1, on the reverse strand, counting down.
CATATGACCATACAGCAATCAGGGATACATTTCACTTAAAGTAGATGTCTTAACATTATCTGTGCAGGAATCTGACTAAAATTTATGTGCAACATAAGTAGACCCCAACGACTAAAACGTCTCAAAATGACTGGTGGTGTTGGGTCGGACCAGCACTAATTGATGGCCTCTCTTCTTCTGTTATAAGCTAATTGCAAATTTTAACCATACACACACACACTTTTACTGAATTCTTAACAAGTTTTTGATGATGATGACTCCTCTTCAATAATTCAATTTGACGATCTGCGAAAGCGTTCAATTCGTATTCAATGCCAGTTCGTGTGTATTAAGATAATTTTTTTTAGTATGTTTGTCACGTCAGCAGAAAAACTTGTCTTTTTTGATAATAAAGCGAGAAGGACTCATTTGAAGCGTGCGAGTATAGATTTTGCTACGGTTGTTTTTAATTTGCATGATATCCTTGAGCATTTATTTATTATTATTAGTCTACAGGATTTTAAGTAGTATACTAGTACACTTTTGAATCGAAGCGTATGAAGATTACTTATAACCTTGTTCATCGGCACTAATGTACTCAGTCTAACGTTTAACTCATTGTTGGAAGTTGGTTTCAATCTCGTCCGAATTTATGCACGACGTACTGACTTGCCTCTTCTATTTTCCCTTTTAAGCCTGCACAAATTAAAAAAAAACTATTCAGAGACGGCAGATCCAGTGAATAAAATGGGTGCGAAACTAGTTATTTAGTTTTTGCTTATCAAGCTGCGTACGCAGAAACATTTTCGTGGTAGAGACGGCAATGCCACGCTCGGCGACATAAAAATCACAAGGCGGGAATGTGCTTGTTTATTCCTCATTTTGCCACATCTAATACTAAACTGAAGATGTGGTGTCATAGTCTTAATCAGTTCTTTCAGACCAACATATAGCACCCTGATCCATTTCAATCGTTGCTAATATACGGACAAACCAACCTCTCCGATTTTTCACGTATAATCACTGCGTCCCGTATAATGCAGCCTATATCATAATTGATACATAAGTGAGATTTAGCCTTCGCCTCAAATGAATGTTTAGGGTCCTACCCGTAGGGTGTGTGTTTCAATATATTCAACATCACTTTCCTTAACCTTTACTAATCCATAATAAAGATAATAAAGAAACAAAATTGACAATGGGAGTGCTGTGATTCAGATATCACAAAATATGATGCAACCAATCATACTACCCTCATGGCGTGTGGTATTTTTTCTTTGATGTGGCTACGGAGAAACCACGCTAAATGATGGATCTTTTCGTAGATTTTGTTAAGTGCGATATGATACGCTAGTTTGCAACAAGTCGATACCGGACTTTAGTTGTGCAGTAGTGCTAGTCACTTTTGGTTATTTTTGAGTCGTACCAATAACACCAGGTTTCTCTGTTTCTTTAAATTTCTGGCTCCTGACTCACACGGATGCGTCTTTAATCATTAGGAACAAAGAATGGCATTAATATTCTGTTCATTATCAAATTTTCATTATCAAACATTCATTGTCAATTTTTCCAATTTATGAATTGTTTTGCGAAGATCAGATATGATGGCACTCAAATACCCCTGTCTATCCTTATGCTTGCCACCCTATGCTGATTTCGCCAATCCTCTTCTTCTTGCTACAGTCATTGTGGGACTCGGTTCTCTTGTAACGCTTTGCTAGTCATCTTTAATTTCTTATACGAAGTTAGAATTTTTATTGGGTTACCGATCACCTATCTATTGATCGTCCTACGCTTCTTTTTCCTTTCTTCAAACGTTTTTACATATCCGAATTTCTTGTTACGATTTCTCTTTCGTGGGAAACCGTGTAAAGCGCAGTTAATCCTTCTAGGCGGTTTTGGCCGTTTCAGAGGGCTGCGCAACCCCAAAGACAAATTTTAATCCCGCCATCTTGTTCAGCATCCTCGAAAACTGGTAGTGGAGGTACTCTTGTAACGGCTCAAAATATTAACATTTATGGGTTTTTCCGACTCACTCACTGGTTTATGCCCGGTTCACATTATTCCAGTAGCTATGCAGCGCTGGATTCGGTCACTGGACTGGATTGCTACTGGAATAATGTGAACCGGCACTGGAATGTACCCGCCCATTCCAGCGCCACTGGAATGTACCCGCCCATTCCAGCGCCACTGGAATGTACCCGCCCATTCCAGCGCCACTGGAATAGTGTATTGTTGAAGACCAAATTTTTACCATGTTACCGATCAATAAATTTTGAATGACTTTAATAATGTAGATGATGTGATCCAGTTTAGCACTGGACTGGATTGACTCGCTGGATTACTGAACTGGAATAATGTGAACCGGGCATTAAACTCAGCTATTTTATTTGATTATTAGCGAAAAACCTGGCTGCGTTATCGAGTAAAAATAAAAAATGGGCTTATGGGGGGCGAATCACGGCCACTTGGCTTTTTAAGGGCGATATGACGGCCGTAGAAGTTCTACCCATTTTTAATGGGAGCACATACGGCCTCACGGCGGCCAAACTTGACCAAAAGATTTAAATGGCCAAGAGCTAAGCTGTGTACGCGGGTATTCCACGGCACATTTGACCCAAAAAAGAATCTGCACCAAATGTATTGTTGAATTTGTTTTCTGGGGTCTTGAATATTTTCGTTATGTACAATGAATAGCCCTTTCGATCTAGTGTGATTATTTATATTTTAGTGGGAAATTAGAAAGTAAAAAAATCATCTAAGCAGTGCGTTTATAGAATTTTTGAAATTTTCGAATTCGAAGATATGAGCACCGGAGCACATGTTTTTCTCAATAAATACGCGGTGAGTTTTGATTATTCGTTATTTGCAACCTTATAAACCTCTAGATATCCACCTTCACTGGAACCGGAATACAATTGGAAAAATTTCGTCCGCCATATTGGCGCGGTCATTTTGAATTAATAAGTTTTGATCATAAATTCGTTATTTGCTACCATAAAAAATCCCAGATACCAATATTTATGGAAATCGAAACACAATTGGCAAATTCATATTCGGCTGGCCATTTTGAACTTCGAAAATCGGGCTTCGAGATGCATCATGGGATACCTTTACGGTCCTTCGTGCAAATTTCGAAGCTCTGCGATGACTGGTACGCCCGCTATAGCGCACACAAATGTACATACGCGCATGCAAGCAGTCATACATACAGAAACTTTTTTTTATTAATATAGATTTTCCACAATCAAACTCTAAACTTTCTACTGCGATCTACTGGAGAGTGGGTTTTGAGTTCCATTATGCCACTGTGAGTTCGTTTGGTTTACTGTAGAGCTGTGATCGCCATGTTGTATCTTTTAGTAATAATAAAAGCGAGCGCAGAGCGCTCATCCTGTTAAGCCTCAATTATACTGGACGCAACGGAACGGACCGGATTGATGGTTGTAGATCTTAAATCGTATTAGAGGTCGCGCCAAAAGAGTTGATGCTGAGAAAGTCGCGTTTCCCATGCGCAGTAGAATCCCCGCATGCCGTACCCGTCCCTTAGCCTAGTCGCAACAAATTTCGAAGGGGAAATTTGAAAATACATAAGCGCATTTCTTATCAATATGTGCGCAATTTTTATTTGTGTGCAGCTTTAATTTCCCCAGCTGCGCGCTCCGGCATCAACTCTTTTGGCGGGACCTCTAACAGTTGGCGTTTCTAAGGCGTCCATTAGAGGATAGATTTTGCTCTCAGTTTTGCCACAGTCGTTGCTATGATTGACGGAAAACCTAAAGTGATGACTGATGTAATTCTTTGTATATTTTGATTTCTATCAATCGTGGCTGATGGAATTGATTGACGCTTGCTTGAACATGTAATGGGCGCCTTAGGGCTTATCTCTTTGGTGCATTGGCACCGCTAAGGGTGAGGCCGTACCACCATTTAACCAGCAGTTTCTCCCTACCATATATTAAGTTTTTGCGGATATATTATCTGGACCTCAAAATTTAAGATCTCTGCGTTTTCTTATTCCATTTGCAGCTTATTTTATTGTAGGCTCTGGGACATCGTTTTTAGGTCATCTGTACTTCGATTATGTTTTTCTTCTTGTATTAGGGTTGTTTTCTCTAAAGTAAAGGCATCTCCCACATCTAAAGTATCCCAGTAGGACCTGTAAGCTTGCAGAAGTATTGAAATAAGTACTTACTAGTGAGGGGTAGGCCTTACTATACCCCATATAGAAGTACTTATTTTTACACACGATGTCATAGGGGGTAAGGCCTTACTTTTTTAATTTCCCTAGAGTAGTTACGTAAGTACTTACCTTACGGTACTTACAAAACTGCTCATCTGTAAGGGGTATGGTAAGGCCTACTGGGGTATTACAAAAATCCGAAAACAAATGAGTCATCGGGCAGATTCTCACTTGTTTGGGTCTAATTCTGGACTTGACCTTACCATCTGCCTTCTCTTGTAATGGGTTATATAAAGGTTCATCTAACACCAAGAAAATAAGGGGTACCCCTCACCAGATGACTACTTATTTCAGTGCTCCATCGGTAAGACCTTCTTAGAATTCCTACTGCGATGTATTCGATACTATTCGACTTGATACTACTGTTGTAGTCTTGTCCCCTTTGTTTATCATATTTACATCATATCCATACCGGTATATTTTTAACAATGTCCTAGCTGAAATTCGCATAAAATAACATTTCGCAAATACATTTTCCACCATAAATATATGAAGATAACGAAAACGAATTTTGATAAAAAAATATTGTTTCTCCACGGTGTTTTTGGCTGATTTCTCTTTAAAGCATGATAAACAACAAAAAATCTGAAAGATAAAGAAAATTCAAATTTTTCTGTTTTCATAGAAATCATAATAATAAAAAATATGTACCAAGTTATTTTTCAATCATTTTTTTTATATGTAAATACATTTCCTGTGTTTTTCCCTTTTAAATAAATTTTAGTTACTGTATTTACCTGACAAATTTTCACTTGATGTAAACATGAATATACCTAAATAAAAAAACAATGCTTAATTTACAAACCTTACTTGGCTAGTTTCTCATCACGTAGATGCAGCTAGTAATAAAAAAAATCAAATAAGGAAAAAGTTTTATCAAGAAAATAAAGATAAGCTCCATTAAACACTTTTAAATCTGGTTTAAATTTTCCCAGAAATCATTTAAGTGCTGACAAAATCCAGCATTACAGGCACCGATTCCGGATTTATTTCCAAGTATTGTTCCAAAAAGCACCAACACAGAAGACAATAAAAAGTTTCTTGACCTTAATCAATAAAAATAACGAAAACTATGAAGAATTTGACAATATGTATTAAAAAAAACCTTAATCAACGAAAGTTGAAAGAAGCCATTAAATTATAGAATCCGCCTACACGCGCGCACCTAGTAAATAAAAAAATTTTCTAATTTGAAATTCACTGCCAGCCATTTTTTTTCTGGGAAAAATATATTTCTAAAATTTAAAAATCTTACACCATTTTTTTTTTCTAATTTTTTATTTTTCTCTGGCGTTTTATTTTGCTGTATCAAAACCTATGGCCGCCGCCATCCCGGTCCCTGCATGTATTCCTTTCTCCTTGACATTTCCCCCGTCCTCTATTTGTCATCCCGGTCATGTGCATTAATCACAAATATTACAGAGGCGGCGGCGGGCGGTGGCTCTTCTAATGAGAATAAAAAATGCAAAAATTTATTGGTCTGAAAGTCGCGAAAATGTTTTTTGGGAGAGAATTTCCGTTTTGCAGATTTTTTTTTCACATGAGCAACAACAGCTGACGGCGAACAGCATTTGTTTTTTTTAATGGTGTGAGAACCTCAAAGGGGGGCGATTCTCAAGCATAGATGGAAAGGCCTTGAGTTGCCACACCGTTAAGGAGTAGTATTCAAGTACACACGGCAAGAGAGCGAAGATGTTGCCTAATTGGGAAGCTATGGCCTCGTGTGGGATGAGGCTGCCGGTGCAGCTCTAAGTGTTAATACACCTTAAAGGCTGTCGGATTGAATATCAGGAGATGGTAATAGGGGAATGCCACACAGGAGACTAAGACGCACTGGTGAAACCGGTTTTATGGGAGAGAAACGAAGAGAAGAAAGGGGAATATAGGCCATTTTCCCCTTCCTTTTCTTCGTTTCTCTCCCATAAAACCGGTTTCACCAGTGCGTCTTAGTCTCCTGTGTGGCATTCCCCATAGAACGTAAGCACAAGAGTTTAGCGCTAAACAAGCTGCAATCATATCAAGTTGCCATGGACTCGGTGGTTTAGTCCATTCAAAACGCGCGTTATGGTGTTCCAAAATAACACCGTTAAGAAAATCGAACCCTAAACGTTTTTGGGGTCGCTGATCACGAAAATCGAGGTCCCGCGGTCCTAAAATTAGGGCGTCACCCCTAAAAATGCAAAAAACACCCCTTTTTAGGGGGTTTTCGCGATTATTTCAGTAATAATGAAAACTAATGCGATGAAATGCACTTTTTTTAATATTTATTTGCGAAGGTGGTTGATTTATACTAAATTAAGGCGAACTTAATAGTAAGGGGTACTCCTAAAGGGTTGAAAGTACCCCTAAATTGGCGAAAAATGGCAAAAATTGTAAAAAAAATTTTTTTTCCCAAGTTTATGCTTCAAATTTGATTGTGGGCGTACTGTCAGGCAAAAATAAATTATTTTCAACCCTTAAGGGGTTAAAACTACCCCTACAATATAGTTCATTGAAAACTAGGTGGGGGTGTTCCAAAATAACACCGTTAAGAAAATCGAACCCTACAGGTTTTTGGGGTCGCTGATCACGAAAATCGAGGTCCTGCGGTCCTAAAATTAGGGCGTCACCCCTAAAAATGCAAAAAACACCCCTTTTTGTATAATCGTACATCACATTACATTCCTCACTAAATTAGTTTATTAGGTACTTCAACTTCCAAGTAACTGCAATTAAAATTTACAAAAAAACAAATTCGGGTGCAATATCTTAATTTTATTACTTTGCCTCCGTTTTTACCTGCCTAAATGCCATTGTAAAAAAACGGACCACCCCATTATTCAGAAGTACCTCAATTAAATTAGGGTACATATTTCGCAATTATTGTGTGATTGTCGTTTTTACAAAAATGCAGAGTTTATTTAAAGATTCCACGAAATGAAATATTTCTCAATATATTTTTTATTTTTTTTTTTTTTCTCTTTAGGGGTGGTTTAACCTCTGTACAAAGGGGTATATAGTGAAATGTTCCAAATGTTGTAATGATTACAAATGGAAAATAAAATTTAAATGTAAAACAATAAATTTTAATTTGTTTCATTTACAATTTTAATGTGGGGGTAGTTGTACCCTCTTAAGAGTTGAAAAAATTAATTGTTTTGGTGATAATACCTTTTGAACCAAATTTCAAAAAAAAGCAAAAAAAAAATTTTTGCAATTTATTTTATATAAAGTTTGTTTTTATTATAGTAGGGGTAGTTTTAATCCCTTAAGGGTTGAAAATAATATATTTTTGCCTGACAGTACGCCCACAATCGAATTTGAAGCATAAACTTGAAAAAAAAATGTTTACAATTTTTGCCATTTTTGGCCGATTTAGGGGTAGTTTCAACCCTTTAGGACTACCCCTTACCATAAAGTTCGCCTTAATTTAGTATAAATCAACCACCTTCGCAAATAAATATTAAAAAAAGGGCATTTCATCGCATTAGTTTTCATTATTACTGAAATAATCGCGAAAACCCCCTAAAAAGGGGTGTTTTTTGCATTTTTAGGGGTGACGCCCTAATTTTAGGACCACGGGACCTCGATTTTCGTGATCAGCGACCCCAAAAACGTTTAGGGTTCGATTTTCTTAACGGTGTTATTTTGGAACACCCCCCCCCCCGCGTTTTGAATGGACTAGTTGCCGTGTGCGGCGGCGGGTATTCAGCGCAGAGCGATGGGAGGTGGATTTAGCAATACCCCTCCGACGTGTCCCTGCCTCCAGTGTATACATATAACAACAGCGACGCCATCAACAAAAATCAAAATTTCTGTTTTGGCCATTGAACTCGCTTCCGGCTCTTTTAATTTCATGGGGTTCGGGGTTTTGCCCTGTTATGGTCAGCCCGAGAGCCGACAGAGGCTCCACTGAGCCCCACCGGGACCCGAAGCCGCACCGCACCGGCTGCCGCATTCTCGCTCTCCGTACAGAGCCCTGCTACATTTTGAGGGCCTTCGCCTCCTTTTTGGCGTCCAGATTCTGAAGTTTTGGAGGTTCACTGATGGCCATGGCTATTCCCGGCCTCTTTGTGGCGCACTTTGAGTATCTTCTGCTGGTGGTGCGGAAACCTGATGGTGTTCCGGCCCCTGGCTGGAGAGGTAGAAGAGGAGCAGTAATTGGAGTGCCTTCATGGTCAGCGTTTTTGTTGCCGTTGCGTGTGTTGTAAAGCATTGCGAAGAGTTACGTAACGTAACGTCAAAATCTCCAGGCTTTTCCTTCGGCATTTTTTTTCACATCCAAGAGACTTAAATGTTGGTGGTGGTTCTGACATTAACAGGGTGAGCTAAAGGAGGACTTTTATACACAACACAACAAAAGTCAAGTACGTTGGCCCTTGTTTACTTTGAGAGCCGTTGACGTGTTCTAATGACGTTGGCCAACCGTGAAATGCCTTCACTGTGATTTGACCCCAAATATGAGCGGAACTTGACTTTTTTTCTCCTGGCTCGGTTCAAAGGGACTCGTTCGCTCGATCTTTCTGGTTTGATATTTTTCCAAGAAAATGAATTTCTGGTATCTTATGGTTTGAGGGGGGGTTCGTTTTTTCCCTTTTTTTCGGTCATATATCATCCTTTTTGTGGACATAAGCCATTAAAGCAAAAAAGAAGTTGTTCTTAATTGTTTTATGGTTGCGGATTAAATTTGGTTGCTTGGTGGAAGATTACGTTTTTGGTGAATGGACAGCGTAACGTTTGGTACTGTTGAATAAATAGCATTAGAATAAATTCAATTATTTGTAATAAGGTTTGTTTGTGCCGGACTCCATTCGCATTTTCAGGAGAAGCTCAATTCCACATGTCAAGAAGAAATATTTTGATGGGGTGTTTCTGCTCTTCCATCTAATTTGACGTGATGACGTGCCTTAGGTTACTTTTGAATATTATACTAAATAATAATGATTACATGCAAAACTAATAGATTTAGCACTTTTAGCAAAATAAGTTCTGGCTTTAAATAGAGAAAAAGAACGGTAAAAATGACGGAAACGAACAGTACCATAACGAAAGATTTTTAACGAACTCGCTAGTTAACGACAAAATTGACATAACATATATCTGGAATAATAAAAAAAAAACAGCTAAGGCGCCCAGATCTGTCTGTAAACTTCGTCTTTCGCTTGGTTCTTTTGTTTTACCATACACACGGTCAAGCACTTTATACGATACAAGCTTCATTTTAGATTTATCCCATATTTTGAAAGCAGTCACAAGTCACAACGCAATCACAAATGGGTGATGAGCCTCAACTTGAGACAATTTGGTATTCTAATTTTGCAGTTACAATATGGACAATCCGCAAATAGTTACAACGGCTACAAAAAAATTGTGGCGGGCAGGTCACAAGAGGGTAAAGAGCCGGTTTCAAACGCATTTTACATATTTTCTGCCGTACGTTGACTACCTAATAACCCAGACTTTGCTGAATTGGTGAATTTATTAATGATTTTACTTGTGACTGACTGGGTACTTAGCTGCTAGTCACAAAAATAAGCCTCAAACGTTGTAACGAAACAGGCCGCTGTAAACAAACACAACAGCACCACCACTGTTAACACACAGACAAAACTGCTGTACAAGATATTACAAAACAAAACGACAAAGCGCAGCTAGGCGCCAATATAAAAGGCCGGTTCATGCCTGTGCAAGTCAGTCGTGATCAGACAGTGGAAGAGATGATTCCTCTGACTGATAACTGGACAGGGCCGTAGGAGAGTTGTTCGTATGGTAACAGACAAGCCACGGAAAGTTGATCTAGTGATACCGAAAGACTTATACATTTGTCGGCCACGGAGAGTTGATCCAGTTGCGCCGACCGACTAATACCCTTTATTTCCATCTCTTTCGCTCTCCTCGATAATTGTGTAATATAGTACTTTTAGAAATAAAAAGGACATAAAAGTAACAGGAGTTTTTTTTATTTAAACCTTGGACATCTGAGAACCGCCGCTCATGGCGTTACAATATTATGGCGGCCTTAAATAATGAGCCCGGTTTATTTCATGGTTATCTACGTATGAATAAAGAAACTTTTGAATATATTCTAAGCACTATACGATCTAATTTGACTAAATAATATTACTTCCGTAAGACCAGATATTTTTATTTCTTCTCATATTTCTCGCCACGCCTTGCTTTGATAGTCACATAAGTGATAAGTCGAATAACTTTGATCTCATAAATATTTGTGATCGCATGTATAAAAGAAGCTCCGGATTTTACAGTGGAAATCGATTAACATGAAATGGTGGGGCCGCGATAAGGATTTCGCGGTATCCGAATTTCGTATATTAACCGTTGTCTTCGAAATACGAAAATAATATCGAATTAAATACATAATAAACCCCGGCTTTATCTAAAAAGTAAGTAGAAGTAAGTAAAAAAGAGAAACAATAAAAAAAATGAACTTTACTTATTCGCACAAATTACAAAAAAAGGCGTGGTGCACCGAAAATCCAAAACAGACTGAAGTTTTTCTTGAAAATTAAAAAGATTTAATTTAGTCAACTTAACTACGACGCACTTGTTTCGGCGAATCCCCCATTTTCAAAAACATTAGGCCTATTCTGAACTGGAATTTTCTTACCTCGTATTCTACGGATGTAAGAAAATTCCAGGAAAGTTTAGAACAGGACGCATATTTAGGAAAAGGCAGAGAACAAAATTAAATTTGACCTTCAAAAATATAGGAGAAAGAAATCATCAGAGAAATTGGAGAAAATATGAACAAAATAAGTGCCGCAGAGACTCTTTTTTAAATTCTTTTATTTAACTTACACTGTTTGTCGTCAAATCTTGGAAGTTAAATTTGACCCATTTCCCGGTTTCGGATAGAGCTGAAATTTTGCATACACGTTTAGTTTGGATGACAATGCAATCTGGCCATTTTGTAAAAATATCAAGATGGCGGTTCCAAAATGGCGCCCGATTTTTGAAATTGTGCTCCGCGGCCCTCTGACATGGGTATCAAATGAAAGGATATGACAGGTAGAACACAATAAGCTATGTGGCGTCATTCCAAATTCAAAATGGCGGCCAACACTAAATTGCGGAAAGCTTATAATAGACTAAAAAGTAGAAAATATAACCGATCAACTTCCAATTTTGCACACACTCGTAGTTCGGGTGGTTAATGTGTATGAATGATGAGATGAATAGTTGAGTTAAGGGTGAGTTGATAATAAAGAAGCAATACACGTTACAAAAAATCACAAACAAACACAGAGATGCTGCTGTCAACTAAATTCAACTACTCAAATACTGAACTCATGTCCGTATGCATAATTTCAACTAAACCCAGGTAGCAGAGCTGAGTCGAGTTCAGTCAACCTTAACCCAACTCGACTCCCGTTTACATGTAGTTAGACTTTTTTTTTTTTTTTTATGTGGCAGTGCTAAGCTCAGGAATCACCCTTTGTACTACTAGTCCGTCATGTCATTTGTCACGTCATGGTGCAATGTCTAGCAGTAAGCTTAGTACGGGGGAGGGGGGTTGGAGGGGTTATAAAGTAACGGGGGGGTATTGAAGAAGGTGGTGATGAACCCTGCGTTTGAACTCTTGGATGTTGTAGGAGCTCGGAAATACTGACTGCGAGAGATTATTCCACAGCCGAGTTGTTCTATTAACAAACGAATTCATATCTTGTGTTGAGTGCGTGAAAGGGGGAGCTGCAGGTGGAGGGAATGAGACGAGTGGGCTAATCTGGTGTTGCGGGTATAAGAATGCCGTGGAGGCAGGAGAGCGTTTAGCTCGGAGGAACAGTCACTATGATAGTAGCGATAAAATTTTGTCAGTGCTGCTACATTCCTACGGTGGCTGAGGGGGTCGATGTTGGAGCAAGCGGTATCATCATCAATTAATTTAAGGGCCTTTTTTTGGACCTTATCTAACCATGCCAAGGTGGTTATTGGAGCGCCGCCCCAAACGAGGGAGTTGTATTCGAGAAGAGGCCGAATGTAGGATTTATAAATAACATCACGGGCCGATGGCTGGAGGAGGAACTTGCACCTCTTAAGAAATCCCAAGCACTGAGATCCTTGTTTGGCGATTTGGAATATGTGGTCATTCCATCGCAAGTCCTTGGCTAATGTCACGCCTAATATGTGTAAGGATGGTTCGGCCATTAGTTGAACTTCATTCACTTTCAAGGGTGGAGGGGTGTTGAACTTCTTTTTGGAGATAAGACAATACTTGGTTTTGGCGGGGTTGAATTCAACACGATTCTTCTCTCCCCACTTTAGAATCAGTTCAATGTCGTTATTAATAGAGTTGGACATACGTTCGCGATCATCAAGACAGGATCTGGCATGAGTCTGCCTTGTATCGAAGCTGTACGAGTACCGTAGAGTACCGTCGTCAGCGAAGTTGAGAAGTGGGTTGGAGGGGATTGAAAGAAGGTCATTTATAAAGATAAGGAATAGGGCCGGAGATAAGATTGACCCCTGGGGGACCCCCGCCGAGATCGGGTGGGATGCAGATTTGACGCCATCCAATATTATTTTGATTGAACGGCCGAAAAGGAAATTCTTGATCCACTTCTGTAGAAGTGAGTCGACTCCAATAGCTTTGAGTTTGGCTAACAGGGCTGAGTGCCAAACTCTATCGAAAGCCTTGGAGATATCTAGGGTGACTGACTTGGGTTCAACTTGAGTTCAACTCATCATGTATAAGTACTAAATGCAATCTGACCTTTTTGTAAAAAAAATCAAGAAGACGGTTCCGAGATGGCGGCCGTTTTTGCAATTATGTTCCACCGAGCCCACGACATGGGTATCAAATGAATACAGTAAACTGTGTGACGTAATTTTAAATCTAATAGAATTGCCATCATAAAATGGCGGAATACATATAATAAACTAAAAAGTAGAAAATAAAATAAATGGTTAAAAAAATTTTTTAAAAAAAATTCTTTTCATTAACTAAAAAATGTACTGAAAAGTAAAAAATAAAAAATATTTTAAAGAAAGCGTGAAATTTCAATTTTAATGAAAAAGTTAATTAAAAAAATGGCGCATTTTTCATCAAAAAATTTTGTTAGAATTTGAAATTAACAAAGCAAAAAATTGAGGGTTATTGTAAATCTCACGCGATTTACAGTTATATTTTCAATTTTTGATGAAAAATGCGCCATTCTTTTAATTAACTTTTTCATTAAAATTGAAATTTCACGCTTTCTTTAAAATATTTTTTATTTTTTACTTTTCAGTACATTTTTTAGTTAATGAAAAGAATTTTTTTTAAAAATTTTTTTTAACCATTTATTTTATTTTCTACTTTTTAGTTTATTGTATGTATTCCGCCATTTTATGATGGCAATTCTATTAGATTTAAAATTACGTTTAACCATTTATTTTTTCGTGTTAAGCTAAGAGCGTTTGGCCATATCAGAAAAAATTCGAATGAAAAAAATACTATCGGACCGGGACTACACTGTTTTTTCGTGTTATGCAATATTTCGTGCTATCCGTTTTCGTGTTAAGTGAACTCCACTGTATTATGGTCCAACCCGCATTGTAAATCATTATTTCATGCGAATTCAACGATCGTAATACAAGTCGCCTATCCAAATGACATCATTGTTTTTGGTAAAGCATTTGAGATATTAAATTATAGACTATAGACTATGCGAATCTCCGAATTTGCAGTTCAACGAACACATCTCCTTGAGTTGTTTCTTAATTCGCGCCCAACAAAGTGCTCAGCTGGCGTAACTCATCGTCCCGCAATTCAGTCAACTGCAAAGCCAGCGTTACTTCCCATACCCATCTTCTGCTCTAGCCTAACTGCTCCTAACAGAACTGGCTGGAATTATGAGGAAGCTAATTGGGTGGGACTTATTCGCTTCTTTTAACTCGCTGCATTTGTGTCTGCTCATTCCTTATTCTGTCATATAAGGCTTAGACTGGTTCGAGGGAGATCTCAGCTTAAAATAAACGCTCTGCCCAATCTCCAGGGAAATCCCAACCAAACCGTTTGGCTCGTTTCATTGTAGGCTGATTTCATTGCAGATCCTGAAAAATATGGAGAACAAGACCAGATTCATACTATTTACATATGTTTTATCAACTCTGACATTTTTTCTCTATTTATTGCAATTATCTAATCTATTACCGACGTAACGTCTCTGTGGGCCATACTGTGTTATTTTCTGCATACTTTTAGGTGCAAATAATAAAAAATCTTATTCAAATTCAATTTTGCATAGTTTTAGGTGCAATTTTTTAAAGGCTTGGACATATCATTTAAAAATCATTTAAATACAAAAATTTTAAGCATTGTTTTCATAAACAAAAACTAAACAAATATTTTATTTCTTATTTTAGTATCGGCGGCATATGTTTCTGGTCCGACGGGACCGGAATCAGGACGCCAACGTCATGCCCCGCTATATGGAAGATTTGTTGTTGAAGAAGAACTACCCGCCTCACACAGAGATCTTATGCATCATGTAAGTTTTGTTCCTCTCTCGCAACAATAACAGCAAGAAAAAAAATAGAAGAGAAAACTTAAATTGAATTTGAATATTTTTAATTGAATTTCAATCATTTTTTTTTCTAGCGAACGAGTCCGACATCATCGTCGGAAGTCAGAGCGATGCAGGCACGAATACCCTCACATTTTCGGGATCCAGCATCAGCGCCTTTACGGAAGTTAAGTGTGGATTTAATAAAAACGTATAAACATATAAACGAGGTAAGTGTGGGGGGAACATAACAAGTTCCACAAAAAATAAATTTTGAACGCAGTTTGAGAATGCCTTTTGATGTTTTGAGAAAAAGACGAAATGTAAGATGTTCTTGTGGTCTAAAAAAAATTTTCAATTAATGTAAAATAATAATAAAAAAAGAAAAAACAACTTAAAAAAAATAAAGGAAGAAAAAAAATTACAAAAATCAACCCAACTCAAGTCAAACACGACAATGATTTGCATTCACCACACATAAAGCTCTTCTCAAAGTCACGTAATCCAGGAAGAAGAAAAAAGGGGATCCTTAAACCAGTTAAAAGATATACCACAGCAGGCACTTTATCCTAATTCTGACAAAGTATTATCCTCCTCCGCAGATGAAAGGAACGTCCACAAACACTGAATTAACTGAAGAAAATTTCTTTGTCCTCGCAATATATCAACTGAACCGTCTTCCATCATTTCGTGTATAGAGCAATTGTGCTGTGTATGTATAGATATATAGGGGTGTGTGTGTTGTGCTCCTCGCTCACTCTCATCCTGTGTACCAGAATAAGTATTTCTAAACCGAGGAAAGGCTCCTTTTCTAAATCTCTTCACCCTAACTCACCATCCTCATCGCTTATTTGTGCCCCTGTCCCATTTCAGTGCGAAGACATCCAATAGACTCAATGGGGAATTCTAAACACGTAATTTTTTGACATTTATTACATTCCAAACTTTATCCAGCATCCCCCACTTAGAATTATAAAAACACGACGAGAGCATCCTTCACCCTTCCTTTCGTTTTTCTTAGAGATCCATTCTTCGCCTACCAATATTCCTCCTCCACTATTCGTGGGTGGGGCGTGGGCCCTTGTCTCCCGGGGAATATCGTGGTTCGGGGGAGTATAGGGCAAGCCAGAAAAAAAAGAATCTTCAAATGACATCAGAACGACGACGTCCAAGTCAAACGGGGTTATAACCACGTTCACCATCACATCGGCAAATAAATGGTGAAAAATAGCGTGAACAATCTCCACCAGTTTTTTATCACCATTCGACCAAGACACCAAGTCATTTCCATCTCTTCCCATTCGCCATCGATGGGCGCGCGGCCCCGGGTACCAGCCAGCCCATCGCCACACTCACTACATGGTGGATGCCAAGTCTAGCTGTGAGGCAGAAGCTGAAGGCGACTCTATGCCAAGCTGTTTCACACGCAAAAATTCATTTAACGCACCACAGTTGGCAGTTGCTGGAGAATTTCGCCCCATTCGGCCCCCCATTCCGCTGCGGCCCCATAAGAAGTGCAGACACCTCAACTCAGTGGGGGCTGCCAGATAGTGTCTTGTGACACCATTAGGCAAGTTGTCTTCGAGGCACCCTCCAGCCATTTTTCAGTTTCTTTAAGTGGCATCCACCCTTGTGCGGAAAGGAAGGAATATTGTGTGCGCTGGCGACACTCAGATATCCTCGCCCATCCCTGCCACGCCACTCCATCACTGCACGTCATCATTTGCATTTATAAGAGGAAATGAGAATTTCTCCACCATATTTTTTTTTGACGAAAGCCGCATTTTTATCATTTTCCTAATTGTCCGAACTGAAGTGTCCTGTCACTTATAGAGGATACGATCAGTCAGAGGAGACGGCGATGTTGCCCGATGCTGGATGTCCTTGTTGTTACTGGTGTAGTGGAGGTCAGCAGCAGTCCTTGGGGCGAAAGACTCCCTCCTCTCGCTCTCTCTCTTAGTTTACTAATTTGCTCATAGATGGCAACTTTAGCGTTAATCAGTGAAAGATAGGTAGCAAGGGAGGCGGCAAAGTTAGGTCCGAACTCGAACTGGAACCGCTCGCTGGTATCTTTCCCAGTCACCGTCGCCTGTGTGTCCTTCGTCGGCTGCATGTGTATGCGAAGGGATTTAGTATTCGAATCAGGTTTCAAGCGCTGTGTTTCATAGCAACAAGCGAAAAAATTTTCTTCGTTGATGGCCATATAAAACGGGGAGAGAAAAACGGTGGTCACGATTAGTGCTTCCACAGCTCCTGCTGCATACCTATACTCGTATCTATTCCCATACATACATCCAGGCACGCATCCTATCCTGCTATACATGCGTTTACGACTCTCTTCTGTATGGAACTAATTCCTTTAACAACCCTCCCCCGTTACAATTCTCTACCCACCCCCACTGCCGGTACATCCACGGCGATATTATTCGATATCGCACCCAATTTCTAAACTTTATACCTTCGGTGGCGATAGTAGCATTCCAAATTGAGATGAGTTTTTGCTTCTCTGCTTGTGCTGTACGAAAAAAAAAGTTATCCCCGTCCTCAGTGCCCCCGCCCCACTCCTGCTCTTTACAAGTTATCACACGGCATATACAGGGTGATTGAACTTAAGTTTTACTTTCGATTTTCTGCACGCGTCGAGTTCTAAATCGGTTTCGATAAAAATCGAACCAAGCATTTTCGAGTGTTTTGGGTATTTTTAGTTTATTCTTTGACTTTTTGATGCATTTGCGGCTTTTGTACTTTCGTTCGTTACATGCAAAAAGAAAATTGAGATATATTTTGCAAGGCCTAAGGTGCGGGCCCAATGAAAGCCGCACTTGCTTTACATATTCCTGGGTTTCCGGCGAACATAGCAAACCAAAGCGCAATGAAAGCTGTGAGTAGGTATTGGGGCGGTTGGACGTGGGACAGAAAAATTAAATATAAATTGAATATATTCTTGCCCTTTAAATATCAAACAGCTGTTACTAATTAAATTTTTTTAAAGCATTGCTTAATATTTCTCAAATCGTAGCTATGCCAGATGTGCTTTGCGTTGTCAGCATTTCTCATTGGGTGCACTAACATATGGTAACACAAAGGTTATTTGATCGTGAAAACGAGTTCCTTAAGGGTACCTATTCCATCCTTAGCTTGAGTAAGGTATACCTTACAATAGAAATTTAAGTTTATCAAAGGAGGCTTACGCAAGGTGACAAGATAGTAATATATTTCTTAATCATTACTGAGCCTGAAGAAGAAATGGTTGTCTACAAGCGGCAATTGAACCTATTAGGCTTCATTCCTCCACTGGCCCTACACCCCAAATCGAGCCTTGCCTCCTCTAAGGCACTTCTCTAAGTTTGACGGTCTCGTCCGGTAAGTCTCCAGTTCCAGAGGTTGAACATTGCTTGTGTGTCAGCCGTTTTAGAGTATATTCATCATTGATCTAGACTATATCCCGAAATTTCTGCTGCCATAAGCCGTTATGAGATACGGTTGTCCTTCATCCCGACTATGCGACCGCCTTGTCGTAGTCTGTTGATTTTTATAATGGTTGAAAGTTGTGGGTCGTCAAAAATTTCAAACAGCTCACTTTTGTATATCTATCGCCATATTCCATCCTTTCTCATTGGGCCTATTATGCCCTGACCCGTTTCTCTATGTCCTGAGTCATAAACCAAGTTTCACAGGCCATAGCACAATACTGGTCATATTACTGTTTTGTAAAGTGGTAATAGTCATCTTGTTATCTTTTCCTTTTTTGGATTATTTTTGCATTTGTAGACTCAAGGTAGACTATAGTTATACTTCCAACTCTAAGTCTTCCAGTCATGGACTGTTCCATCACCTTTGTTTTTTCCTCGTCCTATGAAATGACTATGTCGCCTCTTTTTGTTCGACATAAGCCTCTTTTGTTGCCTTCGTCCGTTATTCACGTCCTTTGTATATCCAAGTAATTGGTCAGACTGTGTTGCTATTGACGCACTTCTCTGGACTGAGGTTTCCTTATCACCCATTCTAGGGCAAAATTGAAAAGCATTGAAGCGCCTTTGTCTAATACCTTGTCGTTCTTCGAACTGTTCTGTTACTGTAATTTGGATCCTTACTTGTTATTCGCTGCTCATTTGATCAGTCGCACAAGCTTCGAGGCGGCTCCCAATTCTGATAAGATCAGCCTCTCTTCTTTTATAGAACCATATGTCTGTTGAAAGTCGACAAACGTCCGGGCCGTGTTCCGAAATATCACCCACCATACTGCCCAATGAGAAAGGGTAAATTCAATCGTTTACGTTGTGGTTAACAGCAGTACACAAGTACTACAACTTGAAACTGTTTCATCCTATAATCTCTTAAATTTTTGTGACTACTAGTACGTCACATCGGCTCACAAAAGTAAAATATGGCATCAATTAATGACGTCATAAGCACTCCCTCTATACTGGCTTATATTTCAGAATTCAACCCTAGTGTGCATCTATATTCCTTCTCCAGGTTTTCTTTGGACATTCTATAAAGTCGGCAATTGTTACGATTTTGACATGTTTGTCCTAGCACTAGCTTGTTAGTATCCTACAAAGCTTTCCGCTATAGGCTCTAATTTTTTAATTGTGAAGATTCTGTACCTGATGTTGAGGGGTGGTATGCCTCTATACGAGTTATTTTGTTTCTTGCGAATCTCACATATAATCGTTGTCTTTCAAGCACTTTAATGAATAGTTTCTTTCAATTTCCTCATAATAAATCCTACTAGTCCTTGAGCGTCGCTCTTTGTCCTATGACAACGTTCCATCTTTTTACTCAGTAATATTCCTCTTCCCATTGTTGACTTGGCATTGTTATTAATTCCAAACTATCTTGTTGCAAACATGTTTCATTATGCTCTCCAAGATCTATATGAAAATTACGTAAACTTTGGCTCTCTTCTAGTATATTCGTTTCAAGCTTGTTAAATCCCTCGTTCAGCCACAGCTATAGTTTATTTTTCTCATTTGAAGATCTGACCATGTGTCGGGTGTGCAAAATTCCTTGCTTTGCTGTGGAATTTAGAAGGCAAGCATCTCTCTTTCTCTCTTCCTCTTAAGTATTTCTAATTTCTCTCTTGTTTACTTCCGCATATCTTCACCTTCTTCTTTTCCCCTTTAATCCCTCATGGGACATAGGGAGGATACAGTTGTACTCCGAGCGGACTCCATTTTGTGCGACAGCTGTCAGCTCCGACCAGGATCTTCCAGTTGTTGCGGCCTTTGCTAGTAGAGTTCTCCTCTACGTAGTTCTAGGTCTTCCGGCTCGACGAGATCTTTGCGGATAGTCAAGGGCCTCTTTGGCTAGATTCTCGTTTTATCATCGCAAGATGTGGCCAATCCAATTCCATTTCCTTCGCCTGATTTGGTCGTCTATCCTTTCTTGCCCGACACAGCACCATAGTTCTTCATTTGAAATCCTATCTTGCTAGCGGATTTTTAAGATACGCCGAAGGCATCTGTTGATGAGAATTTGTAGGCGCTCTGTGTTTTCATGTTTCGCAACCGTACAAAAGAACTGCCTTAACGTTGGAGTTGCACAGCTGCAATTTTGTATTAGTTGAGATCTGCGTTTATCTCCATATGCGGAACAGGCATGCATATGCGCCTCGTGCTTTATTTATTCTGGAACTGACATCTTCTTCTGCTCCGCCATTTTCGGTAATAATACTACCGGGGTAGCAGAATTTATCTTCCAGTTACATGGCTATTCAGTGCTGTCCGTTCAAGAGGTTTTGCATTTATCCCCATTTCTTTGGTTTTATTTGGATTCAGCCTTAAGCCTGCTGGACTACTTTCTGTTGCCAAATTATTTAACATGTTTTTGAGGTCCTGATGTCTATGGGCCAGCGAACAGATATCATCCGCGTAGTCAAGGTCCTTAAGGCGGTCTAGCAATACCCATTGTATGCTGCTTGTTCTACTATCTAGAGCGCTGTCTATAAGAAACAGTAATGGCGAAAGTAGGCATTCTTGTCGTACTCCTGAACTCACCGCAAAGCTGTCGGACAATTTTCCATTTTTTCTATTGTAAAGAACTCTGCATTTGAAATTGTTGTACAGGGATTTTATCAATTGTATTATTTTATCAGGCAGTCCACGTTGCCGTAGTGCCTGCCTTACAAAGTTCCTATTGACCGAGTCGAACACTTGCTCATAGTGTACGAAAGCAAGTTACAGGGGGATCGGAATTCAGTAGGCTTCTCCACTATGAGGTGTTAATATGGTCTTTGCAGGAGCCGACCTATCTGAATCCACCCTGCAGTCTTCTAAGCGTTCGGTCTACTGCCTCGTTTATCCTAAATAGCAATATACTACTTACATTAAATAATAAACAGATGCCTCTCCAATTGTCAAATATTGTTAGGTCCCCCTTTTTGGGTATTTACACTATGATACCTTCCGCCCAATCCTCTGGAAAGGTACAAGTGTTCCATGCTTTTTCCAGGATTTGCTGCAGCGCATCTGCTATGATACTTAAGTCGGCTTTCAACAATTCTGGCGGGATGCCATCTTTTCCAGCTGCTTTACCATTGGCCATTGCATGAATTGCGGTTGCTATTTTTGTTTGGGATGGCGCACGGGAGGTGATTTTTATTGGCTGTTTGGTACAGCTTTGCCTACGTACCATTTTTTAAAGCCCCAATTTTGCTCGCTTTAGTATAGAAAAACTGCGTGCCTGTGTCGGGAGAGTGCGTACCTGTGGCGGGAGTGTGCATGCTAGAAGCGAGCGAGCTTTATGCCTGAGTAAAAATGAAATTCTCGCACACCCCACATTATGCCCGCAGCTAGCATGCACGTTTGACTAAAAATTGTTCTTGTGCCTGCTGCATGCTAGATGTGGGCGAGTATTATTTTTACTCTAGTGCATATCAGCTGCATGCTAGTTGCGGGCGAGTTTCATTTTTACTTGGGCAATCCCCAATCGCCTTTCATCTGCCTGCGTCTGTTACTCTTATCTAGAGAAGAGTGTACAAAGTTACCCGATGTAAAATCGCCATTTTCGTACTAGCAACTGGCGTTTCTCAGGACTTATCTCTTTAGTATTACGGCCTCATTACCAAAGATTATCTATTTTCAATAAGATGTGACACTCTTGATTTACTAACCCATTTACAATTCCTTAAAACCACATCAACAAAAATCTCCTATTAGTTGAAAAAGAATAGCTACAGTGCTTTTTTTCTAATTAATTCCCTTATGAAAATTCCCATAAAAAAGAAAGGGTACGAAACAACATCACATAAGTTACGCCCCACCCATAAAATGTGTACAATAAAGTCACATTTTTTCATAATGCATTTTTAAAGGCGACCTGGAGCAATCGTCATGGTATTAGTTGTTCATTCTCAAGCAGTTCGCGCAATGTAAGTCATAGGGAAAAGTGGAACTGAAATAATGGAAACACATGTGAAACCCCTACACGCATTAAAACTTGAGAATTTTTTCACCCCATAGTTTTAAAGGCGACCTGGAGCGATCGCACTCGTGTTAGTACAGATAACCAGCAAGGTTACAGCCTGATCCAAAAAAAATTTAATATATAATAAGATTACGCCGTAAATTATTTCATTTTAATACAAAATTGTAACCGAATTATTTGAAGTATTTCTATTTGAAGTATTTTTAAAAATAGTAAACTAAAAGAGAGTGTTAGACGTTGCTTTGTGGTGCTGGTATAGTTTTCAAAGTGCTTTTTATGAATTTTTATAAGGGACCCAGAACCAACTGGTTCCTTTGCGTTGTAAGGACTGCGAAATTTCGGGGTAAGAAATATTGATTGCATTTAATTAGTTTTTAGAAATTATTTTATTCATTTTTTAACTCTCGAAATATTTTTAAAAGTGGGTAAGCACCATATTAAGTGTTTGGTATGTGGTGCCAAAAAAATGACAGTTTAGAAGTGAAATTTTTTAAATTACCGGTGAATAGTGCTGGGAGAGCAATATGGTTAGGGAATTTAAATAAAACGGATATGCTAAATGTAAAATTGTCGGAAGATTACCGGGTTTGTGAAAGGCACTTCGATGAAAATATGCTATACAAAAAAAAACAAATCGGTTAAAACGAAATGCGTATCCAGTTAAACTAAGCGCTTCAAATTCAATTCCAGAAGAAACTACTTACAAAGTTATAATTCTGGATAATTCTTTGTTGGTCCCGCCAAAAAGTATAGATACGCCAACGCCTATTGCGGAAACTTCTACAGCACAATGCATAGAAGAAGATACTATGTCCGGTAATGAATGTGATAACGCGATATTTCCTACAACGCATAAATATACACAAACAGATAGTAAGGGAAAATTTACGGAAGATGACGTAACAAAATTGCGAAAGGAGTGCGACGATTTAAAAAGGAACTTGAAGAGTTGCGAAAAGATAAGGAAAGTGATGCTTCATTTATACAGAAAGCAAAACGCGTTTTACCTGGTCAACTAGCACGCATAATTGAAAACCACGTAAAAAATCTTCAACATACACCTAAAGGTTGGAGATATTCGAATAATTTTAAGAAATTTTGCTTAAGTGTATATTTTATAGCACCTTCCGCCTACCATTTTTTGGCAAAAAATATGAATCTTCCGTCCAAAAGGACTCTATTGAGATTCATTCAAAACTTCGTTAAATCTCTCTACACATAATGCTTCTCTACCGCGACAAAAAAAGTTTCACTTCAATACTATTCCAAACGTCTACGTCGATAGCAAAAGAACAATTTGCCCAGGAATCATCCATTAAAAAACTTACCACTTAGTGAAAACATTCGGCATAATTTCATACAATGAAGTAAAAACTAAGCTTCTGGCTAAGATAAGCTAAACTAAGCTTATTCCCAGGTTGAGTTTTTAATTGGCCATGTTTGACTTGCCTATGTGATTAAATTTAATTTTAAACCAAAAAATTTCATTAAATTATATGCACACCCTGTAAAAATTGTGTTCATTTCCACTTCGTTCCTCATCATATTGCATACTTTTCTTACAAATGGCTTTTCTATCGCTATCTATTTCTTACGATTCCGGCAAGGTCGTTTAAATAACGGTACCAAGGTCAAAAATAGATAAGCGACAACATCGAGAGTGTCACATCTTATTGTAATAGATAATCTTTGCTCATTACTTTTCGCGCCTCATTACTCTTATTACTCTTTGCGCAGCAAGATCTCGCCACCCCAGGGGTAATATAAGGTAGAGTTCGCGCCAAAAGAGTTGATGCCGGAGCGCGCAGCTGGGGAAATTAACGCTGCAAACCAGTGTTGGGCATTAATCAATTAAATTTTCAATCAATTAATTAATTGATTAAAAAATTAATTGCGATTAATTTAATTGCAATTAAAATTAATTGCGATTGAACTATTAATTGCACCCCACAATTAATTTATTTGGATTAATCTGTATTAATTGTATATTAGAACTAAATCAATTGCAATTAATTTATCAATTGCAATTAATTTTGTCAATTGTTCTAAAAAACAATTAAAACTAACAATTATTCCGCTTCAATATAGATATAGACACTCCAATTTTATATGATCCTGCCATTTTTTTGGAGAATCATTCATATAAAGAGCATAATATGAAAAAAAATATGGGGAGTATGGCGGCCAAAATGGCTGAAAGAAGAAAAATTCAAAATGTGGGACTAATTTTGGAAATTGTGCTCCGATTGTGCTGTAAATTAGTGTCGGGGGGTTTTGAGGGATCCAAATGACAAATTTGGGGTTAAAATTTTAAAATTCAAAATGGCGGACTAATTTTGGCAATTGTGCTCCGATTGTGCTGAAAATTAGTGTCGGAGGGTTTTGAGGGATCCCAATGACAAAGGACAATGGACAAATTGGGCCTAATGACCAATACACATGAGATATTATTTTCGTGATAGGTCATAACACACAACTAACGAGAAAAATAATTAAAAAAATTAAATGTACCGGGTTCTTGTACAGCTACGTCGAAAAGTTTTATTTAATTATGTCAAATATTTTGCAATTATTAAATGTTTTTCAATAGGAGTGAAAGAATATTACTTTAAAATATTACTAAAGTCACTAATTCTAACCACATAGAGCCACATGGAATTATAATAACACAATATACCTGTTACAAAAATAATAATAAGTGTATTTCGACTATTAGAGGGCGTAATAAAAGTTCTATGTACCTATGCGAGAGTGAATTGCAACCCGGTACATTTAATTTTTTTTTAATTTTTCTCGTTAGTTGTGTGTTATGACCTATCACAAAAACAATATCTCATGTGTATTGGTCAGCAGGCCCAACTCCCATAATGTTTTGCCCATTGTCCTTTGTGGTTAAAATTTTAAAATTCTAAATGGCGGATTAGTTTTGGAAATTGTGCTCCGATTGTGCTGTAAATTAGTGTCGGGGGGTTTTGAGGGATCCAAATGACAAATTTGGGGTTAAAATTTTAAAATTCAAAATGGCGGACTAATTTTGGCAATTGTGTTCCGATTGTGCTGAAAATTAGCGTCAGGGGGTTTTGAGGGACCCAAATGACAAATTTGTGGTCAAAATTTTAAAATTAAAAATGGCGGAAAATTTTGGAAATTGTGCTCCGATTGTGCTGAAAATTAGTGTCGGGGGGTTTTGAGGGATCCAAATGACAAATTTGTGGTTAAAATTTTAAAATTCAAAATGGGGGACTAGTTTTGGCAATTGTGTTCCGATTGTACTGAAAATTAGTGTCGGGGGGTTTTGAGGGATCCTAATTACAAATTTGTGGTTAAAATTTTAAAATTCAAAATGGCGGACTAATTTTGGCAATTGAGCTCCGATTGTGCTGAAAATTAGTGTCGGGGGGTTTTGAGGGATCCAAATGACAAATTTGTGGTTAAAATTTTAAAATTCTAAATGGCGGACTAGTTTTGGCAATTGTGCACCGATTGTGCTGAAAATTAGTGTCGGGGGGTTTTGAGGGATCCAAATGACAAATTTGTGGTCAAAATTTTAAAATTCAAAATGGCGGACTAATTTTGGAAATTCTGCTCCGATTGTGCTGTAAATTAGTGTCGGGGGGTTTTGAGGGATCCAAATGACAAATTTGTGTTTAAAATTTTAAAATTCAAAATGGCGGACTAGTTTTGGCAATTGTGTTCCGATTGTACTGAAAATTAGTGTCAGGGGGTTTTGAGGGATCCCAATGACAAATTTGTGGTTAAAATTTTAAAATTCAAAATGGCGGACTAATTTTGGCAATTGTGTTCCGATTGTGCTGAAAATTAGTGTCAGGGGGTTTTGAGGGATCCAAATGACAAATTTGTGGTCAACATTTCAAAATTCAAATTGGCGGACTAATTTTTGCAATTGTGTTCCGATTGTAATGAAAATTTGTGTCAGGGGGTTTTGAGGGATCCAAATGACAAGTTTGTGATCAAAATTTTAAAATTCAAAATGGCCGACTAATTTTGTAGTTTTAGATGGGTGGGAGTATCATTGCTACCATATTCATGAAAATAGGTCCTAGGGTTACTTAAATTCAGGGTGATACGTAAACCTGCACCAAAACAAAATCGCACTAGCGGCTAAACCATTACGACTCCAACCACCCCCTTTCCCTCCCATACTATCCAAAACCTAACCAAAGTCAGCCGCTTTGAAAAATCAACGGATACTGTATATCAAAAACGAAACCGTAATGTTTTTTTGCGTTGTAGTGGTGTATTTTATGTTATATGGTAAAGCGAATTACCGTAAAATTTGGCATGAATATAATACGCGTTAATACTGATCATTAACAGTACTTGTTCCTTATAACCCTAATAAAATGTACTATCAATAACCTATCTCAAAAAACCTAAACAAAAATATATATCATAAAAAAATGTATGTGTGTCTGGACACATTTTGGAAATTAAGACCTCTATGGTCATTCTATATTTCCAAATCAATCTTAGTCCTACAGAAGGATAAAGGTCAATAAATTTTGTATATACAATAATACATAATACATAATACGTAATCCGTAATATATAATACATATGTAAATACTACATAGAACATAATTCATAGTACATATTACACAATATAGTACATAGTAGTAGTGAATAATACATAGTTCATAGTAAATAGTACATAGCACTTAGTACATAGAACATAACACATTGCACATTGTACATAGTACATAGTTCATAGTAAATAGTACATAATACATAATAGA
Organism: Thereva unica; assembly: GCA_949987705.1. Lineage (NCBI taxonomy): Eukaryota > Metazoa > Arthropoda > Insecta > Diptera > Therevidae > Thereva > Thereva unica. Next base: position 32,151,771 of record OX465284.1, on the reverse strand, counting down.
TAATACAAAACATAATACATAGTTCATAGTACATAGTGCAAGTACATAGTACATAATACCTTTTACATAGAACATAGTATATAGTGTTTGGTACAAAGTACATAATATTTAGTAGAAAATACATAATACAGAGTATATAGTGCAAAGTACATAGCAGATAACACATAGTTCATAATACTTAGTCATAGTACAGAATAAATAGTACATAATCGCAGTACATAGTATATAATACCTAATACATAGTACATTGTGAACAGTACATGGTACCTAATCATAGCCCCCAATACATAGTACATAATACATAGTACAAAGTACATAGTACATACTTCATAGTACATAATTCATAGTAAGTAGCACATAGTCCGTAATGCAAAGTACATAATACCTAGTACATAGCAGATTATACATAGTACATAATACCTTGTACATAGTACATAGCACATAAAACATAGTTGACAGTATATAGTAGGTAGTATATAGTCCAAAATAAATAGTATATAATACTTAATACATAGTTCAAAGTACAAAATATATAGTTCATAGTACATAATTCATAGTAAATAACACATAGTCCGTAATGCAAAGTACATAATACCTAGTACATAGAAGATTATACATAGTACATAATACCTTGTGCATAGTACATAGCACATAAAACATAGTTGACAGTATATAGTAGGTAGTATATAGTCCAAAATAAATAATACATAATACATAATACATAGTACAAAGTACATAGTACATAGTTCATAGTACATAATTCAAAGTAAATAGCACATAGTCCGTAATGCAAAGTACATAATACGTAGTACATAGCAGATTATACATAGTACATAATACCTTGTACATAGTACATAGCACATAAAACATAGTTGACAGTATATAGTAGATAGTATATAGTCCAAAATAAATAGTATATAATACATAATACATAGTACAAAGTACATAATATATAGTTCATAGTACATAATTCATAGTAAATAGCACATAATCCGTAATAAAATACATAATACCTAGTACATAGAAGATTATACATAGTACATAATACCTTGTGCATAGTGCATAACACATAAAACATAGTTGACAGTATATAGTAGGTAGTATACAGTCCAAAATAAATAGTACATAATACATAATACATAGTACGAAGTACATAGTACATACTTCATAGTACATAATTCATAGTAAGTAGCACATAGTCCGTAATGCAAAGTACATAATACCTAGTACATAGCACTAATAATACACTAGTCCCTCTTTAAACACAAAACGAAAAATAGCAAAAAAAATCAAACACAAAACGAAATTCTCTTCTGTAAAAAATTCTCTTCCGGTCAAACAAAAAAACATAAAATAAAAAAAATCTCTTCTAAAAATGGATTGCTCCATTGATTTCGATTTCGAAAAATGTTGAAAATGGCACAACTAGAATGTTATTATAGATAACTCATACAATACAAACTAAAATCCCCAAAGCCGAATTGTTCCCCCACGGCACGCAAAAAACTGACCGTGACGCAAAGGTGCGCAACGTGGCTAAAAAAGTTTTTACTTTAAAAACTAAAAACACGCTTTTTAAAATGAACTAATAAAAAATAACATACTAGTACTCTTTCCATATAATAATAAATTTTAATTTTTAGTTTTTAATCAAATCCATAAAAATGATTGACAATTGATTAATCGTCTTTAATTGTGGAAACTCACGACTAACAATTAATTAATTGTTAATTGCGAATTCTCACAATTACAATTAATTAATTGTTAATTGCAATAGACGCGATTAACAATTAATTAATTGTTAATTGCGAGTTTTCACAATTACAATTAATTAATTGTTAATTGCAGTAGACGTGATTAACAATTAATTAATTGTCAATTTTTAATCGTCCAGAAATTTAGTTTTGCCCAACACTGCTGCAAACAAATAAAAATTGCGCACATGTTGATAAGAAATGCGCTTATGTATTTTCAAATTTCCCCTTCGAAATTCGTTGCGACTAGGCTAAGGGACGGGAACGGCATGCGGGGATTCTACTGCGCATGGAAAACGCAACACTCTCGGCATCAACTCTTTTGGCGGGACCTCTATCTTGTTTAGTTTTGCGTTACAGTCGTCTAATGCGACTTGAATTTCGTAGTATAGGAATTTATTATATGTCACTTTTGACTTCATAAAAGTTATTTTTTTCTTGTTGTAGTTTTCGATTCGGATTTTGGGCGCACAGAAAACCTAAGCTAAAGCTCTTAGTAAAGATGGTATAGTCTCTTTTATGATTTCTTTACCAGCACGGTAATGGATATCGTATTTAAGTTTATTCGTCGTTTTTCCATTGCTCCAGATCTATGTCCTGCCATTTCATGTGGCGGGTTTTATGCTCATTTCGGAGTTTCTTTTTTTATGTGGCATGATCAAGCTCAGGAATCACCCTTTGTACCACTAGCCCGTCATGTCGCTTAACTCATGGTGCAATGTCTAGTAGTAAGCTTGACCTGCAAATAGAAAACGGTTAGGTAAGGTTAAGGGTGGCCTTTTTCATAATTGCATGGTTGCTTGCCTGCTTGCATGCATGCTTGCAAAAGAGCTACTGTCAGGTAAATCAGTTGCGCAATCTGGAAACTTTGCATTTTTGAATGAAAGCAATCAGCTGTCAAAAATATATGTCAAATTTGACGTTTCAAGCTTAAAGTTTTTTTCCTTCATTTTCTGAGTTTGTTTACCGCTGAAAAATAAAACGAAAAAATGGATCCAGAAAATGTGATTAATGTTATTGTCAGTTTGTAGATAGATAACTCGGCTTCATTAGATCCGGTCCGAAAATTTGAAACTTCACAGCGAAAAAGAAGGATAAATTATGTGTCTTATTTAGCTCGTTAATCTCTCGTTTAAAAGAAGTTTTATCCTTGGGGTGCTCCAAACCTCTTCTTCATTATTTTCGCTATAGAATACATAATAATTTCAATAATAATTTAAATTAAAATAAAACACCCTAATAATATCGAAAAAACTGAAAATCTTCTGCCAAAATTTCACTTTTGACACTTTTCTTCTTCTTTAATCAGATAAGCATGCGTACAAAAATAGTTGCAAGATTTGCGCAAACCTGTCAAGCAGGTTGCAGTTTTGAACAAATGATATTTGCACATTTGCTTTTTTGAATACCATGCAAATGATCGATTTGCGCAACCATGCAATTTTGAAAAGGGCAGTCTGGTGGATGCATAAGGAGGAGGCAGTTAGCCTCAGGTTTGCACTCCTGGATGTGACATGACATTTTTAGCAGCCGGGTGAGTCATAACTGTCAGGGGTAGTGGGAGACAGTCTTGTTGGAGCCGACAAAGGCTATGACGCCAACAGTGCCAGACTACCAGGCGAACAAGGAGGTGCACCGACCACCAGTTGAAAACCCGAACTAAGCGGAAAGTACCCTAGTATTAACCGGTTAAGCCGGCGGGATGCCTTATTAGGGCTACCTGTCTTTGTTATTAACTAAAGAGAGAAATAACCATTTGCATACGCATTTATCAACTCGTATTGCACACGTTTTTCTACTAGAATTGTGAGTATGACCTACAAAAAAACTGAATGATTAAGATCAAATATTTTACGCCTTAAATTAGATAAAAGAAAACAACATTATGCGAAAATATGAAAATATATGCTGAAGTATTTTGAATAAAAATATTTGTGCGATTATTTTAGAGCACAGTGTAAAGGACACTTGGCGGTATATAAAATTTCCCACGATTTATTTTTTTGATTAATTTCGATTTATCCTTTTTCTAATCTAAAGATAAAAGCAAGAGAACTAGTATTAAATGAAAATAAGAATGATTGTTGATTTAAAACTATTCCGCAGTGGGAAAAAATGATAAGAACTAAGCAATATTTATTCTCAACCGCTACTTAAATGTAAATCAACTCCTCATTTAACCTAAAACGAAATTAATTAATTCTCTAACATAAAGCCCCACCTCTCTCTCTCTAGCCTAGCATTATACATCAGAAAGGCATAGAGCCGGCATAGGCTAAAACGTAGGCATAGGATACACGTGTGTCGATATGTATGCTCGTATATATGCTATCGCTGGAAGTCGAGTACGGCAGAGATTGTTTCATATTTCCATAAATTATTAAATTTTCAGCTAAAATACTGGCAGGCATGCCAACAAACATATGCCCACCTGCATTCTTAATTTTAGAAAATTTTTGTGTCTTGGTTTAAAATAAACAAAACGACTGGAATGTACGTTTGAACAGTCGTGTACACTACCCACAAAAGTGGCTCTTTTATGCCAGGTCTCTTTATACACGAAGCTCGCGCGGTATACTCGTCGACATATACTAGATTCGTGGCGCTGGAAAACAGGGCGGCTAAGGGCGTAAGAGAGGAAGTACCCAGTCGCCGGGGAGGAATATAGAATCGCCTCAGGCTCCACTATATAACCCATAACCCGTATACCGTTTTAATCTTTTAGTTCTGCAACTGGCTGCACATCAATGAGATAATCATTGCGCAGGGTCATGGGCACCATCACACAGCAATATGAGGAAGGAACCATAAAAAAATTGCATAAAATATGAGACGATCTCGTGTTTCTGCTTCCTAGATGCAGGACATGTTAATATAAAGGAAATTATGGAAAAATTAGTCGAAGGCTTCAATATGGAATAAAAGGATATCTTCCAGTATATCCAGAATATCCAGAACGAATATCCAGCTTACCATCCAGCTTCCAGGGTAGGCGCTAACTTTCCACCAGCAGCAGCCGTATCGCATCTCACCAGAGCTGGGAGAGACGATATAAGAAATTCTGCAGTTGGGTAGGTGAGGACCACAACAATAAGAACATTCCAGGCTACCTTCTCTACATCCCAGTTTCGGTTCGGGTTCATGGGAAGCCAGGCGTGGAGAGTGGGGCCAAGGATGAAGCTCAAAGACACCAATCTTAAGAAGACGCTGTGGAAGAACGAACAAGAAAGAAAATATTTCCTCAGAATTAGACCGTAGAAGATATGGATTGGGTGTGAGACGGTGGTGCAGGGGTAATTTATACCTACCCCACACTCTCTCCGTTCGCAGTTCGGTTTCGGACGAGAGAAAAAGAAACCATCGAAAATTTATAGTTGTAAGAAAGAAAGAGAGAATTAGACACTGAGGTTCAAAGAACCCCAACGCCCCAAAAAACGTTAGGGATGTATGCCATGTCATGAAGACGCCTAAGGAAGACGGGGGCGAACTCGGGGGTTGTTGGGCTAGCGCAAGAGAATGAGGAGGATCGATACCAACGGCGAGGCGGCGGTGACGACGGCAGCAACATACCATCCCTCGTCTGTAACCGTGTAGCAGTAGCAGCAGCAGCAGCACTGATAGCATCACTTGGGGTCCTCGGGGTCGAGGGTGAAAAGTGTTGGCGCTTCCAGCAGCACAGCAGTTTTTGTTGTTGCTAATGTTGCCGCGATGCTTTACTGCTGCTGTTGCCATACTCCCAAAGTCCCCCAAGTTCTGATGGTTGCTGCTGAAGTTTCTGCTGTAGTAGCTTTCGCTTTATTTTGCCTGCTGCTGCTGCTGGGTTCTGGTATATCAAAAAGCGTATAACACACCCTTTCTATACCTTCCCCCTCTATACACGAGCAGAAATGTTTACAAATGCCTGTGTATTCCTCCTTCACATATACACACACACAAACACACACAGCCGTAGCGACCTAGCGCGGCAGCATTGAGGGCACAGCTTTTCTTTCTGAATTTATTTAAGTATAACTAGCCCCAACATCAGAAGCAGTAGCAGCAGCACCAGCGCCACCACCGCCGGGTGGTGGGTTTTAGAAAAGGGTGTGATAGAGGGTGGCAATGAGGCAATGCTGGGCGGGAGTGCGCTGGGTCGGGGCAGCAGGAGCGCGCGCTGTATGTGTGGAAATTTTTGGGGAATCCAGGGGTAAAGCGTCCTTTTTTAAAGGGCTCAATGTTGAGTTCAGTAAACTCTTTATGCTCATCCTGGACGCGTCGAAAGTATACACAACATAAATTGGGTTCACAAAAGGTAAAAGGTTAAATAAAGGTTCTTTTGGGGGTAAAACAGCAAAAGTGGTAGGAATCTCGAGGGTAGCAGCGCAAATTCTAAGACAAAAAAAACACAAACACTCTGGGAAAAAATCGTTGCGTTTTAATTACATCAACAGTCAGAAATTGTAAAGTTCTTCTCTTTTTTTTATTTCAAAGTTAATTAGGAGCATCATGTACTGTTTGAGCATTGATGGAGTAACGCGCATTTTGGCGGAGGGAAAGTGTAAAATGAAAAATAATTTAATTTATTTTATTTTTTGAGGAAATTACGTAAAATGTTTTTCATCTTTTCATCAAATGGAATTTTTAAAGCTGTTTTCCATTGCGCACACGGATTTTTATTAAATTTGTCACTGATTATTTTTTTGTTTACTTTTATTTTTTATACAACACTTAAGAAGGGAATTAACTAAAACTCATATCCTACGTCAGCAACTTTTAAATTAATTAAAAGGACGCTATTTTAATAGTGTAAATGATTATTAACTTTTTATTAGGGCTGTAACCCAATAAAGAAATGTAAATGTACAAATAAACTGTAGAACGCACTATTAATGATTTCAATTTAGTTTTTACTACTGCCGAACAAGACTCTAAAAATGCCTTCACTAAACACACAGCTCTAGTGTTACACTCAATTAACTGGGAAAATTTAATTTTGAATTATAGCTATTAAATGTCACGAATTTATTTGAATACCAATTAAGCCATTAACCATTTCTCTAAAAACACAATTAAATATTTAATAGACCCGCATTTGATTTTATGATATTATTTCAATAAAGCTCCACCGTTCATTTCAATTTTACATGGAAATTTTAATTGCCATTGTCGAATTCGCAAAAATGCGTAATATATTAAATGGGAAATCTGCTGTTGAAGTTACTTAGTGACATCTCGCTGATACATCAATCCAGCATTGTCAGTCAAATCTCCGGTGATACACTGCTGGGTTTCAAATATTGCCGTGTATGCTCTAAACCAGGGGTTCCCAACCTTGTGCCCGCGGGCGCATATGTGCCCACGAAGATATTTAATTGTGCCCGCGACAAAGTGCTAAAATACGGAAAAAAACAAATCTTAAAAATACAAAAAATTTAAAAGTTACTTTAATTTTAAAAATCTCTCTAGATGTAGTGAGAAATTCGCTAAATTGGCTACACTAACATCTGTCTAATCCACCACGCGAATTAGACCTTTACAACCTAACTTTGTCGGTTAGGTCCCACGATTTGGTTGCATTTTCATTGTTTTTCACGCTAAGTAGCTTTGAGTAAATCTGACTTACTTAGTACGAAAAGCAATAAAATCGCGGCCAAACCGCCATCCAATATGAAAGAAGCCTTACTCTTACTGTTATCATCAGGTGCTACCAATGTGTTGTGTTGTTTTTAAATCCGACTTGTGCCCGCCAGTTTGTTTTGTAATGTCGAATGCGCCCGCACCACAGAAAGGTTGGGAACCCCTGCCTAAACAGACAGCGTTCTTTACATTTCGATTAACGCTAATCATCGTTAACCGGCTTGTGAGTTCCCCTTAATTGTTAGTTAATAACTAATTGATGTTAATCATCAATCCTTAATCATAAAAATATTTTCATGATTAGCGAGTTAAACCCGTTCTTTACAAATGAGTTCTCTTAGGGTTTTTCATTTTCTCATAGATGGCGTACCATGCAGTCGATATTATTTTTTTCCCCAAAATGTCACTGTCAAAAAACATATGTTAATCACAATACCCTAAATGTCATGCAGATGCTATCTGTCGTCTAATTTTTTTTATGCTAGTACGCATTAAGCGCTTAATTCCCATTAAAAGCGCCATCCTATATACCTCTATTATATAACAGCCATAACCGGCGGATAATGTGGGTATGGTGGGTAGTAAGTAGTCCTAATTTGTAAACATATGCCCATTTAACTTCGCACTTTCGATTTTATTCAATGTTGTTTTATTAAAACTCCTGTAGTTCAATCAATTCTTTTTTTATTTTCGTTCATTGCAAGGTGAAAAGTTACAGGTTTCCTCTATGCCGGTTGTGTGGGACTCTAACTCACTAAAACACCTTCTGGTCTTCCATTCTCTCGGCATGACTAGGTTTTTTAACCTAGCATTTCGACAATGGATCAGCTTTTATCTAGCTGGTAATACTCCTGCGGATTCTTTGCCTTTCTCTCTTGGCTTTCAGCGTATGTTCAACTTTCCTCCATCCATCCTATTTTCTAATCATGTCTCCTAGGATGTTTTTCGGTGGTAGTGGCGCCTCACCGTCGAATATCACAAAATAAAAGAAGACGTGCTCTTGTTTCTGGAAACCTGAACATACCGGGCACAGCTGTGTTTCATCGTGATCGAAATGATAGATGTCATTACTATATCCGCCATGTTCCCATTTCCATTCAAGAACTGTGTGAGATCGCAACTCACTTCAAAATGTTCTCTCTTGTTGGTCCAACAACCCTTAGCAGACTCGTCCCACTTCCTTTCCATTCCGTTACGGAATCGCATCTCTACCGCACTGTATTTGGCTCCGCTGTAACAAATTCTGGATCATAGAGAAGCATGCCTTCTCTCAACAGTATCTTCATGCCAAAACAATCGGGGATCTCAAAATCGCTTTTTCCATGCGCGGTGAGAGTCTCAAATCCCCATCATGAAAGCAGATTCCAAAAGAAAAGTGCGCTACGTTACTCCATTCGTTTAAAAATCCAAATCGCTCGCTCATTTATATTCTCATTTACAATTCAATTAGTCTCACTGCGACTCTTGTTGTGGTCAGATGCTATTGGGGAGTGTCGTTGCTCGTAAACAAATTTCGAAGGAGAAATCGCAATGCATGAGGGCTTGTATTTTATCCATACACGAAATGTTAATAGAAGCGTGTAGAATTCCCAATTGTTTTGGCGCACCCTATATCACTAACGCCGTATTGTGAGATATATGGTCCTGTACGCACATCATTCGCGGAGGGCGCTTAGTCTGTATGTGGTCATCCATTTTCTGTTAGTCGTCCTGTTAAACGCTGCTGCCCACCCTGGCGTAACCTAAAATAAGACGAGCTAAAGCCTTGTCCGCAATGCCCTCCAAGTGTGCTTTAAAATTAAGCCTCCACTCCATCATCACTTCCTGCTAGCTGATCTGTTCCCATACCTTGAACCTTACTGACACTTGTTTTCTCAGTTTGCTGATCATCAAAGCTTCAGTTTTCTGCTCACCAATCGTGAAAACATCGTGGCACGTTTTAATTGATTTCGAGCACGTTTTAATGGATTTCGAGCACGTTTTAATTTCTTAAGCCGGCTGTCTACACTACACAGTGAAGGTTTCATTCGAATGTTGGCTTCTAACGATTGAGCCAGTATCAACAAAAGCCCCAACGTGTCCGAATACGAACATTGGACGCTAGACATTGGACATTCGTATTTTGAGTATCGGTCACATGATGCGTCCTACCATCAACCTCCAACGTTGGAGGGTTTTCATAAAATTGTGTAGTTCGCGCATAATTCGATCTCATGCTGTAAGGGGCCATCCATAAATTACGTCACACGTTAGGGGGGAGGGAGGGGGTCGGCGAAGTGTGACATTGTGTGACAAGGGGTGGGGGGGTCTTAAATTTTGCTACGTCACATTTCAAAATCTAATATATCTACATAAATATAGTAATACTGCTCATTACGCGAAGGATACGTTCCGCAAAAACTCTGATCTGATATCTCTGATCTGTGTATTATTTTTCTATCCTACAGAGCGTATTTTATGTTGATTTTATGTTAATTTTATTAAAAAATAATTTAAATAGAAATATATTTAATTTCAGAACTGCTGTTTTAGTTTAATAACTTCTAGATGCAAAATTGCACAATATGTGACGTCACACTAGGGAGAGGGGGGTCTCCCAAATGTGACCAGCTGTGACAAGGACGGGGGGGGGGTCAAAAAATCATGAAATTCGTGTGACGTAATTTATGGATGGCCCCTAAACATGCAAAGGGCGACCGACGAATCGCTTTATGCAGCGATTGTCAAAAACGAAACGAATACATGTCGATCGAATCAATCTAATTTCTATGTCGTTCGTAGCCGAAAGTTGCAAAGTTGCATGGGTGCTATGACATAGGGTTATCTTGCTATTTCCGTTTGCTCCTGAATGCAGTTGTAGCATAATAGGCTGTAGGGGTTATTATTTTTGGCCCCGTCACTCTTAGTGTATGAACTCGTCGACGAAAATCGTTCCCCTTCGTTCTACGACTACTACACCCATGTCATCCGTAAACCGGCTTGAAGATCGTCTTCTATCGCTACATCCTTTGATTCGGTGCGATTTTACTCCCTACTACTATTGGTTAACGGTCAAATATACCAAAATAAGCAGGAAATATAAAACACCTTAATACTGAGATCAAGCATTGTTTTTCCATTTGCACAGCCATTACGGGGTCCCAGCGCACAAACTCAGTAGAATCGCTTAAGTTGGTTAAGTTTTGTTTAACACGTTATCTGCTGAAGACGTGTATACACGTCTTTTGTTTTCGTTTGGTAGTACGCAGAACTTGTTAGCACGCCTTCGCTCCGTTGAAATACATTGCTCATTTTTAGGTCAGCGTCGGTCAGTAAAAATTATTTTTTGATCAGCAAGTGTTCAATGAGTTACCCAGAACTTAGACTCAACTTACTTATGGTGAAATGGGACATTAATCTTCTTTCGTATCAGTTGAGATCAAATGCAAGACTCAACTCATCTAATGTCTAGTAAAGCAAGTTAAAAGGCGACTTTAAATTGAAAACATGCATAAAAATATAAAATTAATACGATTTTAATTGGATTTAAGAAACTTATTTGAAAGGATATTAATTTCAAAGTGTTTGATGGTGTCCTTTCTGGGAGCCAACTCCACGCTTACAATGTTGACTAATCGCTCACTAAAAGTGCAAATGCAAAATTTTCATATTCCTCAAAAACTAAAACTAAATTACATTTTTAAGAGCAAAACTTAAAGCAATTAACAGAAACAAAATTTTTCCTTTAATTCTGAAATGAAACGAAAAAAGGAGCACTTTAAGACCTCCTGTCAATTACATTCAAAAAGAAAATGGTTCCCCATTATCGTCAACCTTGTACAGCTTCAATATAGAATCCTCGCAGATGACTGTATTTCAATGAGACTAGAAAATGGGTGGCAATAGTCTAGAGAACTAAAACCGAAGAACACAGAGGACACATCTTCCTGCACCATTCTTGCATCTCGGCTGCACCAAATCCTCTCGTTCTATTCAATACGCCGACAGTTGCATTATCGTGCATGTACAACTTGTTTTGTTCCCAAGCAAGTCTGGAGTAGACACACATAATAACATAGAACTAAAAAGGTAGTCGGCAGAGAGCCGCAAAAGTGGAGAACGAGAGGGCGACTGCAGTGTTGGGGCGACTACACCGAAAAAGGGTAAGAGAGTCTGGCGCTACGGGTGCAGCACCGTGCAATCATTGTAGGAACTAAGGTAGGGGCACCATTACAACTTCACTACGCCCAGCATAGGGGGCATAGTGTGGGGAACAGATTTATCCGAAGATGTGGGGTTATAGCAGCAGAAAATCCATGTTAGGGTATAGTAGAGATCTACAGATGCATACTACTTTGGGTGTGTGTAGGTTTTTAGGGTGGTTTTTCTGTTCACGTGTTTAAATTTATGTCTGGACGTCTGTACAGTCTGCATATACAGTATGTCGGGCACCGCTGCTACTCTATACTGCTCGATAGCTGCCCTTTTTTCAGTATCCACTCAGACAGACAGATTACGTATAGATAGAAAGGAGGGCTGATGGGGGGTTGTTTGTGTACTCGAAATGCAATTTTCAGATGTTTTTGTTTTTTTGACAGTCGCCTTCCTTTATATACCCTATATCTCTACAGCCGCCCCTCCCCACCCAAAAAACTTTATATGTATAGAGAAAAGTTAATATCAGTCAAAAGAAGGACTTAGCACTGAATGGCGGTGGGCTTTTGATATATCACAACTGAAAACACAGGACTTGTCTTGCCGGTCTGTCTGTATGTGGCCAAAGGAACACTATGCATGGCCCGCCACAAGGCGAACGGGCTAAAAATCTTCCCTAACTTATATACATATAGTAGTTGTACTAAAAAGGGGTAGGGGGTGTTTTTTGGGTGGCGGTATGCGGTATGGGGATGTGGGGAGCCTTATGAGAAAGTTTGAGACTTCTGGCGACTGAGAGACAACTTTGATGTTGCCTGTTACTGTGACAAGTTCTTGAAGTAAATGGGTTATCATCTTGCACTGACAATGAATACTGTGTGTCCCTGGGTTCCCTCTTGCTGTTGTTCTAGGGATTCGGGATTATGTCTTTGTTTTCGTTATCTTCGACGTTTTTATGATGTTTTGATTAAAATCAAGAAAATTTTATTGTCCTTGGAGATATGTTTTAGAATAGCAAGATTTAATTACTGTTACTTTGTATTCCCCTTTAAATTATGCTAATTTAAAAGGTTTTTAGATAAAATTTTAAGAGTTTTAATTTAGTATTTAGAATGGTCCTGCTCAGTTAAAATGGAATACTGGAATGACATTTTTCAATTTTATTTAAAATTGCTCCGCTGCACTTTGTAAGTACTAAAATGCCAAAAACCATTCAAGAGGCCTTGATTTCCTTCAATTGTGTTTTCATGTTGCTAGGTCTGATCTGTGCCTGACAATATCTCCTTTTTGGAAAAGAGCGTCAATGTCATCCTCTACGTCTTCAGTTGGAGCGTAGCATTGGACTACCGTAGTATTTCTTAGATAGATACGCAGGTGCACAGTAACAATCCAGTGACCAGCCAATTAGGCCTAGGACTCACCGTTTAAGCAGATCGGCTCTCCTCATCGTGAAGGTCCATGATCTTGATATTATATTAGTTCATCTCTTTGAGGACTTCATCCAGCTGTTTATCAAAGAGATTTGTTCCTATATTCCATGTTCCAATTCGTGTCCTGCTTCAAAAATCAAAAGTCGTCGTTGCGTTATCCATTCGGTTCCGAGGCTTTGTTTGCTGATTCGTAGCATAAGTGTTTTTACGGAAGTTTTTTGCTAACTTTCAGCCCAATCGATATAAAACTCTGTACCCTCTTCTTCATCGCTTGCCCACGATCTTTGATGCTTCCGGTTGTCGTATGTGACCTATGTATTTTCATCACTGATCATTAGACGTTTCTGAAGGGGGTCGATTTCATTGCGTTTCAGCAGCGCCATAATACATGTCCATTCATTCTATCATGTTTTTCGCGCTAAATTTATGAGGTACCCATTCATCTAGCTTGTTTTTATATCCAGCTTTGTGTAAATGGCTCAAAACAGTTTTGTTTCAATGCCTCGCTCCATAGTAAGCTCAGCCTCACTGCTGACATGTTTATCTTGGTAGAATTTTTCAAGAATATTATTAGCTTTTTTAGTGACACAGCCAAAAAGAATTTCAAAAGCCTGCGCATTGTTCTTACCTTTGTCGTAAATGCTGCAATTTTCATTATTATTCTCAATTGAAGAACACTAACAATTTTCCAACTACTAGACCAATTTCGATGTTTATACGCTTAATGTGCACTCGAACTGTCATCTTTTAAATGAGCATTTAGTTGACTCGTAATTGACGCCATCTCTCGGAAATCGCCACAAACATTTTTTCCTTGCTTATGAGCTTCTTTCTTCAAACCAAACCAATATCGAAAAATTATCCTCAAGATTGCGCATTCATTCTAACTACGATAGTAAAGATACTTGCTGCATTTGGCTTTGCTTACATTTATGTATGTTTTACAATTCATCCTAAACTAACTTAGCTTCTGGTCGTTCCATATGGTCAAAGATAGGAGAACACATTATTTTGGGTAGATATCTATTATTTTTCATCATAATCTCCCTTTAGATCGACACCTAACGTTTTCCTAATTTTTTTAAGTGGCGCAGAAAGTAGTATTTCGGTGGATCTTCAAAATTGGCATATTTTTCGTGCTCAGCAGTCTCCGAGATTTTGGATTATTTACATAATGGATCCCACATAATCAATTTTGCATGCTTTATCAAGTACGCGTGGTTTTCCGCAAGGATCCATTCTAGGACCGTTTCTTTTCAAAATGTACATTAACGACATCAGCAGTGTTGTGATAAATTCTGAACTGCAGATGTATGCAGAGTGCCGATCTTGAACAGAGATATAAAAAGACTCTATACAGCCACTTACTGCTAAATGCCTCTAAATCCTTTTGCATTCCAATGTCTTGAAGTATGTAGTACTAACTGTATAATTATCACTCAAGACAATGTTTGAAGAATATTATTCATTCTATCTAAATTCTCCTAATGTATCAGTTTATCTGCTGCGACATAAAGTGCCAAATCAGCATCCGAATCGACCACACGATTGCGTTTATTCTCCACAGAGAACAAACGTACCCTTGGTGAGATGTCGTGAGATTTGAATCGACCCCCTATTCGGTTTAAACCTTGTGAATTTACGGCAAGAATTCACGCCGTATCCACTCCGAACGGAAAGCAAGGCGCGAAAACCATCAACGCTCGTGTTCGCGTTTGCTCGTGGATATTCAGGGCGTGCGTCTGGAGCCGCCTTGAAGTTTTCGTTGTGGTCTTCGCCTGTGTTTCTGTAGATAATCGTGCCGTAACCTGCATACCACAGCCTCAGGCGGATACTTGAAGAAACTCTCATCCCTCAGTCAGACTGAGAACGTGTGGCCATCATCGGGACGAGCCTCCCGACCTAGCCTCAAAGGCCACGACCTGCCGGCAGCCTGTGAGCGAAATGGAGTGAAACATGTTTAATTTTAGTTGAGAAACATGCTTTACTTAATTTAACCCAGTTTTCTCGCAATTTTGCACTCTTTCTTCAGAAAAAAAAATACGTGATATTTGCCGAGACCCCCTCTCTCCCACGTGAGATCGGCTCAATCCCTTCCTCCCCTGAACGCCTCACATAATTAATGGACGATCCCTAAAACGCTTGGATCCCTTCGCATTCATATAAGTTTTATAACAATGCTTTTAAAATTTTTTAGAAGTTATTTTGAAGGAGTCACAAAAGTAGGAAAACAGCTTTTTAGGATAAAAATCATGGCGGCCTGTGAACAAGTTCTGGTGTCGGAAGGCTTTTACCTTTCTTCACCTTTTGAAATTGCCTTTTCGTCCTTCCAAACGCGAATGACGATAGCGGTTTTACAAAGTGGTCCCCCAACTAAGCACTAACGAAGTCCAATGCTGATTGACCTCCGTTCATGGTCATGAATGGCTTATTGCCCGTTTTCTTTATCGTATACAATTTTTTTAAGCTCAAATTTTGCTACCTCAGGAGCATATTGACAGTGCTAAAAATTTGCTCCCCTTAGCAACGCTCCGAATTTTTGCCACTAATAGTGACAGTATTTTCAAGGTATGTTCAATTGCCGTCGACGCGACGCCTGGCATCTAGCTTCCAAGACTTTTTTCCCTTACTAAAGGTTGCGCAGCGCGAAGAAGAAGCTAATGAAGACGCTAACGTCATCTGAGCAGCAAAGTGCGGCTATCTATAACAATACAAGGCTTGTGGAGGTCTTGTGGATTTCCTTATGCGCAAGCCTAGTACTTGCAACGACCAAATTCGTACTTTCTGCCACTTGTCCTTTGGGATCCAATGCGCCAGGAACATCAAATTTCCGATAAAGATAGATAATAGTACAAAACCTAAACGATCACATGGTACCTTTTATAATAGCTGGAATATTCTTCGAAAAGACTCGGGATTATAAGTATTTGTCAATTCTCATGTTGCCCATGGCCACAGCTTGAAGGTTGTAGTCGCACTCCCATCAGTTCGGAATACGTTTCGGCATGTGCATATTTACATATGCTACATGTTAGTCCCAGTGTTACAGTGATGACTGGCTGCCGAAGGTTTTATCTTCAGTGAAGATTTATCTTCTTCCTGCAGCAGTGATTGAAATAAATACGAATTTCGATAATAACATTTGTAACTGATTTTGTATAAATATCCTTTTATTGTTCAGCTTCATTCCAATCTATCCCAGATCCTTAATAAAAAACACTACTCCCCAGCTTGCTAGAAAAAGAGTGTAATTTCGTTTATTTTAAATTCGGCTTTAATAGTTACTCAACAAAGAAACTAAAATAAAAAAACACGAGAAGTGGAGCGAAATAAAATTATTTCTGCTTTGTTGTCGTTTTCTTGACACGCGAACCAATTATTCCTTTGGAAAATGGATAGGAAAAAGGACGCAAAACGTGGAAGAAAAAAATATCACCAAAGAAGACAACTTCGGTAGGAAAAAGCAGAGAGACGGGCGTCGTACACACAAGCGAATAAAGGAAAGCCCTTGAGCTAGAAATCAACAATCTCAGAAAGTTTTTAAGGAAGCAATGAAAAGCCTCCGACAAAACTTTTTTTCCTCCTTGGTCGTCTCGACCGACGTATTTTTTTATTTACGGACATGCCATTGCCATCATTCTCGTCTGAAAGGAGTTGTTCAGCAGTTTTAAGACATTACCTCATCTCTTACTGGCATAAAAGATATCTGCATACATCCCCCAACAACTATGGAGTGGTGTAACTATAAATGATTAAAGTGAAATTGGGCAAAAAGCCTTGATACTGTGGATGATGTGTTTTATTGCATTTTACGAACAGTGAGGGATGGACGGGGCTAAGAACAAGGTCAGTTTAAAACAGTTAAAGCGATCTTCGATGGAGTACTATAGAGTGCACTGTAGCCACATTAGAGCAACACCGATTTATGAAACTGGGGAAAATGGATATGAAAATTTGAATAGATTTTTTGTAATGACCAAAGTGTTGGTCATATAACAGGCTTCAGCTCTTAACCAACATCAGGCATTTGCGTTTTAACGACTTATGCGTCAGAGGATCGATACATATAAATATGTCTCACTCGATTCGACCCAGTCGGCCGAGGTGCACGAAATACAAATTCAAATAGCTCGATGAAGGGGCTGTATGAGGAGGAGGCGTTGAATCGTGATCTACAATGGGTGTGTGTTTAAAAGCTGGACTTAGGCTACTTATCAGCCTTAACACAAATCCGTCCACATGACGAAAAATCGTCATTTTACAGACAATCACCAGCAGCCAAATGAGGAAAATTCGTCCTTTGTATATTGTAGTAAATTATTGATTCATGTCTTACTAAATCCGGATAAATTAAAACGTAATTTTTAGTAAGTTTCTACAAATAGTGCCAAAAAATACCGGCATTGTTTCCGGTACCGGTCAATGGCGCTGCGAATAATGCCGGTTGGATCTGTGTTAATATTACTCTTGGATTTGTGTTTCATACATATTTGAGCTTAGGCTTAGAATTTCTTAGTCCAGATTCCCAGTGTTCGGTATGTTTTATCATAGTGCGATCTGCAAGGGCCATCTTCAACAAGCTGCCCCAGTAGGTTCAGGACCGAAGAATGCAATGTCAGAGCCCTATTTAACCAAGCAATCTGATTTGATTGAGAATACCCAGTTTACCAAGGGCCAACTGGCAGCCCCAAACCAATTAAAACTTATTGCCGCTTAAATGGGGTTGAATCCAACCCTCACTCCTCTTCTCTCACCTACTCTCTTTCTTATATTCATTAATGAACTGCTCTTAATTCCCTCCAATCCATTTCATAGCTTTGCCGATGACTGTACTCTGCGTTACTCCTACCCCTCCGTGAACATAGGACAAGCAAGTGCCAGACCTTGTCTCTTAGAATGTGAACTCATGTTCAACTCTCTTAACGCGGACATTAAACTCATTCTTGATTGGCCGCAAGAAGCGTGTCGAGTTCAATGAAACCAAAACCAAGTACTTTCTATTCTCCTCTATAACCTACATCAACCTTCCCTCCATTTGAGTGGGTGAGGATAATATAACAGCTGACCGAACTCTTAATATCCTCGGCGTGACTTTATCCGACGAACTGCGATGGAGTAATCACATACTTCAAGTCACCAAACAAGCGTATCAATGCCTCGGCTTCCAAGTCCTACATTCGGCCCCACCTTGAATACAACTCCTATATCTGGGCGGGCGTCCCTAAAGCCACCTTGGCTTGGCTAGACAAGGTGCAAAACCGCGCCATCAAACTCATTGGCGATAGCACCCTTTGCTCCTCCTTCGATCCTTTAACCAACCGTACGAATGTACCAGCGTTCAGCCAGTTTTACCGCTATTACCGTAGCGACTGTTCCCCTGAAATCAAAAATCTCTTGCCTGCAAGGCAATTTTTCCCGCAACACAAGACTAGCCAACTCGGCTCAGCCCTCCTCTTCACGCACATTACGGTTTAGTAGTTTATTTATAAACAGAACAACTCGATTGTGGAACTGTCTTCCGCAGTCGGTGTTTCCGAGCTCATAAAACATCTCAGAGCTCAAACGGAAGGCTCAGCGACATCTACTCATACACCCTCCAGATTCCTAACCTATCCTTTCTCATCTATCCTTCAGATCAAGCTTACTACTATACATGTGACTTGAACGACCTGACGGACTAGTAGTACAAAGGGTGACTCCTAAGCTTCATCTCACCACCAAAAATCTATCAGAGAAGACAAAGATTCGTTTGTTTTTGTAAGCCTTTCTTAAGTTTTGATGAGTGCATGCCAGTATAGCTTACACTTTTGCTTGAAAGCCAATAAATTGCTAGGGTGGCTAGGCTTATCGTTCTACGATTCTGGCGACCACACGTCGCCATCCTTCTACCATACTAGTTCACCCTGCTCCAGTTTAGGAAATATCCAGGTCGATCGTGAAGAACTTGTGATCTGATAGCTTCCGGAATATTTTCTATAATGTTGATTATTATCGAATGTCCTCGCTCAAGACCAGCGCCCAGGTAGACATTCGCTTACAGACCAAGCTCACCGTTTATGACGGATTTCTCTACCATTGCGACTGATTCACTGAAATTAAGAACTTTCTGCCTGTACACAAAATTTTTTCTAAGCCGCAAGACTAGTCCATTCGGCTCATTCCCTCACCCTAGAGACCTCTTTTTAGGCACAATACGCTTATACACGATTGTGGAATAACCTTCCGTAGTAAGTATTTTCGAACTCATATAACGTCCCAAATTTATTAGTTAATATCTGACTCGAACATGTTCTGTGAGAAGGCTTGTTAAGACCCTGAGTTCGGGTTTAGTAAGAGCACAATTAGTACATGAGTCCAGTAATGCGACAATTCATTTTCATTGAATGCTTCTTGCCCTGGTATCGGACGACTGGGCAAGTGGATGCAAGATAGGTGAGCTAATGAGTTTCAGAGCTGTGGCATTGTATTATAATAATAAAGTAAACCCTTCTAGAACAGAAGACGCACTTCTCAGCTGGGCGCGGCGACCTAGAAAACCTGAGGTAACCTTACCATTAAGGAGCTGATGAACAAACACCACATCGGCCACCTCACGACGCTTGTGAAGAGAGCTTAAGTTAAGTAACTTAAGCCGGGATTCATATGATGAAAAACCTAATGGGTTTTTCCCAGGAAGTGCGAATCGAACAAACCTTCGTTGAACCGATTCCATAGTTCTCACATGCTAATTGTAGTGAGAAGACCAAACCTGGGACGCATATTCGAGTAATGATCTGACAAGAGAAATGTAATGGTGTTTAGTGATCAAGAGGTTATTAAATTCTTTAGACCACCTTTTTATAAACCCGAAGAGAAGAGATATAAGGTCTGTTCCTGTACTTTTCCTGTAAAAATTTGTTTGGCAAAAACTTAGTGAATGGTGGGGATAATTTTGTCAAAAATTCAGAAAGTAAAGAATCACTTTTTGGGCAATTTCCTGCAAATCAAGAAGAAGATAACATAAATGTCGATTGGCTATGTGTATGCCGCTTTTTAAGATACCCACACACATAAACAAAATGTCAATTGACAACTTTTGACAACTTGCAAGATATCGCCGGACCGAAAACCTCCTGCAAATTCCTGCAAGAGGAGAAGTGAAAATTTCCCCGCTTTTTCTTGCATGAGAAAGTAAAGAAACACAAATTGGGAAAATTTTTGTCCCGCGTGATCCCACATTCGAGTTCAGGAACAGACCTATTGTTTCGGCGCGAGACGCCGAAAATAATAAAAATTTTTAAATATTATTTTCAAATCTCTAAAAAATGCTGTAAAAGGATAGGTCTCTGATAAAAACGCAGGAGTGGTTTAAAATTCAAATATAATTTCTTCTAAATATTATAAAAGCTAATTAAATCTATTTAAATTCTAGTTTTAACTAAATACTTTAAAAAATGTAAATGCAAATTTATTTGACTGAAGGTCAATTTAAAATTATCTTAAAACAAATCCGGATAATTCCTGGATATCTGTAATTAGATAATAATTATTATTTGTCCAAAGAGTTATTAAACTATCAAAGCTCAGAGAAATTCCCTTGTGAACATGGAAAAATTCCTCTTTTAATTACGTCGGATTATACCAGACGTGGCTGCCAACACTCAATAATTGCAACGGTTGTTTTTTCACCGCAAATAGCGCCGTATAAGATTTGCTTCTTGCAATTTTTAATGGTAGCTCATTGAGCTTAAAATTGGCCACTATTGCTTAAAATAATTAATATTAACCTTGCTTTTATGGCGCCTTAGATTCAAGGAAAACTTTCTGTAAGCTTTGACTAATTGTTCCACTCAAAGGTGATTTTCGAATCACCCGTGTTTGGAACCGTGAATATAATTTTCTTTCACCAATACATAAATAAAAACAGCCCTTGTATCTTGGCGAGGTGCGCTTTAGTCATACAATTTTGGAATAATTCCTCTAGGAGTGTTCAAAGTATATCCACACCTTTGAAAACTCCTAATTAAATTTATTCAATCAAACCTATAAATATTCACTGGAAATTTCAAGGTAAAAATACTCTTGAAATCTCCCCATAACATTTGTTGGGAAATTTCCTAGATTCCTTTCCCACGATGTTTCCACCACCGATAACTACAAGAATTATTCACTAAGCTAACCCCCGAACCGACGGTGAAACCTGTCGATTATCTAAGTCCCTAATTTGGCGACTAATGCCAGCCAAAGTATTATTTGCGACGGTAAATACCTGTCGAATTCTGAAAAATAAAAAGACGGTCTTCGCCTGTCTTGTTGAATATGATTATTAAAAAAACTTAAAAAAAATGTTTTCCTGGTCTTCTTCCTTGACGGTCAATGCCTGTCTGGTTTTCGTTTCGCGAGCTGAATCAAACTGGACGGAATGTGAAACTTAAAAAGCCAAGTTCGTGCTGCTGCTGTGAATTTTATAGATCAGACGCATCCGATCGAAAGCTTAAAGCTGGGGGGGAGAAAGCTGTTATACACGTTTAAAGTCGTATAACTTTTGAGTTTAGACCAAATTGTTTTATTCTGATCTCACCCCAGCTTTAAGCTTTTGAGCTTTCTGTTGAAAATTGACATTTCTACATGTCGTAATAAAATTGGGTAAGTAGAATTTAGTTTTGAATATTTTTATATATTTTTTAACGTTTATTTTATTTATTTTATTTTATTTATTTAATTTTAGATATTGAGCCCTGTTTTTTCCTGCTTCTTTTGGTTGAAGGCACTTGGTCCAGGTGCCTTCCAGGTAATTATTTATTATATTTATTGTTGGTCAATTTTTAATCATTTTCTCTTTGCAGGTACTTTGTTAGTTAGTTAATAAGTAGTTAGATTTAGTTTTTATTTAGATGTAGGTTTATTTTAATTTTATTAGTTTAATTTAGTTGTAGTTTTAGAAATGTATTTTATAGGCTTAATATATTTATTTTATTAGTAATTTTTGTCTGTTTGTTTATGTTTACATGTTTGTATTGTATTGTGTTGTGTTTTAGGTTTTTTTTTTCTGAAGATATCTGTTACGCGCTGCTGCGCCGTAACATATTCCCCCCTGTTGATGCGTCGCATCAAAATAAATCAGAGGCAATTTCTAATTCATAAGATATATTTCAAATTCATTTATTATTATTATTTTAAATCTATTCTATTCTCATATTTCAATATGATTGTAATTTCGAATTTAATTCAGTAATAAGAACCCTAATACTATGGGTACATGCACATAAGGCTGCATATTGCTTTAGCTTTTGATATACGTTACACAAAGGGATATACACACGTTTGAATGTGTTATGCTACCAAAGGGCATAATTTTGTAATGGGTCGTTTAATATGTGTTGTTTGTGTTTTGATCGTAACAACCCTCACCCGTTCGTCAGGCCCTGGGTGGACCTTTTCCACTCTTCCCAGAGGCCATTGCGACGGTGACCTATTTTGGTCCATAATTATTACTAATTGTCCTACGTGTAGGTCAGGTTGTTGTAGTACCCATTTATTTCTTTTCTGCAACTGAAGGAGGTATTCATTTGACCATTGCCTCCAAAACTGTTGCATAGTCTGTTGGACATATTTCCAACGATCAACATAGGAGACTTGGTCATCTACGTTGGATTCGGGCATTGTCTTTAAATCTCTTCCGATTAAGAAATGTCCTGGTGTTATAGTTCAGTCAATCTGGCAAATGGATCTTGGAAAATCAAACAATTGGATGAAACTTGGTGGAGTAGGTAGGAAGTGATGTTAGAAAGTGACCTTGCTGAAGGCCGCCTGATACTCGTGTGCGTTTTTGAAAAAACTCAAAAAAACTTCAAAAAATATTTTGAAATGGATTTATCTCGAAAACTAAGGATCTTACAAACAAATGTTTCAAATAAAAAATGTAGAGGACATCGTTATCTACATTTTTTGTCATTGGTGCAACATTGTACAACAAAAAGTGTGCGCAGTAGGTGGCGCTAAAGTGCTCAAAAAAGGGTTTTTCACCCTTTTCACCCTTAAATTTTATTTTTTCAGCTACAATCCAAATGGGAAAATTGTTCCTTTCAAAATAACGAACAACTTTTATTTAAACATTTTTTTCATACGACTTACCGTTTCAGAGCAGCAGCTTGATGAAGTATGGAAATCCCAATATTACGCTTGCACAAAGTATAAAGACAAGCAAAGTGCATATAAAAGATGTCATTTTTGTTTAACTTTGAATGTAACAATTAATAATGTTTATAACAAATAATTTTTTTTATGCCGAAACTGCCAGAGAAAGTCCCAATGGGACCACTCACATATACCGTTATGCATTTCATTGTATACCTGTGCGCTGTTCACGCAGTATTTCACTACACTATAACTTTGAAACGTAAATGATAGAAAACGTATTATAAATGTCTAATTTTAATACTTCAAACTAATATTTATTTGTTATAAACAAAAATTTACATCTTTTATATGCACTTTGCTTGTCTTTATACTTTGTGCAAGCATAATATTGGGATTTCCATACTTCATCAAGCTGCTGCTCTGAAACGGTAAGTCGTATGAAAAAAATGTTTAAATAAAAGTTGTTCGTAATTTTGAAAGGAACAATTTTCCCATTTGGATTGTAGCTGAAAAAATAAAATTTAAGGGTGAAAAGGGTGAAAAACCCTTTTTTGAGCACTTTAGCGCCACCTACTGCGCACACTTTTTGTTGTACAATGTTGCACCAATGACAAAAAATGTAGATAACGATGTCCTCTACATTTTTTATTTGAAACATTTGTTTGTAAGATCCTTAGTTTTCGAGATAAATCCATTTCAAAATATTTTTTGAAGTTTTTTTGAGTTTTTTCAAAAACGCACACGAGTATCAGGCGGCCTTCAGCAAGGTCACTTTCTAACATCACTTCCTACCTACTCCACCAAGTTTCATCCAATTGTTTGATTTTCCAAGCAGACGCCTTTTTTTTCGCCAGATTGACTGAACTATTAATACATCTAATTTAGAGGGGTCTGCTGATAGAGGGCACAATGGGCGCGAGTTGAGGCAGGCCTCTATTTGTATTAACAACGTATTAAGCTCCTCAAAGGTAAGTATTTTTCCTTCCGCAACTCTCTTCAAGTGATGCTTAATACTTTTTACCCCTGCTTCCCAGATTCCTCCGAAGTGAGGAGCGGTTGGAGGGTTGAAGTGCCACTGTATGCCATCATTAGCTAATTCCTCGGCTGCATTCCTTGCGACCTCATCTGTGGCCTTGTTGGTTTGATCTTTTAATCGCTTATTCGCGCCCACAAAATTTGTCCCATTGTCTGAATAAATGTGTTTGCAAAGGCCTCGTCTTCCTATAAACCGTCTGAGGGCAGCCAAAAAAGCATCTGTGGACATATCTGAGGCCACCTCGATATGAACGGCTTTGGTTGCCATGCAAATAAATACACAAAAATATCCTTTATATATTTTGGCGCCCTTATGTTTCGACATTTTTATGTCGATTGGCCCAGCATAGTCTATTCCAACGTTTTCGAATGGGTTTGTTTGCGTAACTCTTACACTTGGTAGATTTCCCATCAGTTGGATTGGTGCTGTCGCTCGATACCTAATGCACTTTACGCATTTGTGTATTCTTTCTTTTACAGCTGACATACCATTTATGATCCAATACTGGGATCGTGTTGCATTTAACACCATCTGTGCTCCACCATGTAATGTTTTGTTATGGTAATGATCAATGATTATATTTGTTACATGGTGGTGCTTGGGGATGATCAGAGGATGTTTTGCATCATAAGGAAGTTCAGAATATTGTAGTCTACCTCCGACTCTTATCGTGCCATCCTCTGCCATAAAGGGTTGCAATCGAAACAATGTGCTCTGTTTCTTTACTGATTTTGTGCCTTGCAGCTGCTCATATTCCTGGGCAAAGGCTTGTCGTTGTACTAGTTTAACGAGGTTTCCCTTTGCCTCTTTAATTTCCCCAGCTGACAACGGCAACGTACGTTTATCCTTGGTTCGTCTGGCGTTGTAGGCGAACCGATAACAATAAGCCATAATCCGTATTGTTTTTAAATATGATGAGTAGTTCAACCACCACTCCTGTGGTGCTGACTGCATCGTTAATGTGGCTTGAATTTTACCTTTAGCTTCTATGGAAGTTTGAAAATTATCCAAGGGTCGCTGCGGCCAACTTTCCTCTGCTTCCCGCATCCAGCCAGGTCCTTGCCACCATGTTGTCAGTTCCTGGATCCTTGCTGGCATTACTCCTCTAGATGCAATGTCGGCTGGGTTGTCCTTTGTAGGAACGTAGTGCCATGTTGTGTTACCTTCATTCTCATGTATCTCGACAACACGGTTCGCTACGAACGTCTTCCATCTTTGTGGCGAACCCTTGATCCATGCTAGGACCACCTTGGAGTCTGTCCAACATCGTGATGCTATGTTGCCCAGCTTCATGTCCTCTCTCACTTGTCGCATCAGTCTGCTTAATAACACGGCTCCACATAATTCGAGTCGCGGCAGTGACATCGGCTTAATAGGTGCTACTCTTGTCCTGGACATTAGCAGCTTCGTGTCGATGGTTTTGTCCTCTTTTATTACCCTAATATATATCACTGCTCCATATGCCCGGATCGAGGCATCACAGAAGCCCATCAATTGGCACTCCGTCGTGGTGCTTAAAATGTCCACCCATCGTGGAATTTTGATGTGCTGTATATGTGGTAACTGCTCTTGGAACAAGCTCCATTCTTCGCGAATGTCTTGATCCACCGTCTCGTCCCAATCATATCTAGCCATCCATAATTTTTGCATTAATAATTTCGCTAGAATTACACATGGCGCAATCCATCCTAGTGGGTCATAGAGCTTAGCCACTTCCGACAAAATTTTCCTTTTGGTGGAAGCTGGCTTGAATTCTGCGCAATTGATTGCATATGAAAAATAATCCCCCACTGGATGCCAATATATGCCAAGTGCCTTTATCTGATTTTCTTCCCTTACCTGTAAGGGCAGTTGTAACTCGCGATCCTCGGCTGGGATCGAGTTTAGGAGCGATTCATGATTTGCGGCCCATTTCCGCAAATGAAATCCTCCTCCTTTCAATAGTTTAATTAAATCCCCTTGCAACATTTGTGCATCTTGCACCGTATCCGCTCCTGTAAGCACATCGTCCACATAAAAATCAGTCATGGCGACCTTAGCTGCTTCAGGAAACAAGGAGTTGTCATCGACCGCTAACCTTTGCAAGGTTTTGATTGCAAGGTAGGGTGCTGAAGTGGTTCCAAATGTTACCGTATTCATTTGGTATTCTTGTATAGGATAGTTAATATTTGCCCTCCACAGGATGGTCTGATACTTCCTATCCAAGGGGTTGATAAGGATCATCCTATACATTTTCTCAATGTCCGCGGTCATTGCATACCGATACTTCCGCCACTTTAGAAGCGTAGCAAATAATTTTGGCTGCAATGTTGGCCCTGTCAGCATTTGCTCATTTAGGCTTTTCCCATTTGTAGTTTTTGCAGAGGCATCAAAAACTATGCGGACCTTAGTTGTGGTGCTGTCTTTAATTACAGCATGATGTGGCATATAATACCTTTCGTCTGCGAATTCATTTGCTGAACTCATGTGGTTCAAGTCTATATATTCTTGCAAACAATTTTGATAGGAGTCCTTCAACTCTGTCCTTTGGGCTAGCTTCTTTTCCGACTGCAATAGCCTGGACATGGCTTGTCTCCGAGATTCCCCTAAACTTGGTGGGTTACCGTCCTTAAAGGGTATCCGTACTTCATACTGCCCGTTGGACTTACGTATGGTAGTTTTATTATAAAATTCTTCGCACTGCCTTTCTTCCCCGGTCAATTGCCTTTCTTTAGGGATTTCTTCACATTCCCAAAACCCCTTAATTTGGCGGCTCAACTCTTCTAATGTCACGTCATGCTGCGTCGTAAATGCAGATAGGCTTATATTTTTAGGATGTATGTTTGCTGACTGCACCTCCCCAAACACAATCCATCCTAGAGCTGTCCTTAATGCCACCGGAGCCCCTTTGATTCCCTTTCGCAGACCCTTTCTAATGATATCCGCGTATATTCCTACTCCAAGGAGAATATCTATTCGTCCTGGATTCATAAATTTTGGGTCGGCTAATTCCAACCCATCTATATGTGGCCAGTGCTTGTTCATTGTGCGTTCTGGTGGAAATATATTAGTAATACTCCGGATAACGTACGCATCAATGTTATTCTTGTAACCCCCTTTGGTTGACAACAACGTAAATCTTGCCACCTTATTTGCGGTAGCGACTTGTGCTTCTGCTACTCCAAAAACACTTAAATCAGCCGGGAAAGTCTTCGCTCTTATAGTTTGATACGCAGCCTCCGTAATAAATGAGCTTTGTGACCCGGGATCTATTAATGCCCGTAACGTCAACTCATCGCCTTTGCGGCCCCTCACTTTCACTAGGGCTGTTGCCAACATTGATTGTGTAACATCCGTAATGTGGTTACACTGAGTCACGGTCATTTCATTGACCGTGCTGACACTAGGTAAATTAGCTGTATTGCCCTGATCAGTTTGATCGTGCAACAAACTGTGATGCTGGCTACCACACGTCCTACACGCGAATTTGGTGGTGCATTCAGCAGTTTCATGGTTCCACAAACATCTTTCGCAATGCTTGTGTTTGATCAGCCAATTTCTTCTGGCTGTAACTGATAGTTCTTTGAACCGTTGACATCTTGTTAAAAAATGTTTTTCTCTGCACATAGGGCAGTGATTTATAAATTTCCCTTTCTCAGGGTGGTCTGACCTTTTTTGATAGCCATTCCTATTTTGTCCCTTATATCCCGGGGCTGTATGATGCCTGTAAGCCGGTTGGGACCTACCTTTACTGGTAGTATGATTATCCTGCTGGTTTGTATAGTAGGTCGTAAGTCTACTATGACTCTTCTCAGCTTTGTGAGGATTGCTACCTGCCTTATGCAGATGGATATCCTTGGTTGCCTCTAGGCTTCGATAACGTTGCTCCATGAACGTAATCAATTCCTTTAAGGATGGCAGCTCGTCTGACTTCGCTATCAATTGTTCCCATAAACTCCGTGTTTTCTCCGGCAGCTTTTGCGCTGTTATGAACACGAAGATGGGATCCCAATTGGCTATGTCTACTTTAAGTGCCTTTAAATTGTGCTGTATACGTTGCAACTCGTCCAAAGTTGTCCGTATTTCCCGGTATGATTCCGTCCTAATCTTTGGTTGATTGAATAATAGCTTCAACTGAGCATATATCAACAACCTTTTTTTGTTATACCGGTTGCACAAAACCTCCCATGCTGCCATATAATTTGCAGCAGTGGTGTCGAAGGAATCTAAATCCTTCCGGGCATCTCCCGTAAGACTACTCTTCAAGTAGTGCATCTTATCTACCGTTGATAGTCGATCTTCATGATGTATGAGCGACACAAATCTGTCGTGGAAAGTTCTCCACGACGCGTATTGCCCGTCAAACTTAGGGATGTCCAAGGTTGGTAATTGTAAAATTGCCTTGGGTGAACCCGCTTGTTCACGTTCAGTCCCCGAGCTGACTAATAACCCATCTTTTAAATCTCCATAGAATTCGGAATACATTTCTTCGAATTCTTCGTACTGAATACCTTCCGAATATGCCAACACGGCGGCTTGGACTTTCTCATCTTCGATACTATCGATATCTGCAACAACTAGTTCATCATGGTTTTCCTTAAATTTTTCCCATGTGGACTTTATCGATTCCAACTTTCCCGAAAGATACCCCCGGGTTCTCCGACCCACAGGTGTCTTTTTGTAGTTGGATAAGCTTTGATTCAACTCTCGCTTTAAGGCAATCTGTTGCCTCAGAATACCTTTCATTTTTTTTGCTTTATATTAATATCACGGGGTTAGACAAATAACAAATAATTAAATCTTTGGACAAACTAAATAATTGAAGACAAATAAAAAGCTTTCAACTAGCACTTTATCGGAAATTATATTTGATTTGACCACGACCTATCCGGCTCGAAGGACCATGTTTCGGCGCGAGACGCCGAAAATAATAAAAATTTTTAAATATTATTTTCAAATCTCTAAAAAATGCTGTAAAAGGATAGGTCTCTGATAAAAACGCAGGAGTGGTTTAAAATTCAAATATAATTTCTTCTAAATATTATAAAAGCTAATTAAATCTATTTAAATTCTAGTTTTAACTAAATACTTTAAAAAATGTAAATGCAAATTTATTTGACTGAAGGTCAATTTAAAATTATCTTAAAACAAATCCGGATAATTCCTGGATATCTGTAATTAGATAATAATTATTATTTGTCCAAAGAGTTATTAAACTATCAAAGCTCAGAGAAATTCCCTTGTGAACATGGAAAAATTCCTCTTTTAATTACGTCGGATTATACCAGACGTGGCTGCCAACACTCAATAATTGCAACGGTTGTTTTTTCACCGCAAATAGCGCCGTATAAGATTTGCTTCTTGCAATTTTTAATGGTAGCTCATTGAGCTTAAAATTGGCCACTATTGCTTAAAATAATTAATATTAACCTTGCTTTTATGGCGCCTTAGATTCAAGGAAAACTTTCTGTAAGCTTTGACTAATTGTTCCACTCAAAGGTGATTTTCGAATCACCCGTGTTTGGAACCGTGAATATAATTTTCTTTCACCAATACATAAATAAAAACAGCCCTTGTATCTTGGCGAGGTGCGCTTTAGTCATACAATTTTGGAATAATTCCTCTAGGAGTGTTCAAAGTATATCCACACCTTTGAAAACTCCTAATTAAATTTATTCAATCAAACCTATAAATATTCACTGGAAATTTCAAGGTAAAAATACTCTTGAAATCTCCCCATAACATTTGTTGGGAAATTTCCTAGATTCCTTTCCCACGATGTTTCCACCACCGATAACTACAAGAATTATTCACTAAGCTAACCCCCGAACCGACGGTGAAACCTGTCGATTATCTAAGTCCCTAATTTGGCGACTAATGCCAGCCAAAGTATTATTTGCGACGGTAAATACCTGTCGAATTCTGAAAAATAAAAAGACGGTCTTCGCCTGTCTTGTTGAATATGATTATTAAAAAAAACTTAAAAAAAATGTTTTCCTGGTCTTCTTCCTTGACGGTCAATGCCTGTCTGGTTTTCGTTTCGCGAGCTGAATCAAACTGGACGGAATGTGAAACTTAAAAAGCCAAGTTCGTGCTGCTGCTGTGAATTTTATAGATCAGACGCATCCGATCGAAAGCTTAAAGCTGGGGGGGAGAAAGCTGTTATACACGTTTAAAGTCGTATAACTTTTGAGTTTAGACCAAATTGTTTTATTCTGATCTCACCCCAGCTTTAAGCTTTTGAGCTTTCTGTTGAAAATTGACATTTCTACATGTCGTAATAAAATTGGGTAAGTAGAATTTAGTTTTGAATATTTTTATATATTTTTTAACGTTTATTTTATTTATTTTATTTTATTTATTTAATTTTAGATATTGAGCCCTGTTTTTTCCTGCTTCTTTTGGTTGAAGGCACTTGGTCCAGGTGCCTTCCAGGTAATTATTTATTATATTTATTGTTGGTCAATTTTTAATCATTTTCTCTTTGCAGGTACTTTGTTAGTTAGTTAATAAGTAGTTAGATTTAGTTTTTATTTAGATGTAGGTTTATTTTAATTTTATTAGTTTAATTTAGTTGTAGTTTTAGAAATGTATTTTATAGGCTTAATATATTTATTTTATTAGTAATTTTTGTCTGTTTGTTTATGTTTACATGTTTGTATTGTATTGTGTTGTGTTTTAGGTTTTTTTTTTCTGAAGATATCTGTTACGCGCTGCTGCGCCGTAACACCTATAGTTGATGTGAGTGAAAAATTCCAGCTTACTATCAAATCTAATCCCGAGATCTTCAACAAAATTAAGACGAGGGATACCCTCATTAGAAAAGGTGTAGTTAAAAAATATAGGACTACTTCTCCTACTAAATGTCATAATTTCACATTTACTAATTATTAAGAACCAGGTTTTGGTTAGCCCACAAAGAGTAAAAGATGTCAAGGTCAACGGTGGCAATTCTCAATACTCTTTATGTAACGTTACAATTTGATGTCAGCGTAAATCAATATTCTACAGTGTCTTAGCAAGGGAACAATGTCATCAATTGATAAGATAAAGAGAAGAGGGCCAAGATGACTTCCTTGAGGAACACCGGATGACGCTTCAGTGGTTACTGATTTGGATCCACGAAAAAGAACTTGGTAGGTCCTGTTAGCTAAGTAAGATTGGAACCATACTGGAAGGGCTTGCGGAAAGCCTAAGATATAGAAGTGATTTTTGTCTTTCATTTTAGACATTCACTAGTATATATTAGGACCTGAAATACTGAAAGGTTTTTGCCTACAGCTATTGCCAATCTATATCTGGGTCCGTAAACACAAGCTTAGGAAGTCCTTCCTTCAATTTTGGATCCACCTGTGTACCACAGTTTCGACGTTTCTCAATCGAGACTTGAATTGGCAATCTTAAAATTCATTGAGTATTAGTCTTAGATGTCCTGTGACCGGATTCCGCAAGCGTGAACACGACTGTGTGCATAACGAAACAAAGGAGCAGTGTACGCTAGGTTTATTCACCGCTGCTAGTCGAAGAGCGCCACTATTTGCTTATTTTTTTGTCTCTAACGTTGCAGTAGGACACGTATTGATTGCTCCAGAGATCCCCAAAGAGAGTTTCGAATTAATTTTACTACAAGACATTGCAGCGGGACCTGAGGATATGACGAACTGGTAGTATACTGAGTGACACCTAAGCTTAGGCTTTCACATAAACAAAGTATGCCAGATCAGTCTCATTGTGTAAGGGCCCCTTAAGAGATTACAAACAAAAACTGGCGACAGTCGCCCTCTTGTATCGCGTGACCGAATCGCGCGACTAACTCGCCAATCTGAAAGGGATCCTAATTGCAAAAAGTCCATGAACATTTTCTGAATCAGCAAAAGGGCGAAGTTTATGTAAAAGATTTAAAAAAATACTAATTGCTACATAATTATAGATGCTTGAATATACAATGTTAATTAAATCCGAAATCTTATTGTTTCTTTAAAAATGTAATGTAAAAATTTAAACAAAACATCAAAATGCATTCTCACCAGATTCTATATTTTTTTATTATGATTCCAACCGCCATCTAACTTCTATAGATTTCTAATAAAACATTTCTTTTCAGGTCTACTATGCAAAAAAGAAAAGACGCGCCCAACAGACACAAGGCGATGATGATTCCTCGAATAAAAAGGAACGTAAACTCTATAACGATGGTTACGACGACGACAACCATGACTATATCATTAAAACTGCTGAAAAGTTCTTGGATCGCTATGAAATCGATTCGTTAATTGGTAACGTATAAACAGAATAATTTTTGGTGTTGGCCCCAATTCCTTTTCAGCCACCATCCAAAAAAAATACAGTCGTATTATATAGTGGCCTGGGGGCCAAGAAGGACCAACCAAGGTGGCAAGGGCAAATCGCATGGAAACGTTCGTTTTCTAGGCTTTTTTGGCTCATCCTTTTTTTATATTCCGTTGGTTGTCCTTCTAAAGAACATTCTGTGTGGCATGTAAAGTTTATAGCATGAATAAGTCATAAAAACTTGACCTGTTCACATCTGAGATGGCCTATATTTAATCGGAGACAAAGCCTATCGGAGACCACCCAGCTCTAGAGGCGACTTCTTCTGTGCCGTGGAAAACTAGTCGCATGGCGGCCACCCTAATTCCATATTCATTAAATCGTTTTTCCTACTTTTATGCTTTCAGTTTATAACTCATTAATTTTTCTTATTTCTTTAAGTATATACATGTATTTTTTTCTCATGTTTCTCCTGTTATTTTAGGTAAGGGTAGTTTTGGACAAGTGGTTAAGGCGTATGACCTTGACGAACAATGCCATGTTGCGATAAAAATTATTAAAAATAAAAAACCGTTCCTAAATCAGGCACAAATAGAAGTTAAGTTGCTTGAAATGATGAATCGAGCTGATGCGGAAAATAAATATTATATAGGTGAGTGATTTTCAACATAAATAATTAAAATATACAAGTTACAATTTTTGGTAAAGCTCGAATTAATTGTGTACTAGACATCGTTCTTATTTAAATAATGCTAAAAAGATTCTTGAGAGTGCATTCTCATTTTATAATGCTTGAAATTTAGTAAATACGCTCGCCTAACCTTCAGACGGCGACTATTCGATTCGAGTTTTTCACGTATCCTGTTTTATCGAATAAGAGACGGCGTTTCACACTGAACTTTTCGATTATTTTTTCACGTAAATGTCCGACTCATCTCACAAATTAAGCCTTTCTTCAATTAACGAAATAAATAATTCGATTGATATCGGCAAATCGTCTTCCATCTTGAAAAGGTTTAACTGGCAAATAATATTCGACGCACGAGTTCTAAGTATATACTAGTACAAACTAGTTCGTGATTCTGGAAAATTTGGTTCATGTGCGCAATATAAAACTAAACAATACTTTATCACCTATTCGATAAAATACATTCGAGATTTATCGAAGCTTAGTGACAAGTTCGTACGGTATACGCAAAAAACAATTTCACGAATACGCGATTTGAACCGCATGGCCCTAGTGGGGGGAACATATTAATGTAATTATCATTGCCACTGTTTTATTCGATAAAATTCTGTATACGGTATACGGGAAACAAATCACCGTCTGAATGTAGCTTAACAGTTTGAATGTTAGAGGAAGTGTCTTCAGAAGTGTGGTATTAAATTAGCATAGAGTATGTTTCCAATGCTAAAGTATCATAGAATGGATTCGCGTCCTTGATTCCGCAATTGTTATTTTGCTTTCACTCACTCTCACTCTCGCTGAACTCAGAAGTAGATCGTGCTTTTAATTCTAGCGTGAACGTTTTTGAATAATATTTCTAATTTATGACCTTATTTATTATATAAAAATCAGCTGGATTTTGTAATTTGAAAGACGGGAGTAAAATTTCTTTTTTTTTTTTATGTGGTAAATACAAGCTTAGGTAAATACAAACTTAGGAATTTCTTGAAACATATTTTTTGAGTAGTAGTTGCATTGAACGCTCAAAGCATGAAGAAACCTTTGAGTCTGCTCAACAAATACTTTCCAGGTTCAATCCTTCAAACCACTTATCCCTGTAAAGCTGGGTACAGTCATAGGACCATTCCATACCGATATTCCCGCCTCTGCCTCTGGGCAAGGTTAATCTAATTCTCGGCAACTTGGTCTGTCACTTTAGAGTTAACTTCACTTGGGGATACATTGCAACCATTTGAAGGAAAGTCGTAGTGGTTTTTATCCTAAACAGGGCAACAAGTTTCCGAAGCTGCGTAGATCGTATAGACCACCTATCAGATTAACCTCTTTTCTTTTGAAAATGGTGGAAATGCTGCTGGACAGGTCACGGCAGTCGAAAGATGTAGTGTTTGCAACATCTACATAGTTCTCCGTTCGCTTAATCAACAGAGGTTGCTTTACACCACCTAGTCATGCGAATCGAGAAAGTCCACGACAAAGAAACTGCCTTATCTTATTTTAAGTTCATATCTCCATCTTGAATACAACTCGTGTATCCGTACTGGGGCTTTCTAAACAGCCTAATCGGTAATGAATGATGTTCCACTAAATTTCATTTATTTATCCATTCTCTATTTCATTTTGTCTAAAGCGCCAACCCCGTCATTGAAATCCTTCCAGATTAAGGCTGTTGATATAGCCTAAAATTAATTTGGGATTCATATTCCAAATCGCCCTGAGAGCTCCACAGAACCAACAGTTACACAACTACCAGGCCTATTTTACTTAGATGATAATTGAGCGAACAGTGCCCCACCAAAGAGCTCTGCTATTCTTTTGAGCTTCCCCACTTCTTGAAATTTAAAAGTTGCACCGCTTTAGCTTTGTCGGTTCTAACGAGCCTTTTCGCATAACAAACGCCCCGGGTCCCAAGTCCAGTTATGACGAAATGCTTGGTCATCCAATTCCTGATGACCGAGCTTACGTGCCAGCTAGCTAAGATGTTCTGCAGATTCCAGACCAACAAATGATGCGTTCACCACTGATGTAGTCAGGCCATCGGCAATTTCATTACCAGTGTCGCCTTCGGGGCTCAGAATCACATCAAAGTAACATTTTTTTCTGCTGAGGGATTTCCGATATAGGATACAATCCAGGACAGTCTTTAATGACACCCTGTGAAATTTAATGCTCAACAAGGCAGCTTGACTGTCCGTGAATATAACGACGATAAGTCTGAGCACACATTTGTATGGCGAATACCTCAGTTTGATGGGACATGGATATTTATTTTACCTTAGGCCATATACGCCCAGTCCTACCTCAATATCGGGTTTGGCATCGTCCGTATACCAAAATTCCGGGGTTCCTCTAGGCATGGCAATGGTCGGCAAACTGCGGCTCGCAAGCCTCATGTGACTCTTTGGCCCGCTAAGCGTGGCGCTTCCACAAAATACCATGTGGGGATGGCTCATGCACTGAAGTCAGCTTTCGGTCGAATTACCGGTCTTGGATTTGACTGCATTGCTAGGCAGGCATGAAATTGTCAGAAGTTCTATCTGAGAAACACTGGCGAAATAAGGCAGGCGGAAGCTTTTTTGCAAGTTAATTGATGAGCAAAACAATTCAGCTCCTACAGCCGACTCAGATTTGGCTCCGTCTGTTTACAAGGCAACGTCATGGTCCTTGTCAGGCTGGAAATCTTGCCATTCCTCTCTGGTAGGTATCCGAATATTAAGGTCATTTAAGGAAATTTAATTTTGCGACTACGTAGCCGGTAAGGCCCTGATACCATTTCCTGTGGTACAGAACGCGGTATATTTCTGTGCCCATAGGTCTTATCGACCCAGCAACCCGCTTCGCGCAGAAAGAGGGAAGTACAGGCCGCCTGCTGCCATGTACATATATATGATACTACTTTATCAACCGCTGCATCTGACCTTCTAGATGCTAACTCCCTCTCAACCTCGATGACTGTTAGTCCATCCAAGTGCTCATTGAACTCTTCAACGGAGTCAGCCTCTTGGTTAGATAAAGCCGTTTTGAAAACCTTTATACATACCTGCCTTAGTCCAAAATGGAGTTTGCAGTGAGCCCTTTCGAGCCTCTCTACACCCTCCTCGCTGATTAGCAGTACCAGGGTTCTACTATTTCGCTGGGGTTCCTTGACCTTGAACACCTTTCAGTTGTCCATAAGGATGTCCCTGTTGTAGCGCCGAAGATACTCGAGCAATTTGCGCCATCACAAACTCCATGACCATTTCTGATATTTTGGGCTCAATGTCTGCCCAGAGAAGGCGGGGAGTCTGCCGGTACCAGAATTAGCATCGGTTAATGCTACTAGAAGATGGTCCTTCACTACTTCGCGCTTCACTACTTCTACTCTTGAAGTAGAAGCTTCCCTGACTATGGTTGGTCTTGAGAGCTTTTTCCTCTTTGGTAGTTATTTGTAGGCGCTGAGCTATCTTCTCGGGAACTTTTAGTGCGGGAGATTACCGCTCCTGCTGTCCTTGCGTTCTGGGGCGTTTTCCACTCCTCAACAACTGCTTGAAATTTTGTTTTGTTGATTGTGTTCATCTCCGACGCTGGTAACGACCGACACTTCATTCTCTGCAATTCTGCCGAGAACGAAGAGGGCGCCATTGTATCTTTTCTTGTAGGTGGACGCTCGTGATCTCTGTCTCTTAGATGTGCTATTGTCACTGTGACTAGTGACTCCTGACACACCTGTGGTTATGTTGCCTGACTTTGAAGTACTGTAGTTGGTAAGTACTCGCAATGCCAGAGCTGGTGATTGCCCCACTTGGAGCAAGCTGAATCTCCTCTGTTAGGCCAGTCATTAGAGCGAAAACGGCAAATTTTGTTATAAAATTGTACAGCAAACTGCTTGCACTACTACTTCAGGGGTATCTCATAGATTACTAAAACCAAAAAACCAGCCAAAATTTACTCATGTGGAATTGTTTAAACAATAATTAGCAACAAAAATGGGTACTTTTTCCGTTTTTGGCGTATACAATAAAAAGTACTGGACGAATCACGTTACTCCCAACAGGATATTTGTAGAGAATTGAAAACCCTACAAAATGGGGTTTACTAGAACTCGATCGGATAATTTTTCGCCGAGAAAAGTTAGAAAACCCCTTAAAAAGGCCTTTTTTTTCAAAAACTCATACGTCTGTTACTTTGCAATATTAGGGTATGATTTTTTGGGACATAATACCCTGGTACATATACTTTGAACTGCCAAAAGATGAAATTTGTCCCATGTATAGTTTCTGTATAATTGCTGTATAAACAAAATAGACCCTAATCTTGCACATTGCGCCAATATTAGCAGAGTGGCCCGATTGAAATTTCCAAAACGGTTTCTGAAAGTGTAGGCTAGGGGCTACAATTTGTCTATCTCACATTTTAATATAATTTTATAGAACAATGCTAAAAATGCTTTTGAAAGTGGTACATAGGGCAAACATTCTAATTCGAAACGTATCGGGCCTATATATGTTGTGGGTGTGAGTATACTTCTTGTACGTGCAGGAAGCATGGTTTAAAATGCTCAAATTTGTGCGCAAACTCTACCGAAAACAAACTTGTGCGCAAACTCTACATATCTATAGAAGATATTTGCATAGAAGAAGATGAAAATCAATTATAAAATAATTTATACGAATTAAGCTACAAATAGAATGATGATCGCGAAAATGAAAATAAAAGTATAGATGTAAGGTAGCTAAGCGAAGAAGAGACTGTTGCACAAAAAAGCATGATGCTTAAGCTAGTTATTTTATTCCATATTTCTTAGTTGATGCCTTTTATGTTTTTCCATTGAATAAACTGTAAAATGTTCATAATATTATTAATATTTATTTATTTTCAATCAAATTAAGCATTGATTCCAAATAACGTATGTACGCAATATATAATAAAAAAAAAATGTTATGTAGGTACCTGTTACCATTTAAAAAAAAATACGATAGTGTATTTTGTTAAATAACATTTTCCCTTAATAAGTATCTGTTCAATTAAATATAGGTATATGTAGATTCCGACTGCATATATTTATTACTTTGAGGAAAGAAGGTCTACTCCAATAAGACTTAGATAGAGTATTTTCCATTTAATTTATTCAAAAATTAAATTATTCTTCATACATTTAGCTTTCATGAAGTTCATTTACCATGAAGTTGTCAGTACTAGTATTGGGCTCCATGCTGAAAGGCAACTCAAATATTCAATTCATTTGAAAAAGTGCACGAAGCTTCACATGCTTATTAGCTACATATTACACTTTTTTTATATGGAACAAATCGTCACATTCTGCTTTGCTACATTTATATTCAAGCAATAGTGACGAAAAGCTGCATATGAAGCTTTGATATGCGGCCGGCCTAACGCCTCCTTCGTTGCTTTATACTCCGCCACCGCTACCCCGAAACTTATCGAATTAGAATGTTCGCCCTATGTACCATTTTCAGAAGCATTTTTAGCATTGTTCTCCAAACTTATATTAAAATGTGAGATAGACAAATTGTAGCCCCTAGCCTACACTTTCAGAAACCGTTTTGGAAATTTCAATCGGGCCACTCTGCTAATATTGGCGCAATGTGCAAGATTAGGGTCTATTTTGTTTATACAGCAATTATACAGAAACTATACATGGGACAAATTTCATCTTTTGGCAGTTCAAAGTATATGTACCAGGGTATTATGTCCCAAAAAATCATACCCTAATATTG
This sequence comes from Thereva unica, assembly GCA_949987705.1. Lineage (NCBI taxonomy): Eukaryota > Metazoa > Arthropoda > Insecta > Diptera > Therevidae > Thereva > Thereva unica. The sequence continues at coordinate 32,113,012 of OX465284.1, read as the reverse complement.
CAAAGTAACAGAGGTATGAGTTTTTGAAAATAAAGGCCTTTTTAAGGGGTTTTCTAACTTTTCTCGGCGAAAAATTATCCGATCGAGTTCTAGTAAACCCCATTTTGTAGGGTTTTCAATTCTCTACAAATATCCTGTTGGGAGTAACGTGATTCGTCCAGTATTTTTTATTGTATACGCCAAAAACGGAAAAAGTACCCATTTTTGTTGCTAATTATTGTTTAAACAATTCCACATGAGAAAAATTTTGGCTGGTTTTTTGGTTTTAGTAATCTATGAGATACCCCTGAAGTAGTAGTGCAAGCAGTTTGCTGTACAATTTTATAACACGAAAAAATCTCTAATGACTGGTCTATGTGGAAAGGTTCGTAGTCCTTGGTCCTAGTCCTTATATAGAACAGTCACTGTTGAACATAGGCACGCCACAAACGTAGCCCCCGCAATAAAACGGCTCCTGCCTCTACAGAAATATTTATCTCGCAAGATAATTTACAACCTAGCCTTAATTCCACATTCTGCATTATTATACTTTTTCGCTCATACTACCGTTTAAATGTTATTTAAAATAGAACAGTATAACAATGTAATAACAATCTTCCGCATATCTGTATAACAATCTTCCGCAGCCAGTTTTCCGAAAATGTACGTACTAGAGTTTTATCGCAATCGCGATCATATCTTGGTTTCTTGCAAGACCAATCCAGTTTGGCGTCTCTAAATTCTGGGTTTCTTGGTGTACGTTCCTTCCAACAGAGGCTAGGGTTACCTCGCTGTCGTATCTCATGGATCCTATCGCCAAATAGTTCCCAAACAGAAGAATTTATTCCTTGAAATACTTTTGAGTTCAACAATGCTTAATGCCTTTTAAGTCTATGAGATGATGGATCTATATGTGTGGACTGGTAAGGCCTTACACATTCAGTAGTTGTTAGGATATCAGGGTTACATGTTCGAATATGAGGAGCTTTCATAGACTTAACTGGCATTTAGCAACCGAGCGCGTACCTCTCGGATCCATGGACATGTCAGCTGCTAGTATGGACCCCTCAGTTTTCATGCTGAGCACTAAATTTGAGTGGAAGCTGCCTGTGCAGAACTTGGTTTTCCACCAATAATAGATTTGTGCCTCCTGCTGTTACAGCCGATTTTTAGAACCCTTTCTACAATGCCCCCATAAGGAGGCGGTAAGCTTTATTTTAATGCCGATACAAAAGGTCTTTATTGCGATAATGTAATATATACTTGATTAGAACAATGTTTTTTACACAATTTCGATTAATTAATGAGTAATTTTCAATAAAATCCAATCTTTTTAAATAAAACTAATTCATGCTTCTTTTTTTTTAATTTCAGTTAAACTAAAGCGTCATTTTATGTGGCGAAATCATTTATGTCTCGTATTTGAATTGCTCTCCTACAATTTATATGACCTATTGAGGAATACAAATTTTCGAGGTGTTTCATTAAATTTAACACGGAAATTTGCCCAACAGCTATGCACTGCTCTACTCTTTTTGAGTACACCCGAACTGAATATAATACACTGTGATCTTAAGCCTGAAAATATTTTGTTGTGCAACCCAAAGCGATCAGCTATTAAAATTGTTGATTTTGGTAGTTCGTGTCAATTGGGACAACGGGTGAGTACTTGATCTCTATATATGAAATGATGAGTTTAACAATTTTCTGCTTTTTACTTTTTAGATATACCAATATATTCAATCACGTTTCTATCGATCACCTGAAGTATTGCTAGGTATACCATATGATCTAGCGATAGATATGTGGTCACTGGGATGCATACTCGTTGAAATGCATACTGGCGAACCATTATTTTCTGGCTGTAACGAAGTCGATCAAATGAATAAAATAGTTGAAGTACTAGGAATGCCACCAAAATATTTATTAGATCAAGCGCACAAAACACGTAAATTTTTTGATAAACTAGTATCTGATGGCAGTTACGTACTAAAAAAGAGTCAAAATGGTCGAAAATATAAGCCGCCAGGCTCGAGAAAATTGCATGATATTCTTGGAGTTGAAACCGGCGGTCCCGGTGGGAGGCGACTGGATGAGCCCGGACATTCTGTATCAGATTATTTAAAATTTAAAGACTTAATACTGCGGATGTTGGATTTTGATCCAAAAACACGTGTCACACCGTATTATGCCTTGCAACATAATTTCTTTAAACGGACGACCGACGAAGGCACAAATACAGCTAGTATAGCAATCTCATCACCTTCGGTTAGTTCAACATCTTCAGTTCTTAGTCAACAACAGCATCCAGATCAACAGAGTCACGGTAAGTTCAGATGATGAATTGCATATATTTATTTTTATTTTTTAAGGATTAAAAAAAAAGAAATGGTTTTGTTTTGTTTTGTTTTTTCTTCACTTTAATTTTTATTTATTTATTTTTGGTTTGTTAAAAGATTAACCTTGATAAAGCTTGATTAAAAACCTTGATTCCTCGCTAAAAACATATTTATTAGGATTTATACATGAACAAATTAGAATTCTACAATATATAAAGAAAACCGGAGAAAATGTTTAATAAATAGGAATACAATATGGTTTATAAATTCTATGGGAGTCTCTTCATAACCTTTGATATATTCGATTGCTCTCAACAACGTGTTTGATAAATGTTAATCCTTCGCCACTAGTAATACTATCTATTCGTCGTTACTCGAGCCGTGATGTTTATTCCAACCCGGCAAACCTGAGGTTGTGTTCAAGGAAACGAAAGTTGAGTTGAGTTTCATTAAACCCAATAAACTTTACGAAGTCAGTCGGGTTAAGGCATTTGTAAGTGTGTTGGCAAATTAGAAAATGTTCTGCATCTTGGAAACGAAGAGAGAAAAAACTTCGAGCTCAAACTTAACCATGCCTGTTAGAAACACGCAGATTCACTCAAATATCTGCGAGTAATGCAGAACAACTGACTGAGCTGAAACGCTCAATAGAACTACACCATCAGTAAAGCTTCTAGGGCTGTGGGGCCGTTAAATACATTTTAGATAAAACATGAGGATTTATGTATATCACGAATGATGTACTGGATATACAACACGTTCGTTTAAACTATTGTCACTTATGCCAATGTGGTCTGGGGATCTAACCCAGCGGTTGGAAACACAAATTCATGGCGTGCCACAAAACAAATAATTAAAACTACTGCACAGTAAGCGTGCCACCAAAAATTAATTGAACATTAATGACTACCTTGGGGATCAACTTTAGAAGCTTGGGGGCCTTTAAGGCCGACGGCACGCCATATCCTTTAGGTCAAGTTGGCAAGCGCGGCCTGATGAAAACCATACATTACTCAGTCTGACTGAGCGATGAGGATTTGTGGCATCCGCCTGACAGCCCGTGGATTATAGGTGACCTCATGATTCCCTACATACACACAGGCGAAGACGACAGTTTAGCTTAGCAGGTTGTTAATTCAATTGCAAAAATGTTCATAGCCTCAACGGCAGCCTTTCAGACTGAATAGAAGTTGAGATCTTCAGGCTCGAACTGAAGATAAATACCCAGAGACATACATAAAGAGTTTTGTCAGTTTTATGGGGCTGCATGTCCATCCAGTTGGCGGCCGGTGACCTAGACTGAACAGGTCACGGCGATCCTCAAGTACAACGGCTTGCAATGGCAATGGCTTCTCCATTACTGGGGCTATGAGGGCTCGCCCCCAATTGCGATGGAGGCGATAAGTGGATTGACTGCATTGTACATCTCCATAAATCTGAAAACCGCCCCCATAAGTGCCTCGAGACTTTAGAACTCATTGAACTGATCGTTACAATCAAAGGACCATATGGATATCGTCAGGGCGATTATTTTGAATCTTATCCTTTTTGCGAGTTCAAGAAACCTTCCCTAGTTTACTGACGGGTCAAAGAGGGAAGCTGGTACATGGGCTGGTGTTGCAGGACTCAATTCCAAGGTTTCCATTGCAATGGGCAAGTTACCCTCCAAACTAAAATACATGTTGTTGTGATCTGGGGTAGGCTCATCCTTGAGAACGGTTCGAAAGGCGCAAACATCACAAACTTTTCGGACAGTCAAATTGCCATTAAGGCTCTCTTAGACTTTGAAATTTTCTTCCAAAATAGTGCAGGTTGCCGAATGGTGTTGAAGGCAAAACTGGCCTATGTCCCAGAACTCCTCTGTGGCATCTTATGGCCTACCTCCAAGTCCCTGGTCTACTTCCAAGACAGGCTAAAGGACTAATAAAAGACCCTGTGCCTTAAGGCACATTATTACTTTAAACATGTCGGACCTTAGGCTGTTAGTGGGATAACTGACTGGCGATATAGGCTGCAGTATCACTCCTACAACCTATGGCTACTTCAGGAGACATACCGACTCTGCATGATGCATTTTCCAGTCGTTTGGCATCGCGTTCTGTTCCAATACTTGAAGAATTAATTCGTGAACCTCTTGGTGTAGGCCCTCCATATTTAACCAGCTCCGCGGAGATACCATCTGTACCGGGGGACATGTTGCTTTAAAGGCGGTTCTACTAATTTTTTCTAAACGTAGCTGTGGCATTAGATATTAGTGAAGCCTCCAATTTCTCAGTTAGCTCGCTTTAGACCTTTAGAATCAGATTACACTCTTTGTGCTTGTAGCGTGCTGAAACGGCCATACCACGAACTTTCCCGGGGTTCTTTGAGACTGTTGCGTTACTAGATCGCAGCATTCTTACGCTCATCATCGAACCAGTCGTTCTGATCTCTATTCTGCCAAATATGAAGCCAGCAGTTCTAATGACAGGCGTTTTAAAAATTATGGTGTAAACTGCAACATTTTGATTGTGTTACTACAAAGAAACAATTTTGAAACAAAAACCAAAGCGACGTAAAATATACAATACAAATATTAGGGTGCTTTTCAGACACGGTGTTTAATTACATGCATTTCTGAAAATGTAACGAAAGTGGTAAGAGATACGCCACTCTTCTTAAAAAGGAATTCATTCATGATGCGCATAAAAACGAAATAATTCCTAGGAAAAAACGCTCTGAAGTCGTCACTGTGTAAAAAATTAAACGCAAAAAACGCATAAATTGTTAGTTGGGAGCTTATCTGTCACTTACCAACGCCATATTTTGTTTTGTAGAGTTATCTTCTTTCGCTAGTTAACATTGCCTGCATTTCTGCTTGAAAGATACTGGAGCTATCAGGGTGTCGGAATTTTCTGTTTCTCGCTATTGCAAGACTCACCCTCCTCAAGGCAACTCCTGCAGATGGGCAGAGTCTATATAGTTCAATTCCCATTTCCATTATGTGATAATTTAAGGCACAGTGTCAATTAATCATACAAATCCTTTTTAATACGGTCCATCAATTTCTGGCTGCCCTTTCGTATGCACAGGCTAAAACTGCTTTAAATTTACCGTGGCAGGTGACACGATCCATCTTGCGGTATATTTCATTAAACACTTTCAGAACACGAACTTTGCCAACGTCGTTTTGAGTTTCGCCCATGAACAATCCCATAATACCCATGAAAAATCCCGATACAACTATGGTACCTCGCACACTAGATGCGAGCTAGTCGTACGTGTACGTGCGAATACTTCCGTCGTTCGAAATTATGCTCGGATTTTTATGCATTCGTGCGTTAAAAATTCAATATGGATATTGAAAAATTTATTAATTTTGGTATGCGGTCACAAATGTTTATGCGAGCGACATCTCACTTACGTGACTATCAACGTAAGGTCTTGCGAGAAGTACAAATATTTGGTTTCGCTTAAATATTTTGACTCAGATTAGATTGTATTCAAAAGTTTATTTATTCATTCGTTAATAACCATGAAATAGCCCTGCCTCATTAGCTGCGTTCCTGTGGGCGCTATTTTCGATTTCCGAGTACTCGCAACTGTCCCTGAACTTATTGCGTTTTACTCGTATTTACTGCTCATATAAAAACGCGTTCGTTTGGCTTTGTGCTCTGGAGTACTCCGGATCGCCCAATAGATGCAGCTATTATTTAAGTCTGCCATAATATGATGGAACTCGCCAAACACATCACTGCAGATATAAATTATTCATTACGACGATGTCACAGGTCGCAGGTCACAGCTAACTACTGGCATTTAAACGGATAAAAACGCAACTAGTGTTCGTTCTCTGTTCAGACGTCCAATAACCTACGTTTACGTACGATACAAATTCGTATGCAAGGCGCGGCCAGCCTAACTGTAGCTTTAAAGTTCGCTCGTTTTGGGGCCATCTTCAACAAACTAGCAAATCCTCTTATTAGACAGTGCGGGACAATGAATACACTGTCTTGCTAGGTCTTCCGCCTTTCAATTGCCTTCGAAGTGCCAAAGGGACTTAAAGTAGTCGAACTCGAATGAGATTTGCAAGCTAATCAAAAGCGATTTGTAAATCTCACTTTAATTTGAACTTGGTCTTACGAGTTTTTATCACCCTGATTAACGCTTGGTTGTCAAAATAAAATCTATACATATCCGCCTATTTATCGGCGTTTTAATATAGCGAGGACATCTGCATCAAATATTGTAGCTAAGGTGCTTAATTTTAATTGTGTGCTAAGGCCTTTCACCCCGGATCATACCACGTCGGATAGTCTAATATCGATTTAGCAGGATGTGTATGACGGATTGTATAAGGCCCATGCTTATGGCAGGAGACACCGCTGTGGTCTGCACCCAGACGGTAGTGTCAGATTCCTATCTTCTGATGTTGTCCAAGTGACCTAACGTTGGCATTTTTTTATAATAAGTATCTACAATTGAACAATATGTGATGCACAATTCAAATATAATCTGTTAAAACGAAGAAAATCCTTCCTGTTCGAGTGTTTTATTAATTAGCGAGATATTGTTTAGAAATTGCTTAAATGTTTTAAAGCGGTTTAATAATTGAATAAACTAAAAATAATACTTTATATTAATTTTTTTTATTGTGATAGTAATATGTACCAAAATAGAAGTTCCATTTTTAATTCTTCATCAAAAAGATAGGAAAATCTCAATTTAACAACTGCTAAACTAACGATCAATTACTAAATAAATTGAGTTGATTAAGGTATTATTAAAAAAGCTTTATCAAGTTTTACCATAAATTATTAATAAAAACCTGTAAAATTTGCCCCTATTATCTTTCTTTTATGTTGAACCTTTATTTTTTAACCACAACAATCTCCGCTTTATGCTTTTGCCTTTTGCCAAAAAATAATAATCAGATTTGATAATCTGTTTCAAAAAAATAAAAATTGTTTCTTTCACAAATCACTCATTAATCATTATTTTTTTTCTTGATTTTCTTATATAAACATTTTTTTTTACTTAATATAATAATATAATTATTAAACACGTAATAAGGTGAATACTAACAAAAAATATTGTACTTTTCTCTCCCACTTTCATTCCATATATACTCAAACTTACCAAATACCCGAAACGAAATTGTTGTTTTTCCTTATTTTAAAATCCTATATGCAATCATGTGTACGATTTTATTCATCCAAATATCGTATACAAAAAAATACAAATAAAAATGAATAAATCATTAAACGAAATTCAACACATCAACATATATTTTGAAAATTACATAAACTACCAACAAACGACAACATCAACAACATTCAACTGATAAACGAACATCGTCATCATCACAACAAATATTGTGGATAATTGAAATGATATGATGAAATTGATGAAAATGATTGAATTAAAAAAAACACAGACCGCCGATGACTGGTAGTGCCTCGGGATCATAGTAGTAACACATCATCATCATCTTCAGCATCATCATCAACAGCGGCCACAGCAGTAGGTAGCACCAATACTACTGCTACACCACTGGTATAACCACTCTGTAAGTTAATCTCATCACTAAGATTAAAAAAAACAACAACCAATAAAAAAGGCTCCAACTAATTAGGATTAAGTTTGTAAAAAACGACTAAATTATAAATAATATTAATATAAGAGTAAAACAAAAGTAATAAAATTAATTATAAGAGAATGAAAATGTTATTATACGACGCGAAAAACAAAATACAAATTCAAAATTTCTACAAAACTCAGTTTCAAAAATGCGAATGGCAAATTGTTGATTTTAATTTCATAATTTTTTTTTGGTTATCGGAGTGATTTGGTTTTCTTTCCTTAAAAATACATAATCGAAAAAACCTGCAAAAAAGCTATTTAATTTTTGGTAATAAAAACAATATAAACAATAATGGTGTTATCTTCTGTACTTAAAATCACTCGTTAGCTTAGTTCAAAAGAAGTTTTGTGCTCTATAAATATAAAATCCTATTTTTCTTCGGGTCTGCAAATGTGAAAATAAATAAAGTAACATCAACTATGGACTGCGTCTTAGGCCCCCCGTTCATACTGAGGCGATATGCGATAAGCGACATATCGCGAGCCATATATCGTGACGATATATTGCTATGAGGGTCCATGCTATCGGGCGATAAATCGGCCCGACCTAGGTGTGAGCACAAGTCTCATTAATTCAGTTATAAATATGAGCTCAAGTAAGACTCAAGGAAGATGTTGAAGAATAAGAAGAAAAAGAAAGTACATACTGGCTACATTCCTACGATCTCACCAGCGCAGCGTGCACCTTAGCTCGGCTGTTGTCTCTCGAGAGCTCAACAAGATTCATAATTCAGGTAGTTTTATCGTATGAATCTTGAAAACTTTCATTTTCTGAAAAGACCACTTCATTTATTTTTCCTAGCGAGGGAAAATATACCAGCCAGCTATTCACGTTATCTCTGGGGTGGTAGCACGTAAGGTGTTTCAATCGACCTCTTCATACAAAGATTCAGCCAACTAATGTCCTGATACCTTTTCTACAAACTATGCACCAATCATTTCCTGCCACTGTTACGATAGGGCCCAAGAATAAATCTATTTTAAAATGCATTAGGTCAGGCGTGGACCGCCAGTTTCCGATGGATTTTTTTTCAGAATCCGTTTAGCTAGCGCCCGTTCAACAAACTGTTTCCACATCGATGAAATCAGTACCGGAGTCTGTGCAAGAGCATACCTAGCTCAGTTGGCAGTCAAAAACGAATTTGGATTTGATCACTTTATCGCTCTAATTAGCGCTTGGCTGTACGTTAAAAATTTTATTATTATTATTATTATCCTGCTTTACCCCTCTTGAGAGCATAGGGCTTCTCCAAATTTTCTCTATCGGACGCTGTTTTCAGGTATCCGTTTGATTTTAATCCAGGTGTAAAATTTTTCGATTTCTTTCATTACTGTCCTTTTACATTTATTTTTCGGTCTCAGGTCGGTTTTCAATCCCGACCGAGTCGGTCGCATCCTCCTGGGACTGGTCCCTCAACTAAAATTTGAGTTGCTGAAATAACAGTGCCTAACTGTTTCATCAATTTGTTTTCTTTGTTTCAAATGAAACCATCATGGTTTCAATCTAATTCATTAGTTTCTGTTTAATTTATTAGTAAATATCCTATCTCTGTTTTCAAACAGTGATAGGTTATTTTTAAAAACTAGTCCTAGCTTTCGTTTATCATAGGGCGCATCCAGCGCACTCAGCGGCTAAGTGCTGAGCTCGTTGGATTAAGCAGCTTAAGGCCCAGTTACATAGCACACGTGTTCCGAGTTCCGTCTATGCGTTTTCCGTCTCTCCGTTCTTGCGTGTTCCGATATTTATTTTTATGTTAGCCACAATGCGCCCGTTTCCATGGTATCTTTGTTTTGATTTTAAAGTGAGGGTTGACTAGGAGCAAACAACGCTGCTAGAAGACGAATTAGCAGATTATTTTATTCATGAAGGAGCCGTACCTTTCAATTGGATAGACGATAATTATAAAAATACTTTAATAGCAAATATAATAATTTAAACCAGTATTTATTCATTTGTTTTTTTTTACATATTTGTCTGCTTTTAAAATCATTTCAATTTTAAATTGGGTTTTACACTCATCAGACATTTTGCCAAGTTTGCTTTGTAAAGATCGCAAAAAAAGAACATCTTCATTATCATCCTCCTTTCTTAAATCCAGAATTTTCTTTGAGAGGTCTTCCAATGCTTTTGTTAATGCTTTGGCCACTGGATCTTCAGTCATCTTTCTTTTTCGTGGTATATTGCGCGATGTGGATGATGTTTCCAGTTGCGATTGCGACCTCGGTTGCTCCATCCTTTGCGATAACGGTTGCTCGCTGCAGACACGTCGCCCCTCTGTCACACCATAATCGTCATTCCTTATATCATGTGTACTCGAGTGGAATATTGGCAATGCCATGTCAACACTCTCCTCTTCAAGGAAAATAATCACCTCATCTGAAGGTTCAGTTTTTCTTACTTTATCTATGTTTTCACGCATTCTGCAATTAAAATGAAGAAGACGATGCAATGGTGCTTTAAGATGAAAGTTTTTAATGCATACTTCCTTGGCTCGATGTTGTCATCGAGGAACCCCAGAATCTCATTCAAATGCCAAGATTTCTTTGATGAAGCAGCTGACCCAGATGGTAAATTTTGTTTGTTTTTTTCCCGCACGTACTTATCCCGTAAATATATCCACTTTTTCTTAGCTTAAAAATATACAAATCATTTTTCACAAAACATTGGAATCTACAGAAATACTACCATCGAATCCAAATTGTTCGGTTAAATTTGCCCAGATAAATTCTTTTCTTCTATTATCCTTATATTTTATGTTCTTTTTATCATATATTTCCGGTTTTCCTTTTACTTCTTCTATAAATTTTTCAATTTTCCCCATTTTCAATTAAAAAACGCTTTCCTATTTAATCAATTCACAAAAAAAAGTGACGTTACCTTTCCGTCAATCCGTTCAAAAGTTGAAATTTGTTTATCTTCTCCGTTCCCGTGTTTTTATCGTTCCGTTCGTTTTTTGTTTATCTGGTCAAACAGTACTAAAACATTGTAATCAACTTTGACAGGAAACGTAGCACGGAACACGGAGAACGGAAAACGTGTGCTATGTAACTTGGCCTTTAGCTCAGCGGCTGGCAAATTTCTCAGCGTAAAAATTTTATGCTAAGTAGCTTACCCTACGTCTACACGAGCGTTTTTTAATTGCATAAGATATTTCATATGCATGCGTTTTTTGCTGGTTGCTGGGAAAAATAAACGCATAAGTTTTCATTTGTAAAATGGCTTTAAGCAGAAAACAATGTGTGGCGATTCTGGCTATCAATGCCATACGTGAAATCGAAAAAAGGACTTCTGCGAGAGACTAAAAACTTCAAATCATCAAAATAAAACAACTTGGAATGATAAGTTTCATCACTCCCAGCTCCAGATTTCTTGCTTCCATCAATTTTTCTTTTTTCCGCCACATACGAATTCCATAAATTTCTAATTTTTTTAATGACATCTATGTTTGCATTAAATTCTTTAGAAATATTTATCCACGCATTATTTTTTATATGCGTGTGTTTAAATATTTTATTTCCAGCATTCCAGAGGCATTCGTTTTGCCTATATAAATTAATTAGTTTTATTACACTTTTTTGGTTCCATTTTAAATCAGCCATTTCTAAGAGCAAATGTCAAAATTATCGCATACGTTTTATCTTATGAGTTCTCGTATGAGTTTGCTCTCATGCGTTTTTTAATCGCAGCAATCGGATGTTTTGATTGGCTACATTCAAAACTTATGCAATAAAAAACGCACGTGTAGACCCCGGGTTAGCGATAGTGAATTGATGTTATTTAAAATAGAAAAAAAAAATTTAGCTGTCAAAATAAATTTTAACTTAGCTACCCATCCAGCCGACACGAATCGCTGAGTTACTTTTTACGCTGTGCTGTTCAGCTAAGCGGCTTTTCCGCTGAGTGCGCTGGATGCGCCCATAGTTTCATGTGATTCATATCTTGATGTTTAAGAAATTAGCAAATCGAGAGTTTTGTTTTAAATTTGAAAATCAAAAGCAACCAGATAAAGAGATTCTCATGATCAGACTAAAACTCATGGATTATCGTGATTTCTTAGGAGTTACACATAATTTCAAAAGACTGACCGTTATTTACATCTTGGAGGCTAGCACATGGATCGATTTCAGCCATCCATTCTAAGAGCGCATAAACTACTTACCCAATTTTAAACCTTTATAAACTAAATAAATAAAAATAAAATCAAATTTGGGATTTTCAAATAGATGAAAGACCTGATTTTAGATGCATTTAGTCGGTACGTAGTATGTTTGAGTTGAAATCGGCGCGCCACATACGCAATGCGCTTACTGTATTTAAAATCACCGTTACCAGGAAATTGTCGATATAAAGGAAAAATATGCTATCAGTTAGCATCGCTATGGAATTTTGTCTCAGCTGACCTCCGGCTGAGATGCTGGTGCACAGCCCAAACACTTAGGCAAAAGGGATAGGCCCATTGTGATGACATAATGAACCCACTTTAAGCTGATGTTTAAGTGCCGTTTCTTGGCTAAACCACCTCGAGGATGTATTGAATCTTCTTAGTTGCGAGATCCCAAACTTCGGGATTTCCGCAATCGAGGATTCAGCAAAAGTGGTTAGTCTCCTTTTGTTTAGGGGTGGGCAGTAACAGAGAAGGTGTTTTACATTTTCCTCCTCGTCTAGCTTACACTTACAGCTTCTGCAGAAATCTAAGGCTTCGAGACATACATAAGATAGTAGGTTTGTTCCAGTACTTTTCCTGCAAAAACTTGTCGGACAAAAACTTACTTGAATGGTGGGGATAATTTTGTCAAAAATCCAGAAAGTAAAGAAACACATTTTGGGCAATTTCCTGCAAAACAAGAAGAAGATAACATAAATGTCGATTGTCTATGTGTATGCCGCTTTTCAAGATACCCACATACATACAAAAAATTGTCAATTGACCACTTGCAAGAAATCGCAGGACAGAAAACCTCCGGCTAATTCCTTGCCGAGGGGAAATGAAAATTTCCCCGCTTTTTCTGTCATGAGAAAGTAAAGAAACACAAATTGGGTGAATTCTTGTTCCCGCCGGATCCCACATTCGAGTTCTGGAACAAAGCTAGTGTCCAGTCAGCACTCCCACTGTAACTAAGAGGCCTCGTCTACTGAGGCTCAGCACTGACCAAGGTGCATTTGTTAAGATCTCTCCAATTCTGCAATGTTACATTTTGTGCTTCTTGCTTCGGTGGCCCAAGGCATACCAACCATGCCCTTTGCAGAAAGGAGAGTGACGATCGTGCCATTTCGCCAGCTTTACAGTTTCCCTTTGTATTTCAGTGACCGGGGGGTATGAGGAGGGTCCTGAGACTCAGAGATAGTTCTGGAGTTGTTAGTGCAAGAGCGCAGGGCCTTCAGAGCCGCTTGACTATCTGAGAAAATGTAGACAGTTCGGCTCCTGTCGTCTTGTTGGTTGATTTGCAAAACAGCCTCATGTATGGCTAAATTCTCAGCTTGGTACACATTGCAGTGATCGGGTAGTCGGAAGTGGATGTCAATCCCCAGTTCCGGTCAGAAGACTTCTCTTCCCACTCGACCCTCGAGCTTAGAGCCATAAGTGACGAAATTTACGACATCCTGAATACTATGTGGTCTATTACTCCATTCACGACGTGTAAGCATATGTGAACCTCGTAATTCTTCGTAAAAGTAACCTCGGATATGCGAAAATCGGTTCCTGTGGGAATGTTGACCAAGTCCAGCACCTTCAAGTGCCCTCCTCGGATTCCGGTCCAAGATCCAGATTCTTTTATTCTAATGCCTGCGATGGTCACAAGGAGGGAGGTAAAACATAACGTTCAGGGCATCTGGAGGTGGGAGCGAAGTTTAACACAGTTTGTTTAACACAGTACAACATCCAACAGGTAACCCTGGGTGTAACATCAAATTAATTTGATAGGTAACCATAAAATAAAATGATAAAATTTTACCGACAAAATAGGCCCCAATAAATGTATGGAATTAAGGGAAATTGGCATAGTAGGCAGGCCAAATCCACTTTGGAGTTTTAGTTAAGGCAAAAGATGTTTCTGTGGAGAAAATGCCTTAGAAGATTTTAGTATGAGCAAACATTTTGTTGTCAAATCCACTTTTGGGGCTTTAGTTAGAGCAAAAACTGGTTCTGTAGGAACAATTTGCGTTTGGGTATATCTTTTTCTACCAAATGCGCTACAGCCAAACTCTACTTGGGTGTTTCCATAAAATTAGGGCGATTTTTGAAAGTAGTTTGTCTTCAAAATATTTAAGATGCTATTGCATTTCCTAATAGTGGATATAATGCGTGATTAATTTGTTTTGTCATACCTAAAGGGGCCAGTCACTTTATGTAGAATTTTATGAGAAATTTTGAGTTTTGCGCATTTAGGCATCTAGGGACTGACTGTTATGATTAACAATGGACGTTGGTGGGTTGAAACCTTAACTTTTACAGTTTTAGATAGGTGGGAGTATTCTGCGTAGATTGCTGCCTTATTCTTGAAAATATCTAATAGGGTTACCAAAATACAGAGTAATATGTAAACTTCTACCAAAAAAGTTTCAAAAAGGCGTTATGATTCTCCCGCCCCCACCTATACGATTTTTTTTCGTATATCCAAGACCTATCCGCAGCCAGGCGTTTTGGCATTTTCACTGATACACCCTGTATAATTATAAGTGAACGTCAGCCCCTGACCACTCTCGTCAGTCCCCAGCAGCATTAACAGCTAGGGCCTGACGGTCTAGGGACTGACGATTCTGAGTAAAACTTTAAAAAAAATACTGATCGACCACTATACTACGATATCTAACACTATCTACCGAACAAGACCGATAAACCACTTGTAAATATTAATTAATTAATTAATGTCAATTTCCTATTATTAAACTATAAAATTACTTGGCTAGGGACTGACGAAGTGACTGGATCAGCACTACTTGGCACAGCAAATCTCGCCTCTACACTTATTTACAAAATGACCGCTGCAAAAGGAGTGCAGTCTGTAGATAATTTCATCTCTTTCTTTAAAATCAACTGAATTACATTCCCTCTACACCCATATAATACCGCGAAATTTTAAAATCCATTAATGGCTAGGGACTGATGATTAAAATTGAGGACACTAATTTTGACCTTAGGAAACATATTTATTGTTTTTTTAAATTGCAAAAAATGATGAAATTAGTTGTAAATACTTTAATATTGAAAAATTGTAAAGAAAATTAAAGAATAAATTAAATTTTTTCCGAAATATGGATGCCCAAACGCAAAATTTCGGTGCGTTTGGGGTCAATAAATATGATTTCAAGAGTATAGTGTATTATTATTTTAAACAAAATTTGAGGAATAAATACAAAATATTTTGATTTGTTACTTGATTTGAATCTTAAAATAAAATAATATTAATTATATCAAGTGGGGAGTGCTGCGGACACAGAGTTGCCGGATTTTTGTGGAAACACCCACTTAACAGCCTTGGCCTTCTATATTTTTTTCTAATCTCGATTTCTGGCCGAAGTTCTCGAGTTCGATATGTGGAGTAGTGTTTTTGCACCTGCTACAACCGCACCTTTCCATATTTTCCTCGGCCTGCCTACGGGCCATGTCAGTGAAGACCTTTGTTGCTCTGCCTTCTGGCATGCGCTCGACGTGCCCAACCCAGCAGCCTATTGACTTTTATGAACGTCACTAAGTCTATGTCATCATAGATTTGATATAATTCGCTGTTATATGTATGTGATTCTCCATGCCTCTTTTTGATAAATTGGGCCTATTATGCTTCTGAAAATTTTTCTTTCAAAAGAAATTATCATCCCCTCTATCCTTTTGTAAGAGTCCATGTTTCAACCCCGTAGCATATAACAGGACGAATTAGTGTCTTATACATATAAAGTTGAGCCCGACCGACTTACATGAGGCAGTACATTTGTCCCTAACACGATGGTAAACTGTACGGGACCTCAATTTTATTAAATGTCCCGGTTTTAAAATAATGTCCTACAGGTATAGAGTGTGTATCGAGATAAATAAAGCGAGGTGTGATTGTAAATTACGTAGTAGGGAAATACATTTCTTTTTTTTTGCGGCAGTAAAATATCCAATTTGAACTGCGGCGAGGTAAGATTGTAAACACGAATTGGAGAGACATTTCTGGCTTCTTTTACGGTAGTAAAATATCCAATTGATTGTAAATACGAACTGCCATTTCTTACATTTTTAGAGGGAGTGAAATTTTGTCCAGGAGAGACATTTCTTACATTTTTCGAGGGAGTAAAATTTTTTTTTTTTTTACTTCTTTTGCGGCAGCAAAATATTCAACTTGAAATAAGGCGAGGTTGGATTGCAAAACAACATTGTGGAGCCATCGATTTCTTATAATTTGTAACAATTTGAACTTGATTAATTAAAACAATTCTTCGTTATGTTAAATACTTTTTAATGTTCTCTTAGCCTTTTATTAAATATAGTATTTCACTTATTTAACTTACAGTTTTTATTATTGTAGCTATCAGTGCAAGTCGGTTATGTTTTTTTGTACACTCAAGTAATATAGCAGTATTGGGACGATGTCCATATACCTACATACTCGTAGGCCGTTTAATGCATATTATAATTAATCTTATAAAAAAGCTCTTCATTGTTTTATTTTTCATTTGCTTGTTTTTGTCATTTTGGTACTACAATAGCACCTTGCCCTCATTTGAAGTATGACATTGTACTGACTCAAAAGAGAAAAGAGGCACCTCTTACAATTTCATTTTAAAATCGTGTCCTACCCAACACACCCTGGTCTTATATAGCGTTAATTTCGTCTTTCGATGTATCACTCGAAATTTTAGCAATTTACGGGGAGCGAAAAAGCACTTGAATACAATAGAATACTCCTTAGGGTGTTAGTTTAAGCTGCCGAACCATTTTTTAGGAATTTAGTTAGGGCAATAGGTGGTTCTGTGAGAAAAACTTGCATTTGGGGTTTGGGTTTTGTTTCCGAACCACGTGCGTACGACCACACATTCACTTTTTTTAATAGTCCAAGTCAAAGATCTTGCTGAAGTTTGTATATTGCGCATGTTAATCCGAGTTAATGCCGAGGAGTTTAGTGCGTTATTAACATACCCAAACAGATTGGTGGTCGTCGATCTACCACCAAAAAAAACTTTGCTGCATAATAACTATTAATTTTTAAAGGCTGTTAATTAATTGTGTTTTAAAGCTATATATTTTATCTCGATTTGTCTTTGATTTTAAAAATACTAAATTAATATTATTTAACCAATACGTAAGTAAAAAATCAGGTATCACATAAACCTATGGCCTATATTTCGAAGAATATAATTTTGAAAATCATTTTACTCCGATATACCAAAAAAAAACACAGCCGTAAACCAAACAGTAATGCAAATATTATGCATTTCGTTTTCTTTGCAAAAATAAAAAAAATAAATAAAATAAATCAACAACGGATAAAAAATATACCTAACATATTATAGAAAAAATATACAAAAAATATTTATAAAAAAAATAAACAATAATAAATACAATTAAAAATACAAAGCAAGAAATGCATATATTTACGGAATTTTTGTACGAAAAAAAAATGATAAAAAAAATTATAAAGACGCAAAAAAATAATAATTTAAAATTAAATTTAAGTCAACTAAAAAGAAAAATTTAAACGATAAAAACTGCAGAAAAATAAATATTTGACAAAAACAAAAATACCAAAAAAATAGTAAAATAAAAAATTTACATGAAAAAAATATATGATATAATCAACCTAAAACAACAACAAAAAAAATGGGGTAAAAAAGTAAGAAATTTTTTATTTCAAATATTAAGTAAAAATTGTAAATATCTAAAAAAAAATAAAGTTAATGTAAATGAAAAGTAATATTCATAATTTATAATTATTAAATAAAAAAAAGAAACCACAAGAAATAGCGTACCAAAATTAACAAAAAAAAAGAGAATAAACCAAAATAACAACAGAAAATGGGAGAACTTATTCAAACATTGCCAATCGAAACCAATTTAAGATATTTAAAAAACAAAAAAACAATGTCAGGAAAAAATTCATTAATAAAAAAAATAAAGGGAAAAAATACAATTTTTTAAACAAAAGAAAAATACAAAATTCTACATAGAAGGAATTTTATCTTTTTGGACTAACACTAAGGGACTCTTCAAAATTTGTACACCAGGTGACTGTAATATCGATACTTTCGTGATTTGTTGTTGGATATAAAATAACACAAAGCAATATATCCTTTGGATTATACACCGGTGTGTTAAAACACAAGTCGGATCATTTACAATATTTAATTTAAGTAGAAGATGGGAACAAATTATTCGAGTTCACATATAAAAAACGCATAAAATGAGAAAGGGAAAGACCACGAGAATCAACAAGGAAAACCCCAACAAACATCGTCAACTACACATTGATTAGCATAGAAAACTTCCTCAATATTTACAGAAAACAATTTCTTTATTGAAATTAAAAAAAAAAAAAACAAATATACCATCCATTCATCATCCTACTACATTGATTGCCTGTGCTATCACTCCACATCTAATTGCTACTAGCTTTTACCGGACAAATAGTTACTAAAAATCTTGTCCCAGACGACAAGTAAATATAAGGCGCATAGGTAAATAAAAAAGAAAAACTTTCAAAGTGTTTCAAATATTTTCTCTATCTCTCTCACTATCTATCTTTCTTAGTTTATTATTTACTATTTAATGAGACTTTTATAATAAAGTTTGTTTTTTATTAATTATAATTTGTAGAATTTTTTTTATATACAAGCTTGTAAAATGTAGCTGCTACACTTATTGTATTATATACTTTTTTTATATTGTTTTCTTTTTTAATAAAAGGACATTTATTTCGGTATTTTGTTGTTACAAAACTTTTCCAATTCTAGGTATCTTTGTAATGTTTATTTTTTAAGCATCTTCATCTACATATTTTTTCCGATGTTGAAAAGTTCTTATAATTTATATATTTAAGAAATTTATTTAGTTAATTATTTATATATACAATTTGTAATAACAAATATTGAAACTTTTCAAAATAAACTAGCTGTCCAATAGAAACTCCGCACCATCTCCACCGGTGCTCCCCAGGGGTCAATTCTAGGTCTGTTCCCGTACCTGCAGAAAGTACAGAATCTGTCAGTTACTTCGAATTTTTTAACAAAATTCTGTTCCCGTATTTTTACTGCAGCCACCATCCTTATTACCCCACCCTGCAGTAAGCAGCAGAAACTTGCAGTAAGTACAAGCGGCTGTAACCAGATGCGGCTTAGTTATTTGAAATATGGAAATGTCAAAAATTTTAGGTAGGGGCGACACAATTGAAACCTCTTGAATTCATTTTCTTTCCTTTTGGGGACATGCCTACTAGAGGAAGCAATATTGTAATAGGGAATACGGAAGCTTTTTAGTTTCGGATAACAGTTTCGAGTTAAAACTATTTTAGTATGTATTGTAATAGAGAAAATGGCCCCTGTATTTTCTGTACTTCATCCCCACCTCTCAATAATCAATTTACAGCTAGTGACAGAGTTCAGAAAGTACGGGAACAGGCCTTCTATCAGCCGCCCTTTTCCTTTTCTTTTTATTTGATCTACTTTCAATCCCTTCCAACCCATTTCACAGCTTCCCCGGTGATGGTACTCGATGATAGTGTTATTCCTACATCTAAGACAATATAAAACAAGCACGTGCCAGACTTTGCCTTTTTGATCGTGCGCTTATGTCCAACTCTATCAACAGGGACACTGAACTCATTCTTGACTTAGGCCACAAGAATCGTGTTGTGCTTTCAAAACGAAGTACAGTCTCATCATCATCATCATTGGCGATGCAGCCCTTTGCGAGCCTAGGCTTTCTCCAAAATCTTCTTCCAACATTATCGGTTTTGTATGTGGCTCTTCGAATTGGTTATTTCATTTTCCAAAAGTAGCTTCTATATCTTTGGCTAGATCTTCCTTGTACCCTTCTCTCTGACATTTAAAAGAACAGGATTTTGGGGGCTCGTCAGGGGAAGACCCTGGAATACTACCTAGCGTCGTGCATCACCACTTACCTGAACTCGGCGCCTCCATCCAGTCGGTTACGGAGTACTCATGAGCAAATCAGGACCCCATAAAAAGAAAATCCTCAGAGGGTCAGGTCGTCCTCTCGTTTAGAACCTCATCCTAAACAAAACCTTATCCCTCATAACCTGCAACAAGAATTCCATCCACAAAACCGCGTTGATACGATGTACCCAGTCTCACGCTTGTATTGTACCATACGTTCCAGTTGGACTATGTTGCTAATTTTTTTAGAGCTGATTCCTGGATGCATTTGAAGGACAATTTTTTCTAGAGCGAGGGCTCTACCCTTAAGAAACAGGATGTTTACGAAAAAAAAAATGATTTTTTTTAAATTTACTTAGAGTTGAATAACTCCTAGACTAATTATGGTAAAGCAATATACTTAGGTAAATGTGTTTTCTTTTATTTGATATAAATAACAGGAACTTGAGTAACCCCTTTCAGAAGATATCTAAGTTCAAAGCATGAGCAAAATGCTAAAAAACGAAGAAAATTGTAATTTTGCTCATGCTTTGAACCTTATATTCTAAACAGTCATTCAGGTTTTTGCTTTTTATACTAACTGAAAAAAACACATTTACCTAAAAGATGGAACTTCCCGGGGTAGAAAGTCGGTAGACTTTATAACCCCTTATTAAGAATCCTAAAAGGAAGCTATGTACTAATTTTCTGCCTGTACCCAATCATTTCCGCTATTTCGTTTTTTCGGCTTAATTTAACTGTACTAAGTGAGAGTTTCGTTTTCCTGTGCACAAATCCTGAGCGCAGTATTTGTTTTTGAGCATAAAAGGTTCTATTAGCCAGTAGTATTTGTCGAGTTATCTTTTCCTTCACTTCGTCTCTTCTTGTAATTGTAGACCCAAGGTAGACGGTTTTATAGACTATTTCTAGATTGTGTTCGTCGATAGTTATATTTCTTCCCATTCCTAATCTTCCAGCTCTGAATTCGTGCATCCCCTTTGTTTTTTCCTCATTGATGTTCAGACCTACGTATGTCTTTTGCCGCCTCTTTTAATTCGACATAAACTTCTTTTGCTGCCAAACAGGACCTTCCCACGATGTTCCCGTCGTCCGTATATCCAAGTAATTGTTCAGACTGGGTTGCTATCGATGCACTTCTCTGGACTGACGTTTTCCTTATCACCCAATCTAGGGCGAGGTTGAAAAGCATTGGGGCCAGCCCATCTAGATGCTACATATGAGTTGGTGTAAGGTAGCTGGGAGTTGTGATCGTCCTTCCTTGTTCAGCTGTTATTCCATCGATGCCTGGTGATTTGTTGCTTTTTTGGCTTCTTACAGCTTCACGTACCTCATTCAGTGTTGGTGGTTCCACTGAGATATTATCTTAAGGAGCTAGTTATTAATTTTGCCTTTGAAGGAATCATACAGAGCCTTTCGGCTGGGTTTTTATTCAGAGTCGCTGAGTTGCTATTCGCACGTTTGTATTCCTATTTAATGAAGTTAGTCATTTATGAATTTCGTGGGACATTTCGGTCTATTTAGAGCGTGGCTGAATTCTCCAGTTTAGTGGTAAAGTTCCTCCGAATTCGGGTGATTCAATAAAAGTCCTTTGTTCAATGAGATCTGTGCGAATCTATCTTGAAATTTTCTGGTATCTTATCTTTTTCTACTCCTCCAGGAAGATGAGATGAACCTTGCAGGTTCCGGGGCTAAAACATGATTGGGGCCTTTTTAAGAGGATTGACATCCCAAATAAATCTATTAGTACTTTTTAAAATCTAGAGTGATACATGCTTTCAGTCTATTTGCGCCTCCCATTGTGGCGGGCCTAATTAGAGGTCTCGCCAAGTAATAAGGAACAGAGCGCGCATGTTGAGAATAAAAATCAGCCGATAATTTGCATTTTCAAACAGAGTGACGTTATTCGCTTGTGGGGACTTGAGATATTGAAATATCAGATCTTTAGTTTTTGGCGATAGCGCACAATGTTATAGAGTTTGCTTAAGAACTTTTATCGCGGCCGGATTTTCGGATCACTTGTTCCTTTTATTTTTCATGTTGACTCCTGGATCTAATTCTTTCATTATATACTTAATTTCTTGGGGGCTCTTCAACTTCATATTGAGAATGAATGTCAGTGGTGTGTGAGACTTATTTCGCTAAGATTACTCGGATAAGGCATAATGTTGAATTTTTAGTCCATTCTAGTTGGAACCCTACTAGAGAAAACAGTAACAAAGATACATATTTAGGCGCAATGGGCCTGAGAGGAGATACAGATCGTTACCTCTCTTAGCAGTAGATAGAGGAACAAAATCGTTCGAGCTGTTCCTGTCTAAATGTTTAGGAATTTCTTGTATGTTGCAGTTGCGCCCAACAAAGGTTTAAAGTATTTGATGGATCTTTATAGAAATCAAAGTACTATAATCTGCATTTTGAAACTAAACAGTTCAAGGAACGTTGGATATATTTTTCTAATTTCAATAATAAAAGCCATCAAACAATTTTCTGGCAAATAATAAATAGGTTACTTCTGCCCCTGTGCTGAAAGTCGAGTTTTTTCGTGTTTCGTGACAAGTCTTTTAAGTTGAAGAAAGTTCTGCAGATGGGCCTAGAGTGGAAATTCTAAGTTGAGTCTAGGCGTCTGTACTGAAAGTCGTGATCCGACTAAAACGTCACATTCTTTAACTCAAACGACTTGTCGTATCATGGCGACTCGACTTTCAGCACAGGCGCCTTATTTAGGCTTGAATCATATCTACAACCTGTTCTGGTACTCCTTTTTTGCGCAGATTACGGTCTAGAAGTTTTTTTTATAAATAGAAGAATCGCCCGTACTCAGTATTCCCGAATATTGAACATTGTAGTGTTCAAAAGTAGGGTTTTTGGCTTCTGCTCGAACAAACCGCAAACCATGAAGCTCCTAAGACATCCCACCGTACATCGCAACATTTTTATAATAAATTTCGAGTCTAGTTGAATGTTTCAATTAATAAAAAAACGTTATTACAAATTGTCATATTTCGTTATCTGTGTAAACTTAATATTAATAGTAAAGGGTATTTCAATTATTTTTTGTTAATTAAATGCTTAAGCCGCACATATAGAAAATGCTTGCTTACTTTTTAACTGTTTTCAAATATAATCACATATAAAATATATGCAAAACACAGAAAATTAAAACTATATTTTTGTATTATTAAAGGTTTAATGCTGCATCCTGGAGCTCATTCCTCGTCATCATCATCAGCCTCATCCGGTGTGCAATCAGGGTTAACAGGTCTAGTTGGTGGACCAACAAATGCATCAATTCATTCGCGTCCAGTTTTAATTGATCAAATAATGAAAATGTTTGATCAACAACAGCAGCAGCAGCAATCATGTACAACATGTACAATGCATGTACAGCAACAATTACAATCAATGTTATCACCATCATCAGCATCGTCAAATTCATCATCGGCTGCCTCACAAGGGAGTACATCATGCCAAACAACAAGTATGAACAATGCAAATTATCCACATGCCATGGATTGTGATCCACCATTATTACCGCCATCACAATCCAGTTTAGCAGCAGCAGCAACATCCTTGCCACCATCATCATCAATAGCAGTTGTACAGCAAAGGTATAGCTCGAATACAGGACATTTACATCATAGAAATAACCACCGAACATGTTCTCATCATGCGGTTCCTTCTAATCATTTATTAAATCAGAACTCGAATTTGATATCATCATCATCGCAGTCATCATCGCAATCTGTCCATAATAATAAAGGACCGGCAGGATTACTCAATTATGCACCAGCATCATTACCAATTGATCTTGGGCAAACAACAAGTGGTCTAATGATGAACGACTCAACAGCTGCATCATCTGGTCCTGGCAGCTATCAGCATCATTATAGTCATCATCCGTTTGTTGTTGGTATTAATAATGATTCAACGAATTCATCAAATATACAACAAAGCAAAACGAGTCGTGCCAATGGGCCAACAACGAATCCAAATGATCGTGAGGGTTCACCTATGGTCGGCGTTTGTGTTCAACAGAGTCCTGTCGTCATACATTAACCCGGGGATTAGTTTAAGGTCCTAATTAGATTTTTAAATTCAATTCTCTTATTTAGTTTTTTTTTTTTTCATTTTTTTTAGTACATTTTTCTTTTCGTCTTTATTTTGTTCTTCTGTCGATTTTTTTTTTCATTTTAGGAAAATTTAATAGACTTGAGTTTATATTAAGTATAGCTCAATTCTTGAGGAAAAAAAAGTAGTTTTTTCGGAAGCCTGGTTAAAGTGCACACAGATCCAGAATGAAAAAGACTATAAATGTATTTTTGTTTGGTTTTTCAAAACTATATTTAATATGATAAATTAAAAAAAAAAGGAAAATTAACCCAAAAAATATATTATATATAAAAAAATAACCAGGATTATATTAAAAAAAGAACCTGTGATTTATAGGATACAAATTTAAATTTTACTGTTATTTAAAACAAAAAAAAAAACAAAAACAAAGAAAAAAATATTAACTAAAAGCGCTGAGAAAGTTTTATTTTCATCAGAATAGAAGAAATAGATCAAAAAATAATTTTGATTTTTTTTTTGAAAAGTATGTTAAAGTATCGAAATATTTATATAATGCTAAACTACAGCCAATAGTTCGACAGATTTTAAATAAATATTTAAGGACATTCATTTACAAAAAAAAACATTTAGTAAATAATTTAATTAAAATATTAAAAAAAAAAGAAAATGCTAATGACGTGATTAATTTTTATTTAAGTTTTACGTAAGAAAAAAAAATCTTAAGTAAAAAATAAAGTTTTAGAATTTAAGTGTAAAAGGATTTATTTGTTATTATTTTTTTTTTCGTTTTAACATTTATTTTCTTTTCGTTGTAAATATTGTGCCCTATATTATTTTGATTTTTTTTAAGTGAAGGTTCGGTTATAACTTTCATTCTTAAGTAAAATAATGTGTGGAAAATAGCTAAGAGCGGTTATTATTAATTAATAATAATATAGTTTTGTGTTTATTTTTTTCTTCATTTTTTTTTAAAATACAGTGACGTGCAAAACTGAACACATGTCTGTGAATCCTATCTGGATTCAATCCTATCTGGGCATCTAGGCAATTCTCGGGGCCCTGTTCCTTTACCCTTTTCTTTCTTGTTATAATACATTTTTCTATCACAAAAGTCGAGTCGATCAGATCGACTCCAAATTAGAATCGTGTAACTTCAATGTATTATGTGATATTGCAACAACATGGTTACCTTGACTTGTTGCTACCACCTCACATGCCCGACTCATTGCTTTTTGCCTCATTGAAATAATCTTAATGAATAGGTTATAGCTATAGATAAATGATGATCCAGGTCTCATCATAGAGCAGGAAAGAAAAATGAAGTACAATAAGTTTAAATATCACCTCTTCTAATTCTCATTCGGTAATTCATATTCGGTATCAGTTTTCTCATTTGCCTTCATCTCGTAATCATCAAGTTATTCTCGCTGTGAAAGTAAAAAATCTAAAAGCGATTTTAAAAAATCGACTGACGTTCGAAGCTCAATATTTGGTTTTTGTAAGGATATACTGGCTATATTGATTCGATCCAGTATGACAGCCCAGAATATTACCATTACGGCATTTTCTTTTTTTCGGAATCCTTCAATAGACATCTAGCCTCGTCAATCGTTTGCGATGTCTGAGCCTTATCGTCTGCAAAGAGTGCAAAGCTTTCTGAAAATTCTTATAATCTTTTGACAAAGCCTTAGTCGCATCGGCTCTTGTGTCGGACACTGTTTTCGGAACTAAAGACGAGGATTGTTTACATATGTACATTCATCACCTTTTTCGAGATTTTTGCGCAAATTGCCCAGCGATGTGTTGACGGTAAAAAAAAAGTCGTACAGCTCTTGTACAAATATGAATGAGATTGCTCCAACGCAGCTCTCCCGCAGCACGTACTCCAACCAAATTCAGTGAGTGCGCTGCACATGGAACGTTGTGCCTGTAGAACATGATATATTTGAAGCATCGTAGAACTGACATCTCGTATTTTTTATATCAATGTTATATTGATTTAAAAGCAGCTGTGGCAGCTAGTTCTTCCCATTTGTGACTTACGATACGAATAAATGTAAGAAAACGTTCTGCTACTTCTCCATTTGACGAAACGTATGTCAGAACTACAGTCAACTGATCGGCATGATATATGTATGTCTGGTGTCGAATCGACGCTTATTGAGAAATATTTGGCTTCAATAATTTCATTAACAATAAATTTTAAAACCTTACTGCGCAACATTTCAATAAGTTGCTCGCGAGGAGTGGGAGAGAAGGAAATGAATGTTGATAGTCACGTCTGCATTGCAACATTGAAACGCATACCCTTCCACTTCTCGTAGCTATTTTGCCTCGGGCAACGTAGAATTTTACGCTGCTGTCTATTGCTGCAGCTCGACAAAAGTTGCCAGGCTCTAGCCAGTTACATTTAATCTGGCTAGCGAAAATGTTGACTTGGGACACCATTTTATTCAGCGACTGGGCAACTTATCTTATCTATCTAGTAGTCAACAGCTGATCGCGCGCCGGCTGCGTTCCGAATTAACGTTACCTTGCCTATGTATATCGTCAAATACAGCTAGTTTTAGTTCTACTATGTATGAAGTATTTCATCAACTGACAACATGCGTCGAAAAAAAGGAATAATATTGTTATTGAGGAAATATACAAATTTTCAAAAAAAAATTTCGTTCAATGAAACGTTTTTTTGTAGGTGCATGCACGGGGACCTTAGTCGATGCGGGGCCCCTAGGCAGTTGCCTACTCCGCCTTATGGATAATCCGGCCCTGTATAAAATAAAAGTAACTTACGTTGAATTGAAACTACTGTTACTTCTTTATAATGTAAGTGTATTATTATTAAAAAGATCCGTTACACAATACAAAAGATTAAAAAGTTATTGTACAAAAATTTTCAAGAATTCTTATACTCAGTTTTGCTCGATACATATAACTCGGAAAGTTTAAATTTTTAATATTTTGTGCAAAGACCTTTTGCTTTAATTACTTGTTGCACACGTCGAGGCATGCTTTCTACTAATTTCGTAACATAATCTGGGGGTATCTGTTCCCATGTGTCTTTTACGCGATCCCACAATTCCTTAATTGAAGATGGAACGGAATCATTTGCCGAATTAAGATTATTTATTGAGCTTATTTAATTTAGCAAATTAATTAATATTGTGGCCGACTACAAAGTATGTCTGGTCTTTACTGTCGGCTTACTATTTTAATAGGATCTGAATCCTCATTTCAAATTGTTTTCAAGTCTAGTAAAACTATGATCTTAGCTAAGTTTTGCACTTGCTCATCAGTGCTACTACAGTCTCGTTTCCTTCTTGGCTGCCGAATTTATATGTGCCTTCAAATAAGCCAATAAATTCTCAATTGGATTGATATCTGGACTCTGCGCTGGCCATACCATTAACGAGAACGATTGAGAATTTAGCTGTGTGTTTGGGGTCTCGATCCTGCTGAAATATTATTTCGTTTTCAGGTATAGGTAAATTCTCAACTGTTTTCCATAAAACTGTCTCTAAAATTTCGCGATACTGGTGCTGATTCATTATACCCTCAATCCAATTTATTTCACCAACTCCCCAAGCAGTCATACACTCCAGACCATGAGGGAACCTCCTTCGTGCTTTACAGTTTGTTTAGCATGTCTAGGTTGCAGCGTTTCACCTTTCCTCATCCAAGCCCAAGAATGTCCGTCTGAACAATACCTGTTAATTTTGACTTCGTCAGACAAAATAACTTTGCTCCATTGCTCAACTGTCCAAGCCTGGTGTCTTCGAGCGAAGGCAAGACGAGCTTTTATATTTTTCTTCGATAGTGCAGGCTTTGGTTTCTTTTCTATTGATACAAATCCTGTTTTTTTAAAGCATGCCGCGCTGTCCACTCACTCACTAACTTTTACTCCTGTATCATTTTCCAGAAGTTTAGTCGCATTACTTGTAGAAGAAGCTTCCCCACTTGTTATATAACGACCAAGAGTTCTAACGCTCAGATAACATTTTTGGTCGACCGCCTTTTAAAACTGGGCACTTAACTGATTTTCTTTTTTTAATCGCTTGCACCGCCGACTGGTGAATGCCACATTTTTCTGCAATTTTCCTTAAGGATAGCCCGCCCTGATTTTCTTTTTTTAATCGCTTGCACCGCCGACTGGTGAATGCCACATTTTTCTGCAATTTTCCTTAAGGATAGCCCGCCCGTCTTGAAGTAAAATTTGTACTTGACGCTGTATACTTAAGGGGTTGCTCTGATTTTTGAGGCGAAAAATTGACTATTTTTGGATTTTTTTTTACAGAAAACCCTTATTATTTTTATATACAACATTTTTTCATAGTATTAGATAACTTTTAGAGATCACAAAAAAAATTTAAATTTTTTTTTTGCCGTCATAAATAAATATGTAGCACGCGCTGAAGCTGACACCTCAAAAATAACATGGAAAACGGTTCCATCGATAGCTCCGTCCCCATTGGTCAGAACCAGAAAAGTGAAAAACGGTTTTGTTAAAAATTATGTCCTTTAGTTCGCTTATGTCAACATTAGTAAAAATTGCATCAAAAAAAAAAATTTGAGGACATTTTAGTGAAAAAACGTAAAAATGCAACTTTTCTGGCCCAAAATGGGAGAATAAAATACTAATAGTAAGATTTTGAAAAAAAAAATTTACACAGGCGAACTCGACAACATCATTTTCGATAAATTGACATAAGTGGTAAGTCAATATATTAAATAGTTTCTTTTGAATCGCTGGAACCGTTTTGAAAAATGGCATTTTGAGAAAAACGCGTTTAAAGTTTTTTTACGTTTCACTGTAGCCGAACTAACCGAAATAATGTAAGTAAATTCAAACGTATGTTTGCGTTACTATATACATATAGTGGCTGATGTTGTTATTTGCACGAATGCGTATGTATATTTTGCATTCGTGTAAATAACAATAACATCAGGTACTATGTATATAAACTATAACAGTAGCACTACCACGCGCTGAACGTCCGACAGAAAATCAGTTTTTTTGCACTTACAATACTGCATATAACTTTTTAACGAAAAAAAATTTCGTACTAATATTTTAGGAACGTATTCTACACATATTAATAAATATAAAAAGGCAAAAAAAAAATTTCGTTTTTTTTTTAAACCAAAAATCAGAGCAACCCCTTAAGGGAGGTTCTTGGTAAATTTGACGAAAAAGTAGGCATTTTTATTATTTTTTTTATTAAAACAATTCATGATTAAACATCGGGTTTTTTTCTGATGCTTACGCCCGCCGCACATGCCCACACTCGCACTCGTTCACGACACTGTGATAATGTGGCACTAACATTGGTGGACACGTGTTTGTCCGCATTTGCTAACACGAGTCGTACATCAGTCAGTGACATTCAAGATGGGCGCGATAGACTTACGTTCAATGACCCTGTTTACGCGAAGCCTCTAAAACTGTTTATAACAACCTTAACACTGATTTTCATACGCGTAAACGCCCCTTAATACTGCTTTCGTTAGTGGTGTTAAGCTTAAATAAATGTGCTAAGGTAACAACTTTATTAACACTATTTCTACCAAGGGTGTCAAAAAGACACCTTTCCAATTTTACCTTGGTATTATTCTATAAGTGTAATCAATTTTCTCAATTCATATTTTGACTTTCCATATAATAAGTTTTTAATTTATTTGGCAGTATAATTTTCCTTCAGCTTATGCTACATTTAAATAATTAAATTATTTCCACAGTTATTTGCATTGAAATACAAAGGTGTCAAAAAGACACCTTTTGGTCGAAATAGGTATACACAAAATCGTGGTAGAAATAGTGTTAAGGAAAACTGAGTTAAGTAGTAGGCGTAAACAGTTGTTTAACAGTTTTAGTAAAAACATTAAGGAAACTGTGATTTTAAATTAAACGGAAGGAAAGTTTATTTACGTAATAAACGCTGCAGAACTTGCCTATGATGGTTTATGAGGATTAATACATCTCGATTTATGTTCATTTAATGATAAAATTTAGTTAAACTTCTTCCAATCTATTTATTTATTTATTTGACTGTCAGCTTGACAGTTTATATTAGATCTAAGTAGGTACTTTAAAAACTGATATCTGCTGGTGGAAAAATTTTAACGCGCGTAAACGTTCTTAAAACTACTACGGATAGCAGTGACACGAACCAAAATATTTGCGCGTAAACGCTTTTAAAATTACTACTGATAACGATGTTATAAGCTTAAATATCTTCGCGTAAACATGGCCAATATCTGACAATGACCATGTTTACGCGAAGCCTCTAAAACTGTTTATAACAACTTTAACACTGATTTTCATACGCGTAAACGCCCCTTAATACTGCTTTCGTTAGTGATGTTAAGCTTAAATAAATGTGCTAAGGTAACAACTTTATTAAGGAAAACTGAGTTAAGTAGTAAGCGTAAACAGTTGTTTGACAGTTTTAGTAAAAACATTAAGGAAACTGTGATTTTAAATTAAACGAAAGGAAAGTTTATTTACGTAATAAACGCTGCAGAACTTGCCTATGATGGTTTATGAGGATTAATACATCTCGATTTATGTTCATTTAATGATAAAATTTAGTTAAACTTCTTCCAATCTCTTTATTTATTTATTTAACTGTCAGCTTGACAGTTTATATTAGATCTAAGTAGGTACTTTAAAAACTGATATCTGCTGGTGGAAAAATTTTAACGCGCGTAAACGTCTTAAAACTACTACGGATAGCAGTGACACGAACCAAAATATTTGCGCGTAAACGCTTTTAAAATTACTACTGATAACGATGTTATAAGCTTAAATATCTTCGCGTAAACATGGTCAATGATAACGAGTTTTTATATAGATTTTTGTTAATAAGGAAAGCATCTGAAAAAAACTGGAAGAGCTCTTACATGTTCAGAGGGAAACCCATGGAAAATTTAACTTAACTTCCGAGTTTTCAGACGCAAAATTCAAAAACTATTTTAGATTGTCTAGGAATGAATTTCAAAATAGAATCATTTAATTTTCCATTCTTGAAATCTGGGTGTTTTACTTCGTATATACATTTTCCGCTTCGAACAGTTTCATTTAATTGCTTCATCATTCCAAACACTCGCGCCACTGCCACTCGAAATTAGTGTCTCGATCACCTAGCCGACACGCGCTACACGCTCATGTCCGCGCCGAAATCGACACGTGAGAGCAAATGCGGAGTTCGGTACTGGGCCATAGGTTTCAAATACTGCCACTCGCACGCGGCTCGTGTCGACCAATGCGAGTGTAGGCATGTGCGGCGGGCGTTAACGTGTCTCTCGAAGTTTTCACTCAAATTTTTTTGAAATGAAATTCGACACCGTACGTCTGTGGTGAGCCCATTGTTCGTGCGCGCGCATTGCGTGCACATCCAATTGATGTGACATGTTGAGGGTGAACAGCTTACCTGAACCAAAAGATCATCACATTTATTAATAATAAATTAGTTTGAGAAGACCTTTCCGAAGGAAAATTTTGAAAAATGTTTTTGTTTTGAAAATGGCGAGCAGTGAAAAAGAATTGCTATTTTCTGCCCTTTTTCCATGTTTGAGGGACCGTAAAAAATATAAATAATAAACTTTTTAACAAATTTCGTACGGAAAGGTCTTCAGAAAACAATTGGCTGTTATGTACAAAAAACCCAAATGCTGAAATTTGATCGGGGTTTCCTGTACAAGTCACACCAGTTTTAAAAACCTTGTTTCATCTCCTGCCATCTAGAGAAACATACATGAAGTATAGATGTATATAAAAGTATATTGTTCCGAAAATAGCCTTTTATATAGTAACAGTAGTTTTTCAAGTCAATGGTAATTGCTTTTATTTTATAGAAATTGTTTAAAATATAATAGTAATTTCAAAACTTCACAGACATGTGTTCAGTTTTACAGTCACTGTAGATTAAAATTTTCGGTTTTGATTTCTTTCTTCATTTTAAGGACGATTTTAAGTAAATGTAAATGTTTTAAATAGGAACAGCAACATCAACTGCCAAGGTATGATATTTAAAAAAAATAAATAAATAAAACAAACCAGTATAGTTAAGTAATACGTTTAACGATATTTTTATTCTCGCAATAAATTTATTTCTTAAATATATAAAATAGACAATTCTTAAATATTATTATTAATTTTTCTTTCCTGTTTTAAGAACATATTTTCATATATACGGGGGGAAAAAGTATTAGAACAAAAAGAAAAGTTATTACCGACGAGATATGTATGTAGTTGCTAAAGTTGTTGATTAATCGACATCGAAATAAAAATGATTAATCCTTTAAAAAGCTTGAATGTTTTTAATACATTTTTCCTTATAAATGCTAGAATTCAGAGTTTTTTAAATGGGCAACATTTAACATGGCTTGTTAGATTAACTTATTGAAGTTGTTTAGGGATCTGTTATGCAGATATACATGAATATTCTATATTTTTTAGGTGATTTTAGCGATTTGTCAACCCCCCCTGTTGAGATGTCGTGAGATTTGGCTCGACCCCCTCTCACTCCGAGTGCTCGCGGTTGTTCACGGCGTGAATCTGAGGCCGGCTTAAAAGCTTACTCAACTCTTAACATCCTAGGGGTGGCGTTCATTCACGTTCAAGCAAGCATTAATCAATTCCATCAGTTATGAAACGAAAAGAAAATATTCAGATATGTAATTACATCAATCATCACCTTAGACGGTAGGTTTTCCATCAGTCATAGCAGTAACTGTGGCAAAACTGACAGCAAAACCTATCGTCTAATGAACCGCTAACGATCTGCGAGTGAATGATCACATATTCTAAATCGGCAAACAAGCCTCCCAATGCCTTGGATTTCCCAAGAGATGCAAGTTCCTCCTCTAGACAGCTGCCCCGGCTACAATCTACAAATCCTACATTCGACCCCGCCTTGAATACAATTCCTATATCTACGCAGGAGCCCCAAAAATTGCCTTGATTTGCCTCGATAACGGGCAAAAAGGATTCTTAAAGTGGCCAAGGAAATATTGCCGCATTTTGGAACATCAGCCTACAGAGGACAATGCTAATTCGCTTCTTGATATTCTAAGCGTATTCTTGACTCTCTAATCATGAATTCCAAATTGCCTATCAATTGATGACATTGTTACCCTGTTAAGGCGCTGTAAAATCCTTCTTGATGACATCTAACTGTGTCTCCGCATAAGGGCTATAGAGGATTGCAAACTTCTGCAAGCATACCTAAACACCTTCTATTCTTGGTGTGCCAACAACAACCTGGTCCTTAATATTAGTAAATGTAGGGTCATGACTTTTTGTAGTAAGCGTGGTGTTATAACTTATGACTATACTTTTCTCGACAACAAGGTCTCCTGCGCTAACTCTGTAATCGATCTAGGGGTTTAGTACAGTGAATCTGTTATAAATATGGTTAGAAAATAAGTTGGATTTCTCCATCCACATCAATTATATTTCTTCCAGGGCAAATTCAGTCCTGGGATTTATAAAAAGACGGTCCAACGAGTTCACAAACAGCAAAGGGGATTTTCATTATTCTGCATAAAATGTTGCCTTCAGCCGCAATCTGCAACATCTTTAACTCTTTGGGGCTTAGGTGGGCTAAAATAGATCCTACCTTTTGCTTAGCTTTTTATGCATGCTGGGATATATTTTAACCTTTGAGGTGGTGAGAAATGATTTATCTTTAATAATCAAAATGGATGTTTATTTGTTATAATAAAAAAAAACCTTTGCTGCGATTTAGCAACGCTACTTTTGGTTTTTTCTTCCCATATGAATCTTCCGCTCTTCCTCTTCTCCATGTTATTGTAAGGCCCAATCACAGTGTAAATGTACCTAAGAAACGTATGTTATCTGGTTACTTTTATGGAATTCGTTTTATGGCATAAGTCGTCTATGCTGTTATTTCATTAAACGTAAGAATGCGAACAGAGTCACGCTCGACGTAGGTGATGTGTACTTACATTGAGCTGAGTTTAAAGACACCAAGGATGGAAATCTAGATGTTACCAGCGATCGTGGATTGTATACTTGATAAACTAGGTTAATGTTGACGATAAAATAACGATTAAGAATTGACAACGATGATGTATATGGCCCTAAACAAAGATAAGAAAAACCTACAGCTTTAATGTTTTGTTTTATTCCCTATTATTTTTTTTGTCCACGTTTAAATTATTTTGACAATACTGCGTTTGGGTTGACAATACTACATTTTTTCTGTGAAGAATGCATAAGAATCTTTATTTTCTGTTAACAATCACATCTTATGGTTGTTGCTTTTGACACCAGTTATAATATCAGGGTGGTTGTCTTTTGCAACAAAACATTACATAATTTCATCTTCATCACTTCATTAAATATGAGAGTGTTTTTTTAATGATCTCTTGATGATGGTACCGTGGTGTACGACATCCATCCATTTCCTAATAGTATCAATCAACCAATGCAATAGTTTCGTAATGTTTGAAATTGCAGGTTTAATATTATCAATATAATATTACCAGATCGATTCTTCCTCAATCTCGGCGATTTCGATTCATATTAGAAGGGGTTCTTTATCGCAAATTTGATATTTAATTTGTTGTATTGTTATAAACTTATTTTTTATTCTTCCTTCATCCATTTTACTCCGTCTTATTTTGAGAAGCATGAGATCCCTATTAATGTGCTCTGGAAATAGTGTCCCCTCAATATATGTATAAGTTGTACTCTTCACAAAATTCTATCAGTATCACTTTTTCTGGATCATTAGTTGTTGCTAGAATCAGACCACGACGAATTCCCTTTCTCCATTAAATTTAATCTGTTTATCATTTGAGTATTTTCTCTTATCACGCAAATCGCCGCGTGCAAGTTGTCTTCTTTATTCTCGGATCATTTATTCTCGGCCATTTATACATAATAATCCATTTGGAATGCGTTTTCCGAGGATACGTTCCTATTATTTCGCTGGAATGCGGCTATCTCGTTTCGCGAAATCCAAGTATGGCTCTAAAGTAATCTCTCCAATCTTTTGTGGGTACAGTGTACAAACAAAAGAGTATACACTGGACAAATGCGTAATCTTAAAATTGAGCTTTAAAAAAAACTCAGCGCCTTGGCCGGGTTCAAATCTCAATATTGTTTGGAATTCCTACTAGGTCAAGTCAGTCTGTCTAAAAGTTCGAATACCACTGCCTTATATAAGTTTGCAGATTTTTTATGTGAAAATCAAGATTAGGAATCACTTATTGCATAACCCGTCCGCCATGTCATTCAAGTCATGGTGCAATGTCAAGTAATAAGCTTTATTTGAATAATAAAAGAGTATAAGATAGGTTAGGAGTAAGGGGTGCTTGCGAGGATAACGATGAACCTTACGTTTGCACTCTGGGATGATATACGAGTTCGGAAATACTGATTTTGGAAGATTATCATAAGTCGAGTTGTTCGATTTAGAAATGAACTTCTAGACCCTAGTGTTCGTGTGAAAAAGAAGAATGCAGGGTTTGCGAGTTGGCTGTGGTTGCGAATTGCCGTACCGCAATGAAGTTAATTTCAGCGGAACAGTCGCTATACTTAGTAAAAGCGATACAATTTTATCAATGAGTCTATGGAAGAGCAAAAGTGGCATCACCAATAATATGATGTCGCGGTTTTGTATTTTGCCAAGCCACGCTAAGGTGGGGTTAGGCGCCAGCCTAAATAAATGAGTTGTATTTGAGGCGAGTTCGGATTTATTTAAAATAAAGAACATTTTTTTATAGAAATATAACAATATCCCCAGTTTTCCATATCTTTTTCAGGCTTGGTTTTAGATCGTTTTTGTATGTATTGTCTATGAGCAATCGACAAATTCTATAATCGGAGATTTGCTTGTATCGAACTATTATATATTTATGGAATAAATCATTATTATATTTTCAAATTTTGTTTTATTTGTTTAACTAGAAATTTTTTGTTCATTATACTACATTTTAGCATGGTGAAAAATATATTTGTATTTCAGGACCAAGTAAAACCAATTTAAAAATAAACGGAATTTTTTACTCGTAAATTCTTAATCATCTTCCAAGAACTTAAGGCAAAATATACTCGCATATGATTTCTTGAGCTTTTGTAGAATCTTTTTTATACAAATTTGGATTTTTCATGATTCTGATAAAATCATTTGTAAAAATTCTGTTATTATAAAATTTTGTTTTATTGATTATC
Source organism: Thereva unica (assembly GCA_949987705.1). Lineage (NCBI taxonomy): Eukaryota > Metazoa > Arthropoda > Insecta > Diptera > Therevidae > Thereva > Thereva unica. The sequence goes on along the minus strand of OX465284.1, from coordinate 32,076,708 downwards.
ACAGAATTGTCTTTTTACGATCACAACGATGTTCAAAATGGTTCGTATTTTTGCTAGTATCGAATTTCCAATTCTTCTTAATAGTGGAGAAAGATAAGCAAAACATAAGGAATTGTTTGCAATCTCAACATTTTTTTGGAACATATTAGTTACCTCGAATACTGTACGAAATGGACATTTTCTACTTCTAGCAACCGCCGCTACGTAAGTTATCGGCCATTATGTCAAAATTTCACCATTTTGGTTTTTCTTTCTAAATCTAGATGGGTATATCAAAATCGAAAAAATAGGTGTTCGTTATGATATTGGCTATCAGCGGTTACAATATGAAATTTGTATCTGCACACATAACCTCAAAAAAAATCAAACACTGAAAAACTGCTCCATTTTGGTTTTTTGGTGATAACCGAATATTTTAAGTGAAATTTTATGAAATTTTCAAAGGTTCTATTTTATAATGTGAACAATAATGTGAACTGGTTAAATTTTCTTGTCAAAATATCTAAATACAAAGCTCAAAAATTGGATTCAAATTGGAAAATTGATTGGCCTATCAGTTTTGTACATCGCATCGTATGAGGTTCTTTCTTCTTTTCAAATGTAGATTGTTGTATTCACTAAAAAAACGAAGAAAATTGTCATTTTGCTCATGCTTTGATCCTACATATCTTCTAAACGGAGTCACTCAAGTTCTTGCTATTTATACTAACTAAAAGAATACACATTTACCTAAAAGATAAGTATTTTGCATTGCGATAATTAGTCTAGGAGTTATTCAACCCTAAATAAACTAACAAAACATACTTTTTTTCGTAAACACCCTGTATCTTAGTGGTTAGCCTCCTCTCTGGAACCCATTTTTCCTCCAAATACATGGAATGACCCCTAAAAATATTAGCAAAATAGTCCAACTTGAACGTCGGAAAGATAAGTATACAAGTTCCGAATGAGTGCATATGAGTATTTTAAATCGTTAAAACGATGATGTCTCATTAACTGGCAATTCGTACGGGAAAATGTTTTTTTGTAGAGAATCACATGATCTACAAACTTTGTGAACATTACTTTACAACCTACGGTTACTTACTTACGGTTTAAGATGTATTTGGAAAAAACTGATATTTTGACCCATATTTTTAAAAAGTAAACTTCCCGGGGTAGAAAATCGGTAGACTTTATACAACCCCTTATTAAGAACTCTAAAAGGAAGCTCGGTGTCAATTTTCAGCCTGTACCCATTCATTTCCGCTGTTTTTACTATTTTAACTGTACTATGTAGCAAGGAATAGTCCTAACGAAACATGTAATGTTCACACTTTTCCTAAGCTAAAGCAAAACTGATACCATTACCATACTCAATATATCGGTTCTCGTTCGACATGGTTAGTATTCAGTTAGGGGACCGGTTGGTACAATGGTCGATTTCAAATGCATTCAATCGTTGAACCGAGGCGTGCATACGCATTAGTTCGCTATGCGTGCCAGTTGTGGGTGTGTATGCTTTTAAAAAAATAACTTAGGTAAATTATTTACTCGAAAGAATAAACTTAAATTTTCCAGCTGATTTCGAAAGAAAAAGCTTACAGGGGCCCTATTCTCAAAACTGTTATCCGAAACTAAAATGCTTCCGTATTCCCTATTACAATATTGCTTCCTCTAGTAGAAATGCCCACGAGAGAAAAGAAAATGAGTACAAAAAATTTTAATTGAGTCGCCCCTACATAAAATTTTATAAATTACTCGTTTACCCTTGAGCTTTCGAGTAAAATTTAACAATATTGTTACAGTTTCGAGTCAGTTTTGTAGTACAGAATACGATTTTTGCAGTTTCGAGAGAAATTCTCACAATATTGTAATAGAGAATAAGGCCCCTGATATTGGCCTATGATGTTTCTAGGTTATGGGGGGGGGCATTCTGTTTTTAAGGGCGGCGGACAATATTTTAATTTTCTATCGTTAAATATCAAATATTGAAAGAAGAAGAAAAAATTACGTCGGGTAAAGCGCAGTAATAACACAATATATTCCAAAAAAATATATAGAAAGAAAATGTAATGTAGGGTAGTCAAGAGGATTGCAACAAAATAATCTTCTTTAACGGCTCTACAACCGGGATTCGGTCCTGGCTTCTCGCAACTGTTCTCTGCACCGGTCCCGATTCTGAGCAGATGTCATCCAGTTTGGCATCCCTAAGCTCTGAGTGTCCTGGTTTACGCCATCCTTCCAGCGAAGGTTGGGTCTCCCTTGCTTACCGCATAGAACTTTTCGAGCAGGCTATCTTCACTCATACGAGCTAGATGCCCTGCCCAACGGAGCCTACCGAGCTTTATTTTCTTCGCAACATCTATGTCGCCATAGCGCTCGTAGAGTCTTCGGAATCGTGCTTCTTCACATACGGGGCCAACAATCCTCCAAAGTATTTTCCTCGAACGCGGCCTATGTGAGAACCGGTAAGACCATCGTCTTATATGGTAAAAGTTTAGATGTTATAGTTAGATGCTTGGATTTAAAGAGTCTTGACAGACTAAAGTAGCGTTTGTTGGCTTTTAGCAGTCGTGCGCGTATTTCTGGTTTCATGCTATTGTCGGCTGCTACTTTTGACCCAAGGTAGGTAAATGATTTTACCACGTCAAACTCATGTTCCTCTACCTTGATTGTGGGACCAATGCTAGGTGTTCTTGTAGACGAGGCCACCATGTACTTTGTTTTGCTTTCGTTAATGTGCAGTAATTGGGTGGACTTGTGGAGAATTGTGCCCCTTGATGTCACGGTAAAATCTCGGAGCACTTTCTCCAACGCCAGGTTGAGAAGGAGGCAGGCCAGACCGTCCTCTTGTCGGAGTCCATTATAGATGTTGATGGGTCTGGACAGTGTTCCGGATACCTTTACTTGGCTGTCACATTGGTCTTGGTGAACGTTCATAGTCTTGTCAGTTTATTGGGGATGCCAAATTCTCTCATGGCTTTGTAGAGTTCTACTCGGCTATGCTATCATAGGAGGCTTTAAAGTCTATGAAGAGGTGTTGAATTGAGTTTTGAAACTCTAGACATTTTTCCATAGCCTGCCTCAAGGTGAAAATCTGATCAGTCGTTGATTTGCCTAGGCTGCAGCTACACTGGTATTGGCCTATGATGTTTCTGGCCTATGGGGCGACACTGTTTTGTAGGATAGCGGAAAATATCTTATACACGGTACTCAACAACGTTATACCGCGAGAATTAGTGCGCACTGTGATATCTCCTTTTTTATGTACCTCGCAAAGGATGACTGGAAAAATGCCTTCTGGCATCGGTTCTTGCTCCCATACTTGCATAGTTAATTCATGAATCGCTTGGTGTAATGTAGGCCCTCCATATTTAACCAGCTCCGCTGCGATGCTGTCTGCACCCGAGGCCTTGTCGCTTTTGAGGCGGCTGATGTCTCTGCTAAATTCTATGTTTGGTGGCGGCAGCATAGATCAGATATTGGTGAAGCCTCCGAATCCTCAGTTAACTCGCCATTTAGCAATTCATGAAAGTGCTCTTCCCATCGCTCCAAAATGCCTTTAGGATCAGTGATCAGATTCCCTTCTTTGGTGTGGTGTGAATTGCATCATACTGCGAACTCTTCGGTAGAACTCCCGCGCTTGTAACGGCCGTCGCTCTCTGTACGATTCTAGTTCACAGACGAGATTTTTTTCCAGGCTTCTTTTTTGTCTGTGAATTCTCTTTTCTTCTTTCCTGAGCTCTTTATATCTCTCTTCGCGTGCCCGTGTTCCCTGAGACTGCTGCATTATTCGGTACGCAGCATCCTTGCTTTCAGTTGCCAGCTTGCATTCGTTATCGAACCAGTCGTCCCGATCTCGAGGACTTCTGCCTAAGATGGAATCAACAGTACCATTGACAATATTTGTAAGGCGGGTTCTTCTCTCGTTGGCCCCCGGTATCTCTTCTCCAGGACTAAGGGTGAGTTCTAATGCATGACCGTAGCTGTTTCTGGCCATTTCATGCGTGGTTCAGTTGTGTTGATTCGAGTCTGATCGGCGGATACAAAGCTTCTCATCGTTGTAATGTGCTCTCGCAGCACCATACCAACAAGATAGTGATCCGAGTCGAAGTTGGCACCTCGGTACGTTCGTATCGTCATCAGAACCGAAAGGTGGCGCCGGTCTATCAACACATGGTCTATTTGGTTGCGAGTGGCTCCATCAGGAGATACCCAGGTGGTTTTATGGATATCTAAACGCGCAAATCTAGTACTTGCCTTTTCCTAGTATGATTTTTACATCAGCTAGGCATTAAGTTCAATAAAAGCAACTAAAGTTGTTGTAATGAGGATTGGATATATTTAACTGAATCTTCTAGTATCATTATTTTGCGCTGTACCGGTTCAGCAATATCTGCTGTTCCTTCAATGCAAGCTTAGTCCTTATATTGGTCGCGCCTAAAAAGTTACGTAAACGGTCGCGTGTAAAGGTCGGTTTACACGCAATGGGCCAGCATACATGGATCGTAACGTCAAGACTGGTTTCAGGACAGACGGGCAAAAGGAAGAGAGGAAATTGATGTAGCTTTTTGAACAGAAATTTTTGGCGTGAAAACTAAAACATGCATAGATGTATCTTCTTCTCTTTTGGTCTGATGTTGACAAATCTGTTTGTATTCGCGTTCGATTGATATCCCGTGTAAGGATAATAAAGTTACTCTTGGTGAAGAAAATACCCATGTATGCCGAAGGCATCGTAAAAACCCGGTTTTTTAGTGTTGCTTGTGCCAGTTGCCAGTTGTTAAATAAATAATGGATAACACCATTTGCGTAACCTCAGACCATATAACACTTGATTGCGTTCACACGCAACAATTTACTTGTGCAAATCAACTTGCGCAAGCCAGTTGGCACAAGCAAATCGTTGTGTGTAGACCGATCTTAACACATCAAATTTAATCATAGAAAGAAAATACGAAACACATGCAAAATTAGTATGTTATTGGTCGGAATATTTATATTATTTACTTAAACATACTCGTATTTCTATTAAACAATAAATTCAAAATTTAAAATAGTTTTAACCTTTCAAACACGCTATGAGTTGTGTAACACCCCACGCGACCAATTAAGGGTAAAATCTTATTCTGTATGACCAAATGAATCTACAATCAAGTTGGACCATATTATCCAATTATCTTATATGTTTTTGTTTAAGTTTTGAGAGTTAGAACCTGCTTGGTCGCATAACACGTGCAATAGTGCTTATACAATTCTGTTTAAAAAATGTCATCTTCAGTATGGAACGTGGGCATTTGATTTAGCTAGTTTAAATATTAAATAGTGCTGCATGTTAACATATACGTTTATACCATAATGGGTATAAAGTGCTAATTTTTTAGAATGTTGACAGTTTCATCAAAATCTGTTACTTGTATTTTATTTGCGGAAACGGCACTTGTAGTAAATATTGTTTTTTTTTTAATTTAAACTTTTAATTACTAAAAATAAATGATTTAATATTAAAAAAAAGCCAAGAGTTCTAAAAGAAAAATAGATGTGATACGCAAAAAATTTACGAACTGTGGCACTTTAATCAACAACAGTTTCCAATCTACAATCAATGCAATTCAACATAAATAGATACTCAATAAACAAAAAAAAAATACTTTTATAAAAAATATCATTCAGATCTGTTCAAATAGCAAAAAGTTCATATTGTTTTTCAAAACTCTTTTTCTTTTCGTTATTATAATAAATTCTATTATTCTATATTATAATTTGAAATTAACAAACGAGTATATACCAAGGTAATTTATAAAACTAAAAAAAAGATATACACAGAGAAAAAAAATGTAATTTATAATTTAATATAAAAAAAAATTAATAAATGTCTAAGAAACTGCAGTTTCAACTTTTGGAATCGTATTTTTTATTTAAGCAAAAACAAAATCAACTTAGAAAAAACAAAAAAAATATTCCTAATGTTTAAAAAAATAAATCAATTATTTATGAATTATAAAAAAAAACAAAAACAGAAAAGATATAGGAAAAGAAGATATTTATATTAAAAGAAAAAAAAATATTAATCATACTTGAGCTAGAACGTATTTAAAATAAAAAAAAAAATAATACAATAAAAAACAAACCCAGTTCAGAAAATAAACAAATTTTTCATTACATAATTTTGCTGTAAATTTTTCTCACTTTTTAAAAACAAAAAAGTATAAAAAAAACGTAATTATAAAAAATAGCTACCCGGGGTAATTTGTGACGCCTATAATATTAAACTAAATTTTATGGCAAAAAGAATTATATTATAAGAAGAAGAAAAAATAAAAAAAAACATAAAACAAGGAAATAAATAAGAAGTGAAAATAAGTTAAATAAAAAAAAGTAATTAAAAAAAATGAGTATAATCGAGAGCACTTTTTTGTTCTTTTTTATACAAAATGCGAAATGTCGTTATTTAAAATAATTTTTTCATTTTATTATTTTTTTTCTTTTTTTTTATTAATTTTATCGATTATAAAATATTTAAATTTTAAGTATAAATAAAGAGAAAAGAGAAAATTAGTAAAGGAAAATATCGGGTGATTTTTTATTTATTCTCAGTTTTCATGCTACCGGAGTTTTTTATTTAAGCTTCTCACAAGCAGAGTCACAAGAGAAATTACCTGAGTTCGAAATACCATGACTGGTGGTCCAAGAGCTGCGTGTGGTTTAGTTATGCCTGCAGGAGTTTGAGATGGGCGAGAGTCGTCTTCATCCCACGAATCCGCGAAAGACTAGAGACTAATGAGCCTAACCCGCCCATTTCACGGGTCAGTTCTACTGACACCCAGCGCCGGCCCTAGCCCTTGTTGAGGGTGGAGCGAGATTGTCTTTCGGCGCCCCTTGTTCGACGCTTTCTCTTCACAAAATTGTATTTTCAGTTGTCCTAGATAAAACTTTTTTCGAGTACTGCCTGCCTGCCATTTCCTTACGGGATTATGGGCCCTGTGCTGAATGTCGTATTTGCTGTCATATGAAGTGAAGCTAATACAACGGTGTGCTGATAGTCGATTCCTGTCGTGTAAAATCGACTGTCATAAACGAAAGCTTATTTGGTGTGTTGACAGTCGTTTTTATTGTAATTTTGTTGTCACTTTTGGTCGGGCTGGTTGCGTTAGTGACAAAGATGGAAAATTACAGTATAATTTTGACATTTAAACTAGAAAATACATATTTGTTATTGTGTTTAATTTTAAGTTTTTAATAATTTCAGAATAAAAATTACAAATAGAAAATAATTCAATTCGAATTATAGAAAACCATCCCGATGTGGCTAAAGGCCAGAGATATGCTGAGAATTGCATGGTGACAAATTTTACAAGTGTTTGGGATGAAATAATAATATAAAATTTTCAATTCTTCGCGTTTACTATCCTAATCTTCCGAACTGCTAACTCAGCAGAATTGAACATCTTTAATCTCAAATTGTTTTCGCGAAACATAAACTCTAAAATGTTTATTCTTCAAACTATAAATGTTTATTCTTCAAATTAAAATTGTTTATTCCTCACGAAACACAAAAACTTAGCACCTACATTCTCTGAACCCTGTGCTGAGAGTCGTAATTTGACTGAACCGACAATTTCTTCAACAAAAACGACTTGTCACGCCACCCGAATCTCAGCACACCAACTAAAAAGCGAGACGACATCGACAACTTCGCCCGACTGTCATATGACTCGACATTCAGCACAGGGGCCTATATCCAGGGCCGGATTTATATATTGCGGGGCCCCAAGCACAACCTCGTGATGGGGCCCCTCAACAATGACTCCCGTTTAGTTTTACATTTATTGTTTTAGTCGCGAAACTATGACGGTTGTATATTTGATTCGCAAAAGAATATTATCAAAACATTATGGCCAAACAATTTTTTACTTCCCTTTTATCTAAAGACGAACCAAACAAAATATAACAGGCGCGGGGCCCCCTGAGGGTAGGGGCCTCAAGCAATTGCTTGTTTTGCTTGTTGGCAAATCCGGCACTGCCTATATCTCCCCTTTTGCAAGCCTTTATGGGCGGGGGGGGGCCTATAAGGATTTCGATGATGGTGTTAGGGTCACAGCTCCGCCTGTAGCGGCAATAGAGGAAGTATGTTTTCTCAGAGTTGCTTCCCCGACGTTTCGCCAACAGCAACACCTTTGGAGGCTATTTGGTTGTTTGTACTGCATGGTTGGGTATTAGGGCTTGCCCCAGCTAGTAAGGTTTAGATGGTGAAGAGAGTCACCTTCTCGTTAAAAGAGGCTTCTCATGCCATCAGCCCAAAATTACAGTGTTCACCATCATGACAAAGTCATCTCTGTGAATTTTATGCGGTGCACTTTGTGGAGTATTCTCCACTCCTACACCCTTAGGGTCTTCTTTTGGACCCCTATCCTTTTATCCTGTGCGGTCTTCTGTTGCTGCCGGAAAGTACCCGATTACAAAAAGGATGGGTGGCAGCTTGTTCCCGTCTAGGCTTAAGGCGGCCCATCATAAAGGGCGCACCGACCCCTACTGACCTGGGCTGTTCTGAGCCCTGAGCCAATTCGGTTACCGCCGCCAGAAGACTTCCTTGCACAGTAGTAACTAGTTGTTTCGTGGTCAGAAGAGCCTCCGGATTGTTAGTTGCAAGCACGCCAATTCTGACACTTTCCGCTATTTGACAGAAGATCGGCTTTGGAGTCCGACTTTTCTGAAGGCTTTTCAAACCGTATGGTCAAAGAATTCGCCCTCTTCGCCGGGTTATTATGCCCTAGAGAACATCCAGATGATCTAACCCTCTTCTTATTAAGAAAATCGTTATCCCTTTCTTCCTCGGGGGCACGCAGACCCTTCCAGCCTCTACACGGGAGTAGCCAGCTAGCAGATATCGTATAAAACGTTTTCGGGCTGCGCCACCCCGTCTGAAAGCGGTGTTTTTTCGAGTCGCCTCTCCGATTAGGTGCCCTTACTTCCGCAGGAGATCTCCCAATGAAGGAGTGATCTCAACGTACTCCATCCCTGGGTTTACGGGTTCAGACTGCCCTCCCTGAAGAAGAATCCCGAAAACTTTCCTTCACTGGGATCCAAAAATATCTAACTGCCCTTGCAGGCTGTTCTTTTGGGAGCTGTGGGAGCCCCACAAATATTTGGAGCGTTAAGAAGTGGGGTGAATTCAAAAACTCATCACTGCAGAATTCAGCTACAGACTTCAAATTGAAGTCTGTATCTGAATTCTGCAGTGATGCGGCAGTGATGAGTTTTTGAATTCACCCGTGCTCAAAAGTTTTTTTAAGGTAATTTTATATTGATACCACGAGCTTGGCGATAAAGGACCCTCGCCCATGGCAGAGCTCCGTATCACCAATGGAAGGCTAATTCAAACCGAAGTTCGCCTGGTATCCACAGTCCATCGTTAGTAGTACATTGACGCAGTACCATTCATAACTTCAGCACGATTGTTTACATATTACGATTGCGGCTTTTATCGAGTTTAGATCCGCCGTATTCAGTCTGCTCCATGGATCTCGAGTAGGATGTAGCCTAAGACCATGTACGATCGGTCTTGGAGTCAGTGTTTGAGTCATATCTTTGAGTCAGTGCTTGTGCCGTGTTTGAGTCATATTGATGAGTACACAGACTTGGCTAGCTACAAACAACGCCCTCAAAAAGTGCCATCGATATTGTATTTTTTGCTCGAAATTGTTTTTCGCATTCATTTTGGCGCCCCTTACCACCTAGCGCCGCCTAGAGCGACCGCACCACTTGCTCTACCCTAGGGCCGGCGCTGCTGACACTGGCTCGTGTAAATACTGGCGGGCGTTTTTTACTGACAAGTCAGCGCTGTCGAGACATTGGGCGCATCCAGCGCACTCAGCGGAAAAGCCGCTTAGCTGAACAGCACAGCGTAAAAAGTAACTCAGCGATATGTGTCGGCTGGATGGGTAGCTGAGTTAAAATTAATTTTGACAGCTAAATTTTTTTTCTATTTTATTATACCCCGGCTTCACCGCCAAATTTTCGCAAGTTCGAGCAAATTAGTCTACTACCCCGGCTTCACCGCCAAATTTTCGCAAGTTCGAGCAAATTAGTCTACTGTATAGAAGTTTTCAAACTCCGTGACACAAATAATTTGAAGGGTTCTGCGCACCTCGTTGCCCAATTTCATAAAATTTGTTCTATCATTTCCCCTCTTTTAACTTAAAAAGGCAACAAACGCAGAAAAAACTCAACAAAATAATTTGGGAAGGGATGTGCGCATGCCGGATGAATAAAGTTAAGTAATCTTTATATGTATTGAGCAGAGCTTTGAAATACATGTAAAACTCCTGCTCAACAAAGGCAGTTTATCCATCGTAATAAGCATAATTTTACAATAATTATGCTAAATATTTCCCATCCCTAAATTTAAAATAAATTAAAAGAATTGCTGGAAAAAATTCTTTTAAAGATATGAGCATTTTCATTCATAAATTGAGAGTTCTCCGCAGCCGCAAGCAACACAACCTCCCCGGGCAGAAGCGCGCTTGCGACTGGCGGAAAATGTCAAAAATCTAGTAATCAAAGTGATAAAAACACAAATATCGTATTTTTTAGTAGAAATTACTACAAATTATATCTGTGGCATTTCTGTAAAATATAAAAACCTTAAAATAAAAAAAATATATAAAAACGGGTGTTTTTCAGTCATAATTTGTAATTTTTTTAAATAATCATCGAAGTCCCAGAAAAATACACCTCCCTTTAGCAATCGCAGTCGCGACTGATTACATGGCAGCAAGTGATTTGATAGGAGGAGTTAAGTGAAGCTTTTGTCTGAACTTTTTAACATTTTTAAGAGCTTAGCTGGGGAAGATGCGCGGGATGTCACGAGGTTTGAAAACGTCTATACTTTAAAATTTCCTGATTTCCCATACATTTTTCACATTTTAAAGTCAGGAAAAAATGCCTGCTTTGGGCCTACAGAACATGAAATTGAGTTTCAAAGTAAAAGCTCGCTCAAAAGAGAGTAAAAAATTGGAATATTTCCATGGCAACTGATGTATTATTACATGACAGTTAAAGTAAGAGCTTTGAAAAAATAAACATGGATCAAAAAAGGAAGTATAGATGTCTGTCAATGAATAAATATATACTCAATTACATTTATTTTATAATAGGTATTATTAAATAAAAAATTTAAATCCCACAAAGCATTGAAAATTCCATTTTCCATCTCTATAAAGGAGCTTTCAAATGTAATACGTCACACACGAAGCTTTCTCTACTGAACAATGCCGGTGAAGCCACTTTTGCATATTGAAGTGAACTTGATTAAAATTAGGGCGGTGAAGCCGGGGTATACCGTACTTTAAAATTTCCTGATTTCCCATACATTTTTCACATTTTAAAGTCAGGAAAAAATGCCTGCTTTGGGCCTACAGAACATGAAATTGAGTTTCAAAGTAAAAGCTCGCTCAAAAGAGAGTAAAAAATTGGAATATTTCCATGGCAACTGATGTATTATTACATGACAGTTAAAGTAAGAGCTTTGAAAAAATAAACATGGATCAAAAAAGGAAGTACAAAAATAGGAAAAATTGGTCTTCCGCAGAATATTATTAAATAAAAAATTTAAATCCCACAAAGCATTGAAAATTCCATTTTCCATCTCTATAAAGGAGCTTTCAAATGTAATACGTCACACACGAAGCTTTCTGAACTGAACAATGCCGGTGAAGCCACTTTTGCATATTGAAGTGAACTTGATTAAAATTAGGACGGTGAAGCCGGGGTATTAAATAACATCAATTCACTATCGCTGAGCTACTTAGCATAAAATTTTTACGCTGAGAAATTTTCCAGCCGCTGAGCTAAGCTGCAGGGTTCATCACCACCTTCTTCAATACCCTCCCCCGTATCTTTATAACCCTTAACCTATTCCCCCCCTCCTCGTACTAAGCTTACTGCTAGACATTGCACCATGACATGAAAGAGTCACTCCTGAGCTTAGCACTACCACATAAAAAGGGATGGGCTGTAGCATAACCTTCTATATAGAAAGCCATGCTCATGCCAAGTCCACAGACACATGTGAGCAATTTAGTGGTCCGGGTGCCATATTCGTTTGCTATCAAATTGTATGCTAAAGTGGATATTCGAATTATTTTTTGTTTGTTTGTTAGTGAAATAATTATGTTAAAAGAAAGTTATTCACCCAATAAGCCTAAAAACAATTAAGTGCTAAAGTTATTGGAGCATATTCAGTGCATTTATAAAGCTTTTATCTTGGATATAAAGCCATTGCAGATTTTGCCTTTAAATAGTAATTAAAACAATAACTTTAGCACTTTCTTTCACATTTTCCTACATTTAAATTTTTAATAAAAACACTATAATGAGGATATTAATCCCTTTAAAATCACTGGTATTCAATTATCACTGTAGGCACACTGCAAGACACTAAAAAAACACCAAAATCGCACTAAAATTCATAATTTTTAGTTATCACTTCTATGCCAACGTTTTAATATAATTGTTTTCAGGCATATTGGGTGAATAACTTTCTTTTAGCATAATTATTTCACTAAACAAACAAACAAAAAACAATTCAAATATCCACTTTCGCATACAATTTGACAGTAAACGTATATGGCACCCGGACCACTAACTTGGCATGAGCATGGCTTTCTATATAGAAGGTTATGGCTGTAGGGAATGGGGATTAGCCGAGCGCACTAGTCTTGTGTTGCGGGAAAACTACTGCCATGCAGACAGGAAGTTCTGAATTTCAGTCGGGCAGTCGTTATGGTAATACCGATAAAGTGTAGAGAGGGCTGCTACATTCCTACGGTGTTTTAGAGGATCTTTAGAGGCGCTCTAGGTGCCATTACCAATGAGTGTGATGACACAACTTTGCACCTTGTCGAGGCAAGCCAAGATGGTTCTAGGGACGCCTGCATGGATATACAAATTGTATTCAAGGCGTTACCTAATGTAAGACTGGTAGATTGTAGCCAAGCCAGCTGGCTGGAGGAGGAACTTGAATCTCTTAAGAAATCCAAGGCATTGGGAGGCTTGTTTGGCGATTTGGAATATGTGATCATTCCATCGCAGATCCTCCAATAGGGGTCCGTTAGACGATAAGTTTTGCTGTCAGTCTTATCACAGTCCGATGATTGATGTAATTATCTGAATATTTTTATTTCCATCAATAATGACTAATGGAATTGATTGACGCTTACTTGCGTGTAATGGACGACTTAAAGTTACCCCTAGGTTGTTAAAAGTTGAGTCAGCCGTGAACAACCGCGAAGGCGGGTGTAGATGGTTTGCTCGCCTATTTCGCTCCTCGTTTTCCGGCGTGAGTGTGGAGCCGACTTCTTTTTGTGATATCATAAAGCTTAGGACTCACCCTTTGTACTACTAGTGTGTCATGCCGTTCGAGTCATGGTGCAATATATAGTAGTAAGCTTGATATGAAGCATAGAATAGAAAGGATAGGTTAGGGGTCTGGAGGGTGCATGAGTAGGTGCCGATGAACCTTGCGTTTGAACTCTGAAATGTTGTATGAGCTCGGAAACATCGACTGCGGAAGACAGTTCCACAATCGAGTTGTTCTATTTATAAACAAACTTCTATACCGTAATGTGTGCGTAGAGGAGGGCTATAGCCTTTACATTTTCTTCTCCCACTGAGATAGGAGGTACATATATCGATGTTAGCGAGAAAGTTGGGTTAAATGAGGTAAAACATTAAGATATGACTAAATCCTACACAAAAACATTTATCGCGGTTATGCGAACGCCACAAAGTAGCCCCTCGATTATTTAAAATCCACCGGGCAGGCAGCCTACGGCGTTCGATCCGGGTGGGAGCGACACTCGGAAAGATCCGACTTGCTTTATTTGCAAGCGTGTGTAAATACTGGGGATTTTCACCCAAAAATGAGGCACTGCCAGCGGTAGTATTAAATTTCTTACAACCCATCATCAAATGATCTGATGATGGCATTATAGGGGCTCTATTCTCTATTAGAATATTGTTAAATCCCATCCGACAACCAGCTTCCTCTTGGTGCACGTAGTGATACTAAGTTTCACCGCTTGGCCTATTGTTCTACACTGCTCTATATCTCCACTTAAACAGTTTTAGCAGTGTGCCTAGTGGCTTGTTGCTTATACTTGACTGAATAACGTACCACTGCCATGGTAATTTCGGTTAACTGGGGCTTCCCGGGACGGTAATCCTGCCTTCGATCTGTTACGAAAGCGCAGCTCGAGATTTCTCCGTGGGGCTCGCCAATTCCAATCCAGCCCTCCTTGCCTTGCCTGGTGGGACTAGAAACTTAGGGAGCAGCGGCGGTTGTCTGGATCTGCTTCTTGGCCCCCGGGTTACTGGCCACCATCCTGCGTGCGGTCTATTCGGGAAGGAGTTTACGAAAGCGGGGTTTGAGTGTGGTTCATGGGGCTCTTCCCAGTTTTAACTGATTATAAGCCTTAAAATGTCCGTTATGTCGGAAAAAACTGAAAATTCATTGCTGAAATTAAATTTACAGGTTCCCTGAAACGATCCTAGCAATCCCCCATAAAAAAAAAAAAAAAAATTAAAACACATTTCGATTAATCAAAAAAATCAACTTTAAATTTGCTTTCATTAACATAACTTTTTAGCACAATTCCTCTAGTAGTTTACTTGTTGTCTGAAATGTCTCTGTAGTTTATTGGCCTTAATTCCAAGCTTCATTGCCCATTTTGCTTGCACCCTCTTCATTAAGTGAATATCTTTTGCTTTTCGTGCTGCAGCTTCTTGTTGTGTTGATGTCCATCCAAGTGACCGATACTCGGATAAAACTTTATGTAATTTCCGATTAGACTTGTGGTAGGTTAACACTCGGTTCGGATTTAATCGTTGCTTGTAGTATCTCATAAGTGATCGATGTCCAATAACAAGGCCAGAAGGTAAAACTAATTGATATTCGTCGCCATTGAGCATTTCCGGCTGGATTTCTTCATCTATATCCATTCCTTCAGCCTATTAAAGTAAAAAGATCAGTTTATCATTAAAAAACTTTTAGTTATCAAAAAACTTACATTATCTGGATAACTTGAACTGTAGTCATAGAATTCTGTGTATTCGGCGAGTGCTACACCTTCATGAAGCAATTTGCAGTGTCCTTTATCAATCATATGCTTACGGACGGCATCAAGAGTATAAAAGGTTTTGCCCTTTTCGTTGCACCATAAACAAATGAAGTCGCCGCATACTTTTTCACCCAAATAGAAAAGCAATCCTTCAAGATCGATGCAAAATTCAGCATCAGGAATGAAAAAGGAATGCGCTACTGACATATGTTTCAGATTTTCTACAAGATCCTCGCTGTGATGGTCGCAGAAAATGCAGTTGTTGCTTGATATTGGGTTATCTGTGACTTCTTCCCATTCATCAGAGTCAACCTGGAAGAAATAAGAATTTTAATTGAAGAACTTGCGAATGCTTAATTTATTATTTTGGTTTGTTTGGTGCAATTATGTCGCTTTGTTAAACACGTCTGAGCAATGATAACGGGCTACATAATACTTTCTATAGCTAGTAGTATCGAAGACATACTTGAGATATGGGATAAATACTTTAGAGACTTCTTCAAAGAAAGTACAAAACTAACCCAGGGAGAAGCAGATATTCGAAGCACAGATGATTAGATGAATATAATACCCGATTCTACAATTGAAGAAGATGCAAATGCCATAGCGAAACTGAAAAATCATAAGGCCCATTTATTTAGACGCCTTTAACCAACTGAATTGTGCCTTAAATGAAAGTATCCAATTATGAAAAATAGATGCAATTCCGGAAGAAACCGCTCGAGCTTTCGTGGCGCGAAGTGTTTTCAAAACTCAATATGAGCCGATCAATTGTGAAACGTGCCAACTAAATATATCAAAATTCTTGATGACTTGACGACTCAAGCCCACCCGTCTTACATAAGTATGCAGCGTTCGCTACATCGCAAAATGGACGACTCAAAGCAGCTTCATGAAGTCCAAGAAGTGGATGTTAGTAGGTTTAAATAGTATAGCGAAAACTCCTGAAGCGTCTAAAATCTCACCGACTTACAGCTAATCCTTAATATACACTTGCTCATCGATGATTAAAACAACTCGGCCAGGATATTCAAGGCCGGAAAAAAGAGGAAATTTTAAGAAAATGATTAAAATACAAGAGGTATAACTAGGACATAAATATTCGCGGACTGGTGCTTCTTGTAGGGAATTGGGGAGACGTTAACAAACTCTCGTTCGTAAAACAATTTTTGTTATGGAATAGAAGTCATCCTCGGAACAGCCAGAATTTGCCGGAAGCACCTCGTCGGACTGATGCACAGTGGGGCTCGCTTGTAGAAGGTTCTGCTCAAAACTCAATTTTCAAAAAGTGGAAATTTTTCAAAAAATTGTATCATCGTAGTTGTAATAATGTATCAGATCACGTGTAAAAATATTAAGGCGCTGACTGCTATGAGTCATCGAGCGCATGAGCATAAAGTTCATAGTTTAGGCAAAATAATACTTCTGCGAAAAAGGGATGCCAGTTTATGCGCGGTATAAAAACATTAATTTCAAACGTTTAACGATAAAATCTATGGAAGTGTATTATGTCGGTGATCAAGTTATGTTGATTGTTATATAATTTTGTATTATAAGTTCATTGGTTTATGATACAGGGCTTAAAATTTGTGGTAGGGGGTGATACTTTTCATTAATAGGATTAAGTTTAGTTCAACTTTAATTATCGGTTGAGTACAAAGCCTATTTCAGACAGTTAAGTACTTTGGTATTATTTTGAAAAGAGCAAAGGCCAGTATAAATTTCTATGGCTGTAAACACCTTTGGCAAAAAATGGGATTTGAAGCCGCCCATGGTGCGATGACACGATATTGATTACACCAGTGTAGACATAAGGCTACCGCAGATCTACCGCATACATGGTCGTAAAATAAATTTCGCATAGACCTCGATATCCAGATTAGAGAATGTACAGAAGCCACTGTATGTGCTAAAAAGAAACATCTCCATGTATCTTTCAGTATCCGGCCCCAGAACGAAGAGCGTCAAGAAATACAAAGAAATAATTATGATAAAGAAAGGGTCTTTGAATAGAGAAGACGAGGAAGAGCAATTTATTAAACACGGGGAAGCATTTTGGCAACACTAATGCATAGCATTCTTTACGTATTTGTGTCTAACCCGGTCAGTGGCTGTGTTATATTTATTCAAAAACCGGGAGGGATATCGTTTCTCAGCAACCATCTCGGTGAGAACGCTTCCCTTGGCTAAATGTTTGAAGCAGACCCTTCGCACAACCTGAACAAATTTCACTACGCCTATGTCCGGGTTAGACAATGTATTTTGTTGTTGTGGTTAAAGTGAATGTATTTTGTTGTTGTGGTTAAAGTGGAGGGAGAGAATTAGAGAGAAAATTTCTTGCTCCCAAGTGCTTCCCTCCAATCCGTGTATATGTACGCTATTTTCGGTTCCTTAACTTCTCTATTCAAAGGAAAGGGTACAGCTTACTTGAACGATGGTAACAAGTGAGGCTGGTAATATTGCTAGTAGTGATGATGACTGGGAGAAAAACTACTGAGACTTTTCAAAGAAAATAGGTAGAGACGCACTAACAATCAAAAAAATGCTCTTTGCCTAGCAGTACTTAGGCGGATTTTGACACACCAGTGGATTAATGAGTTGTAATCTAGGAGGGGCGAATATAGATAGGACTAGTAGATTGTAGTCCTGGAAAATCTGTACCGACAGGCTATCTTCTTCCTAAAAATACACCATAGAATTATGAAATTGATTCGAGCAAAAGAAGAGGTTAAGACCGAAAAATCACTAGGATTTTTATGAAAATTTGGGGTTCGAAATAGGGCGGGGAAAGGTAGAAAAAATAGGAAAAATTAAAAGTTTGGTTGGGAAAAGTTATGTAGAGAAAAGAGGCAGTTTTTTGAAAAGACATATAGACGCTCTAAAATTAACGACATACAAATGTAGTGTTCAGCCAAGTACGGATAGTTATAAATAAAAAAAGGAAAAAATAGTCACAAAAAACTGCAGGGGTCGCTATATCTCAGCCACCTACTAGACAAAAATTCATCGTCAACTTTGGCAGACCGGATTGTACACCGAACTAGGGAACTAGGAATTAGGACGCCTATGAATTTTTAAGGTGTGGCCTGGAAGAGGACCTGGAGATGACAAATAATTTTGGAAGTGACCACGACTTTGGAATCAGTTGCTGAAAAGTGAAAGGCTGACGAGTCTGTGGAATTTGTTTTGGTTGGAAAGGCTTCCAATCGTACATATAAGTATAAATTAGGAATTTTGTGTTTTTCTCTAGTATATGTTGCGGGCACGGGCACAGTACAAGAGTTCTTAAGCTGAGTGCAAGCATCGATGAAGGAACTTTTTTTGTTACATTATAATTAAGTTTGTGTTACCCAGGAATGTAACAGGTTTGTAGCTAGAATTTTCAGCAGGGCCGGCTAGTTACCCTAAGATGGGATAGCAGCGGGCCTCCGGCGAGCCAGCCCTTCTCGTGTGATTTGAGATATCACCTTATTGGAAATGGTTTTCGTTTTTAACGATTTGGTTAAATTGCAGTATGTTGTGTGTGAATCCGAGGTTGGCCTCTTCGGGCAACCAATTGAAGGTTCACATTATAAATCCAAGATATTGATAAGCTGTTAGATTCAAACTTTCCACTGAGATAGAAGGATGATCGGTACAGGTTACATTAAATGTGAGACACTACTTTGCTTTGGAGTCGTTGAATTCGACAAGATTCTTGCGGCTCAAGAATAAGTTCAATATACATATCTACTTATAGAGGTAGACATCAGTTCACGATCAACCACGCAAGGTCTGGCACGTGCTTGTCTTATAGCTACTGCTGAAGGGAATGCAGGGTACCGGACAGAAAGAAGGCGCCATACATGGGCGACAGCTTTCGAAATATCTAAAGCAACCAGAGCAGACTTATCAAAGCTATTGATGTTTTCATTGAGGTGTTCTGTTAAAAACACAAGGAGGTTGCCAGTAGATCTCCGACAGAAGATTGTAGACTAAGGCTGTCTTCTCAAATAGAACGCAACATATTGGACAGTGCCAATTCTGTATTTTTTCTACACTATTGACGTGCGACATGATACGGCCAATATGCTGGATTCTATTTCGAAACACAAGCTACATTAAAATGAGAATATAAGGCTGCAATTCAATTAATTTCAAGAAACGGATCTGCAGGTATATTTGAAAACAAATGGGCCTACTCGCAGGTTTTTAGAAATTGGAGATAGCCCAGCAAAGTTTAATTATTGTGTTTCACATCTTTATTGTGATAAGCGAGGTAAAAATTCGGCTAGGATTCATTAGGCAAAAAAAAACTCATTTGGAGCTTGATATAAAAATACTATTTGAACCCGCAGAATTCGCTTTATCAGGCTTCGCTATCAGTTCTTTGTTACTTTAACTCCAGTGCATGTCTATACAATCAACAATAGATGGATTTTTTTTATGAGAACTAAAAATACTCTAAACTTTAGAGCAGAATAACTATCTCGTTAGCAAATCTGTCCTTACCTCTTCAACTTCATCCTCTTCCATCGCCAGCTGTTTAGGTTGCTTGACACTCTTGATTGTTACTTCTTTGCCATTTTCTTCGTTAAACTTTTCCAACATATCTTTATGCTTTTTGCTGTTCAAGTGATTAGCATGTGCATTTTGGGTATTGAAATGTTTACGGCATGCGGAGCAATAGAGAATCGTTTCCTGCAGGGCTTCGTTTTCAGCATTTCTTTGTTGAATCACTCGTTTCTGGAATTCCTCTGCTGTGACTGGTGGCAATTCTACAATTCTGCGTTTTAGATTATATCGATGCCAATCTGTTTTATAATGTTCTCGCTGTATATCAGCATCGGCAAATTTTACACTACAATTTATACAGGTAAAGGACATTTCTGTCGCGTTATTAATCACTATTTCTTTGCACAAATTGTTGAAATTCGAAATGGTGGCAGGGGCGCACGTTCACGAAGTGATTGATTTGACAGTTGTGTAATGGGGGAAAATTGACAAGCGATAAGTTTCGGGTGCGTTCTTATTTTGGACCAGACTGAATTTCTATAATTTCAGCATCGATAAGTTTGTGTTGGATATATACATAATTTTACCT
Organism: Thereva unica; assembly: GCA_949987705.1. Taxonomy (NCBI): domain Eukaryota; kingdom Metazoa; phylum Arthropoda; class Insecta; order Diptera; family Therevidae; genus Thereva; species Thereva unica. The sequence goes on along the minus strand of OX465284.1, from coordinate 32,056,524 downwards.
AATTAATTAATTTTATGGATTTCATTTTACATAATGAATTAATTTTATTATGTGGTATACAATTTCTTTTTGAATTTTTAAAAATATTATAAAAATATTAAAATCGAACAGATAGAATCCAATACAAGAACCCGATTTCAAAGATATATTTAATAATAATAAATAATAATAATAATATAAAAAAATAATAATATAATAATATTCCATGGTAATGGTAAACGTCACCTGCGAGTAGAACAAAATCGTTTGTAAACAAACCCTAGAAGTTTTGTTACCTTGAAAATTCCTTTGAAAAATTTCGTTACCTGGACAACAAGGACAAACAGTTGAGAACCAAAATGTAAGTAGGTTTAGTTAAGCTGGCCATCAAAATTAAATTTATAATTATAGGTATGAGCGTAGACAAGCACTTGGGACTCGCTTCCACAAAAATCCCACTAAGCAAGGAAAGCCCATAGCTCATCTGGATTGCTCTGTGGCTCCGCAGGATATTCCAGATTCAAGTGATGAATGCTACAGCAAGGTCTCACACTCCACAAATTGGTCAGAGGAGGAAGAAATCAGTCCGCAATTAATAGATAATGAGCAGATGAGAGCTGCCGATTTTGAGCATCTGCAAAACTTACCTGCGGCGGCGGCACAGTCACATTTCCAATTTAGTTCAGAGAAGAAATATGACGAGGATGTTGACTTTGATAAATCTACAAGTTCCTACTTTACATTAAATTTAGTGCTGCTAAACTCTGGTTTAAGTGCCATTCCCTTCTACAAGCGGCTGGACTATAGCACTTCTTTATTTTCAAATAAGCAAATACAAGCTATGAATGAGGAGGCCGAGAAAGCGGAAACTGCATATCAGGAAACTGTAAAGGACTTCGAGAAAGGAGTACTTGCGAATCCATCAAGAAAGTCATCTGCCGCTTCAAACAAGGCAGCATCTAAGCCTACTAGTGCTAGCAAAGCAGCTGTAACCCCAGCGGTGCCGGAAAATGATGGGAAAGACGATGAGTTAGATGAGCTGCTGAACATGACAGAGAATAAGCAGGAGGAGGCGTCTGGCGCAGATGCTCCGTCTGAACTTCAGGTTGAAGAACCAGCTCCAGCTGCAGATCCTTCTCCTCAGCCTGAGGGAGAAAATAAAGAGATGCAGGAATGGCTCGATAATGTTCTTGAGGAATAAACGATTAATTTAAGAAAAATCAAATTGTTATTAGTGCCTTTAATGATATTCTTGCTTCCCGTTGTTGTCCACTGCCTTGTTAATGTTTCCAGTTAAAATAAATTATTGTAAGCACGTTAGAAAGTATCTATTCATTACTTTTTTACTTGCGAGGATTTGCATGGAACCGCAATGCGAGTCGCCAAGGAAGGGTGCTTGGGCTTTCTTATGGAAGGTCCTCCTTCAGCCAGCAGCCGGTGCTACAATCTGCAAATACTGGCCCTTGTGCTGAAAGTCGAGTCGTGATTCGTGACAAATCGTTTAGGTTGAAGAAAGTCACATTTGGATCGAATGACGACTTTCAGCACAGGGCTTAGAGTGGAAGTGCTAAGTTGAGTCTAGGCCCCTAGGCTGAGTCGTAATTCGACTGAAATGTCACTTTCTTCAGCTCAATCGACTTGTCACGATACACGACTTGACTTTCAGCACAGGGGCCACTATATTACGCTCCACCTTGATTCTTTTTATTTAACGGCTCTACAACCGGGATCCGGTCCGGGCCTCACGAAACTGTTCTGTTCATCGGTCCTGATTCTTAGCCGATGTCATCCAGTTTGGCATCACTAAGCTCTGAGTGTCCTGGTGTACGCCATCCTTCCAGCGAAGGTTGGCTCTCCCTCGCTGTCGCACCGCATAGGTCTTACCACAGAGAACTTTGCGAGCATAGGCCAGTGTAGGACTCGCCATTCGCCCGTCTCCCGCTAGCTCCTTCCGAAGAAGTCCCCAGTGAGCATCGCGGGGAGTTGCGATTAGGACTTGCTAACAGAGCCGCTAGGTGTTCGTCTGCAGTGACTCCTATTGGCTTTTGACAGCAGTGACAAATCCGGCGCCACCACCTTCTGAGGTCTTTGTTAGCCATTCGTCCCGCAATGGATGGATGGGTGGCCGGCTATTTCCAGGAAAAATGCTAACAGGTTTCCGCTCGCGACCTAAACATCTGGCAGCGTTATAGTTGTAGATTACTAGGGGCAGCAAAACCATTTCTTATTTTCTGCTCAGCACACCTTTGTTATGAATCCAGTAACCTGTTAATATACATATGAAACATGAAACTGAGGGAGCCAGTTGATCGCGCCAGCAAAAGGCGTCTACAGATAATAATTATAGAATGTGATGCGGACGTTCACCAAGACGCTTGGGCTGCAATAGAGTGAGCCAAAATGGTGAGTAACTTTTTCATTATCTATTAATTACTAACCTAGACATAAAAACCCGCAACACTTATCCTTCTTATAACAAAGAAGATGACGTTATAGATAGACATTACCTTGGCCATTTAATGAGTTGCTATCTATTTGAGCTATTGTGTTCAAATGGTCGAGAGTAAACATAATGAGTGCAAATAGGAGGCGGACTTGGACTGGGTAGTCTTTTCGTAGCGAAATGAATGTAAGGCCCCGTGATTTTATCAACTTTAGAATGTATGTGGAAGTACATGCGCAGGCTTGCTTCCGGAGACTATTATTGCTGCTTATAGCCATAACTGCCCTGGTATAATGAACTCTCCAAGTTAAGATCCATCACAAGGATCGCCTGTAGATTATCCTATAGTCCCCAGTTTGTTATCCGTAGCTTTCGTATATTGTCTAGCACGTCATCCGTCAACACATCGCACATCATATCCGAGCCATCGTAGTCTTCCCAGTTCTTTGTTTGTAACTACATATATTTCGGCATACGTTTCTTCCCGTTCTTCAATCTTTCCAATGCGGCCTTTGTTTTGCTTAACCTTTACCTTAAGGTCACGAAGATATTGTCATCAAATTGGATTGCATGTCGACAAATTATCTCAAAGGTTGCACGTTCTTCATTGATGTGATGATGAGGTGTACGGCAGTATACCTGGCCCGCTATATGGTAAAGGTCTCTCTCTCAGGCCCATTGTTTTTTCTTTGTTATAAAGTCAGCTAAGCCACCCTAGAGATAGTGCAAGGCTCCAATGCTCTCCACTTTTGGCTGGCTAGCAGCAGGTGGTAGTCAAAAAGAGGCTAATCGGCCGGAGTGTTGGAGGTTTATCTGAATGATCTCAATCATTTCCCGATGCCCTCTAAGCGCCGTACTTGACACCCTGCAACAAACTCAAACCCTCAATGGTGCAAGTTACACTATCACACTATCAATCACTCGATACTCACATCAAAACGGTTTGTGTATGATGCGGGTATTACACTAAGCATTCATTTTTCTACCTCTTTTTTGTGTAAAGATTGTGATGCGTTTGTAGTTGTGCAATAAACGCGAATGAGAGGGGGAATTTCTCATAGTTTTCGCAGACCCCCGAGTAGGATGTTATATTTGTGTTAGTGTAAGGCCGCGGTCGCGTCTCGCGCTTGTAAGCTTGTAAGCTTGTTCGCGCATGTACGCTTGTAAATCAAAAGCATGGAAACTCAAGAGAGCGGTCGCGTTCAACGATTGCAGCTTTTAGGCATGTACGCTTGTTTATGTTCATGTAAGCTGGTAGATCAAATTCATTTGATTTACAAGCGCACAAGCGACAACAAGTTGCCCTTAAAGATTTACTTTGCATATAATATTCATAATTATAATGGACCTGGAAATTATGATAAATGAAGTTAGAAAAAGAAGTCTTTTGTGGGATGTCAAAAATAAAGATTATAAAAACAGAGTACTTTTAAAAAAAGGATGGAAAGAAATAGCGGATACATTGAAGACTGATGGTAAGTTGTATTTGTAATTAATATTTTTTTAATTTACATTAAGATCCATTTACAAGAAGAAAATAACTTTTAAAAATATTACGGTTGCTTATTGCTGAAAAACTGGAATTATTTGAAACGCTTTTAGCAATGGAATGTACATTCGATGTTCTTTCCTGTAGTTGTAGTAACAAGGACCTATCGACTCCTTCTTTATCTATAATTATATTGTGTAGCAAGCAAACCGTCTTTGTAATCAATTTCGCAGTATTAACATTGGTCTCTACCTCCTTCGTTAGTATGCGCCACTTTGCAGTCGTTATACCAAACGCACATTCAATAACTTTTCTTGTTTTTGTGTGGTTTTCATTAAATATAACTTCACTTTCACTTATATTGGTGTTATGAGCAAAAGGCCGCAATAAGTAGCTACGAAGCGGATACGCTTCATCTCCCAATAAAACAAAAGGTGCATCAACATTTGTGCCAGGTAAAGGTGCGGGAGCAGGAATTCCAAATTCCTCATTTTCTAGCATATGACAAAGAGCTGACGAAGAAAATATACCGCCATCACTTTGCCTTCCATAAGCACCAACTTCTATTGCTATGAACTTATAATGTGCATTTGCAACCGCCTGCAATACAATGGAACAATACCCCATGTAATTAAAATATAAGCTTCCTGAGTGTGGGGGACATTTAATACGAATGTGTTTGCCATCAAGGCAACCCACACAATTCGGAAATCCCCAACGCTTATAAAACTCCTCAGCATGTCTGATATTGTCTGATTCACAAGGACGAGGCAAATGCATCCGTACGAATTTAGCCCATATTGCATTGCACACATTTGGCACTATATCACAAATTGTATTATGTGGTATCCTGTAGCTAAATGCCAAACTTCTATACGATGATCCTGTGGCGAGATACCTGTAAATTTTATTTGTTATTATTTATTTTCAGATAGTATTGTAAAGAAGAAATGGAAAGCCCTACGGGATAATTATAGAACAGAACTGGCAAAAGTCAATAAAAAACCGAAATCAGGAAGTGGGGCTAATGCTAATTATCAAAGTAAATGGAAATATTATTCAAGTTTGCATTTCCTCCGTGATTCATTAACACCAGCTAAACTTAGTGGCAACTTAAATGATCACTACTTCGAAAGTCAAGAAGAACCAAGTTCTATAGTCGAGCAGGAAATTAATCACGGGGCCGAGAAGGATACGCAGATGGAGGAGAATGGTCAAATATCTGTCAGAACTAATGAAAATGTTGTGAACCTGGAAAAAGATGAAGATGTTTTGAAAATTACTGCCACAAAAAAGAGGTCTTTAAAAAGTAATTGCACATTTAACGAATCGCAATTTCTAGAAATTGAAAAGGAGAAACTTGCAATTATGAAAGAAGATTATTCATTAAAAAAAGATGATAATTTCAATTTTTTAATGAGTTTGCTGCCGCAAATGCAAAATATGTCTATTCATGAGAACTTACGCTTTCGAATGAAAGTAAGCCAGCTTTTATTTGAAACAGTTTCTGCATCGTCTTCATCCAATCTTGGAACGAATACATGTACTCCTACTCCTTCAACATCCTGGGGTGATTTAGAACATAATATTGTATTTGATGATTTTTAAAATATACCTACATATTTTTATAACATGCTTAGTTTTACTAACCTTAAAGTGACCGACAACCTTTCAGCTGCAGTGATTGGTTTTTTCAGATTAGTCTGCTGTTTTTCTACAATTGGCTGTATTTCATTTAAAATATAGTTAAACGTAGCACGAGTCATTCTATAATACTCATAAAATTTTTCGTCGTCTTCCTCCAAATACTTAAATAACTGGTGAAACTCACCAAACTTATAGCGGTCACGAAAAATAGGATGGACCGTATATCTTTTCTTTTTAAAAAATAATACTTTCGCTCTAAGAAAACTACTTTCTGCACAAAACATTTCTTTTCTTGAAAGTGCCATAATTGAAAGCAATGTGAAAAAATATGCTCTATAAATTATTTAGCTTCGAATGGCGAATGGTAAATGCTTAATACCTATCACAAGCGCAACCAGCTACATAATAACAAGCGTGAGATCTGACCACAGAAAGCTTAAACGCTTGCTAGCGTGAACAAGCGCAACAAGCTAACAAGCTTACAAGCGCGAGACGCGACCGCAGCCTAATGGAGGGTGAGTCTGGCAAATTTTCTGGCTCAAAAGTGAGGAGTCATATGACGCATGAATTGTACTTCCCTGCGACCCCTTGCCTAAAAAACCGGTTTTGTGTATGGGGGTAATAAACGAAATGAATGATAGTGTAATTTGCACCTATCACTGCATCCACGTTCGGGGTTTCCTCCTCTGGAGGAGGGCTTTTAATGATTTTTAGTTTGGCGTACCTGAAACCAAACCTTAGACGCTTTTCATTCTTTTGAAATATCTTGAGGGACTCCCTCTTTATAGGGAGAAAGAATGAATTGAGGCCATGAGAGCCAGAGTGGCCTAACTGTAATTTTTTCAACACTGATTTTATTTGATAAAACTGCTCTAAACGGTAAAAGTAATAGCGCCGCAGTGGCCTAAAATTTTGTTCAGCATACTAAGAGATTTGAGCACCAAAGAATAATAAAATATCGTCGTTGTCAAATGAATATCTGCTATGTGCACAAATGTGGGGATTTCGACATTTTGACCATTATGACTAGTTTACTAACCAAACTATCGTATAAAAATACTTCTATGTCAATCTAAGCATTTTACGGTGAACAGCGGTCGGTAAAAAATAATGATAATATGTGCCAGCCAGATATAAAATTTTACGGTTTTTTTCGATATCACAAAATTATACTTTTTGCACATAGCAGATATTCATTTGACAACGACGATATATTAAATTTCTTAAGTTACAATTTTTTTAAATATGGGCTTGTGTTTCTTCCCTACTACTGAAATGTATTGTTTAAGTAATTAGGCCACTCTGGCTCTCATGGCCTCAATTGTTATTTTTCAGCGGTTCCCCTGTTTTGGTGACATCCATAGGGACCCGCAGATATTATGCCCCGAGGCATTGGAAAAGGTTTCCAAATTCCAGATTTACTTTTGGCAACCAGGCTCTAGGTCTCCTCGGGATATCCGCAGCTGGAATTAGCTTGAGTCTCATGCCTTCCCATGTGTTACAGATCTCAGTGATGGCGCTAAGTTCTTTGAGACCTGGTCTTCGTATCTGATTACCTTGAACCCTCTGACTACCTCCGAGGAATCATAGAAGGGCGTTGGTCCTTCCTTGCCTGAGAGGATGCGGCTCACTACCATCTCCGATAGATTGGCTTCCACCCTCACCCAGGTTTCGAGGCTACTGCGTCCGCCCAAAGCCCTCTCGTCCATCAAAGCTAGGTGATTTCTGACTACCTCAATCAGCAGAATTTCTGGGCCGTGATGTGATCTACTTGCTACTGCTGCACTCGCTGAAGCAGGCTTTTTTTTAGTATCTCGCTCCGTCTTCTCTTTAGGAGAGTATGGTTTGATTTAGTGCAAGCCGTTTGTTGTAATTCTCAACAATCTACTGGAATTTTATTGTGTCCTACCGTACCGGCCTTCTCATTCTTAGCAATCTGGTCAAGAATGAAAGGGTTCTCCGGTACTGGCCCTGCATGCGCATGCCATCTGGCCTGTGTTTTGGATTTGGTTTGCCAGCCGATATAAAACGGGTGTGCTATGGCTGGCACTCACCGAATTGGTGGTCTTTGCAGTTACCGTTTCTAAGCTAGAGGCGATTGACTTTTCGTCTGACGGGGTTGAAGGGAGTATTTGTGCAGGTATACTATGGCTGGTACTAGCTGCACAACTGGCGATTACCTCCACACTAGAGGTAAGCATTTTTTTGTTTTTTTGGTCTTCCATAAAGATCCCACGAGTAACGCGGAAGTGTGTCTATCCTGCCAGAACAGCTTACCGGAATAAGGCACTTATGCACTCCGACCTTTCCCGGGCATTGGAGGGAACCGTTTAGGACCAGTACTCTTTAGCCACTAGCTGGCCACGCATTACTCGGCACGGTAAACACTTTGGTTTAGAAGTGGTGAAATGGGAAAAAGGGAAGAGGCGGAGGGGATATACACTTAGCTTTGACTGGCCTCTTCGTAATTAGTCTGTTCGGCACGTGAATCCCTATCGGTTAGCTCTCCAGCTAACCACCGCCGACATAGCCTAATGCTACCTCGAGACACTCAAGCCCACCACCAAGGCAAGGTGAAGGTACCCGGTGAGCCCTAAACGTTTGGACTCTGATGAAATATACCGAACACTGGAGGCCAACACCTGTTCAGCTCTAAGCAATTTTCGCTTTTGCCAAACAGTGGGGGCGCAGTAGGAAGGATGGTAGGACACTTGCCGGCTTGACCTTATCCTAAATTACTAGGAGGAAGGGAGAATGCCATATTCGTCCAAGCTACTTTTATTTAGTAAAATTTCAGATACATGAAAGTATTAATCCAATTTTTGCAAACACGGAAGTTGAAAAACTCTAGACATTTGGCACGGGTTGTTAAACTTTCAGGACCTAAGATTGATGATGACATTATCGCCGATTATTTCTAAACATCGAACGAATAAATCAAACGCCAAATGTCTGTCTTCAATGTTCCTTTAAATTAAATGCATTTACAATTTGATTGCTGCATTTCGAAATGCGATTAACGAGTGCAAAATGCTTCTGGGCTGTCCAGATAAAAAGTTAAATCTAGTAGATTAGCGCCAATAGAGTATAATCAATTATCCCGAATGCAAGGTCGGGTCATTTCAACTGATTAAAAAGTTGAGATGGTCGTTAACGTTATCACAGCGCTCTGCTGTAGTCTTCTTAGCAGTAAAATCATGCCTTGACGAATTTTCAGGAGGAGATGCTTTGGTCTTTGAGTCTTTGGGTTTCAAAAGTGTTTTTATTCGATGAATCTTGCCCGAGTCCGACTGCGTCAGGTCAATATCCGAAAACAAAGAATGTTTTCACACAGTGCAGAAATCGATTGATTGGAATTGTAGAAGTTCTTATCAGTTTCATTGACTTCAGATTCTTAGACACAACAGAATGAATATTTGTTGCATTCTTTGCGAGAAAGAAATTGAAAATTTGTTGTTAATTCAAGTACACCAGGTAGTGAAGCTCGAAGTGCTACATCATACGTTATCAACTTTGTAGCAAAGAGTTGATAGCGTGGATAAGGAAAACGACCATTTTGGAATTTTATGCAAAACGTTTTATGTTATCAAAAAAAAAAAAGAATCAGATACAGAAACAGAATATATCCCGTTTTTCTTACGTGATTTTTTAAGCTAAAAGAGGTATAACTTTATTCGAAATGTAACTGAACAAATCGGACATATGTAGATCGAAATCAAATGGAATTTGCTGGTGGGTGTTTGGGATTTTAACGTCTAAATTATTATAAAAAACAGGTTTAAGGTAGTTCTCTCGCAAAACGCATGTTTTTTTTTTTTTTTTTTTTTTATGTGACAGACTAGAGGCTTAGGGAAAGTCCCTTTGTACTGTCGACAATCTATTTTTCCGTATAGAGTGAATGTCGGACAGCAGCTCTAGCCGGAAGATAGAGAGAAGAGAAGGAAGTAACTGTCGCAACCTAGCCGCGATATTTTATTCCACTTACTCACAACCATTTCGCGACTCTGACATCGGGGCGTCGAGAACAACTCGCTGGAGTGTTATGCCTCCTGAAACGAGTTGAATCTCATCAACCAACCGATGGCATGCGCTTGGTGGAGCGGGGAAGGACTAGGGAAGGCTATGACAGGGGAATCAGGAATGTAAAGAGGGAAGAAGAAAGAAGGAAAGTTAGGTGGGTGTACCAAAAATAAAATGTTTTTAAAAATGTTGTAACATTTATTTACGCAATTATTTATGCGTTGTTCCTTTTGTTGTTGTTGTTGTTTTAGCTTTCACTAGCAAAGCTAGTGGACCCACTGGATCTCTTACTGGTACGAGCCTTGCGGCTATATTAACCAAGAGTCTTGGATGATAACAACTAATGTATCGGCCTTATTTTCCTTTTTTAATTAAAAGAAAAAAAAACTCTCTCTCTGATCGTCAATCCCAGTCTGATGGGCCAATTCAGAAGGGATGTCGTCTTGTTAATGTTTGTTAAAGTTTGTCTTCATGTCTTTATAACGATTAGAGGGCTGCTGTGCCTAATTTTAACATAATTCAAAAGCTAACAATTTATAGTTTGTCATTGATTGTAAAATTTCTATTAAAATTAAAAATTAGAGGCTAAATGATCAGTGGGCACTTTAGTGTTGGAGAAAAATTTATACTCCAAAACGGCTAAAAGCAGTGAATTTTGAGGAATTTCTTCCCCTGTTAAGAGTTCTGTGTTACAAACCAATCGAAGGACTAGTCTTGGTCATGTACGGCATAGATGATTAGTTACTGAGATATGGATTAAGGCCCACTTTGTCATAGAGGCAGGGGCGGTTCCAGGACTGATTTTCGGAGGGGGCCATCGTCCTTTTAATCACACTTTTGGTCTTAAAAATCACAAATGTTTTTTTATCTGGTAGACTAGAGCTCAGAGATAATCCCTGATGGTATTAATTACTGATGTAATCGTTATTAAAGCTTGTTTTACAACATAGAGAAAATGATTTTATGCTATTTTCATAACATATCGTTTAAAAGTTATTTTTAAAAAATAAAACTAATAAAGTATAATATTATAATTTATTTTAATATAAGGAGGTGCACCGACGGCTAGATGAAGACCCGACCTAAGCGGAAATATGGTACCCTATTATTAACCGGTTAAGCGGGCAGGATGCCTTATTAGGGCTACCTGTATGACGGCTCACCCGTCTCTATCAGCAAAAAATTTTTTATCGAGTTAAAAAGGATTCCCTACAAACGATCAGAAAGACTACGCCTTTATTATTACAATCAATAAATATCCTTCATAGCCTGCGCGACAAATCAAAAAGTGGAGGTCATTTTTGAAAAGAATCAAAGTTTCAGGAGAGGTAGGATTTGCAAGGCCAATAATAAATATCTACGGCTGCCTTTCGAAAACTTATTCTACTATCAGATCACACTGGAAAACTAACAGAATAGTCGGAAAAAATATATCCTTGATAGAGTACAAACTTTTTTTATCATTGCGATTGTAGAAAGAGCTCTATTTAAATATCCATTGTTTCCTAAGTGAACAAGGGCACCCAAATGCAGAACCGTTCAAAAGTAAAAAAATCTTTGACTCTGCCTCTCTACATATCCTGCAGTCGGGGATATTGTGTCTGTCTCTGTATCCTATTTTCTCAAATGCCAATCCAGAACTCCAAAAAACTTTGCATAATTTTTTTTCTTGTTGTTGTTTTCGCCTACCCGTTTCCAATTTCTCAAAATTCTCCATCAATTTTTATAGAGGCTACAAGGTGTGTTTTCAGTAAGGATATAGCTTGCCGTTACAGTACGATCAAGATATTTTTAGGAAAACCTAGATATTTAGATAAAGCTCTGTGAGGTCTTACAATTGGAATGATAAACAAATGTTCATTTGCTTTGCCTCGGCTACCGGTTGAAGTTTGTGGTCTAATCCAGCACGCGATAGTCAGTACCGAAAATCGGATCTGATAGGCGTATCCGCCTGAAATATGGCCGCAAAAGTACTGAATCTTCCAGTCCACACAGCAATTTTAAAAATTGTTTTTGTATAGACAGACATTCCAATTATATTTATATAGAAAGATCGATAACCATATGAATTTAGAAAAACACAATAATATTTTGAAATCACAGACAGATACGCCTTTTACATTTATATAGATACGTTGGAATGATGAGGTAATAGTATTGTAGTTGTCGTTCGTTTGATACCCATAACGAGTGGGTTGTAAAGAAAAAGTTAATCCGCCATTTTGTGTTGATCGCCATACTGAATATGAATTTGGAATGACACCAAATAGGTAATGGTACTGTATTTATCATCCCCTTTCATTTGATACCCATGTCGGGCGTTGGGGGGCGCAATTGCGAAATTCGGCCGCCATCTTGGAACCGCCATCTTGATTTTTTTACAATATGGTCAGATTGCATTGTCCCGCGACATTCATGCATACATACAGACGAAGCTAATATAAAGGATATACAAATAGCCTAAAAATATTCGCGAAAATTCTGAATCTTCCAGTGAACGTCCCATCCCAACCGAACTAGCCGTTTCTGAAATTAGCCCGAACAAACAGACAGACAGACAGACAAACATTTAAAAAATGCGTGATTTTGGCTTAATATGATGTAAATAACCATATGAACTTAGAAAAACACAATTATTTTGAAATCACAGACAGACACTCCAATTATATTTATTATTTTCTATTCTCGGGGGGGGGGGGGGGCATGGCCCCCCCTTGAAACCGCCGTTGCATAGAGGGGGCATTCTCCAACAGTGATTGTTTTTTTCTTTTACCTTTCAGTGCTCTAAGTTTCATGTAGTCTCTGGCCCATTGCTGGTACGTCCTATGAGCGTAATATCCTTGGTCAGCGCTTCTCTTACGAATTCGTTGAACTGAAGTTCTACTTTGTCAAGTTCCAAGGAGTTCTCAAGTTCCGAGTCCAGAGAACTATTGACTTGTAAGATGGGCGCACTGTGAGTCTTAGATTTCTCAATCGGAATGGGCTCTTGTGAGGTTTTCTTCTCTTTGTTCAGTTTTCCCTCTCCATTTCTTGACTGGGACTCCTTGGTTTCACTTTGAGTGTTGTTTTGAGAATACCTTGAGTTACGTACTACCTCGTTGGTAACTTGTGAGTCATTTTTCCGTTGGATGGCTTTTTCCTTGAGGTTGGATCTTGCTGGGGTTCTATTTTTCGATTTGAAGATCCTCAAGGCATCTTTTCTTGAGTGGTTGCCACGTCTCATTATCTCGACTATCCCCTTTTCTCTAAGCCAAACCGGGCATATCTTATCAAAGGCACTATGGTTGCCTTTACAATTCGCACACTTCTCCACTTTCTTGCATTGCATGCCCTCATTGCAGTTCACCTCTCCGCATCTTCCGCAAAGTTTCCATTTTGACTTGCAAAAGCGGCTTAAGTGACCAAACCGTTGGCACTTGAAACATCTCGACGGCGCGTGTACAAATTTATTTACACTGAAAGTTGAGTAGTATAATTTTAGTTTCTCAGGGATTACCTTTTCTCCAATGTAAACTTTGACTTTGTTGGTCACTGTTGTTATGGTCTTACCCTCCACTTTCCTTTTCCAAATTATTCTAAAAACTTTTCTGAACTCTAGTGAGGGATTGCTTTCTTTAAAGGCCTCCAATAATTCCTCATCATTCAGACCCTCATCAACTCCATGAATTAGGACTGGGGTTGCCACTAGTCCTAAAGGTATGAAGGCCCTATAATTCGAGTCCAGGGGACAGTTTCGAATGAAGTTGTTAGCATTATTTGCATTATCAAATTCAATCCTGCATTTACCCGGTCCCATCCTTGTGATATGTGTAGCGCCAGTAGTGGAGGCTCTTATCAGGCATTTGCCTAAGGAGAGTGGATTTATATTCTTTACATTCTCATCCAGGGGGTTTGTATTTTGTACAAAGACACGGAAAGGGCCAGAGTCTTGTTCAAGGTAACCCATAGGTGTAATTTTTACTTTCTCCGGACTTGCCGCAGGCTTAACCGTTGAATCCTTACTCACATTTTGTTTTAGAATTGTTGAGGAACTCGTGTTGGCTTGTGGCGAGTTTGGATGGGGAATTTGAGACAGCTTTCCTTTCTTCTTTGTGGGAACCGAACTAATTTTTGTTGATCGGAGGCTTTTTATACTTTGTTCGTCTGTTTTAGTTCGTCCTTCCATCTTTTTTCCGGGACCATTTTCTGTTTTTGACGTGGGAGTGGTCTTTTTTCCCATGAGTTGTGCAGAGGCTCTCGTCGTATTCTTCATCATGATTGAATCAACGAGGCAGGAGGCAGAACAAGGTAACAGGGGAAGAAGTTTCTCAAAAAGCAAGAGACAGGGCGAGAAACACGTTAACATAAGAGGAAGATATAAACTTTTTAGTTTATACCGAGGAGGCCCAAAAACAAAAAGAAAAAATTGTGCCCACTGACCTGGCAAGCCAGTAACAAAAGCAAACAAGAACCGAAATTGGTAATTTCAAAAGATCTTTGCACACACATTAACGTTAAAAATAATGAATCACAAAAACTAAAAAATCAATACTGAAATCAAGATGATTAAATCATAATTCAATAAGTTAAGACAAGGAAATCATAAATATGCAAATGGGTTAAAATAAAATAAATAAACCCAGATTAAATAAATCCGCTAACTAAAATGAATTAAATTAAATTAACAAAAATGATTTAAATTCAAGAAAAACAGAAAAATGTAAAAGGAAAAATAACACATTTAAAAGGAAATATAACAGGACATCTTAAAACTGTAGAGCACATTTCTAGAAAATTCCGGAACTGTAGACAAATTTACCGTAAAATGATATAAAAGGAATGAACTTAAACAGAAAGGATTTAAAATATTATAGAATGTATAAATTTAAGGTAAACTTTTAAACAAAATTTATACCTAATTGTTTTTGGATACCAACAAGAATTAAAAACTTATCACAAAAAAAAACAGCAGCCACAATTCACTATTTATTACAACACACAAGAGAGACAGTCCAACTGTCCTCGTCCGCGTATGGGGAGAGAGAGTGTGTTCCTTTTGTTGAGCGTTACACTGCGTCTACACATTCCATATTTTTTGCCATCACCTTCGCCATATATTATGGCTTGAACTGTCAAATGTTATGGTGGTGGGAAATTCATGGCGGAGTTTTCATTTGAAAATTTCTTTTTCAGAACTATAAAAACGCGAACTACTAAAACTACCCAATACAACTAAATTTTAAGTAATCCGCCATAATAGTTTGAACACACGTCAAATTATGGCCAAATTCCTGGAAGATTTAATGGTCGGCCATAAACGCTTTCCATCTAGTTTGCCATAAATTTTGCCATTAAAAATGGCAAATTTTCAGCGTCTACACTGTCCATGCCATATGAAAATGGCCATGGCTAGTGTAGACGCTGCGCCTTGTGCTAAAGTTCGAGTCGTCACGACACGATAAGTCGTTAAAGATCAGAAAGTGACCTTTCAGTCAAATCACGGCTTTCAGTACATTCGCCTGAGCTCAACTTAGCATTTCCACTCTAGGCCCCAGTGCTGAAAATCGTAATTCGATTAAATCGTCACTTTCTTTAACTCAAACGACTTGTCCCGGATCACGACTCGACTTTCAGCACAGGGGCCGCTGTATTAGAATAGTCCGAAACTCGGCCAGAGATAAGTTGCAGTCGCACAATGTTGCCACGCTTCTTTCGCTCCTTCCTTCTCACTATTTCGTGTGTGTGATCGTGAACCAAAACAGATAACGGCTTCTTTGAGGCGTTCGAAGCGTATTAACGGAAATATGATCTGAAAAGATTTTTATAAAATTTGGTCAAGCCGTTTTTTGGTTTAAGCGACATAAATGATTTTTGTACCTGCACGATATCGCGCGAAATAAAAAACTATATCGAATTTTTTAAGGTGCCGAAAGAGAAATATTAACGAAAAAATGCTCTGAAAACATTCGGTCGGCCTTTTTGTTTAAATGGAAAAACTTCGGCTAATAGTCAGAAAGTCCTTAAATTGATAAGTTTTGCTAATATCTCCGGAAAGCTTTGGAATTTCCAAATGAAGTCATTCGTTTCCTAGTTTATCACAAAGTCTAGTAATAACAAGTCTTTCATCTTCATACAAAATTTTCACCCGGTTGGTTGTGTGCGTGCATATATGAACATCACTGCTGAGCAAAACTCAACGCATACTTCGTGAATTCAGCGAGACAAAGCCAGATTCTGTCTTTACGGTAAAGTATGCAGAACAGAAAAGGAAAGAAAATTGAATCAGCTCTCAAAATTGAAGTCATCAAAACAAACGAGTAAATATGCATCAATACATCAACATTATCCCTATAGAAACCAATAGAAACTCATAAAATTTTCTGTTGTTTAGTTGTATGCTAGCGCTTATAAAAATATTGCATTCTCTCTCTGATAGCCTGACATCGTCATTTGAAGAACTTATGCATATAGCTGTTCGTCTTTCACTCATTAACCATATGAAGATGAAAGACTTGTTAATTTCTAGACTTTGGTTTATCAACGCCGCTTCAACACACTCCATACGAATTCGAACACCTGCTTAAGCGTAGTAATAATGCGAAGGAAATGTTTGTTTGCTAGGGTTCAGGAAAAACAAATTCTCTAGAAAAATTTTGTGGATATACCACTATTATAGGTAGTTATTTGAACTAGCTTCTCTCAGGATTACTTTGTCACCAGTTCTGATACTAGTCAGTTTCCCATTAGTGCTAATCGTATAACTATTTTGTAAGAAGTCAGTTTATTCCGACTTTGTTCATCATACTGGGAAGTTAATCGTGTGGATCGAAGTGGTCAAACTCACATCCCAACTAGTTAACTTTTAACATTATTCTACAAAATATATACAGTGGAGTTCACTTAGCACGAAAACTGATAACACGAAATATTGCTTAACATGAAACCAGGGTCCAGATCCGATCCGAAAAACGTTTTTCATGCGAATTTATTCTGATATGACGAAACGCTCATCGTTTAACACGAAAAAACTTAAAATCTCTTAGTCGATTTTAGTAGATACTTTTTCAACTAATTAAAATCAATATTTCTTATTACTTTAAAAGCTTTTTAATTTTGCAAAAAAGTATAGGCTAACTACGTATTTCTTGGAGAAATATTTTTGACGGAACAAATTAGCAACAAATTAGCGACAAATTATAAACCTAGTCCCGTGTGTGGCACAAATCTTTGGCCAGCAAGCTTGATATACCTGTTGAATTGTGCGGTATATGCAACTTGCAACCATGGCGAACATGGCTTGAGAAGAAGATTGCCAACATTTTAAGACGATACTACTGATTTGATCCTAAAAAGGACAGTTGCTGCTTCCCGTTTTCATGTTTCGTCGTTTCCGGTCATACTGTCCGCACGGCATTGGTTAACAATCCACTGTAACGCTTGTTTATAGACGATGTTAGATGCTTCACTTGTAAGTATTACAATATTTGTGGCATTACTGAGTTGAGTCGATTTAGTTGAGTTGATATTTTCGAAATCGTCATAAATGTCGCTCACCAAAATTTCCTCGTCTATTACGAACTTTCAAACAACAGCCAGCAGCTCACTGTCATCATTTTCATTAATCTCAGAACATTTTCTATTGTATATCCTATATTGAGGAGAATAGTACTGAATTCTGAGTTTTCCGATTGCGTTCTCATCTTTCGCTTTAAATTACATTTTCCAATATGCCCCTAAATGAGTGATCATTTCAGACATGCATCAATCTCTGAATAGAGAAGACGAGGAAGTGCAATTTATTAAACACGGGGAAGCATTTTGGCAACACTAATGCATAGCATTCTTTACGTATTTGTGTCAATCCCGGTCAGTGGCTGTGTTATATTCATTCAAAAACCGGGAGGGATATCGTTTCTCAGCAACCATCTCGGTGAGAACCCTTCACTTGGCTAAATGTTTGAAGCAGACCCTTCGCAAAACCTGAACAAATTTCACTACGCCTATGTCCGGGATTGACAATGTATTTTGTTGTTGTGGCTAAAGTGAATGTATTTTGTTGTTGTGGTTAAAGTGGAGGGAGAGAATTAGAGAGAAAATTTCTTGATCCCAAGTGCTTCCCTCAAATCCGTGTACATGTACGCTATTTTCGGTTCCTTACCTTCTCTATTCAAAGGCATCAATATCATCGGCGCACATATTTGTTCGGACAGCCGGGAATCTATGCCAATAAAACAGTTATACTCCCCAAAATAATTGGTTTTTACATCTTAAATCTCGCGGTGTTCTGTTAATAAATACTTTATTTGCCATAGTACACACATCGCATTCCCAGACAGCCATCATGTCATGCCTTGTAAAACTTTAGATTTTTTCCACGCAGGTTTTTAGATTTGTTCCACGCAGGATTTTCCATATGATCTTCTACGATCGGTAACTTAAGCATAGAATGAGCTGTTCTTCCTGATGTGAGTAAATTTGCCGAAATCTCTGCTATATTATATATACTGGCTTGAGAAAAAAGGTTTTCATTCAACATAATTTTTTACTTTTTAGTTCTGTTCGTTAGTTTTTAGCTTCGGTTATTTTGTGGTGACCGGTATTTAAAATGAGGTCACCCAACTTACTGTACTCTACTCATCATACACTTTTATTTGGTATCCATACGGAGAGCGTTGAAGAAAAAGGTAGTCCGCCATTTTGCGTTGGCTGCCATTTTGAATTTGCAATTACGCCACCCAGCTAATAGTATTCTACTTGTCATATCCTTTCATTTGATACCCATACTGATCGTGATGTAAATAAAAAAGTTGGTTGGCCGCCATTTTGTTCCGGCCGCCATTTTGAATTTGGAATGACACCAAATAGGTAATTATATTATACTTATCATTTCCTTTCACTTGATATCCATGTCGGCAGTCAGCACAATTGCGAAATTCGGCCGCCATCTTGAAACGGCCATCTTGATTTTTTTTTAAAATGGTCAGATTGCATTGTCACTTGAACTGTACATGTGTGGAAAATTTGGTTACATGGAAGTGGGTCAAAAACAATTTTTAAGATTTGTCTACATACATACATCCATACATACATTCAGGTAGAGCTAATATAATAGTGCATATAAATAGCCTAAAACATGCCCGCCAAAATACTGAATCTTCCAGTGAAAGTCCCATCCCAATCGGATTAAGGTCGATTCGCACTATACGGAATGTCAACGTCACGTCACGGAACGGCAACGGCACGTCAAAATATTCTTCAATGAGTTTTGCACTACACGTTCACATATATAGGCAACGTCACGGACCCAACGTAACGGCACGTCAAGATTAGTTTCAAAATATATTTTGACGTGACGTGCCTTGACGTGGCCGATCTATTCTGTTCAATGTGAACGTAGTAACGGAAGCATTTCGAATTTTTCATGCATTTATCTTTTTTGTATTGAACTAATTTATCATGGAAGATGAAAATTTAGTTCGGCAATATGAGGACCTGTATGATTTGTCACAAATTTTTTTGTTTCTCATTCAAAACTAATGCGATCCTTCCATCCATCCTATGGCGCTACAGCTTAGCCCTGGCCTCCTTCTAAAATCTACCCTTGGCCTCCCTTAAAGCATTTCTCCAAGTGTGACGGTCTCTGTTCCGGATGTGGAGCATTGATGTGACAGCCATCATAGACTCTATCCATCTTTCGTCTATCCAAATTTATGATACCATAAACCATTTTGGGTTCCGATTATCCTCCATCCTGATTACGTGGCCAACTAGTCTCAGTCTGTTCATTTTTATTAAAGTTGAGAGTTGTGGGTTGTCAAAAATTCCATACAACTCGTTGTTGTATCTTCTTCGCCATATTCCATCCTCTCTGTTTTGGGCTGAGAACTTTTTTCTCAAACCTGTTGACTCTTTCCTCTATGCCCTGGGTCATGTGTACAAATCTTGAGTGCAGTATTTGTTTTTGGGCATAAAAGGCTCTATTAGCCAGTAGTATTCGTCTGGTTATTTCTTCGTTTTCTTCGTTGCTTGTTGTGATTGTAGACCCAAGGTAGACTGTTTTATCGAGTATTTCTAGGCTATGTTCGTTGGTGGTTATATTTCTTCACATTCTAAATCTTCCTGCTCTGGATTGTTTCATCTCATTCGTTTTTCTTCATTTATCTTCAGACCTTTGTCCTTTGTCGCCTCTTTTAATTCGACATAAGCTTCTTTTGCTGCCAAAAAGGACCTTGCCACGATGGTCAGACCCGCATAACTAAGAAATTGTACCCACTGTTTAGCTATTGATGCACTTATCTTGACTGACGTTTTCACCCATTCTAGGGCGAGGTTATGAGCATTGGGCCCAGCCCATCTCTTTGTCTAAGTCCTTGTTGTACTTCAAACGTTTCTGTTATAGCATTTTGGATCCTATCCTTCCCCAGTGAGCTAATTGTTACGCATTTGATCAGTAGTAGCTTTGAGGGGACTCCTAATTCCTATAAAATCTCGTATAGTCTCTCTCTCAGTTTATTGGGTCATATGCCTGTTGAAAATCGACAAATATCTGGTGTATATCTACATTCCTTTCCCAGGTTTTCTCCAGAATTTGCTTTAAGGTCAGCAATTGGACCGATGTTGACCTGTTTGTCCAAAAACCAGCTTGATATTCTCCTATAAGGCTTTCCGCTATAGGTTCTAGTTTTTGTTTCACAGGATTGTGAAGGATTTGTAGCTGGTGCTGAGGAGTGAGACTGAACGGCAAAATTGACGTGATGTTTAACTACGAATCGAAAGCAAACTTCACGTGCCGTTCCGTGACGTAACGTTGACGTTCCGTATAGTGCGAATCGACCTTTAGCCGTTTCCGAGATCACCCCGAACAAACAGACAGACATACAAACATACAGACAGACAAATATTTTAAAAATGCTTGATTTCGTTTTATTATCATGTAAATAACCATATAAAATTAAAAAAAAAACCGGTGCCCCGGGCCGTGTCGATTACCCCGTGACAACTACCATGTTGCTTAGTAGTTATGCAATATATAATAAACACAATATACATATAATTTTGCAGTATTTTTATTTTTATTTATTCTCAAATGTAACAATAACAGTGTGATTATTTATTCAGTATTCTTTATTTCCAATATACGGCGGAGCCGGCGTCGCTTACTCACACATGCGCATAGGCCACGCCCACCACACACCGTTTCGGGACCTTCTCCTTCCGCGCGCTCCGGTATAACCGATTTATAAGATGTTGTCACGTCAAAAAACACAATTATTTTGAAATCACAGACAGACACTCCAATTATATATTTATATAGATGTAATCAAAAATTTTGAGATTATGGTAAAGGCGCCAAATTGATAAAACTGGAATTTCGCCGGGTACCATGTACGGAATATGTATATACCAAATATGGAATTTTATTTTAATTAACTGCATCGTGAATAATTTATTCAAATATGGAAAGTGGAAATAATAAATCAATTTTATAGTGCAAAATCATATTAAAAAATAATATAAACAAAATAATACTGTTTTAATAGAACATAAAAAATTGGAATTGGAAAATTAAAAAAGAGATTTTTAATTATACTTAAATTTGCATGCTCATTTTATTATTTATGTAAAAGAATTATTTATTTCTTTTTTGTTGTTTTTTTAATTTTATTGCTTTTTTATATAATGAATGTACCTAATTAGCATTTTTTTTTATTTATTTGAATTTTATTTTGTTAAATTTTGTTGTTAGCATTTCACTTATTTGAAACATTTTTTAAATAACTCGAGAAGGTCAGTAAATGCTAAAAATAATGTGGCTCTTAAAATTCAACCCCTCGTCCTCGCCTTGGAACCTGGAAACGCAACAAACCGCTAACGGGGCGCTAGTGAAAACTGGATAACATTCTAGAAATATACATAATAATAATAATAACTTCACAGAAAATTCTTTCATATAAAACTAATTTTTTCATAATCAACTAACATTTTTCATAACATAGCACTTCCGTATTATTATTTTTAAAATTCTTACACATTTTTTTGATGAATAATTTGCATATTTATTATGCATTTCTAAATTATTTAATAAATTAATCGATTACTGATTTTTTATAAATAAATTCCGTATAATTTATTCATCTAAAAGGGAAACAACTTAAAAAGTTGTTGTTATGGAAATTATTCCATCAACAACATCAGAAGCAACTCGATTTCAATAATTGTGTTGAAGTTGAGCTAGCTAGCTAGATTCGAATCTGGAAGGCTTCCATTCCCTACTGGGTGGCGTCAAAAATCACAAACAAAACACACAGGTGCTGTTGTCAATTAAATTTAAATACCCAACTACTAAACTCGCCTATGCATAGTTTCAACTCAACCCAGGTAGCAGAGCTGAGTCGATCATAGTCGCCCCTAACTCAACTCGACTCACGTCTACATCTAGCTGGACTCGGGTTCAACCTGTACTATTGAGCAGTATGAACATTGTCAAGAAAGTCTAAGCTCAGGTGTCACCCTTTATATAAACGTCGTTCATGTCATGGTGTAATGAATACAAGGAGACTTAGTTCAAAGAATAGAAAAGGAATAGGATAGGTTAAAGGAAGTCTTGGGATGTTTGAGTAGGTGGCGGTGAACCTCGAGTTTGAACTCTTGATGTGGTATTAGCTCAGAGGCAACCGTCGGGGTTAGCGGAAGACATTCTCATTGGAGTCACGCCACCTGAAAACGGCGAATCTGGCTAACCAGCTGACAAGAGCCGTGACGTGACGCCAGCAGTGCCAGACTACCAGGTGGAAGAAGGAGGTGTGTCATCCGCTAGGTAATGACCCAGCCTTAGTGGAACTGTGGTACCCCGATTAACCAGTTAAGCCGGCAAGATGCGTTATTAGAGTCTTGAATACCCTTAGAGTTCCGGCTAATGCCCTCGGTTTCATCTACCTCAGTTCAATAATATTCAGTTCAACCCACGCTAAAGTCCAGTTCATGTTCAGTTCGTGCTTGAAATGGTTGCTGTTGATTTTTCGCCAGTAGTTAGAAATGCAAAAGCTCACTGGAATGGCATTCCATTATTCTAGTTGATTATTCTCTTTTGAGCTAGCTGATTATTCT
This sequence comes from Thereva unica, assembly GCA_949987705.1. NCBI lineage: Eukaryota > Metazoa > Arthropoda > Insecta > Diptera > Therevidae > Thereva > Thereva unica. The sequence goes on along the minus strand of OX465284.1, from coordinate 32,033,860 downwards.
CTTGCGAACTGAGGTTATTTTAAAGCTCAATTCACCAACTTGCTCGAACTTGCGCAGTTTGGCCAGTGAAGCCATGGTATAATGATAATTGGTCAAAGCAATAATGCTCATTCTATCATTAAAATATTGATATTTTAGAGCACGTAGTCAGAGGCGGCGCTTTCATGGGTGTGAATGTTGCACTTGAACCGGGCACAATTGGATGAGGGCGTAATTTCAGAAAATCTTGAATAAAATTAAAAAGTGTTCCCGTGACCTCATTTTTATCGATCAAAAAAAGAAAAGCTTATGAGGCGCAATATAGAACCCTGCACCGGGCGCAAAAAACCCAAGCACCGGCCTTGGAATTAGTGGAGGTGTTATTATTTTTTTGAATCAGTGAGATTATTTCCGCTTAAACAGCGCCTTTAAAACGTTATGTTTGAGGGACTATAGATTTAGTGGAATATGTAGTTACTTTTGGTGAAGAGGGAACTATTTTAGTGGTTTTGTGGTGGTTTTAAAAGTCGAATCTAGCAGTCTCTCGATGAAAGGGTTGGTAGAGTTGACAGGCTTGACCGAATCAGAACAATCTATGAACTAGTAAGTAAGTAAAGTTAGAACAATATCTTGAACTGTTATAGTTTTACTCACTCGACAATTTTTATTAACTTCAAAATATTAAGGAGGAATTAAATTTAAATGTGTTTGTAATTTGCGAACGCTTGTCAAGCCTTGACGAATGTGTGGATCCGGCATAACATGTCCTCGATGTATCTGCAATTATAGTAAGCTTCCTTTTTGTGGTTCCTGATTAGTTGCGCGGAAATTATACAATATCCAAATGCACAGCCGTCACGAAAACAGATCTAAATGATTTTTATATATTTTCTTATGTGGTAGTGCTAAGCTCAGGATAGTTACCCTTTGTACCACCAGCCCGTCATGTCATTTGTCATAGTGCAATGTTAGTTTAGTACGGGGGAGAGGGGGTATTAAAGACAGTGGTGATGAACCCTCCGTTTGAGCTCTTGTTATAGGAGCTCGCAAATACTGACTGAGAGAGATTATTCCACAGTCGAGTTGTTCTATTGATAAATGAATTCATATCTTGTTGAGTGCGTGAAAGGGGGAGTTGCAGGTGGAGGGAATGAGACGAGTGGGCTAATCTGGTCTTGCGGGTATAAGTATGCCGTGGGTGGAGGCAAAAGAGCGTTTATTCCGGAGGACTATGTAGTAGTCCATGTAAATGGTACTTTAACATTGCAAAAATGCAGGACAAGGTGTTATTTTTGAGATGTGTCGGGGGGTCAGTGTAAGCTTAAGTTTGAGTTTTCGGGTTTTTAACTCCCCCCATTTGGGCGCCATCTTGGAAAAGGTGCGCAAATGGTTTTTCAACTATATCTTCGAAACGGTAGGTACATCTTACAAAAAATTTGCAAGGTCACTTTTTGTTTAGAATTAAATGATCTACAATTTACTAGGAAGAAATTTTGTGATGGTGACTTTACAGGAATTTCTTAGTTTTATATACTCTACATGGAGCGATTCAATCGGGAAGCTCTTGTAAGCTCGAAAGGCGGCTTCTTTATTTCTGATTGCATTCATACACTCCCGATTAAACCATCTGTGCGGCCTAATCTTCGCAGATTTAGTAGAATGAGGAATGAACAAATGCATTCCTGCCTGTATGATCCTAGAGATACGGAAAGCTGGAGAGTTGACGTTTTTATTTCGGAAACACAGGTTCCACTCAGTAGATTGGAAAAAAATAATAAGCCCCAGCTCTACGTCCTTGACGGAAGCACTGGTGCCATTTGAGTAAGTCCGCCAGTTTACATTTAAACCACCCGCATCGATGATTTCACACTCAGGATTGGACGACAAAAATCCCAAGATTTGTTCGGAAGTAGTATCAAATGCTGAAGTATAGGCTTCGTTACTTATGTTAGGACTTCTATATAGGAAAGAAAAGAATATTACATGGCTCCGGAAGTTCAAATCCAAAGAGAGTTAAAATCTGAAGATGTGCTTTTATATGTTTTATAATAAACCACGTCATCCCTAACATAGATGGCAGTATCCCTATGGGGAGAGAGATTATGCTGTAAAGTGTACCTCGATATCTTGGCAATGACTTAAGTCATTATCGGGTGATATTTGGGATTCACTAAGTGCGAAAATGGGGGGTTCAAAATTCAATAAATTGCACATACATAAAGACAAAAGAGGTGCTTAACAAATTAAATTTCATGTATATTTGAATATGTAAATACGAAGACCTTTATTCAATTCTAATATAATTTTCGTAGACTCATGTGGGGGGGGGGGGGGGTTGATCCCCTTGACCACCCCTATATTTACGCTACTGCTGAAGTGTCATACCTCCTGAAAGTAATTGAATCTCATCAATCAACCTTTGACATACGCTTGGTAGAGCGGGGAAGGGCTAGCGAAGTCTATGACAGGAGAAATCAGAAAGGTAAAGAGGGAAGAAGAAAGAACGAAAGTTATGTAGGTGGGAAAGTGGGAAAGGTGAAGGACAGTGGTGCTGCCGGGTTTCGAACCCGGGACCTTTGGGATAGTATTCAGGTGCCTTTTTTCTTAGATGTGATTCATCAGGCATAGTTTTACCTCTGCCACTGCTGCTGGGAAAATGGAAGAAACACAAATGCTCGTGCAAGGGTAACCCTAGCAACTGAGACTGTTCCACGAATACAGATAACGTCATCTTCAGATTATGAGTAAGATTTAATTTCCTCCCCAAGTTTCTGGATCCGCCCCTGGACTATGCGCATAGTTTATGAAGTTATACTTCTTTAGGCGCGTTTTGAAAAATATTATGAGAGTGAATTTTGACGAATTCGCAACGCAACGCAACCGAGGATATGGGCGAAGGGGTGGAGGCAATGGAGGGCAAGCATTTCAACTTCCATTCTTCATGCGCACTGGGATTATCATTATTATGCACGGTATACAGAAAATGAAGGTAATGGGCGGTGACGTCAGTCGTAATGCTGAAACAACAACAACAGCTTCGATTTTATATGGGAAGTGTCCCCCACGCACCTGACATCAGCACTAAAATACCGTATACGGTATACAGTCTTTTACATTATGTTGTTTCTGAATACCGTGATTACTATGATGAACGTCAAGCTAGCGGCGAAGCAAGTGCCGGTTGCACTGAAAAGGGCCGTGACTTTGTAATTAAGCTCAAAAACGCTGGCTGGAAAATTTTAATCCTATTTCTTTCAGAACCATGGAACTATCCTGAAATTTTTACACAATCTTCCTCACATAGATACATAAAACAAATAATTTAAATGAGGGACATTAGCTTTTTATTTTTAAATAGAGTTGAGTTTTAACTTCGCCGCTTTTCAGTGCAACCGCCGCTAGCTTCGCCGCTAGCTTGACGTTCATATTACTATGGGCATATGAAAACTCGCAGCCGATGCCGGTTCACGATGTCGATCGGTGAGGGGGTTTTTATGCTGAGGCTATGGAGGGAAATAAATTTCATGTTCGAGTCATCAGCTAAGCGTATGTTTGGTTTTTCGTGGGCATATGGGAGATTCGTAGTGTTTATTGTGTGCTGTTTGTGGGTCAGGGGTTTTACTGGAGGGAATGCAATTTCTCTAACTCGTAGTGTAATATCAAAGACTCGCCAAGTTTTTAACTTGTAAAAAGTGGCAAAATATTGTATTTTAACATTTTTTACTGCACGTGCATTACCGGTGATAAGTTAGTTAGTGATCCGAGTGAATAAATTGAATGAAATTGATAAGGTGACCAGTTTTGTTTAAATTCATGGTGGTTTTTTCGTGTTAATTTAGGGAAAAAATGTTGAATTTATGTGGTAATGAAATTAAAAGTGAATTTAAAATGGTTAAAAATTATTACGGAATAGTTATTAAAACATAAGTGCAAGTACCACCACACAACTTGGATAACAAAATTTTGAACTTTTTCCTACACATTTTTCTGCTTTAATATTTTTAAAAATTATTCTTTAACAAGCTTTTATCACTTTAAATTCACTTTTATAACTCAATAACCACACAAATTCAACATTTTTGCCCTAAAATAACTCGACAAAACCACAGCGAATGTAAACAAAATTGGTCACCTTCACAATTAAACCATTAAAACATATTGGTTCACTAAATTTTTTGAAATTCTTTTAATTCAATCACTGAAACACTAATCACTGGTAATCCAGGTGCAGAAAAAAGTGATAAAATACAATATTTTACAACTTTTTATTGCAAAAATAAACTTAAAAACTTGGCTCCACTATGTTATTACACGAGAAATGTCCTCCATTCAAGCAAACGTAGGATCGGCACCGGCTGCTTCCAGGCCTGTAGCTACGATTGGATTGCTGGAGGCCCTATCAGAACCTCAAATATTGCAAATTTAAGACATGATATGAACATGCAGCTCGCTGCTTTGCTTGTCATTTTACCAGCTTCAGCCAATTGAAATACTTTTGATTGCAGCGTGCTGCATTTTTATCTCCTGCCCTAATTTAGTGCAAGCTGCCAATTTTGATGTTCTGATACGGCCTGCGGACGATATAAGCGAAGGGGTAGAGGCTATAAAGGGCACCCTTTGCAAATCCATTCCTTTAGCTATTAAGTTTATTATTATATGGGCATATGAAAATTCGTAGCCAAAGTCCGTTCACGATGTCCGTGGGTGAGGAGGTTTTTACCCAGAGGCTATGGAGGGAAATAAATTACATATCCTAGTTTTCAGCTAAAGCCGGCTCTAAACGATGCTATGAGCACTTTCCAACGTTGGACGTTTGATGGTAGAACGCATTGTGTGGCCGCTACTCGAACTACGAATGTCCAATATCAAGCGTCCAACGATGGTGTTTGGACAGGTTCGGAGTGTTGTCGGTCAAACGTCTCAAGCGTTGATGCTGTATTTGCCGATACATTAATGTACTTAGTATGAAACTCTTCGTATCATATTTCAATTACCCTAACCCACTCAATTTAATTGAGTAACAACTAAAAGAAGAAGCTAGGTGTTGCAAATCAAACAACTTTGCTCCGATAAATATTTATAATTAATTTATTTATTTAATGCTTTATTTAATTTTTATATTATTAAAAGGGATTTCTTTAGAGGCAGAATGAACTGTCCTTTAAGAGTTTTTTCTCCCTTCTGACAATTCATTTTCCAAGCCTCATTCGTTTTTTTTCACAAGTCAAGGCTTCCTGTTTCAGTGTGTTTTCTGATAAGTTGACAATATTTTTAACACCCCCCCTCGGTGAGACGAGTGTTGGATTCCGTAGTCTCACCCTCTTCTTGATAACGTCGTATTAGCGCTAACTTCACAGCTGGTCTTTCATAAACTCCCGCGCTGGTTTTAACTGTCGCTCTTCTTACTTGTCCATCAGCTGCCATGGTTGTTTGGACAATGATCCCCTTAGGCCACGTATTTCTAGCGGTTGTTTCATCCACTATAAGAACTAAGTCACCTTCCTTTAAATTTTCTTCTCTTTGGGTCCATTTGGGACGACGATTTAACGTTGGTAGGTATTCTTTGACCCATCTTCCCCAAAATTGATCTGTCATCTCTTGAGCCACGCGCCAGTTTTTCCTTAAGTATATTTCCTGTACATTAAACACACCAGGGGACTTACTCCCACACGAAGATCCAAGGAGGAAATGGTTCGGTGTCAATGCCTCCATACATGATGCGTCTGATGACATATAAGTCAATGGACGAGCATTGACAATATTCTCGGCTTCCATAAGAAAGCATCTTAAGCTTTCGTCAGTTAGACGTTGATTTTTACAAAGGTAATAAAGAACCTTTTTTATGGATCTTATCAATCTCTCCCAGGATCCTCCCATGTGTGGTGCACACGGTGGATTAAATTTCCATTCGGTTTCCGGGGAATTGACGTTATTTCTTATGCCTGATTTGCACATTTTCTTGAATTCTTCTTTTAGTTCTCGCTCTGCGCCTTTGAAATTGGTGCCATTATCTGATAGGAAAGTTTTTGGTGTACCTCTTCTGGCCATGAAATTTCGTATGGCAATTATACAGGAATCTGTCGTTAAAGCGTGAGCTATTTCAATGTGCACAGTTCTTATAGTTAAACAGGTAAATAGTATTCCCCAACGCTTTTCACTTTTCCTTTTCGATATAACTATTATAGGGCCAAAGTAATCCACACCTACATATGTGAAAGGATGAGTAAATACTCCGAGACGTTCTGGTGGTAATGATGCCATCTCAGGATAAAGAGGTTTTGCACCTTGTTCCTGGCAATAACCACATTTTCTTCTTGCTGACTTGACCTTGGCTCGCAGTCCAGGAATCCAGAAAGTTTGTCTCATTTCATTCACATCCGTTTCATTACAGCAATGTTGGAACTTTTCGTGATAATAATTTATCAGAAATGAAGTGACATGGTGATTGTTCGGCAAAAATATAGGCCGTTTCACGTTTTGATTGTGAATGGTTGATTTATCGATTCTTCCTTTCATTCTCAGCAGGCCGTCATCTTCAATATATGGTGAGCACCCAAATAATGGACTTGACTTTATCAAATTTCGTCCTTTTTTAAGAAGGATTATTTCATCAATAAATGCTTTGGCTTGCACAATTCTAAATATCCATTCGCGTGCCTGTTGTAATTCTGTTGATGAAAGTGGGCCATTACGAAGTATTGTACCCTTTGCTTTCAGCCTGCAATTATGTACATATATAAGTGTCCATGCGACGGTTCTTAACAAACGATTCCATTTCGAAAAACGGCTCAACGGTATGATGTCTTCTGCTGTCTCATTACAATGTAAGAATACGTATTTTGGACGTAGCTCTTCTTTGATGACATCTTTGTTGTCTTCAGGCATGGTAGGCCAATTTTCTTCTAAATCTTGCAGAAAGTCAGGACCGACAAACCATGGTGATTGCGGCTGAAATTGTGACGATTTTTTGGTCTTTGTAGCTAAATCGGCTACATTCATCCTTGTGGGTACCCATCTCCATTCGTTGAGTTTTGATGTTTCTATAATCTCTGCTACCCGATGCATTACGAATGGTTTATATTTGCGTGCATCCGATTTTAGCCAACTTAAAACTGTTTTTGAATCTGACCAGAAAATTGTTTCTTTTATTTTCATTCTATGACCTTGTAAAATAGATTTTGCTAGACGTACTCCAATAACAGCAGCCTGTAATTCCAATCGTTGAATAGATGTTACTTGTTTTGGCGCAATTTTAGTTCTAGCACGCACCAATGCAACAGATTTATTGTCACCAGTTGTGATTCTAAAATAAGCCACTGCAGCCATAGCTTCTTGACTTGCATCTACAAACACATGCAATTGTACAGTTGCTTCGTTTGATAACAGCGAGTAACATCTAGGTATTACAACATTCTCCACTTGCGGTAGTAATCGTAACCATCGAAGCCATTCTTTTCTTAAACTTTCGGGAATACTCTGATCCCAATCGATGTCCCTTTTCCAAATCTCTTGAAGTAATATTTTTAGCCCAATTAAATAATGAGATAAAAATCCTAAAGGATCAAATATAGACATTAGAATTTGGAGCAGTTGACGCTTTGTTGGCGTTCTTTCTCCTTTCAGAATACTTGGATCAACTCGAGCATATTTCATTACAAAAGTAAAACTGTCATCTCTAGGACGCCACCATAACCCGAGAATTTTTTCGATCTGTTCGAACTTACTTGATTGTAAATCTTTAGGTCCTTGATTTTCTTCATTTATTTCTTGTAAAACCTCGGATGAATTAGATAGCCAACTATGCATTTGAAAGCCGCCTTTGCCATTAATGTATTTTATTTGCTTCGTTAGACTTATTGCTTCTTCCGGCGAATCAACACTCAATAACAAATGGTCGACATAGAAGCAATCGACAATAGCTTTAGCTGCTTCTGGGTATTGATGTGAAAATTCTTTTGCATTCACATTCTTTACATATTGAGCAGTACTTGGAGAGCACGAAGCACCAAAGGTTAAGGCTTCCATTACATATACGTCTGGTTCACGTTCCGAATGACCACCTCTCCACAAAAACCTTTGTACATGTTGATCGTCCTTCTTCACTTTCACCTGGTGAAACATTTCTTTTAAGTCAGCCGTAATTGCAATTTTCTTTTCCCGAAATTGTTGTAGGACTGTAATTAAAGGCACAAGTTGGTCTGGTCCCTTCAATAGCATTGTATTCAAAGATATTCCTTCGGTGGTGGCGGCAGCATCCCAAACGAGACGTACCTTCTCTGGCTTGTTCGGATTTCTTACGATGAATATTGGAAGATACCAAACTCGTGAATAAGGAATATTCAACTCTTCTTTTGTTAGTCTTCTAGCATACCCTTTCTCGACTAAGTTCGATATTTGTTTATTAACATTTTCCAGCAGACCGCGATCACGCTTCGTTTGCTTTTCAAGGCAATTCAATCTTTTCATTGCCATTGCATAATTATTGGGCAAACGCACATTCGGATATTTCCACAGTAAGCCGCTTTCAAATCTATCACCTATTCGTTTAACTGTATTTTCTAAGAGATGTATGGAACGTTCCTCTTCTTTGCTCATCAGTGGAGACCTTGGTGCTATGTTGTCATGATATTCCAGATAATTTTTTACTAGTTCATGTAGTGACTTGTCGCACTCACACGCTTCGTAATGATGAAGTGTTGTTTGAAGTTCACTCTCCTTGGTGTGACTTCCACCTAACGTCCAACCCAAACGTGTTTTCGTCGCCACAGGTTCTGACCAATTTCGTTCTACTACTCTTAATGGTATTCCTAATTTCCAATTATCCATGCCTATTAGAATAGTAGGTACAGCTGTTTCCAGACTCGGCTGGAACATTTTTTAGGTAACTATACCTTTTAATTAATTCGGGCATCAGTAATGTCTGCTTAGGTAAATCAAGTCCGTTGATGGTACGAGCATTGTTGATACTAAAGCGACGGCTATTCTCCTTCGTTGACGAGATTGTCAACATGACCTGCCTCGAATCCGGTACTTCACGCATTGTATCACCAGTCCATTTCAAACACAACTTCGCCGCATTCCCACTTAATTTTAGCTTATCAGCAGTATCTTCTTCTATCAGCGTGACGGAGGATCCTTCATCTAGTAACGCGTATGTATCGATAGAGATGTTCTGGCTATGAAGTGTTACAGGCAATATGCGAAGTAGTACTGATTTGCTGGTATGATGTTGCAAACTAGGACATGCATTTGATGTCGATATAGGCGATAAAGTTGTTGCATTGTTGTGTAGAAGTGGGTGATGTTTTGCTTTGCAAGCGTGAATCCCACATTCCTGTACTTTTTTACATCTGGAAAAACTGTGAAATTTTAAGCAGCATTTACATACCCTAAGTTTCCTTACGACCGACCATTTTTCTGCAATAGGCATAGATGAAAATTCTTTACATTCTTCCAGTTTGTGATATTCATTGCAAACCGGACAAGATTCCTTTCTAAATTTATTATTAGGCTTCTCCTCCTTGTGTACGTGTAGAAAATTCTTCTGTGTGCTTGCTGTAGGCTTCACTGCTTCCACCGCATAAGGCGATGCTACCATGCTCATCGCTTTCGCCACATCATATAGCCAGTCACCAAATGTCATTATGTTAACATTTTTTAAGTTCACGCTAAAGATTGCCCAATTTAACTTTAACTGAGGAGGAAGCTTATCTATTAATTCTTGCTTCAATAGTGGATTGTGCATGTGTTCTTGAAGGCCGGATGCTTGTATTGTCGCACATAAATTTCGGATGCGCATAGCATAATTTATAATGCTATCCGTTTTCTCAAATTTTGGTGTCGGCTCTTTTCGAACTTGCTGAATTAATTTACTAATAATGAGTTCCGGTCGTCCATATAATATTCGCAATGTCTCTATGACGTCCGGTACAGTTGCTGGCAATAAAATTAGGCTACGTACTGCCTCAAGAGCTCTACCCTTTAAGCAGGCTTGTAGTCTAAATAAATTATCCAGATTGGAGAATCCATAAGCAGCGCTACTCGTCTCAAAGCTACTAATAAATAATGGCCAATCTTCCGGGCGTCCGCTAAATATAGGGAGGTCTTTGTACATCATATTACGGCTATGGTTCTCAGCAGTTGTTCTAAAATATTGTCCTCCATATGGACCCTGTTGGCAAGGCGCAACTTTTGTTGAGTCCTTGTAGGTAGGTACTCCGAGCTAACAATTCGTATTTTTTTTTTTAGGAATTGATGTTGTAGCTGATGTTCCTCTTCTAAACGGCGAAGCTCCAACTCAACTGAACTGGTTTCTTCCAATGAGATATTTTTCTCTTGAAGCTGTGTGGCAGAGAATGTTTCTTTCGAACCTGCATTGCTCGCACGTGAATTCCCATCAGCGCCTTTTTCTCCGTTGAGGGCGGTTTTACTTCCTTCTTGAGAGTCCCGCGTGTTCTTAGAACTGACTGCATTTATTTTGCATTTTCTGCACATCCAGTCGCGGTTCTCCACGTCTTCAGAGACCCCAACACATTCGAAGTGAAACCATTTATCACATACATCGCACTGCACCATCAGTTCGGTATCTTCACGGTCGCAATCAGCACAACTATATACAGGCATATTGGAAGCTCGTATCTCTTGAAGAAATCACGAAATTCGATTCTTCAAATCTAAATCAACCTGAAATCAAAGATTAATTTGCCAAAACAGAAAAAACTCTTAAAGCTTTTGTTGCAAATCAAACAACTTTGCTCCGATAAATATTTATAATTAATTAATTTATTTAATGCTTTATTTAATTTCTATATTATTAAAAGGGATTTCTTTAGAGGCAGAATGAACTGTCCTTTAAGAGTTTTTTCTCCCTTCTGACAATTCATTTTCCAAGCCTCATTCGTTTTTTTTTTCACAAGTCAAGGCTTCCTGTTTCAGTGTGTTTTCTGATAAGTTGACAATATTTTTAACACTAGGGAAGTGAACAGAATTTGGAAGTGACGTTTATTTCAGTAGTGGCAAAGAAAGTAGATTGAATCTACCCAAGGCAAAATGAGTCTACCCAACGCCTGGAATTCCTCGTTGTGACAGAGGACACAGACGATGTCCTTTTGGATTGCCGGAGATTAGCCGAGCAAACTGCTGCACTGTAATCTACAGCTAAAGGCACGGCTAAGAGCAACGAACGTCTTAGACTATAATGGTACGATCGTTTGATCTACTGACTAAAGTGGAGGAGAAGCTAAATTCCTCAATCAGAAGCTAAGGCGGAAATGAACAAAAAAGAAGTGAGTGGGGCTTAGAAGTACCAGTAGTATTATCAGGTAAATAAATGCTGATCCCGCTTTGCGACGCATATTAAGCTTAACATTCATTACGTTTTGGTAGAAAATTAGCCAGTCTTAAGAGAATGTCATGAGGCATCTTAAGCCCATCTTAAGATAATTGTAATTAGGCCTAATGACCCAACTAGTTGATGATTTTAGTTAGGATTAGAATACGGTGTAACCGACAGCCTTGAGCGTGTCGGCATCATAATGCTTGCACCTTTCAACGCACGAAAATAGAAAGAATCCAATAAAATATTTGTGTAGAAATTAAAAATTAGTCTTAAAATCACGTCAAAGAAGTATAATTTTCTAATTATGTTTATATCGCTGACATGCGCTGACGATTATAGTTCATTGGGATTAAGCGTGGGATCGAGGCAGGAATAGTTTTTGGTTCCATTTTTTTGTATGGGATTTTGCTCGTTTAGCAGTCCATTACTATATGTCAGTGCTTCAGACTAAAGCAAATACAGCAAGGTGGTGCGACTATTTGAACTGCTCGCAGAAAAAGGAAAGCGTTCCTCAGATGAGTCAGATGAGGGACATACGATAAAGGAGCAGAGGTTTCCAAGAGCGAGTCATTGATGTAGTTGTCTTTGTCAAACGGAGGGCAAGAAAGTCACCCCAAGCTATGGGTGTTACTAGAAGCCAAGCTTTCGATGATGGTGAAGGATCTCCTGGGAAGCACTGGCCTCTTCCATGTTTCGATTTCTCCGAGATATCAGGGACTACAGGGTGATCAAATGCGAGGATCAGTTTAAGGTCAGCCAAGGTCAGCCCAATTCCAGCTAGGAAAATCCCTAGGAGACCTACAGCTCGCATCTGGTTACCCAGGATGGAAGTCGAGGAGGCACAGCTCCTAAAGTGCCTCAAGCTCCAAAACCCAGGGCTCCCGAAAGACAACTAGGTTGTTATTAGGAAGAAGAAACTGAAGGAACGGAACTACAGTAGAGCAGCACGTCCTTCGGAGATTAATGAGAAAAGCCTGGCGCCCCGGGAAAATCTTGAAGTTTGGCTAAGAATTGCCTCAAAATATTCTAGGTTGAAAAGGACGACCTTGACCAGATAGACGAAGCAAGCGACTTACTTGAAGAAATGTCTCTAGATAAAAGACTGCCGCAGAGAACTCAGCGGAGGAAGAAGAAGATTGTCCAGTTCAGATTAATGTCAAGCACTCGGGATGTGCCTCGGATAATCTGATAGTTTTCCTCGGTAAGAGAGACATTGGCATTTTTAGTTCAAAACCCTGGGTCAACGCCTCCACAATCAGGGGTCTTAATCAGAGATATTATACCCTATTCTACACATTTGTGACGGCATCAATGGTAAGCCAAAAACGCGTCTTCTAGCAAGTTCAAACAAGATTAATGTACATATTTGCTCTAACTGTAGCTATGGGAATATCAGATTGAGGTGAGGTGGAAACAAACGGAGGCAAAGATCTATACATGAGCTCGGTGTATTTTCCTTGAACCTGTCCCGACAACTAAGCTTCAACAAATAGCCCAAAGCAAAAGATGCAACTTGGTGCCAGATGGTGACACAAAAGTAAGATAAAAAATTCCTCTTGAATCACAGTTGAAGACTCTTCAATGTTAGACTTGAACTCGACAGCCCCTAACCCTATAGAAACCCTAAAAACACAGATTGGTTCAAATTCCGATCGATACTAAGGAGGAAGTTATCAGACGTGCAGACAACGCTTGGCCGATGGATAGCTATCATGCTGCAAACGAGAGATTCATGCGGATCTTGGAAGCTGTAAAATTACCAGAAGTACCGTACCGGGTAGAGGCACACAACAAGGAGTGCTGCTTCTGCTGCAATGGTTTTTGGTAATGGACAAAATTATCAGAAAACTATAGACAGAAGGAACTAAAGTGGTCGCATATTCGGTAATTCCAAATTCAGGTAAATACCTACACATAATGAGCGAGATTACCGAAAGAGCTCTGAATCGCGGTAATAGATGGGGAAAAGGCCTGTGTGGTAACCCTGCAAAGACAGAACTGATGCTGTTATCTACAAGAATAAAGAAACCAATTCTTAGTTGTTCAGGATTGAATGGAGTATATTTATATCAGGCCTTGACGGACAAGTATGCAGGTGTTATAGTTTAATCTAAACTGTACTGGAGACTCAATATTAGGTTTTATCGGGGGCTTTTATAGCTCTCTACTCATGCAAAAAAATGCATGGAAGAAATCGGGACTTGTATGGGAATAGTATGGTGACCAACATCAAGGAAGGAGTACAAATGTACCAATATAGGCACGGTCCGAGCACTAAATACCATCCTTTGACTTCTTCCACTGGACCTTCACACAAGTACCTAGTCTCTTGTAGCGCGGTCCCACTCAAGAAAATGAGCACTGGCAAGAAAAGCCATACGGACATAACAACATTCTGCAACAGGGGTTTGATTCCCACCACCACGTACTAAATTACCTCCAAGTTGGAATCGAGCAAGAAGTCAAAATTCCAAGAAGACGGGAGTGGAAAAGCGGACACGTTTTTGCAGATATGGACACGGTAATCAACACATACGGTTCTCTTGAAGAGAAAATGGTCGTAACTGACAGTCAAATTGCTATTTTTTCTCTCAACTCCACCCATCTAAAAAAAAAATAGTCAAGAAATGCGATTGCATCAGCAGAAATTTAAGCATCATCCTTGTAGATTCCAGACTATCCTTACTAATATTATAAATGCGAAAGTAACTCTGTCTGTCTGTCTGTCTGTCTGTCTGTCTGTCTGTCTGTCTGTTACGCTTTCACGCCTAAACCACTAAACCGATTTTGATGAAATTTGCTACAGACATAGTTTAGACCTTGGAGACGGACATAGGCTACTTTTTATGGAGAAAAAAAGGGTTGAAGGGGGTGAAATGGGGTTCAATAAGTTGTAAGGAGATTTTTTATCTTTACTTTTTTTTTCTATTGTATAAAAAGTAACTGACTGACAGACAACGCACAACCTAAACCGCTGGAGCTAAAGGGCTGAAATTTTGACAGTGCATCCCTATAATGGCGTGGACATCCACTAAAATGCGATTTTTCGAAATTCATCCCCTAAGCGGGTGAAATGGGGTTTATCCAAACCGCTGGAGCTATAGGGTTGAAATTTGGACAGTGCATCCCTGTAATGGAGTGGACATCCACTATAAAGCGATTTTTCCAAATTCATCCCCTAAGGGGGTGAAATGGGGTTTATCCAAACCGTTGGAGCTATAGGGCTGGAATTTTGACAGTGCATCCCTATAATGGCGTGGACATCCGCTAAGAAGCGATTTTTCGAAATTCATCCCCTAAGGGGGTCAAATAGGGTTTACCCAAACCGCTGGAGCTATAGGGCTGAAATTTTGACAGTGCATCCCTATAATGACGTTTACATCCAGTAAAAAGCGATTTTTCGAAATTCATCTCCTAAGGGGTTGAAATGGCTTTTATCCAAACGGCTAAAGTTATAGGGCTGAAATTTTGACAGTGCATCCCTATAATGGCGTGGACATCCAGTATAAAGCGATTTTTCGAAATTCATCCCTTAAGGGGGTGAAATGGGGTTTATCCAAACCGCTGGAGCTATAGGGTTGAAATTTTAACAGTGGATCCCTTTAATGACGTGGACATCCACTAAAGAGCGATTTTTCGAAATTCATCCCCTAAGGTTGTGAAATGGGGTTTTTACAAACCGCTAAAGCTATAGGGCTGAAATTTGGACAGTGCATCCCTATAATGACGTTTACATCCACTAAAGAGCGATTTTTCGAAATTCATCCCCTAAGGGTGTGAAATAGGGTTTTTACAAACTGCTAAAGCTATAGGGCTGAAATTTGGACAGTGCATCCCTATAATGAAGTGGACTTCCACTATAAAGCGATTTTTCGAAATTCATCCCTTAAGGGGGGTGAAATAGGGTTTATCCAAACCGCTGGAGCTATAGGGTTGAAATTTTAACAGTGCATCCCTATAATGACGTGGACATCCACTAAAGAGCGATTTTTCGAAATTCATCCCCTAAGGGTGTGAAATGGGGTTTTTACAAACCGCTAAAGCTATAGGGCTGAAATTTTGACAGTGCATCCCTATAAAGACGTTTACATCCACTAAAGAGCGATTTTTCGAAATTCATCCCCTAAGGGTGTGAAATAGGGTTTTTACAAACCGCTATAGCTATAGGGCTGAAATTTTGACAGTGCATCCCTATAATGGCGTGAACATCCACTAAGAAGCGATTTTTCAAAATTCATCCCCTAAGGGGGTGAAACGGGTTTTATCCAAACCGCTAAAGTTATAGGGCTGAAATTGTAACAGTGCATCCCTATAATGGCGTGGACATCCACTATAAGGCGATTTTTCGAAATTTATCCCCTATGGGGGTGAAATGGGGTTAAGCCAAACCGCTGGAGCTAAACGGCTGAAATTTTGACAGTGCATCTCTATAATGAAGTGGACATTTACTAAGAAGCGATTTTTCGAAATTCATCCCCTAAAGGGGTGAAATGGGGCTACCAAACTACTGGAGCTACAGGGTTGAAATTTGGACAGTGCATCCCTATAATGACGTGGACATCCACTAAGAGGCGATTACTCGAAATGCATCTCCTAAGGGGATGAAAAGGGGTTAACCCAAACCTCTGAAGCTGAAGAGCTGAAATTTTTACAGTGCATCCCTATAATCACGTAGAAATGAATGACTCGAAATTCACTTTATTTAATATTCATTTGTGATTGCTTCATAATTTCGTACATCCACGTAAATAGGCGAACAAACTTAACGAACGTTCGTCAAACCCTAAACTGTCACTTTTCTTGATGACATATACATGCCAATCTCTGCTTTAAAACTTGCAGATTTGTTGAGCAGAGGGGATATTCGCAGCAATTTGTTTACCATATTTATTAAAAAAATGCACTATAATTAACCCTTTTTAGGGATAATAACAGCTGACTTTTTTGTTGGTTTTTTTTAAGGAAAACATTGCACATAATAAACAGATTTTAAAGGCGTTGCAAGGCACGCGGGTTTTATGCTAGTAGGAATATATAAGGAAATGAGAGAGCTGACGAATTACCAAGGGAGATTTCGTATATGGATGCAAATTCAGCGAAGGAGGTAGACCTCCCTATCAATACGGTTAAAAGTCAAATTTTCTTATACTTCTTATCCTTGGTCAAAATAATATAGAAAGAATTAGTAATATGCAGCACAGACAGAACATTCCCGTCCTACAACATAAACGACGCTAATGTGTTAGATGGAAGTCGGAACAGAGAATGTGGGGGTGGGCCTCGTCACTTCAATAAACCATCTAAATCATGGAATAAATTTCTTCGTGATGGTAGTCACCAGACCAGAAGTTTTTACTGCCAACGATAGTCGTAAAGATCTTTCTTTTCAACCTGCCAGCAAGTTATTTAAATTTCCTCCTGATGGTAAACTTACAGGAGTTTTTTAACTACGAAGTGACATTTTGTCTGATATATTAACGGCTTCTTTTGCTTTAATAGCATCGGCATATTCGCTATTAAACTATTTATTCGGTCTAGGAGTTATCTTCTCTTCTTTAGGGCTCTACAACCGGAATCCGGTCCTGGACCCTCGCAACTGTTTTCTCCGCCGGTCCCGCTTCTGAGCCGATGTCATCCACTTTGGCATCCCTAAGCTCTGAGCGTCCTGGTCCACGCCATCCTTCCAGCGGAGGTTGGGTCTCCCACGCTGTCGCACCCCATAGGTCTTACTGCAGAGAACTTTCCGAGCAGGCTCATCTTCACTCATACGGGCTAGATGTCCTGCCTACCGGAGTCTACTGAAGTTTATTTTCTTCACATCTATGTCGCGGGTAGCGTTCGTAGATCTCGTCATTATAGACTAGTCTCTGGAATCGTCCTTCTTCACATAAGAAGCCAACAATCCCCCGAAGTATTTTCCTCTCAAACACGCCCAAGAGGTTTGAGTGCTTTTTGCTAAGCACCCACGTTTCGGATGCATATGTGAGAACGGGTAAGACCATCGTCTTATGTAGTAAAAGTTTAGACGTTATGGTTAGATATTTGGATTTGAAGAGCCTTGACAGGCTATAGTAGGCTTTGTTGGCTTTTAGCAGTCGTGCGCGTATTTCTGGTTCCATGCTATTGTCGGCTGCTACTATTGACCCAAGGTAGGTAAATGATTTTACCACGTCAAACTCGTGTTCCGCTACCTTGATTGTGGGACCAATGTTAGGTGTTCTTCCAGACGAGGCCACCATGTACTTTGTTTTGCTTTCGTTAATGTACAGTTCCAGATTTCCTGCCGCCCGCTCAATCTGAGTGAAAGCTTCTTGTACAGCTGTTGTTGTTCCTCCAATGATGTCAATGTCGTCTGCGTAGGCCAGTATTTGGACGGACTTGTGGAGGATTGTACCACTTGATATCACGCCCGCATCTCGGATCACTTTCTCCAACGCCAGGTTGAAAAAGAGGCAGGCCAGACCGTTCCCTTGTCGGAGTCCATTATAGATGTTGATTGGTCTGGACAGTGTTCCGGATACCTTTACTTGGCTTGACACATTGATCATGGTCAACCTATACATAGTCTTGTCAGTTTGTTGGGGATGCCGATTTCTCTCATGGCTTTGTAGAGTTCTACCCTGGCTATGCTATCATAAGCGGCTTTAAAGTCTATGAAGAGGTGTTGAATTGAGTTTTGAAACTCTAGACAATTTTCCATAGGCTGCCTCAAGGTGAAAATCTGATCAGTCGTTGATTTGCTTGGGCTGAAGCCACATTGGTAATGGCCTATGATGTTTCTGGTGTATGGGGCCATCCTGTTTTGTAGGATAGCAGAGAATACCTTATACACGGTACTCAACAACGTTATACCGCGATAATTAGTGCACGCTGTGATATCCCCTTTTTTGTGTACCGGGCAGAGGATGCCTTTTCTCCAGTCTTCTGGCATAACTTCCTGCTCCCATACTTGCATAATTAATTCATGAATCGCTTGGTGTAATGTACGGCGCACAGTGGGAGATTTTGTTTTTTTTTTACTCAAAATCTAATATCTCAAGAAAGAAAAACAGTGGGTGTGTGTACTTATGTACACGCATTAGAAGTTATACTTCTTTGGCGTGATTTTAAGACTAATTTTTAATTTCTACACAAATATTTTATTGGATTCTTTCTATTTTCGTGCGTTGGAAGGTGCAAGCATTATGATGCCGACACGCTCACGGCTGTCGGTTATACCGTATTCTAATCCTAACTAAAATCACCAACTAATTGGGTCATTAGGCCTAATTACAATTATCTTAAGATGGGCTTAAGATGCCTCATGACATTCTCTTAAGACTGGCTAATTTTCTACCAAAACGTAATGAATGTTAAGCTTAATATGCGTCGCAAAGCGGGATCAGCATTTATTTACCTGATAATACTACTGGTACTTCTAAGCCCCACTCACTTCTTTTTTGTTCATTTCCGCCTTAACTTCTGATTGAGGAATTAAGCTTCTCCTGCACTACGATCGTACCATTATAGTTTAAGACGTTCGTTGCTCTTAGCCGTGCCTTTAGCTGTAGGTTACAGTGCAGCCAGGGGCGGCGCTTTTATAGGTGCGAATGGTGCACTTGCACCGGGCGCAATTTGTCGGGGGCGCATTTTCAGAAATTAAGATTTAAAAAAACTTTAAAACTTTGGAAAAAAAAAACAATTGAAAAGTATTCTCACGGGTGCAAGAAATTACACATATTTACCTAATTTTTTCCCCTGTACTTTCTCATGCAAGAACAAACGGGAAAATTTCACTTCTCCTCGTGCAGGAAGTTTCCAGAGATTTAAGCTTCGAGATTCGAGAGAGTTATTCTCATTTATTTGGAGCACTTTTTGAAAAATCTGTCTGTTTCTGTACTTTTAAATTCTATTTGAAGAATTGTTAAAATAGGTAAATTAACGAAATAAGGAGAACAAGCTCCTCTTTAATTGCTCTTTTTGTTTGTTCCTGGAGCCGAGGGGGGGGGGGATACTTCACCGGCCTCAGTTCAATAAAGTTTAATTCAATCCCTGGAATGTTCAGTTCATGTAGAAGTTAAATATGCAAAAGCTCACTTCCAGATATTTCATTTCTTGTTCATTATTTTTCCTGAGTGCAATATGTGAAAATGTATGAGAACATAGGAAAAAATTGAAGTTCACAAGAGCCAACTTTCCCAACACTATACGATAGAATGCTTTAGCACTATTATGGTACAAACTATGAAAATTATTTCACCCATTCAGAACAGTTTATGGGGCGTAATATGACATAGTGCACCGGGCGCAAATATTCCAAGCGCCGCCCCTGAGTGCAGCAATGTTGGATGCTTGACATTGGACATTCGTAGTTCGAGTAACGGCCACACAATGCATTCTACCATCAAACGTCCAACGTTGGAAAGTGCTCATAGCATCGTTAAGAGCCGCGTTTAGCTGAAAACTAGGATATGTAATTTATTTCCCTCCATAGCCTCTGCGTAAAAACCTCCTCACCCATGGACATCGTGAACGGACTTTGGCTACGAATTTTCATATGCCCATATAATAATAAACTGAATAGCTGAAGGATTGGAGTTGCAATGCTTGCCCTCCATAGCCTCTACCCCTTCGCCTATATCGTCCGCAGGCTGTATCAGAACATCAAAATTGGCAGCGTGCAGCAAATTAGGGCATGAGATGAGAATGCAGCACGCTGCAATCAAAAGTATTTCAATTGGCTGAGGCTGGTCAATTGACAAGCAAAGCAGCGTGTTGCTTGTTCATATCATGTCTTAAATTTGCAGTACGCTGCATATTTGAGGTTCTGATAGGGCCTCCAGCAAACCCATTGTAGCTACAGGCCTGGAAGCAGCCGGTGCCGATCGTACATTTGCTTGAATGGAGGACATTTCTCGTGTAATAACATAGTGGAGCCAAGTTTTTAAGTTTATTTTTGCAATAAAAAGTTGTAAAATATTGTATTTTATCACTTTTTTCTGCACCTGGATTACTAGTGATTAGTGTTTCAGTGATTGAATTAAAACAATTTCAAAAAATTTAGTGAACCAATATGTTTTAATGGTTTAATTGTGAAGGTGACCAATTTTGTTTACATTCGCTGTGGTTTTGTCGAGTTACTTTAAGGCAAAAATGTTGAATTTGTGTGGTTATTGAGTTAAAAGTGAATTTAAAGTGATAAAAGCTTGTTAAAGAATAATTTTTAAAAATATTAAAGCAGAAAAATGTGTAGGAAAAAGTTCAAAAGTTATTGTTATTCATGTTGTGTGGTGGTACTTGATCTTAGGTTTTAATAACTACATATTCCGTAATAATTTCACTTTAAATTCACTTTTAATTTCATTACCACATAAATCCAACTCTTTTTCCCTAAATTAACACGAAAAACCACCATGAATGTAAACAAAACTGGTCACCTTATCAATTACTTTTTACAAGTTAAAAACTTGGCGAGTCTATGATATTACAAGAGTTAGAGAAATTGCATTCCCTCCAGTAAAACCCCTCACCCACAAACAGCACACAACAAACACTACGAATCTTCCTGCCCACGAAAAACCAAACATACGCTTAGCTGATGACTCGAACATGAAATTTATTTCCCTCCATAGCCTCAGCATAGAAACCCCCTCACCCATCGACATCGTGAACCGCCATCGGCTACGAGTTTTTATATGCCCATAGTAATCACGGTATTCAGAAACAACCCAGCAAACCAATCTTTAAGATAACTTAACGAATTCGTTACGGAAATTCGTATATTTTTCCCGAATTCGCAATAGAATTCTGAACAAATTCGGAAAGAAAAATATATGAAGGGGTTGACACGACATCGTTAAAGAATTCTTTTCGAAATCGTTACGAAATTTAGTAATGGTTTAGCAAAGCATTTTACCCCTAATAAAAGCTTCACGCCATTTACTTTACTAAATTTCGTAACGATTTCGAAAAGAATTCTTTAACGATGTCGTGTCAACCCCTTCATATATTTTTCTTTCCGAATTTGTTCAGAATTCTATTGCGAATTCGGGAAAAATACACGAATTTCCGTAACTCTTAAATGGAATTGAAACAATTATTATTACCTTGCTATTTAAAAAACACACTTTTAAAAAATACAAAAATACAACAAACTTCAATTTCACAATAATGCACTTGCGCACTTCACTTTGACACACGATGTAAGTTAAGACAAGTGTTGCGATTTCTGGCCTACTTCGTTAAGAAAATTTGTTACCGGCTTCGTCGTGACATTGTTGCGAAATTGTTTTCCGAATTCTTTTCGATTTAGTTTCGACTAATCGCCACATAAAAAGCTTTAGTTTTTGTTGTTGTATTGCTTTCGAAAATCTTTCGAGTTGTAGGAATTCGGAAAGTTTGGTTTGCTGGGAAGGTAATGCAAAAGACTGTATACCGTATACGGTATTTTGGTGCTGATGTCATGTGGGGGACACTTCCCATATAAAATCGAAGCTGTTGTTGTTGTTTCAGCATTACGGCTGACGTCACCAGGCGCCCATTTTTTACGGTATTCGTGCATAATAATGATAATCCCAGTGCGCATGAAGAATGGAAGTTGAAATGCTTACCCTCCATTGCCTCACTCCTTCGCCCATATCCTCCGTTGTGTTGCGTTGCGAATTCGTCAAAATTCACTCTCATAATATTTTTCAAAACGCGCCTAAAGAAGTATAACTTCAAAAAATTAATTTTTTATCCTTTAACAGTTTGGGATATGTTGAAAATTGAGGATTAACAACAATTTGCAGGTTAGGTTTTCATTTTTTTATGTTCTCAGTATTTTTCCTTAATTCCCTATTCAATTACAAAGAAAATAACAAAAAAATGAGTGCTCTATCTTTTTTCTTTCTTGAGATATTCGATTTTGAGTAAAAAAAAACAACAAGATTCGTAATCAGCGACAGTAGATTAGACATATAGAAACCACGATCTAGGTAGTTTAATGGACTAAAA
Organism: Thereva unica; assembly: GCA_949987705.1. NCBI lineage: Eukaryota > Metazoa > Arthropoda > Insecta > Diptera > Therevidae > Thereva > Thereva unica. The sequence goes on along the minus strand of OX465284.1, from coordinate 32,011,569 downwards.
TGAACAGAATTATTAAATTTTTATTATCGTTTAAAAATCGTAAATCTCTAAAACGAAATGTGCTCGGCGGCAATGGTTAGTGTCAATCAAAAATTCTCCGGTTGCCGCCAAAAATCATCATTTTAATTGAACTGAAAGATAGGGGGGTGCACGTTTTTTTGAAATTTTTTTGCCATTTTTGAACCACCCTAATGCGCCGCATATCATGGAGCCGCTAAATGCAATGCACGTACGCTTGTATAGTCACCTGCTTATCTTTAATTGCAAGCTTCATTTAACCATAGGTATTTTCTAATCATTTTCCGAGAAGTGTTTCTGTTATCAAAAGTGATTGCAGTTCGAAAATCAACAAAAGTAACTCCATTGGAGTATTCAGTATTGTATTTGCAAGCGAGTGGAGCAGATCGAAAACAATGTTTCAATGTACGAAATGTGACAAGAAGTTTTCGCGAAAAGACAACAAAAAACGACACATGGAGTCACATCATAGTGAAGCTAAGGAGTTTTTGTGTGATTTGTGCGAATTTAAAACGCATAGTGAACGAGCTCTTCAAGACCATAGAAAAAACAAGCATGGATCTGTTAAGCGACGAGGAAGCTCTCCAATGCCATCAACAAGTTCAATGCCGCCAGCATCGAAAAAGAGTAAAGAAAGCAAAAGTGAAATGGCATTTTGCAATATTTGCAAAACATATTACAAAAAACAATATTATTTATCTCACCTCAAGAGCAATGCGCATAAAGATAAGATAAGTGTTTTTTATGATGAAGGTGTCGAACAATTCTCAAGTGCATTTAAATCGCGAATTATAAGTTTTCGTATCAAATCGAAGAACTTAAATGTTTTAATTGAACATTTTTTAATATCTGAACGTGATAAAATCATTGATTTATTAGAGAGACAAAAATCTTTACATTTACAATATAAAGTAAATGCACAATTATATGGTAATTATGCCAAAGTTGGCAAAGATGATGCAATAGAGGTGAAATCATTTAATACTAAAAATCAAATTGTAACAATATCAACAGATTTATGTGAATTGCTTGATCATTTGAAAGCAGAAATAATAACAAAAAGTGAAGAGTTTCAAGAGCGGGATTCTGGATGGTCGCTTGTAGAAGTATTGTACCTAGAAGTACATATAAACAAATACACACCAATCAATGGTTCATCATACATTGATCTTCCTAAGAATATTAAAAATAAGAAAGCTGTACTAAATATTCAAAATAAGGATAATAAGTGCTTCTTATGGTCAATAGTAGCATCGCAACATCCAGCAAAACATAGCTCAGACAGAGTATCATCGTATCAAAAATTTATTAAAAATTTTAATATAAACAAAATGAATTTCCCGGTTAAACTTTGTGATATTAATATATTTGAAAAGGCAAATAACATAAGCATAAATGTTTATGGTGAAGAAAATGGTAAAATTATTGGACCGCTTTATCATACTAATAACAAGCTAGATAAACATGTTAATTTATTATATTTAGAAAATGATGATCACGGACATTATTGTTTAATTAAAAATTTAAATAGATTAGTAGGTAGTCAATTATCTAAGCATAAAGCTTGTAAGTGGATATGTGATGGCTGTCTTATTTATTTTCGTACTAAGGAACAATTACAACAGCATATGCATAATGATTGCAATAAAATTGTAACAATACTTCCTCAACCAACAAAAAATATATTAAAATTTAAAAATTATAAATCTCAACTGAGAGTACCATTCACAATATATGCAGATTTTGAGTGTATTTTGAAGCCTTTACATACTAGTTCACCAGATCCATCAGCATCATCTACGACAAATATTAAAATACATGAGCCATACAGTTTTTCGTATTTTATTAAATGTTCTTATGATAGTAAATTAAGTAAATTTGTACCACCATATCGTGGTGATAGTAATTGTGTTAAGGAATTTCTACAACAAATTGAAAATGATTGTTTACGTTTATATAAAATTTTGAATAATGTTATGCCATTAAAACCATTAAGTTTAGATGAAAATAATGAATATAAAATGGCGCAGATATGTCATATATGCTGTAAAATATTAAATAATGATAAAGTTTTAGATCATGATCATCTTACAGGAAAGTATCGTGGGGCTGCACACAAGAACTGCAATATTAAATATAAAACATCGAAATTTATTCCAGTTATATTTCACAATTTATCAGGCTATGATGGTCATTTTATTGTAAGGGAATTTGGTGATTCAGTTGATGAAAAAATCGATGTCATTGCCAACAATAAAGAGAAATATATTTCATTTACAAAACATATTAAATGTGGTGATAAGGGTGAAACGTTGCAATTATAATTTATTGATTCATATCGTTTTATGGCATCTAGTCTAGATATATTAGCAAAAAATTTAAAAAGTTCTGATTTTAAGGAAGTTCATAATGCATTTCCCGATAACGAAGAGTTTAACTTGATGTGCCAAAAGGGTGTGTTCCCTTATGATTACATTGATAATATAGAACGTTTAAATGAAGAAATTTTACCATCTAAAGAGAAATTTTTTAACATTTTAAATTCATCAGAAATATCAAATGATGATTATGAACGAGCACAGAAAGTATGGCAGAAATTTTCAATAAAAAATTTAGGTGAATATAGTGATCTATACTTAAAAACAGATGTGCTTCTATTAACTGATATTTTTGAAAATTTTCGTGATATATGTATGAAAACGTATAATCTTGATCCATGTCAATATTTAACTGCGCCAAGCTTAAGCTGGGATGCTATGTTAAAGGTAACAAAAATTCAAATAGAACTGCTAACAGATATTGATATGTATTACTTTATTAAGAATTCGATACGAGGTGGCTCAGTTCAATGTATTGGAAAACGTTCAAAAGCTAATAATCAATATTGTCATAAATATAATCCTAAGAAATCATCCAAATATATTATTTATTTGGATGCTAATAATCTTTATGGATGGGCTATGACCCAATATCTACCATTAAATAAATTTCGATGGTTAACAAAAAATGAAATTATAAATATCGATATAAATAATATAAGCGATACTTCAGAATTGGGTTATATTTTTGAAGTTGACTTAGAATATCCTAAAGAGCTACATGACTTTCATAATGACTATCCATTTTGTCCTGAAAATATGTTACCACCAACAAAAAATAACAAATATAATAAGAAATTAATTGCGAATTTATATGATAAAACAAAATACGTCATTCATTACAGGAATCTGAAACAAGCCATAAATAATGGCCTGAAAATTAAAAAAATTCATCGTGCTCTAGAATTTCATCAAAGTCCATGGTTAAAATCATATATCGATTTAAATAATCAATTACGAACCAAAGCAGCCAACTCATTCGAAAAAGATTTTTATAAACTTATGAATAATAGTGTCTTTGGCAAGACAATGGAAAATATTGACAAAAGAGTTGATATACGATTAATAACAGCATGGCAGTATGATGAAGGTAAAAGACTAGGTGCTAGGAATTTAATAAATAAACCAAATTTTAATAGTCGAAAAATTATTCATGAAAATTTGGTTGTTATACAAATGAATAAATTGAAAGTGGTATATGATCGACCCATATATCTTGGCTTTTCCATATTAGATCTATCCAAAACATTAATGTATGACTTTCATTATGATTATATAAAAAATAAATATATTAATAATTGTAAACTACTATACACCGATACAGATTCTTTTATCTATGAGATAAAAACAAATAATTTTTATAATGATATTAGAGCTGATTTGCATCGATTCGATACAAGCGGTTATGATATCGATAATATTTTCAATTTTCCACAAATCAATAAAAAGGTTTTAGGTAAATTTAAAGATGAATGTGGTGATAATATAATTACAGAATTTTATGGTATAAAATCCAAATCATATTGTATTGATAGAAAAAAAGATCCTATAAAAAAAATTAAAGGTATTAAGAAAAACGTTGTTAAGAATGATATTGATGTAAGTGATTTCAAAAATTGTTTAGAAAACAATCCAGAAGTTCTACGAAAAGACATGAATGTTGTTCGAAGTGACAGACATCAAGTTTATTCACAGACGATCAATAAAATTGCTTTAACGAACACTGATGATAAAAGGTATTTAATTCCAGATACGAACGATACTCTCGCTTGGGGGCATTTTAAAATTATTGATAAAAAGGATTAATTATATACATTATACTTAATATATTTGTGTATTATTTAATAAGTAAATGTAATTCATTAAATTAATAAAGACTTATTTATATAACTATTACTAATTGTTTGTATTATCTAATAAATCGAATCCTATCAAATATGTCCATTTATCCAATGGCCCTGTCACCTAAATCGAGCCCTGGCCTCCTATAAAGCATTTCTTCAAGTTTGACGGTTCCATGCAGCAGTTTTCCAATTCCGAATGTTGAGCATTGTCTCTGCGTAAGTCGTCCTAGGCAGGACCGGATTTAGACTTGATATTGTCAAAATGTCAGAAAACCAGCGGAATAGGGGGAAGAATAACATGTAGCCTAAAGGCTGAAACAGCCCAGTGGGAAAAATTGGGAGCGATGCACAGGGGAGTGTACTTGGAGCACTCTCAAGGGAGCTTTCTTGGAGTTTTCATAAATTTTATATAAAAGAAGAAAACGGGCAATTATCTTCATGCCCATAAAATGTGACGTTAGCAAACTCAATAGCCCGGCTCTCGTTCGATACGGACCCAGTGGGAAAAATTGGGAGCGATGCACAGGGGAGTGTACTTGGAGCACTCTCACTCAAGGGAGCTTTCTTGGAGTTTTCATAAATTTTATATAAAAGAAGAAAACGGGCAATTATCTTCATGCCCATAAAATGTGACGTTAGCAAACTCAATAGCCCGGCTCTCGTTCGATACGGAGGACAAGCAGCTTTGGAAGTTGATAGAGTTTAGTTGGGGGACTGCTGTGGTAAAGCCACTCTCGCGCTTGGAAAGAAAAAGGCAATTGCAAAAGATAAACAAAATAAAAGCTTTTCGATACCGGATCACATACCCACAGGCGCCCATGAATATTTCTTTTTTAAAAAGCTTTTTTATAATGCTCCAACAACGCGTTTTTGGGAGCATAAAAACGTATGCTCCCTCGCAATGACATGCAATGTTAAAAAGAATATAGAACGGGTATGGCAACGGGAGCACTCTATGCTCCCTTTGGAGCGCTCCAAGATGGATCTTGGAGCGCTCCTTTTTCCCACTGGTAGATTACACGTAACAACGCAGCGCGGCAACGCGGCAAATTGAGCGACACAGCGACAGTGCCGCGATGTAACGCAGAAAGCACAGGGAAGCGGCATTATATTTGACACTTCGTTAAATGAAATTGAAAAGCGCGGCAAACTTAAATTGTTTTTAATTTTAAGTTTCATAAAAATGTTAATACCGTATCAATATATGGAGAAACTTTTAATTGTATATAATGTTTATTTAGTATACTGCCGATTTGTAAAAATGTGTAAAATAAGGAGAAAACAGAGAATTTGGGTCAGGGAGATGTTTGAAGAAAACGAAAGGGAAATGCACGGATTTCACCGCAAATTATTTAACATAATGAAAGAAAGGGATAATGAGCAGTTTATGAGGGCAACGCGGATGGGAACGCAGCAATTTGAACTACTTTTTAGTATTTTAAAAAGTAAATTAACAAAGAATTCTCCAAGGAAGCCAATAGATGCAGAATGTCGTCTTCTCCTAACTCTGGTGTAAGTAAACTTAAGTTGCTATAAACAAATAAAATGTTATAAATATCTATGTTACAGTTACCTATCTCAAGGTTCATCGTGGCAAATGTTGTCTTGGGCATTTCGTGTAGGCGTATCAACCACCCGAGAAATTATTTTGGAGACATGCACCCTAATCTGGGACACGCTGTATGAAATATATTTAGACCAACCAAACGAGCATGAGTGGAAACGAATTGCAATGGACTTCTACAATATGACAGGAATGCCTCATTGCGTTGGAGCCATCGATGGCAAACACATAAGGATTAAATGTCCTCCAAATGCAGGGTCTTTGTATTATAACTACAAAAACTATCACAGTATTGTGCTTTTAGCAGCCTGTGATAGTAATAACTGCTTTACAGCTGTTGACATTGGCGCTTACGGCAGCCAAAGCGATGGAGGGGTCTTGGAAGCTAGTGCTTTTGGTAGTGCGATCATACATGGAACAATAACCTTGCCTAAAGATGAAAATTTACCAAATTCAAACATACGTTTTCCGTACTACTTTGTCGGAGATGCTGCATTTCCACTGCGCACAAATATTATGCGTCCGTATCCTGGGAGAATGCTTCCAAGAGATAAAGAGCACTTCAATAAAAAATTATCAAGCGCTCGAGTAAAAATTGAAAATACTTTTGGAGTTATGGTGGCGAGTTCTCCTAAACTCTATAAATTGTTTCCCTGAAAATGCGGAAGCCATAGTAAAAGCGGTTGTCGTTTTACACAATTTCGTTAAAATGCATTATGGCAATTATTGCCCTTCAAATTACGTTGATAGTTTCGCAGAAGGTGAAAGAGTAGAAGGTCTATGGAGAAAGGAATCTACACAATTACCTCAAGCCAGGCTATTTAGCCGATTTAACGCACCTCGTTCTGCATTTGCATTTAGGAACACTTTGAAAGATTATCTTTTTAACGAATAAAACAATGAAATATGTATTTACATTGGTTTTTTTATTAAATTGTTTGTAAATATAACTTAATCTAACTTTTGTTTTTGGTATCTTCTTCCTGATTTTTTATTTCTTCATGTACACATTTGAGCACCATTATTTGTAATGCACTGAAACGCTCAAAAGTCAAGTTATTTGAATTGACCAGGACAGCAATACTAGTAAAAAATGCAGAAATTGGATTGACTGAGTCCACTACATCAAATCTTTCTTTTGCAGTTCTCATAAAATCTGTCATTTCTTTTGCTGCGTTTTCTAAAAGGACCTCATCTCTCAGCTTTCTCTTTCTGCGGCAACTTGGATCAGGCCGAGAACACTGCTCATCCGCACCTCCCTGTATCCCTGATGACGTTCCTCGAATTGGCGTGGAACTCCGGGAAGAAGATGACGATGGCACAGGCGACGGCGTTAAACTTTCAACGCATTGTCTCGTGGTTGAGGAACTTCCCAATACAGTGCTATCTGAAGCGCTGAAAGTGTTTTCATCAAACAGCAAGCACCCGTCACTGCTAATTTCTAGCTAATCACTGAAATTAGCGAAAAAGTAACTAGTCGAAGTCTCTTCCATTTCTTGTCGCCGAAAATTTCCACTCGTACTATAAAATAGTAGATTTAGTTTGTTTATAAAAAACATTAATGATTATAACATCTTTACCTGGTATTTGTATTGGGAACGTCTATTAAGAACAACATGCTATCAAAGAATTTCCACTTTAATTTTGGTGATTTTGCATCGCTCCCCGACGCACTACACATGTTCCTTCTGGCCCGGAAAAAGCTGTCCCGTAATGACTTCCACCTTCTTTTAACCTCGTCCACTGAAATAAGAACAAGTAATAGTTATTTATGTTAATTTAACCAAATTAAAAATTTTCTATTTACCAGTTAGATTAATTTCCTTTGCCACTTTTGTCCATTTTGTTCCTTTATATCAACTCTCTTGTAGCGCTGATTGCTTTTGTCATATAAAATTGGGTAAGTTTTAACAAGTTCGATTAGCTTTTCCTCCATTTTTTGCTATCGCAACACTTTCTGATAAATTCTTCTCTACAGCTCAATCTGACAGTTCAATCAAAATAAACATATTTCTTTGGTACCCCTGATTTTAAATAACCCACGAAACCAATATTTTGGTTGGAAGCACTGAAGTTGTGCAGCAAAATTAGGATTAGAGATGACTACGCAGCAAAATATTTTGACGTGTTGCCGCGCCGTACTTAATCCGTGTTGTACAATGCAAATCAGCTTCTCCTAAATTTTGCCGCGTTGCCGCGCTGCGTTGTTACGTGTAATCTGTTTCAGCCTTAACATGTAAGTGCCGCAACTATTTCGGACTGATGGAAGTGCGATTATAACAACCTAGCGGTGGCCACTGGTAACTATTCTATGAAAGAGGATAGGCTAATATGATCGGGCTAGTCCCTTCCAAGTAAGGTTGGCGTGAGGCTAACAACCTCACCCAGAAAAAATAATTATTACGGAACGAGCAACATGCCTCGGATACTGGAATCAACGACGACGACCACGGCAACGAAAAAGGCAAAATGATTTACGAATTTCGTCATGGATTGTTCGAACTTTGTACAGAGCTCGAGCTACACATCATCTGTTTCTGGCCATTTCATTGTGTAGTGCAGCTGTGTTGATTCGAGCCTGATCAGCGGATACAATATTTCAGCGTTGTAATGCACCATACCAACAAGATACTGGCTCCATCAGGAGATACGCACAAATCTAGTGCTTGCATAGACCAAATTCTTACTTGCTGTCATCTTTATAACTCGCTGTCCATTGTCATTAGTGTTTTGATGCAAGCTGTGGGCGCCCGGCCTAGTTTGGCGTTCAAATCTCCCAGTATGATTTTTACATCATATGTACCTGGGGCAGGCATTAGGAGCTATAGACTTGATAAATTGAAGAATAACAAGTGCATTCGCGCCTGGACAACGTTGGTAATGCAGAGATCGACTAATTTCGCTCATATAGAAATACAAATACTTGGAAGCATCGAAGAAGGTTGAGCTATTTGGCTTTCCGAAAATGTTATCACAGTTTTTTTTAGGAGCTTTTAGGTTTTTTAATGTGAAAGACTCGCGTTCAGAGCTAATGGCCCTTTGTACTGTCGACAGTTCTATAATTGAGTGCAATTTCGGGCAGCGAGGTCTAGTTGGCAAAAATATTAAAGAGAAGAGTGAAAGAACTGACAGCGCCATCGCGCCGCCATAAGTACAACTGGGTGCTCACTTGGAGGCTGCGCAATGGTCACACCGGCCCGGGGGAGTAATAACTCAAAAAGGCAAAAAATCTCGCGGTTTTTTACAGGAAAAAGAGGCGTTCTGCCAATACAGGCTATGAAGAAATTGGCGAAAGCGGGAAACTGGACCGCGCGGTACTGGGAATCGGTCAGAAATGACATCCCCAACAATATCTAGGGGGTGCGCAAGCATGACAAAAGCAAGGCAAAAACTGCAAATAAGGCGTTTTCCAGAAAAATAGCTAACTCGGCGACGCACAGTTAGTCCATTCAAAACGCGGGGGGGGGGGGTGTTCCAAAATAACACCGTTAAGAAAATCGAACCCTAAAGGTTTTTGGGGTCGCTGATTACGAAAATCGAGGTCCCGCGGTCCTAAAATTAGGGCGTCACTCCTAAAAACGCAAAAAACACCCCTTTTTAGGGGGTTTTCGCGATTATTTCAGTAATAATGAAAACTTATGCGATGAAATGCACTTTTTTTAATATTTATTTGCGAAGGTGGTTGATTTTTTTTTTATGTGAAAGACTAGAGTCACAGGAAACGCCCTTTATACTGTGTCGACAATCTATTTTCTTCATATAGAGTGCAATATCGAACAGCAGCTCTAATCGGGGAAGAAAGGAACTGTCACAACCTACCAGCGATATTTTGCAGTCCACCTACTCCCAACCATTACTGGTGACTTTGTCATCGGGGCATCGAGAAACAACTCGCTGGAGTGTTATGCCTCCTGAAACGAGTTGAATCTCATCAACCAACCGATGACATGCGCTTTGGTGAAGCGGGGAAGAGCTAACTAAGGCTACGACAGAAGGAATCAGGAATGTAAAGAGGGAAGGAGAACGAAGGAAACTTATGTAGGTGGGAAAGTGGAAAAGGCGAAGGACCGTGGGGCTGGCCGGGATTCGAACCCGGGACCTCTGGGATAGTAGCCAGACGCCTTACTCCCTAGGCTACCGAGGCCCGATTTATACTAAATTAAGGCGAACTTAATGCTAAGGAGTACTCCTGAAGGGTTGAAATTACCCCTAAATCGGCCAAAAATGGCAAAAATTGTAAACATTTTTTTGTTTCAAGTTTATGCTTCAAATTCGATTTTGGCCGTACTGTCAGGCAAAAATAAATTATTTCAACCCTTAAGGGGTTAAAACTACCCCTAAAATATAGTTCATTGAAAACTAGGGGAGGGGGGGGTGTTCCAAAATAACACCGTTAAGAAAATCGAACCCTAAAGGTTTTTGGGGTCGGTGATCACGAAAATCGAGGTCCCGCGGTCCTAAAACTAGGGCGTCACCCCTAAAAATGCAAAAAACACCCCTTTTTAGGGGGGTTTCGCGATTATTTCAGTAATAATGAAAACTAATGCGATGAAATGCACTTTTTTTAATATCTATTTGCGAAGGTGGTTGATTTATACTAAATTAAGGCGAACTTTATGATAAGATGTAGTCCTAAAGGGTTGAAACTACCCCTAAATCGGCCAAAAATGGCAAAAATTGTAAACATTTTTTTTTCAAGTTTATGCTTCAAATTCGTTTGTGGGCGTACTGTCAGGCAAAAATAAATTATTTTCAACCCTTAAGGGTTCCCCTACTATAATAAAAACAACTTTATATAAAAAAAATGCAAAACTTTGTTTTTGCTTTCTCTTTGAAATTTGGTTCAAAAGGTATTATCAGCCAAAAAATTAATTTTTTCAACTCTTAAGGGGGTACAACTACTCCCACATTAAAATTGTAATTGAAACAAATTAAAATTTATTGTTTTACATTTAAATTTTATTTTCCATTTGTAATCATTACAACATTTGGAACATTTCACTATAAACCCGTTTGTACAGAGGTTAAACCACCCCTAAAGAGAAAAAAAAAATAAAAAATATATTGAGAAATATTTCATTTCGTGGAATCTTTAAATAAACGCTGCATTTTTGTAAAAACGACAATCACACAATAATTGCGAAATATGTACCCTAATTTATTTATGAACGTCAAGCTAGCGGCAAAGCAAGCGGCGGTTGCACTGAAAAGGGCCGTGACTTTGTAATTAAGCTCAAAAACGCTGGCTGGAAAATTTTAATCTTATTTCCTTCAGAACCATGGAACTATCCTGAAATTTTTACACAATCTTTCTCACACATATAGATAAATAAAACAAATAATTTAAATGAGGGACATTAGCTTTTTATTTAATAGAGTTGAGTTTTAACTTCGCCGCTTTTCAGTGCAACCGCCGCTAGCTTGACGTTCATAATTTATTTGAGATACTTCTGAAAAATGGGGTGGTCCGTTTTTTACAATGACATTTAGGCAGGTAAAAACGGAGGCAAAGTAATAAAATTAAGATATTGCACCCGAATTTGTTTTTTAGTAAATTTTAATTGCAGTTACTTGGAAGTTGAAGTAATAATCTAATTTAGTGAGGAATGTAATGTAATGTACGATTATACAAAAAGGATTTTTTTAAAAAATGAAGTCAGAATCGAACATGAAGCATAAACTTGAAAAAAAAAAAATACAATTTTTGCCATTTTTCGCCAATTTAGGGGTAGTTTCAACCCTTTAGAACTACTCCTTATCATAAAGTTCGCCTTAATTTAGTACAAATCAACCACCTTCGCAAATAAATATTAAAAAAAGTGCATTTCATCGCATTAGTTTTCATTATTACTGAAATAATCGCGAAAACCCCCCAAAAAGGGGTGTTTTTGCATTTTTAGGGGGGACGCTCATGTTTTAGGATCGCGGGACCCCGATTTTCGTGATCAGCGACCCCAAAAACGTGTAGATTTTCTTAACGGTGTTATTTTGGAACACCCCCCATAGTTTTCAATGAACTATATTGTAGGGGTAGTTTTAACCCCTTAAGGGTTGAAAATAATTTATTTTTGCCTGACAGTACGCCCACAATCGAATTTGAAGCATAAACTTGGGAAAACTTTTTTTTTACAATTTTTCCCATTTTTCGCCAATTTAGGGGTACTTTCAACCCTTTAGGAGTACCCCTTACCATTAAGTTCGCCTTAAGTTAGTATAAATCAACCACCATCGCAAATAAATATTAAAAAAAGTGCATTTCATCGCATTAGTTTTCATTATTACTGAAATAATCGCGAAAACCCCCCAAAAAGGGGTGTTTTTTGCATTTTTAGGGGTGACGCCCTAATTCTGGGACCGCGGGACCTCGATTTTCGTGATCAGCGACCCCAAAAACGTTTACGGTTCGATTTTCTTAACGGTGTTATTTTGGAACACCATAACGCGCGTTTTGAATGGACTATGTACAGCTGATTATTGCCATTTATATTTAAATATGGAATAGTTGATTCGCTAATATTCGAATATCGCTGATTAAAAGGGCATTTTACTTCCAACAGCGTTTCAACACCTACAGTGGCGTAGGAACGGGGGTAGGGTTGGGGATCAAACCCCCCCCCGAAACGCCTTTTGTATGAAGAAAATTCAACTTGAATATTTATAATATCATTTTGTAATTTTGGTGGTACATTCAGCGCGAAGAAAATACACTAGAAATATCACTCGAACGCGGATCGCAAGTGGCTCATAGATTAGGTTTGGTTGAAAGGGCTCCACTTAGGCATACCATTGGGCGCATTGTGATGCCACTCTAGTGTTGGGACAAAATTCAAGTCATTTCAGATCAGGACCTTTTGATAAAGCGAAGAAGGTCAGGAACCCCAGTATTTTGTAGCTCGCTGAATCTATGAAGGAAAGGTGAGCCGAGGAAGGTCCATCTTTTCTTTGCAAGGGTGCGACATGTACAGAGAAGATGGGAGACAGCTTCTTCATTACCACAACTTCTGCATAAGTCGTTGTGCGGAAGGCCCAATCTTTCGGCGTGCGGGCCAAAGGGACAATAACCGGTCAACACCTTCACTTCATGGCTTATCTCGGTTTTGTTCAACTGAACAGAGAGTTATATCAAACTGAGTGGCAGTCTCGTACAGATACCTGGGGCAGTTCAGAGCAGTCGTAAACGTTGTCACGACAGAATTAAGAGCCATTAGGGCCTCGATAGAACACATACATTCTTATGTGACATATTATTTATCTTTAGTCATTCGAGAGCTTCCCAGATCGCAGTGACTGCCGCTTGGAAGACGCTGCAGGGGTCAGGTAGACGAAGAGAGGTGTTTATATTCAATGATTCGGAAAAAATACCAGAGCCTACGCTGTTATCAATTTTTGAGTCATCTGTATAGATTCATAATGACCAAGGGGCTCATAAATAGTGGTTAAAATCAGGGAGGAATTCGGACAATACAGATGTTTGATTTCCCGCTAACTTCCCCGTTCCTCATATTGGAAAGTGCACTTTCTGATCCGCTCTTTGTATGATGAATTTCATTTCAAGGCTCATTGAGCGCCGTTCCAGGTATTCCGCGGATAATCCTAAAGTTCGGCGAAATTTTCACGTAGACGCGTTTCAACAGAAGACGCCTACTACTGATATTCCTTAAAATAGTAAAAAATCTAATCATTACGCAAAAGTCAGTCTATCATCGAGCAAGTAGTGCAAATTGCAAATCAGTATTTTCGTCTATATATCAGTCCATTGCACCCACATGTTCATTGTCACTAATTGTCTGGAGCTACCTTAGCTGTGACAATAATCGCTAGCAGCGAAAGAAGTTTTTCAACTTTCGAGGATTGGCAAAGTAGTGCAACTGGAGCAGCTGAACGGTCTTGCTCTTTTGGAAATGGACTGAATTGCACATACATAATGACAAAAGAGGTAAAGGTGCTTAAAAAGTTTCATGCATATTTAAATATGTCGAGTCGATACGAAGACCTTTATTCAATTCTAATATAATTTTCGTAGGCTCATGGGGTGGAAGGAGGGGTTGATCCCCTTGACCCCCCCCCCCCCCCCCCGATTTACGCCACTTTCTTTCTTCTTCTTTAAACTCCTTTAATCCCTCATGGGACATAGGGCGGAAACAGTTGCCCTCCAGCGGATTCTGTTTTGCGCGACAGCTCTTAGCTCCGACCAGGATCTCCCAGTTGTTGCGGCTTCTTCTAGTAGGGTTCTCCTCCACGTTGTTCTAGGTCTTCCTACTCGACGGGAACCTTGCGGATTCCAGTCAAGGGCCTGTTTGGCTAGATTTTCGTTTTCGCGTCGCAAGGTGTGGCCAACCCAATTCCATTTCCTTCGCCTGATTTGTCGTCTATCCTTTCTTGGCCGGCACGGCGCCATAGTTCTTCGTTTGAAATTCTATCTTGCCAGCGGATTTTTAGGATACGACGAAGGCATCTGTTAATGAAGACTTGTAGGCGCCCTGTGATGAATTGGGTGACTTTCCATGTTTCGCAACCGTACAAAAGAACTGCCTTAACGTTGGAGTTGAACAGCCGCAATTTGGTGTTAGTTGAGATCTCCGTTTATCTCCATATGCGGTACAGGCATGCATATGCGCCTCGTGCTTTATTTATTCTGGAACTTACGTCTTCTTCTGCCCCACCATTTTCGGTAATAATGCTACCGAGGTAGCAGAATTTATTTACCAGTTCCACGTCACGGCTATTCAGCGCTGTCCGTTCAATGGTGTTTGCATTTATCCGCATTTACGCCACTGCTGAAGTGTTATGCCTTCTGAAACGAATTGAATCTCCTCAACCAACCGATGACATACGCTTGGTGGAGTGGGGAAGGGTTACCGAAGGCTATAACAGGAGGAATCAGGAAGGGAAGAAGAAAGAAGGAAAGTTATGTAGGTGGGAAAGTGGGAAAAGCGAAGGACCGTGGTGCTACCGGGATTGGAATCCGAGACCTTTGGGATGATAGCCAGGCGCCTTACTCCCTAGATCTGATTCAGCAGGCATAGTTCTGCCTCTGCCGCTGCCGCTGGGAGAATAGAAGAAAAACAAATGCTCGTGCAAGGAGAACCCTTGCAAATGAGACTGTTCACCGAATACAGATAACGTCATCTTCAAATTTTGAGTACGATTTAATTTCCTCCCCAAGAATTGTTTCTGGATCCGCCCCTGGACTACGCGCACATAAGCTTTTTAATTAAAAGGCGTTGCAACACAAGCGGGCTTTAGCTGGTGAAAAAATATATATTTGAATATATTTTATGATAAAAAAATTTGTTTTTATTTGATTTAGTAGCTTCCACTCCCCTGAAAGTCTTTTATGAATTTGTTAGCATGATTATTTTTCTGTTTAGGTAAAATACCAAATACAATTTTTGGGCGGGGGTGTCTGCCTGAGTACCCACCAACAAAACGCCGGCACTACCTGTTTGTCGATTTGCAATTATGGTCATTCCTTCGCAGCTTCTCAGTTGGTAATTTGCCTAGGATGTGAAAACATGGATGAGTCGTTAGTGCCATGCCAACCACTGAGACATACTTGTTCGTGTCTTATATTGTCAAAGGCGTATAAGCGTAACTCAGAATACCGTCATCAACGAAGCTGTGAAGTGGGTTTGAGCTGATTGAAATATCTAGCAAACATTTTTTTACATCCACGCTAATTTATGCTTGGCAACCGGCAATAATGTATTTTATTAACATTAATCATTCATTTAAATCACGTTTCATTAGAAATTACTTGAGGAAGTAAGCGACCGGATCCTACTTGATACACGAGTTTTGGGGAATTAAAACAGCGCGCGCGCAAAGCGCTGATTGGGCCATCATCAAATCCAATAAACAAGAAAATACTTAATACATAAGTAACCAGAAGAATATTTTAAACTTAGGAAACAAAATAAAATAACATTTTGACATTATTGATATTGTTGTGGTTTTTCGGCTAAAATTGATCGTGAGAAAATTTGCATAGATATTGTTAATCGTCTATCAAGCAAAATCTGACAAATCTTTGTTTTAAATAAACGTGGAAGTAGTAGTAAAGATTTATTTTTATTGGTATTATTTCAGGTTTAACCAGATTAGATGAGGAGCAGTGGAGCAAAACTTGATGCACCTACTTTGAACTGAGGTGACATTTTTTGGATTCGTGACCACGATCACGGATATACAAGATCAGGGTCTATATATGGCTAAAGCCCCCGCTCAAAAACGTGCCTCGGAACAAACTGAAAAATCTGAAAGAACAAATTGCTTATCCGGTTTCGTTCCGTGGTTCCTAAAATTAGAAAATTTTCGCATGGTTTTAAAATAAATAAAGAAAAGAGCCATAAATTAATTAACACAAAACTACTGCAACGTGATTTTTTCTGTTCAGATACTGAAGTCAAAGTCGCGGTAGCCGCAGTCTGTTCTTACTGATTTTGGCATACAATTGCCGGGTATCTCCAGATACGTGCCTAAGAACCAATTAAAGGTTTTGAATAAAAGCAAAATTAGTTTAGTTAAAAATGTTGGTGATAATTGCAGTGCTCGTTTCGTTTGTGACAGCTTTGCTGGGTTATGTATACAGCAAATTCGCCCGAACTCTGGAATTGGCCAAACAGTTCGATGGGCCTGCAGCTTGGCCCATCATTGGCCATGGCCATTACCTTGTAGGAAGGGAGCCACACGTTTTTGTTGAGCTCTTCTTTGAAATCACCGAGAAATATCCCGGGTGTTCAAAGATATGGATTGGTCCAGAGTTCAATTTGTTCCTGAGTGATCTGGACTTGGTGGAAAAGGTCCTGTCCAGTACTAAGCTCATTGATAAATCGGATCAATACAGATATTTAAAGCCGTGGCTCAGAGATGGATTACTGATAAGCAAAGGTAGGTGGATAAGTACTATGTTTAGTGGAATCATTGAGTACCTTTGTTTAAGGAACGAAATGGTCTAAGAGGAGGAAAATCATTACTCCAGCTTTCCACTTCCAAATTTTGGAGCAGTTCATCGATGTTTTTGAGAAGCAAGGAGATATCATGATTGAAAGTTTATTGAATTTTAAGCCCGGAGGTATCATTGAACTCTACCAATGGGTGTCGTTGTGCGCTTTGGATATTATATGTGGTAAGTAGCCGCTTATTACTTTAACCTTGGAAAATAGTTTTATTGCAAATAAATAAGTGTTGGTGATAAATATAAAATTTGATTTTATTGACAAAATTTTAGGTAAAATAAAATGAAAGGATATACATATGTACAATTTGAGTTATGCGTTCTAAATGGAAATACTAATTTTTGAATATAACAAAAGTGTGAATTACTCAATATCGAATGTTAGTTATCTAAAGATTAATTTAATTCTTTATGTGGCCGAATCATTCGTTGTTCTACCATCCGTCATGTCGTTGGTCACGTTGCAATTCCTAGTAGTAAGCTTAATACGGTGGATAGAGTAGTTTTGAGGCTATGAGGTGTCACGAGAGTGTAAAATGAGATGGCGATGAACCTTGCGTTTGACCTCATGCATGTTGTTATTGTGATGATTTATGCAGCAGTGTCATCTATTAAATAAAATAATTTGTAACGATTTTTGTTGGTGCGCAATCTATTGGATATACAATGAACTGTGATTTGTGAAAAATGTGAAAGTTGTGGAAAGTTCTATAGCATGAGTCTTAGCTGTTCTTGATGATGTAACAAATTTCATTAGAAACACTTCATAACTCCAGCTGAGTTGAGCTGAGCTGACTGAGCCACACTAAATTCGTTCGTAAATGCATGTGTATAATTATTTGATGCGATTATCGATTCATCTTGACTAATCCATATCACTTCTTTTTGTTATAAGTGTGTTTTAAACTGACCCAATAAATAATCTCCGCACCCCCGCAACTTCACTTGTTTTTGTTTTAATACATTCTAAAGTATAAAATAAATAATTTTTTGTATAAAGAAATATTATAAGTAATAAAAAAAAGCAGAAATTCAAATTAATATTATTGCCTTAGTAAAAAAAACATAACCTGTTTTCGCGTTTTTCGTCCAAGATTTTTTCAGCACTATAGCGTCATTGATTCATAACCCGCTCGAATTTTGTTTCAACATGCTGATGTAATGACCTTTGCTTTGCTCAATTTTAATATAATTTTTATTATTCAGTTCGAATAATTTTAGTTGTCTGATGACAACAGATGCTACCGAAATTATTAAAAGAAAAACGTGAGCTCTGATTAAAAAAATTATATTATAAAGTTGCTTTTCTATTGAAGTATATTAAATTAAGCTAAAGGTTAGGGCACAAAACATAGAGAAAACTGGGAAAAACCGTTCAAAGTCACGTTTTTTTGTTTAACGCAACTTACATATGTATTTGTTATTAACCTCGCAGTATAGGGAAGTTATTATAATCGGTCCGAAAAAAGAAATCGAAATTTTCAACGTATTTTCCTCTTTCAGGTACCGTTCGTTTAAACGACGCACAGTGGGGCTCGCTCATAGAAGGTTCTGCTCAAAACTCAATTTTCAAAATGTGAAAACTTTTCAAAAAAATTGTATCATCGTTGTTGTTATAATGTATCAAATCACGTGTAGAAATATTAAGTCGCTGACTGCTATGAGTCATCGAGCGCATGAGCATAAAGTTCATAGTTCAGGCAAAATAATACTTCTGCGAAAAAGGAATACCAGTTTATGCGCGATATAAAAACATTAATTTCTAACGTTTGGTTTAACGATGAAATCTGTGGAAGTGTATTATGTCGGTGATCAAGCAAGGTATATTGATTCTTCTATAATTTTGTATTATATTATAAGTTCTTTAGTTTATGATATAGGGCTTAAAATTTGTGGTAGTATGTATTTTTTTGTAGCGGGTTTTTTTAAATGACATTTTCTCGAAAACGCGCAAAGTTCTATTTTTGAATCTTTTTTTAATTATAAACGGAAGGCTTTGAACATTAGTTAATCGAAAAAATTAGCAATAGAACTTTGCGCGAGAAAATGTCCCCGCAACGGATACGCTGCTGTCGATGCCGCTTTAACGGCGAGTTTTTAAGGTGTTAAATCAAACCTTACATAAACTTCATAAAAAGGTTGTAGAGCTCTTTGCTAATAACTTAGAAAAAATTCTAGGACCACTGTGGGCCTGGTTCAACCTTTTTTCTTGAAACAGATGTTTTTACATTTTTGAGATTTACTCGAAAAGTTACCATTACTTTTTCATGAAATTTTTATCGTAGGTGGGCACCATCAGAAGCCATTTTAAGCCATGACAAAAGGTTCTACGATAATTACACTCCCAATAATTAAATGTCCAAAAATTGCCATTTTTGGCGATTTTTGATTTTTTTTTGCAAAATCCTGTTCATCATCGATCATTGCGCTCCTTTAATCCCTCATGGGACATGTAGGGACATCGTCCTACTACTTCCGGTCTTACTTAGCCAAGGAGACTTGTTACGAAAACATAGTCGACTGAGACTAAGTAAGAAAAATAAATAATAAATTTTCCATGTTTCTGACAGTTAAGTTTTTTCCAAAAAAGCATAATAATATTATTGATTAATAAAAGAGTAAAAACTAAATTAATAAAATTCGAAGTTGATATAAATAAGATAACTTAAGAATAAATAATTATAAAAACAATCTGTGTAATTTAAAAGTTGAATATAATTCACGTGTATGTTAAAAACAAGAACTTGGTAGTTTCCATTTAAAATAACAAAAAAACTAAAGAGGAAACTATAATTGGTGACCCCGGAAGAACCTGGTGAATTAGAAAATCAGAAGTGAAGATTAGAGAAGAACAAAAGTAGCTTAGGCACGATATTCCGTATTTTAAATAAGGACAATTCAGAAAACTGCACACGCTGGAAGCACATCAGTAGCTGACTCCTTATATTAGCACAAAAATTATAAGATAAGTGATTATTTTTGAAGTAGAATACATATTTCACTATATTATAAAGTTTCAAGGAATTTAGGAACATTCATTTATTGAGGTTATAGAAGTGAATGTTCAATTTATTTAATTTTCTTTTGTGTGTTTTATTAAATGTAAAGATTTATTTCACCACTTCTCTGTTTATATAGTTAAAATTGAAATTTTAATTTCTCTGTTGCATCTATAGTGCATTGTTACGGCTACGAATTTTGTTTAATTTTGTTTGATCATATTGGGTTTTTGTTTTCTCATTGTTTATTGTATTCATTTCGTGTGGTAAAATGGAAAGACAGAATTATTTGGACAACTCTTTTGTGGTAGATCTAGAAGAATCCTTGGCCAGCCTGGAGGAGGGGCTGCCGAGTCGACGTAGGGTTCGGGCAGAAGTTGACGTAGCCTCAACGGCTAGATTCAATCTGCCCGAATTCCATCAGAGCGACCCGGCAGTCTGGTTCTACCAGGCTGAGGCTCAATTTGGGCTGAACGGGATAACTTCCGATAAAACGAAGTTGTCCCACATTGTGTCCGCTCTTCCGACGGAGGCGGCCAAGATATTGCTACATGCGTTCCCGGACCTCAGCTCCGCCTCAGCTATACGGATGCAAAGAGGCGGTTGCTGGAGCGATATGGTTTATCGACCAGAAACCGCCTCGAGCAGCTGTTGGCGGCGCATGAGCCCGGAGATCGCAAGCCCTCAGATTTCCTCAGGGGCTTGCAGAGTCTGGCATGGGACTGTCTCGGGGATGGCGAAGAGCTCATCCGGAGTCTTTGGGAGCGCAGGTTGCCCAGGGATATCCAGGTGGTGCTTGCCGCATCCGCGGACCAGTCCCTAGGGCAGCTGTCGAAGCTGGCGGATACAGTGTGGGAAATCACTGCCCGTTCAGCCCCCGCTCAGGTGTCAGAGGTGGGAAACTCGTCGTCCCTGGAGCAGGCCGTGCACTCTCTTCAACGCGACGTGCAGCAATTGCGGGCACTTGTGTTGAGGAGAGGGCAAGGCCGGGGCCAGGAGCAGGCGGGAAGGTCTACTGGTCAACGGCGACGGAGCCGATCTCCGGTTCAACAACCGAGGGATACATCGGCGGAGACCAGGGATCCCACCAATAGAGGAGCGGTCCCCAAACCTTCATCGGCACAAGCGCTACCGGGGACGCTCTGCTACTACCACTACTGCTACGGCAGTGGGGCAGAGCGGTGCACCCCACCGTGTGCCTTCAAAGGCCCTGGCTCTACAGCCAAAAAGGACCGGAAGATGAAGGGGGCCCGTCAACCAAAAAATTAAATTGGCGGGGAGTCGCCTCATCCGCGGGCGTCTCTCAGCAGAGACGCTCGTGTAGATTATTTGTCCGCGACCAGCACAATCAGCTCGATTTTCTGATCGACTCTGGCGCGGACATATCATTAGTTCCCAAGCACACATTTAGGGTACAAACAACATGCCCTAATTTACTTCTGCGGGCCGCAAATGGATCCACGATCCAAACTTTTGGCGCGAAGTTGCTGGAACTGAACCTAGGTCTTCGCCGACGGTTCATCCACAACTTCATCATAGCCAACACCAATAAAGCTATACTCGGTGCGGACTTTCTAACAAAGTTCGAACTCATCCTCGACTTTAAAAAGCGAGAATTCGTTGACTCACAGACCAGTCTTCGGACTGACGTCTGTGCAACTGGTGAGTATATACTCGAGAGCTTTGAATGCCAACATCTTGGCAAATATAAAGTATTGTTAATGAAGTACGCTTCATTAACACAACCACCAAATTTTAACCTACCGGTTAAACACAATGTGCAACACCACATTGTTACTAATGGGCAATTACCTTTCGTTACCGCTCGTAGACTTCATCCTGAGAAGCTCAAGGTGGCGAAATTGGAGTTTGAACATGTGGTTCAACTAGGGATTTGTCGACCATCGTCGTCTCCCGCAGCATCTCCACTTCATCTGGTCCCTAAACGGGATGCAAATGATTGGAGGCCATGCGGCGACTACCGTCGCCTTAATGCAGTCACAGTGCCGGATAGATATCCAATCCCGCACATTCACAATTTTTCTGTGAACCTTCACGGATGCACGATTTTTTCGAAGTTGGATTTGGTACGTGCGTATCATAACATCCCCATTGCACAAGAAGACATGCATAAGACTGCCATAATAACACCTTTTGGTCTGTTTGAGTTTACTCGCATGCCATTTGGGTTAAGAAATGCAGCCCAGTCATTTCAAAGATTTATGAACGAAGTCACAAGAGACTTAGACTTCGTTTATGTCTATCTAGACGATATACTTATCGCTAGTAAATCCGAGGATGAGCATCTCACTCACCTCGAATTACTGTTTAAGGGGAGGTTCTCATCAAGCTCAACCAAAAAAATCGATTTTTTTTTGTTTAAAAAGTTAGTAAATTTCAAATTTCGCTCTCAAAAACCGTTTTGACGAAATTCATTTTTTTTAAAGTATAGTAAAAAAACCGGAGTCACCTTTTTACAAGAAGGTAAAAAAAACCGTATTTTTAGAAAACCGTATTTTTTAAGATGGGCGCCATCGTATCTCAAAAACTACTGCATATATCGCTTTGGTTTTTTTTTATTTGAAAGTTCATTAAATTTAGCGGATCCTGAACTTAATCGCAGATGGCTATTGTTATTATTTTGTTTTTTATAGCACTTTTAAGAGCAGAGAAATAGACGAAAAGAGGAATTTTTTTTCGAAAGTCCACCATTTTCGTAATTTTCGACTTTTCCTTAGTTGGATAGTTCAAGATCCTGTAAATGTCATGTATTTTATAAAAAGGTTTCATTTGTTGATCTCGGGTGATGTTTGGAAGCGGTAGAGTGGCGCCCGATTAGGTACTTTTTTTTTAGGCGAACGGCTTTACATGTAAATAAATAATTAACTATTCGATATTCTGCTCTATAAAAATTGGTAAACATACTTGAATATATACTTGATAACTACAAAAAAACTTGAGTGCTTCCTCAGCTTCCTTCCACGAAAAAAAAAAATCGAGAAAATCATGTAATTTTTGGGTCGCTAGATGAGAACCTCCCCTTAAACGCCTTGATAATTTTGGTTTAACAATTAAGTTATCAAAATGCGTTTTTGGGGTCAGTGAGATCAACTTTTTGGGCAATGGTATCGGCAAGGATGGAATCCTTCCATCACCCGAACGAGTCCAAGCAATTAGTGACCTCACAACTCCAACAACAGTCAAACAAATACAAAAATTTATAGGAATGGTGAACTTTTATCACCGATTTATTCCTAAACTAGCACAACTGCTAGTACCGATCAATGAACACTTGAGGGAACTCCTCAATTGTTCATCAACAACAAAAAATAAGGAACAACTTCCTTGGCCCGCAGAATGCCAACAAGCATTCCTCGACGTGAAAGCCGCAATGGCTGCAGCAGTGATGCTGATACACCCACTAGAGGATGCTAAATATAGCGTCACAACTGATGCTTCCGATTTTGCTATCGGAGCTGTGCTGGAACAATTTAACGGTCACAGATGGCAACCATTAGCTTTCTTTTCCAAGAAGCTATCATCTGCTGAACGAAACTATTCTGCATTTGATCGCGAACTACTCGCAATCTTTGCAGCAATAAAACATTTTCGGTACTTTGTTGAAGGAAGAAATTTCGTGGTCTACACTGACCACAAACCTTTAATACATGCCCTTCACACAAAAACCGAAAGATCTCCCCGCCAAACAAGACACCTGAGCCTAATTTCCCAGTTCACAACAGACATCAGACATGTCTCTGGGAAACAAAACGTTGTCGCAGATTATTTATCTCGCTCATTAGCGGCCGACAACGTTGACACAATCACCTTCGATTTGCCACATCTGGCGAAAGCACAAGAAGGTGACAAAGAGTTACAACGACTCCAAGAGCATCCCAGTAGTAGCTCAAAGGTAAAACTAATACTCACACCAATTCCTTTCACAACTCATGAAGTTTGGTGTGAGATTAGCACGGGTACATTACGCCCATATATACCTTTATCATTAAGAAAATTAGCATTCAATGCTGAACATAGCTTGTCGCATCCGGGCATACGTGCCACAAGGCAAGCTATCACTAAGAAATATTTTTGGCCAGCGATCAATAAAGACTGTAACAACTGGTCTAGATCCTGTATAGGCTGCCAAAAATCTAAAGTTTCGAGACACACCAAATCTCCACATGAAGCTTTTAATTTACCGAACAATAGATTCGAACATATCCATATGGACATTGTTGGACCATTGCTCCCATCTCGAGGATATTCATATATCCTAACAATCGTAGACCGATTTACGAGATGGCCGGAGGCATATCCAATGCGAGACATCTCTGCTAAATTAAATAAATTTTCCATGTTTCTGACAGTTAAGTTTTTTCCAAAAAAGCATAATAATATTATTGATTAATAAAAGAGTAAAAACTAAATTAATAAAATTCGAAGTTGATATAAATAAGATAACTTAAGAATAAATAATTATAAAAACAATCTGTGTAATTTAAAAGTTGAATATAATTCACGTGTATGTTAAAAACAAGAACTTGGTAGTTTCCATTTAAAATAACAAAAAAACTAAAGAGGAAACTATAGACATAGGGCGGAAACCGTTGCCCTCCAGCGGACTCTGTTTTGCGCGACAGCTCTCAGCTCCGACCAGGATCTCCCAGTTGTTGCGGCTTCTGTTAGTAGGGTTCTCCTCCACGTTGTTCTAGGTCGTCCTACTCGACGGGATCCTTGCGGATTCCAGTCAAGGGCCTGTTTGGCTAGATTTTCATTTTCGCGTCACAAGGTGTGGCCCACCCAATTCCATTTCCTTCGCCTGATTTGGTCGTCTATCATTTCTTGGCCGGCACGGCGCCATAGTTCTTCGTTTGAAATTCTATCTTGCCAGCGGATTTTAGGTTACGACGCAGGCATCTGTTGATGAAGACTTGTAGGCGCCCTGTGATGAATTGGGTGACTTTCCATGTTTCGCAACCATACAAAAGTACTGCCTTAACGTTGGAGTTGAACAGCCGCAATTTGGTGTTACTTGAGATCTCCGTTGATCTCCATATGCGGAACAGGCATGCATATGCGCTTCGTGCTTTATTTATTCTGGAACTGACATCTTCTTCTGCACCGCCATTTTCGGTAATAAAACTACCGAGGTAGCATAATTTATCGACCAGTTCCACGTCACGGTTATTCAGCGCAGTCCGTTCAATGGTGTTTGCATTTATCCGCATTTCTTTAGTTTTAGTCGAATTTAGCCTTAAGCCTGCTGGACTACTTTCTGTTGCCAAATTGTTTAACATGTTTTTGAGGTCCTGGTGTCTGTGGGCCAGCAAACAGATATCATCGGCGTAGTCGAGATCCTTAAGGCGGTCTACCAAACCCCATTGTATGCCGCCTGTTCTATTATCTAGAGCGCCGACAAGGATGTCATTTATTGCCATAAGAAATAGTAATGGCGAAAGTAGGCATCCTTGTCGTACTCCTGAGCTCACCTCAAAGCTGTCGGATAATTTTCCATTATGGAGAACTCTGCATTTGGAATTGTTATATAGGGCTTTTATCAATTCTATTATTTTATCAGGCAGTCCACGTCGCCGTAGTGCCTGCCAAATGAAGCTCCTATTAACCGAGTCGAACGCTTTCTCATAATCTACGAAAGCAAGGTAAAGGGGGGATCGGAATTCAGTAGACTGCTCCACTATTATTTTCAAGGTGTTAATATGATCAACACAGGAGCGGCCCTTCCTGAATACGGCCTGCTGCCTCCTAAGCGTTCGATCAACTGCCTCACTTATCCTAGATAGTAATATATGGGACAAAATTTTGCCCACAGTAGATAATAAACAGATACCTCTCCAGTTGTCGCATATTGTTAGGTCCCCCTTGTGTACCATTCAGGGCGGCGAAGAAGTAATCTCTCCATCTTTGGAGTTGCTCCTCGTCGCTGCGCAGCAGCCTTCCATCCGCACTCTTAACGGCATGCTTTTTAGTAGAGTGCTTTCCCGAGAGCTGTTGACGGCATGCGGTCCTCAAATTTTGCATACTCAACTACTTCCAGCGCCTGCACTAGCAACATTTTAATCAGCTTGGCTTTCGGGCTCTAAATTACTGACTGCTTGATAATTAGAAGGCAGGGATATGACATTTTTGACTTTTTGGGTTTCAAGGTAGTTTCGGGGCCTTTAGAGGATTAGTACATAGGGATATGGGGATTTCAATTTTGGGTTTCAATCTATTCTCCTACTTGCTTGGGCCCGGGGAAATTCATCCCAGTTGCCCCCTCTTTATGGCGGGCCTGGGATATGGTGAAATATACCTAGTGACAAGCCTTGCTTGAAGGACAGAACAGAATATAATAGGTCACGAGAAGTCTGGGGGTTTTGAAACAGATGACAATGAACTTCACCTTTGAGCTCTTGAGTGTTGTACGAGAACAAGCAAACTTATTGGGGGAAATTATTCTACAGCCAAATTGTTTTAGTTATTAACGAACTTCAAGAGGTAAGTGTGCGCAGGGTATGAGTATGAGTCAAGCGGGAGAGTCTTGTGTTGTTCGAGAAATATTGTCGGGCGGGCAGGAGGACGGTAATTTTGAGTGGAACAGTTACTATGGTAATAGCAATAAAACTTTGATAAGGTTGTTACAGTCCTGCTGTGGTTTTCCACCTCGAGGCGCCAGCGCAGATAAATGAGTTATACTCGGCATGTGTTGATAATATTCACTCTTTGTATAAGTGATACAAATCGTGAGGACATTGCGTTCTCCATGGATTGTCTTCATTGGATGAGCCATACATCCTTCGCAGAACTTTCCTCTCGAATATATCCATCTTCTCTGAGAATTTTTTTGGAGATACTCAAGCGTCTGGGTGTTGACGGATACTCCAGGCCCTTTATTGATCAGCTGCTGAGATGCAGGGCCATAAAGTCTGGTCTGGGGCTTTGAGAAGAAGTGAGACGGGTTGAAAGAAGCACACCGCAGGGTGGAATTCTATCGCCGCTCCTTTAGAATAGTCAAAGAAGTGTTGATAACCCTAAGGGGGGTGGGTGCAACAGGGCGGCCTATGCTGATGATATTGTGCTGGTGGTGATTGGCAAGTACATCTTAACAATAAGTGATATAGTGCAACAAGCATTGGAAAATCTTGTTCATTGGGCTAATACAAAGGGTCTAGGCGTTATCCCAGCTAAGAATGAAGTAGGGCTCTTTACAAGGAAGCATAGATTTGCCGATTTTCCTTCTCTAAGACTCTGCAATGAAAGACTGCAACTTAAGGAGGATGCGAAATTTCTAGGTCTGACACTGGATAGGAAATAACCCGAAGCCCGAATCTTTTAGAGGGAGTTAATAAGGCTCTCTTCTTATACCAAAGAACGATCGAAGTAAATTGGGGCCTTTAACCCCACATCGTCCACTGTTGTATACAGCCATAATCAGACTTATGCATGGCATATCGGTATGGTAGACTGAATTACAGAAGGTAACGTATCGTAAGATACTGTTAAGGGTCCAACGAACAGCTGAGCTGTACATTAGTGGTACAATGAGAATCACCCCAACAGCTTCGCTGGATAACTTATTGCATTTTATTTCTTTGAATATACGCCAGGACAAAGGCTTCTCTTGGATAGATTCTATATTAATATGGCCACTCATCCATCCTTATGAGGTTCGCCACCGTTGTGGACATCCTAGATTACACTACGCCTACGTGGACATGGAGAAAGTTTTCAACAGTACTAGGTTGCATTGTTTTCTGCAAAAACCTCTGTTATGAAATTCCACAAAGACGTAACGTTAAATGGATTGCATTCTAAGATTGCTAAAGATTGACGAAAATAGCAGTTTTCGCAAATAAATTGGTGCAGTGTAGCGGAAGTATTCCAGTTATTTTAGCATGTGGCCTTAGTTCACCGTTCCCTTGAATTGTAGGATTGCCAAGTGAGAAACACGTTAATAACAATTTATGTTCTTTTTATTTAACATTCAAAAATTCGATTTATAAATTTTATTAAAAAACTGTTCTTTGTATTTAACATTCAAAATTTCAATTTATGATTTTTATTAAAAAATTCACACACAAAAAAATATTGTTTTTTTTTTATTTAATTTATAATTCATCTTAATATATATAATTCACTATAGAGAAATACTAAATCCATAACATAACCACAAGATAGTTCAGACAATATATATTCCCACGTTGCAACCAAGAACAAAAAATATCCTTCTACCACATTTACATTCCACGAGGGACAAATTGCATTTCAAGAATTAATGACCCTAAGGTCATGACTAATTCTCCCTACAATTCTTAAGTGTCCTAAAGCGAACGATCGAATGAATCTGGCTGGTTGATGTTCCTCATTAAATAGGGTTTCAGGACCTGTGTCGATCGGCAGTTTTACCATAAAATGTATGTGGACATGCAGCGTACCCATAAAATTAGACGTATTTTTTTTATCATAAAAACTTATAGATTTTGCATCAATAAATTGCTAAAATTCTTTTCTTTCACGAATTGTTTTTATCCTTTTTTTAAATTCCTTTATTTTCTTAAAATTCTCTTTTTATTGTAGTTGCCATAATTATGGTTCATGTCAATTCTGGGTTTCCTTATCGACATGCAAAAAGGATTTTATATCCTTTTTTAATATTGGCTATCTCACTCCCACTCATTGGATAAATTTAAATAATAAAATTATTAAAATTCCCTTTAAGGGATTATCCTTCGCGATTACCTGGCATTGCTGCCCTTTCAGCATATGCTTCTTTAGCTGAATCGCGGTATAAAACATGAATGTCAGTTTCGGTTTGTTTGTTTTCATGGTTCGCGGCGGGCGCCAGTTTTTTGTGTTTTTTCGCGCGTATAGTGGTTTACTATTATTAATAATTCCTTAAAAACATGCGAGTAAGTATTTTCTTTGTTTTAATGCATGCCTAAGGGTTTGAAGTCCCTTATTTACTTTTCTATTGATGAATTTCTGTTTTGGTGGTGACAACTGTCAAAATTGGAAATTCAGTATTAAATTTCATTAAAATTTCATTAAAATCCCCTTTTTTCCAATATATTTCATATTTAATATTTCTTGTTAATCCTTCCATTATAATTACAATTGCTTATTTAAAAATTCATAAAAAAAATTCATATTTTAATGCTTAATTCTAGGTTATGTTATTGTTATTTGTATTTGACTTCATTTTCCGATTTATTTTGTAGATTTTTCGTGGTTGCCTATATTTGGATTAGGAATGCTTATGAGGTTCCCAGCTCAGGTAAGTGCGAATACCTTTCCTTTTATAGACACCTTTAAATTTATTTTTTGTTTTTTAGGACTTGTGCCGAACATTCTCCCCCTTCTTGAATGGACACATTCAACAGCTTCCTCACGATGCCTCTTTTGTGGTAGTGAAATAGCCTTAGTTGACCATCGGGCTTTACCTTCAGTCGCACCTGATATTTGTCTGGGAGATTGAGTGTTTTTTCCTTCTTCTTTGACCTTAATATGGCGTCGAAATTGATTTTTATTAATACGTCTCGGGTAAGGTATACGTCGACTCCTTCGCGTGTTATGAAGCGCTGATGGGTATTTTCGATGCGTGTTTGCAATTCCTTGATGGTTGTTGTAGGTCTCAAAAGCATCAGATTCGGCTCGAGTGCTCCATTTATTACGGCTGGTTGCGCTAACGTCGTCGTGGTGTGCCTGGTGGTGTTCTTCAGATGCCTCGTTGGATGATCTCTGGCTGCTGTTGATGGTTTAGCTGCTTGCGGTTGCTTATCTGCTTCACGGGAAGTTGAGGTAGCATTGTCCGGCCTGGGTCTGCAACTGGGCTCAGCGTAAAATTCTGGATCTGGCTCGTCATCCATCGAAAAGAATATCCTTTCGGATAATATTAAGGTATCTTCATCGTAATCCATCTGTAAACAAGAGACGTTAATTAATTTGTCTTGGGTTTGAGGACAACACAACACGAAGTGACGGACAACATTTGTAATTGTTAGTATTAGACGCCACTAAGTTGTCTCTATTGGCAGGCGGGATAGCTTGACGACTGGCCGTCGCAAACTGTTGGTTTGAGTTTTTATCTGCGCGACCCTGATGAGCCCATCTGGGCCTGGATAAACTTCTTCGACCACACCTAATGGCCATTTTGCTGGGGGCATCGTTTCATTGGTGACCAGCACGACGTCCCCAATTTGGAGGTTTCTTCTTTCTTGGTACCACTTAGGTCTGGTTTGGAGTTGATGTAGGTATTCTACTGACCATTTTTTCCAAAAATATTGTACCCTTTGTTGTAGATGTTTCCATCTCTGCAGATGTGAAGACTCAATGGAGTAGTCGGGTTCTGGCAACATGGTTAAGGCCTGGCCTATAATGAAGTGTCCTGGTGTTAGTATCACGGGGTTACTAGGATCAGTGCTGATATAACAGAGCGGACGCGAGTTTAATACTGCTTCAATTTGGGCAAGCAATGTTGCATATTCTTCGAACGTATATGCCTGGGTGCCTATACTCCTTCGTAGGTGATTCTTTATAGATCGTACACCTGCCTCCCATATGCCTCCAAAATGGGGAGCCGCTGGAGGATTAAAGTGCCATTCTATTGCTTGTATAGAGAAGTATTTAGCCGCTTCCTGAGTTGCATCCAAGATTGCCTTTTTCATCTCCTTGTCTAATATGGTTTTTGCTCCAACAAAGTTAGATCCACAATCAGAATAAATATCTGTGGGTAAGCCTCGTCTGGAAATAAATCTTTTTAAGGCGGCGATAAAGGCTTCTGATGTTAACGCAGAAACTAATTCAATGTGTATGGCCTTTGTAGCCATGCAAACTATGATACACAAGTATGCCTTCAATTGTTGTGCCTTTCTGAGGGATGAGGCCTTGACTGTTATAGGGCCAGCATAATCTATGCCAACCTTGGAGAAGGGTTTTGAAATGTTGACTCGAGCTGCCGGTAATTCCCCCATTAATTGTTGGCAGTTCTCCTTACGGAATCTCGTACACGTAACGCATTGGTGTAGCCTACTTGAAATAGCTCGTCTGGCATCTAAGATCCAATATTTGTTTCTGCTGGTAGCTAGTACCAAGGATGTTCCCCCATGTAAAGTTTCGTGATGAAGTTTATCGATGATTAGATTCACTACATGATTATTCTTCGGCAATATGATTGGATGTTTTTGTTCATAGGAAATGTTGGCGTGTGACAATCTTCCCTTTATCCGTATTAGTCCTTGCTCGTCCATGAAGGGGCTTAACTGTAAGAGTTTGCTCTTGTGTGCAATTGCTTTATTTTGCGATAGATCCTTATGTTCGCCTGGAAAGCTTGCCCTTTGCACTAATCGTAATATGGTAACTTCGGCCTTGGAGAGTTCGCTGCGAGAAATTAATCCAACTCGTTTAGATGATGCCTTAGTACAATTTTCCTTGAAGCGTAGTAGATGGGCGGTGATTCTGATCAATTTGTTGTAAGACGAATATTTATTTAGTAGTTCCGCTTCTATTTCAATAACAAAAATTGAGGTGGTATTTCTTTTAGCTTCTAACTCTGTTTGGTCTTCGCATTTTGATACTCTTGGCCAGTGGTTCTCTTCCTTAATGAGCCATGGTGGACCTCTCCACCAAATGTCCTTGTTGATTAGATCATCTACAGTGGTGCCCCTGGACGCCAGATCAGCAGGATTTTCTTCGGTGGGAACATGCTGCCAGTTTTCATATTTGATGTTATCTTGGATTTCCACGACCCTGTTGGCGACATAAGTTTTCCAACGAGATGGATGTTCCCTTATCCATTGTAATACGATCATCGAATCGGTCCAGGCGAATATGGGGACATCCTTAAGTTCCATGTCGATAATAGTTGTTTTAATTAATCGTGCAAGAATTACTGCGCCGTTTAATTCTAGCCTCGGAATGGTAGTTGGCTTAGTGGGTGCCACTCTAGTTTTCGCAGTTAGTAGCATGGATGTAGTGCTGCCGTCTTCTTGTGTTGTTCGCAGGTAGAGCACAGCCGCGTATGCCTTTGTGGAAGCGTCGCAAAAACCGTGTAACTGAACCTTGGCCTTGGTGGTGTATTGTATCCAACGTGGAACTTTTATCCTAGGCAGATTTTTTAGGTCTCCCTTAAATTTATCCCAATGTTCCTGAATAGCCGTTGATGCTGGAGCGTCCCAAGAGCAGCCCATTATCCACATTCCCTGCATTAGTAATTTTGCAACAACAATTATTGGAGCAATCCACCCAAGGGGATCGTACAATGATGCGATTTCAGAAAGTATGGAACGTTTGGTGGACACGACTGGTGTTGGTTTTAGGGCGATCTTAAAACTGAAATAATCCTTTGTGGGCCACCATTGAATACCTAAAGTTTTAATTGATTCCAATTCGCCGATAGCTAATGCTTCCTTTATTTCGCAGTATTCTGATGGCAGGTGAGCTAATAAGTTTATTTCGTTGCTAGCCCATTTCCGGAGATTGAATCCTCCTGCCTTCATCATTTTTATAAGTTCATCTTGTAGGAGTCTAGCGCTGGGTATGTCATCCGCTCCTGTTAATAGGTCATCTACATAGAAGTCCCTCAGAGTAACGTGAGATGCTAAAGGCCAGTTGTTTCGTTCATCTTCGGCTAACTGCTGCAGGGTTCTTACCGCAAGATAGGGGGCAGAAGACGTTCCGAAAGTGACTGTTTTAAGTTCATAGTCCTGTGGTTCACCGGTTGTTGGATGTTTCCAAATGATTCTTTGGAAAGCTCGTTGATCAGGATGAACCCAAATCATTCGGTACATCTTTTCGATGTCCGCTGTTATTGCCACTTTATGTTTCCGCCACTTCATTAGAATTGCGAAGAGTTTTGGTTGTAGGGTTGGTCCTTTTAACAGGTGGTCGTTTAAGGATGTGCCATTTGTGGTTTTACAGGACGCGTCAAACACGACTCTCAGTTTTGTTGTCGTGCTGTCCTTGAACACCGCATGATGCGGAATATAGTAATGGGGGCTATTGGTCAAAATGGGAGTTACCTTTTCCATGTGATCGAGCTGTATGTACTCATCGAGACATTTTGCATAATCACTGGACAAGTCTGGTTTCCTTTTAAATTGGGTTTGCAGAGCTTTGAATCTGGTTAGCGCTTGTGGACGTGATGCGCCTAATTTGGGAAGTTCATTATTTACAAAGGGTAAGGTTACTTGATATTGACCATTTGTAGTACGCTGGTAAGTAGTCTGAAAAATAGTTTGACATTCTAATTCGTCCCTTTTGATGACCGGATGCGAAGGAAATTCTTCAGTTTCGAAAAATTGTTTTAGTTGACAATTTAGGTCGTTTTCCGTTGTTGCCATAAGCGATATGGCTTCCTTATGCGAACGATTTTTTGTTGGGCCCATTAAAATCCACCCAAACATTGTCCTAATTGCCACTGGAGATGTCTTGTTTCCGCGTACGATTCCGTCTTGCACTATTTGTGAATAAACGTTTACTCCCAACAAGGCATCAATTTTACCGGTTTTCCAATACGTTGGATCAGCTAATTCAAGACCGTGTACATGACGAAGATTTCCCCTTGAGAGTCGTTGTTTAGGTAGTGGATCCGTGATGGTTTTTATGACGAAGAACGTCTCTTCGATTGTTGGTCCATTTGAATTACTGGCTTGTAATTGTAGGGTTGTTTCTTTGGATGAATTGTCTGCAGGAATGGCGCCTATGCAATTGATGATGATAGAGGTAGGGGTGCATTGTGCAGCTAGTCTTTTACAAGCTTCTTCAGTCAGGAATGAAGATTGTGACCCTGGGTCAACAAGACATCTTAACGTGCTGGTTTGCCCTCGACCGCCTCTTGCAACTACTAGTGCGGTTGACAGTAATGCGTGTATGTTTTGACTTGATGTGAAGGCCTGAGTAACGTTGGGTGTGGCAGCGCTGTGGCTATTACCTTCTTGATTGGATTCGGCTTGACTTGATGTGGAATCCTTGGAAGTGCTCTTGGAGCTTAGAAATTGCGATGTGTTTCGTTCGCTTGATGTTTCTTGATGTAGTGACGTATGATGTGGCTGGTTACATTTGAAGCATTTATATTTGCTTGTACATTTTGGTTGCATGTGGTGACTAGATAAACAATTCAGGCATCGTCCTGCGGATAAAATGGCTTTCCGTTTGGCATCGAGAGTCATCCTTTTATACTTGAGACACCTTTGAATGAAATGCTTTCCTCCACAGGCAGGACATCCTCCTTCCTTGGTGCTATGGTAGGCTGAAGTTTTTTCGAAAGTTTGACCCTTAGGCTTGACCTGTGCTGATTTGGGATTTATGACGTCCGCGATCGACTCCAGGACATTCAATCGAGTGCTTAAGAAGTTCTTGAAATCGTCGAAGGTTGGTAAATTCGCATTTGCTCCTTGATCCTCCTCCCATAATTTTAAGGTGTGAAACGGAAGCCTTTGGACCAGAATATAAATTAATAAAGTGTCCCAGGAACTAGTGTCCACCTTCAGGCTCTTTAATTGTTGTAGGCATTCTTCAGTGGTGTCGATCAAGGATTTGATACCCTTATTCGTTTCGATGGCTAATTTTGGTTGGTTTACTAGTAACTTGAGCTGATGGTTGACTAAAATGCGGGTGTTTTCAAAGCGTCTCCGCAATTTGTCCCATGCTGGCATATAATCATCGTCAGTAATTGGAATGTGGCGAAGCACTCTTTCGGCTTCACCTACTAGACATGATTTCAAATGATGCAATTTTTGCACTGGTGACAGCCTTGAATTGTTGTGTACCAGAGACATGAACATATCCGAGAAGGGTCTCCACATATCATAATCTCCATTGAATTTCGGAAGTGAAATTCTTGGAAGTGAAGAATCATGATGTACCACGATTGATGTGGAGGAGTCATTGGCCCTGGTGTCGACTGGATTTGCTTCTACCTTGAACTTACGTAGGCCCTCAATTAACTCACTCAAATATTCTGAGTACTTCAACTCAGTATTACCAAAATGATCTTCCTTTACATGCGCATGTTCGGATTCCTCGTCAGGAGTCTCCTCACATATTGCTTGCATTAATTGAAGGTCTATGTCGGCATATTCATTCCAGAGTTCCCTTAATTCTTCCTGTCGTAACTCGAAGAATCCCTGTGTGCGTTTGGCTATAGCTGTTTTTTTGCCATTCTCAATACACTTTTCTATTCGCTTCCTCAAAGTGCGTTCGTGAACAATTAATTGCTTTAATGTTGCCATGTTACCGTAAAATCCACCAAAAACCGCAATTATTTTAAATTAACCCAATATAAATTAAGACAGTTGATATACGGTGCAATCCAAACCGGAGAAAGATGAACGGGCCAAATACAGTTCCTGGATGGAACCACCAAAATGTTTTCTGCAAAAACCTCTGTTATGAAATTCCACAAAGACGTAACGTTAAATGGATTGCATTCTAAGATTGCTAAAGATTGACGAAAATAGCAGTTTTCGCAAATAAATTGGTGCAGTGTAGCGGAAGTATTCCAGTTATTTTAGCATGTGGCCTTAGTTCACCGTTCCCTTGAATTGTAGGATTGCCAAGTGAGAAACACGTTAATAACAATTTATGTTCTTTTTATTTAACATTCAAAAATTCGATTTATAAATTTTATTAAAAAACTGTTCTTTGTATTTAACATTCAAAATTTCAATTTATGATTTTTATTAAAAAATTCACACACAAAAAAATATTGTTTTTTTTTTTATTTAATTTATAATTCATCTTAATATATATAATTCACTATAGAGAAATACTAAATCCATAACATAACCACAAGATAGTTCAGACAATATATATTCCCACGTTGCAACCAAGAACAAAAAATATCCTTCTACCACATTTACATTCCACGAGGGACAAATTGCATTTCAAGAATTAATGACCCTAAGGTCATGACTAATTCTCCCTACAATTCTTAAGTGTCCTAAAGCGAACGATCGAATGAATCTGGCTGGTTGATGTTCCTCATTAAATAGGGTTTCAGGACCTGTGTCGATCGGCAGTTTTACCATAAAATGTATGTGGACATGCAGCGTACCCATAAAATTAGACGTATTTTTTTTATCATAAAAACTTATAGATTTTGCATCAATAAATTGCTAAAATTCTTTTCTTTCACGAATTGTTTTTATCCTTTTTTTAAATTCCTTTATTTTCTTAAAATTCTCTTTTTATTGTAGTTGCCATAATTATGGTTCATGTCAATTCTGGGTTTCCTTATCGACATGCAAAAAGGATTTTATATCCTTTTTTAATATTGGCTATCTCACTCCCACTCATTGGATAAATTTAAATAATAAAATTATTAAAATTCCCTTTAAGGGATTATCCTTCGCGATTACCTGGCATTGCTGCCCTTTCAGCATATGCTTCTTTAGCTGAATCGCAGTATAAAACATGAATGTCAGTTTCGGTTTGTTTGTTTTCATGGTTCGCGGCGGGCGCCAGTTTTTTGTGTTTTTTCGCGCGTATAGTGGTTTACTATTATTAATAATTCCTTAAAAACATGCGAGTAAGTATTTTCCTTGTTTTAATGCATGCCTAAGGGTTTGAAGTCCCTTATTTACTTTTCTATTGATGAATTTCTGTTTTGGTGGTGACAACTGTCAAAATTGGAAATTCAGTATTAAATTTCATTAAAATTTCATTAAAATCCCCTTTTTTCCAATATATTTCATATTTAATATTTCTTGTTAATCCTTCCATTATAATTACAATTGCTTATTTAAAAATTCATAAAAAAAATTCATATTTTAATGCTTAATTCTAGGTTATGTTATTGTTATTTGTATTTGACTTCATTTTCCGATTTATTTTGTAGATTTTTCGTGGTTGCCTATATTTGGATTAGGAATGCTTATGAGGTTCCCAGCTCAGGTAAGTGCGAATACCTTTCCTTTTATAGACACCTTTAAATTTATTTTTTGTTTTTTAGGACTTGTGCCGAACAGCATTGTTACATTTTTTCATTTCTTCTTCGACCCAAGGGAGTCTAGATGTTTCCTCATTGTTCTTATGATCCACATCTAGCCTTGTTTCGTCAATCAAAAGTAGTTACCATATTGTCCATCCTATTGCGAGGCTGTAGTTTCAGTTTCTGTAATCCGTAGATACTATCGTGCGATGATTAGCCTACAACGATAGTTCATTGAATTTTACCTCAATGAAAGGCCGGCCCAGTATAGCCATTCATAAGGTCCTGTTAGTCGTATATGTATATTTGAATATGTTGCCCAGCTCTCACGAGGTAGGAAGTAGGGGTTGGATATTGAAAGCTAAAGAGAGATTGGGTCTTGTAGGAGTTCGGAAATACTGAGGGAGAAGGATTGTTCCACAGTCGAGATGTTCCATTTAAAAACGAATTTCTGATTTGTAATGAGCGGGAAAGTCGGTTTGTAGGCAGAATCAAAGAGCCGAGCAGGCTCATCTGGTGTTGCAGGTATAAAATTGCTCTAGTGGCAGGAGAGGTTTATTTCGATGGAACAGTCGCTATGATAGTAGCGACAAGATTTTGAAAGGTCTCCTATGTTGACATAGCGGCTCAAAGGGTCGATTTTGGAGCACGTGGTTAGTCTCTTTCTATATCTGATCATGCCAAGATAGGTTTCGAAGCCCTGTCCCAAATAAGGGAGTTGTATTCGAGGAGAGGACAAATGAATGATTTGTATATTACAGCCAGAGTCGATTGATGGTTTTACCGTCATCTGAAAAGTTGTGAAGTGTGACAGTAGGTTAGCTATAAAGATTATAAATAGAGCAGATGACAGAATATCCCCCTTGGAACCCGGCAGAGAAATGGGGTGGAGTTCGTATAAGACGCCATAATCTATGTTTTGCCTGAATTGATTTGCTGGAAGAAGAACTGTAGAACAAGGTCAATACCAATGGCTTCGACTTTAGACCTGAATGCCATAATACAGCAGAATGCCATAATCTATTAAAAGCCTTTAATATCCACTAAATCGATTGTTTCTCGTTTAGAAGTATTAGATTCGATTCTAGATGTCCCATTAGCTTTATTCAGCTTTGTCGTCTAATTGCTATCAAGAGCTTGTTGGAGTTTCGGTATGGGCTGAGCATGTGGATATTTCAAAGAATACCAGACTGTATAATAGCGCAAAAAGTTTGCGCAGCGTTTTGGCTACAGGTGAGGCGCTATCCCTTAAAGCTATATATTAGCGAGTCCAGTGTATTTGTTGACATTCAGTTCTTTGATGCACTTATACACCTCGTGAGCTCTGAATTCTTAACTCTTTGACTTTTTAATTAAAACTTTTGCAATAAATTATTGATACTATTTGAATTATGTATTTCTAAATATTTTCTGTATATTACAATTATTACAAAATTCAAAGTACTTTTATTACAGTATCAGCAATGGGTGTGACGGCAAATGCTCAAAAGGATTCCGATTCCGAATATGTCAATGCAGTCCGCACGTAAATATTATTAAAAAAAATTTCTTAAATATTAGTTTATTTAAATTTATTTATTTAAAAGTATTTGTAATGTTTCAGGATATCCAAGGTATTGCACAAACGCATGTTCGATGTACTGTATCGTTTCGACTTTCTGTTCAACGTGACGCCACTGGCCCGGCAGCAGAAGAAGGCCTTAAAAATTATACACGAGTTCAGCGAACGCGTTATACTCTCGCGTCGCGAGGAGCTGCTAAAGATGAATAATAATAAATGCTTGGAAAACGAGAACGACTTCGGCCAGAAGAAGCGCAAAGCATTTTTGGATATCCTGCTGCAGTCCGAAATCGACGGGAAACCGCTAAGCAACCTGGACATTCGCGAGGAAGTTGATACCTTCATGTTTGAGGGCCACGACACTGTAACTTCAGCTATAACGTTCTGCTTGTATAACTTGGCGAAATATCCGGAAGTACAAGAAAAGGCTTTCCAGGAAGTTTTATCGGTATTTGGACGCGATAAGAACAAGCAGGCAACGTACGACGACCTTTGCAATCTTCGTTACTTAGAGCTTGTCGCAAAGGAATCGCTGAGGTTATTTCCATCGGTGCCGCTTTTAGGAAGGAAAGTTGTGGAGGAATACACCATAAGTAATATTTTGCAATAAAGAAAAACTCCTTTTTTTATACAAAATGTCCTTTTTGCAGATGGTAAAATCATACCAGCGGGAACAAACATTGGCATCAGTCCTTTAATGTTGGGTAGAATGGAGTCGATTTTCCCCGACGCCGAGAATTTCATCCCAGAGCGATTTGATGTTGTGAAGTGTGCCGACAAGATGAATCCTTTTGCCTTTGTCCCTTTTTCGGCCGGTCCTAGAAATTGTATTGGTCAGAAGTTTGCTATGTTCGAACTGAAGAGTGTTATCTCGAAGATACTCAGACACTTCACGATTGAGCATGTGCCGCAGATGGAGCCCGTTCTGATTGCAGAGCTGATTTTAAAAAGTAAGGACAGCATCAAATTTCGCCTCAGTCCTAGAGTTTATTAGGAATTAATTAATCATTTTTAATTATAGTGTTTTTTATATTTTTTTTAACTAAATAGTAAACAATAATAAACCAAAAATATGTTGTCTTTTAATAACATTTGTTCGATGAGGAACCACCAATAATGCATCATCTGCAGCGCTCTGACTAATTGGTGGGTTTCATAAGTGAGTGTAGCGGAAAAATGGGTATCTATTGAGTAGAGGCAGTGCTGGCGGATCGTGTTGGGCCCAGGTGGGTAGTCTTAGAAACTGATCCCCTTCGAAATTGTTTTTTGGCAACAACCATTCTTTGAAGGTAGATCACTTTCTTGTGAGTTTGAAGATGGGCCCACGGTGTGTAGAACTACATATGGAGTTCCGTAGATATCTATCCTGGGTCCCTACCTGTGGATCGCAATGTATTTAGGCTACGTTTCCTAAAAGGAGCGTTTCGATCCAGATCTTGATGGTCAGACGCATCTTGCGGCCGATACCCAAATACCAATGCCAAGCATCCAATGTTCGCATTTGGCCATGTTCGGGCTTTTGTCGATGTTGACTCAATCACTGGAAGCCAACAATTAAATGAAACTTTCACCGCATAGTTTAGAGCCGGCTTAAGAGATTAAAACGCGCTCCGAAAGCGACTTAAACGTGTCCCGATGTTCTCACGCAGAGAACTGAAGCTTTGCTGAGCAGCAAACTTAAAAAACAAGTGTTCGTAAGATTCAAGGGGGCCGATTAGGTACCAGGAACTGATGATGGAGGCCCAATTTTAAAGCACACTTGAAAAGCATCGCGGATAAGACTTTCGCTATTTGTTCAGCATTTCCAAAAATGCTTTCCAACGTGGAGGCGCTAGAGTGGGTGAGTGTGTTTAGCTCACTCTTGCTTTAGGCAGTGCCAGGACGGCGTTTAACAGGACGGCTAACAACAGAAAATAGATGACCAAGTACAGACTAAGCACCTTCCGTGAGTGCTGCGCGGTGCGCCAAAACAGTGGGGAGTTTTACATGCAGGCTGAGGAATGCCAATTCCATACACATCTACATTTCGTGTATGGATAAAATGAATGAAAACACAGAAGAGGGCATTAAGAAAGCGAACATAGCGCTTTTCGTTTGCAAAAAATCCATTGGGAAGAAATGGGGCTTCTCACCTAACATAGTATGATGGATCTACATAGCGATCGCCGCCCAATTATCCTTTACGGTGTTTTAGTATGGTGGCCAACCCTGAGTAAATCCACCTCATAACAGGAGCACTTCACTCCATTCCTACAGATGCCCTAAATGTTATGTTATACCTCCCTCCATTAAATCTTGTGGCAAGCAACCATCGCAGCCCTTAGAATGAAAGAATCTGGTTTTTGGACCGGAATCAGGGGAGGGCACACGACTTCTGCATACCCGAGATTTCCTTCACGAGGAGCTACGGAGTGAACATCCCTTCACATCGTGAATGGAGAAATAGACCACACAGTTTTCAGGGTGCCATAAGCTTCTTTACTGATGGCTCTAAACTCGAGAGTCGGGTGGG
The DNA here is from genome assembly GCA_949987705.1 of Thereva unica. NCBI lineage: Eukaryota > Metazoa > Arthropoda > Insecta > Diptera > Therevidae > Thereva > Thereva unica. The sequence goes on along the minus strand of OX465284.1, from coordinate 31,970,806 downwards.
AGGAGGAGCATTTTCCCTAGAGCTTGGGATTGAAGTCTCCTTCACACTACCCGATCCTTGCCAGGTATACTAAGCGGAGGTTTTAGCCATACAAGAGGCTATTCTGCAAATCAACCAGCAAGGCGATAAGAACCGGACTGTCTACATTTTCTCAGATAGTCAGGCGGCTCTGAAATCCCTGCGCTCTTGCACAAACAGCTCCAGAGCAACCTCTGAATGTCGCACATCTCTTAACGAGATGGCTCAACAGTTGATGTCCCTCCTCGTATGCGTGCCCGCAAGCTGTAAAGCTGACAAATTGGTTTGGAAAGGCATGACCGCTACTCTCCTTTCCAGAAAAGGAAAGAGTTGGTATGCCTTGGGCCACTTTTAAACTCCGATGCAAACATCACACAATGCAACAAGTGAAAAAGCATTGGAGGGATATTAATAAATACACTTTGGCCATATTAACCTGCCCCTCTTACGATCTCAGGCGGACCACTTCACTACTAAGCCTTGGGGGACAATACCTCTCAGTTATAGTGGAAGTGCTGACCGGACACTGTCTGATAGGGACCCATGTGGTCTTGAGACCTACGATTTTTGCAGAAGCTATAAGAATCTGGACGAGGAGGAAAGTGTACTACATCTCCTCTGTCACTGCCCGGCCCTAAGCAGAACGAGGTTAACCACATTTGGTGAAACCTTTCTAAGCTTGCGGAAATCTCGAAGATTGGGATCCCGCAACTTAGAAGATTCATTTCTTCCTCGAGATGATTTAGCGAAGAAACGACACTTGAACATCAGGTTTAAAGTGGGATCACTATGACATCACAATGGGCCTATCCATTTGGCCAAAGTGTATGAGCTTAACACCAACAGCTCAGCCATATCTAACCTAGCCTAACCTAACCTATCCACAGCCGGGCGTTTTGTCAGTTTCTACCCTACACCTTGTATAAGTAATCTTAGTCAGACTAACGAGGTTAATTCAAGTATTGTTAAAAATGAAAGCCATAAAATGTAAATTTTAATTATTTAAATATGTTATATATCAACGAATTTCTAGAAGGAATACCAAGTATATTAGAAACTGAATTTATGAAAAGCGCTATTTGTATGGAAAGCAAAGCACAATGTTCCCTTCGAAAACAACAGAAAGCAGGCCAAATAGCCCAGTTGTCAGAGACTTTGACCCAGCACAAAATGAGATATCGCTGAAAATTGGGTCATAGTCTTATTGACTTTTTCTAAGGTATGCAATAGAACATCATATATAGGTTCGTCAGCTTTGGGGGTATAAAACGAACCGATGAATACGTGTTTCTTGCCGAATTTGACACGTATAAAGATATGTTCAAAAAATTGTAAGCCGTTGGTTGTTATGAGTTTACTTTTTAGAGTTTCCCTGACGGCTATTAGAACTCCTCCTTCTCTTGTGAGCCTGGAGGAATTGTAGTCTCTGTCGCATCTATAGATAGATAGGCAGTCTAGGATCTTCTCATTTAGTCTCATTCAACAATGTTTCGGTGAACACAAGTATATTAAACTGGCACGAATTTGGGTCTTTAAAGAGATTATTCAGTTTGCCTCTCATCCCACTGCAATTGTGATAGAAGAACCTTATACATATCTTCCGGTTGGCTTGGTTTAGGGTGAAGAGTCGAGATCGGGTTAGTCGTTGGAGAAGTGACTAGTTTGGGACGATAATATATATCTGCGCATTTCATCGCTTTTTTGGAGCTGTGACACATCTAGAGATCTTTTTTTTTAATTTTTATAGCATTTTTATTTTCTTAATTTATATCTAACCTAACACAGTAAGGCTGCTCGCACACTGCACAGTGGCGTAGCGTGGATTTGTGCCACCCGGGGCGAACCATAAATTTGCTGCCCCCTACTTTCGAATTGATTCTTTTAATTAATAAATCAAAACCCAACTTGAATTTCAAGTAATTTTCAATCCAAGAATTCAAGGCATCATGTAAACGCAATGAATCATATGTAACTAATGAATGTTCGGTATAGTGCGCGCCAAAATAAATGGGAATTTTACGCGCAGGCGAATCAATGACAACTCCCACATACATTAACATTCCGTGTATGGATAAAACTCAAGCGCATATGCATTTTAATTTCCCTTTTGAAACTCGTTTACCGGGAACAACACTCCACCATAGCATCTGACCAGGACAAGAGTCGTAGTGAGACGAATTGAATTTTTGATTGAAAATATAAATGAGCGGGTGATTTGGGGTTTTAAACGAACGGAATGACGAGGTGCACTTTTCTTTTCGAAGCTACTTTCGTGGAGAAGATTTGAGGCTTTCACTGCGCATCAAAAAAATCGATTTTGAGATTTCCAATTGTTTTGGCGCAGGCTATATCCGTGCTTCAAGGTTGGGCTGAATTATAAACTTTAACAAACCCAGAGAGCTTGAATCAGCAATTTCTCTCTGTAATTTATTTCAGTCTGTCTTTAGATAGAAAGCCTCGTAGACGACCGAGGTTAAGCTTAAACAATTCTCTGTCCAATATCTGGAGGTTTTATTTCCCATCATCGTAGAAAGGGGATTTTAAGGACAAATGTGGCAGCTGTTGGAGCCCTTCTCAAACTTCAGCATTTACAGCCCGCGTCATAAAAGAAGGGAATCTTAAAATAGCTGTTTCCATGCGCATTGAGAGTCTCATACAATATGCTCATTTATATTTTCAGTTAGCTGACTCGACCGTCATTGTCCTGTCCAAATTTCAGTAGATTTGTTTGTCTGCATTCTGTATTTCCAATTAATAAGACGTTTCATTCTCAACTCTAATATGGACAACTAGAGAAATTATGCCCTGCAAATAATCGAAAGAATTACGCCAAATAATTTACTAATAGAAAAGGGGTTGTCTTCCATCACAGGCGTACGCTTTTTTGATAATCCGTCAAATAGGAGAGTTTGGTTGGATAATTTTGATGCATCAACTTTATAGTCCAGAAATAAGACCAAACTTAAATGAAAAGTAACGCAGAAGTAAAGTAGACGTAACTTCCACTGAAGTAGATGTAACATCCACTTACTACCATCCATATTGGTCACTCTCATAATAAGCCGGCGTTTGGCTTTTTTGCGCCCGGTGCATATACATATTGCGCCCATATACATATTGCGCCCCCTTCATTTTTGTTCATTTTTTGATGGCAGTAAAGGAAAATGAAAGAAGACACAAACACTCATTTTAAATGAAGGCACGGAATTATTCTTTCACTTTTTTGAAATTGCGCCCTGTCCAATTGCGCCCAGTACAAATACATCAGTTGCACCTATGAAAACGCGCCCTTGCCTTTGTCCAATCAGGATTTGCTTCGCGATCTTGCTTTTGTGCTGAGTTTACTTACGCTTTAAATTCACAAAACTCTTCCGCTAATGCTGATTAATGCTCTCCGATGATTTTCATTGTAAGCTGCACTTCCTTAACTATTTCTAGCACTAATAATGCTACAAACTGGAATCTTCATAACGAAGTCGTTCTCCAATCCTTTATATTTCGAAGGATAATAGATGGTCACTGCACTGCATATATTGGTTTCTACGGTAGAGTCTTGCATAACAAAGCAGTCCACTTAACAGCCTTACTGGACATAGAAGCCGCTTTCAAAAACTTCAGAACAGAGGCGATCTAGGTGTTTCTCGCCGAAGTAGTGATCTATAATAGTACGACTTATTTGAATTACAAATCATGACCTATGGCACCGTGCCAGCCAAGAAAGGAAAGACGACAAAATCAGGCGAACTAAATGAAATTGCATTGGCCACACCTTGCAGAAGGCAATGGTAAAACGCACAGAAGGTGCATTTCGTGTAATATATGGCAATTGGATCACTTTTTCATTTTTTTTTAAATCTTAATTTCTGAAATTGCGCCCGGTGCAAGTGCACCATTTTCACTTATGAAAGCGCCGTCCTTGCTCTCATACATTTATATGGAATGGTACCTAACTTCACATGACTTCACTTCCCTTCCCATTTAGGTTTGGCCTATAGACACCATCAGCCAGGACATCGTGCTGGATGTGGCAATGGTTAGGGCCTGATGTTACCAGCAGCATCTCTAGCTCGATCCAGTTTGGCCGCCGCCCCCAACATCTACGCCGCCCGGGGCAATGGCCCCCTCGGCACCCCCCACGCTACGCCACTGACACTGCATCAGAATTTGTTCGATTTTGTGCGAATTCTGATGAAATTGTATGCTATTTCATCGGAATTCGCACGAATTCGCACAAATTCTGATCCAGTGTGCGAGCAGCCTAATCCCTCCAGCTGCGCGGTAGATACGTTCTACAAAAACAACGCGCAAACGGAAACCGCGCACTCTGAATCCCACTTTGTAGTAATTATGCGATTAAGTTCCAGATGTTGCAAGAAAAAAAAGCACTCTTAAATTTTCGTTTTAGCTTTTCTACCAACGAATAATGGCCGGGGTCTTTTCGAACCAAAAACTCGCACTACACATTATCGTTTTCTTTCTGCATGCTTCAAATTCCCTTATTAAACATAATCCATATAATAGTCCGGGAGGCAGTTGCATTTTGGATGGCCTTTTCTGACTTACTTTTTTTGTAATTGACAGTTTAGATAAGGCTGACAATAGAAACAAGAGTCAGAGACCACGATCATGGTGGGGGTGGTGGGGAAATAATGTACATATTGCCATGACCAGCCCCTCCACTACTCACGCAGCTGACGTTTAGATTATCAACTTACTACCCGAAAGGTGTAATTTCCAAAAGGAATAAATTTGCATGAAATGACCAGGCCACTTGCACCGCTAGCTCCGGGACTACTTCTTTCGTTCTTTCGTATTCTTTCTAATACCTATCTATAAGACATGCGTTATCTTGTTTACGCGCCCTTGAGTAAATCTATCAACTACTTCAACTATTTCATGTTATTTTTATGACATTTACAAACTGGGTCTGCGTCTCTTTTGAGTAGAGAATCACTCGCCAAAAACTTGGAATTAATAAGGCGCTCTTCGATTTGAAGTCGCTACTACGAGTCGTCATAGGATACTCAAAATGATTTGCTATAGCTTGTCTTTTACAAATCGATTTCGTTTCGATATCGATGTAGACTCGAAGTTTTCGCGACCCGTTCTCGTAATGTTTGCAGGGCGTCTACTATATGTATATACTTGCTACCCATATACTTTTAGTCACTTGGGTCATAAAAGCTATCAACTACGCATTATAACGAAATATACCGAAATATGGTAAATCCTCGGTTACTTCATCCTAATTTTAGGGGTTTCACAAAAATGTCAAAACATATTTTTCTTAACAACAACAATTATAAAAAAACGCGTAAATACGATTTTTTTTCCGCGCAGTCCGAAAATTTGGTATTAAAAACTTTACCGCGCAATTGCGAAATCGCGCAATCGAAAACCGCGCAGACGGAGGGATTAACGAATAAGAGGATTGTTGCTCTAGCAACGTGGTTTCGAATCAACTTGATTATGAAGTTGTCGATCCTATTAACAGGTCCTTTGTCATATAAGACATTGTTGGCGTGGAACTTAGTGAAGCCAGATTCGGGCGTTCAATAACATGTAGAGATCTAATAGATCAATGATGGACATGTCTAGATGCCATTTAGCTGAATCAAAAGTTAATAGAATTTATTGGCCTGAAGTAGTTAAAGCAGGCTATCTAAAAAATAGAGCACTTGTGAACACGAATACCAGAATATGTAGTTAAGAAAATCTAAATGGAAAATAAAACAAATCGTAGAATTTTATTAGGTTATTCTGATGTGGGCTATAGAGAACTAGTGAACAACAGAGTGGTTGATGCAAGGCATGTGGAAATTGTTAACGAAAATGCGCAGAGCATATATTTCAATGATGATAAAGCTGCAAATGACAGTTTTAGTGATGAGGCTTATAGAAGTCGAACACCGCAAGATACTATAAATACTGAATAAGTTTTACCAAGTACCTACAATTATTAATTGAACGATAACAGCGAATTAGAGTTGAGACGATCAACTAGGGTTCCGGAACCCAATAGCAGTTATTTTAATGAAAATAATGTTCAAAATGTATATGTAAATTTTGGTATGCAGTCACCTCATCTACGATGCAAATGAATGACTCTTAGAATTGGAAAAAGGCAATGGACAATGGAATTAGAAGTTTAGAGGAGAACAAAAGTTGGGAGTTAGTAAATAAACTAAAATATTAGCAAGTTATTGATGTTAAATGGGCTTTTAAAAAAGAAAAATGATAAAAGTTATAAAGCTAGGCTAGTTGTGTGAGGCTGCCAACAAAAAGAGTTTATAAGTAATAGTTATTCTCTTATTATTAAAAAGCAAAAATTTAAATTATTGTTAGCTTTTTGTTCTCGGAACGAGTATTTCTTTGATCAAACGGAATTTGAAACCCATTTCTAAATGGAAAAGTAACTTCAGAAGTTTATGTTCATCAACTTAAAGGCTTGAATGGTGGCACGAGTAGAGTTTATAAATTATTAAAATCTTTCCGGTGGATTCATTGTTGCGTTGAGTTGTGCCATACGAATTTTCCAAAAAGAGATTTAGCTGAACTACGATTCATTGTTTTAAATAAGTGCGCCGCAGATTTTGTATGATTTGACATTTTGTCAAATAATATTGTCATAAATTATAATGTGGAAATTCGAATTTGAAAAATGAATAAGCCAACAATTCGTAGAATAGAATCTTTAAAAATCTGGTTTTGAGACTACAGGCTGAAGTATTGATATAAAATATACATATGATTTTCTTGACAACCATTTGGAAAATTTTAATTGAGGTTCAATACACCAATTTGCTCGAACTTGCGCGGTTACTGTCAAACAAATTAATAAGGCCAGTTTCACACGGCCAACCGACAACAATTAGGCGGGCCGCACACTTGTGCGACATTTATTGTATTAACCGTATATTTATGCGACATTTACCGACATTTACCGCAAGGTATTATCGTATGATGGTGTAAATATAAGCAAGTTTAACAAAATGAGTTCTAGTTAAGATAAATTGCCTGTAATTTGGTATTTTTTAAAGAAACCTTTTACTTTTTTAAATTCTTTTATTTAACTTACACTGTTTGTCGTCAAATCTTGGAAGTTAAATTTGACCCACTTCCCGGTTTCGGATAGAGCTGAAATTTTGCATACACGTTTAGTTTGGATGACAATACAATCTGGCCATTTTGTAAAAATATCAAGATGGCGGTTCCAAAATGGCGCCCGATTTTTGAAATTGTGCTCCGCGGCCCTCTGACATGGGTATCAAATGAAAGGATATGACAGGTAGAACACAATAAGCTATGTGGCGTCATTCCAAATTCAAAATGGCGGCCAACACTAAATTGCGGAAAGCTTATAATAGACTAAAAAGTAGAAAATATAACCGATCAACTTCCAATTTTGCACACACTCGTAGTTCGGGTGGTTAATGTGTATGAATGATGAGAGGAATAGTTGAGTTAAGGGTGAGTTGATAATAAAGAAGCAATACACGTTACAAAAAATCACAAACAAACACAGAGATGCTGCTGTCAACTAAATTCAACTACTCAAATACTGAACTCATGTCCGTATGCATAATTTCAACTAAACCCAGGTAGCAGAGCTGAGTCGAGTTCAGTCAACCTTAACCCAACTCGACTCCCGTTTACATGTAGTTAGACTTGGGTTCAACTTGAGTTCAACTCATCATGTATAAGTACTAAATGCAATCTGACCTTTTTGTAAAAAAATCAAGAAGACGGTTCCGAGATGGCGGCCGTTTTTGCAATTATGTTCCGCCGAGCCCACGGCATGGGTATCAAATGAATACAGTAAACTGTGTGACGTAATTTTAAATCTAATAGAATTGCCATCATAAAATGGCGGAATACATATAATAAACTAAAAAGTAGAAAATAAAATAAATGGTTAAAAAAAATTTTTAAAAAAAATTCTTTTCATTAACTAAAAAATGTACTGAAAAGTAAAAAATAAAAAATATTTTAAAGAAAGCGTGAAATTTCAATTTTAATGAAAAAGTTAATTAAAAGAATGGCGCATTTTTCATCAAAAAATTTTGTTAGAATTTGAAATTAACAAAGCAAAAAATTGAGGGTTATTGTAAATCTCACGCGCTTTGTTATATTTTCAATTTTTGATGAAAAATGCGCCATTCTTTTAATTAACTTTTTCATTAAAATTGAAATTTCACGCTTTCTTTAAAATATTTTTTACTTTTCAGTACATTTTTTAGTTAATGAAAAGAATTTTTTTTAAAAAATTTTTTTAACCATTTATTTTAATTCATTTTTGAATTTTTCACTAAACGCTTCCGATCAAGTCAAACCTCAAAATCGCAATGCAACATGCTGTAAATATTGCAATGAAGGAAGACGTTTCTATATCTTTGCGATATCTCCTTCATGTTGCAATGCAATATTTCGATTGGTCGCATTGATGTGCGGCAGCAACAGCACTCTGCGTGCTTTTCAAATGGGATCATGCGATATTTGTTGCGTTGCAGTAATTACCGCATTGCGGCATTTATCTCATTGCAATAAATGTCGCACAAGTGTGCGGCCCCGCCTTATTGTCTATAATCGTCCATTCTCTTTTGAAATTCGATGAAGAATCGCATGGGTTTTCACAAGACCCAACTTTTCAAAGAAACTATACGTTAGAATGCTTTAGCTTGTTGTTGCTTTTAATATTAATTCTCCCTTCTGGCGTTCCTTGTCTTTTCCTAGCAGAAGGGCGACAAAAAACAAAAACTACAGGGCTGTCAAAAAACTACCCGCCCCCATCGCCCACGCCTACTCTCCTCTCCGCAAACGATGTTTTCAGTAGATTTTTGTTGGTTTGATGTTGAACAATGTGAAATTTCTTATGAAAATTATTTCTCCTATTTCGCGAGTGTTTGTGCCTTTTCCTTTGTCCTTCATTGCGTTCAAAAATGAACAGCTTATAGCTTTTTTTTTTATGTGGCAGTGCTAAGCTTAGGAGTCACCCTTTGTACTACTAGTCCGTCATGTCATTTGTCACGTCATGGTGCAATGTCTAGCAGTAAGCTTAGTACGAGGGGAGGGGTGAGGGGGGGGGGTATAGGTTAAGGATTAAAAGGTACGGGGGGTATTGAAGAAGGTGGTGATGAACCCTGCGTTTGAACTCTTGGATGTTGTAGGAGTTCGGAAATACTGACTGCGAGAGCTTATTCCACAGTCGAGTTGTTCTATTAACAAACGAATTCATATCTTGTTGAGTGCGTGAAAGGGGTAGTTGCAGGTGAAGGGAATGAGACGAGTGGGCTAATCTGGTGTTGCGGGTATAAGATTGCCGTGGAGGCAGGAGAGCGTTTAACTCGGAGGAACAGTCACTACGATAGTAGCGATAAAATTTTGTCAGTGCTGCTACATTCCTACGGTGGCTCAAGGGGTCGATGGTGGAGCAGGCGGTGTTGTCATCAATTAATTTGAGCGCCCTTTTTTGCACTTTATCTAACCATGCCAAGGTGGTTATTGGGGCGCCGCCCCAAACGAGGGAGTTATATTCGAGAAGAGGCCGAATGTAGGATTTATAAATAACAGCACGGGCCGGATGGCTGGAGGAGGAACTTGCACCTCTTAAGAAATCCCAAGCACTGGGATGCTTGTTTGGCGATTTGGAATATGTGGTCATTCCATCGCAAGTCTTTCGCTAATGTCACGCCTAAGATGTGCAAGGATGGGTCGGCCATTAGTTGAACTCCATCCACTCTCAAGGGTGGAGAGGTGTTGAGCTTCTTTTTGGAGATAAGACAGTACTTGGTTTTGGAGGGGTTGAATTTGACACGATTCTTTTTTCCCCACTCTATAATAAGTGCAATGTCGTTATTAATAGAGTTGAACATTAGTTCGCGATCATCAAGACAGGATCTGGCATGAGTCTGTCTTGTATCGAAGCTGTACGAGTAACGTAGAGTACCGTCGTCAGCGAAGCTGAGAAGTGGGTTGGAGGAGATTGAAAGAAGGTCATTTATAAATATGAGAAATAGGGCCGGTGATAAAATTGACCCCTGGGGTACCCCCGCAGAGATCGGGTGGGGTGCGGATTTGACGCCATCCAATACCACTTTGATTGAACGGCCAGAAAGGAAACTCTCAATCCACTGCTGTAGAAGTGAGTCAACTCCAATAGCTTTGAGTTTAGCTAACAGGGCTGAGTGCCAAACTCTATCGAAAGCCTTGGAGATATCCAGAGCAACCAGACTAGACTCACCGGATCCATGCAGGCTACGGCTGAGGTGTTCTGTAAGACAGACTAAAAGATCGCCAGTGGATCTTTTTTGTCGGAAGCCAAAAAATTTAATTTTGCCTTTTAATCAGCAACTATTAATTGTACAAAATAAGTTGACTGAAGAAGCTGGAGAAGAACTATTATAAAAAACGCCTTCAAGAAAGAGATGGGTTTAATCGTTGATGCTCCCAAAGAAGGAGGATATGGCAACAGCAACGATGGCAACACTGCAAGACGTTTTTTTGCAAACGCGACCAAGTCTTCTGAGATCTTAGGGATAGATCATGACTTGATACATAGAGCTCACATCATCCTTCAAGTTCTTTCAAGTGGGTATGCTGTGGATCTTTTTTGTCGGAAGCCATACTGTCTGTCGTTTATGAGTAGATTGGATTCTAGATATCCTATAAGCTTTTTGTTGATTATCGTCTCCATGGTTTTGGAGAGAATAGAAGTAATTGCTATTGGGCGGTAGTTGGAGGGATCGCTGGAATCACCTTTTTTCGGTATCGGCTGAACATGGGCAAGTTTCCAAGAGTCGGGATAAACTCCGGAGAAATATGACAGGGAAAATAATTTGCGCAGAGGTTTAGCCAAAGGTGACAGCAATATGGCATAGTGCACCGGGCGCACACTGGTCGATTTTCAAAAAAAGCTGGCCAAAAGTCAATATTTTGAAGGCTTGAATTTCATGTTGTGTTTATAATATTTTTGTAGAGCTGGCACTACCGCATATTTTTAAGCGTCCCATTGTTGCCGAATGTTTTTATTTTGGTCTTATTGTTGCGTGAAACTTTCGTTCAGAACGTTTAACGGTAAACGCTCATTTAAGCGCCTAAAAATTTAATTTGCGTTAAGTAGTGGTGTTGTGGAAATATGTGAAATGGAGGATCATTGCGAAGGTAAATACTCAATAATTATGTATATTAATAGAAAAATGTTGCTGTTATTGTTGGTAAATTATGAGTTCAATGTTGATGCTCCAATTACTCATTTTTCTTTTCAAAGATTTTGAAAAACAGGCCCTACAAAAAAATGTAAGCCGATGTATGCCTTCATATTTCACACAAATTTCATTTAAACCTTCTGATATTAGAATTCGGAAGTTGTTTCTGCAACTTCCTGCAACTTTTGATACAATCCATCGATTTATGACGAAATGTTAGTCATATAGCTACATAGCCCTCTATGTCATGAACATGCTTTTCATGGTTTTCTGGATTCCTGATTTCAAATACGATATTAAATTTACAATTTTAATTTGTGCAAACAATTAAAAAACATTTTTACTTGTAGGTATTATAGAACTTGGAAAGTGCACATTGTATGCTTTCAATTTTTTATGCAGGAAGAAGTCGTGATTACGTCGAATGGACTCGACTAGATCTTTTTAATTTTCTGTCAAAAAATTTAATTTTGCCTTTTAATCAGCAACTATTAATTGTACAAAATAAGTTGACTGAAGAAGCTGGAGAAGAACTATTATAAAAAACGCCTTCAAGAAAGAGATGGGTTTAATCGTTGATGCTCCCAAAGAAGGAGGATATGGCAACAGCAACGATGGCAACACTGCAAGACGTTTTTTTGCAAACGCGACCAAGTCTTCTGAGATCTTAGGGATAGATCATGACTTGATACATAGAGCTCACATCATCCTTCAAGTTCTTTCAAGTGGGTATGCTGTGAATGTAGAAATGTTTAAAAACTATTGTTTAGAAATAGCTAGACTGTTAGTGACAAAATATTCATGGTATTGTATGCCTACATCAATTCACGAAGTCCTTATTCATGGACCCTTGATTGTAGAATGGGCTCCATTGCCGATTGGTCTCTTCTCTGAAGAGTCACAAGAGTCCAGGAATAAGGATATAAAAAAATATCGAGATGGATTTTCTCGCAAATGTTTACGAGAAAAAAATATGGAAGACGTTTTTTATTGGTTGCTTGTTTCGTCAGATCCTTTGATAACAAGTTTACGAACTGAACCACCAAAAGAAAGTGATAGTTTGTCATTTGAAGCCATTCAACTTTTGCTGCCGAATGCATGTTTTGCGAATGCGAGTAACTTTGTAAATGTAGAATCAGATCATTATTGTGATAAGGGGCATTTCACGTGAAGCGGACAACGAAAAAAATGTGAGATTCTGAAATTCATTCACTTTCGGCCTAACTGTACTTCTGGAAGGTGTGAATGTGAACACCTATTTTTTTTGTATTCTGTGGCTTAGTTGTCAAGTTATAGGCTTCTAAAGAATTTATGTAATGGAAGTACGGTTTTTTCGGAAGCGGTTTTTCGAATTTAACAAATTTTAGTAAAATATTAAACTGAAGTGATTTCTATAGGAAATTCACTGTTCTTTTTAATTATGAAATCAGATTTGAGATTTGATTTTTTTTTCTTGTAGAAAACCGGAAGTAAACATTTCAAATCAGTATTTTAATAACTTCGACCATTTTAATTTTAATCACTTTAATTTTAAAAAATACCCTAAAGAATATAGATAATACACTGAAAGTTTCAAGATGAGATCTACTTTAGTTTAGGAGATAGATGAATTCAAGTACATCGATGTCGCACTGAGCGTGGTACCTGTACCACGCTCAGTGCGACATCGATGTACTTGAATTCATCTATCTCCTAAACTAAAGTAGATCTCATCTTGAAACTTTCAGTGTATTATCTATATTCTTTAGGGTATTTTTTAAAATTAAAGTGATTAAAATTAAAATGGTCGAAGTTATTAAAATACTGATTTGAAATGTTTACTTCCGGTTTTCTACAAGAAAAAAAAAATCAAATCTCAAATCTGATTTCATAATTAAAAAGAACAGTGAATTTCCTATAGAAATCACTTCAGTTTAATATTTTACTAAAATTTGTTAAATTCGAAAAACCGCTTCCGAAAAAACCGTACTTCCATTACATAAATTCTTTACATTTTTTTCGTTGTCCGCTTCACGTGAAATGCCCCATAATTCAGATGACAATTCTGCATCCGACTAAAACTAGGCAATAAGAAGGAAAATGTAAAAAAATGAATATTTGTTTCATAATATATTTAATGCTTCTTATAACTGTAATAACAAATCCTTATAGGCAATTCTAATCAACCTTATATAGTTCTTCAGTTGAACAAAAATTACATATTTTTATCAAATCCGTCATTTTGAATTTATAAATATGATATTAGAATCTAAATTAGTCACGTCAAAAAACCTTATAAACTTAGCATGTATTCAAATTCATAATTTCACATACATACATACATATATCGTTGCCATATTGGATCCGAACCTTCGAATTTTCCAATTCTGATATCAGAATCGTAATTGTCGACCCCAAAACCCCTTAAAAACAGCCGTTGATAGCAATCCCAACCTTTTTTGACTTTTGGCCAGCTTTTTTTGAAAATCGACCAGTGTGGGGCGCAAAAAATCCAAGCGCCGGCCCTGACTGTACAATCAAATTATTCCTTTAAAAAATAAAAGCTGTTTCTGAGTTTTGAAAATTGTTTGATAGGGAAAAAATTCGAAACAAAAGAAAAAAAAACGGAAGGCAAGAATAGAGGAAGGACGTTTTAAGGTCGGAGTTTTTGGGAAAAAAAATTAAAAGAAACGTTAATTTTAGAGGAACCTGTGAAGAATTGTAGAATGAAGAGGCTACAGCAGATCTGCCGTGCAAAGGGGAATAGACCTATATGCATTATAGGTCAAAATGGCTTTGTATGGATTTTTTGATTTAAAATATTCATATTTATCCCTAAAAAAATTTCAGACTGATAGCACTTTTTAATAAAATCATTTGAATCTGATGGCAATGGAGAAAATGTAGTGATTGAGGAAATAAATGTGGATGATAGTTATTCCCCCAGAAAAGAAATATCTCAAGATACATGTCATTCGAAGAGAAAAAAAGAAAAACGACGAAAACTGGACAACGATTGGTCAAAATATGATGCAGCGGTTGGAAAATTGATTTCCATTTCACAACAGCAACCAGAGAAATATACAGTTTTTGGCCAGAGCATTGCCTTACAACTCCAAGATTTGCCTTCTATCGGTTCTGCAAAAGCAATGCAAAAAATTCAGGCAATTGGTTCCAAGTATACGGAAGATATAGTAATCCAGGAAACAAGCACAAACCGTATCAACATAATAGATAATAAAATTTTAAGGCCACCAAGTTCATCGTCCTTTTCAAATCTTTCAAGTTCTTACCACATTTCACAAGATGTTCGACTCCCGTTTCAGATAGTAACAACGATAATGATCTCTTACAAATTGCGTGTCACAAATATTTGAAAATGGAAAAGATGCAAAAAATATGTTTACAAAATTAAAAGACTCTAATTATGTGTTTACTTTATTTATTTTTTTCCATTGGAAATCTACATTTCCATCTGTTACACAATAAACACTTATCTCATCTCGTATCTTGCGCATGCATGTTTGTAGCTTTTATAGATTTCGGGTCCAATTACACGAAACGTTTCTGGCAATTTTTCAGGTACAAAATTATCTGGTATTTTTGATCCTCTTTTCTTTGGCGGCGACAAATAATTATGGAGCATGCAGCAACACATAAAGCCTCGATTATACTGAATGCAACGGAACACAACGGACCGGATAGAAATGTCAAAAAGAGTTTCATTACAGAGAAATTGTATTGAAGTGGTTACACTGGACGCAACGCAACGGAACGGACCGGATCAAAGTTTCAAAACTTTGGAACTTGAAGGAACCGACGGATTGAAGTGTCAAAAGCAGCATTAAAAACAGCTGATTTTGTCATTTATTATATAGCCCAAAATGTAGTCAGAGTTTGGTGAAAAATTTATAAATAAAGTGGAAGATAATTTTTTTTATGTGACACACTAGAGACTTAGGGAAGGCCCCTTTGTACTGTCGACCTTGTATTTTTTTATTTTTGAAATGTCGAACAACAGCTCTAGTCGGAAGATAGAGAGAGAAGTGAAGAAAAGAACTGTCACAACCTAGCTGCGGTATTTTTATTTCACCTACTCCCAACCATTTCGCGACTCTGACATCGGGGCATCGAGAACAACTCGCTGGAGTGTTATGCCTCCTGAAACGAGTTGAATCTCATCAACCAACCGATGACATGCGCTTGTTGGAGCGGGGAAGAGAACTAGTGAAGGCTATGAAATTCTTTATAATATAAAATTGCCTGGATATGAAAATTTTAAGCATAAGTCCAAAATTTGGCAAAAACTTGCTGAACAAAGTGACATTTGAATACGTTCGATTCCGTCAGTATAACCAGCACAATTCTATTCCGTTAACTCTCCATTCCGTTGCTTTCCGCTGCGTCCAGTATAATTGAGGCTTAACGATAGCATCGCAAGTAGTGGGCAAAACTTCGAAGGGACGATGACAAATTCGAAATATTTGGGCCAATCTTCCAAATGCCATTTCTATTGGCATTCTGGTCCGTGAATGACGGTAATTGAAAATTTCTTGTTGCATGGTTAAAGCCAACTGCCGACTATACGGCTTCATTAGATGTTTGTCAAGAGCAAACGCATCGTCCCCGACAAAGAAGTAGGGAATTTCGAGATTCCCAGGTCCTAAAATAGCTGGTGCTGGGATATTTAACTTAACGTTTAAAGGTCGATTCGCACTATACGGAACGTCAACGTCACGTCACGGAACGGCAACGGCACGTGAATTTTGCTTTCGATTCGCACTTAACCGTCACGTCAACGTTACGTTAATTTTGCCGTTTAGTCTCACTCTTCAGCCTCAGCTTCAAAGCCTTCACACTCCTTGTAAAACAAAAACTAGAACTAATAGCCGAAGGCCTATAAGAATGTAGATATATGTCGACATTCAACAGGCATATGACTCAATCAACAGAGAGGGGTTATACGAGATCTTATCGGAATTAGGAGTCCCTTCAAAGCTTGTACAACAGTCTATCTGGGGTCTGCAATTGAACCGGCTTGAGAGAACAGGTCTCAGGTGCATACTAGGGCCAACCAGGAATATGGCGAAGGAGATACAACGAGTTGTATGAAATTTTTGACAACCCACAACTCTCAACTTTGATAAAAATGAACAGACTGAGACTAGCTGGCCACGTAATCTGGGTGAAGGATAATCGTATCCCAAAATGGCTTATGGTAGCAGAAATTTGGATAGATGAAATATGAATATATAGATATAGTTTGAAACTAATCTTGACGTGAGAAACTACATCGAGAGATGGGTCGCTGAGGAACACCGGAGACGGTGGGACGCTATGACCACGTGAAGGCAGGCTAAGACGGTGCTTACGCTGCCGATTACCGCAGCCAGAAGAAGGATCCTGCATATGCAAAGGAGAACCCTCAGATGGTTGGTGGCACTGATTACAGGACACGGATGTTTCAGGTATCACCTAAAAAGAATGGGAATTCTGGAGGATGACACCTGTCGCATGGGCCTGGAGGAACCTGAGACGGCCACACACATAGTGTGTCACTGTCCGGCGGTGGCGAGAAAAAGGGCTGCCATAACTGGACTCCATTGGATGGAGGACATGAGGCAGACTCCCTTCAATCAGCTGCTTGCGATAACTAGGGGAGTCGAAGCAAGGGAGCAATGGGACAACCCACTGCAACCCCAATAAGATGACTCTAGGCAGAGGGACGAAAAGGGACCCGCAAATAGTGGTCTGATTCGATATCCCTCGAAAATCTATATACAGGGTGTCCCACATAAACTTACAAAGCGGCCGGCTGTGGAAAGGTCTTGGATAGACGGACAAAAAATCGTATGGGTGGGGGGGGGGAAATCGTAACGGTTTAGCCGCTAGGGCGTTTTGAAGTTTTTTTGCTAAAGTTTTACATATCACCCTGTATTTTTGTAACCGTATAACCTATTTTCATGTTTATGGTACCAGTGCACGCAGAATTCCTCCACCTATCTACAATGGTAAAACAAAGGTCCTATCTTACCAACTTTTGGAGTTATGAATCGCCAAAGTCAAAATTTTGTTATTTTTGAAGTGTTAACTTCTTTAGGCGCGTTTGGCACTTTTTCGCTGGGGGTAAAACAAAGAATTCGCGACACGCGCATTTTGTTGCTACACGAGTTTCTGGACACTTGCTGCAATGATGGCGACACGCGCATTTTGTTGCTACACGCGTTTCTGGGCACTTGTGCCTATGCAGCTGGCTAGAGCATGGAAACTTTTAGTTGAGCTCCACTTACAAACAGCAGCGTATAATTATAAGTGTGTGAGGCAAAATAGCCCGCGCTTGGTGAGAGGGATTGTGTTTGAATGTTGCAATACAGAGGCTGCTCTCAGCATTCGTTTTATATTCTCGCGCCGCTCTCAAAATTCATGTCATATTCTCGCACGCCATCGCAAACAGCAGCGAATGTATGCGAGAGGATGAAATGAATGCTAAGAGCGGCGTCTGCATTGCGAAAATATGAAGTGAATGGGTGCGAGAATATGCCATGGATTTTGAGAGCGGGTCTGCATACATTCATACATTCGCTGCTGTGTGCGATGGCGTGCGAGAATATGACATGAATTTTGAATCCCTCTCACCAAGCGCGGGCTATTTTTCCTCGCACACATAGAATTATACGCTGCTGTTTCTATGTGGAGCTAAACCAAAAGTTGCCATGCTCTAGCCAGCTGCATAGGCACAAGTGCCCAGAAACGGGTGCGAACCAAAAATGCGCGTCACCATCGCTGATGTCTGTTGCTGGACCTCGACTAAAAGTTGCCATGCTCTAGCCAACTAAATGGCTGCAATATTTAAATCTTTTGCTTGGATTAATCGCTTTCAGCGACATGGAATACGTTTCGGCGTTTCGCCTATTCGACTGGGCATCTGTATTTTACGTACATATCTGAGGTAGTATCCCAGTAGGGAAAATAGCAAGTATTTACTGTGGGAAGTCAATTTGGAAGTACTTCTTTAATTAGTGTTCTCTGTAATGACTTATAAGTAATGCAGAGGAGAATGGGTTTGGTGACCAAGCGTTTGATTTCGCCCAAAAAGCGTGTTGAAAAACTTCGTAGCTGCTCGTTTTCTTTGTTAATCATCACAGTTGTCTCAGCCATTAAGTTTTATGTCTTTAATGTATAAACATATGTACATATATTTGAATTTATGTTTATGATATAAATATAAATCGCTTAATTTTACTTCAAGCTACCCCACCCCTTCACGCCTACGCCATCTAAATTACATTATAAAAATTTACAGTATAATAACTTTACATTATGAGTTTAGTAATAAATGTAGTATAAGTACTTCCAAATGGAAGGGAAAAAAGAAGTACTTCCCAGCCTAGGCCATCGCCGTGTTAATGTAATGCCTTTTTTGTACTGGGTGGAAGTACTGAACTGCTTCTGTAGAAGTAGTTTTTCCAGTAATTCCATTCCCTAACTTCCCTATGTTATATTATTTTCTATGTATTATATATTATCTATTACGTACTATATACAATGTACTGCATATTATGTACTATGTTCTGAAAGAATTCAAAATGAATCCAGTGGATTCCCATAAAAATTTAGATCCGTGACTTTGGCTGAATATAATATGACTTTTTTGCATATTTGCACAATGTTTAAAATAGCAAAAATTTCTGTTTCGTGACTATTGCATCAACCCGACGACAAGTACTATGTACTACATTTTTCCTATGAACTATGTACTATGTATTTATTACTATATATGTATTATCTACTATTTTTACTAAAAACTACATTATCCCAGTCATCCATCGTCCGATCTTTGTGTGATAAGTTTAAGATAAATTGTTTAATTTCCAAACATTGCAACACATTTTGGAGGGAGTGCATATATGTATAAGTAACAATTAAATAAACTTTAACAGAATATTCATAAATAAAATATATTAATCCTTATCGTCTTGTAATAAGATAGATTTGGACATTTAGACTAGCCATAGAAGTTAACACTTCTAAAGTGTGGTCCTACGCACACTCGTATTTTTTTCACTAAAATTTCAACTAAAACCACCTCTTTCTCCAAAAAATACGTGATAAACCAATATTTTTTTTAAAAAAATTGGAAAGCTTGGACAATTTCCTATAAATAATGTATAATAACTTTTACGCTAGGGCCTCCAGTTTTGAAGTTATAAGCATTTTTAATGTTGAAATTGTCTGTATTTCGTCCTTCTTTAGTACTATTCCATCTGAGCTTTATCGAAAAGTACCAAATAAGTGATGTGGGGGTCTTGAGATTTCTTAGATTTTATTTTATTTGAAAACCACGTCACACCATTTTATTTTAATAAATCTTATATTAAAATATTTTTGTAAATTTAGATTTTTATTTTTAATGAATTATATTTAAACTAACTTTAACAAATACGTTAATTATTTTAACGGTTTAAAATCCGGACATGTAGAATCTTTTAACTTCTAACTAATACTCCTACATTTTCAAATTTTATTTTTCATGACAACTTTTTGTGTGTCTATGTTTTTTTGAAAATCGTTTGTGTGTTCAGTGTCTACGTATATGATATCTGATTCAGTATTCTTAAAGTGTATTTCTAAGTAGTAGTGAAAATATAATTTTTGACATATTAAAAACACTGTACTCAAAAATTACTAGTACAGGCACTGAACTGACTGTTGAATAAACTTGCTACAGTAACGAACATAAACTAATAACAAGTAGCAACGAACGTAAATTAATAACAAGTAGCAACCGCTACATAACTCCCCCTTCAGCGCGAGCGTCCATGAATATTTAACAATTAATTTAACGAAAACAATTACCAAAACTCTTTCTAACGTTACAATTGAAATGAAACTTTTTTCCTTGAATTTCTTGTTACTGGTTTGTTAATGTCATCATTTTTCTCAATGAAAGCGGGCTTCAGTCTATCGATTGATACTACGATCATTTTCCCGTTGGCGTTAATGACAAAATTCTTCTCGTTTCTTTTAATGACTTGGAATGGACCTTCATAAGGCTTCTGTAAGCAACTTTTACCTCTATCTACTCTCAGAAAAACAAATTCACAATCCTCTAATCCTTTTGGTATATAGTAATTTTTCTTTTGTTCCCGAGAATCGGTTGGAATGATATTTCTCATATGGTCTCGTAATTGCGTTACTAAACTTGCTGGATCGGATAAGCTTGTTTGATTCCTGACAAAGAATTCTCCTGGAATTCGTAATGTCTGTCCATACACTAACTCAGCTGGGCTACATTTAAGATCTTCCTTAACTGTGGTGCGAAAACCTAACAATAAAGCTGGAATGTGTAACAACCAATTTGGACTATCCATCTTAGCTCTGAGTGCTGCTTTCAATTGCCTGTGGAGTCTCTCCACCATTCCGTTCGATTGTGGGTGATAAGCCGATGTTCGAATTTTATGAGTTCCTAAAAGCTTAGAAAATTCTTCGAAAAGTTTCCCTTCAAACTGACCTCCCTGGTCAGTGGTTACTGTTAAAGGAATCCCAAATCTCGGAAAGTATTGTTCGTACAACGTCCTTACAACTATCTTTGCTGTAATGCTTTTCAAAGGATACACCTCTGGCCACCTGGTAAATCGATCCACAACTGTTAATAGGTACATAAATCCTTCCGCCGGATGTAAGGGGCCAACTAGATCTACATGAATATGTTCAAATCTTCCTGACGGTATCCTAATTTTTTGTACTGGAGATTTCGTATGTCTATTTATTTTTGCTTTTTGACATGCTATGCAAGATTTTGCCCATAAATTAATATCTGAGTTCATCCTAGGCCAAAAGTATCTACTTGCAATCAATTTTCTCGAACTTCGAATGCCTGGATGTGACAAATTGTGTAACATATCAAATATATTTTTCCGCATACTCACTGGAATAAATGGTCGATCTCTTTCAGTGGAACATTCTATCCAAATTTTATTTCCGGATGAAGCTACATCTGCTTCTCTTAATACGAATTTTGAATTTCCGTTTGAATTCTCAATTAAATGTTGTAATTCATTGTCATCCTTTTGCTTTTCTGCAATAATGTCCAAATCAATTTCACTTTCGTTCATCGTGTCGCAATCAAAAATTTCTGCATCTACTCGTGATAAAGCGTCTGCCACGACGTTAGATTCACCTTTAATATGTTTGATGTCAGAGGTAAATTGGGTGATATAATCTAAGTGCCTCGCTTGCCTTGGACTTCTTTCAGCTTTTGTCCAAATTGCCGAGGTTAAAGGCTTGTGGTCTGTGAACACTGTAAAATCGCGACCTTCTAAGAAATGTCTGAAGTGCTTAATTGCTGAATATACAGCTAAAAGCTCTCTATCAAACGTTGAATAGTTCTTTTCTGCTGCACTCAATTTCTTTGAGTAAAATGCCAATGGTTCCGTCTTGTTGTTCTTGCATTGTTCTAGCATTGCTCCGATTGCTATATTTGACGCATCAACAGTCAATCGTAAAGTAGCTTCCTCTGCCGGATGAACTAATAATGTTGCAGTAATAAAAGCCTCTTTGACTTTAATGAATGCATTTTCACATTCCTCCGTCCAGTCAAAAATTTTAACCTTTTTATTCTTCTTTAGCTCTTTCGCTAGTTGAATATGAATAGGACTTAACAATTTCGCTAACTGTGGAATGAATCGGTGGAAATAATTTACCATTCCGATGAATTTTTGGACTTGTTTAACTGAATCTGGCGACGGAAAATTTTGAATAAATTTAATTCTGTCTTCAGATGGAAGAATCCCGTCTTTTGTAATCTTGTGGCTTAGAAAATCAATTGAATTTACTCCGAAAAGACATTTCCCTGGATTAATGTTTACTCCAAATTCCTCTAATCGGGTGAACACTTGGTTTAAATGGTCTTTGTGTTCTTCCTCACTCTTGCTTGCCACAAGAATATCGTCAATGTAGACAAAAACAAATTCTAAGCCGTTCAAAACTTTATCCATAAAACGCTGGAATGTTTGGGCAGCGTTTCTGAGACCAAAGGGCATTCGAGTGAATTCGAATAAGCCGAAAGGTGTAGTAATTGCTGTTTTGAAAATGTCTTCCTCTGTTTTGAAAACGTCTTGGGATGTGGTGATAAGCTCTGACTAAATCAATTTTCGAAAATATACTACAACCATCCAAATTCAACGTAAAATTTTGAATATGTGGGATTGGATACCTATCTGGAATTGTAATTGAATTTAATCTTCGATAGTCTCCGCATGGTCGCCAGTCTGAAGAATTCTTTTTCGGGACCATGTGTAATGCTGATGAGACAGATGATGAAGAGCTTCTACACAATCCTAATTTAACCATGTGGTCAAATTCTAATTTGGCTATTTTAAATTTATTGGTGTCTAATCGTCTGGCTTTTGAAAAGGGTAGTTGTCCTTTAGTAACGATGGTATGTACTACGTTATGTTTTACAGGTAAATCATATCTTGGAGGTTGAGTAAGTGAAGGGAATCTAGACAAAATATTACCATAATCATTGTCCACAGAAAAATGTCTGGGTGAAGGAGAGTTTGTCTTAATCATGATTCCGTTAACACTAAAATCTGTAGTACCATCTATCACTTTTCTATTTTTCATATCAACTAGTAAATTAAATTGAACTAGGAAATCTGCGCCGATAATAGGTTTGTTGACGTTTGCAATGATAAATGGAAAAGTAAAGTCTCGTCTTAAACCAAAATCTATTTTTAAAAGTTTTGTTCCATATGTATGAATAGACGATCCGTTAGCTGCAGTTAGAATTAAATTTGGGTGTTTTTTATATTTTCCATAATATGTATTTGGAACGACGGATAATTCTGCTCCTGTATCCACTAAAAATTTAAATTTATTTTCTTTATCGAAAATAAAAAGTCTTTTTGATTTCTGAGGTATATTATTTATTGTACACGCTGAAGGGTAATTTAGTTTTTTGAATTATTGAAACTGCATGGTTTCACGAATCTCTTTGCATTATTTCCGAACTTGAAATGAAACCAGCAAAAAGGTTTATTATTATAATTATTAAAGTTCTGCCTTGAAGAGCTTCTTCTCCTGGACCTAGATCTGTGATGAAAATTATCATTTTTATTAATTGCGAGTTTTCTCACTAAATTCGATAAATTTTCAATTTTATTTTCTAAAACATTTATCTTTTCAATATAATTAATATTTTCTTGATTTGTAAAAGGGTTTGATGGATTATTATTTATTGAAGAAACATATTGAAACTTTGAAACATCGAAAATTTTGTCAGCAAGAATTTGAAGATCTTGAATGTTCTGATTTCCAGAAGACATCAATGCAATGTTGATACTAGATGGTAGTTTCCGCATCCAAAGTTTCTTAATCAAATCTTTTCCTAAGTTAGAAGATGTTCCAGCAAGAATCTCCATCGACCTATAAAATTCAGATGGTCGTTTATCTCCCATTTCTGTATTACAGAGAAGTTGTTCTAGTTTTCTTTCTTCTGATTCGGTGAATCGTTGGATGAGGGCTCTCTTCAATGTTTCGTACTTATTTTCATGAGGTGGATTTTGGATGACATCTAACATATTCATTATAACATCCAGAGGTAGAGATTGTATAATATGCTCATATTTCGTCTCATCTTGTCTAATATGTTTAGAGGTAAACTGGCTTTCTGCTATGACAAACCATGCTTCTGGACAAGGAGACCAGAAGGTTGGTAGCTTAATTGCAGAAGCGCTAATATGTCCACAATTCTCATTTATATTGTCATCACAATTAGTTCCATTCGCCTGTACACTCATATTTTCACAACGAATTAACTTTCGCGTAACAAGAAATTCAATTTTTTATACTTTAAAACTTCGCGATACTTTTACGAAAGGACACTCGTGAACGTTCGCGTTGAAAGACGTAAAAACAAAAATCTTAAAGAAAATTTCGATTAATAAAAATGAAAAATATTCATTTAGAATCGAAAGCAAGAGAAAAATTATATTTTGATACTAGGAAGAGTGTTAGTGTTGGAAGTTTTATGTTCAAAAGTGTTATTTTGTACAATATTTGAATAAAATTAAAAGAAAAATATTTAATTAAATTAAAATTGACTTTCCTTTTTTAAATTTTTTAAATTTTCTTTCTTGAATAGATTTCTTAATTTTTCTTGTATTAACTTCTTTCTTCTAAATTTTCTTCTATAATTTTTAAAATTTTCTTTCTTGTTTCTTCTTTCTTCAAATTACAAATTATAGTTCATTGAAGGCTGCAATTCTTCTTAGTCGGGGTCACCAGAAATGATGTGGGGGTCTTGAGATTTCTTAGATTTTATTTTATTTGAAAACCACGTCACACCATTTTATTTTAATAAATCTTATATTAAAATATTTTTGTAAATTTAGATTTTTATTTTTAATGAATTATATTTAAACTAACTTTAACAAATACGTTAATTATTTTAACGGTTTAAAATCCGGACATGTAGAATCTTTTAACTTCTAACTAATACTCCTACATTTTCAAATTTTATTTTTCATGACAACTTTTTGTGTGTCTATGTTTTTTTGAAAATCGTTTGTGTGTTCAGTGTCTACGTATATGATATCTGATTCAGTATTCTTAAAGTGTATTTCTAAGTAGTAGTGAAAATATAATTTTTGACATATTAAAAACACTGTACTCAAAAATTACTAGTACAGGCACTGAACTGACTGTTGAATAAACTTGCTACAGTAACGAACATAAACTAATAACAAGTAGCAACGAACGTAAATTAATAACAAGTAGCAACCGCTACAATAAGCACCAAATTAGGCAAATTTTAACATTAAAATTGCTTACAACTTCAAAAGTAAAGGCCCTAGCGTAAATGTTATTATACATTATTTATAGGAAATTGTCCAAGCTTTCCAATTTTTTTAAAAAAAATATTGGTTTATCACGTATTTTTTGGAGAAAAAGGTGGTTTTAGTTGAAATTTTAGTGAAAAAATAACAAAATTTTGACTTTGGCGATTCATAACTCCAAAAGTTGGTAAGATAGGGCCATTGTTTTTACCGTTGTAGATAGGTGGAGGAATTCTGCGTGCACTGGTACCATAACCATGAAAATATGTTATGCGGTTACAAAAATACAGGGTGATATGTAAAACTTTAGCAAAAAAACTTCAAAACGCCCTAGCGGCTAAACCGTTACGATTTCCCCCCCCCCCCCTATCCAAGACCTATCCACAGCCGGCCGCTTTGTAAGTTTATGTGGGACACTCATTATTTATAGGAAATTGTCCAAACTTTTTAATTTTGGAAAAAAAAAGTTTAGGTTTATCACGTATTTTTTGGAGAAAAAGGTGGTTTTAGTTGAAATTTTAGTGAAAAAAATACAAAATTTTGACTTTGGCGACTCATAACTCCAAAAGTTTATAAGATAGGACCATTATTTTTACCGTCGTAGAGAGGTGGGGGAATTCTGCGTACACCGGTACCATAATTATGAAAATGGGTTACACGGTTACAAAAATACAGGATGATATGTAAAACTCTAGCAAAAAAACTTCAAAACGCCCTAGCGGTTAAACCGTTACGATTTCCCCCCCCCCCACCCATACGATTTTTTGTTCGTCTATCCAAGACCTATCCATAGCCGGCCGCTTTGTAAGTTTATGTGGGACACCCTGTATATATATATATATATATGTATATATATATATATTAGGGTGGCCCTCTCTTGTATGGAGAGAAAAAAATTGCTAAGATTCTAAGTCTCACCCCCTAGAAATATACGAATAGGCAAAAAACTAAGAAATTTAAAATTTTAGGCAAATCGGAAAAGATTTAGAGGTCGCTCATGGCGAACGAAATCTTAAAAAATGATGATTTTTTACCTTTTTTCACTTTGTTCAACCCTTATTACCATTTTATCAGCCCTAAAAGGGTCAATTAATATTTTTTACCCATTCTACAGATTATTACCTTTCTAAAATGATCAAAATCATAAAGATCAGTTTACAAATAATAAAGCTATGAAATAAAAAGCACAGTCTTTATAAGGAAAAAAAATCAGTTCAAAGAGAAATTGCACTAGGGCCCACTAATTACCGCAGCCTTCGCATTGTGCTTTTCTGTTAATCTTTGATCGTGCATAGGTACGTGTACGATCAGTGATCCTCACTTAGCAAACAATCTACACGGGACTTTATAACATCCATGCGTGTTATGAAAAAGCGTGTTTTTATCATATTTTATAATATTTAACAATAATATCAGTTGAAACAACAATATAAATTTACGAAAGCTAATTTAACATAGTTAACTAATTCAACGTAAATTTACCAGTTCAAATCGGGTTATAACGTTTTTGTTCGATGAATATTATAGCTAATAAAAGGCATAAACTGTACTTCAATAGTGTAATATACAATATACAAACAAAATTATTAAAATTGAAATTACTCAGGCAGTAGTTGCTTTAATAACGCATTTTTTTTGTAATCAATTAGAATTTGTAATAAGTTTTGTTTATTGTGTTCGTCTTTACTCAATACTTTATTATATTCTTCGAATAACTTCACACTTCTTTCAGCTGTGTCGTTAGCAGTTCTTAATTCATGAAGAAGGGTGAATGCTTGATTATAATTAATATTATAACTCCATTTATCTGGTGGGAGATATAGGAAGTCCGTTGAAATGTTAAACCGTTGAAAAAAATCGAATGTGTTCATCGTGGTGATTGAGTATTTTACGGGTTTCTTATAAATTCCTGAATTTCTTCAAGTTTTAATGGAATACGTTTAACTAATTCCCTAGATATTTTATCTGGCTCAACATCATTATCTGCATAGACATCATGATCTTCCTTTTTTTTTCATCAATGGTAATAAAATGCTTTAATCTGTTACTCATTTTATGTTTGATTTCCAATGGAATATTTTCATCGAAAAATGCTACACCAACGTTTTTGTCTGCTAAATACCACAAATGGTTACTCATTTTCTTAATAGCAATTTGTGAAAATTAACATTTCGTTATTCCTACATATTTTGTAAGAAGCAATAGTCCTGGTGTGCTGCTTCTGGCGCTATGGGACATTTAAACCAAGCCCTCACGTAAAAGCGAATGATAAAAGCACAAACATTAGCTTTTTCTTCTCCTCTTCTAAAACAGTTAATTTAAACTCATCTCTGAATTAATATATTTTTATACAATATAGTGCTTTTGAGATCCAACGAGCATGATGCATTGGACCTGGAGAACGAAATTTGACTATTAGAGCATGAGCCCGAAGCAATTGTGGTTAACTCTAATAATTATCGATTGTCATCTCTGCAAATTGGTTTCTTTTATTGTTCGTTGCAAAAATCTGTGAACTCATCTTTCAATTAGAATTTCTTTCAATTTGGCATTTTCTAGCAATGTTTTATACTCATTTTTGCTTATGTCATTCCAATATAATTCCAATCTCTTGAATAAAGGAACACCTTTACCATAGGTACCAGGAAATTATATTTCAAACACACCTCGCAGGACTAGTTCATAAATGTGATGGCGACATGGTAAATACAGTAAAGATTTTACAATTTTTGTTCTAATAACGTGCACACTCCATTTTAGTTTTCCAGTATTTGACCCAGTGATATCAAAACAAAAAGCAACAATATTTTCATCCACATTCCAATCTATTAATAATTCATAAATAGCATAAGCTATTTCTATTCCTGTTCAAGATGATAATTTTGGAACACCAAGTAATTGCTCACCATTTATATCACTAACGTAAAAAGGTAGGTAACCTATCCACTTCAACTTTACCTGTTATATGAGCGCAGTCAGAACTAATGAAAATGCATCTGTCAAACATTATTCGCTTTGGCTGCATTCGAAAATTAGCCAGCTACGCAGAATAAGCAGAATCGCAGAATCGGCTGCAGGGCATATATTCCCGGCTGCAGCGGCTTGATTTTTGGAATGATGTGCTGCCAATTCTGAGCAGCTGGTAAATTTTCGAATGCAGTCAAAACGAATGATGTTTGACAGATGCATTTTCAAACTTCATAAATTTTTAAAACATTTACCATTTATGTTAAACAATATTATGTAATAACAGTTATACAAAAGTTATATTGCTGTTTAAAATGATATTATTGTTAAATACATATATGAAAAATAATGAAAACACGTTTTTTTCATGACACGGATGGATGGAATAGACTCCCGTGTAGTATATTTGTTCAGTCAGGATCACTGATCGGACACGTAACTTTGCAGAGTCAAAGATGAACAGAAAAGCACAACGCTTTATGCGAAGGTTGCGGTGATTAGTGGACCCTAGTACAGTTTCTCTTTGAACTGATAGTTTTTTTTTTATTTCCTTATAAAGACTTCACTGTGCTTTTTATTTCATAGCTTTATTATTTGTAAACTGATTTTTATGATTTTGATCATTTTAGAAAGGTAATAATCTGGAGAATGGATAAAAGATATTAATTGACCCTTTCAGGGCTGATAAAATGGTAATTAGGGTTGAACAAAGTGAAAAAAGGTAAAAAATCATCATTTTTTAAGATTTCGTTCGCCATGAGCGACCTCTAAATCTTTTCCGATTTGCCTAAAATTTTAAATTTCTTAGTTTTTTGCCTATTCGCATATTTCTAGGAGGTGAGACCCAAAATTGAAGCACTTTTGCAAATAAGGGCCACCCTAATATATATATATATATATATATATATATATATATATATATATATATATATATATATATATATATATATATATATATATATATATATATATATATATATATATATATATATATATATCTATATCTATAAAAATCTCGTGTCACAGTGTTTGTTACCGTACTCCTCCGAAACGGGTTGACCAATTTGCATGAAATTTTTTGTGTATATTTGGTAGGTCTGAGAATAGGTCGTAGGCTATTTTTTATACCTTTAACCAAAAAAACAGCTGGAAAATCCAAACAAAAATGGTAATTTTAGGAATTTTCACTTCATTTTAGTTTCAATAGCTTCATGGCCTACCTATTGTTTGACAAATCTAAAATTGTCATTAAATTGAATCATTACATTTAATGAAAATTTCAAATTTACGCAGCTGTCAAACAATAGGTAGGCCATGACGCTATTGAAACTAAAATGATCCATGGCGGCCGTCTCAAGAGGGCGGTGTACCACTTTCTTCACAACCACCTCGACATGGGTATCAAACGAAAGGGTATGATAAGTAGAATACAATAAGCAATGTAGTATACAAAATATATCTTTAAATCCATGGCGGCCGTCTCAAGAGGGCGGGGTACCACTTTCTTCACAACCACCTCGACATGGGTATCAAATGAAAGGGTATGATAAGTAGAATACAATAAGCAATGTAGTATACAAAATATATCTTTAAATCCATGGCGGCCGTCTCAAGAGGGCGGGGTACCACTTTCTTCACAACCACCTCGACATGGGTATCAAATGAAAGGGTATGATAAGTAGAATACAATAAGAATGTAGTATACAAAATATATCTTTAAGTCCATGGCGGCCGTCTCAAGAGGGCGGGGTACCACTTTCTTCACAACCACCTCGACATGGGTATCAAATGAAAGGGTATGTTAAGGAGAATACAATAAGCAATGTAGTATACAAAATATATCTTTAGATCCATGGCGGCCGTCTCAAGAGGGCGGGGTACCACTTTCTTCACAACCACCTCGATATGGGTATCAAATGAAAGGGTATGATAAGTAGAATACAATAAGCAATGTAGTAGACTCAATATACCGATTCATGGCGGCCGACGCAAGACCCATGTTCTTTGAGGCATTTCATCTGTGTAAAATTCATATCTCGAAAAATATTAAGTCAATGGATGGTTTTTATTGTTTACTATTGACTTATGGGTGCAGCGTAGGCGCACCGGGTCCCAGCTAGTATATCTATAAAAATCTCGTGTCACAGTGTTTGTTACCGTACTCCTCCGAAACGGGTTGACCAATTTGCATGAAATTTTTTGTATATATTTGGTAGGTCTGAGAATAGGTCGTAGGCTATTTTTTATACCTTTAACCAAAAAAACAGCTGCAAAATCCAAACAATAATGGTAATTTTAGGTATTTTCACTTCATTTTAGTTTCAATAGCTTCATGGCCTACCTATTGTTTGACAAATGTAAAATTGTCATTAAATTGAATCATTACATTTAATGAAAATTTCAAATTTACGCAGCTGTCAAACAATAGGTAGGCCATGACGCTATTGAAACTAAAATGATCCATGGCGGCCGTCTCAAGAGGACGGTGTACCACTTTCTTCACAACCACCTCGACATGGGTATCAAATGAAAGGGTATGATAAGTAGAATACAAGAAGCAATGTAGTATACAAAATATATCTTTAGATCCATGGCGGCCGTCTAAAGAGGCCGGATTACCATTTTCTTCACAACCACCTCAACATGGGTATCAAATGAAAGGGTATGATAAGTAGAATACAATAAGCAATGTAGTAGACTCAATATACCGATTCATGGCGGCCGACGCAAGACCCATGTTCTTTGAGGCATTTCATCTAAGTAAAATTCATATCTCGAAAAATATTAAGTCAATGGATGGTTTTTATTGTTTACTATTGACTTAGGGGTGCAGCGTAGGCGCACCGGGTCCCAGCTAGTATATATATATATATATATATATATATATATATATATATATATATATATATATATATATTTATATATATATATATATATATATATCCTTACTAATATTATAAATGCGAAAGTAACTCTGTCTGTTTGTCTGTCTGTTACGCTTTCACGCCTAAACCACTAAACCGATTTTGATGAAATTTGCAACAGACATAGTTTAGACCTTGGAGACGGACATAGGCTACTTTTTATGGAGAACAAAAGGGTTGAAGGGGGTGAAATGGGGTTCAATAAGTTGCAAGGGGATTTTTTTTTATTGTATAAAAAGTAACTGACTGACAGACAACGCACAACTTAAACCGCTAGAGCTAAAGGGCTGAAATTTTGACTGTGCATCCCTATAATGGCGTGGACATCCACTAAAAAGCGATTTTTCGAAATTCATCCCCTAAGGGGGTGAAATGGGGTTTATCCAAACCGCTGGAGCTATAGGGCTGAAATTTGGACAGTGCATCCCTATAATGACGTTTACATCCACTAAAAAACGATTTTTTGAAATTCATCCCCTAAGGGGATGAAATGGGGTTTATCCAAACCGTTGGAGCTATAGCGCTGAAATTTTGACAGTGCATCCCTATAATGGCGTGGACATCCACTAAGAAGCGATTTTTCGAAATTCATCCCCTAAGGGGATGAAATGGGGTTTATCCAAACCGTTGGAGCTATAGGGCTGAAATTTTGACAGTGCATCCCAATAATGGCGTGGACATCCACTAAGAAGCGATTTTTCGAAATTCATCCCCTAAGGGGGTGAAATGGGGTTTATCCAAACCGTTGGAGCTATAGGGCTGAAATTTTGACAGTGCATCCCTATAATGGCGTGGACATCCACTAAGAAACGATTTTTCGAAATTCATCCCCTAAGGGGGTGAAATGGGGTTTATCCAAACCGTTGGAGCTATAGGGCTGAAATTTTGACAGTGCATCCCTATAATGGCGTGGACATCCACTAAGAAGCGATTTTTCGAAATTCATCCCCTAAGGGGGTGAAATGGGGTTTACTCAAACCGCTGGAGCTATAGGGCTGAAAGTTTGACAGTGCATCCCTATAATGACGTGGACATCCACTAAAGAGCGATTTTTCGAAATTCATCCCCTAAGGGTGTGAAATGGGGTTTATACAAACCCCTAAAGCTATACGGCTGAAATTTTGACTGTGCATCCCTATAATGACGTTTACATCCACTAAAGAGCAATTTTTCGAAATTCATCCCCTAAGGGTGTGAAATGGGTTTTTTACAAACCGCTAAAGCTATAGGGCTGAAATTTGGACAGTGCATCTCTATAATGGAGTGGACATCCACTATAAAGCGATTTTTCGAAATTCATCCCCTAAGGGGGTGAAATGGGGTTTATCCAAACCGCTGGAGCTATAGGGCTGAAATTTTGACAGTGCATCCCCTTAATGACGTGGACATCCACTAAGAAGCGATTTTTCGAAATTTATCCCCTAATGGGGTGAAATGGGATTAACCCACACCGCTGAAGCTGGAGGGCTCTAATTTTGACCGTGCATCACTACAATGACGTGGGCATCCACTTAGGGACGATTGAAATTTATCCCCTAAGGGGGTTAAGTGGGGTTAAGCCAAACCGCTGGAGCTAAACGGCTGAAATTTTGACAGTGCATATGGCGGCCATCTCAAAAGGGCGGTTTACCATTTTCTTCACAACCCCTTCTAGATGGGTATCAAATGAAAGAGTATGATAAGTAGAACAATATAAGCAATATAGTATACTTAATATATCGTTTGGTCTATAGCGGCCATCTCGAGAAGGCGGACTACCATTTTCTTCACAACCCCTTCGAGATGGGTATCAAATTAGAGAGTATGATAAGTAGAACACAGTTTATGCAATATAGTATACTCAATATATCGTTTGGTCCATAGCGGCCATCTCAAGAGAGCGGATTAATATTTTCTTCACAACCCCTTCGACATGGGTATCAAATGAAAGAGTATGATAAGTAGAGCACCATAGGCAATATAGTATACTCAATATATCATGGCGGTCATCTCCCAAAATCAATTTTCCCAGATTTGTTCTTTTTTCACTATAGCTTTTTCCTATCGCAGACTGTGTCCCCATAATCTTATTTTATTGAAAGGCGTTGCAACGCACGCGGGTTTTTGCTAGTATATATATATATATATATATATATATATATATATATATATATATATATATATGGGACATTCCACGTCAAATCGGACAAAATTTTTCGACCCCCCTCCGTTTTGGTTGAAATTTTTATATCTGAATTTTTATATCTGACCACAGATTCGTAATCAGCCGCCAAAAAAACCCCTTTATACAAGTTTTGGTGAAAATTGATGACGTTTCAACTATATCCAGGGCAAAGAATTCAATAAATATCGTAAAAAATTAAAGATTATAAACAAATACTCATAACTTTCGAAATCCTTAAGGGCCCACCGAAATTTTTGATCGAGGTGTTAGAGTGACTTCTCCCGAACATTTTGACACCAAAAACGTCCATTTTCGAGATGGGGTATTTCAGAAAATGAATTTTAAAGTTTTTTTACTATTTTTTGACCTTTTGACCTTGAATTCGAAAATATGTTTATGTTTTTCAGCAAATTTGTTTGTAAACAACCCCTCTGACCTGAAAACATGTAAAACCTATCAAAAACGTTGACCCCAACGAAAGATATAGAGCCAAAATCGAGAAAGAAAGTCAAAATTCATAAAAATCCCTAAAAAAGCATTTAATTTTTATTGTCAATATATTGTCGAAAAAAATCTAAAAAATTTTTTTTTGTAGCCTTAAATAGTTGCCCAAAGTCCCTGAAAAATTTCAGCCAAAACGGAGGGGGATCGAAAAATTTTGTCCGATTTGACGTGGAATGTCCCATATATATATATATATATATATATATATATATATATATATATATATATATATATATTTATATATATATATATATATATTATATATATATATATATATATATATATATATATATATATATATATATATATATATATATATATCAGGGATCGTAACTGTTATAACTTATATTGAAAAAATCAGAAAATAATAATTATTTTGAGACATATGTATATGTGATTTAAGACATCAGTAACAGTTAAATTGTACCAAAAATTATAAATATTTTTAACTCTAATTTTTGCCTAGTATTGTTTTAAATCTTTTAAAACTGTTATTAAAGATATTTTCTTTTTCTGTTCGAAATAATAATTAAAATGAACTTTTATTTTTAAAATCAAAGATTTCTGTTAAAAAAGACTTTTATTTTTTCCTGTGTTGCATAAAAGTCTTTTTAAGATTTTTATTTTTCCAGTTTGTCTATAAAAGTCTGAAGACTTATTTTTAAAATATAAAAATAAAAGTCTTTTGCTGAAAACAGATAAATAATCCATTTAAAACGTTAAGAAAATCGAACCCCGAGGTCTTTGGGTCGCTGATCACGAAAATCGGAGTCCCGCGGTCCTAAAACATGCGCGTCACCCTTAAAATTTAAAAAACACCCCTTTTTGGGGGTTTTCGCCTTTATTTCAATAATATTGAAAAATAATGCAATGAAATACACTTTTTTTAATATTTATTTGCGAAGGTGGTGGATTTGTGCTAAATCAACGCGAACTTTATGATAAGGGGTGATCCCAAAGGGTTGAAACCACCCCTAAAACGGCTACAAATAAATTTGATTCAATAGGTATTATCAGCCAAAATTTTATTACTTTCAACCCTTAAGGGGGTAAAACTACCCATGCATTAAAATTGTAATTGAAAAAAATTAAAATTTATTTAGCTTCAGTGGACCACGATGAACCTCCAGTTCTCGAAAATGTAAGTGATCTTCACTCAACTTTACAAGAAATTCCTACTGTAATGTAACATTAAGTATAAAAAAATGTTAATTATAGATGTCTGTCAATGAATAAATATACTCAATTACATTTATTTTATAATATTATTAAATAAAAAATTTAAATCCTACAAAGCATTGAAAATTCCATTAAACATCTCTTACATTTAGCTATATGCATGGGCAATCCGCTCTCGGGGGGTTTGACCTTATACCGGGTCTGGGGGAGTGTTAGACCCTTCGGAAAGGTCTGGCTTCTTAGATACTAACTGAAAATAGTTATTTAAAGATAATATCCAAATTCCAGCTTTTATACTTTAATGTGAGAGAGTTCATTTGTTGTGCACCTTATTATCTGATACCTGGCGAAAGACCCACTAGTCAAGGTTTGTAACCCCCAAACATTGTACTCGATGCTAGCAAAAACACACAGAAAAAACTTCAGCTATTATACTTTAACGTAGGTCAGGCAGGCGCTGGCTCTTAGTCTATAATCTTGACGTGCCTTTACGTTAACGGTCCGTGACGTTGCCTATATACATATGTGAACGTGCAGTGCAAAACTCATTGAAGAATATTTTGACGTGCCGTTGCCGTTCCGTGACGTTCACGTTGCGTATAGTGCGAATCGACCTTAATGCATGACGTATAAAATTTTCATTGTATATTGTGCTGTCCGAACATTTTCTATTTGCGTCAACATTGATATCTATAAATAAATTTGCTGTCAGCGTCAGAAAGGAAGGCCCGGAATTGGATGGCGGCTTAATCCTGATATGCTTTCCGTAATCCTGATATTCTTTCCGTCTAATGAACCTAATGTATCATTGAAATCATCCGCAATTTGTTTTCATTCCTGTTCACTTCTTGAAAACTGAAAGATAGTTATTTGCTAAGAAATTATGTTCATGAAACTAATTCATGATTGTCTCCCTTTTAAGTATTTAGGCTGAAGTGCATCATATTTTGCTGATAAAACTTCTGGGATAAAAGCGCTAATAGTTTTTCTTGAAACCCGTGGCAAAAACTCCAAGGAACGAAAAGAATCACCTGATGCTAAATATCCCAGGGTTATTGCCAATAAGGTCTTTGAAGGAATTGCATACCGCATGGTCGTGTCTTTTTTGCATATCACAGGGTCCACCTATAAATAAGAAATATTAAGCCTAAACTTAAAACAATAACTCTTAATTGTGTTCACCAAAACAAGAAGTTCTTCAAATTTGGGTATGTTCATCCGACCAAAATTTTTGTAATCACATTCATCCCACAATAAATCTTGTAACAAAGTTTCCTCAATATTTAATTCACCCACGCTTCAATAAAAACGGATTTATCCAATATTTAGGTTTTTTCCTTTTTTCAGTTTCCTCTTTTTCCCGACACTCTAATTCCCACAAAACTAATAGGGAACAAGCACACATGAGTTGCTGCCTTGTTAACGACCGCAATTAAAATTTCATGCAATCAAATGCCCACTAAAATATTTGTTTGACAGAAATGACGTCATCCAAAAATTATTCGAGACGCAGGGTCACGTCATTCCAAATTCAAAATGGCGGCCAGCACAAAATTTCGGAAGAATTCAAACTAAAAAGTAAAAAAAAACCGATCAACTTCAAATTTTGCTCGTGATATTTAGTATGTATACATTATGAGCTGAATAATTGAGTTGAGGTTGAGTTGAAAATAAAAAAGCACTACACATTACAAAAAATCACAAACGAAACACAGAGATGCTGCTGTCAACTAGATTCAACTACTCAACTCACCGCTGTATTTATAATTTCAACTCAACCCAGGTAGCAGGGTTGAGAACTCGACTCTTGTCTGCGTGCAGTTGGATTCCAAGATGGCCGCCGATTTTTGCAATTATATTCCACCGAACCCACGACATGGGTATCAAATGAGAGTACTACAGGTAGAATACAGTAAGCTGTGTGACATAATTTTAAATCTAATAAGGCCGCCATCACAAAATGGCGGAAGACATATAATAGACTGAAAAGTAGAAAATAAAAATAAATAGTTTAAAAAATCTTTTACTTGAAACTGACCCAAAAATTAAAAAAATAATTTTGAATGTGGCGCTATCGAAAAGTTCCAGTATTAATAAAATAAAAATATACGTAAAGGGCGCCCCCACTTTTTTAAATTTAAGTAAGTGGCTACAGCAATAAAAACTTTACATTCAAAATTATTTTTTACTTTCTGGTTCATTTTAAAATAAAAGCGTATTTTTTAGTTTTTTATAACTATTAATTTTTTACCAGTTTCCAGTTTCTTCAAAGATGGTTATCAGCACAATAGCTGGGGTTAAAAACTAAAGGGGACCATGTTGCCAAGCTGCGTAACCCAGACGTCTGTAGCCGTAGTTGAGAGATAACGAACGTGTAAGAAACACCTGTTCTCCTGCTGTGTAAATGCCCGGCTCTAGCCAAAACTAGACAGTTGCGTTCTGGAAGATTTCAAAAAGATCTTCAGGCTAGGGCTTGGAGCACTGAGAACCCAATTAACAAGAAAATCTTTGTTATGTAGGGAAATTGTTGAATGTCTAGCATTTCGGACGTTTGTACTTAGTAAAAAGAGATAAAGTGAAAATTTTTACCGTTTCGTAATTGTTATGGTCGCACGGCTAAAATTAATCATAAAAATATTTGCAAAGATATCGGTAATCTGCTATCGAGCAAAATCTCTCTGTAGTTTGGACCTTACGTAGAAATAATAGCAAAAATTTATTTTTATTGATATATTGCAGGTTTAACCAGATAAGATAAGGCATATTTTGCATGATTTAAAATAAATAAAATTAGAAAACACTAGCCACTAAAAATAAATAAACACAATATTATTGCCACCTGCTGATACCTGAACTGAAGGCAGCGATAGGCACAATCTGTTTCTTATTGATTTGGCACAATTGCCGGGTATCTCAAGATAAGTGCCGAAGAATTAATAAAATGTTTTGAGAAACAAAAAGAATTTAGTTTAGTTAAAAATGTTGGTGATAATTGTCGTGCTCATTACGTTCGTGGCGGCTTTGCTGGGCTACATATACAGCAAATTCGCTCGAACTCTGGAATTGTCCAAAAACTTCGATGGACCTCCATCGCTGCCCCTCATTGGCCATGGCCATTTGCTAATAGGAAAGGAGCCACAGGACTATGTTAAGTTCTTCTTTGAAATTCTCGAGAAATACCCCGGCTGCGCGAAGGTATGGATTGGTCCAGAGTTCAATCTATTCTTCAATGATTTGGACTTGGTTGAAAAGGTTTTATCCAATAGTAAGTTCAATGATAAAGCGGATCAATACAAAGTTTTAAATCCGTGGCTTAGAGAAGGATTGTTGATAAGCAAAGGTAAGTGGATAAGTACCTTCGTCTTGAGTTATTGAGTGCGTTTCTTTAAGGTGCGAAATGGTTTAAGAGGAGGAAGATCATAACACCGGCTTTTCACTTCCAAATTTTGGAGCAGTTCATTGATGTTTTTGAGAAGCAAGGGAATATCATGATTGAAAGTTTGTTGAAGTTTAATTCCACAGATACCATCGATCTCTATCATTGGGTTACTTTGTGTGCTTTAGATGTCATATGTGGTAAGTAGCCGCTTATTAGTTTACAATTTCATCTTAGAAAAATAGTTAGAACTTTTTCACTTGAGTTTAGCCAAAAGTACCAAATAAGCACCAAATAAGGCCAATTTTAACATTAAAATTGCTTATAACTTTAAAAGTAAAAACCGTAGCATAATAGTTGTAAGACATTATTCATAGGAAATTGTCCAAGCCTTCTAATTTTGTAAAAATAGGGTTACAAAAATACAGGGTAATATGTAAACCTCTACCAAAAAATTCAAAGCGCCCTAGCGGCTAAACCGTTACGATTTCCCTCCGCCACCCATTCGATTTTTTGTTCGTCTATCCGAGACCTATCCACAGCCGTTTCGACATTTTAACTGATACACCCTGTATACACTCTGTTTAAAATTTATAAATCCGCCCAATAAATGGAGATTTTTCCTATTTCTGAATGGATTTCTGAGAACCTTTTTACTATGATGAGGATTCAATAGCGGTAAGAATTTTAAAGTTTTATGAGAATTTTAAATATTGTACTGCTGCATAATTATAAATCCATCAGTATTTGTGAAGGTTTTGTAGAGTTACCACAAGTTGTACTCTGTGTTAATTCAGTCTAATATGTTTTCGAAGTAAAATTTTTGAAGATGCCAAGAGGGAAAAGTTGGCTTCACCGACTTCAGTTTAATAATGTTCAGTTCAACCTCCATAAGTGGCTTCATCAGCAAAGGCGCACTCCATGTGCAGTTCGAGCTTGAAATTGTTTTACTTTTTTCGTCAAAAGTCAGAAATGGAAAAGCCCACTGCAATAGCATTCCACTATTCCAGTTGATTACTCTCTTTTGAGCGAGCTCAGTTCAGCTCTTAGCAGAGCTGCTTGGCGCTTTAAAAATTCTCCTTTCATCGCGATCGGCATTGTTGCCAGAGTGATTTTCTCTCCTAAGTGCCCTAGAGATAGCTCTATACTCCCCTAAAAAAAAGCTACTTCACCCCTAAATTTTTGAAACGTATACTTACTAAACCATATGAGTTGTGTTGGGTCATGCATGATCCATATTATAATATGAATTCGGAATAAATTTTAGAGCTTCATTTAATTTCTTTTTCAATTGTTGATTATTAATATGCTTCCAAATAATAAGTCACTTTACTTAAAGCTGCATGTGTGGATCACGGTCACTAGTTCCATTTTTGTTGAAAATGTTCAAACACTTCTCAGTGGAATATTTATTCATAATCGCATTGTTGAAAAGTAAAAATGTCTACACAGTCCCGATGTACTATTCATACTGCTGGGCAGGCACGAATCGACATGAACCGCGCAGACAAAGTATTCTTTCTGCGAATACTGGCCAGACACGAGCGATGTTTGTCCGTGGCTGCACGGTCATGTCACGGTAGATGTAAATACGTTCATAAATACTGTATAGAAAAATATTTTTTTGTCTGGCACGGCACGTGTCCGACACGCTCGATGTCTATAGAAATAAACGGATCTTTAGACGTTTTTCGCGTTAAAACAAACCGTATTCGCATGATTGCATCGCAGTCATTATTGACATTCTATTGCGCAGCTTATCTGGAACAACGCTTGCAATGGAAAATGCCCCCTCAACTGAGGCATTTGGAAATGGCAACGGCAACAACGCGGTTTCAATTTTGCAAATACGCTTATATCTATGATCATCCCTAGCATTTACTTCTTCAAGAACTTTCACTCGGAACATGTCCGTAGATCGTACATTTTTTATTTCAAAACAATGAAGGAGATTCCACAAACGACACAAACGTTTTTGAATTCCGAAGCCAAATCTTGTATGTCGGATTTTATCTGTGCTGAAGATGTGGGAGTGATAATGCTGATTTTTTCTAAACAAAAGCTAGGAGCCTTTTTGGCAATTCATCCTTAGTTTGATCAAAAGATCTCTGCATCGTTCTTTGATTGAAAACCCAATACTAGGATCGTAGTTTTTACAAAATTCAACGAGATCATATCAATGGTCGATATATTCGACCGGTGACAAGCAATTATGAAATGTGAATTTACTCAATTAAATCTAGAAAGAATATTCGTAAAAATTTCATTCTCCTAGACCAGTGATTCCCAAAGTGGGTTCCGTGGAACCTAACGGTTCCACGAAAACATTTTAGGGTTCCGTGTCACCAGCGCCGAAGCGCAAATACATTCACAGACTCACTGGCCAACCAGCCGTTTAACGCGTTCTTGCTAATCAGAGAGTGCGAGTGGCCCTTCTTCCTTGAACTTTGTTCTACGTCACGCCGCGTAACATTTTGGCCGCCATTCCATATTCCAATGTCGAGGGAGTTGTGAATAAAATGGTGATTCGCCCTCTTGAGATGGCCGCCATTGGCCAAACGATATATTGAGTATACTATATTGCTTATAGTGTTCTACTTATCATACCCTTTCATTTGATACCCATGTCGAAGGGGTTGTGAAGAATATTTCAATCCGCTCTCCTGAGAGTGCCGCCATGGATCTAAAGGTATATTGAGTTTACCATATTGCATTGTCATCGGAGCTAAAGCTGTATACAAAATTTCAGCCAGATAGGATATTCGGAAGTATTTGAAAAATCGATTGCAAAATTTGCTCCGTGAAGAAAATAATAATCTGTCCTCTTGAGACGCCCGCCATGGATCTAACGGTATAATGAGTATACCATATTGCATTGTCATCGGAGCTGAAGTTGTGTGCAAAATTTCAGGGTGATCGGGTAACCGGAAGTATTCAAAAAATCGATTGCAAGATATGTACCGGAAGAAACAGACAGACAAGAAAGCGAGCTAATAAAAACGTTTTAAAATATATTAAAGGATAAATATGTATATATACATATATCTTATATTATTTTATTTTTTCATCGTTGGGTTCCGCCAAATTTTATACATACATTGTAGAAAGGTTCCGTACGAAATAAAGTTTGGGAGCCACTGCTATACACAATCTACCTGTAACGCAGTAGCTAGCAATTGTCAAATCAAGTTTTACTACAGTGTTTTCATAGTAGGTTTTATTACAGTATTTCTCATATCATATTGCAAAACTAACAATCTGACCTCTTTCGTATTCACTAATACCGGCTTCACTGGCCGAACTGCGCAAGTTTTTATCTCGGGACCTATTGGTCGTAGGAGATTTCGGAAGAAATTGTCACCCCTCCACCCTACCTAGATTCAGTAGAGCGATAAGCCTAGCACTGCCTGGGACTGCCAACGTTGGGCGTTCTCAATCAAGTTACCCTTATCTGGGACCCGAGTCACCGCGGCTTCAAAGTCTCAAATTGCATTCATCAGTCCAGAGCGAATATTAGGGCGCCCACCAAGTTGCTGAAACGGGCCACGGCCGATCGGATGTTGATGAAACATGCAGGTCCGCGTCTGGACAGGAAAACTCTAAACAGTTTCTTTCTATACCGTCTCTTAACGCGGCCAAAGAATTGGTAAGGGGCAGTAGCAGCAGTGTCACGGGGTCACAATTGTTGGTGTAATTACCGGACACTGCGCCCTAAATTATCACTTACGGAGGATAGGAAGGGCAGAATACCCCACCTGTAGGCTTTTCCTTGACGAGGATAAGTCCGCCCTCCAAGTTCACTATGAATGTCCTGCGATAGCAAAAACCAAAAACCAAAAATACATGGATGAAGTTTTTTTTTTTGATAGTTAATCAATAAGAATCTGTAACTTTACAGTCGATAACGTTATCGACAACGACAGATGTCACGAAGGAAACTGTAGGTTACAAACGCATAGCCAGAGCCAGAGTATGGTACGACGAGGAATGTAAAGCGGCTATAAAGGCCAGAAATAAAAATAGAAAAATATACATAAAGAGAGCAAGAAATTGAAATACGAAGAGAAAGAAGAACAGCAAAAAAGGATTTTTATAGTGAGCTGATGAACGCAAATGAAAGCATCAGACATGTATCAGATTCCCGTCTACAGCATAACGGTGACACCGAAACAAATGTATCAACCCTGGAAGAATTACAGAGTGCCAAACAATCCTTAGAAAACAACAAATAACCAGGAATTGATAAAATCCCAGCAGAATTGATCAAATAAGGAGGGGAATCGCTTTCAGCAGCTATACATAAATTACTATATGGAGGAACGAAAAAATGCCTGAAGATTGGGAACAAAGTATTATCTGCCCAATACAGACAACTGTGGAAATTATAGAGGCAAATCTCTTTAGAGCACAGAATATAAAATAATAACAAACATAATTAAGACAGACTGGAACCTTATGCAGAAGCCGCAATAAGTGATAAGCTGGATTCAAAAGAAATAGATAAACAATGGACCAACTTTTTTCAATAAGGCAAATCCTCCGAAAATGCTGGGAATATAACATCGACGTGTATCAACGTTTTATCGACTTCCAACAAGCATACGCCAGCCTCGACAGGGAAAAAGTGTATGCGACAATGCTGGACCTAAATATACCCCTAAAGATAGTGAAAGTCTGAATACAAGGAGAATTGACGGAGGCCTTCCTAGTCAGGCTTAAAGCAGGGCGATGGGCTGGTACCCATGCTATTTAATCTCTGCCTAGAAGGAATAATTCGCAAAAAAAAACATTGATGCGAACGCAACCTTGCTTAACAAATCAAAACAATTGGCAGAGTATGCCGACGATATGAACTGCCTTGCCAGATCACTGTCATAGCTTAGAGAAATATTCACGGAATTAGAAGATGGAGCCAAACAAATAGATCTGCAAATATATGCAGACCAGAACAAGATTATAATTCGTAAAGAAGAAGAAGAAACCACAACACGTAAACCAATTTAACTACCTGGGGTCCACAGTCAGCGAAGACAACGATGAAACGTTAGACGCACAAAAAAGAATAAACGCTGCAAACAAAATATACTTCTTACTTCTCACTTAAGAGTTATGTACCTATCCACAGAAAAACCAAAATAAGAATCAAAACCATTATACGTACAGTAGCTACGTATGGATGTCAAGCATGGAGTATTTCCCAGAAATCCGCCGACAAGATGGATATATATTTGAGAGGAAGGTTCTCCGAAGGATATACGGCCCAATCAATAAATGTATGAAGAGTACGCTACAATCACGAATTGTACGATTTATACACAGAGTGTAAACTCCCGACAAATGCCAAGCTACTGCGTTTACGTTGGGCCGGTCATGTCCAAAGAATGGATGACTCAAGGGTACCAAAAAAAGCTCTGTAACTACTACCTAATGATCAGTGGGAAGACAATAAACTCTAGATGAGCTGCGGAGCTGAAGCTGATGGAGGCCAAGGCTCGAATTGGGCTGTAGAACTATCGCAGAAGAACGTTATTATTGCGAAAAAAGAAGACAAAGAATCTAAACATAAAAAAATTAATGGTCTTGGATGTGAAGTCCGTCCGTATTTTAACGTGACAACGTCTATTAATATGAACGTGACAACGTCTGTTATTACGTTTTGTATTATTTTCTCAATTAATAAATTATATATTTCGAAGCAAATTTTTTTTTTGTGTGCGGGATATTTTCACACGCGCGTCCTATCTTAATAGACGTTGTCACGTCAATAAGGTGAATGAATGTATTTTTCCCGTGTAGGGGATAAATTAACGAAAATTTTGAGCCATTAACCACCCCCTAACATGTATGGGGGCGGAGATATGATTTTTTTTGTGTGCGGGACATTGTGCGGGACATTTTCACACGCGCGTCCTATCTTAAACCGATTTAATAGACGTTGTCACGTCAAAAAACACGAGGACTCGAACTGAAAACCGGGT
Organism: Thereva unica; assembly: GCA_949987705.1. Classification (NCBI taxonomy): domain Eukaryota; kingdom Metazoa; phylum Arthropoda; class Insecta; order Diptera; family Therevidae; genus Thereva; species Thereva unica. The sequence continues at coordinate 31,926,672 of OX465284.1, read as the reverse complement.
GCAATGCAAAGAAATTTATTCGTTAGCTGTTGAAGAATTTCATTATGGATTATATTAATTTTCATTAAAGAACATTTTTTAATCTTAAGTGGGACTAATTGATATACATAAGTAGTATTTCCATTGGAAAAAATGAATTATAAGTGAGATGAGTGGAGGGTACGCTTGTTTAACGCTTGTAACCCGAAAATACCCGACGTTTTTAAGACAAAATAAATGACGTACTTTATTTTTCTTATTAACAATAGTAAATTGCAGCATTAGAAATACGCAACATAGGGCCAGTTTAAACGCTTTGCTCTAGAAGCGTTCTGCCAGAACATTGTGGATAAATGGAGAATTGGGTTGGTACCTCTCATCATACCCATTTATCGACAATGTTTGTGAGGGGGAGTTCATTGGCAAATAGATAGAGTCCAATAAATAGGTTCTTTTCCTATGCAGAACATACCGCACGCGATTTTTTCTACTAAATAATTTTATATATTTTTATGAGTTTAAATTCAAAATGGCGTCATCCCCAGCCTTATGCTAAACTTTCAGTGAAGAGAAACGCGTTTAATTCTATATCTCAGAAACTATGCATTTTTCGACAAAATATTTTTTGTAGATAAATAAGTAATTTGACTTTTTTGTTTAGAATTTTGTTTAGTAAAGTCAATATGTACGGCGTTATGGTTCTTCAAACTTCATATACATATAACTTTCTTGGCACTATATTTCGTTAATGAATAAACTTGCGTAAAACTTATAGAACACACGATTAACTATAATTTTTGTTTCAATTTTTTTCTTTTCTTTCTTCTTCTTCTTTAAACTCCTTTAATCCCTCATGGGACATAGGGCGGAAACAGTTGCCCTCCAGCGGACTCTGTTTTGCGCGACAGCTCTCAGCTGCGACCAGGATCTCCCAGTTGTTGCGGCTTCTTCTAGTAGGGTTCTCCTCCACGTTGTTCTAGGTCTTCCTACTCGACGGGAACCTTGCGGATTCCAGTCAAGGGTCTGTTTGGCTAGATTTTCGTTTTCGCGTCGCAAGGTGTGGCCCACCCAATTCCATTTCCTTCGCCTGATTTGGTCGTCTATCCTTTCTTGGCCGGCACGGCGCCATAGTGCTTCGTTTGAAATTCTATCTTGCCAGCGGATTTTTAGGATACGACGAAGGCATCTGTTGATGAAGACTTGTAGGCGCCCTGTGACGAATTGGGTGACTTTCCATGTTTCGCAACCGTACAAAAGAACTGCCTTAACGTTGGAGTTGAACAGCCGCAATTTGGTGTTAGTTGAGATCTCCGTTGATCTCCATATGCGGAACAGGCATGCATATGCGCCTCGTGCTTTGTTTATTCTGGAACTTACGTCTTCTTCTGCCCCACCATTTTCGGTAATAACACTACCGAGGTAGCAGAATTTATTTACCAGTTCCACGTCACGGTTATTCAGCGCTGTCCGTTCAATGGTGTTTGCATTTATCCGCATTTCTTTAGTTTTAGTCGGATTTAGCCTTAAGCCTGCTGGACTACTTTCTGTTGCCAAAATGTTCAACATGTTTTTGAGGTCCTGGTGTCTGTGGGCCAGCAAACAGATATCATCGGCGTAGTCGAGGTCCTTAAGGCGGTCTACCAAACCCCATTGTATGCCGCCTGTTCGATTATCTAGAGCGCCGACAAGGATGTCATTTATTACTATAAGAAATAGTAAAGGCGAAAGTAGGCATCCTTGTCGTACTCCTGAGCTCACCTCAAAGCTGTCAGATAATTTTCCATTATGGAGAACTCTGCATTTGGAATTGTTATATAGGGCTTTTATCAATTCTATTATTTTATCAGGCAATCCACGTCGCCGTAGTGCCTGCCATATAAAGCTCCTATTGACCGAGTCGAACGCTTTCTCATAATCTACGAAAGCAAGGTAAAGGGGGGATCGGAATTCAGTAGACTGCTCCACTATTATTCTCAAGGTGTTAATATGATCAATACAGGAGCGGCCCTTCCTGAATCCGGCCTGCTGCCTCCTAAGCGTTCGGTCAACTGCCTCACTTATCCTAGATAGTAATATATGGGACAAAATTTTGCCCACTGTAGATAGTAAACAGATGCCTCTCCAGTTGTCGCATATTGTTAGGTCCCCCTTTTGTGGTATTTTGACTATGATGCCTTCCATTCAATCCTCCGGAAAGGTACAGGTGTTCCATGCTATTTCTAGGATTGGCTGAAGCGCATCTGCTATGAGGCTTGAGTCGGCTTTCAACAATCCTGGCGGGATGCCATCTTTCCCAGCTGCTTTACCATTGGCCATCGCATGAATTGCGGTTACTATTTCCGTCTTGGATGGGGCCCGGGTGGTGATTCTTATTGGCTGTGCATTGTTGCTGTTTTCCTGAGGTTCCTGTGTAAGTGTACCATTCAGGGCGGCGAAGAAGTAATCTCTCCATCTTTGGAGTTGCTCTTCGTCGCTGCACAGCAGCCTTCCATCCGCACTCTTAACGGCATGCTTTTTAGTAGAGTGCTTTCCCGAGAGCTGTTTAGTGATTTGGTACAGCACCTTACTGTTGCCTGTGTTTGCCGCGTTTTCCGCTTTTTCTGCGAGCTCGTTTATCTGCTGCCTTTTATCACGCCGGACACTTCTCTTAACCTCCCGGTGTAATTGGGAGTATTCCCGTTCTAATTGGTGACGTCTTTCCGGGTCGTTTGTGGAGTTTACGCTATTTTTGAGGGCCCTTCTGCGTTCTATTTTTTGCCAGGTTGTGTCCGAGATCCAGTGTTGCTGGTTTCTTTGGACATAACCGATGCTTGTTTCCGCAGCCGTCAATATCGCGCCCTTTGTCGTACTCCACAATTCCTCAATATTTGTGTCGTCAGAAACGGTTTGCTGGTTTAATAATTCTAAAAAGTTTTCAGCGAATTCCCGCTTTTTAACGCTCTCCCGCAGAAGGTCTACGTTAAACCGTCTACGGGTTATAGCATCATGTTGCACGTTTCTGATTGCGGCGATTTTAAGGCGAATAGTTGCTACAACCAAATGGTGGTCGCTTCCAGTATCCGCTCCCCTGAAACTCCTGACATCCTCAAGAATAGTTCTACATCTGCGGCTGACGGCCACGTGATCTATCTGATTTCTCGTTCTACCATCGGGCGATACCCAGGTCTTCTTGTGACAAAAGTAAGTTCCACCTACCATGAGTTGGTGGGAACTACAAAAGTCAACGAAAAGCTCACCATTGTTATTGGTAACTTGGCTTAGGCCTTGGTTTCCAATTGTGTGTTCAAGGCCGGTTTTGTCACGGCCGATCTGAGCGTTTAAGTCACCCATTACAACAATGATGTCTCCCCTTGGAATAGAGCGAAAAACCTCATTCAGTCGCATATAGAACTCGTCCTTGATGTCATCTTCTGCGTCTTCAGTTGGAGCATAGCATTGGACTACCGTAGTACTTCTTAGTCTGGTACGCCAACGCCACTCCTACGGCTTTCAGTTTCGTTTCTACCAGAATATTAGAAGGACTCACCGTTTGGGCAGATATGCTCCCCGCATCGGGCCATCTGGTCTCGCTAAGTCCCATGATCTTGATTTTATATCGATTCATCTCGTTGAGGACTTCATCCAGCCGTCCCTCAGCAAGCAGTGTTCTCACATTCCATGATCCGATTCGTGTCCTTGTTCGAAAAGCAAAGGTCGTCGTCGTGTTGTCCATCCGGTTCCGAGGCATTGTTTGCCGATTCGTAGCAATGGTGTTTTTTATGGGAGCGGGTTGCTAACCCTCAGCCCAACCGACTTAAAACTCTGTTTTGTGGCGCAGAGAGCTCGCCATTCGCCCGTCTCCCGTTAGCTCCTTCCGAAGAAGTACCCCAGAGGGCACCGCGGGGAGGTGGGATTAGGACTTGCTAACAGGTCTGCTAGGTGTTCGTCTGCAGTGACTTTCCTCGAATCTTGACAGAAGTGACAAATCGGGTGCCACCACTTTCAGAGGTCTTTGTTAGCCGTTCGCCCCCTATAATTTTTTTACGTAGGGCTAATATTGCACGAGTTAAAGTGCTTTAAGTGTCGAAAAACGTAAATTCAAAAGTAGTTTTTTTTTGCCAAAATCACCTTTTACTGCAAAACTGATTATAGCGTTTTTTGTGCGCAGTTTCATTGCCCACATTTGGCCCCGCTTCGAATACAACTCGTATATATAGAATGGCGGCCCAAAAACCATCTTGGTTTAGCTGGACTTCTTCTTCTACGTCGCGTCGGTGCCGCTGGGTCTCGAATTCTATTCACGATTCGTTTCTTTTCTTGCCGGGTTTTCGCGACGTCTCGAGCTTTGGTAACTGATAACCGTTGATTCTTTAGGTCACCCTCGATATTATTTAGCCAGGTTTTTGTTCAGTGTCGATCGCTGGATTCTCCAGCCTGACGAACGGTCTCGCCAGAGAAGTTTACGTGGCAAGCGGTCATCATCCATTCGGCAAACATATCCAAACCACCGTAGTCGACATTTTTGCATTTCTTCTTCCATCAGTGTCTGCTGTTTGCCCGGGATGGCGATCGCTTCTTAACGTCCAGTTTGAGCAGTGTCCACGTTTCAGATCCATAAAGAAGAACCGGAAGGATCAACGTTCGGTAAAGGCGTAATTTTGTTTTGATGGAAATATTTGTTCGTTTCCATATGCACCACTGGAACGAAGTGAATGTTGTTGTTGCCTGGCCGATGTGGCTGTGAACGTCGGCCGTCTATGCTACTTTCGTTTCCTCAACCAATCATCCCAAATATTTGAACATCGGAACCTGTTCGATTTGGGTTCCATCGAAGTGAACACTGGCACTCGATCCGTCCGTTGTGATCACTGGTCTTTTCCGCATTGATTTTTAATCCGCATGTCCGGGCGATGCGGGAAATGTATAAGATGCCCATTGCTTCGGCATCCGTGTCGGCGTAGACGGCGCTATCGTGGGCGAACATTAAGTCAGTTACGAAGTTGTTGTCGTATCGAACTCCGAGTCGTCCATCGAATGCTTTATGCATAATCGCGTTGATCACAACATTGAAGAGAAGTGGCGAAGCGACATCTCCCTGTCGGACACCCGTTTGAATCGGGAACTCCTCGGATAAGTCGCTTCGAATACGAACGCTGCTGGTTGAGCCATCGAAAGACCGTATTAGCCAATATCATAACGAGCATATTTTTTTAGATTTTTTTCGGACCTACACATGCCGTCATATATACATCTATATTTAGAAAGAACGACCAAAATGGTAAATTTTTGACATAATGGCCGATAACTTCCGTAGCGGCGGTTGCTAGAGGTAGAAAATGTCCATTACTATAGTCTTCGATGTAACTAACATGTTCCAACAAAAATTTTTGAGACTAGAAGCAATTCCTCTTTACTAAAATTTGAGGCTTATCCGACTCCATTAAAACTCAAAATCGTCAAATTTGCACTTAAGCACTTCTGGCCTTCTAATGTAGATCTAATCACGCACCTTTCAGACCTCTTACCTATCCCTTCTCTTCTATCCTTCAGATCAAGCTTACTACTAGACATTGTACCATGGCTTGAACGATATGAAGGGCTAGTACAAAGGGTGAATCCTCAGCTTGACCATGTCACGTAAAAAAAGTAAAGAGAGCATCCTTACAAGTTGTTGCTAAACTAACGTCCAATTAAATTAGCTGCAGTTTATAGTTTCGGGCTCTTCATTTTTTGCTAGCTAGTAGAAGATTGCAAAAAATTACGTTTTCAACTCCGCCTATTCGACTGACGATCATCTCAGTCTCCGAATACCGAAGGCAGACTATCTGCTTAGCTAGGTAGTCGGCTTTCTTGTCCCCATCTAAGTGCTTTTGTGTGCGAACCCAGACAAGAGTCACGTTGTGCTTTCTAGCGAGCATATCTAGCTCAGCTCTGAACCCACTAGCTTGGACCGCATCATTCCTGTTTCAGCCCGCGTATACTCAATATCAAAATTGCAAGTTTGATAGCATATTGATTATGAATCGGACTGGCTGATTGATCGGCGATGTATTTTAGCGATAACAAAATTTGAAGAAATTCAACCTTGAAAACTCCGCTGGCAGCTTTCCCTTGTCTAAAATAGAAATGAACGTTTTTTTATGGAAGTCAGCTCCTCGTAAATTTAAATTGGAATTATAAAGATTAAGCGAAATTACATGACTTTAAAGATGACCTTCCTTAATATGCTCTAAAATTTAAAGGTGTTTACCAAAGGTTGAGATGAGATCGACTCAAGGAAAGTGCGTGTGGGGTATTGATACACAGGCCTACAAGGTTTTTCCCCCTTTCAATTTAATAGTCGTATCCTAAGTATTTTTTCGCGCTGAATCCGAATCCGTTGGCCAAATTGCCCTATCACGTCAGGATTTTGAGCAATCCTAACCTAAAAGTGCCAAAAAGCGTGTTTTTTGCACTTTTGCGCGTTAAATATCTCAAAACTGAGGAATGATAGGGCAAATCTGACAACGGGATCGTTTTCAGCATGCCAAAATCTACAGAAAACCATATCGAAAGCGTGAAATTTGAAAAAACTTTTTTTGTAATACTGAAAAGAAAAACGATGATATCATGTGTTAATAAAAATCGTCGATTTCGCGCCAAGAAGTTGCCAAGAAGTTTTTCTTTTCAGTATTACAAAAAAAGTTTTTTCAAATTTCACGCTTTCGATATGGTTTTCTGTAGATTTTGGCATGCTGAAAACGATCCCGTTGTCAGATTTGCCCTATCATTCCTCAGTTTTGAGATATTTAACGCGCAAAAGTGCAAAAAACACGCTTTTTGGCACTTTTAGGTTAGGATTGCTCAAAATCCTGACGTGATAGGGCAATTTGGCCAACGGATTCGGATTCAGCGCGAAAAAATACTTAGGATACGACTATTAAATTGAAAGGGGGAAAAAATGACCCGTTTTTTGTAGGCCTGTGATATTTATTGGTGCGAAAGTTGTAAAATTGCGATGGACAAAAGGCCGCGTTATCTCGCTACTGATTAATATAATGTAAACAGGGACTAATTGATATACATAAGTAGTATTTCCATTGGAAAAAATGAATTATAAGTGAGATGAGTGGAGGGTACGCTTGTTTAACGCTTGTAACCCGAAAATACCCGACGTTTTTAAGACAAAATAAATGACGTACTTTATTTTTCTTATTAACAATAGTAAATTGCAGCATTAGAAATACGCAACATAGGGCCAGTTTAAACGCTTTGCTCTAGAAGCGTTCTGCCAGAACATTGTGGATAAATGGAGAATTGGGTTGGTACCTCTCATCATACCCATTTATCGACAATGTTTGTGAGGGGGAGTTCATTGGCAAATAGATAGAGTCCAATAAATAGGTTCTTTTCCTATGCAGAACATACCGCACGCGATTTTTTCTACTAAATAATTTTATATATTTTTATGAGTTTAAATTCAAAATGGCGTCATCCCCAGCCTTATGCTAAACTTTCAGTGAAGAGAAACGCGTTTAATTCTATATCTCAGAAACTATGCATTTTTCGACAAAATATTTTTTGTAGATAAATAAGTAATTTGACTTTTTTGTTTAGAATTTTGTTTAGTAAAGTCAATATGTACGGCGTTATGGTTCTTCAAACTTCATATACATATAACTTTCTTGGCACTATATTTCGTTAATGAATAAACTTGCGTAAAACTTATAGAACACACGATTAACTATAATTTTTGTTTCAATTTTTTTCTTTTCTTTCTTCTTCTTCTTTAAACTCCTTTAATCCCTCATGGGACATAGGGCGGAAACAGTTGCCCTCCAGCGGACTCTGTTTTGCGCGACAGCTCTCAGCTGCGACCAGGATCTCCCAGTTGTTGCGGCTTCTTCTAGTAGGGTTCTCCTCCACGTTGTTCTAGGTCTTCCTACTCGACGGGAACCTTGCGGATTCCAGTCAAGGGTCTGTTTGGCTAGATTTTCGTTTTCGCGTCGCAAGGTGTGGCCCACCCAATTCCATTTCCTTCGCCTGATTTGGTCGTCTATCCTTTCTTGGCCGGCACGGCGCCATAGTGCTTCGTTTGAAATTCTATCTTGCCAGCGGATTTTTAGGATACGACGAAGGCATCTGTTGATGAAGACTTGTAGGCGCCCTGTGACGAATTGGGTGACTTTCCATGTTTCGCAACCGTACAAAAGAACTGCCTTAACGTTGGAGTTGAACAGCCGCAATTTGGTGTTAGTTGAGATCTCCGTTGATCTCCATATGCGGAACAGGCATGCATATGCGCCTCGTGCTTTGTTTATTCTGGAACTTACGTCTTCTTCTGCCCCACCATTTTCGGTAATAACACTACCGAGGTAGCAGAATTTATTTACCAGTTCCACGTCACGGTTATTCAGCGCTGTCCGTTCAATGGTGTTTGCATTTATCCGCATTTCTTTAGTTTTAGTCGGATTTAGCCTTAAGCCTGCTGGACTACTTTCTGTTGCCAAAATGTTCAACATGTTTTTGAGGTCCTGGTGTCTGTGGGCCAGCAAACAGATATCATCGGCGTAGTCGAGGTCCTTAAGGCGGTCTACCAAACCCCATTGTATGCCGCCTGTTCGATTATCTAGAGCGCCGACAAGGATGTCATTTATTACTATAAGAAATAGTAAAGGCGAAAGTAGGCATCCTTGTCGTACTCCTGAGCTCACCTCAAAGCTGTCAGATAATTTTCCATTATGGAGAACTCTGCATTTGGAATTGTTATATAGGGCTTTTATCAATTCTATTATTTTATCAGGCAATCCACGTCGCCGTAGTGCCTGCCATATAAAGCTCCTATTGACCGAGTCGAACGCTTTCTCATAATCTACGAAAGCAAGGTAAAGGGGGGATCGGAATTCAGTAGACTGCTCCACTATTATTCTCAAGGTGTTAATATGATCAATACAGGAGCGGCCCTTCCTGAATCCGGCCTGCTGCCTCCTAAGCGTTCGGTCAACTGCCTCACTTATCCTAGATAGTAATATATGGGACAAAATTTTGCCCACTGTAGATAGTAAACAGATGCCTCTCCAGTTGTCGCATATTGTTAGGTCCCCCTTTTGTGGTATTTTGACTATGATGCCTTCCATTCAATCCTCCGGAAAGGTACAGGTGTTCCATGCTATTTCTAGGATTGGCTGAAGCGCATCTGCTATGAGGCTTGAGTCGGCTTTCAACAATCCTGGCGGGATGCCATCTTTCCCAGCTGCTTTACCATTGGCCATCGCATGAATTGCGGTTACTATTTCCGTCTTGGATGGGGCCCGGGTGGTGATTCTTATTGGCTGTGCATTGTTGCTGTTTTCCTGAGGTTCCTGTGTAAGTGTACCATTCAGGGCGGCGAAGAAGTAATCTCTCCATCTTTGGAGTTGCTCTTCGTCGCTGCACAGCAGCCTTCCATCCGCACTCTTAACGGCATGCTTTTTAGTAGAGTGCTTTCCCGAGAGCTGTTTAGTGATTTGGTACAGCACCTTACTGTTGCCTGTGTTTGCCGCGTTTTCCGCTTTTTCTGCGAGCTCGTTTATCTGCTGCCTTTTATCACGCCGGACACTTCTCTTAACCTCCCGGTGTAATTGGGAGTATTCCCGTTCTAATTGGTGACGTCTTTCCGGGTCGTTTGTGGAGTTTACGCTATTTTTGAGGGCCCTTCTGCGTTCTATTTTTTGCCAGGTTGTGTCCGAGATCCAGTGTTGCTGGTTTCTTTGGACATAACCGATGCTTGTTTCCGCAGCCGTCAATATCGCGCCCTTTGTCGTACTCCACAATTCCTCAATATTTGTGTCGTCAGAAACGGTTTGCTGGTTTAATAATTCTAAAAAGTTTTCAGCGAATTCCCGCTTTTTAACGCTCTCCCGCAGAAGGTCTACGTTAAACCGTCTACGGGTTATAGCATCATGTTGCACGTTTCTGATTGCGGCGATTTTAAGGCGAATAGTTGCTACAACCAAATGGTGGTCGCTTCCAGTATCCGCTCCCCTGAAACTCCTGACATCCTCAAGAATAGTTCTACATCTGCGGCTGACGGCCACGTGATCTATCTGATTTCTCGTTCTACCATCGGGCGATACCCAGGTCTTCTTGTGACAAAAGTAAGTTCCACCTACCATGAGTTGGTGGGAACTACAAAAGTCAACGAAAAGCTCACCATTGTTATTGGTAACTTGGCTTAGGCCTTGGTTTCCAATTGTGTGTTCAAGGCCGGTTTTGTCACGGCCGATCTGAGCGTTTAAGTCACCCATTACAACAATGATGTCTCCCCTTGGAATAGAGCGAAAAACCTCATTCAGTCGCATATAGAACTCGTCCTTGATGTCATCTTCTGCGTCTTCAGTTGGAGCATAGCATTGGACTACCGTAGTACTTCTTAGTCTGGTACGCCAACGCCACTCCTACGGCTTTCAGTTTCGTTTCTACCAGAATATTAGAAGGACTCACCGTTTGGGCAGATATGCTCCCCGCATCGGGCCATCTGGTCTCGCTAAGTCCCATGATCTTGATTTTATATCGATTCATCTCGTTGAGGACTTCATCCAGCCGTCCCTCAGCAAGCAGTGTTCTCACATTCCATGATCCGATTCGTGTCCTTGTTCGAAAAGCAAAGGTCGTCGTCGTGTTGTCCATCCGGTTCCGAGGCATTGTTTGCCGATTCGTAGCAATGGTGTTTTTTATGGGAGCGGGTTGCTAACCCTCAGCCCAACCGACTTAAAACTCTGTTTTGTGGCGCAGAGAGCTCGCCATTCGCCCGTCTCCCGTTAGCTCCTTCCGAAGAAGTACCCCAGAGGGCACCGCGGGGAGGTGGGATTAGGACTTGCTAACAGGTCTGCTAGGTGTTCGTCTGCAGTGACTTTCCTCGAATCTTGACAGAAGTGACAAATCGGGTGCCACCACTTTCAGAGGTCTTTGTTAGCCGTTCGCCCCCTATAATTTTTTTACGTAGGGCTAATATTGCACGAGTTAAAGTGCTTTAAGTGTCGAAAAACGTAAATTCAAAAGTAGTTTTTTTTTGCCAAAATCACCTTTTACTGCAAAACTGATTATAGCGTTTTTTGTGCGCAGTTTCATTGCCCACATTTGGCCCCGCTTCGAATACAACTCGTATATATAGAATGGCGGCCCAAAAACCATCTTGGTTTAGCTGGACTTCTTCTTCTACGTCGCGTCGGTGCCGCTGGGTCTCGAATTCTATTCACGATTCGTTTCTTTTCTTGCCGGGTTTTCGCGACGTCTCGAGCTTTGGTAACTGATAACCGTTGATTCTTTAGGTCACCCTCGATATTATTTAGCCAGGTTTTTGTTCAGTGTCGATCGCTGGATTCTCCAGCCTGACGAACGGTCTCGCCAGAGAAGTTTACGTGGCAAGCGGTCATCATCCATTCGGCAAACATATCCAAACCACCGTAGTCGACATTTTTGCATTTCTTCTTCCATCAGTGTCTGCTGTTTGCCCGGGATGGCGATCGCTTCTTAACGTCCAGTTTGAGCAGTGTCCACGTTTCAGATCCATAAAGAAGAACCGGAAGGATCAACGTTCGGTAAAGGCGTAATTTTGTTTTGATGGAAATATTTGTTCGTTTCCATATGCACCACTGGAACGAAGTGAATGTTGTTGTTGCCTGGCCGATGTGGCTGTGAACGTCGGCCGTCTATGCTACTTTCGTTTCCTCAACCAATCATCCCAAATATTTGAACATCGGAACCTGTTCGATTTGGGTTCCATCGAAGTGAACACTGGCACTCGATCCGTCCGTTGTGATCACTGGTCTTTTCCGCATTGATTTTTAATCCGCATGTCCGGGCGATGCGGGAAATGTATAAGATGCCCATTGCTTCGGCATCCGTGTCGGCGTAGACGGCGCTATCGTGGGCGAACATTAAGTCAGTTACGAAGTTGTTGTCGTATCGAACTCCGAGTCGTCCATCGAATGCTTTATGCATAATCGCGTTGATCACAACATTGAAGAGAAGTGGCGAAGCGACATCTCCCTGTCGGACACCCGTTTGAATCGGGAACTCCTCGGATAAGTCGCTTCGAATACGAACGCTGCTGGTTGAGCCATCGAAAGACCGTATTAGCCAATATCATAACGAGCATATTTTTTTAGATTTTTTTCGGACCTACACATGCCGTCATATATACATCTATATTTAGAAAGAACGACCAAAATGGTAAATTTTTGACATAATGGCCGATAACTTCCGTAGCGGCGGTTGCTAGAGGTAGAAAATGTCCATTACTATAGTCTTCGATGTAACTAACATGTTCCAACAAAAATTTTTGAGACTAGAAGCAATTCCTCTTTACTAAAATTTGAGGCTTATCCGACTCCATTAAAACTCAAAATCGTCAAATTTGCACTTAAGCACTTCTGGCCTTCTAATGTAGATCTAATCACGCACCTTTCAGACCTCTTACCTATCCCTTCTCTTCTATCCTTCAGATCAAGCTTACTACTAGACATTGTACCATGGCTTGAACGATATGAAGGGCTAGTACAAAGGGTGAATCCTCAGCTTGACCATGTCACGTAAAAAAAGTAAAGAGAGCATCCTTACAAGTTGTTGCTAAACTAACGTCCAATTAAATTAGCTGCAGTTTATAGTTTCGGGCTCTTCATTTTTTGCTAGCTAGTAGAAGATTGCAAAAAATTACGTTTTCAACTCCGCCTATTCGACTGACGATCATCTCAGTCTCCGAATACCGAAGGCAGACTATCTGCTTAGCTAGGTAGTCGGCTTTCTTGTCCCCATCTAAGTGCTTTTGTGTGCGAACCCAGACAAGAGTCACGTTGTGCTTTCTAGCGAGCATATCTAGCTCAGCTCTGAACCCACTAGCTTGGACCGCATCATTCCTGTTTCAGCCCGCGTATACTCAATATCAAAATTGCAAGTTTGATAGCATATTGATTATGAATCGGACTGGCTGATTGATCGGCGATGTATTTTAGCGATAACAAAATTTGAAGAAATTCAACCTTGAAAACTCCGCTGGCAGCTTTCCCTTGTCTAAAATAGAAATGAACGTTTTTTTATGGAAGTCAGCTCCTCGTAAATTTAAATTGGAATTATAAAGATTAAGCGAAATTACATGACTTTAAAGATGACCTTCCTTAATATGCTCTAAAATTTAAAGGTGTTTACCAAAGGTTGAGATGAGATCGACTCAAGGAAAGTGCGTGTGGGGTATTGATACACAGGCCTACAAGGTTTTTCCCCCTTTCAATTTAATAGTCGTATCCTAAGTATTTTTTCGCGCTGAATCCGAATCCGTTGGCCAAATTGCCCTATCACGTCAGGATTTTGAGCAATCCTAACCTAAAAGTGCCAAAAAGCGTGTTTTTTGCACTTTTGCGCGTTAAATATCTCAAAACTGAGGAATGATAGGGCAAATCTGACAACGGGATCGTTTTCAGCATGCCAAAATCTACAGAAAACCATATCGAAAGCGTGAAATTTGAAAAAACTTTTTTTGTAATACTGAAAAGAAAAACGATGATATCATGTGTTAATAAAAATCGTCGATTTCGCGCCAAGAAGTTGCCAAGAAGTTTTTCTTTTCAGTATTACAAAAAAAGTTTTTTCAAATTTCACGCTTTCGATATGGTTTTCTGTAGATTTTGGCATGCTGAAAACGATCCCGTTGTCAGATTTGCCCTATCATTCCTCAGTTTTGAGATATTTAACGCGCAAAAGTGCAAAAAACACGCTTTTTGGCACTTTTAGGTTAGGATTGCTCAAAATCCTGACGTGATAGGGCAATTTGGCCAACGGATTCGGATTCAGCGCGAAAAAATACTTAGGATACGACTATTAAATTGAAAGGGGGAAAAAATGACCCGTTTTTTGTAGGCCTGTGATATTTATTGGTGCGAAAGTTGTAAAATTGCGATGGACAAAAGGCCGCGTTATCTCGCTACTGATTAATATAATGTAAACAAATCAATCGAAGCAATAAACAAAAACAAACTCACTCTCCTGTTCTGTGAGAGGCCTGATAAGAGGAAGGGAAGTATTATAACAGTAGGAGTCGCGCTGCTATGAGTTCAGTTAAACGGAAATGCTTGCAGTACTTGCAATTATCGCTGCGGTTGCAGTCCTAGTCCCTTTAGGGCTGGTCTATAAGAAATGGGCACGGATACTCGAATTGTCGCGACATTTTCCCGGGCCGCCCGCCCTACCGATCATTGGCAACGGATTGCTTTTTATTGGGAAGTCCCCCGATCAGTTTATAGCTTCGATAGAGAAGATCCTCTACGAATTTGGTGGCACAGTGAAAATTTGGTTAGGGCCTGAATTGAATTTGTTCATCATGGACGTCAAGGAAGTGGAGTTCTTCCTTGGGAGCACCAAGTACATAGAGAAGGCCTCCGAGTATAAAACCCTCGAGCCGTGGCTGCGCGAAGGGCTGTTAATTAGTAAAGGTTCGCTGGATCAGTAACTGCTTTTGTGACTGAATGTGAAGTAACTCATTGCTGTGATTATTTAGGTGCGAAGTGGTTCAAGCGACGCAAGATCATCACCCCAGCCTTCCACTTCAACATTCTGGAGCAGTTCATAGACGTTTTCGAGAATCAAAGTGAGATCCTCATAAAAAAGTTGTGGGATAACTCGAAGGACGAAATCGATCTCAATGGGTTCATTTCGCTGTGTGCTCTGGATGTAATTTGCGGTAATTTCATATAAATTAATCAGGATTCATTATGAGTTGAAAGTGCCGGGGCTATTGGTTTTGATATTTTGTGGTTTATTGCAAAGATAAGAGTTAAACAATTGCGATTATGCCAAGGTGCAAGATAATTTTAAGTGCACGGGCTATTTTGAGAATATCTTGGAATCAGTGATTGTTGCGAAATGTTGAATTGTTATGAAAGCAAATTAGAAATTTTAAGTGAACAATTCCTTTGTTTATATACTGCTCGTTCGAAGAAATAATGTTGTTGCTTAATTCGTATGTAATATTATGAACTTTTGCTAGGTGTGTTGTGTTGGTCTATCGCCTACTACAAAACCCAGTCACAAAGGATTTTTCAAGAACGTTAATTTTAAAGTAAACAAGTTAGATATTTTTTTTCTACAGAAATCCTTGGGGCTTTAGTGTCTTCGCGACATTTAGTGCTCGATAGAGTTCATATACTCCATAATAAGCCCTCCATCACATAAAGGACCAACCATTCTATAAAGGACATTTTCTCGGAATCATGGAGCTAAGAGTTTAGAGTGCTTTTTGGGTAAGCAGGCAAGTCTCGGATTCATATATGAATGCTAGAAAAATCGCCGTCTTTATAGTAATAGAGTAATAGAGTAAACCCTTCTAGCACAGAAGGCGCACTTCTCAGCTGTGCCAAGAAAAATTTACCTACTCAGCACAACCAAGCGCTGAGATGAGGCTCACATCTAAGCATGCAGATATAAAATAATAAAGTTAAAAACATCCAAATTAACATCCAATATCTAAGCGGTCACGTGAGATTAAAAACACTCCTTTTAAGGACATCGTTACTAATACTCACGCTAAACATATTAATATTGTTGCTCACCTTAATGAACAAGCGATTGACAGGTTCAAATCTGCCGTAATTCGTATTAGAAGAGTTGATTTGTAAAAGAGATGGTCCTCTCAAATGATAACATCATTCCATTCATCATTGCGCTCCTTTAATCCCTCATGGGACATAGGGCGGAAACAGTTGCCCTCCAGCGGACTCTATTTTGCGCGACAGCTCTCAGCTCCGACCAGGATCTCCCAGTTGTTGCGGCTTCTGTTGGTAGGGTTCTCCTCCACGTTGTTCTAGGTCGTCCTACTCGACGGGATCCTTGCGGATTCCAGTCAAGGGCCTGTTTGGTTAGATTTTCGTTTTCGCGTCGCAAGGTGTGGCCAACCCAATTCCATTTCCTTCGCCGATTTGGTCGTCTATCCTTTCTTGGCCGGCACGGCGCCATAGTGCTTCGTTTGAAATTCTATCTTGCCAGCGGATTTTTAGGATACGACGCAGGCATCTGTTGATGAAGACTTGTAGGCGCCCTGTGATGAATTGGGTGACTTTCCATGTTTCGCAACCATACAAAAGTACTGCCTTAACGTTGGAGTTGAACAGCCGCAATTTGGTGTTAGTTGAGATCTCCGTTGATCTCCATATGCGGAACAGGCATGCATAAGCGCCTCGTGCTTTATTTATTCTGGAACTGACATCTTCTTCTGCACCGCCATTTTCGGTAATAAAACTACCGAGGTAGCAGAATTTATCGACCAGTTCCACGTCACGGTTATTCAGCGCAGTCCGTTCAATGGTGTTTGCATTTATCCTCATTTCTTTAGTTTTAGTCGGATTTAGCCTTAAGCCTGCTGGACTACTTTCTGTTGCCAGATTGTTAATCATGTTTTTGAGGTCCTGGTGTCTGTGGGCCAGCAAACAGATATCATCGGTGTAGTCGAGATCCTTAAGGCGGTCTAACAAACCCCATTGTATGCCGCCTGTTCTACTATCTAGAGCGCCGACAAGGATGTCATTTATTACTATAAGAAATAGTAAAGGCGAAAGTAGGCATCCTTGTCGTACTCCTGAGCTCACCTCGAAGCTGTCGGATAATTTTCCATTATGGAGAACTCTGCATTTGGAATTGTTATATAGGGCTTTTATCAATTCTATTATTTTATCAGGCAGTCCACGTCGCCGTAGTGCCTGCCATATAAAGCTCCTATTGACCGAGTCGAACGCTTTCTCATAATCTACGAAAGCAAGGTAAAGGGGGGATCGGAATTCAGTAGACTGCTCCACTATTATTCGTAAGGTGTTGATATGATCAATACATGAGCGGCCCTTCCTGAATCCGGCCTGCTGCCTCCTAAGCGTTCGGTCTACTGCCTCACTTAGCCTAGATAGTAATATATGGGACCAAATTTTGCCCACAGTAGATAGTAAACAGATGCCTCTCCAGTTGTCGCATATTGTTAGGTCCCCCTTTTGTGATGCCTTCCATTCAATCCTCCGGAAAGGTACAGGTGTTCCATGCTATTTCTAGGATTGGCTGAAGCGCATCTGCTATGAGGCTTGAGTCGGCTTTCAACAATCCTGGCGGGATGCCATATTTCCCAGCTGCTTTACCATTGGCCATCGCATGAATTGCGGTTATTATTTCCGTCTTGGATGGGGAACGGGTGGTGATTCGAATTGGCTGTGCATTGTTGCTGGTTTCCTGAGGTTCCTGTGTAAATGAACCATTCAGGGCGGCGAAGAAGTAATCTCTCCATCTTTGGAGCTGCTCCTCGTCGCTGCACAGCAGCCTTCCATCCGCACTCTTAACGGCATGCTTTTTAGTAGAGTGCTTTCCCGTGAGCTGTTTAGTAATTTGGTACAGCACCTTACTGTTGCCTGTGTTTGCCGCGTTTTCCGCTTTTTCTGCGAGCTCATTTATCTGCTGCCTTTTATCACGCCGGACACTTCTCTTTACCTCCCGGTGTAATTGGGAGTATTCCCTTTCCAGTTGGTAACGTCTTTCAGGGTCGCTTGTAGAGTTTACTTTATTTTTTAGGGCTCTCCTGCGTTCTATTTTTTGCCAGGTTGTGTCCGAGATCCAGTGTTGCTGGTTTCTTTGGACATAACCGATGCTCGTTTCCGCAGCCGTCAATATTGCGCCCTTTGTTCTACTCCACAGCTCTTCAATATTTGTGTCGTCAGAAACGTTGTGCTGGTTTAATATTTGTTGTAGGTTTCCAGCAAATTCCCGCTTTTTAACGCTCTCCCGCAGAAGATCTACGTTGAACCGTCTACGGTTTATAGCATCGCGTTGTACGTTTCTGATTGCGGCGATTTTAAGGCGAATAGTTGCTACAACCAAATGGTGGTCGCTTCCAGTGCCTGCTCCCCTGAAACTCCTGACATCCTCAAGGATAGTTCTCCATCTGCGGCTGACGGCCACATGATCTATCTGATTTCTCGTCCTACCATCGGGCGATACCCAGGTCTCTTTGTGTATCTTCTTGTGACAAAAGTAAGTTCCACCTACCATGAGTTGGTGGGAGCTACAGAAGTCAACGAAAAGCTCACCATTGTTATTGGTAACTTGGCTTAGACCTTGATTTCCAATTGTTTGTTCAAGGCTGGTGTTGTCACGGCCGATCTGTGCGTTTAAGTCACCCATTAATACAATGATGTCTCCCCTTGGAATAGAGCGAAAAACCTCATTCAGCCGCAAATAGAACTCGTCTTTGATGTCATCTTCAGCGTCCTCAGTTGGAGCATAGCATTGGACTACCGTAGTACTTCTTAGTCTGGTACGCAGGCGCACGGTAATAATCCTCTCAGAAACTGGTGACCAGCTAATGAGGCTGGACCTGGCTTCTTTGGTGAGCATTACGCCAACGCCACTCCTACGGCTTTCAGTTTCGTTTCTACCAGAATATTAGAAGGACTCACCGTTTGGGCAGATATGCTCCCCGCATCGGGCCATCTGGTCTCGCTAAGTCCCATGATCTTGATTTTATATCGATTCATCTCGTTGAGGACTTCATCCAGCCGTCCCTCAGCAAGCAGTGTTCTCACATTCCATGATCCGATTCGTGTCCTTGTTCGAAAAGCAAAGGTCGTCGTCGTGTTGTCCATCCGGTTCCGAGGCATTGTTTGCCGATTCGTAGCAATGGTGTTTTTTATGGGAGCGGGTTGCTAACCCTCAGCCCAACCGACTTAAAACTTTGTTTTGTGGCGCAGAGAGTTCGCCATTCGCCCGTCTCCCGTTAGCTCCTTCCGAAGAAGTACCCCAGGGGGCACCGCAGGGAGGTGGGATTAGGACTTGCTAACAGGTCTGCTAGGTGTTTGTCTGCAGTGACTTTTCTCGGGTTTTGGCAGAGGTGGCAAATCGGGTGCCACCACTTTCCGAGGTCTTTGTTAGCCGTTTGCCCCCCCCCCCTCCAATGATAACGCTCTCTCTAAACGACGCACGGCTGCCAAGCAAACTTGAGCCAACCCTTTCATTAAGGAGCTGATGAACAAATACAACATCGGCCACCGCACGACGCTTGTGAAGAGAGCTTAAGTTAAGTAACTGAAGCAGAGATTCATATGATGGAAGAACTAATGCGTTTTCCCAAGGAAGGTGATTCAGTGCGAATCAAACTAAACTTCGTTGAACTGATTCAATAGTTCTAACATGCGAATTGTATTGAGGAGACCAGAGCTGGGACGCATATTCGAGTAATGGTCTGACAAGAGAAATGTAAAGGTGTTTAGTGATCAAGGAGTTGTTAAATTCTTTGGACGACCTTTTATAAAACCCAGGACTAAACTACCTCTGGAAGAGATATAGTTGATGTGAGTGGAAAATTCCAGCTTACTATCAAATCCAATCCTGAGATCTTTAACAAAATTAAAACGAGGGATACCCTCATTAGAAAAGGTGTAGTTGAAACTTATAGGATCACGTCTCCTACTAAAAGTCATGCCTTCACATTTACTAATATTAATTAATAACCACGTTGTTGTTAGCACACCAAGAGTAAAAGGTGTCAAGGTCAACTTGCAAAAGTTTGCAATCCTCCATATTCTTTATGTGACGATATAATTTGATGTCATCGGTGTAAATCAATATTCTACAGTGTCTTAGCAAGGTAACAATGCCATCAATTGATAAGATAAAGAAAAGAGGACTAAGATAACTCCCTTGAGGGACACCGGATGTCGTTTCAATGGTTACTGATTTGGAACCACGAAAAAGAACTTGGTAGGTTCTGTCAGCTAAGTAAGACTGGAACCATGTTAGAAGGGCTTGCTGAAAGCCTAACATTTTTAATTATAATGGAGTGGGAGAGCTTGTCAAATGCCCTACTAAAATCAGTGTAAACACAATCAGTTTAATAAACCAGAAACGGAGCCCTCGACAGCATTAGAAGTGAACTCAAGAAGATTGGTGGTAGTGAAGCGAGCTGCAAGAAGACCATGTTGATTCGTTGAAACCAGCCTCTTGCAGATACGAACGGTTGCAGAATAGATGATTGATTCAAAAAGTTTCGGTATAACAGACAACTTCGCAACTGGTCTATAATTCGGTATTTCGTTCTTGCTACAACTTTTGTGAATAGGAATTAGGAACAAGTTCTTCCAAACAGCAAGGAAGTACCCTTTATCCAGGGATTTTTGAAAAAGGGTTTTCAGTGGAGACTGGAGAACATTCGCACAGGAATTAAGGACAGCAAGAGGAATAACGTCGGGACCAGAAGTGAAGTTGCATCTATATGTTTTACGATATCAGCACTGGTAATTGAGAGAGGTAAAAAAATGAGCCTTCGGTTAGGAATTATGTGACGAAAATTATTGTCATTGCGCTGAAAGTCAGAAGGTGAGAAAGATTGATGAAAGAATGACGCAAACATGTTAGAAATTGCATGCGACTAGACTAGACCAATTCGTGTGTTGTATAGTATTAGGGTAGTTATCAACTTTTTTCTTAGAATTGACAAATTTAAAGAAGTTTCTAGGATCAGTAAACACTTTTTCACTCATACTGCTAAGATATTCACTATACAAAACAGAAGAGAGTGACTGAAATCGGTTATAGCAATTGATAAGTGAATTGCGACTCGGAGAGTCCTTTCTCTTTAAATCGGTTTTCCAGAGTCTATTCTTCTGATTTTTCAAATGCTTGACTTCATTATTGAACCAAGGTGGAGAAGAACTGAGCAATTTTTGGGGTTCATAAGGTGCGCAAGAAACGAGGGCTTCGTGAAGTACGTCATAAAACCGTGCCACATCGTCATCCAACTTATTTGCGGAAAACAAACTGTTAAAATGGACCAAAGCAAGCTTAAATGACAGCCTTTTTAAAGTTTAAGGAATGGGTTACAACCTCCCGACAAGGCGTATTCTCTGAATTGTTGCAATAATTAAGCAGGAGCGGAGGATGGTAATTGTCAACAGACGTCGTGACTAATGGACTGGGTTAGACAGTCATATTGACTGAGTCAGTAAAGAATAGAAGATCTGACTGCCTCCCAAAACGGCAGACTGCAGACTGAATTTCTTCGGCAGAATTTAATCCACGAGTAGATTAAATTCAACTGAACAAAGAAGTTCGGCGTAATCAAGTACGTTAATCGAGCAAGTGTACATTGTGTACATGCTTTTATTTGTGTTTAAAGAATTAAATTCATTTCATTAAAGTTATTTGGTACTTTTCGACATAAGCTCAGGCGGAAAAGTACTAAAAAAGCATGGTATAGAAGTTTTCAAACGCCGTGACACAAATAATTTGAAGGGTTCTGCGCACCTCGTTGCCCAATTTCATAAATTTTGTTCTATCATTTCTCCTCTTTTAACTTAAAAAGGCAACAAACGCAGAAAAAACTCAACAAAATAATTTGGGAAGGGATGTGCGCATGCCGGATAAGTTAAGTAATCTTTATATGTATTGAGCAGAGCTTTTAAATACATGTAAAACTCCTGCTCAACAAAGGCAGTTTATCCATCGTAATAAGCATAATTTTACTATAATTATGCTAAATATTTCTCATCCCTAAATTTAAAATAAATTAAAAGAATTGCTGGAAAAATTTCTTTTAAAGATATGAGCATTTTCATTCATAAATTGAGAGTTCTCCGCAGCCGCAAGCAACACAACCTCCCCAGACAGAAGCGCGCTTGCGACTGGCGGAAAATGTCAAAAATCTAGTAATCAAAGTGATAAAAACACAAATATCGTATTTTTTAGTAGAAATTACTACAAATTATTCCTGTGGCATATGTGTAAAATATAAAAACCTTAAAATAAAAAAATATATATAAAAACGGGTGTTTTTCAGTCATAATTTGTAAATTTTTTAAATAATCATTGAAGACCCAAAAAGATACACCTCCCGGTAGCAATACGCAGTCGCGACTGATTACATGGCAACAAGTTATTTGATAGGAGGAGTTAACTGAAGCTTTTGTCTGGACTTTTAAACATTTTTAAGAGCTTAGCTGGGGAACATGCGCGGGATGTCACGAGGTTTGAAAACAACTATACAATAATACAAGGTAGGCTCGTAAGGAAAAGCTCTGTTTCCATCTTGAAAAGCTTCTACCATTTTTATATGAGAAAAGATCTGAGTGACGTCACGAGAGACTTTTTTCCTTTGTGAACTAAGATCTGAGTGACGTCACGGGGCCCTTATAAGCTTACCTTGTAATTATTGTACCATGCTAAAAAAGTACGAAATCGGCTAAACCGTTAATCCCCCCCTCCCTTCCCAAAGCCGTCTGCTTTGTAAACTAGACGCACACACAATGTATATTATCTATCTTCTATATAAATATAATTGGAGTGTCTGTCTGTGATTTCAAAATAATTGGGGTTTTCCAAGTTCATATGGTTATTTACATCATATTAAAACAAAATCACGCATTTTTTAAATTTTTGTCTGTCTGTATGTCTGTATTTCTATATGTCGTCTGCATGTCTGTCTGTCTGTTTGTTCGGGCTAATCTCGGAAACGGCTAATCCGATTGGGATGGGACTTTCACTGGAAGAATCAGTATTTTTGCGAGAATCTTTTAAGCTATTTGTATAACCTGTATGTATGCATGTATGTATGTGTTTAGACAAATCTTACAATTCGAGTTTGACCCACTTCCATATAACCGATCAACTTGAAATTTTGCATATATGTAAAGTTCGAGTGACAATGCGATTTGACCATTTTGTAAAAAAAATCAAGATGGCGGTTCCAAGATGGCGCCCCCCGACCCCCGAAATGGGTATCTAATGAAAGGGTATGATAAGTACAGTACAATTACATATTTGGTGTCATCCCAAATTCAAAATGGCGACCAACCAACCCAAAATGGCTTTAAAATGGATTAAATTTTTCTATGCAACTTACTCGATATGTGTATCAAACGAAAGGATAATGCAAGTAGGATACTATTACCTGAGTGGCATCATTCCAATCTATTTATATAAATATAAATAGCTTATCTGTCTGTGATTTTAAAATATAATTGTGTTTTTCTAAGTTCATATGGTTATCGATCTTTCTATATAAATATAATTGGAATGTCTGTCTATACAAAAACTATTTTTAAAATTTTTGTCTGCCGGTATTGCGATGGGCTTGAAACTTTGATTCTTTCAAAAATGACCTCCACTGACTTTAGTCGCTCAGGCTATGATATCTATTGATTATAATAAAAGTGACGTAGACATATGTATAATAAACTAAAAAGCTGAAACAAATATATGCTTTTAGTTTAAAATGAACTAAAAAGTAAAAAATAATTTTAAATCTAATGTTTTAATTGCGCCAGCCACTATATGGAAAGGAAAATGTAAAAAAGCGTGGGCGCTAGCCAAAAGTTCTGGTGTTAATTAAACAAGAATATCGGTAAATAGCAACAAACAAGGCCTTACAATATTAATAATAATAGTTAGTATAGGATTATATTATGCACGATTAAATTGTACCCTAACGACCAGCTCCGGCATGATCGGCAGATCGGCAGCTTCCTCCTTAACCGACCGTCATTCCATATAACATTACTTAAAATTTTTCAATAATAAATGTCTTTATATTTAATTTACTTTTATTAAAAAATCCGAAATGCTTTAATTGCAGAAGCAGCAATGGGTGTGACGGCAAATGCTCAAAAGGATTCTGATTCCGAATATGTTAACGCAGTCAGAACGTAAATAATTTGTTATTTTATTTAACAATGTAAAATATATATTTGTAATATTTCAGGATATCTACAGTATTACACAAACGCATGTTCGACATAATGTATCGTTACGATTTCCTATTCAACCTAACTCCACTTGCCCGGCAGCAGAAGAAAGCTTTAAAAATTTTACATGAATTTAGCGAGCGCGTAATACTCTCACGTCGCGAGGAGCTGCTAAAGCTGAAAAAGGATAAATTCTTGCCAAACGAGAATGATTTCGGACAGAAGAAACGAATGGCATTTTTGGATATCCTGCTGCAGTCGGAAATCGACGGGAAACCGTTAAGCAACTTGGATATTCGCGAGGAAGTTGATACATTCATGTTTGAAGGCCACGACACAACAACTTCGGCTATAACGTTCTGCTTGTATAACTTGTCCAAAAATCCGGAAATACAAGAGAAGACCTTTCAGGAAATTTTATCAGTATTTGGAAGTGACAAGAAAAAACAGGCAACGTACGACGACCTTTGCAATCTTCGCTACTTGGAGCTCGTCGCAAAGGAAACGCTGAGACTATTCCCATCGGTGCCGATTTTAGGAAGGAAAGTTAACGAGGAATGCACAATAAGTAATCATTTACAACAAAATATTTTTTTTTATACCTACATAATACCCTTTTTGCAGATGGTAGAATAATACCAGCGGGAACCAACATTGGCATAAGTCCTTTAGCTTTGGGTAGATGCGAAGCGATTTTCCCCGACGCCGAGATGTTCATCCCGGAGCGATTTGATGTTGTGACGAGTGCCGACAAGCTGAATCCTTTTGCCTTTGTCCCTTTTTCGGCTGGTCCTAGAAATTGTATTGGGCAGAAGTTTGCTATGTTCGAAATAAAAAGTGTAGTCTCGAAGATACTTAGACACTTCATCATTGAGCATGTGCCGCAGGATGAACCCGTTCTAATTGCAGAACTGATCTTGAAAACTAAGGACAATATCAAATTTCGCCTCAGTCCAAGAGTTTATTAAATAGAACTGTTTCGTGTTATCTTATTTTAATCCTTTTTTATTATAGTATTTTTTATAAATTTTTTGAATTAAATAGTAAATAAAAATATATGAATAAACATTTTTTGCCAAATTAGCACATCAAGCTCAACCGGATAATAATAGGGTACCAATGTTAAGCTTAGTTCTGATCTTAACCTAGTGAATGGTACACCTGGTTCCCCCTTGTAGTGTGGTACTGCTGGTGCTACAATCTTTAGTGAGACTGTCATATAGAAAGAACCTCCAGGTGGTGCTGATTTCAAATGTCAACTTAGTTGGTGCAGGAAGAACTTGTTCATGCAAAGTACGCGACGGCATATACCCCCCGAAGGAAGAGCTGGAGATATCTGGTCCTTCCCAGCAGCCTTGAAGGCTTAAAGGTGTCAATGGCCCAATATATTTTACCCGCAGTCAAAATCTTGTTTGCCAGGCCTTTGTTATTATTGTACAACCTACCTTCGATCCAGTGTTCGGTTCTAAGACCAACCCAGGGTCAGTTACTAGAGTACCTACTTCACCTACCTACGTGCTCATTAAAAACTCACTTGAAATCCTTGTTGTTCTGCGTAAAGAAGCCCTTAGGAGTCTTGAGGGAGAAAACCATTTGAGTGATCTTTAGACAAGTCTTTAACCTCATGGAGGAGCGAAGTTTATCCACTTCTCGGCAGAAGGTTATCCATAAACTTCGTTTGGATCTTCTCAACTCTTTGCTGTAATAGGCTTTCTTGTAAAGATACCATTTACCTTCGCCCTGTTGAATAGTTTACTATTTTTTCCCTTCGGCTCCTGTTCCGTGATCTCAGCGGCCTTTAAACGCTTTCACGATCGCTTCCTTTAGATTGGCAGAGACTGAGAAAGCTAGGATTACGTATGCCCACTGTTCATAACCTGTAATTGTAAGAAGTTATGAAAGCAGGAAGGTACTCACCAGAGGTAAATTCGCAACAGGTCCGCAGAGCGTCTGATGTCGACCTCCATGTGTGTATGACTAGCCAATCAGGCGGGTTCAATCTGTGCTATGCATTATTAAACGTATAGTCTAATCAATCTACGGAAATTCTCCAGACAATTGAAGGCAGGAAAAAAAATATGGGCGTGTAGAACAATTAATTTGAAGAAAGATAGCGTGTTTTTTTTACGGAATTGCATTGGTGAACTTAACCTAAAAAATTCGCAAAAGTAAAAAAAAAACGGTTTTTCGCTAATAAAACAAAAAGTTGAGCTCGAATCCGAAAAAGTTAGATGAGAAAGTTATAGGTATTAAAATTATCTTTCAATTGATGTGGTACAAAATATTGGTTAGTGTCTTATACTTGGAGGAAAATGCTAAAAACAGTTAAAAATCGCGTCTTTTTCATTTATTTTTTGTTTTTTATTAATGCGACCTACCTTTTACTTGGTAAAAATGTTGCTTTTGGCAACCTGAAAACTCATATTTTTTTTGGCTCGAAATTTTGCAAAATATGGGTGAAATTTCGATTTTTGTAAAAAAAGGCGTTTTCGTAAAATCCTTCGTCTACAGCTCCTCGACCTCGTAGAACATTTTTTCGAAGCTCTTTTTCTTCGTAATGAATTGTACTATTATGCACTATTATTTAAAATTTGAGTTTTTCAATTTTATATACAAAAAACTCCACCGCGAAAAAGACAAGTTTTTTGCCGCAAAAAAGACAAGTTCTTTTACTGCAAGTTTTTTCTTTCATTATTTTTCGACTCTAAACTACTATTTAATAAAAGTTTATATTCTTTTTACTAATTTAAAAATAAAAAAAAATAACCGTACGACCGCTGTCAGATTGCCTTGAGATTGAGGTTATTATTGACTTTTTATTTTTTTTTTTATTTTACTTTGCTAAAAGATTTAGTTAAATAGTGAACGAAATAAAATAATAAAATAAATAATAATAGTGAAAGTGTTTTGAGAATAGCTAAAGTGTTTTGTTTGTTAAATTTAGAAAAATAAACAGATTTAGGCCCATATTCACCGGCCTAGATTGGATATATTCGCGCAGATAAATATCATGTATATTTCGCATATAATTTTTTGAATTGATATTTAATTTATACATTTGCATATATCAAGGACGGTGACGGGCCTTAATTTAGAATTATTGGATAGAGATTAATCTATACCGCCATCATCAAAGTACGAATCTTGTTGACGTGACAAGTATAAATAAATGGTGACAAATAAATTAATTAATTTTGAGTTGACAGGAAAGCAAAGCATCCTATATATGGCAGTTCTAATACTATAAAAATTATAGTAAAAGTTATCAAAAGCTCGCCTACTAAAATATCAGAGCGAGCTTGAATCAAGGAAACAGTATAAAAGGCGAGTCCCAGGATATACAAATTATTCTTTACCTACAAGTGGGACTAACCACACCGGGTAAGGAATCCTATACACCGTTAGGGTTAGATACGGTTTGGGATTTACCAAATCGTCACAGAGGCTTAGAGACAAGAAGTAACATCAAGATAACGCTATTCCGTGTTTATAATTCCATTGTCCATTTAATATTGTTTATTAATAAAAATCAACCTTTCCATTTAATATCTTTTTTTTATTTCCTCAATATAAATCATACTTACAAACACAAATAGTGATTATCCGTAAAAAGAGAAGTCACACGCAAAAACATTGGTCCTTCGAGCCGGATCTGGCCAGCAACTTATCAGTAACAAAAGCAATCAACTTGGGTGGCCAGTAATCATAAGACTATTTTCGTAAATTAATTTACAAGAAACGAAAATGACCGAACTAAACAAATTAAAGAGGCAACGAGCCTATATTATTTCAACAGTAACAATGTTAAGAAATATTCTGGATAAATGGGATACAGACGCGACCAATCGCAACATTTACCTAGTGAAAACAACCCTTGATACGATGGAAAGGGCTTTTGAGAAGTTTGAAGAACTACAAACTAATATAGAAGAAATTGATGAAACGGAAGAAAATCGTCGTATTGAAATTATTGAGAGTTACAATTTGGAAAGAAGTCGAGTACTACAAATACAGGAGCAATATGTAGAGAAAACCAATAACGCTGAAACATCATCAGGTTCATCTTTACATAAAATCAATAAATCTGCAGTGATTTTACCACCGATCCCATTACCGACTTTCGATGGAACGGTCGAAAAATGGGCTTCATTTTACAGTCTCTTTAGTACGCTCATTGACCAAGAAGATTTGCCAGAGGTAAAGAAACTCCAGTATCTGCGCTTATCTCTCACAGGAAGAGCTGCTAAAGTAATAGAAGCGAATGTACAAGTAGAACATTGCGTCGCCATTGGGCAATATTGCGAGAATATCCGAAGCTACAAAAGGATACACCTTCGGCTATAAACAGTTTAGTTGACACTTTCCAACAGCATACTAGAGCCTTAGAAAATTTAAAGGCACCAGTGTCTCATTGGGACATACCGTTAATTGATTTAATATTATCTAAATTGAACACCAGCACGGTATTACAATGGGAATTGTCGTTTAATGGGAAGGAAATGCCTTCATATATCGAACTACTCAAATTTCTGGAAAGGCGAGCCATTTGCGTAGCAAATGTTACAACTGAACAACTAAGCTGCAGGTCTTCAAGACAAGGAAATGAGGCCATTGGTACAGCTAAATTTCGTGACCGTTCGCAAACGTTTACGACAATAGATAAAAGCAATAAAAATTTAGGTATCATGTGTCCAATGTGTAATGAATCCCACAGGATTTATACCTGTAATAAATTTCGTGAGTTGACAACAGTGAAAAGACAAGAGGTAGTTTCTAAAGCTCGTTTATGTTTCAATTGTTTTGGCAAAGGACATGGAGTAAATCAGTGTAAATCAAGGACATCTTGTCAAAGGTGCAAGAAACGTCACAACACATTACTACATATCGAAGTTGATCAGAACAAAATCAACACCATCCCATCAGAAAGGTGTAAATTAGAATCAGAAACATGATTAATGCAGAATGCTATACCGAGTCAAAGAAACCCAACTAGTTTGGTTATAAACTCGGTGGCAAACGATATCATGGTAACGGCTATGCTAAACATTTTGGACAAGGACACTCAACCGATACAATGCCGAGCTTTATTGGACACCTGTTCCACCACCAATTTTATAACAGAGAGTTTAGCCAACACTTTAGGTTTGAAAAGGAGTATCTGCCAGATACCCGTAGGCATGCTAAACGAAACGACAACATATGCAAAAGAGATGGTAATCACAACCATTCAATCATGTAGAAATAATTATGAAAGAACATTGACCTTCTTAATTATACCGACCATCTCTCAAGCAATACCAGAACAACAAATCAAGATCGAAACTGGTTGTATACCAAAGAATCTCAAACTAGCAGACCCTAAGTTTTACCAACCAGCACCAATCGATATCCTATTAGGAGCAGGAACAACGCTCTCAGTACTATCAGTAGGGCAAATACGAATTCAACTACCAGAGAAGCAAGAGTTCTTATTACAAAAGACATTGCTTGGTTGGATTGTCGGAGGCGCCGCGCCGACTATCAAATCATCACGTAAACATCATGCCTGTCATCTCACAACATCCTTACAATTTAACTTGAGCAAATTTTGGGAGATAGAAGAGTGTCCAAGGGAAAACAAGTTCTCTTTGGAAGAAGAGTTATGTGAACAACATTTTCAAAAACATGTCAAACGAACATCTAACGGAAGATATATTGTAGCATTACCTTTCAAAGCACAAGTTACTAATTTAGGAAGTTCTTACCAATGTGCATTAAAGCGACTTGAGAGTGTCGAACGAAAGTTGAGTAAGGATACAAGGCTTCAGAATCAATATAATGACGTTCTGAAAGAATATTTAACATTGGGCCATATGTCACCAGTGAATGATGAATCGAGTTTGGTAACAACTTATTATTTACCACATCATGCAGTTATAAAGGAATCCAGTATGACTACAAAGGTTCGAGTTGTTTTTGATGCATCTGCCAAAACAAGTACAGGTGTGTCTTTAAATGATAGTCTCTTGGTGGGTCCAACTATTCAGTCCAATCTGTTTTCTCTGTTGATACGGTTTCGAAGGTATCCGATTGTGTTAACCGGAGATATAGAGAAAATGTATAGACAATTTTTAGTCCGAAAAGAAGATAGGAAATATCAACGCATTTTATGGAGAGACGATAACAAAAGGCTACAGACTTATGAATTAAATACGGTGACATTTGGTGTCTCATCTGCTCCATATCTAGCAATTCGATGTCTTCATCAACTCGCCGACGATGAAGGCCAACCTTATTTAAGAGCCGCACAAGCACTCAAGGAAGATTTCTATGTAGATGACGTTCTTACCGGAGCAAATAAAAGGGAGGAGGCTATAAAACTCAGAAGAGAATTGACAGAAGTTCTGTTAAAGGCAGGTCTATCGATTCGTCAATGGGCATCAAATGACTTATCAGTGTTAGAAGATATTCCTAAAGCTGATGTTCACCTTAAGTTACAACTTGGAGAGGATACAACCTTAAAAACATTAGGTGTATTTTGGAATTCTAGTTCTGATTCAATGATGTATACAGTGAAATCTTCGAAAATTCCAATAAAGATTACAAAGAGATATATTCTATCAGAAGTAGCAAAAATTTTCGATCCATTAGGATTATTAGCACCCGTGGTTGTTGTAGCTAAAATGCTATTACAAAAATTATGGACTATAAAGGTACATTGGGATGAGTCTCTCTCTAATGATATTCACACAGAGTGGCAGAGATATTATAATCAACTTCAAATCCTGAACAAATTGTCCTTTCCACGGACTATTGTTACATCTGACTTGAAGGATGTACAATTGCATGGATTTTCTGATGCCAGCGAAAGGGCTTATGGAGCATGTATATACCTGAGAATAATCGATAAGGATAACAAAATTATAACGCAATTGTTGTGTGCCAAATCACGAGTAGCACCATTGAAAACTCAAAGTATACCGAGATTAGAATTATGTGGTGCTCAATTATTGGCGATCTTAACCAATACAGTAATCTCAGCGATTAAATTGGAAATCAATCAAGTATTTTATTGGACAGATTCTACAATTGTTTTGCATTGGTTACATACCTCACCTCATCAATTGAAAACCTTTGTAGCAAATCGTGTTTCTCATATCCAAGGATTATCAGCTGCAAAGGATTGGCATCATGTGCGGACGAAAGATAATCCGGCCGACCTCATTTCTAGAGGCCAATTACCAGAAGTGTTTATTTCATCATCTATATGGAAGGTAGGACCAGCATGGTTAATGAAGTCAGAAGAAGTTTGGCCTCAGTCGGAGTTCACACAAATTGATGAATTACCTGAACAACGTCAATCTATGTGTTTATCAACAAGTGTAATAAAACTACAAGCAAGTATAATATTTGAAAGATTTGGTTCCATAGGAAGATTGACACGGTCCCTTGCTTATTGCTTTAGATTTAGCCGTAATTCAAGGGTAAAGGGTCCATTAAGGGCTTGTGAACCACAAGATGTATTGAAGAAAGTAATAAAGGTCATTCAAACTCAGAGCTTTAATCAGGAAATACAAGCATTAAATAAAGGAAATTTAGAGAAATTAAAATCACCATTATCAAATTTGAATCCTTTCATCGATCAGGAAGGATTCTTAAGAGTAGGAGGACGTTTGTCATTTTCGAATTTATCATATGATTCAAAACATCCAATATTATTACCAAAGGATAATCATGTTACAAAATTGATAATAGAAAATGAACATAAAATTCATTTGCATGCTGGTACACAACAAACCTTGTATGCTACAAGAAGGAAATATTGGATTATCGACGGGCGAAGTCAAGTATGGAAAATCATTAAACATTGTGTAAAATGTTTTAAATTAAGTCCATCACCAATAAATTATTTAATGAGTGAATTACCAAGAGGAAGAGTGAATCAATCTCGACCATTTAGTCAAGTGGGAGTCGATTATGGTGGTCCATTCTTATTGAAAGAAAAGAAATTTCGAAATAAGATTGGAATCAAAGCATATGTTGTATTTGTTTGTTTAGCTGTAAAGGCAATACATTTAGAATTAGTAACTGATTTGACAACTGAGGGATTTATTTCAGCGCTCCGCCGATTCATGTCCAGACGAGGTCCATGTGAAGATATTTACAGCGATAATGGAGCAAATTTTATCGGTGCTAATAATTCATTGAAGGAATTGTACACAATGTTGAATGATCAAAGGAACCAAGAAATCATCCAAGGATATTTGACTACGAAAAATATACAATGGCATTTCATTCCACCACATGCTCCTCATGTAGGAGGTTTGTGGGAAGCCGCAGTAAAATCCTTCAAAAGGCATTTGAAACACGTAGCTGGATATGATATGTTGTTTACCTATGAACAGTTTAATACGTTAATAATTGAAATCGAAGCTATATTGAATTCTAGACCATTGACACCTATTTCAACAGATGCAAATGATCCACTTGTCTTAAGCCCTGGACATTTTCTAATAGGTGATTCTTTGACTAACTTACGGGATCGTGATTTTCAAACAAAGGGTATGAATTTATTGACAAAATGGGAACATATTCAAAAGGTGAAGCAACATTTTTGGAAGCGTTGGAGCCGAGAGTATCTGAATGAGCTAACTAAACGAAGTAAATGGATTTATCAACAATCAAATATAGCTATTGGAGCTATCGTACTCTTGAAAGAAGATAATTTGCCACCAGCACATTGGGCCATGGGAGGAGTGATAGAATGTTATCCAGGTAGCGATGGTGTGATTCGCACTGTTTTAGTAAAAACAGCTAAAACTAGTTTAAAAAGAAATGTTCGGAAACTTGCAATTTTACCGATTGAGAATAATGAACTTATAGTAGACGTAGTAAAATAACATAGTAGGGCCGAGGTAATAATTTGTAAGTTGTCTAGTTCTAGAAAGGACGACGAAATAACGCGACATTTAAAAAAAAAAAAAAATAAATAATTGAAAATATATATAAATATATATGTTAAATTTTGCATAAGTCATTAGCTTATAAATGAGGTATTATCATAGAAGAATCTATCAATTAATTTAATTGTGTTGAATTTGTTGATTTTAATATGTTTTATTATAGATGAATTCAGAAGTTGACTTGACAGGATTAGAAGAAATATATTGTAGGACTCCTGGGAGAAGAACAGGAGAGTGGTCTATTACCACACCGCCAACTCCACACGAAGAACGGAATAAAGAACGAAGCGAATCCCCGACAAATCTAATATTGAGCGAACAAGATAAAGAAAAGGACGAATTACCAATCACCCCTGGAAAAAATATAAATTGGGAAGAGATGGATGTCCAAAATGAGCAGGAGAATGGTTTAATTAATATAATAACGGAGACTGAAACAGAGAATAAAAATTATACGTTAATGACCAAAGAAGGTAAAAGCTTTACCATATCCTTTGAAGAACTGCAAGCTATACCGTGGAAACGTATCCGAGCCACCGTCAGGAAGCGATATACCATGTTTTTATCTGGAGAGCGTAGTGTGAGGATTTCCATTCGTAAAAACAAAATTATCTGGTCAAATTTAAAATATTCAAAACCTAAAATTAATTAATATTAATAAAATTTAAAAATAAAATAATACCAAATGAGTTGAACAATTAATTTCTCAACGGGGGGAGAATGTTGACGTGACAAGTATAAATAAATGGTGACAAATAAATTAATTAATTTTGAGTTGACAGGAAAGCAAAGCATCCTATATATGGCAGTTCTAATACTATAAAAATTATAGTAAAAGTTATCAAAAGCTCGCCTACTAAAATATCAGAGCGAGCTTGAATCAAGGAAACAGTATAAAAGGCGAGTCCCAGGATATACAAATTATTCTTTACCTACAAGTGGGACTAACCACACCGGGTAAGGAATCCTATACACCGTTAGGGTTAGATACGGTTTGGGATTTACCAAATCGTCACAGAGGCTTAGAGACAAGAAGTAACATCAAGATAACGCTATTCCGTGTTTATAATTCCATTGTCCATTTAATATTGTTTATTAATAAAAATCAACCTTTCCATTTAATATCTTTTTTTTATTTCCTCAATATAAATCATACTTACAAACACAAATAGTGATTATCCGTAAAAAGAGAAGTCACACGCAAAAACAAATCTAACCTCAAGAATTTAGCAAGGCCTATGAAAGGTAAAACTATTAATTTAAAATACTTGTTTTACTTGATTTTTCCACTTTATAGAGGACCCTGATTTTTTACAAAGAGAAAGCAAGAAAGATCCTGCATTGGACAAACTAATAGATCAAGTCTACGTTACCTCTACGGGCACTCTTCTTAGTTGGGAAGTATAAACTATCGTTAACTCCAAATTATACATTTGACTCTTTTAAGATTACGGAATAAAGCGAAAGGAGGACGAAACCCGGCCCTTGAGGAACTAAAAACTATCTCAGAAGAGAAAAAAGATTCCCCAAATGTTTCAGATGATGAGGAATTTAGTGATGAAGATGAAAGTTTTAAAAGGTTCTATGGAGAAACTATCAAAATCATTAGGTAAGGCTAAAGAGCAGTTAAAAATGCCTTACTAATGCTCGATTCACCTGAACTGAAATTAGGAATAAACACGAAGAGCTTATAAGCTTTTTCAAATCAACTCACAGAGCCGAAAAATGCTGACGGTGTAACAACGATTGGATTGGTTGGCTATCAAAATATCAGACAAAGTAGCACTAATTCTTTGATGCCAGAGAAGAGTTTCTGTATCCAATCCAACAAAAGCTGACATGATATTAAATGGAATTTTGCATATAGATCAAGTCGGAGTGAATTCAAAAACTCAAGACTTGTTTGTAACTGCTGAATTTTGCAGTGTTGAGTTTTTGAATTCACCCTATGTTAAATTACAAAATATAATTACTCACATTTTTTTAGTACGGATGCGAGATCATGTTCCTCATGTTAAAGATAACCACGGAAGAACTTTCAAAGATGATGTTAATTCAAAATTGATTTATTGTCATAAACCACCTGGTAGGTACTGAACAAAATGAGTTTCACAAATTCCTCCAAAAGGTAAACAAGAAATTAGCGAGCAGTCTTGGTCACAAATACAA
Organism: Thereva unica; assembly: GCA_949987705.1. Lineage (NCBI taxonomy): Eukaryota > Metazoa > Arthropoda > Insecta > Diptera > Therevidae > Thereva > Thereva unica. The sequence continues at coordinate 31,891,889 of OX465284.1, read as the reverse complement.
CAGCGTGCAATTCGGGAATTATTATATTTAAAAGCTTCCAGATTAATAAGCCTTCATCATCTACTTCTTATTCGTGCTAAGCTACTTTTTTCTTCTTTTCCCTCCCATTGAAAATCTAGCATTGGCATCATGTTTTTCGAAGTTCGTATAATGACAGACATTGCAATTTGGAGTGTTGTCCGGAAATCAAGCCAATCCAATTGTTCTGATATATTTCCTACAATGCTACATTACTTTGGTCGCTTTAAGAAACGGCGCAGGAGTTAAGCGAATTTTGTGTTGAACGTGCTTCATTAGAATTCGATGGTCAAAAGGGAATTCTCTCAATAAATGGTTCCGAACTCTATTAATACATTCTAGAGAAAATTTTAGAGTTTTCAAATACATACGTCAGATATATCGCTACAGTCGAGGCTACTAACGAGAAAAAAAGTCAATCTACTGGAAGATAAAGACAACAATAGCATTTGAAGTTTTATTTATTTATATTTTCAGAGTAAGAAGCTTATTAATAAACAAATAATAAACAGTTAAGACCTTTTCAACTCTGTAGGGCGAAAAGAAGCAACTATCGAAAACTCACTAGTTAAATATCACGAAAAAAAAAAATTAATGGTCTTGGATGTGAAGTATCACGTCCGTATTTTAACGTGACAACGTCTATTAATTTGAACGTGACAACGTCTGTTATTACGTTTTGTATTATTTTCTCAATTAATAAATTATATATTTCGAAGCAAATTTTTTTTTGTGTGCGGGACATTTTCACACGCGCGTCCTATCTTAAACCGATTTAATAGACGTTGTCACGTCAATAAGGTGAATGAATGTATTTTTCCCGTGTATAGGATAAATTAACGAAAATTTTGAGCCATTAACATGTATGGGGGCGGAGATATGATTTTTTTTTTGTGTGCGGGACATTGTCCGGGACATTTTCACACGCGAGTTATAGATAAGACAATTTGTTACAACAAAGATCCACCGGATGTGTATGAAATACCATCCCGACCAAAACCTATGGCCTGGTAAAGGCATTAGGAATTTTCCCCAGAAGGAAAATGACACCGTCATTTTCTGATAAGCTTAAGCTGCATGAAAACCGTGAGAAACATTTTCGTTAAATGAGAATGGATCTCAAGGTTTTAATAAAATGTCTTAATGCACTTTTAGCATCTAAGATTCACTTAGAAATTAGAGGTAAGAAATGTCTTTTAAATTAATGTAACAGTTAGTTAGGATTGAGCCACCAACTCGAAAGGTTCCTTTTTTTAAAATTCGTTTAATAAATAAAGCTTTTTTATATAGAATAAAAGTTCGGGTCTTTTTATTGTGAATTGTTGTGTTTGTTTCAGTTAATGACTCTTTTGAGTTTTCTTTTCTTCTATCTAAAATTCGGACGGTGTTTAAAGTTATTTTGTCTGTTTTAATAATTTCTCTTCTTTCCGCGATTAAAGTGAGGAAGTGAGAAACAAAAAAAAAAATACAAGTAAAGTGAGGAAGTGAGAAACAAAAAAAATACAAGTCGCGCGTCCTATCTTAAACCGATTTAATAGACGTTGTCACGTCAAAAAAGTAATTAAGAAATTATACGACTAGTGAATTTTCGATAGTGCATTTGTATTAAAGCATCTTTATATTTACATTAACACAAAATATCACAGTGTGAAATATAACAAATAATAAAATATTTCCAATATCAAAAAAACAAATTGGCATTTTTTCACAGCCTTTGAAAAATTAAAATAAATCAATTTTTTATGAAAAATATATAAATAAACATGCACTATATAGTATAAATAAATATATTATAAAAAGATAAAAAATAAAAAAATAAATAAAAAAATGACTTATTCACAGCCTTTAAACATAATTGCATTTAAGATTGAAAATTCAGAAGCTTCCTATTGTTTTCTTTATTGTAAGCTACATTAAATTTGTCGCAAGTGTTAACGTCCCGTAAATTTTTAGTAAAATTGTTCAGCAGGATATTAGCTAAGCGGAAACAAACTTCAATATACAAATCTTTCGATCTAAGACCGCATTGGCATTCAATATCTAAATCTACATCAAAACTTCCACCGGATATACTTTGCAGTGTAAGACAACATAATATATTTTTATGATTGCTTGCGTCATAAAAAACCCGTTTTAAATTATCGATTTTTAGGATATACTGAAGAATACTGCTCATGTGAAAAAGTAAAAATTTTACTTCGGGAATTGGGACTGACAAACCGCCTCGTTGCAACGAGTTGAAATATTCATCATTTGAACAAGATCCCTTCTCCTTAATGAGCAAAGATTTGCAAATTGCACACGACAATCTTTTGGCAATTGCGTGAGACGCATAGCCTGCTGCATATAAATGGGCAGATTCATCAACAACTGTCTCTCCCAGGTAATCCGAATTAAATATGGAATCGAATGCTGCGATGTTGACCGGTTCGCTTAGTGATTTCTCTCCCGTGGTTTGAGAAAGTTTATTGAAATTTTTTTTATTATGTACGAAAACTTTATGTACACGAATTTTCTTTTCCGATTCTACAATTTCCGCATATGAAAATCTATAAATGCATCCCGACAAAGAGCGATATAAGCCAAACCGACATTCTAAATCATCGGTTTGTAATTTACCGCATAAAACATATTTAATATTTAAGGTCGTGAGGGAATATTTAATTAAATGCAAAATAGTTTGGGTGGTTGCGATGGCAGCTTCAAAAGTGTCCCTGCTTAAAATACCGTGATTGCCATTATCTGTCGTGCTCTTCCAATTTTCTAGCCAAGATATAAACTTAGTAAGAAATTCGAGCCTACAATCTGAAATATTATCAAAAGGTTTGGACCAGTCATTTCGTTTAATTCTACCAACGGTAGAGCTTTTAACATTGACTGTGTCCCACCAATTTCTAATTATTTCGCAAAATTCTGCGGTTTGGATCATATTTTCATTTGATTTTAACGCGGCGATAGTGGTCCGGTGGAAGATGTTATCAACTAATTGAACATTTTGCCGTTCTAAACTATTCGGATGGATGGTTTTAAAATTCAACTTGCACGCCTTTTTGACTAATAAGTTAACTTCTTCATTATATAATTGTTCGATATGGTCAAAAGAAGCGCTTTTGACTTCACCGGTATCGAAATCGGGATAGAAAAATGTTTTGCCGTAACTCTGCAAATTGATCCAATTGTTGCGAAAATTTTTAAACAAATGTACCGTGTCGTATTGCAGAAATATATTTTCACCGGGGAAATTAGGATTGGGGAAAAAGTTTACACGATGTTCACGTAATTTATTGAACATAGCTTGGTTCATTCGGTTATTGTCTGATATAATAACCAAGACGCGGAATCCTAATTGCTGTACGAATTTAATAACGTCGATGGTCAATAAACACGCTTCGTCTCCAGTCAGACCGACAACTGGAATAAGACGAATAATTTCTTTGAAAGAACCGTAAATCGATTTGATCATGAATGCTAGTACAGTCTTAGCTGCTGAACTTGGTTTATTTTGTGCCATTCCTAATAAGTTATTGGCCTTGTATTCTATACCGCGTTTACCCAAATAAATTTCATCCAGTAAAAGCGCGACGTATTTCTCCCGATCATTTAAATTTTCTGAGATATGTTCGAAATACCGCTTGTCATTGCTGGTGTTTTTATAATCGGAAGACAAATGCATCTTGGAGGAAATAGATTGCAAATATCTTCTACAGGGTAAAGTTATAAATTTCCTTAGAAGCTCGTATGCGGAAGCAGATTGGCTATATATGACGAATGCCATAATAACCGAAGATGGAGCATATTTTGGGTGTTTTTTTAAAAGTAATTCTACTTGGTTGCATAATATATCTACTTTTCCTTGATGTTGGAAATCATCTTCACACTCGTTAGCTTTTCTTAAAAAGTGACAAGCTTTCTGAAGATAATATTCCCGATTAGGAGTGAAAGGACTGGTGCTATGGAGGTAACGTGACAACAAATTTACGATTTGAGACCAAAGCCCCAGTTTTAAATTACCTGGCAAAATCCAAGATAAATCTTTCGCGGGAATTTCTAAATTTTTTACAAAAACTTTAACTATTAAAAATTGGTTAACAATGATTTTAACCGAAAACTGACAACCATTTTCCGCATTTGACTCCAGTAAGAAAAAGGTAATTTGTGTCTCCTCTTGAAATTGGTACCATTTCTCTAAATTTAGTTCTCGAGTAAACTTTTCTTTGAAATCATCAAAGGATTTGATACAGTCGGCTATTAAAGCTTTATTAGACATATCCTCAACTCGTGAAATAATTTCAACTCTTCGTAAAGAAGGATCTTTGCGAGTTGTAGGTTCAGGCACAGTGTGGTATGATGGTTGATTTGGAAAAATGGACCGAATCGCGGTTTTAATTAAACGTTTGGATGGGAGACTCTCCATCGGTTGGACAAAATCGTTCGCGTGAAAATGTAAAGCACATACCACAGAGTATTTCGTTGGGGCCCAGTCTTTCCTATGGATAGCTTTCACCCATAAAGCTTTAAAATTTTCATCTTTAGGAAATGAAAATGTGGAAACCAGGGGAGCAGTTTTTAAATAACTGTCGTAATTCGCGGTGCAACCAACAACACAGCAACGACGAGGCATTCCGAGATATCAATATTAGATTTTCTTCGGAATTTCGCGAGGAAAGCTTCTAAATTTCCTAAGTTACCAAACTGCGTTATAAAACTAAAATAATTCAACAAATTAAGCTACAATAAATAAATAATGAACTAGCTAACTACAAATAAATAACTAAAAGAATAAAATAAAAATAGAAAATTAACTCAACTTGGGTCCTTTGAGTCTTCTCCGATGTTTTCCACTTTCCAATTAAGCAAAGATTCACTGAAATTAATAATATTTATTCTAATTAGAATATCACTAATAATAATAATAATCACTCACAATTTTCCTTTTCTCTTCGTATTTCTGATTTATAGTTAACCACTCCTAACCTATAAAAAGAAAAATTTTCAACACTCTATATTTTTATTTTTATTTAATTTAATGCACTGAATAAATATCTATTTCACTTCACTGACACTTACTTTATATTTTTTCACTACTTTTTCACAGCAATATGTAATTTCGCGCCGAAATAATTTTACCGCGTTCGATTTGATTATTTTCGCACATAACCTTGTTAGGTTATGAGCCTGAAGTTCCGAACGTTCGATCGAACGATTTTAGAAAAAAAAATTAAATTTTGAAACTGACTATCGGGCCTTAAAAAAACAAGTAAATAATTGTTTTTTGATACCAGACAGACAGTGGGGGTCTCGAAAAATATCATACCTAAATTATTAACCCCGAATTATAAACCTACCCCTAACTCACCCCCTAAAAATGATTATTTTTGAAAAAAATATTTAGAGGCTTTAGACCCCGCTGAAATTTTTACCACGCGTTAAGAGGGATGTTAGTAGATTCCTGAAGAAATCTCAAGTCCATAACATCGTCGGTCGCCACCCTTATGCCACCCTGAAGCCACCCTGAAGCCACCCCTAGAGGTGATTATTTTAAAAACTATAGTTAGAGGCTTTAGACCCCGCTGAAATTTTTACCACGCGTTAAGAGGGATGTTAATAGATTCCAGAAAAAATCCCAAGTCTATATCATCGTCGGAAGCCACCCTTATGCCACCCTGAAGCCACCCCTTGGAGTGATTATTTTAAAAACTATGGTTAGAGGCTTTAGACCCCGCTGAAATTTTTACCACGCGTTAAGAGGGATGTTAGTAGATTCCTGAAGAAATCTCAAGTCCATAACATCGTCGGTCGCCACCCTTATGCCACCCTGAAGCCACCCTGAAGCCACCCCTAGAGGTGATTATTTTAAAAACTATAGTTAGAGGCTTTAGACCCCGCTGAAATTTTTACCACGCGTTAAGAGGGATGCTAATAGATTCCAGAAAAAATCCCAAGTCTATATCATCGTCGGAAGCCACCCTTATGCCACCCTGAAGCCACCCCTTGGGGTGATTATTTTAAAAACTATGGTTAGAGGCTTTAGACCCCGCTGAAATTTTTACCACGCGTTAAGAGGGATGTTAGTAGATTCCTGAAGAAATCTCAAGTCCATAACATCGTCGGTAGCCACCCTTATGCCACCCTGAAGCCACCCCTAGAGGTGATTATTTTAAAAACTATGGTTAGAGGCTTTAGACCCCGCTGAAATTTTTACCACGCGTTAAGAGGGATGTTAGTAGATTCCTAAAGAAATCTCAAGACCATAACATCGTCGGTCGCCACCCTTATACCACCCTCAAGCCACCCCTAGGGGTGATTATTTTAAAAACTATAGTTAGAGGCTTTAGACCCCGCTGAAATTTTTACCACGCGTTAAGAGGGATGTTAGTAGATTCCTGAAGAAATCTCAAGACCATAACATCGTCGGTCGCCACCCTTATACCACCCTCAAGCCACCCCTAGAGGTGATTATTTTAAAAACTAAAGTCAGAGGCTTTAGACCCCGCTGAAATTTTTACCACGCGTTAAGAGGGATGTTAGTAGATTCCTGAAGAAATCTCAAGACCATAACATCGTCGGTCGCCACCCTTATGCCTCCCTGAAGCCACCCCTAGAGGTGATTATTTTAAAAACTATAGTTAGAGGCTTTAGACCCCGCTGAAATTTTTACCACGCGTTACGAGGGATGTTAGTAGATTCCTGAAGAAATCTCAAGACCATAACATCGTCGGTCGCCACCCTTATGCCACCCTGAAGCCACCCCTAGAGGTAATTATTTTAAAAACTATGGTTAGAGGCTTTAGACCCCGCTGAAATTTTTACCACGCGTTAAGAGGGATGTTAGTAGATTCCTAAAGAAATCTCAAGACCATAACATCGTCGGTCGCCACCCTTATACCACCCTCAAGCCACCCCTAGGGGTGATTATTTTAAAAACTATAGTTAGAGGCTTTAGACCCCGCTGAAATTTTTACCACGCGTTAAGAGGGATGTTAGTAGATTCCTGAAGAAATCTCAAGACCATAACATCGTCGGTCGCCACCCTTATACCACCCTCAAGCCACCCCTAGAGGTGATTATTTTAAAAACTAAAGTCAGAGGCTTTAGACCCCGCTGAAATTTTTACCACGCGTTAAGAGGGATGTTAGTAGATTCCTGAAGAAATCTCAAGACCATAACATCGTCGGTCGCCACCCTTATGCCTCCCTGAAGCCACCCCTAGAGGTGATTATTTTAAAAACTATAGTTAGAGGCTTTAGACCCCGCTGAAATTTTTACCACGCGTTAAGAGGGATGTTAGTAGATTCCTAAAGAAATCTCAAGACCATAACATCGTCGGTCGCCACCCTTATACCACCCTGAAGCCACCCCTAGAGGTGATTATTTTAAAAACTATGGTTAGAGGCTTTAGACCCCGCTGAAATTTTTACCACGCGTTAAGAGGGATGTTAGTAGATTCCTGAAGAAATCTCAAGACCATAACATCGTCGGTCGCCACCCTTATGCCACCCTGAAGCCACCCCTAGAGGTAATTATTTTAAAAACTATGGTTAGAGGCTTTAGACCCCGCTGAAATTTTTACCACGCGTTAAGAGGGATGTTAGTAGATTCCTGAAGAAATCTCAAGACCATAACATCGTCGGTCGCCACCCTTATGCCACCCTGAAGCCACCCCTAGAGGTGATTATTTTAAAAACTATGGTTAGAGGCTTTAGACCCCGCTGAAATTTTTACCACGCGTTAAGAGGGATGTTAGTAGATTCCTGAAGAAATCTCAAGACCATAACATCGTCGGTCGCCACCCTTATGCCACCGTGAAGCCACCCCTAGAGGTGATTATTTTAAAAACTATAGTTAGAGGCTTTAGACCCCGCTGAAATTTTTACCACGCGTTAAGAGGGATGTTAGTAGATTCCTGAAGAAATCTCAAGACCATAACATCGTCGGTCGCCACCCTTATGCCTCCCTGAAGCCACCCCTAGAGGTGATTATTTTAAAAACTATAGTTAGAGGCTTTAGACCCCGCTGAAATTTTTACCACGCGTTAAGAGGGATGTTAGTAGATTCCTGAAGAAATCTCAAGACCATAACATCGTCGGTCGCCACCCTTATGCCACCGTGAAGCCACCCCTAGAGGTGATTATTTTAAAAACTATAGTTAGAGGCTTTAGACCCCGCTGAAATTTTTACCACGCGTTAAGAGGGATGTTAGTAGATTCCTAAAGAAATCTCAAGACCATAACATCGTCGGTCGCCACCCTTATGCCACCCTGAAGCCACCCCTAGAGGTGATTATTTTAAAAACTATAGTTAGAGGCTTTAGACCCCGCTGAAATTTTTACCACGCGTTAAGAGGGATGTTAGTAGATTCCTGAAGAAATCTCAAGACCATAACATCGTCGGTCGCCACCCTTATACCACCCTCAAGCCACCCCTAGGGGTGATTATTTTAAAAACTATAGTTAGAGGCTTTAGACCCCGCTGAAATTTTTACCACGCGTTAAGAGGGATGTTAGTAGATTCCTGAAGAAATCTCAAGACCATAACATCGTCGGTCGCCACCCTTATGCCTCCCTGAAGCCACCCCTAGAGGTGATTATTTTAAAAACTATAGTTAGAGGCTTTAGACCCCGCTGAAATTTTTACCACGCGTTAAGAGGGATGTTAGTAGATTCCTGAAGAAATCTCAAGACCATAACATCGTCGGTCGCCACCCTTATGCCACCGTGAAGCCACCCCTAGAGGTGATTATTTTAAAAACTATAGTTAGAGGCTTTAGACCCCGCTGAAATTTTTACCACGCGTTAAGAGGGATGTTAGTAGATTCCTGAAGAAATCTCAAGACCATAACATCGTCGGTCGCCACCCTTATGCCACCCTGAAGCCACCCCTAGAGGTGATTATTTTAAAAACTATAGTTAGAGGCTTTAGACCTCGCTGAAATTTTTACCACGCGTTAAGAGGGATGTTAGTAGATTCCTGAAGAAATCTCAAGACCATAACATCGTCGGTCGCCACCCTTATACCACCCTCAAGCCACCCCTAGGGGTGATTATTTTAAAAACTATAGTTAGAGGCTTTAGACCCCGCTGAAATTTTTACCACGCGTTAAGAGGGATGTTAGTAGATTCCTGAAGAAATCTCAAGACCATAACATCGTCGGTCGCCACCCTTATGCCACCCTGAAGCCACCCCTAGAGGTGATTATTTTAAAAACTATAGTTAGAGGCTTTAGACCCCGCTGAAATTTTTACCACGCGTTAAGAGGGATGTTAGTAGATTCCTGAAGAAATCTCAAGACCATAACATCGTCGGTCGCCACCCTTATACCACCCTCAAGCCACCCCTAGAGGTGATTATTTTAAAAACTAAAGTCAGAGGCTTTAGACCCCGCTGAAATTTTTACCACGCGTTAAGACGGATGTTAGTAGATTCCTGAAGAAATCTCAAGACCATAACATCGTCGGTCGCCACCCTTATGCCTCCCTGAAGCCACCCCTAGAGGTGATTATTTTAAAAACTATAGTTAGAGGCTTTAGACCCCGCTGAAATTTTTACCACGCGTTAAGAGGGATGTTAGTAGATTCCTGAAGAAATCTCAAGACCATAACATCGTCGGTCGCCACCCTTATGCCACCCTGAAGCCACCCCTAGAGGTGATTATTTTAAAAACTATAGTTAGAGGCTTTAGACCCCGCTGAAATTTTTACCACGCGTTAAGAGGGATGTTAATAGATTCCAGAAAAAATCCCAAGTCTATATCATCGTCGGAAGCCACCCTTATGCCACCCTGAAGCCACCCCTTGGAGTGATTATTTTAAAAACTATGGTTAGAGGCTTTAGACCCCGCTGAAATTTTTACCACGCGTTAAGAGGGATGTTAGTAGATTCCTGAAGAAATCTCAAGTCCATAACATCGTCGGTCGCCACCCTTATGCCATCCTGAAGCCACCCTGAAGCCACCCCTAGAGGTGATTATTTTAAAAACTATAGTTAGAGGCTTTAGACCCCGCTGAAATTTTTACCACGCGTTAAGAGGGATGCTAATAGATTCCAGAAAAAATCCCAAGTCTATATCATCGTCGGAAGCCACCCTTATGCCACCCTGAAGCCACCCCTTGGGGTGATTATTTTAAAAACTATGGTTAGAGGCTTTAGACCCCGCTGAAATTTTTACCACGCGTTAAGAGGGATGTTAGTAGATTCCTGAAGAAATCTCAAGTCCATAACATCGTCGGTAGCCACCCTTATGCCACCCTGAAGCCACCCCTAGAGGTGATTATTTTAAAAACTATGGTTAGAGGCTTTAGACCCCGCTGAAATTTTTACCACGCGTTAAGAGGGATGTTAGTAGATTCCTAAAGAAATCTCAAGACCATAACATCGTCGGTCGCCACCCTTATACCACCCTCAAGCCACCCCTAGGGGTGATTATTTTAAAAACTATAGTTAGAGGCTTTAGACCCCGCTGAAATTTTTACCACGCGTTAAGAGGGATGTTAGTAGATTCCTGAAGAAATCTCAAGACCATAACATCGTCGGTCGCCACCCTTATACCACCCTCAAGCCACCCCTAGAGGTGATTATTTTAAAAACTAAAGTCAGAGGCTTTAGACCCCGCTGAAATTTTTACCACGCGTTAAGAGGGATGTTAGTAGATTCCTGAAGAAATCTCAAGACCATAACATCGTCGGTCGCCACCCTTATGCCTCCCTGAAGCCACCCCTAGAGGTGATTATTTTAAAAACTATAGTTAGAGGCTTTAGACCCCGCTGAAATTTTTACCACGCGTTACGAGGGATGTTAGTAGATTCCTGAAGAAATCTCAAGACCATAACATCGTCGGTCGCCACCCTTATGCCACCCTGAAGCCACCCCTAGAGGTAATTATTTTAAAAACTATGGTTAGAGGCTTTAGACCCCGCTGAAATTTTTACCACGCGTTAAGAGGGATGTTAGTAGATTCCTAAAGAAATCTCAAGACCATAACATCGTCGGTCGCCACCCTTATACCACCCTCAAGCCACCCCTAGGGGTGATTATTTTAAAAACTATAGTTAGAGGCTTTAGACCCCGCTGAAATTTTTACCACGCGTTAAGAGGGATGTTAGTAGATTCCTGAAGAAATCTCAAGACCATAACATCGTCGGTCGCCACCCTTATACCACCCTCAAGCCACCCCTAGAGGTGATTATTTTAAAAACTAAAGTCAGAGGCTTTAGACCCCGCTGAAATTTTTACCACGCGTTAAGAGGGATGTTAGTAGATTCCTGAAGAAATCTCAAGACCATAACATCGTCGGTCGCCACCCTTATGCCTCCCTGAAGCCACCCCTAGAGGTGATTATTTTAAAAACTATAGTTAGAGGCTTTAGACCCCGCTGAAATTTTTACCACGCGTTAAGAGGGATGTTAGTAGATTCCTAAAGAAATCTCAAGACCATAACATCGTCGGTCGCCACCCTTATACCACCCTGAAGCCACCCCTAGAGGTGATTATTTTAAAAACTATGGTTAGAGGCTTTAGACCCCGCTGAAATTTTTACCACGCGTTAAGAGGGATGTTAGTAGATTCCTGAAGAAATCTCAAGACCATAACATCGTCGGTCGCCACCCTTATGCCACCCTGAAGCCACCCCTAGAGGTAATTATTTTAAAAACTATGGTTAGAGGCTTTAGACCCCGCTGAAATTTTTACCACGCGTTAAGAGGGATGTTAGTAGATTCCTGAAGAAATCTCAAGACCATAACATCGTCGGTCGCCACCCTTATGCCACCCTGAAGCCACCCCTAGAGGTGATTATTTTAAAAACTATGGTTAGAGGCTTTAGACCCCGCTGAAATTTTTACCACGCGTTAAGAGGGATGTTAGTAGATTCCTGAAGAAATCTCAAGACCATAACATCGTCGGTCGCCACCCTTATGCCACCGTGAAGCCACCCCTAGAGGTGATTATTTTAAAAACTATAGTTAGAGGCTTTAGACCCCGCTGAAATTTTTACCACGCGTTAAGAGGGATGTTAGTAGATTCCTGAAGAAATCTCAAGACCATAACATCGTCGGTCGCCACCCTTATGCCACCCTGAAGCCACCCCTAGAGGTGATTATTTTAAAAACTATAGTTAGAGGCTTTAGACCCCGCTGAAATATTTACCACGCGTTAAGAGGGATGTTAGTAGATTCCTGAAGAAATCTCAAGACCATAACATCGTCGGTCGCCACCCTTATGCCTCCCTGAAGCCACCCCTAGAGGTGATTATTTTAAAAACTATAGTTAGAGGCTTTAGACCCCGCTGAAATTTTTACCACGCGTTAAGAGGGATGTTAGTAGATTCCTGAAGAAATCTCAAGACCATAACATCGTCGGTCGCCACCCTTATGCCACCGTGAAGCCACCCCTAGAGGTGATTATTTTAAAAACTATAGTTAGAGGCTTTAGACCCCGCTGAAATTTTTACCACGCGTTAAGAGGGATGTTAGTAGATTCCTAAAGAAATCTCAAGACCATAACATCGTCGGTCGCCACCCTTATACCACCCTCAAGCCACCCCTAGGGGTGATTATTTTAAAAACTATAGTTAGAGGCTTTACACCCCGCTGAAATTTTTACCACGCGTTAAGAGGGATGTTAGTAGATTCCTGAAGAAATCTCAAGACCATAACATCGTCGGTCGCCACCCTTATGCCACCCTGAAGCCACCCCTAGAGGTGATTATTTTAAAAACTATAGTTAGAGGCTTTAGACCCCGCTGAAATTTTTACCACGCGTTAAGAGGGATGTTAGTAGATTCCTGAAGAAATCTCAAGACCATAACATCGTCGGTCGCCACCCTTATACCACCCTCAAGCCACCCCTAGAGGTGATTATTTTAAAAACTAAAGTCAGAGGCTTTAGACCCCGCTGAAATTTTTACCACGCGTTAAGACGGATGTTAGTAGATTCCTGAAGAAATCTCAAGACCATAACATCGTCGGTCGCCACCCTTATGCTTCCCTGAAGCCACCCCTAGAGGTGATTATTTTAAAAACTATAGTTAGAGGCTTTAGACCCCGCTGAAATTTTTACCACGCGTTAAGAGGGATGTTAGTAGATTCCTGAAGAAATCTCAAGACCATAACATCGTCGGTCGCCACCCTTATGCCACCGTGAAGCCACCCCTAGAGGTGATTATTTTAAAAACTATAGTTAGAGGCTTTAGACCCCGCTGAAATTTTTACCACGCGTTAAGAGGGATGTTAGTAGATTCCTAAAGAAATCTCAAGACCATAACATCGTCGGTCGCCACCCTTATACCACCCTCAAGCCACCCCTAGGGGTGATTATTTTAAAAACTATAGTTAGAGGCTTTAGACCCCGCTGAAATTTTTACCACGCGTTAAGAGGGATGTTAGTAGATTCCTGAAGAAATCTCAAGACCATAACATCGTCGGTCGCCACCCTTATGCCACCCTGAAGCCACCCCTAGAGGTGATTATTTTAAAAACTATAGTTAGAGGCTTTAGACCCCGCTGAAATTTTTACCACGCGTTAAGAGGGATGTTAGTAGATTCCTGAAGAAATCTCAAGACCATAACATCGTCGGTCGCCACCCTTATACCACCCTCAAGCCACCCCTAGAGGTGATTATTTTAAAAACTAAAGTCAGAGGCTTTAGACCCCGCTGAAATTTTTACCACGCGTTAAGACGGATGTTAGTAGATTCCTGAAGAAATCTCAATACCATAACATCGTCGGTCGCCACCCTTATGCCTCCCTGAAGCCACCCCTAGAGGTGATTATTTTAAAAACTATAGTTAGAGGCTTTAGACCCCGCTGAAATTTTTACCACGCGTTAAGAGGGAGGTTAGTAGATTCCTGAAGAAATCTCAAGACCATAACATCGTCGGTCGCCACCCTTATGCGACCCTGAAGCCACCCCTAGAGGTAATTATTTTAAAAACTATGGTTAGAGGCTTTAGACCCCGCTGAAATTTTTACCACGCGTTAAGAGGGATGTTAGTAGATTCCTGAAGAAATCTCAAGACCATAACATCGTCGGTCGCCACCCTTATGCCACCCTGAAGCCACCCCTAGAGGTGATTATTTTAAAAACTATGGTTAGAGGCTTTAGACCCCGCTGAAATTTTTACCACGCGTTAAGAGGGATGTTAGTAGATTCCTGAAGAAATCTCAAGACCATAACATCGTCGGTCGCCACCCTTATGCCACCGTGAAGCCACCCCTAGAGGTGATTATTTTAAAAACTATAGTTAGAGGCTTTAGACCCCGCTGAAATTTTTACCACGCGTTAAGAGGGATGTTAGTAGATTCCTGAAGAAATCTCAAGTCCATAACATCGTCGGTCGCCACCCTTATGCAACCCTGAAGCCACCCTGAAGCCACCCCTAGAGGTGATTATTTTAAAAACTATAGTTAGAGGCTTTAGACCCCGGTGAAATTTTTACCACGCGTTAAGAGGGATGTTAGTAGATTCCTGAAGAAATCTCAAGTCCATAACATCGTCGGTCGCCACCCTGAAGCCACCCCTAGAGGTGATTATTTTGAAAACTATAGTTAGAGGCTTTAGACCCCGCTGAAATTTTTACCACGCGTTAAGAGGGATGTTAGTAGATTCCTGAAGAAATCTCAAGTCCATAACATCGTCGGTCGCCACCCTTATGCCACTCTGAAACCACCCCTAGAGGTGATTATTTTGAAAACTATAGTTAGAGGCTTTAGACCCCGCTGAAATTTTTACCACGCGTTAAGAGGGATGTTAGTAGATTCCTGAAGAAATCTCAAGTCCATAACATCGTCGGTCGCCACCCTTATGCCTCCCTGAAGCCACCCCTAGAGGTGATTATTTTGAAAACTATAGTTAGAGGCTTTAGACCCCGCTGAAATTTTTACCACGCGTTAAGAGGGATGTTAGTAGATTCCTGAAGAAATCTCAAGTCCATAACATCGTCGGTCGCCACCCTTATGCCACCCTGAAGCCACCCCTAGAGGTGATTATTTTGAAAACTATAGTTAGAGGCTTTAGACCCCGCTGAAATTTTTACCACGCGTTAAGAGGAATGTTAGTAGATTCCTGAAGAAATCTCAAGTCCATAACACCGTCGGTCGCCACCCTTATGCCACCCTGAAGCCACCCCTAGAGGTGATTATTTTGAAAACTATAGTTAGAGGCTTTAGACCCCGCTGCAATTTTGTACACTTGTTAAGTGTGGTGATAAGAACTACTCCAAAAAATTTCAAGTTGATAACATCTCCGGGTGACACCCTAAAACCACCCCTTAGAAATGATTATTTTGGTACAAATAGTTAGAGGCTTTAGACCGCGCTGAAATTTTGTACACTAATTAAGGGTGGTATTAGAAACTACCACAAAAAATTTCAAGTTCATAACATTCCCAGGCGAAATGATTATTTTGGAAAGAATAGTCAGAGGCCTGTGAACTTGCTATAAATTTGATTCTCAGTGCCCTACAAACGCCCTACAAAAATTTTAAATGTTCTAAAAGAAATATGTTACAAATTATGTGCTTAAATAATTAATAAAAATCTTTGCCACCCAAAGATTTGTATTTGGCGATCTCCACTAACACCAAATTGCGGCTGTTCAACTCCAACACGTTAAGGCAGTTCTTTTGTACGGTTGCAAAACAACGAAAGTCACCCAATTCATCACAGGGCGCCTACAAGTCTTCATCAACAGATTCCTGCGTCGTATCCTAAAAATCCGCTGGCGAGATAGAATTTCAATAGACGGATAGACAACCAAATCAGGCGAAGGAAATGGAATTGGCCACACTTTGCAACGCGAAAACAAAAATCTAGCCAAACAGGCCCTTGACTGGAATACGCAAGGATCCCGTCGAGTAGAAAGACCTAGAGCAAGGTGGAGGCGAACCCTACTAGAAGAAGCCGCAACAGCTGGGAGATCCTGGTCGGAGCTGAGAGCTGTCGCGCAAAACAGAGTCCGCTGGAGGGCAACTGTTTCCGCCCTATGTCCCATGCGGGATTAAAGGAGCTCTTAAAGAAGAGAAAGAAGAAAGAAGAACCTAAAAAATCTAATAAATACATCACACAATTCTCATTTTCTTCTTAATTTTTTGTTGAGAGGAATACATAACATTAAAAATGTGTGTTGTGTTCTTATGATTTTACCAGCACTGATTTGGTTCTGAAAAGGACTATGGCTGTTTCTCGTTATTTTCCAGAGTGGCGATTCCATTGATGATTCTAAATTCCCTGACTTTTCCCTGACGTATCTAAAAAATTCCCTGACCTAACAAAACAATTGTGATGAAACATAATATACTATAATATTAAATGTATATGTTCGAACAATTTATAATGGGTATTCAAAGAACGATATTTGAAAGCGAGATATTTAGAAATTCAAATTGAAGGGTTCAACTGACAATTTTTGCGATTATACTTTTTTTTGGCAAAATTGGATTCGTCGCCGAATAACCTGTCCTTTACTCTTGTTGTTTTAATATAATATAAGAACGTCTCAAATACGCCCAAATGTATCCCTGATAAAATCTTTGAAGCTAAATTACTCGAAATTCAAATTTTTCGAGTTGAATCCTTTTAGGTTTAACCAGTCTCTCCATCATGTCTTTTATTGCACCACTAATGGTAGAGTACAGGAAAGGGGCAAACGGTGCATCAGACTGAATTTCAGTCATGAATGGCTCAATTTCCTCAGCTAATGATTTAAAAAATGTAAGTTTAACTGGTAAAAGTGGATCCTTAACTGCGTTTAAAATAGTCTGGAAACTTTCATTCTTGGGCGACATTTGAAGATTCTTCTTCATTTCTTCAACGTACTTCAATATATGAGGCATCATATTCAATGCACGGCTAGCGACATCACTATTGTTAAGCCAACGCACGGAGAAGAATTTTTAGGGAAGATATCCGAGCTAGTACATTCAGAATAAATTTGGCGCCTTGCCGGTACATTTTTAAAGATGTAGAGACTTCTGAAGAATGCGATGATGTTTGGCCCGTCCATAGATATTTCTAAGATTTTCTTTTAAGTCAACGATGAAGTACCCTCCGACAAAGCATTGATTAAATGCGAACTGTATTCCCTATTGAAATCGTATTGGATATTCTAATACATATCCGATCAATTTGATTTCGCTCATATGAATGATTCCGATCAGAATACAGCGGAATTGCCTCCGCTCAATTTCTTAGCTCGATGTCGCTTTTTTACACATAAAACTGCCGTGGTAAAACCAGCGAGCAGTAATAACTCGTTGGTTGGTACTCATTATATGTAGCTCTCTTTTCTTGTGGGTATGACAAAGATAAAAATATATGTATTGGTAAATTCAAAAACTCTTCATTGCCGCATCCCTGCAAAATTAAGTTACAGACTTCAAATTTAAGTTTGAAGGTGAATTCTGCAGTGATGACGTTTTGAATTGACCTTTAATTCGTAGAACAAATGACCTACTGTTCCATAGATGGCAGCATATAATATTTACATATCGACGATGAAGTACTAATACCTCGAAACCCACAATTTATTATAAATGTGGGTTACGAGGTATTAGTACCTACTTCACCGTCGATATATTGCCATATTGTATTATTTTCGCGTAAAACTTTAAATTTAATCCTGAGAACGTTAATGATTTTTGAATTAATTTTACAATAAACGAAATTCTCTGACTTTCACATTCTTTCCCTGACTTTTCCCTGACTTCCAGAATTTCCAGAATAATCGCCACCCTGTTTTCTAATGATTGTTTGTGTTTACAATTTTTTTTTTCTATGAAATTTGTTAAAATTATTATTGTTAAATTATATATAGTCTGAAAAAATATTTTTTTTAATAGAGTGAGAAATAGGCTCAAAATATGTCCAGAAATACTATAGACTACAGGCCCATGTTCAAAAGTGGATGGGTCATATGAACCACCAGATGATGTATATGGTACGATATAAGACCATGCAATAATAAGATTCAGCACTATGCCGTCACTTGTAAGGTGTCCAACTGAGTGCTGGTGAAAATTCAAAAGTGCAGGTAGGAGTGAGTAGATTTTGTTCACATATTTTTGTACGGCATTTTTACCATCGTTAGATTTATGAAAAATAATAAGAAAACACGCAGTGCCGTAAAAAAATGGTGCGCCACAAAGTAGGGAAATTTTTTTGATTTTCTGACATTTTTCTGGGTACATTTGGTCACTTTACTCTGTACGGCATCAGTTTCATGCTGTTTCAATACAGCTTTTAATCTATTATTCCGCAACCCCGTACAAAAATCGTGCGACAAAGGGAAAAATCAAGGGTTGCAACCCCCTTTCTTTCCGTGCTCCGGGGGGTGATTTGAAAAAGTACGGCTTTGGTTCCAAAACATTACCTAGCACTCAAAAGTACTATTAAAAAAAATGCCATCAAATAATTATTGTTCATTTGAATGTACATTAATAATTATCTTAATTTCATGGTATACTTGATTTATAAAGCTGTAAAATCATTTAACTCTGTACGGCAACTTTTTTTTTAACATGATATTGTAAAATACAACTGTTATATAGTATTGCCGTTCAAAAGAAACTGTTCAAAAAAAAATTATAGAGAAATACAAAAACTGTAATTTTTTAAGCTATTGCAAAAGTTTAAATATTCATAGATTAATAAAATATAGCAATTTTCTTCATTCTCCCCTTGTTTTAAATAGTATTAAGATAAATGAATTAGGAAAAAATGATGCCGTACATTTTAATGCAGTCCATATCTTTTAGGCTGATGAAAATGAAACAACTATTTTTTAGATAAATTCGATATATTTAAAGATGATAATACAAAATAAGGTTTTTATTTAAATTAATCAGTATCGGAATCAGCCGCTGAGTTGTTATCGGAGTCAACGTCTTCATCGACGTCCGAATTATCTTCTCTATCATTTTCTAAAACATGAATAAGTTTTTGTCAAAATTAAAGTCTTACGTACAGATTGAAGATGTAAAGATATATTTATTCACCTATGACGTCATCAATTTCTTCGCCTGATTCCTCATCCGGTTCCGTTATGTCACTGACTTTTTGGGGGCATTCCTCGCCGTGGAACCAGTCGAAATCGTACCGACCGTCATTGAACATCCATCCATATCTTATTGGTAACAAGGTCGACGGTATTTGTTTGTAGGCATTACACCAAATCTGTGCTATGTAGGTACTTCTCTTCATATGTTGTTTTAACTCCCGGAAACAAGGGGGAAACGACGTTGCTTCCAATTTCATAGCTTTCTTTTTGAAAGCTTCATTACAGCTTTTCGGTGTATAAATCCTATCGAATATGATACACCTTGCTTCGTTGACAGTTTTTGTTGCTTTTACATTGTATAAAACGCATACATATTCTTGCAGATCATTGAAAGTTTGTTCCATGAGTAGTGGATCTGTAACAAACGCACTATGGCCTATTTGAATAAATGCGTCCTGGAACTTCACTTATGTTTTCATTCTCCTCGAGGTCTGACATGATCGGAGTGCTCGCAACACGTCAACAACAGCTGCTTTGAATCTCCGCATCGACTCCGAAATGTTCGTCTCTCACAACTATAGAAAGAACAGTACACTCATACTAATCGAACTATGTGTGAGCGAGCGCAAACGAACACCTTACTCGGGTCCAAGCCGAGTACGTCCGAATAAAATACGTTATGACCCACGACTACTTAGCACACAGTACAGTATAGGCAGGTGTAGGTATATGTCTACAAATGCTAAACGTCATAACAGAACGTCGCTCCGTAAACGATATATATGTAAATTATATTTATTTCATATTTTTATTACTTTTTTATCTATATGAACTTTCAGATTTGTACGGCATTAACTTTTTATAAATTATTGCATTAAGTACAAATAAACTATCTAAATGCCGTATAAAAAAATATCGTCATAAATTTCACTTTACATTTCGTTATATGGAATTGTCTTACATTTCGTTCTATGGATTTTTCCTTGAGTTTTTTTTCCCCTACAAACCTTTGGACCAACGAAAATGTACGGCATGTAAAAAAATATTATCTATGCATAAAATACTTTCAGAATAAATTAATTTTATGTTGTTTCAAATCACCCCCCGGAGCACGGAAAGAAAGGGGGTTGCAACCCTTGATTTTTCCCTTTGTCGCACGATTTTTGTACGGGGTTGCGGAATAATAGATTAAAAGCTGTATTGAAACAGCATGAAACTGATGCCGTACAGAGTAAAGTGACCAAATGTACCCAGAAAAATGTCAGAAAATCAAAAAAATTTCCCTACTTTGTGGCGCACCATTTTTTTACGGCACTGCGTGTTTTCTTATTATTTTTCATAAATCTAACGATGGTAAAAATGCCGTACAAAAATATGTGAACAAAATCTACTCACTCCTACCTGCACTTTTGAATTTCCACCAGCACTCAGTTGGACACCTTACAAGTGACGGCATAGTGCTGAATCTTATTATTGCATGGTCTTATATCGTACCATATACGTCATCTGGTGGTTCATATGACCCATCCATTTTTGAACATGGGCCTGTAGTCTACTACCTCTTAAAGTCCTATAGAAATCGGATTACCCGTTTTCGAGATTATAAACATACAGAGCAATCAATAAAAGTTCTTAACAGCCCGAGCTGTGACCGTCAAAAAGTGGTGAACTTTTCTGAAAGGATGAAACCTGCAGGAATGATAGTATTTGCGAAAACTATCTGCATTTCGAAAATCGGAGTAGAAAATGTATACAAACATATTAGAGTGAAAACTTTCTTTATCAATACAATTGAAATCCCCAAAAAGCTCTATTTAACAATTAGAATGATAAAAAAAGTTTTAACTCACTTTAATTCAAGTTTTCGGTCTGATAGTGGGACCCAAAAGCCGCATGAAAGTGAAAAGGTAGCCGCAAATATGCCTTACCTTCGCAGGCACTTTTACAGACTACTAGGAAAAATAAAAACTGGTTATCACATTTCATAAAATTTAGGGAACGGAAAATTCATATCGCCAGTATGGTAAGTATGCATATTAGTTGAAGTCAAATTTATGGACTCTTATAATTAAGTTGAAAAATTCTAGAAAAAATAATAGTTTTTCAATGCTTATATTATTAAATACACATTGAATATAAACCCACCCCCTCGAACACCCTTTTGTTAAAAATAATTGTTTCTAGCTGAAGGACCGAGATTTTGCAAAAATATCTTGCATTTTCGGATTCAGCAGATCTATTGTAAATCTATAGAAATCATCCGGAAGCGACCCCTTTATGAATAACGAACCCCCCTCAACCGCGGACACCGTACTCCGAGTCTGTCAAACTAAGCAAAAAGTGCTCGTTAAGAATCGCTTTTGACAGAGAAAGAACGCACTATATCTATCTGCATCGTGCGCACTCATCGTTAAAGAATAGAAGGAGCATTAACTCGTTCAGAAAAATTGAAAACATAAACTGCGACGCAATTTTCTTACGACCCTTTTCTTTTATGAATGGAATTCTGAATTGATGACCTATTTTTTCTATAAAAAAGTGTGAGGGCGCGAAGTCTGGACAGGGCGAGAAATCCCCCGGCACGGCACAAATCCCCCGGCCAGGCGCTGTCTGTTGCACATTTTTGTATTGTAAATACATACAAAAAAAATTGTTTCATGGTTTTTTTCCCCCGTGAAAACTTTTGCAAGTTGAAAGTGAAAATGATATTAGAGGAATTATGACCAAAAATTTTATTTTTTAGGGTTTTTGAAATTCAGCCCCAATTGGTAAAATGTAACCCACTTGATATCTGTTATGATCGGTTCTCCAGAAAAGAACTTTTGGCTACATGGCATTAGCGATTCATATAATATTTAATTCAATCTGAACTAGAGACACCGAATATTCGGCCACGCTCTGGGCCGAAGCCCCGAATTCGCAACATTTCGAGCATAGAAAAATTATCACTGTAGATGTGATCTTAAGCCTACAATAATATTTCCGGTGTTAACACAATTGCGCGCAATTCCATAATAGTCCAGTCAAATGGTACTTTCACTGTGCATTTTCTGAAAACAGCAATTTTCTTTTTTCATTGTCTAGGGGGGTTGGTTGGGAGTATAAAACCGAGTTTTCGGGATCCGGAGGCGTGACGTTCGGCCGCCATCTTGTTTTTAGTGATGTAAAATGGTTTGTCTTATATCTCGGAAACCGTGAGACCTACAGAATTTTTGTAAATACATTTTTTTTAGATAATCAAATTATCTACAACTTTTGCAAATAATGTTTTTTCGTAATATTAATAATAAAAAAGATATGGATGAAAAATGACAAAAATTTTGGGGGTGACGAACTTTAAAGCGCTATAACTCTTTTATTATTGATTTTACATAAAAATTGCCTTAGAGCTTTTTTGTAGAGCATTTTATTACGAATAATTTGATGTGGTCATTTATTAAATTATTGTCGTTATTATTGATTTTGTATCAATGCAAACGGAGTAGTTATAACAAAAGTTCTGCATATGCTTCTATTTCGTAATATAATACTTAATATTATTGTAGGATGTCTTATTGAATTATTTTAAATTGAACTCATTTCCACACCACCCGCAAGGTAGAGTTGTCGGTTGTGGTTCCCCTGTAGGCCTAATCCACTTAACATTGGTAACATTATTATTTCTTTGTTTTTGAAGGGCCAGGTTGTGGGTCATTTATTGAAGCGTTCTCAACTTCTATAATAATTACACAGTTATCATCCGTGGGAGTTTCAGTGCCCTCGTCGAGAAAACTGTTGTCGACTTCTTGGGGCAACATTGATGGGCATTCATAGTTGAATTCATCCTCGTCTAATAACTTTGAGACTTCTACCACGTTCTCACATGTTTCACCATTGAAATTTTGACAAATCGCAGAACATTTTAAGCCACTCTTCCGGCACCCGCAGCCTGCACCACACTTGGTTTTGCACCTGCAAAAAATTAGTTTTAACAGATCCGGAGGCGCCGGCGCCATCGTCCATTTAATTGGTACAAACATTCGCGACATTTTTCTCCAGCCCCAGCATTCGGGATCTTTATATCGTCCTAACCACGTTTGTACTTGGTGATATACTCTAAATATATGCATACGAGCTGCATCTTGTGTAGGAGGGAGGGTAGAGAGATTTAATTTGCTTTTAACTACACATTTTGTGAATCGCCTATACCGTAGTATATTTAATGATGTTTCCTGCTTTTCACCACCATATAAGGCAATAAAGAAACGTTTTCCGATAATACTCAGTACAGCGGGGTCAGCTTTATCATTTTGAAAAACCTCAACTTCCGAAGCTAACTCTGGGTTTTTCTCAAGGGCGTGAATAAATTTCATTTTTCCATGACTGAAAGCTGCCGATGTTGTGTCGCATCCAGAGAAGGCATGAATAAATAATATATTTTTAGCTATTATATCTCCATGTCGAAGACTTGATTGGGAATACCTTTTTTGCGGTGAACGCCCTTTTGCGGATTTTAAGAAAAAAACATTCGGGTGATCGCGGCCTAGAGCGGTGAGCAAAACAAGGATATCAATATCCTCCGCTACAATAGTCACGGAATCAAAAAAGTCTGATTTTTCAAGGGCACAATTTACGATAAGTGTATCTGCATCTCCTTCTGCTTGATCAATATGATAACACGTTTCTAATAACTGTATCTTCAAAAAGTCGATAAAGGCTTTTTTGTTGTTTTGGTTACTAAGAAATTTCTCCTGTGAAATTGTCGGAACACTACTGCGATTAAAAATGAAATCAGTAGATATGTGTTTTTTAGAACGTCTAAGGCGCTCCCATGACTTAGTACCAGCGATGTCTGGATCATCTGAGTAACCGTCAAATATAATTATCACGTTAGAATCGTAATGGCTTCGAACGTATTTTACGTATTTGTCTAAAATTATTTGAAATGATACATTTCGGACCCATACAACAGCGTGCAGAAGATATCCGCCATCGATTACAAAAAGTTTATTTGACCCAAAGTCAACGGGATCATCAAGCGGTGCGAAGGCGTTAAACAACGTGGATTTAGTGCCCTTTCGCATACCTTCCTCAGAAAACAAAGATAATGGGAAAGGGGCGAGTTCATACTCAAAATATTGCTTCATTTGACCAATAGACTCCTTCGACACACACATTCGTTGAAAGAGAAGCAAGGGATTTATAACGACGGGAGTTTTCTCCACCTCAATCGAACTCGTGAGCGCACTCAAAGGAAGTACTTTGTTCTTTCTCTTGTATGATAAGTCTTGAAAATGTGCTCTAATATTTTGAGAAATTAATGCATCTCCAATCTCGATCGCGCGGTAGCAATTAATGCCATCATGAGCAACGACACCGGTAAAAATTGAAATTAATTCCGATCTCTCCAAAAATGGTTCATGCGATGCAAGCCAATGGTCTAATTTTTCTACTTCCTCATTGTCCCGAAGTACTCGTGAATCTCTATGATCGACATGTTGGTCTGAGGTTTCCATAGAAAAATCACAGAAATCTTCTACCTGCTCGCAGACATCCTGTAAAGAAATCATTCCTAAAGTCCACGAAGCAAGTGTACTGCTAGAAATCCCACGCCCTCGGGTTAGTCCACCTGACGGTTTCATCATCCTCATAAGTGTCTGCTCAATGGTTTGATCAGACATGATTCCGCTCCAAAACTTATTACTTCGTATAATTGTAAAGCGACCACCATTTGTATGAATGGGCGACCTACGATACAGTTTTTTTTTTTTTTTTCAAAATTAGTCATTTATTACTTACAACTAAAATGACCAATTCATTCAATTTTCATATTTAAAAATGAGTAAAACTTTACTCCAACACGGTATGCAGAAAAATGCCATAAAATACCGTCAAAAAAATTGTATAAAAAAATACATTTACCTTGGACCTACCTTCTTTTGCACTGCATTAAAATCAATAAGAACAACCCAAATTCAATAAATGACCACACCAAATTATTCGTAATAAAATGCTCTACAAAAAAGCTCTAAGGCAATTTTTATGTAAAATCAATAATAAAAGAGTTATAGCGCTTTAAAGTTCGTCACCCCCAAAATTTTTGTCATTTTTCATCCATATCTTTTTTATTATTAATATTACGAAAAAACATTATTTGCAAAAGTTGTAGATAATTTGATTATCTAAAAAAAATGTATGTACAAAAATTCTGTAGGTCTCACGGTTTCCGAGATATAAGACAAACCATTTTTTACACTAAAAACAAGATGGCGGCCGAACGCCACGTGTCCGGATCCCGAAAACTCGGTTTTATACTCCCAACCAACCCCCCTACACAATGAAAAAAAAATATTGCTGTTTTCAGAAAATGCACAGTTGGGCCTTTTTTCTGCACCATTTTACTGGACTATAAACGATTTGCAGCCACTCGATTTCGATTTTTTGTTTTTTATTGCTTTTCTCAAGAAATTTGTCCTCCGGTCCGGAGCCCCTTTTATAATATTGTTGTTTTTGTTGTTGCTTTTCCGATGAAATTTGGATTCCTTTCATATAATTTTTAGTGATATGTGCGTTTTTTATGATTTGGTATTCGGCCGCATAATGTGGGTTAACCTACAAAGAAATTTTAGGGGTGGCGGTGACATTTAAAATATGTACGTGGAACAACATTTGCACTGGCATAAACATCAGACGGCGCGGAGAAATTACTATGGGGACTTCTGCCGCGCAGGCCGCCGCCGTCACCGTCGCCTGGCAAGTCGTTTGTTCATTTATTCGGCCGAATATCGAACATTAAAAGAGTGGCCGAAAAGCAGCCAAATATTTCTGGCATCTTTATAAACCATACCAAATTGATAATAAATTATCTTAGAAAAATAATTTATCATCTACTAAGTAATTATAGTTCAAAAATTAGCTCATTACTAACAAAACAAAATTAATTCAACAATATTCTTCATAATTCTCAAAAGAGTGGCTTTCGTCGATACTGGATGCTAGGGTGTTTATTATTTTTAGATACATATCGAGGGTTTCCTGCCAGAAGGGCGTATCAACCAAAACATGGATTTAGAGGATTCAATAAAAACATTTCAAAAATCGGTGCATATTTTTTTCATATTGCTTATCATCGAAAATAAATGTTTTTAGGCGTATGTTTTGGATACTTTTATTCACTTGATGAGTTTTGTCAAAACAAACCGTAAAAAATTTAATAATGTTTATACGCCCAAAATCGCGATTTTGTGGATACGCCCTTCTGGCAGGAAACCCTCGATATATTATTTTACATAACATTGCATCACTTTTATTTAAATCTTTCCGCCAAATATTTCACGTCACACTACTTCATTCGAGTATTAGTTGATTCAATTACTGCTTTTAGTTAAATTAATTTTTTATATCTAGTTAGCATTGAGGTGGTGGAGCAGTGGCCACTTCCGGATTTGGAATTTTTTATGTTATTTCTTAACACCACCCTTACCAAGTACACAAAAACCCAGCGGGGCATAAACGTTTAACTATAGTTTCAAAAATAATATTTTCTTGGGGTTGAGTTAAGGGGTGCCTTGTTATGGGCTTGAGATTTTTGGTGTATTTTTTAACACCACTCTTCTTAACGAAGAACCATATTGTGCAGCGGGGTCTTCTACCGCCTTTAACTATATTTCCAAAGCACCATTTGTTTTAGTTCCTAATACCACCCTTAAGAGGTGTGCAAAAATGCAGCGGGGTCTAAAGCCCCTAACCATAGTTTTTAAAATAATCACCTCTAGGGGTGGCTTCAGGGTGGCATAAGGGTGGTGACCGACGATGTTATGGACTTGAGATTTCTTCAGGAATCTACTAACATCCCTCTTAACGCGTGGTAAAAATTTCAGCGGGGTCTAAAGCCTCTAACCATAGTTTTTAAAATAATCACCTCTAGGGGTGGCTTCAGGGTGGCATAAGGGTGGCGACCGACGATGTTATGGTCTTGAGATTTCTTCAGGAATCTACTAACATCCCTCTTAACGCGTGGTAAAAATTTCAGCGGGGTCTAAAGCCTCTAACCATAGTTTTTAAAATATTTACTTCTAGGGGTGGCTTCAGGGTCGCATAAGGGTGGCGACCGACGATGTTATGGTCTTGAGATTTCTTCAGGAATCTACTAACATCCCTCTTAACGCGTGGTAAAAATTTCAGCGGGGTCTAAAGCCTCTAACTATAGTTTTTAAAATAATCACCTCTAGGGGTGGCTTCAGGGAGGCATAAGGGTGGCGACCGACGATGTTATGGTCTTGAGATTTCTTCAGGAATCTACTAACATCCCTCTTAACGCGTGGTAAAAATTTCAGCGGGGTCTAAAGCCTCTGACTTTAGTTTTTAAAATAATCACCTCTAGGGGTGGCTTCAGGGTGGCTTCAGGGTGGCATAAGGGTGGCGACCGACGATGTTATGGACTTGAGATTTCTTCAGGAATCTACTAACATCCCTCTTAACGCGTGTTAAAAATTGCAGCGGGGTCTAAAGCCTCTAACTATAGTTTTTAAAATAATCACCTCTAGGGGTGGCTTCAGGGAGGCATAAGGGTGGCGACCGACGATGTTATGGTCTTGAGATTTCTTCAGGAATCTACTAACATCCCTCTTAACGCGTGGTAAAAATTTCAGCGGGGTCTAAAGCCTCTGACTTTAGTTTTTAAAATAATCACCTCTAGGGGTGGCTTGAGGGTGGTATAAGGGTGGCGACCGACGATGTTATGGTCTTGAGATTTCTTCAGGAATCTACTAACATCCCTCTTAACGCGTGGTAAAAATTTCAGCGGGGTCTAAAGCCTCTAACTATAGTTTTTAAAATAATCACCTCTAGGGGTGGCTTCAGGGTGGCATAAGGGTGGCGACCGACGATGTTATGGTCTTGAGATTTCTTCAGGAATCTACTAACATCCCTCTTAACGCGTGGTAAAAATTTCAGCGGGGTCTAAAGCCTCTAACTATAGTTTTTAAAATAATCACCCCTAGGGGTGGCTTGAGGGTGGTATAAGGGTGGCGACCGACGATGTTATGGTCTTGAGATTTCTTTAGGAATCTACTAACATCCCTCTTAACGCGTGGTAAAAATTTCAGCGGGGTCTAAAGCCTCTAACTATAGTTTTTAAAATAATCACCTCTAGGGGTGGTTTCAGGGAGGCATAAGGGTGGCGACCGACGATGTTATGGTCTTGAGATTTCTTCAGGAATCTACTAACATCCCTCTTAACGCGTGGTAAAAATTTCAGCGGGGTCTAAAGCCTCTAACTATAGTTTTTAAAATAATCACCTCTAGGGGTGGCTTCACGGTGGTATAAGGGTGGCGACCGACGATGTTATGGTCTTGAGATTTCTTCAGGAATCTACTAACATCCCTCTTAACGCGTGGTAAAAATTTCAGCGGGGTCTAAAGCCTCTGACTTTAGTTTTTAAAATAATCACCTCTAGGGGTGGCTTCAGGGTGGCATAAGGGTGGCGACCGACGATGTTATGGTCTTGAGATTTCTTCAGGAATCTACTAACATCCCTCTTAACGCGTGGTAAAAATTTCAGCGGGGTCTAAAGCCTCTAACTATAGTTTTTAAAATAATCACCCCTAGGGGTGGCTTGAGGGTGGTATAAGGGTGGCGACCGACGATGTTATGGTCTTGAGATTTCTTTAGGAATCTACTAACATCCCTCTTAACGCGTGGTAAAAATTTCAGCGGGGTCTAAAGCCTCTAACTATAGTTTTTAAAATAATCACCTCTAGGGGTGGTTTCAGGGTGGCATAAGGGTGGCGACCGACGATGTTATGGTCTTGAGATTTCTTTAGGAATCTACTAACATCCCTCTTAACGCGTGGTAAAAATTTCAGCGGGGTCTAAAGCCTCTAACTATAGTTTTTAAAATAATCACCTCTAGGGGTGGCTTCAGGGTGGCATAAGGGTGGCGACCGACGATGTTATGGTCTTGAGATTTCTTCAGGAATCTACTAACATCCCTCTTAACGCGTGGTAAAAATTTCAGCGGGGTCTAAAGCCTCTAACTATAGTTTTTAAAATAATCACCCCTAGGGGTGGCTTGAGGGTGGTATAAGGGTGGCGACCGACGATGTTATGGTCTTGAGATTTCTTTAGGAATCTACTAACATCCCTCTTAACGCGTGGTAAAAATTTCAGCGGGGTCTAAAGCCTCTAACTATAGTTTTTAAAATAATCACCTCTAGGGGTGGTTTCAGGGAGGCATAAGGGTGGCGACCGACGATGTTATGGTCTTGAGATTTCTTCAGGAATCTACTAACATCCCTCTTAACGCGTGGTAAAAATTTCAGCGGGGTCTAAAGCCTCTAACTATAGTTTTTAAAATAATCACCTCTAGGGGTGGCTTCACGGTGGCATAAGGGTGGCGACCGACGATGTTATGGTCTTGAGATTTCTTCAGGAATCTACTAACATCCCTCTTAACGCGTGGTAAAAATTTCAGCGGGGTCTAAAGCCTCTGACTTTAGTTTTTAAAATAATCACCTCTAGGGGTGGCTTCAGGGTGGCATAAGGGTGGCGACCGACGATGTTATGGTCTTGAGATTTCTTCAGGAATCTACTAACATCCCTCTTAACGCGTGGTAAAAATTTCAGCGGGGTCTAAAGCCTCTAACTATAGTTTTTAAAATAATCACCTCTAGGGGTGGCTTCACGGTGGCATAAGGGTGGCGACCGACGATGTTATGGTCTTGAGATTTCTTCAGGAATCTACTAACATCCCTCTTAACGCGTGGTAAAAATTTCAGCGGGGTCTAAAGCCTCTAACTATAGTTTTTAAAATAATCACCCCTAGGGGTGGCTTGAGGGTGGTATAAGGGTGGCGACCGACGATGTTATGGTCTTGAGATTTCTTTAGGAATCTACTAACATCCCTCTTAACGCGTGGTAAAAATTTCAGCGGGGTCTAAAGCCTCTAACTATAGTTTTTAAAATAATCACCTCTAGGGGTGGTTTCAGGGAGGCATAAGGGTGGCGACCGACGATGTTATGGTCTTGAGATTTCTTCAGGAATCTACTAACATCCCTCTTAACGCGTGGTAAAAATTTCAGCGGGGTCTAAAGCCTCTAACTATAGTTTTTAAAATAATCACCCCTAGGGGTGGCTTGAGGGTGGTATAAGGGTGGCGACCGACGATGTTATGGTCTTGAGATTTCTTTAGGAATCTACTAACATCCCTCTTAACGCGTGGTAAAAATTTCAGCGGGGTCTAAAGCCTCTAACTATAGTTTTTAAAATAATCACCTCTAGGGGTGGTTTCAGGGAGGCATAAGGGTGGCGACCGACGATGTTATGGTCTTGAGATTTCTTCAGGAATCTACTAACATCCCTCTTAACGCGTGGTAAAAATTTCAGCGGGGTCTAAAGCCTCTAACTATAGTTTTTAAAATAATCACCTCTAGGGGTGGCTTCAGGGTGGCATAAGGGTGGCGACCGACGATGTTATGGTCTTGAGATTTCTTCAGGAATCTACTAACATCCCTCTTAACGCGTGGTAAAAATTTCAGCGGGGTCTAAAGCCTCTAACTATAGTTTTTAAAATAATCACCTCTAGGGGTGGTTTCAGGGAGGCATAAGGGTGGCGACCGACGATGTTATGGTCTTGAGATTTCTTCAGGAATCTACTAACATCCCTCTTAACGCGTGGTAAAAATTTCAGCGGGGTCTAAAGCCTCTAACTATAGTTTTTAAAATAATCACCCCTAGGGGTGGCTTGAGGGTGGTATAAGGGTGGCGACCGACGATGTTATGGTCTTGAGATTTCTTCAGGAATCTACTAACATCCCTCTTAACGCGTGGTAAAAATTTCAGCGGGGTCTAAAGCCTCTAACCATAGTTTTTAAAATAATCACCTCTAGGGGTGGCTTCAGGGTGGCATAAGGGTGGCGACCGACGATGTTATGGTCTTGAGATTTCTTCAGGAATCTACTAACATCCCTCTTAACGCGTGGTAAAAATTTCAGCGGGGTCTAAAGCCTCTAACCATAGTTTTTAAAATAATCACCTCTAGGGGTGGCTTCAGGGTGGCATAAGGGTGGCGACCGACGATGTTATGGTCTTGAGATTTCTTCAGGAATCTACTAACATCCCTCTTAACGCGTGGTAAAAATTTCAGCGGGGTCTAAAGCCTCTAACCATAGTTTTTAAAATAAACACCTCTAGGGGTGGCTTCAGGGTGGCATAAGGGTGGCGACCGACGATGTTATGGTCTTGAGATTTCTTCAGGAATCTACTAACATCCCTCTTAACGCGTGGTAAAAATTTCAGCGGGGTCTAAAGCCTCTAACCATAGTTTTTAAAATAATCACCTCTAGGGGTGGCTTCAGGGTCGCATAAGGGTGGCGACCGACGATGTTATGGTCTTGAGATTTCTTCAGGAATCTACTAACATCCCTCTTAACGCGTGGTAAAAATTTCAGCGGGGTCTAAAGCCTCTAACTATAGTTTTTAAAATAATCACCTCTAGGGGTGGCTTCAGGGAGGCATAAGGGTGGCGACCGACGATGTTATGGTCTTGAGATTTCTTCAGGAATCTACTAACATCCCTCTTAACGCGTGGTAAAAATTTCAGCGGGGTCTAAAGCCTCTGACTTTAGTTTTTAAAATAATCACCTCTAGGGGTGGCTTCAGGGTGGCATAAGGGTGGCGACCGACGATGTTATGGTCTTGAGATTTCTTTAGGAATCTACTAACATCCCTCTTAACGCGTGGTAAAAATTTCAGCGGGGTCTAAAGCCTCTAACCATAGTTTTTAAAATAATCACCTCTAGGGGTGGCTTCAGGGTGGCATAAGGGTGGCGACCGACGATGTTATGGTCTTGAGATTTCTTCAGGAATCTACTAACATCCCTCTTAACGCGTGGTAAAAATTTCAGCGGGGTCTAAAGCCTCTAACCATAGTTTTTAAAATAATCACCTCTAGGGGTGGCTTCAGGGTGGCATAAGGGTGGCGACCGACGATGTTATGGTCTTGAGATTTCTTCAGGAATCTACTAACATCCCTCTTAACGCGTGGTAAAAATTTCAGCGGGGTCTAAAGCCTCTAACCATAGTTTTTAAAATAATCACCTCTAGGGGTGGCTTCAGGGTGGCATAAGGGTGGCGACCGACGATGTTATGGTCTTGAGATTTCTTCAGGAATCTACTAACATCCCTCTTAACGCGTGGTAAAAATTTCAGCGGGGTCTAAAGCCTCTAACCATAGTTTTTAAAATAATCACCTCTAGGGGTGGCTTCAGGGTCGCATAAGGGTGGCGACCGACGATGTTATGGTCTTGAGATTTCTTCAGGAATCTACTAACATCCCTCTTAACGCGTGGTAAAAATTTCAGCGGGGTCTAAAGCCTCTAACTATAGTTTTTAAAATAATCACCTCTAGGGGTGGCTTCAGGGAGGCATAA
Organism: Thereva unica; assembly: GCA_949987705.1. Lineage (NCBI taxonomy): Eukaryota > Metazoa > Arthropoda > Insecta > Diptera > Therevidae > Thereva > Thereva unica. The sequence continues at coordinate 31,859,472 of OX465284.1, read as the reverse complement.
GGGTGGCGACCGACGATGTTATGGTCTTGAGATTTCTTCAGGAATCTACTAACATCCCTCTTAACGCGTGGTAAAAATTTCAGCGGGGTCTAAAGCCTCTAACTATAGTTTTTAAAATAATCACCTCTAGGGGTGGCTTCACGGTGGCATAAGGGTGGCGACCGACGATGTTATGGTCTTGAGATTTCTTCAGGAATCTACTAACATCCCTCTTAACGCGTGGTAAAAATTTCAGCGGGGTCTAAAACCTCTAACCATAGTTTTTAAAATAATCACCTCTAGGGGTGGCTTCAGGGTGGCATAAGGGTGGCGACCGACGATGTTATGGTCTTGAGATTTCTTCAGGAATCTACTAACATCCCTCTTAACGCGTGGTAAAAATTTCAGCGGGGTCTAAAGCCTCTAACCATAGTTTTTAAAATAATCACCTCTAGGGGTGGCTTCAGGGTGGCATAAGGGTGGCGACCGACGATGTTATGGTCTTGAGATTTCTTCAGGAATCTACTAACATCCCTCTTAACGCGTGGTAAAAATTTCAGCGGGGTCTAAAGCCTCTAACCATAGTTTTTAAAATAATCACCTCTAGGGGTGGCTTCAGGGTGGCATAAGGGTGGCGACCGACGATGTTATGGTCTTGAGATTTCTTCAGGAATCTACTAACATCCCTCTTAACGCGTGGTAAAAATTTCAGCGGGGTCTAAAGCCTCTAACTATAGTTTTTAAAATAATCACCTCTAGGGGTGGCTTCAGGGTCGCATAAGGGTGGCGACCGACGATGTTATGGTCTTGAGATTTCTTCAGGAATCTACTAACATCCCTCTTAACGCGTGGTAAAAATTTCAGCGGGGTCTAAAGCCTCTAACTATAGTTTTTAAAATAATCACCTCTAGGGGTGGCTTCAGGGAGGCATAAGGGTGGCGACCGACGATGTTATGGTCTTGAGATTTCTTCAGGAATCTACTAACATCCCTCTTAACGCGTGGTAAAAATTTCAGCGGGGTCTAAAGCCTCTGACTTTAGTTTTTAAAATAATCACCTCTAGGGGTGGCTTCAGGGTGGCATAAGGGTGGCGACCGACGATGTTATGGTCTTGAGATTTCTTCAGGAATCTACTAACATCCCTCTTAACGCGTGGTAAAAATTTCAGCGGGGTCTAAAGCCTCTAACTATAGTTTTTTAAATAATCACCTCTAGGGGTGGCTTCACGGTGGCATAAGGGTGGCGACCGACAATGTTATGGTCTTGAGATTTCTTCAGGAATCTACTAACATCCCTCTTAACGCGTGGTAAAAATTTCAGCGGGGTCTAAAGCCTCTAACTATAGTTTTTAAAATAATCACCTCTAGGGGTGGCTTCAGGGTGGCATAAGGGTGGCGACCGACGATGTTATGGTCTTGAGATTTCTTCAGGAATCTACTAACATCCCTCTTAACGCGTGGTAAAAATTTCAGCGGGGTCTAAAGCCTCTAACTATAGTTTTTAAAATAATCACCCCTAGGGGTGGCTTGAGGGTGGTATAAGGGTGGCGACCGACGATGTTATGGTCTTGAGATTTCTTTAGGAATCTACTAACATCCCTCTTAACGCGTGGTAAAAATTTCAGCGGGGTCTAAAGCCTCTAACTATAGTTTTTAAAATAATCACCTCTAGGGGTGGTTTCAGGGAGGCATAAGGGTGGCGACCGACGATGTTATGGTCTTGAGATTTCTTCAGGAATCTACTAACATCCCTCTTAACGCGTGGTAAAAATTTCAGCGGGGTCTAAAGCCTCTAACTATAGTTTTTAAAATAATCACCTCTAGGGGTGGCTTCACGGTGGCATAAGGGTGGCGACCGACGATGTTATGGTCTTGAGATTTCTTCAGGAATCTACTAACATCCCTCTTAACGCGTGGTAAAAATTTCAGCGGGGTCTAAAGCCTCTAACCATAGTTTTTAAAATAATCACCTCTAGGGGTGGCTTCAGGGTGGCATAAGGGTGGCGACCGACGATGTTATGGTCTTGAGATTTCTTCAGGAATCTACTAACATCCCTCTTAACGCGTGGTAAAAATTTCAGCGGGGTCTAAAGCCTCTAACCATAGTTTTTAAAATAATCACCTCTAGGGGTGGCTTCAGGGTGGCATAAGGGTGGCGACCGACGATGTTATGGTCTTGAGATTTCTTCAGGAATCTACTAACATCCCTCTTAACGCGTGGTAAAAATTTCAGCGGGGTCTAAAGCCTCTAACCATAGTTTTTAAAATAATCACCTCTAGGGGTGGCTTCAGGGTGGCATAAGGGTGGCGACCGACGATGTTATGGTCTTGAGATTTCTTCAGGAATCTACTAACATCCCTCTTAACGCGTGGTAAAAATTTCAGCGGGGTCTAAAGCCTCTAACCATAGTTTTTAAAATAATCACCTCTAGGGGTGGCTTCAGGGTGGCATAAGGGTGGCGACCGACGATGTTATGGTCTTGAGATTTCTTCAGGAATCTACTAACATCCCTCTTAACGCGTGGTAAAAATTTCAGCGGGGTCTAAAGCCTCTAACCATAGTTTTTAAAATAATCACCTCTAGGGGTGGCTTCAGGGTCGCATAAGGGTGGCGACCGACGATGTTATGGTCTTGAGATTTCTTCAGGAATCTACTAACATCCCTCTTAACGCGTGGTAAAAATTTCAGCGGGGTCTAAAGCCTCTAACTATAGTTTTTAAAATAATCACCTCTAGGGGTGGCTTCAGGGAGGCATAAGGGTGGCGACCGACGATGTTATGGTCTTGAGATTTCTTCAGGAATCTACTAACATCCGTCTTAACGCGTGGTAAAAATTTCAGCGGGGTCTAAAGCCTCTGACTTTAGTTTTTAAAATAATCACCTCTAGGGGTGGCTTGAGGGTGGTATAAGGGTGGCGACCGACGATGTTATGGTCTTGAGATTTCTTCAGGAATCTACTAACATCCCTCTTAACGCGTGGTAAAAATTTCAGCGGGGTCTAAAGCCTCTAACTATAGTTTTTAAAATAATCACCTCTAGGGGTGGCTTCAGGGTGGCATAAGGGTGGCGACCGACGATGTTATGGTCTTGAGATTTCTTCAGGAATCTACTAACATCCCTCTTAACGCGTGGTAAAAATTTCAGCGGGGTCTAAAGCCTCTAACTATAGTTTTTAAAATAATCACCCCTAGGGGTGGCTTGAGGGTGGTATAAGGGTGGCGACCGACGATGTTATGGTCTTGAGATTTCTTTAGGAATCTACTAACATCCCTCTTAACGCGTGGTAAAAATTTCAGCGGGGTCTAAAGCCTCTAACTATAGTTTTTAAAATAATCACCTCTAGGGGTGGCTTCAGGGAGGCATAAGGGTGGCGACCGACGATGTTATGGTCTTGAGATTTCTTCAGGAATCTACTAACATCCCTCTTAACGCGTGGTAAAAATTTCAGCGGGGTCTAAAGCCTCTAACTATAGTTTTTAAAATAATCACCTCTAGGGGTGGCTTCACGGTGGCATAAGGGTGGCGACCGACGATGTTATGGTCTTGAGATTTCTTCAGGAATCTACTAACATCCCTCTTAACGCGTGGTAAAAATTTCAGCGGGGTCTAAAGCCTCTAACCATAGTTTTTAAAATAATCACCTCTAGGGGTGGCTTCAGGGTGGCATAAGGGTGGCGACCGACGATGTTATGGTCTTGAGATTTCTTCAGGAATCTACTAACATCCCTCTTAACGCGTGGTAAAAATTTCAGCGGGGTCTAAAGCCTCTAACCATAGTTTTTAAAATAATTACCTCTAGGGGTGGCTTCAGGGTGGCATAAGGGTGGCGACCGACGATGTTATGGTCTTGAGATTTCTTCAGGAATCTACTAACATCCCTCTTAACGCGTGGTAAAAATTTCAGCGGGGTCTAAAGCCTCTAACTATAGTTTTTAAAATAATCACCTCTAGGGGTGGCTTCAGGGAGGCATAAGGGTGGCGACCGACGATGTTATGGTCTTGAGATTTCTTCAGGAATCTACTAACATCCCTCTTAACGCGTGGTAAAAATTTCAGCGGGGTCTAAAGCCTCTGACTTTAGTTTTTAAAATAATCACCTCTAGGGGTGGCTTGAGGGTGGTATAAGGGTGGCGACCGACGATGTTATGGTCTTGAGATTTCTTCAGGAATCTACTAACATCCCTCTTAACGCGTGGTAAAAATTTCAGCGGGGTCTAAAGCCTCTAACTATAGTTTTTAAAATAATCACCCCTAGGGGTGGCTTGAGGGTGGTATAAGGGTGGCGACCGACGATGTTATGGTCTTGAGATTTCTTTAGGAATCTACTAACATCCCTCTTAACGCGTGGTAAAAATTTCAGCGGGGTCTAAAGCCTCTAACCATAGTTTTTAAAATAATCACCTCTAGGGGTGGCTTCAGGGTGGCATAAGGGTGGCTACCGACGATGTTATGGACTTGAGATTTCTTCAGGAATCTACTAACATCCCTCTTAACGCGTGGTAAAAATTTCAGCGGGGTCTAAAGCCTCTAACCATAGTTTTTAAAATAATCACCCCAAGGGGTGGCTTCAGGGTGGCATAAGGGTGGCTTCCGACGATGATATAGACTTGGGATTTTTTCTGGAATCTATTAGCATCCCTCTTAACTCGTGGTAAAAATTTCAGCGGGGTCTAAAGCCTCTAACTATAGTTTTTAAAATAATCACCTCTAGGGGTGGCTTCAGGGTGGCTTCAGGGTGGCATAAGGGTGGCGACCGACGATGTTATGGACTTGAGATTTCTTCAGGAATCTACTAACATCCCTCTTAACGCGTGGTAAAAATTTCAGCGGGGTCTAAAGCCTCTAACCATAGTTTTTAAAATAATCACTCCAAGGGGTGGCTTCAGGGTGGCATAAGGGTGGCTTCCGACGATGATATAGACTTGGGATTTTTTCTGGAATCTATTAACATCCCTCTTAACGCGTGGTAAAAATTTCAGCGGGGTCTAAAGCCTCTAACTATAGTTTTTAAAATAATCACCTCTAGGGGTGGCTTCAGGGTGGCATAAGGGTGGCGACCGACGATGTTATGGACTTGAGATTTCTTCAGGAATCTACTAACATCCCTCTTAACGCGTGGTAAAAATTTCAGCGGGGTCTAAAGCCTCTAAATATTTTTTTCAAAAATAATCATTTTTAGGGGGTGAGTTAGGGGTAGGTTTATAATTCGGGGTTAATAATTTAGGTATGATATTTTTCGAGACCCCCACTGTCTGTCTGGTATCAAAAAACAATTATTTACTTGTTTTTTTAAGGCCCGATAGTCAGTTTCAAAATTTAATTTTTTTTTCTAAAATCGTTCGATCGAACGTTCGGAACTTCAGGCTCATGTTAGGTTTGACGTTTCAGGCGGACCACAAAATAATACACACACAACTGCCGTACATGGCTTTGTAGTATAGAAGGTTGTGGACATATTGTTGTTCAATACTTACTGTACTACATACATACAAGTTGTTATTGACGTCTTAACAGCACGGATCATGTGCAATTTTTTACGTAGAATGTTTACTTGGTGAGCGGCCACTTCTAACTTTTCGCGCTGTAGTAATTTCTGGTTGTTCGAATCAATTTTTATTATATAAACTAGCTGGCCTATGCTGCACCCATAAGCCAATAGTAGTAATCAGGTTTGTTTATTGTTCTACACGCCCATATTTTTTTTCCTGCCTTCAATTGTCTGGAAATTAACATTGTGAATCCGTAGATTGATTGGACTAGTAGCAGACAGTCGTTTTCCAAGTTTGCTATCCCCTCCTTAATGCAGTCACTGCTCTCCATTCACATTCTTACTCCATAGTCCTCCTTTGGGTGAGTGTAGATGTAAAATAACACCCATTACCCTAAATGATGAGTACAAAAAACGAAAAGACACTCGGGGTAGGAATACATGTCCCAATGTTTGAGGAGGCCGCGAACTCTGGCGTACGTCTGGAAACTGGCAATAAAAGTGCCAGGCGTTAGTCACCAGTGGCAAAACACTCATCCCGCCCAACGAGAGAAGAAGAAGAGGAAACGTTTAAGAGATCCTCGAAGGTGACAAGGTCTCCTCGCACAAAAGGGAGACCTTTTAGTGGAACTGAAGAAGGGAGAAGACAAAATGGTATAAGCAGGGCCCTCTTTCATTGCTTGAAGGCCTTGGGCCTACTTAGAGTGGAGGCCCACTTAAGGAGACGTAAAATCTTGAAATTTTTTAAAAACCACTCTTACATTGATCATTGTGATTTTTCTTTAAAAAAATATTATCTGAATTTTCACTTTTTGTATATCTTGAATTTTTTCACCGTTGACGGTAAGTATTTTTTAATATATACATATACACATATATACATATATGTATATATGCGTGTGTGTGCATCTACGTACTACTAAGAGGCCCCCCTTTTGCAGGAGGCCCTGGGCCCGGGCCCGGTGTGCCCTGCCTTAAAGGCGGTCCTGGGTATAAGAAGGGATTAAATTCTGGCTAGGAGAGACGGCGCTGGTAAGAGTAAGCACCAACCAGGTAGCCATCATGATCAGGACGAGATCACTTAGAAAGAGGAGCTTAGTGAGGTATTTCATAAATATGCCCGTAAAACTAGCGAAAAAGGCGCAAGAAGCAGGAAAGGTTCGCATAGGATGGAGGAAAACGTGACATTAGTGGAAAGTTGACTGCTGGCACGAGTCGTCATAACAACCCCAAAATAATAGAGGGTGACTTTAATGAATGGGCTGTGGTCTGGAACAGCCGGGATCAGCAATATGCGCACACTAGTTGTTATTTCTTTGGTATTCAGGATCTCCAGGCAGCCAATTTACAATATCACATTACTTTTTCCCCTCCTTGCATATCTTTGAGCTGGAATCTCGTGTCTACGATCGCAGTATTATTCATTATCGCAAAACAGGACAGTCTCATACTGTTTTCATTTGTCGCGTCAATGTAGTCTGTGTGCCCTTATGCAAGTATGATTTTCATGGCCGATTTTCACATTTGCATATCCTATTTAATTTATTTTATATAGAACAGTTTCTTAATGTTTTACCTAGGGTTTCTTCTTCTTCTTTGATCCGTTTGCTGGCGGTCCGAGCTGGACGTATACGCTGCTGTCGGTGCCGCTGGGTCTCGAACTCTGTTCACGATTCGTTTTCATTCTTGCCGGTTTTTGGCGACCTCGATATTCTTTAGCTAAGTTTTCTTCGGTGCCGATCGTCGGATTCCCCAGTCTGCAGGACGGTCTCGACATCGCCGTTTGCAGTATGGTCTAATCATCCATTCGGCAAACATGCATATTTTTGCATTTCTTTTTCGATCAGTGTCTGCTGACGATTCGTTTTCATTCTTGCCGGTTTTTGGCGACCTCGATATTCTTTAGCTAAGTTTTCTTCGGTGCCGATCGTCGGATTCCCCAGTCTGCAGGACGGTCTCGACATCGCCGTTTGCAGTATGGTCTAATCATCCATTCGGCAAACATGCATATTTTTGCATTTCTTTTTCGATCAGTGTCTGCTGATCGCATTTTTGACTAACTGTCTCATTTCGAAGGTGATCGCGCAGTGAGACACCGGAAGACCAGATCTATAATGATGAATCGGAAGGATCAACGTTCGGTAAAGGCGTACTTTTGTTTTGCTGGAAATATTTGTTCGTTTCCATAAGCACCACTTGAAAGAGGCGAATGTTGCTGTTTCCTGGCCGATGTGGCTGTGAACGTCAGCCGTCGATGCTACTTTCGTTTTATCAACCAATGATCCCAGATATTTGAATTTCGGAGCCTATTCGATTTGCGGTCCATTGAAGTGATCACTGCCCTCGATCCGTCCGTTGTGAGCACTTTGGTATTTTCCGCATTGATTTTTAACCCGTATGACTGGGCGATGCGGGGAATGTCGTATAAGATGTCCGTTGCTTCGGTATCCGTGTCGGAGAAGACGGCGCTATCGTGAGCGAACATTAAGTCGCTTACGAAGTTTTTGTCGTCGTATCGAACTCCGAGTCGTCCATCGAATGCTTCACGCATAATCGCGTCAATCACAACATTGAAGAGAAGTGTCGAAGCGACGTCCCACTGTCGGGCACCCGTTTGAAACGAGAACTCCTCGGATAAGTCGCTTCGAATACGAACGCTGCTAGTTGAGCTATCGTACGACGCTTGGAGAAGTTGGATGACTTTTCAATGGCACTTATTCGGTTTCCAAGGCTCTCCACAAGCTGTTACAATCGATGCATTCGAAAGGGGATTTGAAATTGATGAAAACGACTACAGTTTGTTTGCTGCAACAAATTCTTTCTTCCAATAGCTGACGGAGTGCGAATATTTGATCAATACATCCTTGATGTGGTCTAAATCCCGCTTATTCTTTCCGGCTCGTTTGCTCTCGATGCTTCGGTAGCCTCGATTGTGTGATTTTCGTAAATACTTTGCAGACGATCGAAATGAGGCTAATGCTGTCGCCTTTCTTCAAAATTGAGACAACGATCGCTTTCTTCCACACCGACGAGTCACGACCCGAATGCTATATCTGCGTTATGAGAACATGAAGTCGTTGTGATAAGACATCATCTCCGGCTTCGATCATCTCGGCGGTTACTTGGTCTATTCCCGGCCATTTCCATTTTTTAGCGATTTTATTGCCGTTTTCAACTCGACAATTGTCGGTTCGGTATCGAGACATTGAATCGTCGACTGCTCGATAATTGGCGGTTCGGGTGCTGGACCTTGTGGCCGATCGTGTTTGGTGGAAGAATTATATCCACCGCTGCAGGTTCTCATGGGGAGAAGTCACGAAAGTTCCATCCGATTTTTTGATGTTGTCGTTTGTTGATGTTGTTTTGCCGCCTAATTGCCGGATTGTCGGTACAGCGTGCGGTACTTTTGCCTCGACGCCGCTTCTTGCATGTCGGCCGCAACGTTATTCCAGTACGCTTCTCGTTCCGATTTCATTTTCAATCGTCGGTATTGCTCAAAGTCGACGTGTTTCATTCGATTCCGCTGCTCGATGAGGTCCAGATAGCTGTCCGAAATATATGGCTGGGTCCGTTTACGGATAGGTGGACACAACTCCATTGCATACTTCGCAATAAACTCAGACTTTCCGTCCGGTATTGCGAGCGCTGCTATCCATATTTGTTGGATAGTGCAATTTGAAACTCTCGCCCGATGGCCGGGTCCAGTAGGCACGCCTAATTCTTCCTCGCTGATGATGGCGCCGTTTTCTTTGCAAGCTTCATAGCAGATGCGCCACAACCAATCCTGGAAATAGCATGGAGCACCTGAACCTTTCCGGAGGATTGCACGGAAGGTATCATAATCAAAATACCAAAAAAGGGGGACCTAACAATATGCGACAACTGGAGAGGCATCTGTTTATTGCCTACTGTGGGCAAAATTTTGTCCCATATATTACTATCTAGGATAAGAGGGGCAGCCTTGAGAATAATAGTGTAGCAGTTTACTGAATTCCGATCCCCCCTTTACCTTGCTTTCGTAGATTATGAGAAAGCGTTCGACTCGGTCAATAGGAGCTTTATATGGCAGGCACTACGGCGACGTGGACTGCCTGATAAAATAATAGAATTGATACAAGCCCTATATAACAATTCCAAATGCAGAGTTCTCCATAATGGAAAATTATCCGACAGCTTTGAGGTGAGCTCAGGAGTACGACAAGGATGCCTACTTTCGCCATTACTATTTCTTATAGTAATAAATGACATCCTTGTCGGCGCTCTAGATAGTAGAACAGGCGGCATACAATGGGGTTTGGTAGACCGCCTTAAGGATCTCGATCACTCTCCGCATATGGAGATCAACACAGCTTACCTACCTACTTTAATGCAACGGTTTCATCTCAGATGGATTATTTTCCGATCGATGACATTCAGAAAATCTTGTTTCACAACCAAATTAGCGCACCCATGATTTTCTTTTCTTGTCTTACTAAATTCCTCTTCGGCCTGTTCCTCATTTCCAAATAATATTATTCCGTGACTTCAAACGCCTTAATTTGCAGCAACTTGAGATTGCGTGTCGAGAGTTATCTTGGGACCCTGTTTACCCAACTAATAATATAAATGAAAAACTCCAAGCAAGGCTCTATTAGATCCTAATATGAAATATTTGTTTCCAGTGGCGTATCTAGAACTTTTGCCCAACCTATCGTATTTTCATCTCTTTTTAAAACCAAGCTTGCTATTAGACATTGCACCATGACTTGAGCGACATGATGGACTAATAGTACAAAGGTGAATCCTAAGCCTGATCTTCTCACATAAAAGAAAGTATTTATAGTATTATTATACAACCCACCGGTCCACACTACAAAAACAAAATAAACTCTTGCTAAATTCATCACATAAACGTTTTTATTTTCGCTAAACATGGTTTTTAATAAAAAAATTAATTATTTAAACAAACTGCATTAACAATAATATTGCCATCATAATAATTACTATAGGTAAATTTCATTTCGTTTCATCAAATCAGGACTAATTCAAAAGACAAATATATTCTGTATAGAGCCTATATATATATTTTTGTTATCTTTTAAAGATTATCCTTAACCGTTTGTTCTTTTTTTTGTCATCTTCATTAATAATATTATTATTCATTATTATTATTATTTTCTCTATTTATCTTATTCTCATAGGTGTCTAGCATCGTCAGGTAAAAAGTATGTGTGTGTAATCGTAACGACCAATCATTAATCAATTTATTTTTATTTTTGTTTTGTTTCAATTATTTCACAATATTTTTTCGTTTTTTTTTGTCTTAATATCTTCAATTTTTTCTTTTATTTAAAAAAACATTATCATTTCACTATGCTAGTAGTATCTATTTTTCGGGCAGTTAATGTTCATTCAGTTTTATAATAATTAAATTTTTCTTTATCTAAATTTATTATTTTTTTATATATATATATATGCTTTTACAATATGTTTACATATTTTTTATTTTTTTTTGCAAATACATGTAATATATGTATGTATGTATGTACGTTTGTTTCATCATTTTTTCAAATTTTTGTTTTTTAAATTTTTACAAATAACGTCTTGTTTACTTTTATTATTATTATTATTATTATTATTAATTCGTGTTTCTTTATAGTTCTACTACTTTACAGTTCTCTTTTGTGTTTTTTCACTTAAATTAATCAATTTCTATATAATTTTGTTTTTTTGAAATTTTCAAATTGTCTCTATAATTATTTCTTGTTTTTTCATCCATTTTTTTATTTTAAGTTATTATTTATAATTTCTAGTATAAGATTTATACAAAATTAGATCCAATATTATTCTAATCTATAATCTTGTTCTAATATTTCTTTTGTTTTTTTGTCTCACAACGACGTTTTTTATAGGCCAATTTACAACATTCGGTTTAATATAATTAAAATGTTACAATTTTGTTTTTTAAGTAAGAATAGAAAATATTTTTATTTTATTTATATATTTATTTATAAATTTTTTGCTTTCGTTGTTTTTTATTTATTCCAAGATACATTTTTCTTGTATTTTCATTTTTTTCATTTATTTAAAGATTGTTTGTTTTATAAAAATTCCATATTACGCTAAATTGTTATTAAGAATTATTTGAAATATTTTCGTAACTTTCTTATTTTTTGTGTTTTTTTATTGGGTAAAATTAAAGCATTTTATGTAGTGGCATAAATAAATAACATTGAGAAGACAAAAATCAAATTTTTTTTTGTAATAAGGCACTGCAATTTTACTTGCAATATATAAATTAATGATTTTAAATTGAATTAATTCATGAACATTCAACAATATATATATATAAATTTTTTTATAATGAATCTGATTAATTGGAGAGAATGATATTTTTATTTTTGTGTTTAATTTTGGGATGATATTATATAATAAACATAGACTCAGTCTACTTTTATTAAAAGAACATATAACAAATAATGTTTTATTATAGCATAGAATATGATAAAGTAGAATAGGGTTGGCAGCCTCTTTCTTTGGGAATATGCGCAATTATACATATAGGGTAGAAATATAGTATAAGTGCAATTGCAGATTAGCTTAACAGAATAATATTGATAAGTTTTATTAAAACACCGAATTACAAATAATACGTTCAATTAATTTGTAATTGTCGGCAGTAACTGCTTAGCGGGAAATTAATCAAGCAGCGATGGGTATAATTATTTTTTACGGCTCTAATCTACATATATGTATGTAGAACGAAAATGATAATTTTCCAAAGTTAATGTTGGCAACAAGGAGCGCGTTTAAAAACTTTACTAAGGTAAACCACGAGGTAAGTTGTGGTTCTGCTACATCACTTCACTTAACCACGAAAGTTTATGTTTAACCATGGAGATTTTTGAACGCACCGTGGATAATTTTTTTCCTATAAAATAGTCTCCGCAATTTGCTTGAATTATTCTGTATGTGTCCATTAATTATTTATTTGTAATAATTTCACAAATCCCACTGTGGCGAGCGAATATGGTAGTACGTAGCAGCTTTAAAAAACTGATGTGCCACGCCCGGTGGGAAATTTATGTACTTATGTAATTTCATCATATAAGAAAAGTGTCAGCGTTCATTTTTGTAATAAGGAATATGTGTAATTTTTTATAGAATAAATTTTTATTTTGTTTAGTATAACCGCACGTTATTTTATAATTATTTTTTCCGAGATACATTTCCTATAACATCCATAGTGGTGACCCCGCGTTTAAATACGAAAAATCGCGAGATTGCAGAAAATTACGGCAATAATTGGATCGGGAAAAGACAATTTCGGTACTAATTATTAAATCCGGGTGTTTCAGGCCGTTAAATATACACTGAAAATGGGTGACGAGGAAAAGCATAATCCGGCTGAATCACAACAACCGCACAGCGCTCTTGAAATACACAAAGTGGCTGTTAAACTTCCACCATTTTGGCACTCGGACCCAAAATTTTGGTTCAAGCAAGTAGAATCGCAATTTCTCTTGTCGGGAGTAACCACCGATAGTACAAAATTTTACACCTTGCTTACAGCGATTGACACAACTGCAAACGGCACTAAAATAAATACATATGGAGAAAAACGACTAACATTAGATCTGGGACTACGCCGACCATTTCAATGGAACTTCACAATTGCAGACGTAAAAAACTCAATATTAGGAGCCGATTTCATCGAACATTTTGATTTATTGATTGATTTAAAAAGAAAAAGATTACTGGATAACTTAACAAAATTATCGTCCACCGGCATAGTGACCATACAAACGATGGAAAGCATCAAAATAATAAATCCGAACCACCCATATTTCAACATTTTAAAAAAATTTCCATACGTCACAGGTTCAACTAATGCAAAAAAAGGATCAACGGTAAATATTACACATCATACAATTACTAAAGGCCCTCCTATTTTTAGCAGTCCAAGAAGATTATCAGCCCACAAATTAGCAATTGCTAAAAAGGAATTTCAATTTTATATGCAACAGGGTATTTGTAGGCCAAGCAGCAGCAACTGGGCTAGTACGATCCATATGGTGCAGAAAAGTGATAGTAGTTGGAGAATTTGCGGTGATTACAGACGCTTGAATGCCGTAACGGTACCAGACAGGTATCCTATCCCATTTATTCAGGATTTTTCCAACATATTATACGGAAAAACGATATTTTCGACATTGGATCTAAAACGAGCATGTCACTAAATTCCAATGGAACCAGTCGACATTCCAAAGACAGCAGTAGCAACGCCATTCGGATTACTCGAGTTTGTATTCATGACCTTTGGGCAACGAAATGCGGCGCAAACACAACAAAGATACTTGGACGAAGTTTTACGAGGACTACATTTCTTTTTCGTTTATATCGGTGATATTTGTATCGCTTCGCGGAATGAGGAAGAACATCAACCACACCTCGAAAAGGTGTTACAAAGACTAAACGTACACGGATTGAAGATTAACTTAGAAAAATGTGTATTCGGGCAAACGGAATTAAGATTCTTAGGCCAACCAGCTCAGGAATTCGACCATTGCCAGATAAGATAGAAGCTGTTAAGAATTTCAAGAAGCCAACCATGGTATGCGAACTGAAAAGATTTCTCGCCATGATTAATTACTACAGGCGATGCATACCAAAAGCGGTGGACAATCAAACAATTTTACAGAAACTAATACCGGCAAACAAAAAGAATGATCGTTCGTTAATATCATGGTCTCAAAACGAAGAAGAAGCTTTCGAGAAATGCAGGCAGAATTTGATAGAAGTAACCGAACTAGTGCATCCAGCCTTAGATGCGGAGCGGACGTATCACTTAGCGTTGACGCTTCTAGTATTTCAATTGGAGCGGTCCTACACCAGATCACTGAGGACAAAATTCCACGACCTTTAGGATCTTTTTCCAGGAAACTGAGCGAAACACAACAACGTTATAGTACGTATGACAGGGAGTTGTTAGCAATTTTGGCAGCGTTGAATATTTCCAACATCAACTAGAAGGTGGCATGTTTTGTATATATACGGATCATAAATCCCTGATCTTTGCCTTTAAACAAAAACCGGAAAAGGCTCACCAAGCCAATTGAGACAATTGGATTTTATAGGTCAATTTAGTACGGACATCCGCCACGTTCCTGGCGAATACAATAAAATAGCAAATTTTTTGTCAAGAATCAACAACATAGAGAAAGTAATCGATTTTGAAGAAATGTCTAAAGCACAAAAGAACGACGTGGAGCATAAAAAAACTTTTTGGGTTTTCCAGGAACCTGCAAGTGGTGGGAGATCACAAATCTGGGTTTAAGCTTTTTTCATGACCCACTATCGATTTATTGAAAAAAACCCCGGTGTAATTTTTTCAAATCTAAAATACAGATTGACTGTACTATGGTAAGAACCGCGGCATTACATCAACTCACAGACTCAAATGTGTTTTCCGAGAAGTGGTACGATAGATTTGAAGATCTTTTCCAAGAAGATACTAGAAATTTAGGCGACAAAGGAAAAGTCAGACTTCTTCTTAAAGGGGCCCATACACGGTCTAACTTTCTACATCGAAAAGTAACCAGAGAGTCCATTCATAACAAATAAAGTTTGCTTTTGTACATTATACAATGAAAAATAGATATATGTATAAGGTTTTGGCACATTTTTTGAGAGGTAACAGGAAGCTTATTTTAACCTTCCCATTCGAAGTCAAGATAAAATATGGGCACCATATTTATCATGTGGTAACTGCAAAAATACTTTAGAAGGTAAGAGAACACATCATTAGAATATAGCGGGAGCCCACTGATCACGATACTGATTGCTACTCTTGTGTTGTTAATCCACGTAAGCGATTCAATACCCAGATCTACATTCAACGTCCGCTCCAGTACTCCACAGTGAACATTTTCCTGTGCCTTGTCATCCAAAGCTGAAGGAATAGCAATCGCTATCACAAATGTCTAGTAATTGCGAAGGCAGCGACTTCTTGGTTGAATCAACGTTTGTGCACATCTCCACTGTTGCTAAAACTTAGCGCCTATAAATGAATGAGCGCTAAAATTTAGCTCTAATTTAATTGAAGGAGCGTTAAAAAATTTAGTGCTCTATTTTAATGATAACTATAGGACATAATTAAACTTATTCATTTTTTTATTAAGAAATACGAGCGAGCAGTAGTTCTTCCTTCTGTCGCAATTCAAATTGAAATACCACTTATCTTCCTCTTGGTAGAAGAATTTAGGACAAATACGCAATAAGGAAAAGCGCGATATGAAGTAGAGAATGCGTTCAATTCCTGTTTTTAGGAAATGGTCGGTTAATTTTCAGAAGTTGTTGCTCAAGAACTATTTCGAAGCTGAAAAGCGCTAAGGATTTTTTGAGAACACTAAACTAGCGCTCACGCGCTAAAGGCAATTTTTAAGCGCTAAAACATATTGATTAGCACCAAATCTAGCGCCCAAAGCACTAACTTGGCAACACTGTACATCTCATTAACTCCAAACAGTTTGACGAATTAGTAACCTACCTAAAATTAAAGCAGAAATATTAGCTTCCCGACTAAAGTAGTGGAATTTGCTCAAGAAGGATGTTAAAGTTAGTGATCAAAGAAAACGTCATGAAATATTTTATGGCTTTATTACGAAGGAAGGCGGACTTTGTTACTGCAATGATGTGAAAGGTTTGTTTGTTGCAATCGGAATACCGTTTCTTCTGAATGGCGTCTTTTCATTGACAGCTCTACAAAAAGCACGGTATACAGAAACAAGGTAATGTAAAAGACTGTATACCGTATACGGTATTTTAGTGCTGACGTCACATGGAGGACACTTCCCATATAAAATCGAAGCTGTTGTTGTTGTTTCTGCATTAGGGCTGACGCCACTAGGCGCCCATTTTTTACGGAATTTGAAGCTGTCATCTCTTTTACATTACCTTCTGTTTCTGTATACCGTGTACAAAAAGCTTAAGAGCAGTTCTCCTACATAATGGAAATAAATTTCCATCTCTTCCTCTGGATTCTGTAATGCTCAAAGAAAATTACGAAAGCTTTAAAATGGTCCTTCAAAATTTAAAGTATGAAGAGTACGCCTGGCCTGACATTCAACTTTGCATTCCACTTTTTGACGTTCAACTTTTTTTTCTCTTTCACTCCAATGCAAAGTTTGAAACAGACTAGAGTTGAAAGGAAAATGGAAAGCAGCTCAGAATGGAATGGAATTGAATTTACGTTCAAATTTTGTGTTTTCGTTCAACATTTTTATGAGTGTGCGAATATGTATGAATATGAGTGTATACGGATAGCAGTGACAGCCTTCTTGAAAAGTTGAAAATGTGTAGACATGAGCGACAGAAGTGAACGTCAAAAAGTCGAATGCAAAGTTGAACGTGTAGAACCGGTCCAAGGCGGAATACGCGAACACACACTAAATATCTATGCTGCATTTACTTGTGGGATAGTAGAGATGACGCACTTCATTACTAGTAGCTCTCTTGGCCTAACCGAACCGAGTTTCATATAGAAAAACATAATGTCAAGAATCAACCGATTGTGGAGCCCGATCGCGTTTTGATGCCTCCGTTGCAAATAAAATTAGGTCTCATGAAGCAATTTGTAAAGGCTCTTCGTCAAGACTACTTTTCAATTTTTAAAGATTTTTTTTCCTAAATTGTCACAGACTAAAATTAAAGTTGGTATTTTCGTCGGTTCACAAATAAAGAAAATTATGGCCTGTAAGGAATTTCTGCAATTACATACTTAAGGTAGTAGTCCGGTGTGATGGGTTCCGAAAAATCTGTTTTTTTACATTTTTTAAAAGAAAAACCTTTCAAAAATATACTGTAAAATTTCCAGACCGAAATTTTCAATATTTTCGAAGTTATAGCCACAAAAGGAAGGATTGACAAAGACGAAATATAAGAATTTTGTACAGTATAACAGAAAGATTTTGGAGTAGTTCATCAGTTCGCTCGACGAGTGAACACCGCTTTAAGATGGGAAACAAACGTCTTAACCAAGGTCGACATAAGAATAAAGGTGGAAAAAAAAGATCATTTCAAGGAAATCGGAGTACGGTAGAAGCTGATTTGAATTCTGTGAGTACAAGTGCAGAAAAACTGAAAGATAATAGTGACTTTGAAGTATGCCATGACTCTAGTTTCAAGTACGTTTTAATAAGCTTCGCTTTGGTGTTTGGTGCGTTAGAATCGGTGTTAAAATGTAAACTTTGCAACAGTGATATCCAATTTTTGAAACATTCACTTAGAGGATTAGGATTTAAATTTTGTGTGAAATGTTCGTGCCAAGAATATCTGATTGATTCATGTCCAATGATAAATAATGCGTATGAAATTAACCGACGATTTACTTATGTAATGAGGTTACTTGGTGTTGGTCGCGCTGGAATTAATCTTTTTTGCTCGTTGATGGATTTAAATATTTTTCATAAGTCTCTCTATTATCAAGTGATGGAACAAATAAGCGTCGCTGTCAAATCTGTTACTGAGGTTGTGTTTAAAAAAGCAATAAAGGAAGAAAAAGAAAAAAATGTGAGAGAAGGTTTCCCAGAAAATTATTTAACGGTTTCAGGAGATGGTTCGTGGGCTAAGAGAGGTTATTCCTCTCTCTTGGGCATTGTGTCCTTGATAGGAAAATTTTCCAATAAAATTGTTGATGTTATAGTTAAGTCCAGTATATGTAAAGGATGTCAGTATTTAGCAACGAAAGACCCCATCGAAGCCGAGAGTTTATATGATGATCACAAGGGCAAATGCACAGCAAACCACGAGGGCAGTAGTGGTAAAATGGAGGTCGACGGGATTTCGGAAATGTTCAAGCGTTCAGTGCAGAATTATGGTGTTAAATATGTAAGGTACATCGGAGATGGGGACAGTAAAACCCACAAAAATTTGATTGATAATAAACCTTACGATGCCGACCCAGAAGTAGAAAAGCAAGAATGCGTATTGCACGTGAAGAAACGAATGTACCGAGCACTTCAAGGTGTAAAAAAACTCTTATCGAGTACACGAAAGCTAAAAAAAACAACTAGAGGCAGCTGAGAACAAAAAGAAGGTAGTAGGAAAAATAAGCAACGTAAAAAGTGCTCCGAAAAAGCTTAAGACGAAGAGAGACTCCTCGACCAGCAGTGAGACACCGAAACCTAAACCGTTGCAATTAACTAACAAGATTATGTTGAAAATGAGTACATATTACGGTTTAGCAATCACAAGAAACAGTCAATCTCTCGAAGAAATGAAGAAAGCCGTGTGGGCTACGTTCTACCACATGACATCGACAAACGAAAACCCTCAGCACTTTACTGCTCAGATTCTTGGTGCAAATATCAACAATTGAATGCAGAAAATCAAGAGAGCACTTATGAACACCCAGTAACGTTTGACGAGCAAGTCATAAATCTTATAACACCAGTTTACGATACTTTAGCATCTGATGACCTGTTGAAAAGATGCTTGGGGGGAAATACCCAAAATAATAATGAAAGTTTCAATCACTGTGTATGGAATTTCGCCCCGAAGCACATTTTTACTGGGAAAAACGTTCTAGAAATTGCTACCAATACGGCTGCCTGTATCTTTAATGAGGGTTTTCTACCTGCACTCAAAATTATGGAGGTGATGGGGGTCACAATAGGTCAAACAGCAAGGGACTACGCTGACACTGTAGACAATGCACGAATTTTACGGGCGGAGAAAACTGCAGAAGCCAACAGTAAAGAGGCCAGAACTTTACGCAGGGCTCTGAAAGCCGCTGAAAATGATAATTTTGAGGAAACAGAAGGATTACTCTATGCACCAGGCATAGCTGATTGATTTATGAAAGTATTATTTGTTGTCATCCAAAATAGTTGCAGGGTGTTTCAACGTACCTCAGAGCCTGACCAGAAGGAATAAGGTCTCGCTCTGCCGGGGTATCGAGGGGAATGAGGCTGCAGACAGCCTCGCGAGGGAGGGGTCTGAGACGTTGGTCCAGGGCGAACCCTTCTGTGGCATCTCTTGGTCCACCTCCAAATCCTTGGTAGAGGAGTGGATTAAGGGACTAAACCTAGCCTATTGGGAGTCAGTCTCAGGCCTTAGACAGGCTAAAGATCTTATAAGACCCTTTGCCTTAAGAGGCAGTATCACTTTAAACAGAACGGACATAAGGCTGCTGGTGGGTTATCTGACTGGCCATGTGGGACTGCGGTATCACCTCCACAACCTAGGATTGTCTCAAGAGACAGAATGCCGACTCTGCATGGGAAGCGATGAGACTTCCACACATATTCTTTGTGAATGTCCTGCTCTGATCTGGCTTAGAAGAAGAACGTTTATCAGAGAGTTTTTGAGTCCTGCTCAAGTCCGGTCTTCGTCAATTAAAGACCTTCTTGCTTTCACCCGGAAGGCTGATAGTCTGTTCCGCTAGTGAGGTACGTACACAATAGGCCTAACTTGGCCGCAGTGTTCACCATGTGAGTTGCCCCCTCACTAATTAAAAAAAAAAAAAATTTGTTGTCAAAACTTTGAACGTGTTTTTCTCGAAACTATGTTTTGAAAATTTCGGGGAAGCACTCACTAGAAACTATTTAACCGATTTGGCTGAAAATTTAACTCGTTATTCTAGATACATATAGCTAGATGCTGAACTGCTGAAACATTAATTTTTTTGATAATTTATTATTTTTTTTAACAATTTGTCAGCAAAAAAATTCGATTTTCAGTACCTTTTTTTTCACAAGTCCACAAAATTAATAAATTATCAAAAAAATAAATGTTTCAGCGGTTCAGCATCTAGCTATATGTATCTAGAATAACGAGTTACATTTTCAGCCAAATCGGTTAAATAGTATCTAGTGAGTGCTTCCCCGAAACCGCTCGACGTTCCTTCGAGGACTCCACTTCAACACAAAGAATTATGAATAAATCAATGTAAAATTTATTAAAAAAATTTTTTTTTGTACGCTTGAAAGTAGTAATAACAACATGTAAAAATTACAAAACGATCGCATATTATTTTCCTGCTGAAAAAAATTCACGAAAAAACGTCGAAATTTCGGCCGTCACACCGGGCTACTACCTTAACACCCATGAAAAACTAGCGTGGCTCAGCCTTAATGCAGTGATCCATGGCTTCCTTGGCAATAAAAAGCTGAAAACTACAAAGAGCTGATTTCTAATATGCTTGATAACTTCAAAACGGGTTGAAGAAAGTCCCTTAAGGGGTTGCTCTGATTTTTGAGTCAAAAAATTGACGATTTTTGGAATTCTTTTTCAGAAAACCTTAAACTTTTTTATATGCAAAACTTTTTACATAGTATTAGGCAGCTCTGAAACAACAACAAAAAATTTGCGCTGAAATTGATACCTCAAAAATAACATGATAAACGGTTCCAGCGATGGTCCCTTTGGACTGAATCATAAAAATCAAAAAGCACAACATTATTCTCGACAAAGTGCCGTAAGATTTAAGTCAATATGTTAAATAGTTTTTTTAAATCGCTGGAACCGTTTTGACAAATGGGATTTTGAGAAAAACGCGTTTAAAGTTTCTGTTACGTTTCACTGTAGCCGAACTAACTGAAATAATGGGGCTTATCGTTGTAAACGTACGTTTTGGGAAACGCGCCGTTTACATGTTTCACTTCACCTTGAAAACGTATCGTGCAAAACGCGTGAATCCAACTGTGTTCGAAAGGTTTCGAAATCAGCTGATGTTTGTCAAAAATTACAAATCAGTCACGTCAGAGTTTTATTTAATCTTTCAAATTCAAAATCGTTACTTTTTTATTAAGTTTTAGTGAATATACGGGCTTATGAATTATAATTATGGACACCGTGGCATTGTATATAATGTGAAAATGACCATGAACGAGCTGTGTCCGTCATAATTAATGAAGTACAGGAAGGGATTTTTTAAATGGACGAAAGAGTGGAAAATATATCCCTAAATTAATAAACCAATTTATTTATTTGTGAAAATATACTTTTAACTTCATCAAAAATTTTCGCTTAAATAAATGTGCATTCAAGATTTAACTAAAAAAACTTATTTTATAAATTTATTTGAAAAAATATATGCGTTTCACACACACAAGGGGAACTGCCGCCGCACGTCAACTTCGAAATTAACGTTTGACGTTTTCACCCGCTGCGTTTACTACGATACCAAAATTGAACGTTTCACGTTTCGCTCGCGTTTACGTTTTGTGCGATAAGCCCCAATGTAAGTAAATTCAAACGTATGTTTGCGTTACTATATACATATAGTAGCTGATGTTGTTATTTACACGAATGCGTATGTATATTTTATATTCGTGTAAATAACAATAACATCAGGTACTATATAAGTTACATCCCCACACGATTCACCTTTTTCTTTCCAATAAAAATGCAATTCAGCAACTTATTTTCTCACCGGAAATCACTTCTCATAATTTCCAAAGAAAACAAACCTATTATTTTCGACAAATAAAAATATCGTCTTTCAAATTATTTCACATGCACTTTTTGCAAAGTAAGCATTTTTATCATATCAGGAAACTCTAATGAAAAGTTCAACAAGATAAGAAGTCGCAGTCTGTTTTTCATTCTTAGTTTAGTCGGTCGTTTAAGTCGCGAAAAGCTTTTAAGTTCAAATAAAATTATTATCAGAAGAAAAGTTCTGTTGTTTTTTATTTTGATTTAAAAAAGTAAATTATTAGGATTTTCACAGGTAGGAGGAGGAGGTAGGATTTTCACAAAAGGAAATATTTATTGAAAAAAAATAATTAAACTGTTAAGTTTCGGAGTTCGTGTAAAGTGGAAGCGAAAATTCCAAAAACAACAATCACGGTTAATTTTAATTATTTAACTCCGCGAACCAAAAAGAAAAAAAAAAGAAAATAAAAGAAAGAAAGTGTTTTATAATAAAACGTTAATTGAATAAAACAAATAAAATAATTAATTTAAACGAAAAAAGTTTGTTCAACAAAGTAAATAAATTGCAAAAATAAGCAAAAGAATTGTCCACAAAAGTGACAAAAGCAAAATACCAGCGACATCGACAAATGAATGACAACAGGCAGTTGCCACAGGGAGAAGAAGATTCACAGGATCAGACTCACAACAATCAACAAAACCAGGATCCATCAACTTTCAATTCAAACGAGACAGGAATTAACCAGCAACATGAAATCCAGTTAAATATCTAAATCAATTGCCTACATTTAATGGCGATAGAAATGATTTGTACAATTTTATAGGTTTAGTAGATAGGGTGTTTCCTTTATTAGCTAAATATGATGATTTGAGCCAAAGAGTATTTTTTGATATAATTAAAAGTAGATTAACCGGAGACGCTCGGGAAATGATCGAAATAAATAGTAGTGTTACAAGGTGGCAAGAAACGAAAAATCTTTTTGTTCAGCATTTCGGTGATAGATTAAAGGGCCTGTTACATAATTGCGTTGCTTAGTTCCTGTCAAAGTAAAAAACAGGGGAATGAAATTGAGCTTGCTACATTGGAAAGCAATGCAACGCAGCGCAAAGCGAGAGTTGGGCAATATCCAACTTTTCTGCTTAGCAACGCGAAACATAACCTAAAATATCTTCGGAATAACCACAATCAGTGGACATTTTTCTGTTTTGGTTTCTCCAGTTGAATTATTTAAATTAATAATGGAAGATGAGCAATTTATTGAAGAGGTCAAGGGGCACGAAGAACCTGTACAATAAAAGCAGCAGGGATTACATTCATCATAATAAAAAAGATCTAATATGGAATGAGATAAGCAAAAAATGCAACTGTGATGGTAAATATAAAATAGAGCCAGCTTAAAATTTTATTTTATTTACCTTAGATTTGTTTTAATATTTTTAGCTAAAAAAAATTGGAAAGTGCTGCGGGACCGATACGTTAGAGAACAAAAAAAAAAATCAAAGATATTCCATCGGGATCTGCTGCTACGAACAAACCATTTTGGCATTTATATGCGTTGCTACAATTCTTGGATAATTCTATCAAACCAACAATGATACAGTATATGAAGAGGCAATATTGTCTCCTGCTGAGGATATGACTGGTCTAACCCACCACCTTCTATTTTTTTTTTTGTATAACACGTAAAGTATATAAATTTCTAATAAAAAACTGTATAATTTCATTAATTCATTCATATTTCTATTTTTTTATTTAATTTTCTGCGGCACCCGTTAGAAATTCAAACTCGATTTATCAAATAAATCAACGCAAGGCTAAGCTGCTATGTGACTAGGCTGCGTAAACGCGAGGAAAAGTCATAAAAAGCTAAGCTACGCAACGCTGCCATGTAACTGGGCCTTAAGTGTTGACCAGCTTTTCGATGAACTTAGATTCATAACATTTAAGACAAATTGCCTAGATTTTTATAATGAAATAAATGCCATGCTACGCAGGTTAAATAATAAAACAAAATTTGAAAATGCTACCGGGACTGAAACAATAAATAATTGTAAAACAGTTCTTAGAATTTTTCAAAGCAAATTACCAGAGCCAATGGGTCTTTTATATTGTAGACAACCAAATAGTTTAGAAGCCGCTATGCAAATTTTATACGAAACGGGCTATGCTTTTACTAGGGTTAATGTAAGTCGAATTAGTAACTACAATCAAAATACAAATAATAAAAACAATCGAAACAATTATAATAACGAAACGATTACTCAAAGTGCGATAAAAACAAAAAGAATCCAAATACAAACAATAATTATGGTCAGTGGAAGTATCAAAACCAACCAAACCAAAAATTTGAATATCCTAGATCCGATAAATACAGACAAAACACCAACACAAACAACAACAACAGAAACGAACCAGTAGAACCAATGGACGTTGATACTACGACAGTCAACAGGCGCAATTATAATTTTGAAGAAAAGCAATATGAAAGGGACCAAAATTTTCCATTAGTAGCCTCCAATATCCAGTCTTACCCTATATGATAATCGACACACCTGTTCGAAAATTAAGATTTCTAATAGACTCCGGCGCTACATCTTGTATTGTGAATCCAGGCGTATGCCATCCTAAATGGCAAATCCCAATACAAAAACCTATTCAAGTAATAACAATAAAACAAAATTTAAAAATGTTTAACAATGTTAGAATTCCGTTATTCAAGGGATTCAACAGAACAAACGAAATGGCAGAATTTTTAGAATACGACTTTCACTCCGAATATGACGGTCTGATAGGAAACAATATTTTAAAACCCTTGAACATTGAGTTAAGTTATAAGTACAGGATCTTAGGAACAGATGATGCTAAAATAAAAATTTATTTTGATAAATCTGAAGAGGATTATGAAATTTTGATAAACTCCTTAGATAAAGAAATCATTTATAATATTGATCTCCAGAAAAATACTAGCCCACTCGATCAAATCAGAATCGAGCATTTGAATAGCGAAGAAAACACGCTATTACAAAATTAGTAAAAGAATTTTCATCTATATTTTTCCAAGAAGGAACCGACTCTTTGGGTCGTCCCCAAGAAACTGGATGCATCAGGCAAACAGAAATGGCGTATAGTGGTTGATTTTAGAAAATTGAATGCGGTCACGATAGATGACAAATTCCCGATACCAAACATAGATGATATTTTCGACAAATTGGGGAGGGTACAATATTTCACGACTATCGACCTAGCAAAGGGATTCCACCAGGTCGAGATAGAGGAAGAAGATATAAAGAAAACCGCTTTTTGTACTAACGAAGGGCACTTCGAATTCCCGCGCATGCCTTTCGGTTTTAAAAATGCGCTAGCCACCTTCCAAATATTATCATATTTTCCACCAGTCTAGATGAACATGTTGACTCTATAAGGAAAATATTTTTTAAATTAAAAGAAGTCAATTTAAAGGTACAGCTCGGTAAAAGCGAACTTTTAAGAAAAGAAATGGAATATTTGTGTCACGTAATTTCCACCGAGGGCATAAAGCCAAATCCAAAAAAGATAGAAACGATTATAAAATATGAAATCCCAAAAACCACCAAACAAATAAAATCATTTTTAGGAATCACCGGCTATTATCGGAGGTTTATAAAGGACTATTCGAAGATAACAAAGCCGATGACAATTTACTTAAAAAGAGGCAAGAATATTAACATTAACGACCCAGATTATGTTAGAAGTTTCGAAACTTTAAAAACTTACATGAGCCAATACTCAGATTCCGAGATTTCAGTAAAAGATTTACCTTAACGACAGATGCGTCAAACTACGCATTAGGGGCAGTGCTGTCACAAGATGGTCACCCCATTAGTTATGCAAGTAGGACGCTTAACTAGTATGAAATTAATTATTCCACCATAGAAAAAGAATTACTTGCCATTATATGGACAGTTAAATATTACAGGCTCTACCCTTACGGCAGAAAATTTTGTATTCAAACTGACCACAGACCTTTGGTATGGTTAAGTTCGCTCAAAGAACCAAATAGTAAGTTGCAAAGGTGGAAAATTCGATTAGAAGAATATAATTACGATATTGAGTGAGTATGTTAAAGGTAAGGATAACAATGTAGCAGACGGCCTCTCTAGAATAGAAATCCATAATAACGAAATAGGCGAAGATGAAAACGATAATAATTCATCGACCGGAGCAACAATTCACAGTGCCAGAGAAGATAGTTCAAATCATATTCCAATCGTTTATAGCCCCGCGAATATCTTCAAAACACAAGTTATATTAAATAAAATCGACAAAATTAGTAGTCACAAATTACGCAAACTACATATTCGGTAAAAAAGACTTCTCACCCGATTAAAAATGAAATTCGCCCGCAGCTAGCACGCAGCTGGCATGCACTAGCCCGCACGGCGCCCGCTGCTAGCATGCACGCCTGAGTGAAAATAACACTAGCCCGCAGCTAGCATGCAGCTGGTACGCACGAAACTCAAATTTAAAATGAAAGAAAAAATTTTTTTTTACGCCTCTTAAAAAAGATGGAGAAGAGTATTATATATGTATGTAAAGTCGTCATCAGGCACATTTTGAGATTTTCGTGCGTGTGGCGGGAGAGTGGATACCTGTGGCGGGAGAGTGCATCCCTCTAGCGAAAAAATTTTTAGATTTTCGTGCCAGTGGCGGGAGCGTGTATCCCTGTGGCGGGAGCGTGCGTACCTGTGGCGGGAGAGTACGTACTTTTGTGGCGTGCCTGTTTGTTCGCTATGCGTGCTAGCTGCGGGCGCGTGCGTGCTAGTAAGGAAATTAACCATGAAATTATTTTTAATCGGGCATCGAATTGAAATCATTCAATGAAGAAAGTGTAACCGACATTTTGAAGAAATACTTGCCATCCAAGGGTATAGTCGGAGTATACTCAAACGATGACCATTTATTTGCACTAGAGATGCGCCGAATGTTCGGCCGAATATTCGTATTCGGTATATTCGGCGTGTTTTTTAATTTTCGTATTCGGCCGAATATTCGTTAAGTTTGCCGAATAATTAGTAGTATTATAGTATTATTTTAAGAGTTACATATGTTAAAGAGGCTTTATTCTGGAACCTTACATATGTAGGTACTTAGTATTTGTAAATGAAACAAACACTTCTTTGTGTAACCATATTTATTCACAAAATCAAAAATTAAAAAAAATGAGAACCCACACACGAGTCCACAGGAGAGACGAGACCGATTTGAAACTAGTTTGCAACTGCTTGCGTATGACTGTTCTGGCCGGTCGGAAACAATGCCAAGCTTGTATTTGCGTTGAATTCAGCAGTTCCATGATATAAGGCGAGTTTCCACCAACACTTAATTTCGTAGTTGCATTTCGTCCCGAGATAACCCAAAAATCTAAGTAACGAGTGTATGATTGAGTGTGCTATGTCGAATACGGCAATTTAGAAAAAGTGGAAAGTAGACCGACATTTGCGTTGCATGCATTCCATTCATGGAATATTTCGTCTAGTCGCATTTGAATACACACACTTCTATATATTGTCTGTTTTAGTTGCGTGGTTGCATTTGTACGTGTCAAAGTTTATTCAACAAAATCTTCGTGAGCACAGAACACCGATTGATGAAAAATCAGTTGCGTTTGTGTGTGAACAAAGGTTTCATTTTGGTTGCAAACTGGTTGTGAGCGTGATAATGGTGAAGCCAGTTTGAAACTGGGATGGCAAATCCGTCGACCGATGTGCGTAGGGCCTAAATGTTTATCGAATTGTCATTTCCCCACATTTTTGCTTTAGCCCCTAATTTTTGCGATAGCTGCTCTATCACGTGAGAAATTGCAATAAAAAAAGAGCGGCGCATTGAGTGAGCGAGCCGAGCTTGCAGAGCCTTTCGCCGAGCTATGGGAGCCTGTTTACTGCGCAAAAATGAACCGAATAATTCGGTCGAATGTTCGATTCGGTACATTTTTGACCGAACATTCGGCCGAATATTCGTATTCGGTCGAACCCATATTCGGCGCATCTCTAATTTGCACAATTTCAAGAATCTTATTTGAAATATTTTAGTAACAATAAACTGGTAAAATTAGTCAAAAGCAAATTTTTAGAAGACATTGAGGATGAAGAAAAAACATTAGAAATAATTACCAATACTGTTGGTATCATATTCAAAACTCTCTTTTGTATAAATAGACTAATACATATAATAATATATGGATGAGCTGTCACTCTCCAAGTTGTTAACCTCTTTATCGCATCTGTTCATCAGAGTTAGTTTATAATAAATAATTAATATATGATAACACAGTGCTTTTATTTGTTTAATTATCTTTAAAACATCAGGTTATGGGCCCAGAGTGCTTTAGAACTCAGTTAAAGTTTTTCTAATAAAAGTAATCGCAGTTGAAAAAGGCTAACCTCAAATTACCTCGTGCTGCCCAGAAACGATTTCAAGAAAAAATTTCTTAGCAATGGCAAATAATAACCAAATGGCCCTTGTGGATAAACTAACAGGTCGAGACAATTATTCTACTTGGAAGTTTGCAGTAAAAACATATTTGGAACATGAGGACTTGCGTGCAGTCAAATTTAAAACCTGACGGCACTGAGGAAACTGTAGATAAAAGGAAGGATTTCAAGGCCAAGTCAAAAATCATTTTGATGGTAGACCCGATTAATTTTATTCATTTACAGGAGGCCACCACGGCAAAAGAAGTTTGGACGAATCTTCAACAGGCTTTTGATGACACTGGATTAACGAGAAAGGTGGGTCTTCTGAGAGATTTAATTACAACAACGTTAGACGGTTGTGGCAACGTGGAAGAATACGTTAATAAAATAATGTCAACAGCACACAAGCTGAGAGCCATAGGATTTGATGTGGGAGATGAATGGTTAGGTACCCTATTACTTGCCGGCCTACCAGAAACATACAGACCCATGATTATGGCTTTAGAGAGGTCCGGTGTGGGAATATCTACTGATTTGGTGAAGACAAAAATACTACAAGAGGTTAAAGCATTCGATTCATCAGCATTCTATAGCAAGCCTACAAACAATCGTAAGACTACAAAAACAACAGTACCATAGCAAAGGTCCGAGGTTCTTTAAATGCAACAAATATGGTCACATCAGTGCGAATTGTTACTCCAAAGGAAAAAAGCACGAAAATAATAGCAATAACGGTTATGTAGCTGCGTTCCCAGCTGGAGAATCAACAGAGGAGAGTTGCTGGTACGTCAATTCCGGAGCATCAATGCACATGACAAGGCACCGCGACTGGCTCTATAATGTATGCACCAACCGTACGTACTGTCAAGATAGCAAATAAAATGAGGCTACGCGTGGAGATTTGTGGTAATGTAAACATTGCGGTGGTAATTGACAAAGTTCCAAAGTACATTCAGTTAAAAAATGAACTGTATGTACCAGACCTGTCAACAAACCTGTTATCAATAAGACAAATTATAAAAAATAATTACAAAATTGAATTCAATACTGTTGGATGTAATATAAAGAACAAGAAGAATAAAACAATAATTAAAGCAAGATTAACGAATAATCTGTACAAATTAGTTACTGGATACAATGAAACTGCTATGCTCTCTCATGTAAAAGAAGATGATCCCTTGTTATGGCATCAACGATTAGGTCATCTGAATTTTTCTGCAGTGAATAAGTTGCCCTTGTGTACAGAAGGTGTAAAGCTGTCACAGAAGAAGGAAACGATCATATGTACTTCTTGCATGGAAGGAAAGCAAACCAGGTTACCCTTTAATAAGAATGGTTCCAGAACTACATCCTTGCTTCAGGTAATTCATTCCGATCTGTGTGGTCCTATGGAGACTGGGAGGTGCTAAGTACTTCATTACTTTCACAGATGATTTCTCGCGTAAGGTATTTGTATATTTTTTGAATAACAAACTTGACATTTTAGGGAAATTTTAAAGAATTTAAAAATATGGTGGAAAATCAACTTATTTTTAATCATAGGGGGATAAATGAAACATTATGAAGAAATTAAAGATACCTTTTACTTTCCCAATTTAAAAGAAAAAATAAGTAAAGTTTTAAATAACTGTGAAATTTGTAATATCTCAAAATTCGAAAGAAATCCGTATAAGCCTTTGTATAAAGTAACTGAGACGCCAACTAAACCCAATGAAATTCTACATATCGATGTTTGGATTGCAAATAGGCAAACAATGTATTTATTTAACGGTAATCGATAAATTCACAAAACATGTAACAATGCATAAATTATTAAGTAGGTCTTGGGTGGATTTATTAGAGGCAATGAAATCAAGAATAGCAATGATGGGAGCACCGCGAAAAATCGTAAAAGACGGAGAATCTGGTTTCCCATATAAGTAGGTATAGTATAAAAAACAAAGGCACACAGGCAATTCAGACCCTTAGATTTTATTAACGGAAAAGTTAAAGCAGAAGAATATGAAGAAATAGCTAAAATGGTTCAAAAAAATAAAGAAATGCGTATCGAAAAAATGAATAGGAATAGGGAAAATCTAATTCTAACTGATAACAATCATCAGTATGTAAAAGCAAGGAACGTAATATCAAAAACGTTTAAATTAGAGCCAAAGTACAAAATTTTAAAAGAAAAAGACAACAAACGGTGACTATTATAAGGTCAAGAACGGGATTAAATACTATAAAGACCAAGTTAAACGTAAATACAATATTTTGAGAACATTATGGGTGACATTTTGGGGCTGATACGAGAAAATTCGTACTTATACAGAAGAAATACCAAAAATATTCATTTTTAAAGCTGCTATTTTTTTGTATTTGTAGTTTTATGTTTATTGTTATGCTATTTTTTTTTTTTTTTTAAAGTGTTGTAAGTATATAAGTCAAAGATTGTTTTGTATATAATTGTCATATCTGGCAACGCTCCCATTACTTCCTATTGAAGCTAGCGAATGGTGGCTAACTTAATTACCCTCTTTCCTTCCTTCTTCTTGAAAGTGATTTAGAGAAGTGCAGACACGTTGCTCCCGTGGTCTTGTTTAACCTTTATATAATAATCGCAAATAAAACCAGTAATCGCATACGGATTCGTTCAATTTATTAATTATAACAAACTGGCGACGACGATATTTATCGAATCCAGGGCGTATGTCGACGGATAGCTCATAAAAAAAAAGAAGAAACGATAGGCGGGAAGCAGGAACTATAAGGTAAAGCAATGTTGAGTACATTCACCGTAGAATATTTCGACACCTCGAAATCAACATTTGAGCGATGGCCGCTTTTGAAATCTTCGAAATTGAAGCCGATGAAATGAAAAGAAACTATTTACTACATTATGTGGGAACAGAAGCCTTCGATATTCTGTCTTATGAACTGTCACCCGAAGATCCAAACAGTAATTTTGGATCATTTTTAGCAACCGCGCTGCGGAAACAGCTGGTGTGTGGTATTCGGGATAAACGAATCACAGATAGGTTACTGGAAACAAAGGACTTAACATTTTGAAAAGGCGGTGGAGATGTGGCTTGAAAGATCGCAGCAAGATTCTGCACAAATTATGGAAGATTCTCATTTAAGTCCAGTAGTAAAAACCGTACATTTTATTCAACGTAGGAAATCCAAAATGAGTAAGTCTAAAATACCACGACAATCAAGAGGTCACCAAAACAAATACGCACACACAAGTGCGAGTTCCGAAATGAAGACGTCAAAATGTTATCGTTGCGGTGGCTCTGACCATCTAGCAGATATCTGCCGGCATCGTTTTACCGTTTGCAGTCAGTGCAAAATAAAAGGGCATTTGAGAAGAGTTTGTAAACAAAGACAACAAATTAATTCATTGCATTATCGGAAGGGAGATGAAGGACACTCCGGTGATACTGATGTGGTCCCAGTTGGATATGTCAACTCCGTGAATGGCGGACGCAAATCATTGGAAAAAGTGTGGATAGCACCCAAGATTGACGGGTTGACGATTACTATGGAGTTTGACAGCGGATCAGCTGTATCCACCATCAGTGCTTCAGAATTCAGTCAAAAGTTTTCATCATTAAAGTTAAGTAGTAGTAAAATGAAATTATACACTTACTGTAACACTGTTTTAAAAGTTTTAGGGGTGGTCGAAGTCAATGTCAAGCTCGGGCTGGAATCCAAACGTTCAAAACTTTATGTAGTGGAGCCCTGTAAGCATGGATATAGAAGAGAATGGATTTATGCATTTGGTTGGATATTTTTAATAGATCATTTGGTAGAAGATGTACACTCTATAGGTACTTTACCGAGTGATGAGGTGGTGCCAGGTACGTGCATTAAAAGTAAATTGAAATTATTATGTGATAAATATTCGGTGATATTTGGAGACCAAGTTGGTGAAATTAAAGGTGAACCGATAAGAATTGATCTAAAGGCCAATGCTAATCCCGTGTTCGTTCGTGCCCGGCCAATACCTTTTGCTTTAAAAGACAAGGTTGAACAGGAATTAAATCATCTGGTATCTGAAGGGGTGTTAATTAAAGTAGATTATAGTGAATGGGCAATGCCAATTGTACCTGTTATTAAGGCAAATGGTACAGTAAGAATATGTGGGGATTTTAAGGTTACTCTCAATCCAGTTATGAACGTGGATGAACATCCTTTGCCCATGGTGGACGAATTATTTGCTAATTTGAGTGGCGGGGATAAGTTTTCTAAAACTGATCTACGACGAGCGTATTTACAGTGGCCCGTGTGGCAACAGGATCATGAAAAGTTGACATTATCAACACACAAGGGATTATATAGGTGCACGCGTCTCTTGTACGGGTTAAGTTGTGCCCCGGCTAAGTGAACAAGGGCGCCTCGGTAGTCTAGGGGTAAGGCGCCTGACTGCTATCCCAGAGGTCCTGGGTTCGAATCCCGGCCAGCCCCACGGGCCTTTGCCTTTTCCACTTTCCCACCTACATAACTTTCCTTCTTTCTTCCCCCCTCTTTACATTCCTGATTCCCCCTGTCATAGCCTTCGCTAGTCGTTCCCCGCTCCACCAAGCGCATGTCATCGGTTGGCTCATGAGATTCAACTCATTTCAAGAGGCATAACACTCCAGCGAGTTGTTTCTCAAAATGCCCCGATGACAGAGTCGCGAAATGGTTGGAGTAAAAATATCGCGGCTAGGTTGTGGCAGCTCCTTCCTACTTCTATCTCTTTCTACTCTCTATCTTCCGGCTAGAGCTGCTGTTCGACATTCTATATGAAAAAATATAGATTATCGAACAGTACAAAGGGGCTTCCCCTAAGCCTCTAGTCTATCACATATAAAAAAAAGTCAGTTAGAAGAGTCTGATATATTTGAATTAAACCAGGGGGCAATTCTGGTTCGGTGCAGTGAAAACGTGAAAACACTTTACACGTTTACACATTTGTTTGCGATTCTTATACCGTGCAAACCGCTGTCAAAAACTTTGCACGCTCAAAAATATTTAACACCGTCAAATTTAGAGTGAAGCCGTGAAAAGTTTACACTTTAAATATGTGCCTACTAGATTTGATAAACTGTCACTTGCTAGTATAAAAATTCAATTCAGCCTTTATTCAGCATTAAGTTTACACGAATGCAACGAGAATCGTTTTTTCAGGTTCAGTGCAGTGATAAAGTGAAAAAAGTTGTGTAAAATGTCAAGTGTAAACTTTTTTCACGTTTTCACTGCACCGAACCCGAATTGACTCCCAGCACAGCCGTAGAACTAGAAAAGAAACCAGACAAAGTGAAGATAGCGGTTCTATTGAATGCAGTTGGAAGTGAAGGTGTGGAAGTCTTCAACAGTTTTAATTTGTCAGTGGAAGACAAAAACAATTTTAATAAAGTGTTAGATTCATTAAAACAATTCTGTTCACCTCGAAAAAATGAAGTGTACCAGAGTTTTGTATTTTTGAGCCGCAACCAGCAAATGGGAGAACCATTCGATCAATTTCTTATGGATCTTAAAAAATAATCCGTAATTGCGGTTATGAAGATGCAGAAAATAGAATGCTGCGTGACAAATTGGTGATAGGAGTGGCCGATAAACAGTTACAAAAACGATTACTAGAAAACACAGATTTGACATTAGAGAAGGCCATAGAATGGCTAGAGATGCCGAAACTACGAAATATCAGAGCAACGAAATAAATAAAGCCGCAGTCGAAACTTTTTATGAGCGATTTAGTAAAATCAACATGGGAAGCACCTCAGCAGTAGAATCATTAGAAAAGCGTGTAGACCATAAAACAGATAAGAATAATACAAAAGCTAAGTATCATGTAAATATAAACAAAGAAACAAATTGTAATAATAATAATTTCAGAAAACAATGAACCCCTAGAAGAAGACTTGAAAATGCATCGAGTTGTAAATTTTGTGCTAGAATACACGATAGAGGAAACTCCTCGGCTTATGGAAAAACGTGTAAAAACTGTGGCAAAAAGAATCACTTTGCGGTAGTATGTGGAAGAATAAATAAGGTACGTGAGATTAAATTTAAATATGCGGATGAAGAATTTTTTATTGACACGATAAAAACAAAAAAAAAAACTCTTGAATGGGAATAGAGCGTGGTATGAAACAATTAAAATTGAAAATCGGTTTGTGACTTTGAAGTTAGACTCAGGTTCGGATGTAAATGTATTACCAAATAGATATTTCAAACAATTAAATGGTGCTCGCTTAGTAAAACGTGGTTTTGAATTAGAGGCTTATGATGGTTCACCTATTAATATTAAGGCTTTAGGCATTGCAAAATTAAGATGCATGATTAAAAATAGTATTGCGGTATTGACATTTGTAATAGTTGACACCGATAACATTCCTATATTAGGGCGAGAGAGTTGTGAAAGATTGAAGTTAATCATACGACTAGAACACATTAAAATTGCAGATTCCCAGCAATTTATTAGAGAGAATTCAGATGTATTTGAATGATTAGGATGCTTTGCCCAAAATTTTGAAATTGAGTTAAAAGAAAACTCAGTACCTACCTGTAGCCAAACCGGCTAGAAGAATACCCATTGAATTAAAATCGAAATTGAAAGATGAACTACGAAGATTGGAAAAACTAGGAATTATTAAAAAAGTGAATGAGCCGGCTGAATGGATCTCTAACATGGTAATAGTGGAAAACCCAAACAAAAGCTTACGAATTTGTTTAGATCCACAAGAACTAAATAAAGCTCTTAAAATCCATAGCTATACTATACCTTCAATTGAAGAAATAATACCAAAACTTGTAAATAAACAATACTTCACAATCCTGGATCTCAAGGACGAGAAGTCAAGCAAACTAAGCACATTCAATACACCGGTTGGGTGTTATATATTTCGAAGATTGTCTTTTGGGTTAAAAATAGCCCCAGAAGTTTTTCAGCAATATAATGAGCAGAATGAGCAGGGCTATTGAAAGATGGCGTCTGATGAGGAAAGTGAGAAAAGTTATCTGTGTAAAAAGTGCGATATTGTAGTTAATTCGAATGATAAAGCGTTACAGTGCAAAGGTTTCTGCCAAAAATGGTTCCATATAAAATGTGGTAATGTAAGTACCAAAGATTATTCTAAAATAAAAGACCTTAAAATTGCGATGTGGATGTGCAGTGATTGCAAGGAATTTATCACGGTATTAACCAACAATAAGTTGCTGGAAATCCTAGATATCCAAAAAGAAAATGCGGAATAAGTTGATCGATTTGAAAAAACGATTCAAAAACATGGAAAAGGGGTTGAAAAAATTCAAGACTGCATCGAGCGTCAAGTTAATCCTGAAACGGCCACATACGCGTCCGTTACAAAACAGAAGGTTGCTGACTCGCCCAATAACTGCCAAAATTTACGTAAAACACCTCAAGGTATCATTGTGAAACCGAAAAAGAAGCAAAGAAGTGATGACACCAAGCAAATGATTAAAAAAATGTACAACCGAGCAAAATAGGTGCTCCGGTGGTTCAAATGTAAAACATCAACAAGGGTGGAGTCTTTATTAAATCTGACTCAAACGAAAATAATGAAAAACTTTCTAAGTCACTAAAACATAAACTGGGCAATGACTATGATGTTTATATTAGTAAGGAAAGAGTCCCCAGGTTATTCAATACTAATCTCGAAAGAAATTTTACCACAACGGAACTCCTACTCGAAATAAAATTACTGAACCACTTTATAAATGATAATGACAACCTCAAAGTGGTTTACAGTAGGAAACAGCGAAACAATAAATGGATCTTATTTATTGAGGTTTCCGGTGAAACTTATACAAAAATGGTTAACAACTATGTTAATATTGACTGGAAGGCGCACTTCGTTCGAGAAGATTTTGGTGTAAGGAGATGCTACAACTGTCAAAAGTTTAATCACTCCTCCAAAAACTGTGAAAACAAAACCGTTTGTGGAAAATGTGCAGGGGAACACCAGACAACAGAATGCAACTCAACCACTCACACATGCGCGAACTGTCAAAGAAGCAAAAATAAAGCTAACAAATATCATGCCGCTGACAGTGGGGTCTGTCCTGAATTTTTAAGGCAAATTGAATTCATTCACAATAGGACAAATTATTCCGTGAAAGAAATATAGTAAATTTCGTTTGCAGCTGAACTAATTATATAGTAAAAGACATATAGTTATACAATAAAGTAAATATAAATATGTCAGAAGAAGGCAATCATATAAACTTGTTATTCTTAAATATTCGAAGTTTGAGAAACAAACTACATGAACTACAAACGATTTCAGCTAAACATAAAGAGGTACAGATAATGGTTATAAATGAGACTTGGCTTTATTCAGATGAAACTTGCTAATTTAACTTGCAGGGGTTTTCAGCAGAATTCAATTGTAGGGATAGCTCTAGAGGCGGCGCACAGTGGGCGGAAACGATCAAAATTACGCGCGGGGCAGAAAAAAACGTCCAAATTAAGTCTTTCTTTTTTTTAAATACTCGTTATTATGTCCGCTATCTTGTATCACTGCGGAAATCCAAATTTATAGGGGTAAAAACCACCCCTAAAGGGTTTGTTGAGGAATGCATTTTTGTTAAGAAACCCAGTTGATAGAAGTTGCTCTGCCCAGGGTTAGGTAGGTTAGCCTGCTTGGGGGTTGGTAGGGGTGGTTTTTAAGGGTTGTAAGGGTCTGTGGTAAGGGCCTGTCTGTTCTTAAGGAATGCATATTTGTTAATAAACCAAGTTGATAGAAGTCGCTCTGCCCAGGGTTAGGTAGGTTAGCCTGCTTGGGGGTGGGTTGACCGCTTTAGGGGTGGTTTTTACCCCTATAAATTTGGATTTCCGCAGTGATACAAGATAGCGGACATAATAACGAGTATTTAAAAAAAAGAAAGACTTAATTTGGACGTTTTTTTCTGCCCCGCGCGTAATTTTGATCGTTTCCGCCCACTGTGCGGCGGTTCTGCTATATACAGTGACACACGAAAGTCAACATACACATTTCACAGTGGGAATCATACATATCCACTAATTAGCGAGGTTAATCGTAAGAAACGGCTGGACTTTACAAACATCCATGCAAATGATGGCCCAGAGTTCTGGAAGAGAGTAATATTTAGTGATGAGTCCAAATTTAACATTTTTGGCTATGGCGGTAAGCAAAAAGTCTGGCGGAAAGCTAATACAGAGATGGATCCCAAAAATATGTTTCCCACTGTGAAACATGGAGGTGGATCTGTCATGGTCTGGGGCTGTATGTCAGCCTTTGGGGTGGGCAATTTGTGTTTTATTGAAACAAATATGGATCGGTTTGGGTATTTGAATATATTGAAAAATAATTTGAAACAATCTGCAGCGAAATTAAACATGCCTGACAATTGGATCTTTCAACACGACAATGATCCTAAACATACCGCGGGTATTGTTAAGGAGTGGCTGCTATATAAAACACCGAAACAGTTGTATTCCCCACCCCAGAGTCCCGACATCAACCCAATTGAAAATATATGGGATGATTTAGGCAGAAGAATCCGAAAAAAAATATTACAGGATCTTAAGCAAGCACTGGCAGAAGAATGGGCTAAGATACCATCCTCCGTCACAGAGAAGTTGGTTTTTTCAATGCCCAATCGCTTAAGAGCAGTTAAAAATGCGAACGGTGGGCCAACAAAATATTAAATTGTCAAAAATATT
Source organism: Thereva unica (assembly GCA_949987705.1). Classification (NCBI taxonomy): domain Eukaryota; kingdom Metazoa; phylum Arthropoda; class Insecta; order Diptera; family Therevidae; genus Thereva; species Thereva unica. Next base: position 31,821,460 of record OX465284.1, on the reverse strand, counting down.
AAATTGTCTACATTTTATATTAAATGTTTATTGACTTTCGTGAGTTATAATATTATGAATTTTTTATTTTTTTGCAAATATTTTACGTTTATTGTTTTTAGAAGGATGTGTATTTATTTTTTTAACATTTTTATAATAAATTAAAATATATTTTGTTAAGTTTTTATACATTTTTCTCCAATATCAATTCATTCTGTTAATTTTCAAGGGTGTATGTTGACTTTCGTGTGTCACCGTATATTAAAAATTGTCTAGATTATAGAGTAGCTTTTAACGGCGATGGTGATAAATATAATACTATTGTAATCGAAATAAAAACTCTTGATGGAAAAACTCCGAATATTATGACTATGTACAGACCACCTAATGTTAATACTGTGGACGTCATACAATACTTGGAAAGCAAACTTCACCTCTACAAGGACCTATTGTTTATAGATGATACTAACATTAATTTACTAAGAAACGATAACATGGCAAATATGTTACGTAATATGACTTCTGCTAACAACTACAGAATACTAAACAAAACTGAAACCGAACATTATACAAGGCAAGATAAAAATACGCATTCCATCATTGATCACTGTCTTACAGATCTTTCTCAGATCTATACAATAAATACTTTCTTACAACATCTGAACAGCACGATGCGATTGTAAATACAGTCATGGAGAGAGCGCGGAAACTTAACGTTAAATTTAATGTAAACAAATTGCAATTGAAACAAACAGAAGTGAAATTTTTGGGTCATATTATTTCTAAAAACGGAATTTTCGCCGAAACTAAAGCGGTTTTTAAAGGGTTGGACATATCTTTAACTATAGGGTCTAGGATAGGGGTTATCTTTCAGTGGCAATTGCACACGATCACTGGATTGCGCTGCCGCCTGTCTATATGTGGCAGCACAAAACATGATTTAATTACACATCTCACCACCAGGGTAAGAATTGAACGATGTGATGGTGTGAGTGAATTTCGCAACTGTTCCCGGTAAAGTAGCTACAGAATTCATTCGTCCATTTTTGTTGGTTAAATAAAATATTGAATAAATGTATAATTTATGTTAGCCTTTTGTTAGTGAATTCAATTAATTTGAATAAAATTTGTTTATGTAATTATCGTGTATTATTAGTGACCAACCGAGACACTATTATATGTGGCAGCCTTGCTCACATCAGTAGTACAAGACTTCACCACTTGAAGTACTTTTGTCGTTCTGTCGGGATTAATGTTCTTGTGTATACACGTCGCGATTGATGTAATAAAAAATATTAAAAATTATAATTAGTTGGTTACAATAAATTGTTGTTAATAGCAGTATCTTTTACTTAAATAATCTTTACCATTGAATACAACAGAGTAACCATATATACCTACGGTATTATTTATTAAGTCTGATGACCAAATCACCTAAAATACGATGAGCTCTAATCTTATTTTTATGATTGATATTCGGAAGATGTTTTTCGTGTCATATAGAAATAAAGATTTTATGTCATAAAAAACTGTTTATACAATCAAACTCTTATAACTATGCGCGACAATAATGTTTTCACGGATTAACTATTTTGGATGTCTTGCGAAATAAAATGCTAAAATTTAAAGAAAGAAAAAGGAGAATGGGCAACTTTGTATGGACTCCGTCCCCAGGCTGTAACAAATTGTGATATATATCATTTGAAAGGTTATGACAATGGCTTTATTTTATTATATGACACCAACTATGATAGCTGTGCAGGGGAAGAGCTATGATTAACAAAATTGTTTTATTTTCAAATAAAAGATATATTTATTTGGCTTTATTTTATCAACCCAATTCATATAAATAATGATAGCAGTTTAACGTGTGGTCCTTCCATGTTTTATTCCCATTGTCTCCGTAAAGGGAGTTTGGAATAATAAGGTTCCGCGAAATAATTTGCAGTATGTAAGAAAAGTCAAGTTGGTTTAACGTACCGAGCTCAAATAAAAATACCAATTCAAAAGTGCAAAAAATGTACGTATCAGTCAAAAATTGCGTAGGTGTGCGGCGCGGCGGCAATTTCAGTGGGAGGCCCATGGAATACATTATGAGAGACCAATCACCATACACAAGTGCTTTGTAATAAAGTGAAATAAAATAAATAAATGGTAAATTGAGTAAAAATTACGTTTATTTGAAGATTAAATATAATGTCCATATCTCTTCCCCTGCACAAGTGTCATTGTTGGTATCATATAATAAATTAAAGCTATTGTGATAACCTTTCAAATGATATATATCACAACTTGTTATAGCACAAAACGCCAAAATAGGGACAAAACGCCCATTCTCCTTTATTATAGTTCGCGCGAATATTGTAAAAAATTTATTTTTTCTTACCTTACCTCACATCAGTGGATAGTTGATAAGCTAAAAAAACCATAAGACTCAATTATATTTGAAAGAAGACTGCACTTGCATATTTAAAAGGGGAAATTTGTTGATTGTTTTATTTTGTTAATGTATTAGTAAAACTTTTTGCCATATAAATTGCAATAATTAATTCGTCCAGTCATGAAACCGAATATTCTTTTGAGATAAATAACTCTTTAATTAATTCATGTGAATGTAATAAATTTCTGAAAAAAAACAGGGTAAAAGTTAAGTCAAAAATTTAATTAATTAAAAAGTAACACGTAAAAAATATTGTAAGTTAATTATAATTAAATATTTCAATTTGTTAATTTTAACTAAAGAAAAATCTATAAAACAAACAATTATTTTTTTTTGTTTCAAATACAAATCCAATTATAAATATATATAATACATACAATATTTTTATTATATTTCATTTTTTTTAATATTATATAAAGATACTAAAAATTGTCAGACCTAAATAAAATTAGTTTTAAACATAAAACTAAATATACTTGGTTGGACACACTAACTAAGAAGTAAAATATTGTTTTGGTTTTCCTTTTTCTTAAAATATTCTTTTTTTTTGTTTAACATTTAAAAAAATAACTTCTTTATTTTATATTTTTATTTACGACTGAATAATTATAAATATATATTTATATAATCTTTATATCATCTTAAATAAATTTCACTGCGTAATTCGGGGGATATAATAAATGTTTTAATTCGTTTCTTGTTTATTATTTTTTTGTTTTGTTTTTTGTTTAATTAAATTTCATCCTAAGTTATTATTAATTAATATTAACAGATTTTACAATGGAAATACTTTGTTTTTAAAAGAGATCATGTTTTTTTTTATTTAAACTTAGCTTAAATCTGAATAAATACTTTTTTTTTATTTTATCATTTTTTTTTTCTTGTTTTAAATTTTATATTAAATTTTGAAATAATTTTTTTTCGTTTAATAATAAATTTTTTATAAGACTATATTTACAATAAATTATAAGTATGGATAATGGTAAGACTTTTTTCTGTACAAGCCGTCTATTAAACCTAAAAATTTTCATTTTCCATTATATTCATAATTATAGTTATATTTATAAGTTTGTTTCATTATTTTTTTTTGTATATTTGTAAATTACACGATTTATACGATTTATTTATTTATTTATTGCCGAAGTCGAAGAAGATTGCATGAAAAATAAGAGAATAAAATAAATTTTAGTTAATTTTCATAAAAGTGGTGTTGTGTTTTTTGTGTATTTATAAAAAATAAGCATTTAATTTTTACTTTTTTATTTTATTTTTTTAAATTTAAAATTAAAATAAAAACGGACTTGATATAATGTGATGTGATGTGAATAAATATATATTTTGTATTTTAAAATCAAAATTATTCATGCGTACTTCTATGCAACTCTAAATATATAAAAGCTACGTGTTTAAATTAAATCAAAATGAATATTTTAAATTATCTATTTTGGTGTGTGTTTTTTTTTTCTTTTTTGGAAAAGTTACACAATACAAAGCTGTTTTAAAGCATTTAAGTTTCTGCTAGTCACATTCAAACTATTTATTTAAACTTTAAACAACAAACATTTTTTTTTGGGGAATAAAAGCGTTTGTATTTTTCATTATATTCTAGACGAAGGAGACATATTATACATACAAAAGAATTAAAAACTTCCTACCGTTTCTTTTTGGTTTTAGTTTTATATACTATACGAATTCACTATAGTATTACTTTGACGTTACTTAATTAATAGGTGAGACGGAGTAGCATAATGTTAGTCGTATAGATTTTATAGAGAAGCATTTGTTAAACTTTGTTCCGCCGAACCCATGAGTTTGGTGGAGATCACTGACGGGCGGGGTTTTTTTTTGCAATAAAATAAATTACATTAAAAAAAACTAATAAAAATTAACACCTTTATGAAATTGAAAAAGTAGAATAACCTATTGCAACCACACTCACACTCACTCCACTCTAGGCCCCTGAGCTCATCAACTCAACGACTACGACTTTTGTTGCAGCAGCAATTATGTGAGAGCCACCGTAATTTATTTTTGTTTACCCTGTGTTAAAAAAAAGCTTGCTATCTGGAAAAAGCGCTCACGCTTCTCATCTCTGTGGCGTGTTGTGTAAGAAGAAGAATCGTTGAATAAAGATTGTGCGGACTGTTCTTGGGTGTTTTTTGCTAATTGTTCACGAGATTCGTACGTGTTTTGAAAATTGTTTTTTATTAGAAGATACTGCATATATTGAACGAAGACTGTGGAACCAGGGCACCGGGTAGGTGTTGGTTGTCTCAGTTTCGACATTTATGGTGACCGCCGACGTGATTGTGCAGTGTCCTAAAAAGAAACCGAGGGAAATTGACAAAAATGGAGGCTCTGCAGAGGTTATAAAATGGCCGGACTCCAGTCCAAGGACAAATGACAAAATTAACAAGCGAAGCGATGTCATTGTGTGAGGCAGAAAGCCCTAATAGCGATCTAATCCTAGAAAAATTAGAACTTATAAAAGTGTATCACAATTCGCTGAATGAATTGAATGATAAAATAATAAGCGCATTGCTAGCCATCGATACTACTGAACACATTATGGAACAGGAATATAATAGCATAACGGAGTACGAGGCTAAAATTGTACGAGCTCGCCGAAATGCGAATAAAATTTTGGAGCAAGCACAAACAATAGGAGAGCATATAACTCGCCCACAGAGCGTCTTGAGTGAAGCGCAAGGTGTTGGGACATGATTGAATTATCATCTTCCAAGAATAGAAATTCCGGTGTTCAGTGGTGAAGTCAAAGACTGGCTTGGATAATGGACAGAATTTAAACAAGTTGACGAAGAGCCTGCAAAGCCCGTAATAAGAAAATTTACTCTTTTGAAGCAACACATTGAAAAGGGGACGAGAGCAGACGAAATTGTAAAAGGGTTTCAAACAACCGAAACTAATTATCCTAAGGCGGTGGAAGCGCTAAAACGAAGGTTCGGACGCGATGAGCTTCAAGTGGAAGTCAACGTACGAGAATTGTTACGAATAGTGGAACAGATTTCCAAGGGAAAAGGTAAGATAACCTAACCACAATTTACGACAAATTGCAGATCCATTTGAGTGCACTGGAGTCACTAAAAGTGACGTCAGACAAGTGCGCAACAATTCTATATCCATTGGTAACGTGGATAGAAGGAACATTACAAGCCTGGCATCGCAACCCACTTTCGAAGATGGAGGAAGGCGAAAGCGATTCACGTTCTTCACGACTCCAGCGCTTGCTAGAATTCCTCCGCGAAGAAGTAGAAGGGGAAGAGAGGATTACCTTAGCTAGACAGGGATTTAGTCTTGTGAAAGAAAATAGAAATTACGTGGAAGAGGAAGTCCCTACAGCGTTCGGATTAGTTTCTAGTAATCTCCAGGTAAAATGTATTTTTTGTGAAGGTGCACATCACGCAGCATTGTGTGCAAAAGCAATAAATAAGGCCCATGATGAGAAGGTGCGCAGAATACGTATATAGGAATAGAGTTTGTTTGGCTTGTTTAAACCCGGGACACAATCGGACAAATTGCACCGAGAATGTGAAATGCGCAACTTGTTCTAAAAGTCATTATGCCAACATGTGTACTGCTCGAGAAGAGAAAGTTAACAAAAGGCAGTTTAAAGCTAAAAATCGTAGAAGTAATCCAAAACTATCTTCTAAGGAGAACGGGCAGGAAGGGACTAGTACCGAAATGGCCTGTAATGCTGCATCAGGTAATGTATTATTACAAACTCTTTTAGTAAAAATTGGTCCACAGGGTAGAATAGCAAGACACATTTTTGACAACGGATCTCAACGCACTTACATAAAGAAAACGCTGGCATCTGACGCAGGTTTAGTTCCAATAGGAGGGAGAGGATACCGAAGTCATCACCAGGTCGGGGCGACGTGTGAAATCACCAGTACGATTAAATCTTTAATATGTATTCAGTTAATGTTATGTTATTTTTTATTGCTATTTGTTAACTATTGTAAAAGGAAAAATAACAGGTGGGAGAAATGTGAGAGCCACTGTAATTTATTTTGGTTTACCCTGTGTTAAATTTAAAAAGCTTGCTATCTGGAAAAATCTCTCACGCTTCTCATCTCTGTGGCGTGTTGTGTAAGAAGAAGAATCGTTGAATAAAGATTGTGCGGACTGTTCTTGATTGTTCATGAGATTCGTACGTGTTTTAAAAATTGTTGTTTTATTAGAAGAAACTGCATATATTGAACAAAGACTGTGGAACCAGGGCACCGGGTAGGTGTTGGTTGTCTCGGTTTCGACAAATTATTTGAAATTTTCTTGTTTAGCGGCATGTACATATTTTATTTTATGAATTATTATGTATGCTTCTAATACTACTCAAATGATTCGACCAGATCAGTTGGATCGGCTTGAAAACGAAAATTATAACGTGGTTTATGTTTCATTTACTTTTTATAAATTTTACTTCTTCCGCAATTTTGTGGTGGCAGCGGTGGGATATAAAAATACAAGTTCGCGAATAAAAACTCCAAGGACAAAAAGTCAATCCACTATCTAAATCCGGTCATAGTGTCCAGAGTTGCCGAAGTTACTCCAATCGGAGTGTAGCAGTCGCTACTTCTATATACGTTTTTCGTTGTAGTAAGTTTTATTCAAGTATCGATTCAGTTTCTGTACTAATAATTTCGAGTACAATGTTTTTGGTTACGTGATAATTTCGATTTTCACTACTACTATGAAATACATTTGGAGAATTTAGATTGTCATATCACGTAAGTATACACTGCACACAGAAACAATTTTAAAAAAACATAGCCACACAAATATAATTATATTAAAATAATTTTGAATAATTGTAAGAGTATTAGTTAGGAGTTTATTCAAAAGTCTCCTATTTTGAGTTGTGTAAAACCGTTATATAATTAACGTGATGTAATATAAAATAAAGATCTTAAATATAATAATAATTTAATATAAAATAAATATCTGTGAATTAATAGTTTTTTTTGTTGGCAATATATATTTTTATGTATTGCAATGAAATGAGGAAAGACGGCTAAAATAAGTCTGACCCATTTCATTTTGGTGACCCTTTGAAGAAAGAAAAATTTTCATTTAAAAATTTTTGAAGAAAGAAATAATGAAGAAAATTTAGAAAATTTACGAAGAAAAGAAGAAAAATCAAGAAAGAAATCTTTTTGTGGAAAAATTTAAAGAGGAAAGAAGAGGTTCATTTTAATTGAGGAAATAAAGTATTTATTTTAAATAAATATTGTACAAAATTTCTGAGAACATTACACTTACATAATTAAGTAGTGGTGACAATTCAATGTATTTCTTTTTGCGAATACTGTGCTCTCTGTACTTCGTAATTAAGTGAAATTTGTGGAAAAAAATTTTTTTTTCTTTTCGACACAATAGAAGATAAAATCAGAGTTTTCTAGTCATCACGAAATTTTATGTGTGATTGGAAACGGATGCAGAAGGTGTCTTTCTCCAATAAGTTGGGAAAACTTCGAATATTGCTGAGTGTAAGTAGATTTTAATAGATTTTTAGAGTGCACACGACGTATTATTTTGTCAGCTTAAAAAATTATCTCACTATTTGAAAAAATATATTGATGCTGAGCAACCTTGACAATGACTTAAATGAAATTTATTTTCATTTTTGTAGCCACATGTAAAATATCTATATAAATAAAACAGAGCCAGCTGTCATTCCGTCTGTTTGTCCGGGATAAACTCAAAAAGTCCTGCACTGATTGTAGTAATTTTCTCCAAATAATATTAAAAATAACCTAACTTACATTATAGGCTATTTAAATTTCTAATATTTAGTCCCTAGAAGAAATTATTACTTCGTAGGCGAGGGGGTGGCTGGAGGAATATTTTTGTTTACATATGAAAAATTGATTGTGAGATTAGGTGTTCATATTTTTCCACGGTATACAGAAACACAAGGTAATGTAAAAGAGACGACAGCTTCGAATACCGTAAAAAATGGGTGCCTGGTGATGTCAGCCCTAATGAAGAAACAACAACAGCTTCGATTTTATATGGGAAGTGCCCCCACGTGACGTCAGCACTAAAATACCGTATACGGTATACAGTCTTTTACATTACCTTGTTTCTGTATACCGTGATATTTTTCTATATTTTCTCTATAGTAACCAAAAAATTGCTCAATTTTATCTAAAGAATCATAAGAATATGTTATCCGGCCTTGATTCCCATATCCGGCGAATCGGAAGTGAGTGCGGATTCGACACTTTGTGATTCTCAAATCCGCAGCCGCGAATTTCTCTTTGACATTTTCAATTTGGTGGCTAATTGTACTGTGGGGTTTAGCTCTCCCACCAGGGCCACCGTGACTTCGGCAGGAACAGCAGAGAAGAGAAAAAGTGTCAGCAACAGTCAGTCGGTGTCTGGACGTCGCATTGCGTGCTTAACTAGGACTACTCTAAGTGAATTGCTTTGCTTCAAAATTATTACTTTTGTACTCTTAACGAATAAATTTGTTTATTGTTGTTTCGTATTTTAATGGTGAACAATAAAATCACCATAGTAGGTACCTCAAATAGAGGGCCATCTTCCGATAGGTAGATTAATTCAATAACATTTCCAGTGGGATTTTCGCTAGACTTATGTGAGGTAAAGAAGAAGATAAAGCGAAAAAACGAAAAGCTTAAATGTAAAAAAGAAAACAGTGGAGATTTACGCGTTTCTCTCATCAGGAAAGACAGCAGAATCAGTATATTTCGCAAGAGTTGTTTTTGACGGTTGCAGTCAACGGTCCTATATTAGGGAGGAAGTTTCAAGGACGCTAAATTTGGAACTTGTAGATACGGTCGTCATAAAAATTTTGCCATTTGGAAGCACAGAAGTACCTCCGCAACGAGTCTGCAATTGAGTAAGAGTTATGGTTAAAAGCCAACATTACAACAAATACGTGACCTAGGGTCTCCATTATCCATATATGTCTGACCTACATATATGGCATGTGTTCAGGGGCAACATAAAAACCAATAACAAAATTCCTAGGAATTAAAATTAAGGCAAAATGCAACCACACATTCTTATCATGATAAGAATTACCGTTAGAAATTGCATTTATCACGAAGATGGGCTCAGATTACGTCTGCTGTTATCTGAGCCTTTGAGTTCTAAGGGAAGAAATAAATGTATAATTTGCATCGTTGCAGTTTTTTATCGTTGGAAAATTTTTGTATTTTGTCGTCCGAAAATATTTTTATTCATGTCAATGTTTTTTTTTGTTTGTTGTTGTTTTGTGTTGAAATCTCGCCCCTCTAATTCCAACACCATGTAAACTACCACCAGCAAAGGAGAGAAGAGGCAATGCAGCTATCATAGGCAAAGAAACCTTTATCAGCTCTATAATACAATATCATCAGAAACAACTGTTATATTGATATCGAGTCTTATCACACCCAGGGAATATTTTACGGATCAGTCGTCACTTATCCAGCCCAGAGAAGAGAACGTCATCACAAAAACACAACCAGTCGAAATTCCAGTTATTTATATTTGAAATAAGCACCGTCATATACATACCGCCAAATAACTATCAGACATTAATTAAAATAAATCACATTGTGAATTAAAAGGTGATAGTGTGTTCTTCCTGAATTCCCCTTTTCAATTCCGGAAACCCCATTTGGCAACATTTTGTAAGGTATATATAAAGTCAGGGTAACAATAAATTTTCTCAGTTGTCAATCAAACGTTGAAAGTGTTTCTTTAAATTAATACCTTTTCTTTAAAGGTTCTTCTTTGCATTAGGTGCACTGGTACATAGAACCAGCTGCACTCACAACATTTGGCAAAGGTACCAAGAACCTTAGCTAATCTTAATCTTAACTATACTCAATAATAATTGGTCATTATACGCAATAATAATTATCAAGAACCTTGGCCAAATAAACAAACTGTATAAGAGCAAAAGAGCTCTACAGCATGTCAACAGAAATGTCCAATAAATAGCTAGTGGAGACTCGATTGCCATTCCATCTGACATATATGGCAGTCCATATATGCAGACATTTATGGCAACGTCGATGGCAAAGTTTCAAAGGAACAAAATGGCTGAAAGTGCCTTTTCGGTTTAAAGTTGTTCAGTGTTCAGTTCATTAAATTTTTTGGAAAAAATTCAAAGACATAGAGAGAAATCTTTAAAAAATGGCTGCGCTTTCTTTAACTAAGGAAGAAATAACTCTTCTAATAAATTTGTATAAAGAACGCGAATGTTTGTGGAATTTTAAAAGTTCTCATTACAAAAGGATTGATTTAAAAAGGAAAGCTTGGGAGGACATTTCAAAAAATTTTAATTGTACGCCAGAAGATTTTAATAATAAAATTAAATATTTAAGAACTGCATATTTGGCAGAAAAGAAAAAGGTGGATGCATCTAAAAAATTCGACACTGCTACTGATGATATATATAAGTAATTTATACTATTATCCCTTCGTAAAAGTAGCAGTAATTACGAAAACAAAGTAAGCGTAATTAGCGGTCATTTCATATAGTACCATTATTTCTAATCTTACGTTGTTTTTACAGGAAGATTCCTCATCGTCAAATTTGTCAAACTTAAACGACATAACATAGCATAATATTGAAATGCTGGTTGAGGGAGCTACCGAAATCACGGAGGATGTAATCAATTTATCCGCACAGCATTAAGAGAGTGGAAAAGTAAACAAAAAAAGAAGTAGGAAACAGGAGTTGACAGAAAAAATTTCTAGAAAATATGATACAGCCATCGAAAAGATTTTGTGTCAAGATGATACAAAAGAGTCTGACGATATATTTTCTGCTTTTGCTAATAGTATTCAATTACAATTAAAGCAGTTACCATCAAAAAATGCGACAGAAGCAATGGCTGAAATACAAGCCATTGTTTCCAAACACGTATTATTTGTTATAGAGCAGCAGAACAGAGAAAGTTACAATGTTGTTGGAAATGCTATAGAATATGAATGCTGTACTTCATCATCAGTACCGTCGAGGCCATCAATTTCAAAAGAGTCGATGCGGTCTTCATCACCTTATGGATTCTCTTTAGAAAGCAGAGCAGATATCTTAGAAACTGCAATATCAAACGCAGATCTGGAAGAAGTGTTTTTATACAATTAAAAATGAGAGTTAGAGAGAATCAGATAAGATGTATTTTAATTATATTTAAGTTTAAGCATGCGTAGTAAGGGACTATAAATTTTTCGGAAAAATAAATTTGAATTTTATTTACTTTACTTTCATACCATTTGTTTCTTTTTGTTTTACAAAATATGATGTAAAATTTGAAGTTTCAATAAAGATGTAAAAAATATTCTTCCGGTGTTTTGAACAATATTTATATTATTATCTCCAAAAAAATTTATCCAGATCAAATTTATTTATAGCTTTACTTATGAAGATATATTTTTTCTGAGAATGAATATACCGTAAGTTTTAAATTATCTCGAACATAGGAAATCCATACACATCGGTAATGTAGACAATTGTAATTTGTTAAAATATATTTTTTTTAGCATAATAGTAGATAGACGTTACTAGGAACACGAATAAGGAAGGAGATGAATAGACGATTTTTCTTTTTTGAATTCATTACATTTATTAATTCCCTTTTTGCATACATGTAGGGATGAGAGAATACAAACACACACACACATACACAAGCGCAACCAGTCGTAAAACCAGCAGCAGCATAAGAGTCAGTCGTAGAAGCAGTGGCCGTGGACGTGGTTGAACTTTATCCGATTGCGCGACTAGTAATTTATCAATCTGTAGTACCTAGTAATTAATCTGAATTTATATATTGTACTTTGAATTCCAAAATAGTAATCTTATAGTTTCTTATTATTGTTGAATTAAATTTCTTACTGAATTACTTCCGTTTTTACCATAATTTAGTAAGTTGGGATTTCCAAATCCCACATACATACATATTTTTTTTATCTTTTTTAAATCTTTTCCCATTGATAAGGCACGTCACCGTCAGTAATGCAGTATAAACTAACAGCATCTCTGACGTCACACGCATGCCTGTAGTGATTATGGTGTTGTTCACCAAGCGGTGTTACATTATCTGGTAACATTTCGGTCGGAGTTTCTTCATAATTTCGAATATTAATAACATTCTTCGATAAATAATTGTAGAGAACGCAACATGTCTCAACTATTTGATGAATGCAATTTAATGATGTTTCCAATGGACGATGAAATATTCTAAATCGACTAACCATCCGACCGAATGCCATTTCGACAGTCATCCTTGCACGACTTAGCCTATAGTTAAAAATTTCTTCCTAACTCAGCGATGATATACCTAATAGCAATTTTAAATAACTGCATTAATTGCGGTTACTTCCCTAAAGCATGGAAAATCGCGAAGCTCATCCCTATTCCGAAAGGAAAAGGTCTCGAGCCTGAAGACTTCCGCCCCATATCTTCCCTCTCCAACTTGGGAAAGCTACTCGAAAGGATTATAATGCTGGAAGTAGACTACCACTGCCTACTGCATGACATTGTACCTAACGAGCAATTCGGATTTAAATCTGAACACTCCACGGAACACGGTCTCCTAGTGCTGCAAGAAGCTATTGTCAAAGGACTTAGACGTAAATGGGCTACGGTCGCCTGCTCTCTCGATATAAGTAAAGCCTTCGACTCTGTCTGGACAAAAGGACTAATCGTTAAATTAACAGAATTAAACTTCCCTTCAAATACAATTAGACTCATCCATAGTTCCCCCCAAATACAATTAGACTCACCCATAGTTTTCTATCTGACAGGCTCCTAAAGGTTCAAATTAATAACAAACTCTCCACGGCTGTCCCAGTGCGCTCGGGAGTACCACAAGGCTCCATATTAGGTCAAAAAATTTTCAATATTTTTATCTATAACTTCCCCCACAAATTAGAAAATGTTAGCTCAATAGCCACACTGTACGCTGACGACACAATCGCCTACGCAACCGATAGCGACCCCATTAAAGCTGGTAATTACCTCACTAAACACCTCAAAGCAATAAACTATTACTATAACTCATGGGGACTAAATGTAAACGGCAATAAATCTAGATTGATAGTTTTTAGAAATGCTAGCGGCAAATGCAGCAGAGGCACAATGAGGAAATGCAAAGCTATCAGAGTTAGTCTCAATGATACAGACATTCTTCAATCCAAGGACCTTAAATTTCTTGGCATCCAGTTCACTCCCCTATTAAAATTTAACCTTCATTGCAAAAATATTATTAAAAAAGTCAAAAAGCGGTTGGTGCAGTTTACCCTCTGATAAACTATCGTAGCAAACTCAATAAAGACTCAAAGCTCTTGTAGTATAAACAACTTATAACGCCAATCTGGGTCTATGGCTTCCCGTGCTGGTTCAATATCTACGCCACTTGGGCCAGAAATATGGAACTAGTAGAAAGGAACATCCTCAGACACTGCTGCTCAAAAAGATATAAAAATCGAAATAAGTATTATTCTAGCACTGAGCTGTACAAGGAGGCCAAGATCATACCTCTTTTATCCTATGCTTTACTTCTCTGGAAAAAAAGAGCTTCCAAAATTTCAAGCCATAGTAATGAACTGATCCGGAATTGCTACACATCAAACCTCAATAATAATTTCTATTCTAATAACTTTTACTTATCCCCATTTGATATACTCGGGGAAATCCCAAACCCTCCAAACCCACCTGACTTCTCCCCATTAGTATTCACTCGATTTTACAATCAGCGGGACCCGCATCACCATAGAGGCTAGCACCCTACCAAGGATCCTCCCTATCCACAATAATCCTATATATCGCGCTACTGGAATATAGACTAATTCCTTATAAATGCATTCCGGAGCTTCTCCCAATAGACTGCTCGCTGACTCTACTATTAAGTAGGTTGTAAGATAATCCATTTTAATAACTCATTTGGTTACAATGTAAAACATTTAACTCTAAAACAATCGTCAATTTTCGAATCACTAGCTTGTAATATATCTCATTGATAATTGTATGTCGAACTGAGAACTGAATTATTAATTAAAAAGGACTTTAACATATAGGGCCTTTTCGAAAACGTCAAAGATTGATGGCAACGTCTGAGATTTTAAAATCAAGAGTGCGACGCTGGATCGTCACGGCAATATATTGCAGTTTGTATGCAATGAAATCGTGAAATTTGATTACTGAACAAGGACTGGGAATTTTTTTAGAAAGAAAATGAACAAACCTTTAGTTCATATTATATTAAGTGAATTTATTGATTATTATGGAAAGAGTGCCCTAAAAAATTCACTAGTGAACAAAAAAAGTATTTATAAAAAAATTTTGGTTTTTCAACATTTAAAAATTGGAGCATGTAAAAGAAGCGTTCCAAAAATTTCTAATTTCATGAAAACGATAAAGGAATATCCGGATGATATATTTAGGAAACATTTCCGTATGGAAAGTGAATTTTTTAAAATTAGATTCATGTATTTAACAGTAACTATCAAATTTTAGGATCTTGTAAATCTGCTACAAGCACACTGGCAACAAGAATGGACAGGAAGGCCAAAAATAGATGTTACAAAATCTCTATATCTAACAATATGGAGATTAGCAAATCAGACGCCATTCCGAATTATTTCAGATCGATTTAATGTTAGTTTAAGCACTGCACATTTAACTTTTAAAAAGATGACTAAGCATTTAACCAGTTTTGTCAACAATTTTGTCAAGTGGCCAAATTCTAGAGAAGCAATGCAAAAAGTAATGGATGCATTTCAAAATCTCAGCAGAGAAAAACCATTTCCTAATGTTATTGGATGCATCGATTCTACTCATATTGATATTCAAACGCCTAAGGTAGATAGTCTTAGTTACTATAACCGAAAAGGAAGGCACTCAATAATATTGCAAGTAAATATGATTTTTTTTAGTTCAATATGCGCTTAGTAGTGTGGTGTGACAATTATGTAAATTTTATTTTTATAGGTCGTTTGTGATGCTGAATTGAAATTTATTGATGTGTTTTTTGGATATCCACGAAGAGCACATGATGCCGCTGTCTGGGAGAGCTGTCCCTTGAAAGAAAAATTAGAAAGCGGTAGCATATACCTGCCAGGCGTACCCTATTTCCCATTATTTGATGGTACCCTTTCGGGATAATGGATTTCTCTCAACACAACAAAGAGAATACAACTGGTACCATAGCTCAACCAGAGTGTGTGTGGAACAAGCTTTTGGGATTTTAAAAAGCAAATTTAAAATTTTAAGACAACTTCCCATTTGCAAAATATCAGAAGCACAGAGCATTGTAATATCGTGCGTAGTGCTTGATAATTTCATAATTTACAAAGAATGTTACCGTGAGGAAGATCGTATATTGTCTGATGAATATGACGAGCATGTTGCAAATGGTCATTTTTATGAACCTACTAACCGAGCAAGTAATGAGGCAATAGAAAAACGCGACAGGATAGCACAATTCCATATCTTAAAATCCTTTTTTAATTTATATTAACTATCACCGTGTACCACTTTGACACATAACCGCTCACAACTTAAACAAAAATGAAATGAAATGTCAAGCCATAATTTGCCCCCCTATATTATTTTCATGTCTAATATGGCTGACAACAGCCAGATTTGTTGACATATATGGCAGACATATATGGATAATGGAGACCGGGCCTGACAATCGTGGCAGTAGAAATGCCAGACATCTGTTTGGACACCTTGCCGGTACCTAATTTAACCTGTGCCGATTTTTTTAATATTATCCCTGCAGAATCAAGAGAAAATGGTGATCCTGAAGGTGGAATTTCCCTACTCATTGGCGTAGATTATTA
The DNA here is from genome assembly GCA_949987705.1 of Thereva unica. NCBI lineage: Eukaryota > Metazoa > Arthropoda > Insecta > Diptera > Therevidae > Thereva > Thereva unica. The sequence goes on along the minus strand of OX465284.1, from coordinate 31,805,208 downwards.
TTGGAGTTTCGTACATCATAACCACATTAAAAGATAATCGACGCGTTTAATAGCAATAAAAACCTTTCTCGGCTGGACCATACAAGGGCCAGCTGCTGAGGAACAACTAGACAATGGCATTGCAAGTATGTTTATATACCGATAATCAAATTAAATAGTTTTGGGACCCTGAGCGTATCGGCATAGATAATCCAAGTGCTGTAGAATCTGATAATGTTGACATAAATAAGTACATCAAAAAAAGGAGACAAAGGTATGAAGCACCTCTTTTGTGGAGAAATGACAAAATAGAATTAAGTGATAATCGGAAGAATGCACTTATACGACTCGATGGTTTAGTGAAGAAATTAAAACATAACACTGGAAAGCTACAGGAATATGACTCCGCTATATGGGAGTTAATAAATTCTGCCAACGTTTAATATGCAGGGATAAGTCTACCACCTGGGACAGGGACAAGTCTATCACTCCTTCTTGTAGAAAATGCTAGAGAATTATTTCTACAGACTTATTATATAAGCGACTATATACAACAGAGAGACGCAAGATTAACATCTTTTTCTAATTTGAATTCTTCTTTGGTAGGTGAATTACAAAGAATGCTGAAAGACGTTAATCTTTACATCAAAGATTTTAAAAATGCTCTGCAATATTTACCAATATCTTCTGAAAATGATTCAAGATCGTTATTAGTGCCGATCGAAACCAGCATAAGGCTATAGAGGTCGATATAATGAACCTACTAGTAATGAAGTTTCCGTGCTATTAGTAGATCAGCAGTATGATAAAAGAGATATCATACTTCTTAAAAAAATAATACTTTACGGAGGATTTCGGAAACGCATTAGACATACGATTCGTTACAATATCCAATTATATTTTGTTAAAATGCAAAAACTACCTTTTCCACATTCCATATCGAAATATAAACTGTAGTCATTTTGAGGCTTTTTTTTAAAAAAGAAACAAGCAAACTAAAATAATAATAATTGCCCCTTTTATGAAACTCAAATTTCTTCGAGACACTGGTGTAAATAACTGTAATTTATTATGTCCAGACATTGCCTTAGAATTGAGGTCAATGTGAATGTATTGTGTGAAAAAGGAAAAACCCAAGCATCACCCCATCATTAGAAGTACGAATGAAGTATATAAAGAATAAATAGGAAAAATATCAGGCGATGCTCGTGTGTCTCCTTTACCCTTTTGTAATTTGTCTCACTTGTGTCTGCGCCAAGGGCTTAAGTCATGTACGGCGAAGCAAGTGTAGAATGGTTATGTATAAGTAAATGAAGCTTTGAGAAATGAAGATATGTAAAGAGTTAGTTATAAGTAAGATTCGAAGCGGAGAGGTTCTGATTAGGAAGACGCCAAGTTAATTGAATAAATTTAGTGTCTTTTAAAAGAACAGTGTCCAGTATTTAATTTCAATTTGCAAAAAGGAAAAGTCTCTACTATTGTTATTTGAATATTTCCCCCAGCACTAAAAAACAAACTTGATATGTCAAAATAATAATGACATGCTGTTGGAAATCGAAAGGAGACAAGTTACATCAAACCTCAAAACCAAACAAGTTACATCAAACCTCAAAACAAACCAAGTTGTATCGAACATCAAGTACAACAAGCTCGGTATCAGACACGTCATTCGGGGATCATGCCCCCCGTAGATGCATGATCGGCTGAGAGCAGTTATCCCGATCGCCCCACCATTTTTATCCTCGACTCACAGCGGTTACCCAGCATAGGAGATTCACAAAGGAAGACAGTAGCAATTCAGAAATTGTAACAAGCAGAAGTCAGCAGAAGTAGAAGTCAGCAGCAGGGAATTCTCTATGAATTACTTATTACTGTTATTAGTTAAAATAAATAAAACGGAAGTTAAATTAAAGTTCTCAGTTGAGTTATTAGGGTAAAACCTCGGACCTTTTGGTGTTAAATTCAGTGGATGCACCCCGGAATTCACCCTTCGAAGAAGATTCAGCCCCCCCGGCAGATCAGCACCCCTTAATTCCCCCGAATTTTCCACATGGTCCTTCGAGCCGGATCTAATTTGAAAGGTGAGTAAAGAATTGCATGTTCATCATTTATACAAAATTAAACTTTCACAAGGTTTTCTAATCCGTTGCAAGTGATATAGTAATAAAACATAAAAGACGTGATAAAAAAAAATATTCATACGTTAAAATCTCTTTTATTATAAGTGATTTTGAAGATAGCACGCCAATAACGTGATCCCCTTGAAATAAAATTCCGTTACCCTTTATATTATAATACCGGTAAAATCAAGTGTGTGCATTTTTTTGTTCCAATATAGTTGATACGGAATTTTCTACTTCTTTGTGAAAGATTTCTTTGTTTGAAGATTTTATTCGTTTTTTGAAAATTTATTACAATATCTGCTTCTTTTGTGAAAATAAAAAGTTTGAAAATTTTATTAATTTCGAAATCACACGTGGTGATAAGGTAATTTCTGCTTCTTTTCTGCTTCAAATACAATATATGGAAAGCGTCAACATTATAGAGCAGCATAAACAATTACGCTCTAGTTTTGAGCAGCTATACCACCCACCTAACCTCGATATCCAGCAACAAGAAGTCGGCGAAGGATACGAGCAGGGAGACTATACAAGGAGTACAAACTCCGTGTTGTCAATTTTGGTTGGATTAATGAGGGCGCCACAGTCACATGTAGCCCAAGCTGCTGATATTGAAATTGAACAAGATTTTGAAGATGCAGATCGTTTAATAGTTACCACAGCTCTCAAAGAGTCCACCAATCACGACTCTATTACAATCATCGGAGAAGACATTGACCTTCTAGTTTTGTTCGTCGCGTTGCGCAAAGAAGAACAGAATGTGTTCTTTAAAAAAAAAAACCAACATGGAAGCACTCCCGAACGCGAATCCTTCAACCATCCGGAATTAATTCATCTTTTACTTTTCATTCACGCCTTCAGTGGTTGTGATACTACTTTTGCTTCGTATTTGCAAGGAAAACAAAAATTTTTCTCGGTTCTAAAAAAAACGAAGTTCTACAATGTACAGTCAGTATTTTCAACAAACCATATTGCAGCACTAATATGATCGAAACTGCAGGACAAGAGACGTTTACAGTTTTATACAATGATGTCAAACCCAAAAAATCAACTAATAAAAGTTCACAAAGTCAAGATTCATCTACCACAGATGAAGAAGTTTTGGTTGGCACCCAGGCAAAACAACTTGCTTTACTTCGCTTCCACAAATTCACTCAGGCTGTGAAAAAACCAAAATTTAATTTAAGTTCTCTACCACCTTCGGTTGATGCAGCAAACTTTCATAGCCGACGAGCTTACCTTCAAGTGCAATCGGGGCTGGGAAATGATTATGAGCAAACAGATGGGAATAAAAGGAAACTTCTCGAGGACTGGATCCAATAGTGACAGTGATGGACCCCGCACCAGAAGAACTCATGAATCTCCTGTGGTTGTAATACGAGCAATTGTGGATCAGCTTGTGGATGTAGGAAGGCGGGTTTCCACTGCTGGATTGCTTGTAAACACTATAGCGGAGAAAATTATAGCAACACACCACCCATTGAAGAAGATGCAATTTTCTTTGAAGATCATGACTTGGATTTTCCTTCATAAGTCATTCACTGGCAACCGAAGACAATCAGCAACAATGATGACCACCGAGAAGAAGTAGACGCAGAATTGCGGAATATAACATCTAGCGAAGAAATCAGAAGCAATTCCCCAGACCACCCAAGGATAAAGAGGGCCCGACGTACTACAAAATATAATTATTGAATAAAAGAATACAGAAATAATATGTACAGCTACTTTTTTTGTTAACAACCCACAATTATCTCATTTAAAAAAATTAATTTTATTATATGTAATTCATTGAAATCGTTACTTTAAGTCATATAAAAAACCAATAATGTCGCAAAAATAACTTTATGTTGTGTTGATAGAAAGGTTACATTAACTTTGCAACAATCTAATTTTGCATTGTCTTGAAAGATGTACATAAATTTGACGCAAAATATACAGAAATTGAATGGGAAATCAAGAAAAGTTCAAGTTTTTTAATAGCAAAATCACAAAATGTAAACTGTTTTTAAATTCGTAAATACTTTAAATTTAACTCATAAATTCTGAATATTTAAATCTTACAGATTTTTGTTTTCTACTTTTACAAAAGGTTAAATTGGAAATCTTTTAATGTGAACACGTGACACTATTTTTATGGTTCCTTAAATAAATTAGTAGTGACAAATTTTAAATTAAAAGAAAATTAGTCTTAACATTTTGTGTGAATCTTTCACTCCTATCTTGTGTTACATTCGTTTCAACTGTATGTTAACCGTTTACAACAAGCTGCACCAAAAGGGTACCATTATTAATTGTTTATCCGAATTATTGTTGAAAATAAGAATATCAAGTAAACATTATTGTATATTAATCCCAATATAATCTTTCTATACAATTTATGACAAACACGCATCAGCGCAGCACATAATGTACAATTTGTACACATCGGCAAGCTCCAACTCGAAAACGGTAAGTTTTATAACAAAATAGTTTAAATAAAAGTTGTAGCCGATTTTGTGACGAAAAACTTTCTCATTTACATCATTGCAAAAAAACTGTTTTTTTTTAACGAAAATAGCAAACAAACACTTTTTTGATGCCTCAGCGTGTGGCAGCATACGACAACGCCACATCAACAATATACAAAATTAATACAAGCGGCAACCCGTACAAAAAAATAAGAAGAATTCCCAGTGATAAACCAACGGTGGATAAAATCAGTTCCGCTACAGCCACCAAAGCGATGAGTCGAGAACCGATCGCATCAATAGTATTTCGGGCATTAATTAGTTAATAAAGTGTTCTTTTTTTATAACGTAATAATATTCGTTTTTTTATTTAATGTGACTCTGCTGATAAAGACTCACAGTGAGAACCACACAGCGCCACCTACTTTTTGTATTTTGTAGCGAACCACTTTCCTTACTAAGAACCCTCTCTTAGAAAAATACTAAAGTAACCCGTTTCAACTCTAGAAGTCATTTCCTAACAAAGATTTAGGAAAAATAAATATTTACTCAGAAGGCTGGGTGACTCTCCTTTGAAAGCTCACTGCAAAGCGTTAAAGCTTCCTACGCCGACGAGCTTTCCGGCTATAAAATAAACGGCTTCACCAGGCTAAAATTCAGTCTTTAACCAGGCTCGTTCCGGAGAGGTCACCTTCTCCGGTCCTGGACCGTGTCGTGGCGTACGATCCGGCACGGTCATACTTTGCACCTCAGGAATTCCTGAGCAGGCAGCATTTCCTATACCAGTGTCGCGGTATGACCAGATACAAGACCGACCACATGCCGAACACACACGCACATCCTGCTAGACCATTGACCCCATGTAGAATAGAGTAATGAGCAGGTAACTGCTTAGCAATAAATAAGTAGGAAACATGTATTGTAGAGGCAAACCGTAGTTTATTACTCAGATTTAACTATAAGAAACCTGTAAACATGTATCCCGTATTTACTTAGATTTGAGAGACCTAAATTTTTAGTACATAAGGAATATTTTGAATAAATAAAGAAATTTTATTTTGTAATAAGATGTTTGTTCTCACACGACCTTGGACAACTCGAGAGCTCCCGGCAACCCTCCCTTAAAAAAGGAGGTTAGAGATCACTTCCGAGAGAACACCATTACAGTTTCAAGTCGGATGACGTCACTTCAATGACATAAAATGTAGTTAACATTGTCCTCTACATTTATTGTTAAATAAACTTTTCATCAAAACCTATAGATTCTGAGAAAAACGCATTTCAAATTTTTTTTTTTTGGATTTTCTCAAAAACAGGGGGAGGGGGACTTCGGAAATTTGACATTAACTTCATTACATACCCCCCTAACGATTCATCAAGTCAAATTTCGGTATGTCATTTTTCGGAGACTCACTTGCAGATTGACTCAACTAACAGCCTAGTTTACGTTAATGAAAGCCTAACGTCAAAAAACAGTGATATACTGCAGACGGCGCGGAACCTCCTTAAGAGGAATCTTGTCTCATCTGTTTTTACTCGTCGTAGCTTAGTTTATGTACAGATAGAAAAAAATAAGCGGGCCCAAATAAAAGCCAACTCTGCGTCAACACCTGGATCACAGTGAAGAATTTTTGGAGCAGCTCCTCGCCAGTGGGGTCAACATCAACAATCTATGCTTGATAATGATGATAGCTACTAGTATTTTTAACTATTATTTTTTAATATTAAGGTTCAATAGATTTCCTCCTCACTGTGTTGTTTCTCTCTATCTTCTTTTTTTATTGTTTTCTTCCGCTTTCTTTTACATCTCTTCCTCTTCTATTTTCCTCTGTTTTCTGGATATTTTCCTTGTGGTTGCTTCTGTATTCTTGGTTGTGCGTTAAGATAAAATTTATTTATGAATCGTTCTTCTAATCGGGTGTGCAATGTGGGAATGCGGGAATACTCAATCAGCCTTATTCTCGTTGTCGAGTGCGGTGACAGCTATCACTTCGACCCTCAAGTGGTATTCTCATTGTCAATCTAAGTGGCACCTGGCGGCTAGATCGAGAAACGTCGAATTCTAATTGTCACTAGGTGAGAATGTCAAGTGACATTTTCCTCGATACGTTTGTAGGTATCGACAGTTCAAACATTAGCAAAATGGAAGCAGAAAAAAGGTAAACAAAAATTTTTTTGATTGTATATTCCTTAAAAATTATAGAAAATTAAAATAAATATATAAATGTAGGAACCCGTAAATAAAAATTTACAAAAAAAAACCCAGCTGCTATCAGTCTAAAAAAAAGAAGTAACAAAAACAAAGAGTCGGTAACTAACTGCAAATAATGTCGCAAGCAATCCCGAAAAGCAAATTTTAGTTTTAGTAGTTCGAGTAGAGGCACTGTGGCAAGGAGTAAGAATAAAGGAAAAGATTTTTGCATTTTGTAAAGTAGAAAAAATAAGTAAATTTTAGAATATGGTGAAGTAACTAAATTAAAAGTAGAATATAGTAATTTTGTGAATTAGTGATGTTATGAATTTCTAATAAAAGGAGTGAATTTAAATAATAATAATATGAAGTGTACTTAATTTATAATATCCCCCACATAAATTTTAATATTTTTAGTGTAATAAAAACAACACGGAAACAGTTTGAAGTGATGGTGGAGTTTATGGTGCAAAATTCCTCCATCGCTAAAGGAATGAAAATTGCAGAAAACTGCAACATAAACAAAAATAAATAGTGTCTAGAAATGGCAGGAAGTTACTACGAAATTAAATAGTTTGGGTCCTCCTATGAGGGACGCTGCAGCGTGGCAGAAAGTAAAAATATTTGTTTTAATTTTAGTGAGTTTTTGTTAATTAAAGCTATTTTCAGGTTTGGACAGATTATAAATTCAAACTCAAAAAAAAAAACTGGCCCACAACAGGAAAGAAATGAATTCTACTGGTGGTGGATCTTTTAAATTGGCACAGTTGTCTTCGTTGGACGAGCAAGTAATTTCTTTACTTTCCTTAGAGCACGCTGTGCCAAGTAATGTGGTGGAATTCTGTGCGGATTGTAACAACAACAGAAATGCTGAAGTAGAATATACTGAAGTTAGCCAAGATCATCAAAATGTTTATAGTACTGAAGTACCACCTTTAAAAAGACGTCAGACTTCTGTTGGAGATTGTAGGACAAGCCTGCTAAATACTCAAACGGAATCAATTAAAAATATCGTGGAATTATTAAAAAGCGCAAATAAATATATAAAAAGGTTATTGGACACAACTGAAAAAAGAAATAACATATACGAACAAGTCCAAAAGAAAAAGAAGGCAGACATGGAACTCCGGATGGAGGTGATGAGACTAAAAAAGCAGAAACTATACCAAAATATAAAATAGGAAGAAGCATAATGAATTCTATGAATTTATAAAAATTACATTTCAAAAACTTTTTTATTATTAAATAGCATTTCAATAACTTTTTCATTAAATATGAAATATGTACTAGTAAAGTAAAAAATGGACTTTAATTCATATCAGCCTTTTCCTTAAGATTAAAACAGCCTCTTTAAAACTAAAATAAAACATTATTCAAGAAACCAAGTAATTTCAAAATTAAATTTTGGTGTTAGTCTTCAAAAGTGATTCTTCTTTCTAGATCCATTCTTATTGGATTGATGTTGTTAAGAATTACAAACAATTATTTCATCCTTTTTTGTGTATCGCGGGTATTTTTCTGAAGTCGGTTTTTAAAATTTTTTTTTATATTTAATATTTATAATTTTTTACCGGCCTCTTAACCCCAACTTCCATCCAATTATAGTGTGTTTTATATTTTATGAAAACAAAACTATTTTTTTTTCATCTTAGTCGGTGCGTGAATAATAACAATCAAGTGGAAAAATTAATCTACCAAGAGGCGGAATAACAAGCCCAAATCCGTCTTAAAACACCTCTGAGGCTGGAGTGGAATCTTGGTAGTTATTTTTATAAAAGGAAGAAGTGAACCAAAATTCAATGTGATTCTGCGCAGACACAAAAAAATAAGTTTAATAAAAGAAACTAAATAAATTTTAAAAAGCAAAAGTAAAAAGAAAAAGGTGCGCAAAAGCAAACTTGAAGTTTATGAGCAGGCCAAATAGGCAAACGGAATTTGATCCAAACAGATTTAAATTAACTACAGGAGCAATGGCAAACCAACAGGAGTTAAACATCTTGATGCAATCTCCCCAACAACAACAATTGAGAGACATAATAAATCATCAACAACAACGGCAACCACAGCAAAATAATGCATTCAGACTTACACCTGACCAGATTTTGACCCATCTCCGGCGCTTGAAATCATTTGATGGAAAGGAAGACTATGGATTAATCGAATTCATCAAGTCCGCAGAAGGTGCCATAAGCCTGTGTCGTGATCCTTATCTCAAACAATATGCCATTCGTATTGTTATGAACGAGAAAATAATAGGCGAACCTAAAAATGTATCCAGTGGCTAGGAGAAGATGCGACGTGGGAAGAAGTAACAACAGAGCTGAAGCTGCATTTTCGCCCCAGGAAAGACTATGCTGAGCTGATAAATGATTGTAGGTAGGAACTTTGTTAGCATGGCAACATTGAAGCTACTTCTGTTTGATGTCAAAATAGACATACGGGGAAATTTTCTGAAAGGTTAAGTCTTTTATGTTGAAGTGTATTATTCTGTCGAAGAAGAAAGATATTGTGAAATAAAGTATTTTGTTTGCTGTAAAGATAAAGTGTTTAATTTAACAAACTTTAAGTGAGCTATTTACGGTTGTTAAGAAAATTAATTACCAATTAAACGAGTTATATAATTTTGAAAACGTAGATGATAGGCCAACGCTATAGTAATATATACGCCTAGTAATAATGATAAGCTTCTTGCAGGGATTGTTTTAGAAAAATTAGACGGTTTGGTTAGAAGTAATGTTACAAAGAATCTCTCTTTAATCGAAATATATAATAAGTTTTCCGAGCTAAGATTACTTGATGATGAACGAGTAATAAATTTCAATCATAGAAAGTCCAAACATTATTTAAGAAATAATGGTCGAGATTGTAGTGGCCGTGTAGAACAGAACCACTATAAGTTCACACAAGCCACTGCAATCGAAACCGATCAAATATCGGCTAGATCGATATATTAAAAACGCCTAGATCACCGATCGGTGATCTATCCCGTTCTTCCGACTTCCTATGTACTTCACTGCTAGCAAGAAAGTCTAAGGTGCATATCGCCGGCTCACATCGAAAATTAAAATATTAAAATAAATAAGTTAATAAGATAAATAATAAAATCTATAAATAGGTTAACTAAAAAAATATTAAAATAAAGTTTTACGTTCAAAGAACCAAAGTGATTTTAATTTAACAACTACTATAAGATCAAAGCTCGAAACCAAGAATTCACACAGATAGGAACTATCACAACAACCATAATACTAAAAATGGGTTCATATAAGTTAACACCATGAATAAAAACATCACACGGCGATTTTCTAAGAAACCCCCAGCCGCAAATGCAATTGAGTGCTGACCAAGCGTCTGCACTTGAAACAAACATTTCACTAGAATTTAGACCATAAGATCTTATAAGAAAGATTCAATTACACTAAGTAAGATATAATAAGAATTTTGATTAAAATATTTGCCTAAGAAATAAATTTGTTAAGGAAGAAATGTCAGTTTAGTAGTTGCAGTCGAGAATTAAAGACGTAAAAATAAATTTTAAAGTTTAACTCAAAAAAAGCGTTTTAATTTTCTTAACTTATATAATTCCGAAAGACCTAATAGCAGTAGGAGTTACACTCACAGAAATGACAATAGCAATATGCGAAATAATAATAATTCTAATTTTCAAAAAAATAATTACCAAACTCGTAGGAATATTGAATATAAATCCAGTAGAACAAATTTTAATAATAGATCTGATAATTATAGAAATAGGAATAATAATAATTATAATACTGGTCTCTTACAACGATAATAACGATATAGAACCTATGGAGATAGGTACGATTCAAACTCAAAATTTTCCGATGAAGCCTCAAAATCTAAGCTACCCATAGTAAGACTTACAATAGGAAGTCATATTTTGAGGTGTTTAATTGATACCGGATCAGAAGCCAACCCGATATATTCCAAAATTTATCGATATCCTCAAATGCATGAGAAGGAAATCGAAAAGCAAATTGCAGATATGCATTCGTTGGTTATTTTTATTTTGCAACATCCATTAAATTTATTTTATTGAAATGTTTTTTTGTAAAAGTGTGAATTATTTTTGAAAATGTAAGATTGTGAACCCATGACAGATTGTAGTTTACCACAATAAAGAGTTCAGTTGTACAGGCCGCGCGAGTTATAGATAAGACAATTTGTTATAACAAAGATCCACCGGATGTGTATGAAATACCATCCCGACCAAAACCTATGGCCTGGTAAAGGCATTAGGAATTATCCCCAGAAGGAAAATGACACCGTCATTTTCTGATAAGCTTAAGCTGCATGAAAACCGTGAGAAACATTTTCGTTAAATGAGAATGGATCTCAAGGTTTTAATAAAATGCTTTAATGCACTTTTAGCATCTAAGATTCACTTAGAAATTAGAGGTAAGAAATGTTTTTTAAATTAATATAACAGTTAGTTAGGAATAAACCACCAACTCGGAAGGTACCTTAAAATCCGTTCTCGATAATAAAGCTTTTTTTTATATATTTTTAAATTAAAGTTGTGTTTTAATTATTGTAGATAGTTTTCAAAGATTGGGACATATTGTTTACAGTGTTTCGCCGGTTATTTTCTGTCGGTTGTTTTATTTTCTTTTAATCGATTTTCTTATTCACAACACTAGTGAAAAAACATATCTCGCGTGTTTTCTTTATCTGGTGGCCTCAAAGTTTATTTCTATTCATCCACGTAATCTAACAGGTTATGGGCCCAGCAACTTACGATAACTATAAAAAGGAGACATCAATATTAAATTGGCGTCAATATTTTCCATAATTTTTGGAATTTTAGGTACAAAATAAATAATTCAATATTGCATCATGTCAGAACCATCAAAAGGTACAATTTACAAAATTGAATGATGACAACTACCAGATTTGGAGATATAAAATGGAGCTCTTATTGATTAAAGAGGACTTGTGGACAGTTGTAGATGATCAAGTACCAACAGGTCCAACATTACTGGAGGCTTGGAATAAAAAAGATGGTAAGGCACGTGCATTTATTGGTTTAGCTGTAGAGGACGATCAAATAATCCATGTCAGAAACAAAACATCGGCAAAGGAAATGTGGACAACATTGCAGGAATATCATCAGAAATCGACACTATCAAACAAAGTTCGAGTTCTAAGACGGTTATGTCGAATGATATTACCTGAAGGTGGAAACATGCAGACACATCTAAACGGTATGGATGAATGTATGAACCAATTGACATCATTGGATGAACCAATTGCCGAAATTTTATCAGTCGCATTATATTTATCAAGTTTATCTGAAAGTTAATTGGTTAACCGAAATAGATAAGATTAATAAACAACACGAACTTCACAAACGGCAAGCGGATAAATTTTATAGTCTAAAGAGGATGTTTCGCAGCGAGCTCAAAAACATCCTGATATTGAAGCCATCACCTTGGACTATCAAAAAAACCTCCCTTTGCCCAATGTAACTACAAATGATGTCTATTACAAAAGTCAGCTTAGCTTCTACAGTTTTAATATGCACGTCCTTTCGAACAAGCGATCAATTTGGTATACGTACGACGAGACTGTAGGCAAAAAAGGTGCTGACGACAACTAGATGCAAACGTAAAACATCTAATCATTTTTTGTGACTCATGCTCGGGCCAAAATAAAAATTTTACCATGTTCAGATTCGTCCACGGTCACGATCACGATCAAGAAGAGATTTGATATAGTTAAAATCATCTTTCCCATAAGGGGTTACTCTTACATGGAAAGCGACAAAGTCAGGTCATTAGTCAACCAAAAAACTCGCACAGAACTCCCTAATGATTGGAATGAGGTGATAAAGTCTAGCAGGGTTAAACCGTTTCCCTTTGAAGTAGTCCCCTGCACTCATGAATTATTTAAAAACTGGACAGCTTTCCTAGCTCCTGCTTAAGCTATGTACAGACCAAGCAAATGCAAACGAATGAACATGTGGCCACATGTTCTTATCATATTTTTGTTTGTACAAAAGTCAAGCGCATGGTAACAAACGAACGGACGAACGAACGAATGCAGTGTGTACGGACTGCAAATAGCAAACGAACGAATTTGAACTGTTTGCTTGGATTCGGAACTCATATAAAATTTGCGCACATTTGATCGTTCGTTCGCTCGAGTTTGTGGAACAAATTTGTTATATGTAGACGAATTTCAAACCGAAAAAACGAATCCGTTTGAGTTTCTCTATCTTCCGCCATAAATGGATAGCTCAAACACATGTGTTGAAATTTAGTTCAGAGTGCGATAGTTGTGTAAAATAAATGTAGGTAAATTTAGTATTTTTTCCCTTGGGTAAGTTCAATTTCGTTTAAATTTAGTCCTTTAGATTGAAATGATGGATTCCAACAACGAAATCATTTTTAAATTGATTGAAGAATATAAAGCCGAACCGTGTTTATGGGATCCTACTAATGGAAATTATAAAATTACAAAAAAAAAATATGATGCTTGGCTAGAGATTGCGGAAAGCGTAAAATGCGAAGTAGACGAAGTGAAGAAAAAAAATGAATTCCTTACTTACGTCTTTTAGAAGGGAAAGGCAAAAGGAAAGATATGTAAAATCTGGGAGCGGATTAAATGAAAAGTATAAATCAACCTGGGTCGCCTTCAAAAGTATGTCGTTTTTGTTAGATAAATTTTTGCCTAAGGAAACTAGAGATACTGCTTGCGGACAGGTAAGAAAAATTGTACATTTTTAAAAAGCTGTATTCGTTTTAAAGTCTGTATTATATTATTAGAATTATAAATAGATTATATGTAATTGTCTTGCCATGGTACTCCTCCAGAAGAGGCAAAAAATTCGGCATAATCTCTTCTAATTTCTTCAAAATTTTGAGTACTCTTTCGAGGTATTTTCCGAACAGAAGTAAAGGACGCTAGTTTCTCAGAATCATTTCGCCAGCTTCCAGGAATTATTACTCCTTCCGATTCTCTATCAAATGTTCCATGGGGAGTATACAGATTTCTAGACGAAATACTTCTCCTTAAGAAATTGTGGGGGTATACACAAGTTGTTACTACTAAAGTCGCATTTTCTGGTTCTAAAAGAATTGGTCGCATTTTTCGACAATCCGACGAGCTCTTGAAAGCCTGTAGTTAAATATTCGCTCAAGTGATCCTTTCACATGGTTTCCACTAAAGGCAATATGTGATATTTCAAAGGAAATGCATCATCAGCGTACTAGTAGTGGACTTATAATTAAAATAGTCACTTCCTGAATGAAAAGATGCTTGTATAATGCAGTGTTTGCCGTCAATTGAGCCCAGACAGTTATTAAAATTCCACTTCTCTTCATATGCCTTGGCAATTTCAATCCATTCTTCTGAAGTATTAGACATCTGAAATTTATGAAAAATATATAGGGGAGACCGGGGCTTCAATTAACAGAGGTAAGTATTAACAAGCGAATATCTAACAAACTATAAACAGCACATAAATAGCGATTCATGGAATTTGTCTCGTGACAGCGCTGTGCAGGTTGAGATTCGTCAGTTTCGCTTAGTAAGTTGCGTGAGCGAGTTGTGTGATGTGCATGTATTTTGACAAGGTAACGAACTTTTTCCATTTTACAATTTTTTGATTTACGTGTTGCATATTTGATGATATTTTTTGTTTAGTAGATAGTAGCTCGTTTTATTCTTAATAATGCTACATAAATTTAATAACGCTAACGTAAACTGTTTCGTCATAATAATTTATTTTATTGAAAAAGTATCCATGGGGTTAAAAGTAACAAAACATACGGGGCATAAAGTAACATGTTAATTTTTACCCCATATGTGGGGTTAGTATTTACAGTATAAGTTAACACCATGAATAAAAACATCTCACGGCGATTTTCTAAGAAATCCCCAGCCGCAAACGCAATTGAGTGCTGACCAAGCGTCTGCACTTGAAACAAACATTTCACTAGAATTTAGACCATAAGATCTTATAAGAAAGATGCAATTACACTTAAGTAAGATTTAATAAGAATTTTGATTAAAATATTTGCCTAAGAAAAAAATTTGTTAAGGAAGAAATGTCAGTTTAGTAGTTGCAGTCGAGAATTAAAGACGTAAAAATAAATTTTAAAGTTTAACTCAAAAAGCGTTTTAATTTTCTTAACTTATATACCTATGGATGCTATGTTCTTGTGCATTCACCGCGGTACCTAATTATTTATTTTAAATGGTTCAGCATGAGGACTTATAAGCGAAAAACTACTCGAGGCATGACTTCGCTGGCGGTCTACGAGTCAGCTGCTTTAGAAATAATGGAGAAGAAGAGAAACTACAGGGAAGTAGCCACAGAATTTCAAATCTGTCACGTTATGCTCTTCAAGTTTGTGAAAAAGAAGAAAGCAGGAGTTCCAGTAGAAGTGGGCTACAAAAAGACCCGGTTAGTATTCACCTCTGAGCAGGAGAAAAAAATATCAGATTATTTATTAAAGTGCTCCAATATTTATTTCGGGCTGCTACCTACGGAAGTAAAAAAACTAGCCTACCAGTGTGCTGCTTTTTACAAAATCCAGAATTTGCCAGAATCATGGAAGGTTAAGAAAATGGCGGGAGATGACTGGTTTACGAATTTCATGAAAAGAAATGCATTGTTGTCGATTAGAACCCCTGAAGCGACAAGTTTAAGTAGGGCGACAACCTTCAATCGAACAAATGTGCAGGCATTTTTTAAAAAATACAGATCTGTGTTAGAAAGATACAAACTGAGCCCATCCCGGATTTGGAACATGGATGAGACGGGTGTAACTACAGTGCAAAAGCCAAAGAAAGTAGTTGCTGGAAAGGGCATGAAGCAGGTCGGTGCCGTGACATCCGCCGAACTAAACAGCACCACGAACACACGTTTACTCAACACGACAGAGCAGGCAAACTAAACAAGCTAGAGCGATGGCAAATATATCAATGGAGAGGGGAAGGATGCCGAGAGAAGGGAAAGGGAATTTCAAGGTCGCAGGGTTACCACAATCGCGGCAATATAGTCTCATTACTTAATTGTCACACCTCGTACTTTGGTAGTTATAACTCGACAGTAGTTAAACCAAAAAGATCTGCGAAGAACAAAAGAAACAATGTAGACCTGACGCCATCTGTTGAACCTTGCCAACTGTATGCTGGACGCGTTTTACTGAAACATCCAAAGTTCTGTGACCTACAACATCTTGCTACATTTTGTGAAAATCCTGAAGCAAAATTGTTTTATACGCAACTACCCAAAGAAGACCCGAAGAATTGCAACCAAATGGAATCAGATGACGAATATTTCGATGAATGGGAAGCGCCTTGTTGTATCCTCCATACATTGTAGCATACATTCCCTACATTGTAGCATTATATATTGTAAACGGACCCCATGATCGGGAAAGTATCAAATATCTTTTTTCAAACAATACTTCCTTTCATATGCAACGTAAACAAATTCAATTAACAAATTGAAACATAAACATTTTCATACAATGCATTTCATGAGCAACGCAAACATTTCTCATGCAATGCATCGCAACGATATTTTCTTATATACTTTTCACATGAAAAGCGCTGACTAGGCGACTTTTTCCTGATCATGCGAGCCGTGGTTTAGGTGACAAAGACTGTGAACTGATTTTAAAGAATCAGTTCTCGTTGAGCCACCAATTAATAAAGTCGGGAAGTATTACAAGAAGTTTTAATAAATCTTTTGTTATGAAGTTTAAATAAATGAAAATAGTGAAGTTCGGGTTTTTATTTGTATATTGTTCCACATTCCCAATTGTCGACCAACGGGGCTCAACATTTTTGGTGGCAGCGGTGGGATTCCACGCGGTGGACCAAGTAAATTTCTTTTAATTTTCGTATTGTGCAGCATCTTTACTCATTTCTTTCAACACACGGATCAGCACAGTCAACGTTTTTATTTTATCCAGCCAGTCAACTCTTTAATTCATTCTGTGCATCTTTAATCATATTTAGTGATCCAACAACATCCAATACTTGGAATCTTGCATCTTTAATCATATTCAGTGATCCTTCAGCATCCAATACTTGGAATCTTGCATCATTAATACATTTAGTGATCCTACTTCATCCAATACTTGGAATTTATGTTCGTCAGTTTGATGCGTTGACGGTCATCTTTACTTTAATAAACCTTTTTGCATCAATTAACGTTTTTTCACCTTAACATCGCGCTTATCAACACTGCTGTGCAATCTTCTACTTTTATACTATACTATAACTATTCAAGGAGTCATCCAACATCGGCTCATAATGTGTAATTGTAAGTAGCTTTAATTAAAATACAATTTTTATATATTTAGAATTTGATGTGATAGTACTTTTTAAAATACATTTTTTAAATCTATATACATGTGGTGCAAAGTGGTGTAGTTGTGTCGCATACCGCCGAAGTCGGAAAAATTTGTTATTCAAATTAATAAAAATAATAATAATTATATAATTCCCAAAGTTTTACAAAGTTGAAGACGAATTTTAACAACTAACAACAGAATTAACAACAGAATGATTGATTTTAGTTATTCTTTTGTTACAAGCCCGTTTTGCTTGCAGAACCACCGAACTAGCTTGTGATGATACAAAAAAAATATGTTTTAGGATATTTTCGTGGGGAAAACCCAACTAAGTCCATAAGTTTACCCACAAAAATTGATATATGTATTTCTTCTTATAAATAGTATATGTATTTTAATTTTCACGTTATAAGTTTAAAGGCAATAGATAAACAAAGCAAATAACGCAATTCGGTATAAGAAATCAATATTAGAACGGAAGTTACGACTTGCTAAACTTTCTTTTTTAAATTGTGAAAATTTCATTTTTTGGACTAAGTTGGTTTTTATCCGAGGGTCTTCAATTTATTAAAACAAAACTAATTTTTTTTCTTCTTACGTTGCGTGAATAATAACAATCAAGTGGAAAAAATAATCTACCAAGAGGCGGAATAACAAGCCTAAATCCGTCTTAAAACACCTCTGAGGCTGGAGTGGAATCTTGGTAGTTATTTTTATAAAAAGAAAAAGTGAAAAAAATTCAATGCGATTCTGCGCAGACACAAAAAAAATAAGTTTAATAAAAGAAACTGAATAAATTTTAAAAAGCAAAAGTAAAAAGAAAAAGGGGCGCAAAAGCACACTTGAAGTTTATGAACAGGGCAAATAGGCAAAAGGAATTTTATCTAAACAGATTTAAATTAACTACAGGAGCAATGGCAAACCAACAGGAGTTAAACATCTTGATGCAATCTCTCCAACAACAACAAGCTTAAATACAGCAATTGAGAGACATAATAAATCATCAACAACAACGGCAACCACAGCAAAATAATGCATTCAGACTTACACCTGATAAGTTGTGATCCCGGGTAGCTAAAGAAGCGAATTAAATAGTGGAAAAAAAAAGAAAAGTAAAAGACTTGTGGTTATTGTAAATGGGAAGAGCTTCGAAGGCTGAAGATCATTTACCGAAGACAAAAAAACCACGTGGAAGACCCCCAAAGACAGTTAAATATATAACAATATACACACCTGGACAATAAAATAGGTACATTGCCTTAAAATATTCTTTCATGTTAATATTAGCCTTAGCTTCACTTATTTCTATAACGTTTTACTGCCAAAACAAAATAATGAATATGGCAACCCTATTCTAAAACGTACAAACCAAAATATTCGGGAAATTGTTGGAATTTTAAAATTTTATAACGGTTTTCGAATTTGATGTGGACATTAAAATAGGTACAGCGTTGTTTTGTTTGCAATAAATAGTTAAAAGTGGTTCAAAAAGATTTTTAAGGTATTTATTATTGCATAAAGACTGTTTTTTTATTAATTTTTGTCTTATAATAGAGGTTGTTTTATAAATTCTAGTTATAAAAATGGGTAGAAAGCCACATTGCACCCAAGAGGAGAAGCGTCTTGTTCGGAGGTTAAGGGAGGAGGGTGAAACGATTCGATCTATAGCAAAATTATTGAGTCGGAGTGCTAATTTCGTTTGCAACGCTCTGAAACCAGAAAAAGACGAAGAACTTCGTGGAAAAGCGAAAAAAACTTCTCCAAGGACAGACCAAAGAATACTAATATTAGCGAAAATGGACCCATTTCGGTCTTCCAGAAATATTGCTGCGGAGATTGGCAACGTGGTGAGTTCCCGCACTATACGGCGAAGATTAGTGGATGCAAATCTACCCGGACGAATTGCCAGGAAAACTCCCCTGCTAAAACACAAAAACTTCAAGATGAAGATAAATTTTGCTAAAGCCCACCTATCCTGGTCCGGGCCGGAAGGTCAACGGAAATGGCGCAACGTTCTTTGGAGCGATGAAACAAAAATTAATTTGTTTTCCAATGACGCTCAAAGGAATGTTCGTCGTCCCAAAGGAAAAGAATTCCATTCATCTTACACGAGAAACACTATTAAGCATGGCGGTGGGAATATAATGGTTTGGGGCTGTTTCTCGTGGAACGGGGTAGGTCCAATACATCGAATAACGGATACCATGACCAGATTTGAATATTTGGACATAATGAGGAATGTCATGTTACCCTACGCAGAGGAAAACATGCCGCTAGTTTGGAAGTATCAACAGGATAATGATCCTAAGCATACTTCCAAACTAGTCACAGATTGGTTTGCTCAGCAAAATGTCCCCTTAATGAATTGGCCAAGTCAGTCTCCTGATTTGAACCCAATTGAAAATCTATGGGGACATTTAAAAAATAACCTGGCGAAACACACTTTTCGTAACAAAGAGCAATTATGGATTTCTGTGCAAACAATTTGGAACCAAATACCCATTGAAATGTGCCAAAAACTTATTTCCTCCATGCCCAGAAGAGTGGAAGCTGTACTAAAAAATTTTCATTTGTACCTATTTCATTGTCCAGGTGTGTACGTGAAAAGTCCGATGGAGTATATCCAAAAAGTCGAAAAATTGAATTTGGAAGGTACTAACCTATCCGAAAATTGGAGGACTTTTTGGCAACTGGATAAAAAATCGGAACAAGTGAAAATAGCGGTGTTTCTTAATGCTATTGGGCCAGAAGGGGTTGAGGTATTCAATTCATTCAACCTGACCAGCGAACAAAGGAAAAACTACAAGGAAGTAGTAAAATCGTTCGAGGATTTCTGTAAGCCAAAAAGAAATGAAACCTATGAAAGTTTCCTGTTCAACAAAAGAAATCAGGAAGAAGGGGAACCCTTTGACAGTTTTTTGATGGACATGAAGAAAATTATTAGAAATTGTGGATACGGTGAACAGGAACAGCGCATGCTGCGGGATCGCATCGTCATGGGAACAGCAGGCACACATCTACAAAAGAAACTACTGGAAACAACGGAATTAACGCTACAGAAAGCAATTGAAATAGCACGCGCGGCGGAGGTGACTAAATTACAAACAGAACATCTGCGAGGAAGTGGATCGTCAGTAAACATGGTAACTAACGTTCCAAATAAGAAAAAAGATGTATCATTTACTAATAGAAAAAATGAAATTAATTTTAGGTTACAAAAAAACGATGTCAATAGGAATAAGAACAATGATAGCTTTAGGAAGATGTCAAAAAATTGTAAATACTGTGGGCAAACTCACGACAAAAATAAATGTCCAGCATACAACCAAACATGCAACAGATGTTATAGTAAGCATCACTTCGCTGTCGTATGTAAATCGAAGCAGTCAAAACAGGTGCGTGAATTAAAATTAAATACAAATTATAAAAGTAGTGACGATGAAATGTTTGTAAATGAAATAACGGATAGCATGTTACGGAAAAAAATATCATGGTATGAAATGATAAAAATAAATGGAAAAGTGTTAAAAGTCAAACTTGGGTTCGGATGTGAATGCATTGCCTTTTGAAATTTATAGAACAATGAAGCCATTGGAAATAGAGAATTCGGGGATGAATTTACTAGCTTATGGGGAGAAGGAGTTAAAAGTTGTAGGATGTGCAAAATTTGAATGCACTGTGACAAATACGTCAAAATTAGTTGAATTTGTTATTACAAATGAGAGGGCGGAACCAATTTTAGGACTAGAATTATGTTTAGAATTCAATCTAATTAAACGAGTGAACACCCTGAGCACGTTCATGACAAAGGAAGCGCTATTGCATGAATATACCCAATTAAATTTATAAATGATAAAATATCAAAAAGAATTAGACATCTTTCTCACAACCGTAATAACAATAATAATCAAAACGATCAAGATAGAAAAAACTTCATCGTCTTACCTTTTCACTCCTTAACTTATAAACCACTTTCAAATGTTTTCAAAGAATTTCAAACTGAAACAATCTTCAAAAATAACAACAAATTAGATTCAATAGTTAAGAAAGGGAAAGATATACTTTCCATTTCTAGACAACACAATGTCATTTATAGAATTGATTGTAAGGATTGTGATTTTATGTATATTGGACAAACAAAAAGAGCCTTGGAAACAAGGCTGAAAGAACACAGATCTAACATAAACCAAGATCCAGACAGGTACAACGCGATTACTTTGCATAGGCTAAACAATGACCATGATATGAAGTGGGATTGTCCCAAAATATTGGATTTTGAGCCATATAAATTCAAAAGAGATATTTCGGAAATGGTACACATTAAACTTAACAAAAACACCTTAAATGTACAATGTGAAACGGATAAACTCAGTGACATTTACGATTCGATACTATAAAATACTTCATTTAACGATACTTTCAGCAAGTTACCGTTCAGTTAAGTACCTTTTTTAAAATAATTTTATAATTGTCTTTAAGGATTTTAGTATTGATTGTAAATTTATATGTCAACACTATCGATATCATCATCACACTATTCCAGTTATAAATGTATACATCATTTATTTCTTTTGTCTGGGTATTTGTTTTGACTTCTACGGTATCAATTTCTGTTTCTATATTCATCCACTAGTTATCTACTTTTTTGTATTGTTTTAATTTGACGTTGACTCCAGTGTTTTTAGTGTTAAGAATTTTAATTATATTAATTTTGACACAAGACCTGAGTTAAAAATTATAATGTAAATCCAATAGAAATAGGTTAGTGCAATAGTTTATTTTTTACTATTAGTATTGTGCATTATCTCGATGATTCTTTTTGTAGTTCTGAAGATGGTCTGAAACCACAGAACCGAAACGTCTACTATTACCTGTAATAAAAATAAATAAAAAAATGTTTTTGACAATTTTGAGAGTCTCCTTCATAAACCCCGGTCGATAAACGAAACATAAGTTTGGAGATTCGCAGACGTTAAAATAATCACCTTCCTTTTGTTGTTGGGACTCGACCATTAACAAATCAATCGTTGTTCCGTTTTCTCTCCTTATAATACCAAGTTCAAGGCCAACTTTAGAAATCAGGTGAGTACCTTATTCAGAGCATTGATTTCATTTTTTTACACATACATATATATTTTCTCTCGCTTTTATTTGGTGATTTGGTGAAGTTTAATTCCCCAACAATTTTTCTCGTTATTTTTCAATTGGCAAGCAGCAATTCGATAATTGCTTAATTAATAACTGTAGCTTACAACGTTGATGAGTTGGTGAATCAGGTGAACACTGATGAATTCAAATTATAGTTTACAACGTTGTTGAGGATGTGTAATAAATTTTGGGTGGATGTTCATTTTGCGTCGATTTGAATTTATAACATATTATATATCTTTTCTTTCATTGAATTAATTTTGTTGTTGAATTTTAAACTAACTAACTGAATTAACTAACCCTAAAAATTATATTATATAATCATTTTAATTTGCAGAATTATTGAAATTTTTGAATTCACGTTTAATATTATGAATTGATTGAAGTTATTAAATAAAATTGAATTGTTCTAATTGAATTTATACTCTTTTATTCAGGTCTTCGGCAATTAGAAGCCAAATTCGTCCGATGAATTCCTTTATTTTCTGAGGTTTTTGATACAAAAATAGGTATCATGAACTCCAGCGGAATGACAAAAGTCGGCCATAATCTCTCCGCGAGAAATTGTTGACGGAGGTTCACGGAAGGGTGCGGTTTTGTGTTCAATTTTGTTTTTGTTTTTTTGTTTGTTTTGGTGTTTTAAAAAGTGCGTATATTGAAATGGCAAAAACAGCAAGTAACCAACAATACGAAAAATTAGTGCGTTTATTAGTAGAAAGGCCAGATGTAGCCTAGGGGTTTACATCAAAAGGCAAAGAAAATGTTAACTCCTTTTGGGATAATTGTGCTAAGGAATTGAACGCATTAGGTCCGACAATAAGGGATGGCCATGCTTGGAGGAAGGTACATCAAATTGTTTAATTAATACTCATTTATTAAATATGAATAAAATGTCCTTTTTTCTAAGGTTTGGACGGATTATAAAAGTTATATTAAAAAAAAATTAGTGCACAACAAGAAGGAAGTTAATTGCACGGGAGGCGGACAAAATAAAATGCACTCTTTTTCCGACTTAGAAGAATCAGCTACCGTAGCCCTTAGGACATAGCGGCTACCGGTGAAAATTAACAAATGACCTCCCCAATCCACCAAAAAATTTTGTCGGTTCATCTACCAAACACCCTGTAGATATACGGGGAAATTTTTTGAAAGGTTTAGTCTTTTATGTCGGAGTGTATTATTCTGTCGAAGAAGAAAGATATTGTGAAATAAAGTACATATTTTGTTTGCTGTAAAGATAAAGTGTTTAATTTAACAAACTTTAAGTGAGCTATTTACGGTTGTTAAGAAAATTAATTACCAATTAAACGAGTTATATAATTTTGAAAACGTATATGATAGGCCAACGCTACATACGTCTAGTAATAATGATAAGCTTCTTGCAGGGATTGTTTTAGAAAAATTAGACGGTTTGGTTAGAAGTAATGTTACAAAGAATTTCTCTTTAATCGAAATATATAATAAGTTTTCCGAGCTAAGTTACTTGATGATGAACGAGTAATAAATTTCAATCATAGAAAGTCCAAACATAATTTACGAAATAATGGTCGAGATCAAAGCTCGAAACCAAGAATTCACACAGATAGGAACTGTCACAACAACCATAATACTTAAAATGGGTTCAGGGAAAGGAAACTGGTTACCGTATGTTTAGTTGCCGATTGTTCACCTTATCACTGATGCGTAGTGATAAAAGGATAAAACCTGTGTCGACAATTAAACCTACCAGTTGTGCCCAGTGAATGTAGATCACCTTGACTGGTTATGCAATGATAATAATGATCGTGCAATTAATATTCTAGGTTGACTTAGAAATGAGAACAGCTTTGATTTAGTGTAAAAAAAAATAAAATCTTTATTCATTAAATTTGTTCCTTAGATGTAACAAAAATTAATTAGTATTTTTGGTTTTTAAAGTGGTATCACAACACTTTGCATATGTTATTTCCACTTTCACCAATATGGCATATGTGGAAGAACCTTCACAATCTGCTGTGTAGTACCATGTAGTAAGATATTATTATTGTTAATCAATTTAGTTTTGTTTTACTTAAACCAATTTCCAACACCTTTTCCTTTACTTTAATCAAACATGCATTTACTTCTCAAATTTCACCAGTTGTTCTGGCATGCATGAAAATACTCACAATGTTTGATTTTTTTATCTTTTAGTTTTTATTTCTAATTGATTGTACTAATTTAATACTTTGAACTGCTTTCAGCATATACAATTTTTTCACCTAATGGCATATAAATTGTGGTTGCACTGAAAACTCTATCGACGAAAGAGGCTGAGTCCTTGTTGGTACCCGCTTTATATATCCTAGAAAGTGGTACTTAGGCGAACTGCATTACCAAAGTCCACAAATTTTCGTATATCCTCATATCCAAAATATTCCTTGAAATAATTATTTTCATTAATTTTCTAAAATTATTTTCAGCATTTTTCATATATATACGTAATTTTATATTTTTCTTTTTCTAATATTTTTATTAATTTCGAAAATGCATATAATTCATATTTTATCAACTTCCGCCATCCATTTTTACATAATTATTTTTTATCTCGTTCTGTTTTTACATAATTAGTTTCTCTTTCACTCTTATTAGCCTTATGTAAAAACTATCTTTTTTACAATATATTTTTAAATAGACTTCTATCGTTTTTTTATGGCAGTTCCATTGAATTCGTCGTAAAAAATAACATAATACGACGAAGTTTTTTCATGCGTTTGACGTTTAATTCGCCGGTAAAGTTTCGTGCGCGCGCCGCGATTGTTTTTTTTTCATAGTTTTACCTGTTTTTGTCACTTTATCAGGTAAGTTATAAGTGTTTTAGGTGCAGGTAGTGTTTGTGTAGTGTTTTCAATGTTTAAATTATGCAATTATGTACAAATCGCAGGAAATCGGGTTTGTGTACATACATAACCTATCTTCTCGGTTTTGTACTTTAATTTTGCCCTTTTTTGTTGTTAATACTTATTAAAGTACTGAAATGTATTACTTTGTGTATTATACGTTTATTTTATGTTGTATTTAAAGTTAATTAGGTGTTTTTTCTTGTTGTTGTTATTTTCGTTCTTCATGTATTGTTGTTGTTGTGCATATACGAATTCGTGTTTGTTGTTTTTGTAATGTTGAAAATTGGTTTTTATGTTACTACTTAATTTATTTTGTTTAATTCATTACTCTAATTTTATTTGTTTCTTTTTAGGTATTATATTCAGGTAAGTATATGTATCAGGTTTTTGATATGTCATTTTTATTAATACATTTTTTTCTTTTTAGGTTTATACATTACATATTCAAAAAAAATTAAAATAAAATAAGAAAGGAAAATAAAATATACATAGTTATAGATACTTTGGTGAGTTTCTTTTTTTTATGAAAAAAAATTTAAATTTAATGTGTTTAGCCCTATTTACTGCGCTGGGGCTAAACACCGTAAGCATTGGTTCTAGAACTAGTGCCTGTTTTACTAGGCTGCATTACTTCCCATAGAAAATTTGAGTATTTGTAAGTAATCAAAGAACTAGTTACCTACTGCATTACTTTCGCAAAATAGTGATGGAGTTGGTAAGTAGTTAGTTATTCTTTCATAAATGAATTTATAAAGCTTTTCTTTTCATTGGCTGAAATCGGCCAGATTGTGAAATTCAAAGTTATGGAATTCGTCTTGTAATGAGCAGGTATTTCTTTCCCTCATTACCTTTCGTTACCCTTTTTCTGTGCTGAAAGAAAAGCATCATACAACTGCAAGTGCCATTCCTAGAATGCGCACAAGTCTCCAAATTCGCCAGCAGTTCCACAGGAAAGACGGTCTGGAAAGTCAATACGAGTTTCCGCCGAAAATCTATCACACGGGCAATGCACAAACATTCCAAAGTGCAACCTTTGGCCGTGATCAATAAATGATGACCCGGCCAATTCCTCCAACGTGCCATGAATGCTTCGTGCACATTTTCTATTCCCCCCAATTTCTCGATCGCATAGGTGATCGACGCTTCCCCTCTTTTCATGAGAACTGTTACATTTACGCGTGTAGCATGAGCTTTTCCCATAACCGGGGAAAGCTCTACGTATAATTTTGATAGACCGGAAAATCTTCCGGTCAACCTCCAAACCAAAATATTGAAATTGGTGGGGTAATAAAATATGAAGAACCGGAGGTCTGATGTTTTAGGAAGGATCGAAGAAATGGCAGTTGAGACCCAACTGCAAGGGTGTTCATAACAATATTTGTTATGTATTTTTTTAATTAAATGTTATGAAAAAAATATGATTTTTATTAATTAAAATAATAAGTGAAGATCAAATAAATAAATAATAAAAACATAAGTGAGAAAGTAAAGGTGGTCTAATTTGTTTAGTAAAAGTCGGATTACATAAAACCATAACAGGGGTTGGTGACCTACGCCATTGGCTAGTACGCCCAATCCCTTGTAGTGCCAGTAACCCAAAAAACGGCGCTACAAAATATTGGCGCAGCCGGTATTCCCTACGCAGCCAACAACAAAAAAAGAAAAGTTTGGCATAGTAAGCAGTACTAAAGACCTGGAAGAACACCTACAACTTTAACCCCTCTAGGACAGGTACCAGAGTTGTGGAGGTGCAACGATCCCAAGGACGAAAGCAAGGGACAACCAACATCAATCAGCTGAGCAGCAAAAAATTAAACAGCGAAAGCAATAAAATGGAAACAGACTAGGAAGTAAAAATCATCAAGGAGCGACTTCAAAAACTAGAAAAGGAAATCGCAGCCACCACCGATGACAGCGACACCGTCGATTTCACCGTATATGTCACCTTGAAGGAAAGGCAACAGAGCCTTACCAGCTGAGCAGAAAAAAATTAAACAGCGAAAGCAATACAATGGAAACAGACCAGGAGGTAAAAATCATCAAGGAGCGACTTCAAAAACTAATAAAAATAAAATAAAATGGAAACAGACCAGGAGGTAAAAATCAAGGAGCGACTTCAAAAACTAGAAAAGGAAATCGCAGCCACCACCGATGACAGCGACACCGTCGATTTCACCGAATATGTCACCTTGAAGGAAAGGCTACAGAGCCTTACCAGCTGAGCAGAAAAAAATTAAACAGCGAAAGCAATAAAATGGAAACAGACCAGGAAATAAAAATCATCAAGGAGCGACTTCAAAAACTAGAAAAGGAAATCGCAGCCACCACCGATGACAGCGACACCGTCGATTTCACCGAATATGTCACCTTGAAGGAAAGGCTACAGAGCCTTACCAGCTGAGCAGAAAAAAATTAAACAGCGAAAGCAATAAAATGGAAACAGACCAGGAAGTAAAAATCATCAAGGAGCGACTTCAAAAACTAGAAAAGGAAATCGCAGCCACCACCGATGACAGCGACACCGTCGATTTCACCGAATATGTCACCTTGAAGGAAAGGCTACAGAGCCTTACCAGCTGAGCAGAAAAAAATTAAACAGCGAAAGCAATAAAATGGAAACAGACCAGGGGGTAAAAATCAAGGAGCGACTTCAAAAACTAGAAAAGGAAATCGCAGCCACCACCGATGACAGCGACACCGTCGATTTCACCGAATATGTCACCTTGAAGGAAAGGCTACAGAGCCTTACCAGCTGAGCAGAAAAAAATTAAACAGCGAAAGCAATACAATGGAAACAGACCAGGAGGTAAAAATCATCAAGGAGCGACTTCAAAAACTAGAAAAGGAAATCGCAGCCACCACCGATGACAGCGACACCGTCGATTTCACCGAATATGTCACCTTGAAGGAAAGGCTACAGAGCCTTACCAGCTGAGCAGCAAAAAATTAAACAGCGAAAGCAATAAAATGGAAACAGACCAGGAGGTAAAAATCAAGGAGCGACTTCAAAAACTAGAAAAGGAAATCGCAGTCACCACCGATGGCAGCGACACCGTCGATTTCACCGAATATGTCACCTTGAAGGAAAGGCTACAGAGCCTTACCAGCTGAGCAGAAAAAAATTAAACAGCGAAAGCAATAAAATGGAAACAGACCAGGAAATAAAAATCATCAAGGAGCGACTTCAAAAACTAGAAAAGGAAATCGCAGCCACCACCGATGACAGCGACACCGTCGATTTCACCGAATATGTCACCTTGAAGGAAAGGCTACAGAGCCTTACCAGCTGAGCAGAAAAAAATTAAACAGCGAAAGCAATAAAATGGAAACAGACCAGGAAGTAAAAATCATCAAGGAGCGACTTCAAAAACTAGAAAAGGAAATCGCAGCCACCACCGATGACAGCGACACCGTCGATTTCACCGAATATGTCACCTTGAAGGAAAGGCTACAGAGCCTTACCAGCTGAGCAGAAAAAAATTAAACAGCGAAAGCAATAAAATGGAAACAGACCAGGGGGTCAATTCTGGTTCGGTGTAGTGAAAACGTGTAAACACTTTACGCGTTTACACCTTTGTTTGCGATTCTTGCAACGTACAAACCACTGTCAAAAACTTTGCACGTTTAAAAATTTTTTACACCGTCAAATTTAGAGTGAAGTCGTGAAAAAATTTACACTTTAGATATGTGCCTACTAGATTTGATAAACTGACACTTCCCAGTCTAAAAATTCAATTCAGCCTTTATTCAGCGTAAGTTTTCACAAATGCAACGAGAATCGCTTTTTCTGGTTCAGTGCAGTGATAAAGTGAAAAATGTGTGTAAAACGTCAAGTGTAAACTTTTTTTTTCACGTTTTCACTGCACCGAACCAGAATTGACTCCCAGGAAGTAAAAATCATCAAGGAGCGACATCAAAAACTAGAAAAGGAAATCGCAGCCACCACCGATGGCAGCGACACCGTCGATTTCACCGAATATGTCACCTTGAAGGAAAGGCTACAGACCTTACCAGCTGAGCAGCAAAAAATTAAACAGCGAAAGCAATAAAATGGAAACAGACCAGGAAGTAAAAATCATCAAGGAGCGACTTCAAAAACTAGAAAAGGAAATCGCAGCCACCACCGATGACAGCGACACCGTCGATTTCACCGAATATGTCACCTTGAAGGAAAGGCTACAGAGCCTTACCAGCTGAGCAGAAAAAAATTAAACAGCGAAAGCAATAAAATGGAAACAGACCAGGAAGTAAAAATCATCAAGGAGCGACTTCAAAAACTAGAAAAGGAAATCGCAGCCACCACCGATGACAGCGACACCGTCGATTTCACCGAATATGTCACCTTGAAGGAAAGGCTACAGAGCCTTACCAGCTGAGCAGAAAAAAATTAAACAGCGAAAGCAATACAATGGAAACAGACCAGGAGGTAAAAATCATCAAGGAGCGACTTCAAAAACTAGAAAAGGAAATCGCAGCCACCACCGATGACAGCGACACCGTCGATTTCACCGAATATGTCACCTTGAAGGAAAGGCTACAGAGCCTTACCAGCTGAGCAGCAAAAAATTAAACAGCGAAAGCAATAAAATGGAAACAGACCAGGAGGTAAAAATCAAGGAGCGACTTCAAAAACTAGAAAAGGAAATCGCAGCCACCACCGATGACAGCGACACCGTCGATTTCACCGAATATGTCACCTTGAAGGAAAGGCTACAGAGCCTTACCAGCTGAGCAGAAAAAAATTAAACAGCGAAAGCAATAAAATGGAAACAGACCAGGAAGTAAAAATCATCAAGGAGCGACTTCAAAAACTAGAAAAGGAAATCGCAGCCACCACCGATGACAGCGACACCGTCGATTTCACCGAATATGTCACCTTGAAGGAAAGGCTACAGAGCCTTACCAGCTGAGCAGCAAAAAATTAAACAGCGAAAGCAATAAAATGAAAACAGACCAGGAAGTAAAAATCATCAAGGAGCGACTTCAAAAACTAGAACAGGAAATCGCAGCCACCACCGATGGCAGCGACACCGTCGATTTCACCGAATATGTCACCTTGAAGGAAAGGATACAGAGCCTTACCAGCTGAGCAGCAAAAAATTAAACAGCGAAAGCAATAAAATGGAAACAGACCAGGAAGTAAAAATCATCAAGGAGCGACTTCAAAAACTAGAAAAGGAAATCGCAGCCACCACCGATGACAGCGACACCGTCGATTTCACCGAATATGTCACCTTGAAGGAAAGGATACAGAGCCTTACCAGCTGAGCAGCAAAAAATTAAACAGCGAAAGCAATAAAATGGAAACAGACCAGGAAATAAAAATCATCAAGGAGCGACTTCAAAAACTAGAAAAGGAAATCGCAGCCACCACCGATGACAGCGACACCGTCGATTTCACCGAATATGTCACCTTGAAGGAAAGGCTACAGAGCCTTACCAGCTGAGCAGAAAAAAATTAAACAGCGAAAGCAATAAAATGGAAACAGACCAGGAAGTAAAAATCATCAAGGAGCGACTTCAAAAACTAGAAAAGGAAATCGCAGCCACCACCGATGACAGCGACACCGTCGATTTCACCGAATATGTCACCTTGAAGGAAAGGCTACAGAGCCTTACCAGCTGAGCAGAAAAAAATTAAACAGCGAAAGCAATAAAATGGAAACAGACCAGGAAGTAAAAATCATCAAGGAGCGACTTCAAAAACTAGAACAGGAAATCGCAGCCACCACCGATGGCAGCGACACCGTCGATTTCACCGAATATGTCACCTTGAAGGAAAGGCTACAGAGCCTTACCAAGTAAGATTAACTTTTAAGGAAAGCAATATATATATAAAAGTAAATATCTGAATAATTTATCTTGTGGTGTTTTTCTTCTCTAGTTCTGTATTAACAATTTTTCTTGTCGTTTTTCTTTTTCTCGTTCAGGGATTCGTTTTTAGAAATTTTCTAGCCGTTTCCTTTTGTTGAAGATGAATTTGTCTTAAGAATTTGGCACAGTATTTCGTCATTCAAAAAGAGAATTTCAACAAGTGAAGTTAAGAAAAATTTTGTGAAGAGAATAGAAATCAGCTGATAAAAAGTTCAATGCGAGTGAAAAAGTTAAAATATCAAACAAGTAATATCTATGATAAAAGGAGGCGGAATTACTTTCACACAATACGCAAAGTGCGTGAAAGCAAGATAAAAAAAATACGAGTGTGCGTAGGACCACACTTTAGAAGTGTTAACTTCTATGGCTAGTCTAAATGTCCAAATCAATCTTATTACAAGACGATAAGGATTAATATATTTTATTTATGAATATTCTGTTAAAGTTTATTTAATTGTTACTTATATATGCACTCCCTGCAAAATGTGTTGCAATGTTTGGAAATTAAACAATTTATCTTAAACTTATCACACAAAGATCGGACGATGGATGACTGGGATAATGTAGTTTTTAGTAAAAATAGTAGATAATACATATATAGTAATAAATACATAGTACATAGTTCATAGGAAAAATGTAGTACATAGTACTTGTCGTCGGGTTGATGCAATAGTCACGAAACAGAAATTTTTGCTATTTTAAACATTGTGCAAATATGCAAAAAAGTCATATTATATTCAGCAAAAGTCACGGATCTAAATTTTTATGGGAATCCACTGGATTCATTTTGAATTCTTTCAGAACATAGTACATAATATGCAGTACATTGTATATAGTACGTAATAGATAATATATAATACATAGAAAATAATATAACATAGGGAAGTTAGGGAATGGAATTACTGGAAAAACTACTTCAGTTCAGTACTTCCACCCAGTACAAAAAAGGCATTACATTAACACGGCGATGGCCTAGGCTGGGAAGTACTTCTTTTTTCCCTTCCATTTGGAAGTACTTATACTACATTTATTACTAAACTCATAATGCAAAGTTATTATACTGTAAATTTTTATAATGTAATTTAGTTGGCGTAGGCGCGAAGGGGTGGGGTAGCTTGAAGTAAAATTAAGCGATTTATATTTATATCATAAACATAAATTCAAATATACATATGTTTATACATTAAAGACATAAAACTTAATGGCTGAGACAACTGTGATGATTAACAAAGAAAACGAGCAGCTACGAAGTTTTTCAACACGCTTTTTGGGCGAAATCAAACGCTTGGTCACCAAACCCATTCTCCTCTGCATTACTTATAAGTCATTACAGAGAACACTAATTAAAGAAGTACTTCCAAATTGACTTCCCACAGTAAATACTTGCGATTTTCCCTACTGGGATACTACCTCAGATATGTACGTAAAATACAGATGCCCAGTCGAATAGGCGAAACGCCGAAACGTATTCCATGTCGCCGAAAGCGATTAATCCAAGCAAAAGATTTAAATATTGCAGCCATTTAGTTGGCTAGAGCATGGCAACTTTTAGTCGAGGTCCAGCAACAGACATCAGCGATGGTGACGCGCATTTTTGGTTCGCACCCGTTTCTGGGCACTTGTGCCTATGCAGCTGGCTAGAGCATGGCAACTTTTGGTTTAGCTCCACATAGAAACAGCAGCGTGTAATTCTATGTGTGCGAGGAAAAATAGCCCGCGCTTGGTGAGAGGGATTCAAAATTCATGTCATATTCTCGCACGCAAGACCCTCTCCATTACAGGCCATGAAGTTCTCTCTTGCACTAATCCAACCATAGCTGAAGCCGGTCCACAAAATCTGACATTTGGTTAGAATAAACATGGCGCGGAATAGGCTCGGGATTATTTTCGTTATATTTTTGTGGTAAAAAGTGGAAAATCATTGTAAGTTATTACTCTAAACTAAACATGGATTATCAGTGGTTAGTTCTTTAGTGATTTAATAAGAAAAAATTAAAAAAAAATAGTGATTTAGTGAGTTTTAAGTGTGTTAATTGTTGAGGTGATCAATTTCTTTTACTTTCGCGGTGTTTTTTTCGTCTTTATTAAGGAAAAATATGCTGATTATTTAATTAAAAGTGATTTTAAAGTCATTAAATAATTTATTATGGAATTATTATTAAACATATAAGTGCAGAAAAGTGTGAAAGGAAAAGTGAATAAGAAAAGTGTTTTTCTACACCTATATTTTTAATACTAATTACATAATATATGTATTAATCACTTTAAAATCACTTGTAATCCCATAACTAAACAAAATATTAAATTTTCAACATTTTTTTCGTAAATAACATGAAAAAACACCGTGAATGTAAAAACAGTTGTTCGCCTTAACAATTAAAACACTTAAAAGACACTTAATCACTAAATTATTTTTATTTTTTTTTAATTAAATCACTAATAAACTATTCACTGGTAAATCCAAGTGCAGTTAAAAGTGTTAAAATACAATATTTTATCACTTTTTACTGCAAAACTATAACCAAAACGTTCCCGAACTTATTCCGCGCCATGTTTATTCCGCTCTCTCCGGTGAATTTTTGGACCGGGTTGACCACCATGAAAAACTCTCCTTCGGGGCCTGTAGTTGAGAAGGTCTTGTCGCACGCCATCGCACACAGCAGCGAATGTATGAATGTATGCAGACCCGCTCTCAAAATCCATGGCATATTCTCGCACCCATTCACTTCATATTTTCGCAATGCAGACGCCGCTCTTAGCATTCATTTCATCCTCTCGCATACATTCGCTGCTGTTTGCGATGGCGTGCGAGAATATGACATGAATTTTGAGAGCGGCGCGAGAATATAAAACGAATGCTGAGAGCAGCCTCTGTATTGCAACATTCAAAATAGAATGGACAGCTCATGAGGAATTTTTCATGGCACCAATTTGTTCCATAGGCTACAAACCTTTTTTCACTCCATGTAAACACCGGAATCACCTTTGAAATTTACATTTTTTTAAATACGTACTTAAAACATTAAAATAACACAAATATTTAGTTTAAAAAAATTAATAAACACTATTTTCACTTTTTCACCTTTTAAAATGCCTTTTTTTCATTAATTTCCAAATTTTATGTGTATCTGATTTAAGTTCTTAACGCCTGTTTTAGCAACTGACATTCTGTATGTCAAAATCCGGGGGTCTATGGGGAAAAGAGCAAAAGATATAAACATCACTAGTGCAAAAGGGAAAATATAAAATCAGGTCTGATTTTACTTCTGAGTGCTTCTGTCAGTTTGGGGGTCTATGGATGAGTGCGACAACTATACTTTTGGGTGCCATCGATTTGTATGGAATAATTTCAGATGAGCAGTCCATTATTATATGTCAGTGATTCAAACACAATCCCTCTCACCAAGCGCGGGCTATTTTGCCTCACACACTTATAATTATACGCTGCTGTTTGTAAGTGGAGCTCAACTAAAAGTTTCCATGCTCTAGCCAGCTGCATAGGCACAAGTGCCCAGAAACGCGTGTAGCAACAAAATGCGCGTGTCGCCATCATTGCAGCAAGTGTCCAGAAACTCGTGTAGCAACAAAATGCGCGTGTCGCGAATTCTTTGTTTTACCCCCAGCGAAAAAGTGCCAAACGCGCCTAAAGAAGTTAACACTTCAAAAATGAGACGGGGAAGTGACTGGAATGTGAACTGGAAATATTTTGACAGTTCTCATTTTAATGGCATCGAAATCTGGATTCAAGTAATTGTTTACATTTTTAGTTGTAAAATAATCGTTTTTGTGCTCGGTAAATTATTAATTTGTGTTTAATTTTAAATTATAAATAGTTTTGGCTTTAGGAGTCGACCGCGATGCGCCCGACAGAGGCCGGTTCGCAGCAGGCAATTGTTGTTTATAAAAGTGATATAAAAGTGTGATTTGTAAAAGTGATACCAGCGAGCAATAATAATTATTATTGCTCGCTGGTGATGTGATATAAAGTCAATATATTTTTATTATTAAAGTGATATGTTAGATTTGCCAAACAAGATGTCAGTTTTATATCCCTAGATCAGGGTCTTTAGCACCTGTTTTTATGCGCTAGAGCTTCATTCTTTAGTTAAGAAGGGCTCACTAATCTAGGTATGTTTTCTTTTTTCTTTGAAGTTAACCAAAAGTGTTCATTAAAAAAGAAATATACAAAATAAACAAAATATAACTTGACAAAAGTCTACATACAGCATAGTTCATAAAATGTATGTAGACTTTAGTCTTTAGATTGTATATAAAATTAAGATTAAAGCAGAAATTTTTATTTCTGATGAATTTCCTTTCAAGCCTAATTTTGCTAATTCTTTTACTTCATAATTGCTTTTAGATATAATAAGAATTTTAATCGAAATGGAAAAGACACCTTTACAATCCATTTCGAACTTTATGGAACTGCCAGCAAAAATACGAAGATGCAAGCGATGATAGGCGAAAGTCTTCTTCAAAGTAAGCATTTTTATACTAACATATTTTTTTAAGTTTCATGTAATGCCTTCACTTCAATATTTGCATGTTTAAACAAAGGAAATGACAATGACATTGAAAAATATATTGACGAAAAATTTGAACAATTTAAAGGTATGTAATCCTGTATTAGCGATGATTATCTTGACACAGTTTCTTTTAATAAATGAAACTCTATTCATTTAGAACACATTAATAAACTACATGGTATAATTGCTGATACCTTATCTACACAAACCGTAATTCTAAAAAAACTAGCACAAATCGATGAGGAAAAGAAATTGTATTGTCAAAAATTTCCAATATTAATACTCGTATATGAAGACCTACAAGTTTTTGAAAATTCGGTAACGGAGGAGCAAATTCCCACTTATGTAAGTGCTTTTCTTTGTAACGGTCGGCGGTTAGAAACGGATTCCGTAGTTACGTCCCGATTTTTATCCTCGGTCATTCTCGCCTTAACGGCACTATTAATAGGCCACAGAAATCAAATCCTAGACGATCCCTCACTTCGGTACAACTTTTCATTGTACCAAAATTTTCTCTCACCAAAAACCCGGTTGTGCAGCAATCAAGACTTCTTCAGATAAAGTTTCATCCGAATTACGCACGCCTATAGCCTCACATTTAGCCCCGCGCTCATTTCCCCACCCACACATGGACATAAAAACCCAAGCGGGTGATAGTGCAGCCAATCAAAGCATTGGGCGCGAAAATAAGCCGACGACGCCAGGCACACACCAATCCATCGTATGTATGCAGCGTGTCGGGATAGGGAGCCACGCTCAACAAGCTGCGCAACCAGAGACGCCGACATGAGAATCTCGGGTACTAAGCGACCATCGCGCCCCCCAAAGTAAAGCCATAACCATATAAGGCGAAAACCTTGAAATTTTTCCACGAAGCGTCCACTACGGAGGCTTGGTGATATAAAAGAACCCCAAGTAGAATCAGTCTAGTCTAGAGTGTCGGCAAGAGCAGAGGTTCTCGATTGTGGTCCATGCCGGGGAAATTTCTCGGACCAAAGTATCTCATCGTTAAAAAAAAAAACAAGTTCTTAAAAGTAAAAAAAGTTTGTAAACACGCCGGGAAAGATTGTCTCGTGAAAGTGTGCCGGAAAACCATGCAATTAATGCGCGCGAGATATTTTCTCAAGTAATGGTGACCAAGGGATAGCGTCCCCGCCTTTTTGCTATTCAAGAGACGAAATAAACTCCTCATTAAAGTGTGAAAGCATGCCTGACGTTAGGACAGGCTGAGTGTACAGTTTATTAAAGTATATGTCTTAAAAAATACCCAGGAAAAAGAAAAACATTCCCTTTTTTTGAGCGTCCCAAAACGGAAGACGGTAAGAATTTATAAATATATATACAAAAATGAAATATGAATAGAAGGAAAGATGTAATGCTAAAAGAAAAAACGCCGTATATAGGAAAAGAAATGAACTTTGAATAAATAAATTATAATAAAACCTAAATTACGGAACATATTGCATGGTGAGCAGATGTGAACGAAGACATTGTATTGAAAAAAAATATATATAATAAACATGGTATTGAATAAAAAAATATAATATACATCGTATTGAAGGAAAAAAACAATATACATTGTATACACGCTTTTTTTTTACAAAAATCGAAATTTTACCCATATTTTGCAAAATTTCGAGCCAAAAAAAATATGAGTTTTCAGATTGCCAAAAGCAACATTTTTACCAAGTAAAAAGTTTCTAGGTCGCATCAATAAAAAACAAAAAATAAATGAAAAAGACGCAATTTTTAACGGTTTTTAGCATTTTTCTCTATGTATAAGACACTAACCAATATTTGGTACCACATCAATTGAAAGATAATTTTAATACCTATAGCTTTTTCATTTAACTTTTTCGAATCCGAGCTCAAATTTTTGTTTTATTAGCGAAATATCGTTTTTTTGACTTTTGCGAATTTTTTAGGTTAAGTTCGCCATTAAAATTCCGTTCTACATGCCCATGCTTTTTTTCCTGCCTTCAATTGTCTGGAGAATTTCCGTACATTGATTGGACTATATTTAGGCAAGTGATATTGGAGCGCAAAATATACGTGAGTAAAATTTCTGATAATCTTTACATTAATGTATTATCCCCAATTATCCAATGATGAAATTTTAATTGTATTAAAACTTTATTCTTCCCTCTTTACATTCCTAACTCCTCCTGTCATAGCCTTTTCCCGCTCCACCAAAAGCGCATGTCATCGGTTGGTTGATGATATTCAAGTCGTTTCAGAAGGCATAACGCTCCAGCGAGTTGTTTCTCGATGCCCCGATGTCAAAGTCGCCACAGTATTGGTTGGGAGTAGGTGGACTAAAAAATATCGTGGGTAGATTGTAACAATTCCTTCCTTCCCCGACTAGAGCTGGTGTTCGGCATTCTACTCGATATGAAGAAAATAGATTGTCGCCACAGTATAAAGGGCCTTTTCTAAGACTCTAGTCTTTCACATAAAAAAAAAAATATGCATATTGTCAGAATTGAGATTTTGATTTCCGGAAGTACATAATTGCATTGCGTTGCATGAATGCGTTGACAGATCCAGTTTACACTGAATATTTCAATGATGACTGACCTTATAATGCGGCACTAGCTTTAATGCAACGCAATGTAACGCAACTGTTGTTTAACTTTTAACTTTTACGCAAACGACGCATTCAATACGCTGTTAAATTGGTATTGTTGTTTTTTTGCCAAAATATTAACTTTGATTAAAATTTAAAAAATGGATTTTGATGAGGGATTATTGGAAGAGATTAGAAAACGAGAATATCTCTACAACAAAAAAAATGAAATTATATAGAAATAACGTTTTGAGAACGAAAGCGTGGGAGGACATAGCCCGAAAATTAAATGCAGAAGGTAATTCTTATTTTAATGTGTAAATCTTATGTCTCTTAAAAACATTTTTTAGAGCAAGTATGCAGAACTCGGTGGAGAACCCTTCGAGATAGATTTTGCAGGGAGATAGCGAAGGCACGAAGTGGTAGTGGGTTAGACGACTTGTCCCCGAAATGGGTTCTTTTGGAAAATATGCTTTTCCTGAAGGATCATGTAGCTGCAAGGAAGTAAATAGTTTTAAAAATAATCTTAAGCAATTTATATAGTAAATATTTCATTTTAGAACTATTAGTAACTACAATGAGTTAGAGAAAGTGATCCCGAAAACATCCCCAATTGAAGAAATGTACGAACCCTTTTCAGACATAATAACATACGAACCCTTGACAGAAATGGATTCTCCAACTCCGGCTACAACAACTGAAGAGGCATCTACCGCACCGGCAGCAGTCCAGCAAACATCCAAAAAACGGCGCAAAAACACCGCAGATTCAATAGATGAAAGTTTTTCATCTTTTGTTGGTCGTATGGACAATATGATATCCGCAATTTGCGAGCCAAAAGCAAAAAGTAGACATTCCTCATTTTTGGAAATGGTTTCAGAAAAATTAGACCAACTTCCAGATAAGGAATGTGAAAACACCAGATCAGCTTTCTGTAATGGTTGCACATCTTTTCTCCACAAACCTTCTATAACTTGATCTCCTTCGTATCGATCTACAAATTCTGGTGTAATGTAGTCCACATTATCACCACTCTTCTTAATAAAATTGTGTAAAACAAATGCAGCTTGCACAATTTTGGTTGTTGATTCAGGAGACATATTCATTGTCTGTAGTAATATTCTCCACCTCGCAGTTAATATGCCAAAAGCATTTTCTATAGTGCGTCGTGCTATGGACAATCTTTTATTGATGTTATCTTTTTTGTCGTTTAATCCTCGGATACGGTTTCATTAAATTTTTTTTTCAATGGGAAAGCAGCATCTCCCACAAAGAAATGTGGAAGAAAGAGACTACTGTTTGGTAATTCCTGTCCCATAGGAATATGAAGATTATCAATCTTTTCATTTAATAGCAAATCTCCAAATGTTGATGCTGCGAAAACCCCGCCATCGCTTTGGGCTACCGTAGGCACCTATATCTACAAATGTAAATGCATAATTAGCATCACATATAGCCATTGATCTTCAAAATAAAAATTAGTAAATACACAAGAGTCAAGAATAATCCGTACATAGGAGAAATCGTCTGCCAACAAGAACATTTTATTAAATAAGGCTGTAACATAGTATATAATGCATCAAATAAGCTACTATTCATCCGTGTACAGGCACGGAATTGTTCAGGGTCCTTTTCCTTTATTCTTGATTCTTACTTCTTTTAAACCTCTTCAAGTTTTGTGCACATACGTAAGCATTTAACACGCTGTACATTATTATTAATAATTTTTGTACGCCATCCATTTTGAATTCAGTAGTTTTTTAATAAATTGAAATTTAATTTATTGAAATTTATTGAATTCAAATTTCAAAACACATTTAGTGCCGACACGCAACGCATTAATGACATTAATGTCATGTGTCAAATGCGTATAATGTAACGCATCGCAGTCTGTTCAAGAACAACAATATTAAATTCATATTTTTTCCAAATATTAATATTTGACACCTGCATGCGGCGAATATCCGCCAAACGGAATTTATAGATTAATGGAAACTTGCGGGTGAAAATGGACACCGTACACGCGCAACCCATGCACGCGCAAATCAATTGATAATTGCTAATTAAGTGAATTTATGTAAGAATACTTGCACCTAGATTTAATTTATAATTATGTTCAGTACTTATTGTATACTCAAGTTGTTCGGTACTTAATTTATATTCAAGTTAATAAATAATAAATCGTAGTGTTAATGAAAGAACCCTCTTTTATTTTATTATGTTTTACTTCTAAACATAAAGTGGTCCTTCGAGCATTTTATTGTTTTAAGATAAAAATCAGCGAACTAGTTTTTGATTAAATTACACCGGAATTAGTAGTGCCGGAAGAAAGTGAATTAAAACTAAATTTGTATAGTTTGGTGAGTCTTTCAAATAATTTACCAGTGAATTTAAAAAAAAAAAGAAAAAATAAAGAGAGGAATAGTAAAAGTTTAAAAAAAAGAAGCTTTTTCTGCAAGTGCGGCTTATCTACCATAATAAATTTGGATCATCCTCCCTTATAAATTGTGCCAAACAAACAAAGTGCCAATAACAAGTGTTTAAAAACAACAGTTAATCAACTTGGCAACCAGAGTCTACACAGGATATTATACCAATCCACCTAAGAAGTCAAATAATCTGCACAGGACACCAGCAGTCTACAAAAAACAACAAAGAAGCCTAAACAGCACATCATTTGAATAAAAGCACCGACAACAATTAGAAGATAAGTACTCAAACATTATATTAATATTTGAAAAGGCTAACAATAATTTCCATATTCAAAAACAAAAGCCAAATTAAAAATTATATTTTTATATTTTTTTTTTTATATATTCATATTTTATAAAAATATCAAATAAATTTTTTTGAAATATGTATTAAATAAATATTGTAACACTGGCAACCCGCAAAGCACGGTACCAAAAATAAATCTCCCTCCCATACATCAATTTTTACTGGAGACACCGGTACCAGAAGACTGGAGAGAAAAACTCAAAAGGTCATTCTGAAAAAGAACCCAAAGAAGAAGGAAGCAAAAACATCCACCCACTGGTCCTCTGGAATACCTCAAAACCGCTTCGATTATATTTTTTTTTGAATTAGAATTTATCAAAGTTGTAATTTTGAATCTAATTTTTTTTTTCTATCTTGTATTAAAGCAGTTTGTATTTAAAAACAAAAAGAATATAAAAACAAATAAATTATTACTTAAGACACGATTACAAATAAAAAAAATAACTTAAAATAAAGACGTAATAAAATAGTTTATTTAAATATTCCTATAAACTATTATGATGTGGAGAGAAGCTTAAAAATATTAAAGAGCAAGGTCCAGGAGTCAAGACCCCCACATCACATATCATTGCAGAGAATAAGTGCAATAAATTCATTGGACTTATATTATTGAACACATATGTGTATATCTATATATAAGTTAACACCGTTCCCACCGGAAACACGAGGAGCCAACGCAGTTCCCACAGGAAACTCCAACTTTTGCAAAAAATTGCTGATCGCGCGTCTGGATAATGGACACCGGCGTGTGAATGCAGAAATGAACTAGAGTAGCTTTTATGTTTATTAGATTTATGAAATTAATTAACCCAGCAAGATAGCAAGAAGGCATCTCTTCACAAAAGCGACGCCTAGCTGGAAGGGAGGTAATATGAGACCCAGGTAGGCTTATGACATCAACCACCTGGTGTCCCATAGTAAATAGTTTAATAGCAGGCTAGAGATATTTCCCTGCCTACTTTTAAGTAGGCGATGGAATATCTCCAGCCTATATAAAGCGTATAATTAGGTTTTAAGTTTTAGTTGCAATTTGCAACTCTCCAATTGTATATATGCACCTACTTAAAATAAAAATGTAAATATACAATTTTTTAATATTTAGTGGCCAACCACTAGATATAGGTAGGCCACTACATTGGTGACCCCGGACGTTTGACTCAAGTCCTCCATAACATGTCGGGAAGCTCTTCAGCGGATTCACCACAGATGGCCTCAAGTATGCGGCGAGTACTTCCAGAACCAGCCTGGAAAAATTGTCTCAGACAATGCTCAGCAGCCAAACATAGCCTGGGCAAACTATGCAGCTGCAGTCTACTGAACCATCTCTAGCAAATTAAACATTACAAATGCCTGGACCTCAAGGATATCTCCATCACAACCAGGATCTTTTCAATCTTCAACCAGGAATGCCTAC
Organism: Thereva unica; assembly: GCA_949987705.1. Classification (NCBI taxonomy): domain Eukaryota; kingdom Metazoa; phylum Arthropoda; class Insecta; order Diptera; family Therevidae; genus Thereva; species Thereva unica. Next base: position 31,762,964 of record OX465284.1, on the reverse strand, counting down.
TCAGCGTGCAACATCAACGACACCCCAGCGGAATTAGGGACATCTCCCGCGCAGTATTCGCCAAGTGTTAAGCTTGATAGCAGCGCCACACCTATTCAATTTTTGGTTAGTGGCCAACCAGGCCACTACAGGTGCTTCCACACGGAGGCGCCTCATACGCGTCCGCCGTCCGCGCAACACCGGCCAACGCGGAACCCACGTTGTTGTCGCTGCCAAGCGCCATCAACAAACTGACGGCCCGGCCCGACTAGACAATCTGGCCAGAAGTCCGCGTAATGCGAGAAGCCGAACACCTGCCAATCGGCAGGGCGGCCCTCGACAGCCCTCGGCCAATCGGCCACAAGGCCCTTGTGACAACAAACTGTGGGGTAGCTTGTGCTACTTTCACTACCGTTATGGTAGAGAAGCTCGCACATGCAAGCCTCCCTGAAGTTTTGGTGGTGGACAAGCCAAGTCGGCGAAGAAACCAACCAATACCTCTAAAGTCTGTATCTGTACTGTAATCCTCTCAGAATAATGTCTCAAACCTGTGTAAAATGTGACAATGAGCTGTTCGTGGACAGCTCCGTGGTTTGTGCAGTTTGTAAAGACTCTATCATAAAAGGTGCGCAACCATTTCGGATAACGAGTGGAAAGCCTTAAAATCAAAATTCAGCTGGAACTGTCGCCATTATGTTCACTTTTCACTCAATGATCTTGTCTCTAAAGTTTCGGAATTGTCTACGGTCATAAATTCTTTGAAGGAAGAAATACTAAATATAAAAGAGTTAATTCCTCCAACTGTGGCAAAGGATTTTGGAATCAACAACGGTTGCTGCAGCAAACATAATAAGGAAAGTACTGTCATAATGTGAATAGAGACATCTATTAATCATACACATGTTTTTGAATATATTATGTACATGTATTGTAGTTAAAGAAGAACAAGGCACTTGTATTGTAATCGCTTAATGCGGTTGATACACGAGCACCATTGAATTATCATTCTTCCAGTGTCATTCGTTTGAATGAAAATTCGTTTAACACGTTGATACACGAGAAGAAGTAATGAAGTTACAATTGAGTGACACTAGCTGTCAAAATGGAGAAATTAAATGTAGTAATATTGAACTATTTTTTAAAACGTAATAAATCGAAGCAATTAAAACGGTTAGCGATTAAAAAAAGGAAAAATATGTTATTGAACTTAATTAGAATAAATTATTTAGTTTCATTGCTTCTAAATGAAAAGAGAAACCGAAATATTTGGACCATTGTAAGTTCAAAAACTAAAAGTTTAAAGTTAAGATTTGAGTGCCTTTTATTTGAATTTTTAAGGAAAAACATGGTAAATACTGGGAGGAAGATGTTCCTACGTTCGATGCCGTCATGTTTAAAGAAAATTTTGGCATGACCAGGGAATCATTTAAAATTTTAGTAGAGAAACTTCGTCATTTGAAAAGAGATGATACGAATATGCGGCGAGCTATTCCCTTAGGAAAAAGAATTGCAGCATCTTTATATGCCTTACGTTCGTCAGCGGAATATAAAACCATAAGCTTTCTGTTCGGGATTGGTAGGACAACTCTGGGTCAAATGGTGCTAGAATTCTGTGAAGAAATATATTTGCATCTGAAAGACGAATATTTCACAGCTTATCCACCCACCCAACAGAAGGTTGAAGAAATTGTGTCTGGGTTTCGAGCGTTAGGATTTCCACAATGCTACGGAGCTATAGGTAGATATGATACTGGGCTTCTTATGATAATAAACAATTAAATACGAATTAAAATCTCAGATGGCAGTCATATTCCGGTTTGCCCACCTGTAGAAGATGCTAGCGATTATTTCAATTTTAAGGGATGGTATTCCATCATATTATTCGCAGCAGTAGATCATAAGTAAGTGTGAATTGAGGCAATACTATGAAGGATATATTAGTCGAGTCAATTTATTTATAGGTGCAGGTTCACCTACATAAATGTTGGAGCAACTGGGCGAAATAATGATTCGAGCATTTTTGAAAGTTCTCTATTAAAGCAAATGCACGCTCATTTCGCTTTATTCAGGTCAAATGCGAAAATTATTGAAGGTGTTTCGGTACCAGTGGTTTTAATTGGTGATTCTGCATTTCAGTTGTCGGAACTGGTAATGAAGCCATTTCCCTTTTCCCTGAATCAAGCACCGTCCGAGAAAACATTTAATTACATGCTTTCTCGATCTAGGCGTGTTGTCGAGAATGCATTCGGCCAATTAAAATCACGGTTTAGAAAATTAGGTAAAGGATTGGAAGTACGCATTGACAATGCCCACAAAATAGTGCAAGCTGCGTGCGTTTTGCACAATTATTGCATAGAACAAAAGGATCATTTATTACCATCCTGGATTGTGGAAGGTAGCAGCACTTTACCTCATTTCCAACAACCTCAGAGCACAACAATTAGAGGAAATACGAATGCAAGAGGAGTCGAAATAAGAAATGCGTTAAAGAACCATTTAGGTAACTATTTAATAAATATAAACAAAAACAATATTCATAACATTCGTATTCATAAAAAAATCTACTTCAATTCAATTGAAAATAACAAAAAACTTAGTTCTTCAATTAATTTCTTTGCGCTTGCCGTAAAGTTGCATTTATAAAATCTTTCATCAATTGATTATTCTGCATATCAATTTCAATTGATTTTTCCATAAGTTTTAGCATATCTGCAGAATCTTTCTTCACTAAATCATTTGTTGTTTTAATTTCTTCGAGTAATCTCTCTGTTACTGGTTTTTTCGCCTTTGTAGATCGTGAGGAATTTCCTCTAGAAGAAGATACTACAAGTTCAGGTGTAGCTGAAGGTGGAGGTGTTGTAGGTGAAGGTGAAGGTCGAAGCAGTGGTGGTGAGGAGTGGTGATCCGGTGGTGAGTTCGTATAAATTGTTTCAAACTCATGTGATAAACAGATTTCTTCTTCAGATGGAAAATCATCCATGGTAAATTGACTTTCCGAAATAGAAGCAGATTCCTGTAAATGTACATATATCTGTAACCGCTTCAATATATTGTATTGGAAATAAAAAAATATTCTTACATTGTTTGCAGAGTTTTCTAAAATATGTCTGTTAACACTTTCGTGCATTTTACTGTTGTCATTTGCTGCAAGTGCTCCAATCAGGGCATGCACAGACTGAAAATGTTTCCAATTTGAGGGACTTCCTCCTGTATTTCCCATTAATTTTTTTTCTTTTCTTTAAAAATATTTAAAAGTAAACAAAAAAATCGTTAGGTTTTTATTTTTTATTTTACCTGTATCTTTGTGTTAAGTTATTTACTTTTCTCTGTATTTCTTTGGCGGTTGCTTTAACACCCATTTCTAATAATTCCTTGGACATTCTTTCATAAACGTGGCTATTTCGTTTAGCACTTCTCAAATTTTTTATGTTATCTCTCCAGACTTCGAGTATTTTGGCTTCTTCATCAATCCGCCAACACTTCACTTTTAAACACTTTTCACTCATTTTCAAATGATTACATTTAATTTAACTTATGTTTTGGAGCCTACAAACACCTTTTATCTATTAAATTAAATTATAAAAATTTACGCTTCCCTTTCAGCAATCACACAACGGGTTAAAACAGAACTGTTTGACGTGCAGACAATTTTCTTTTTATTAAAGGGGTATCAGGTACAGACGTATTTTTTGAGTTTTTAAACGCTTTAGGTAATGGAAAACTTCCACTTTCCATCTTCTTTAGCGTTGAACGAAGTTCTATTTACTTCATTCAGAAAGCGAATGAATGCAGTTGTAAATGTTCATTTTAACTTCGTTTCATTTGATACACGAAGTCGAATGATCATTTCTTTTTCAATGATTATTCGTTGGTGCCCGTGTATCAACCGCATAAGAGACTTGAATTGTAACTTCTGTCGAGTAAAGATTAAAAAATAAAGAAATGAGAAAACAATAAAACATGGCGCAGTCGAAAACGGAATAAGAACCGGGAAAAAAATATAAATGCCTAAACAAGTGAAAAATACGAAAGTTTCTAAATCCAAAGACGAAAAACTTGATAAGAAAAGTGTAAAAGAAAGTGCGGAAGAGGAACTACGGGAAATAGAAGAAAATTCAGGAGGTCCAAGCACAAGCAATAAAACCAACGTAGGAAATTTAATTAAGATGGAGTTTAAAAGTCCGGAAAATCTTGTACTAGATGGGAATTTAGCAGAAAATTTTAAAAGATTTAAACAAAAATTTACCGTATTTTTGAAAGCATCTGAGAGTGACCAGAAAAGTGAAGAAACACAAGTCGCCATTTTACTGAATATAATAGGGGATAATGCTCTTCAGGTATATAATAATGTGGAAGTTAGCAAACAGAAAAACGTAAAAGTCGAGACAATATTAAAGGAGTTTGAGTCTTACTGTAACCCGAAATGGGATGAGGTATACGACAGATTTAGATTCTACAGCAGAATACAAGCGGAGGGAGGAAGTTTTGACCACTTTTTATCAGATGTTAGGCGTCTGGCGAGCACATGTGAATTTTCATCGACGGAAATAGACAAGGCTATTCGTGATAGGTTAATTTTTGGCATAACCTCAAAAAAATGTCAAGAGAAACTTCTGCAAATTGGGAACATAGCTCTGGATGATGCAATTAAGACATGCCGGGTTTACGAGTTGGACAAGAGACGAGTTGAAGTCGTGCAAGGAGAAAGGATAAAGCAAATACATGATAAAATGATATACTGGAAAAGTATAGGGAAGTTTTTAGCGGAATAGGTAAATTTCCAGAAAAATAGAGAATTGGAAAAACTGGGTATTATAGAAAAGGTTGAGAGTCCGAAAGGATGGGTCAACAACCTTGTTATAGTAGAAAAAACAATCTTTCTGCTCCTAACGGCCCGCCAAGTTCATCGTCCCGCTGTACATACTCATCAACTGTTATGACGTCAAATCCATCTTCGTCATCTGCTGTTCTCATCGCACCAGCAACAGAGGTGACGTCACACGCTCCCACAACAAATCAGTCAGATGTCAACAATGTAGCCCCAGTCTTAATCAATCCTACCGATAACAGTAGCTGGCCGGTCGTCTCCCGTCTTGATGTTAAAACGTCTGAAGACGAAATTAAAAAAAAAATGTTTCTACAAAATTTAGCATACCGGATATGCAGTAATTGAGGAGCTCACATTCGTTTCTTTTAAGCTTGGTATCCCGGCAATGGACGCGAACAAACTTTTTAATGCTTCATCTTGGCCTAGAGGTTTTGATTTAAAAAACGGGGCGCTCGCCCCAGACATAGTAAAGTCTGCTAATTTTACTATTTACTATAAACATTAGAGGAATGTGTTCGAAAGTGAATGACATATGCTTAAATATTATCGAAGGCGATTATGACATTATTGTGCTCTCTGAAACGTGGCTTACTGCTAAGGTATCTTCTTCTGAATTCCTTAATGAATCTTCCTATATTGTTTATAGAAAAGATAGATGTCCATTAGCCACTGGTTTCTCGAAGGGTGGAGGTGTGCTAATTGCTATAAAAAATCGCTTAAGATCAAGACGAATCACTCTTCCTAATGATGGACCGTTAATAGAACAACTTGGTGTGTCGGTTATTGGCCATATCTCCACGATGATTCGTTACCCGTGGTAAAACCGAGTATTTAGAAGAGAGGGGCAATACGGCAAGAAGGAGGTGTTGTTACTTTTTCAACAAAAATTTTCGGCGTGAAAACTAACACACATGCACAATGAGTTTCCCCCTTCTTTTAATCTTCTTCTTCCTTGGCTCTGGAATTTACAAAAAAATGGCTTTTCGAAGTGTGGACGTGGTTCAAACAATGGTGCATGCAAAATAATTTATGTGGGTTTTGCAGAAAAATATTTTATACGGAGAACAAAAAGTGAAATTGTTTTAAACATTTTAAGTTTTTTGTGAAAAAGCATTTCAAATGAAGAATCACAAGTGCAATTGCTGTTTTTTGTACAAAAAATTATAAAAGGAAAATGGCGGATTTTCCGTAAATTGCGGCTTCTGTAAAAAATTATTTTAATTATTTTAAAATTATTTTATTTTGTGAAAAAGTATTTCAAGTGAAGAATCACAAGTGCAATTCTTGTTTTTTGTACAAAAAATATAAAATTATAAAAGGAAAATTGTGGCTTCTGTCAAAAATTATTTTATACGGAGAACAAAAAGTGAAATTGTTTTAAACATTTTAAGCATTTTGTGAAAAAGCATTTCAAGTGAAGAATCACAAGTGCAATTGTTGTTTTTTTTTTAAAATTATAAAAGGAAAATGATGGGTTTTGCGTAAATTATTTTAAACATTTAAAGCATTAGAAATACTGACCGAAATTTGTACCTCTGCGAAGGTGTAAGAAAAAGGCAAATTTTAAATAAAAGACATGGCAGACAATTGGACGAAAGAAGAAACCCGAATTTTAATAAATTTATATAGACAGTGCGAGTCATTGTATAATGTCAACCATGTTAATTATTTAAAAAAGAACAAAAGAACAGAACAACTAGAATTTATACAAAAGGAATTACAACACATAAAGCCGAACGTAACCATTAATTCGATTAAAAGCAAAATAAGGACTTTGGCATCACAACTCTCGAAAGAGAAACAGAAAATTCGGAATTCTGCAAGGAGCGGTGCAGGTACCGACGACCTCTATACGCCAAAATTATGGTGTTTCAAGGACTTGGAATTCCTGCTTCATTTGAACGACGAGCACAGAGGAGCTTCTACCATGGATGTAAGTAGCATTGTTTGTTTATTCCAAAATGGCATGAATAACTGAAAAAATCAAATTTTTTAACAAACTCACCAAACCATTCCCCTCTTTATAGGAAGACTACAATACAAATGACTGTAATGAGATAGAGGATGCTGATGAAAGCGTAGAGGTACAAATTTCGGTCAGTATTTCTATTGTGAAATTGTTGAAAGGTTTCTTATATAACATGCAAGTTTGCTGTTCAGAAAAAAACTCGATGTAATCCGAAGTCGGAGGTACTGCGTACTGCGTACTGAAAAATCTTTGGGAATCGTCACTCAATTGCTGAAAAACAAGCAATGCAGTAGTAAAGAAGAAAAATTCTGCGAGTACCTTGCGGAAGAATTAAAAACGTTAATATTGGAGGAAACATTCGACGCCGTTAAAATTGGAATTTTACAGTTCGTCAGTGAGGCCAAAAAGAAAGAAAGGGAGAACCTGGAATGTGGCACCACACCACATTCATTTGTTGATTCGTGGAATGCACTGTCAGCTTCATCAACACCTATTAATCACTTGTCGGGTAGTCCCACGGATGATTTTACATCTTCGTCTCTTTCATCCTCCACCGGCAAAAAAGAACTAGAAGAGCTTTGGAGCAGGAAGGCTACAAGCAATATCCAAATACAAAAAATAGAAATAGTTAAGACTGCAGACCAAGAATCAAGCGCCAGTTCAGATATTTTAGCTGAAGCAATTGCATACCTGTACGACTGAAAATTAATTTCAACGGGAAAACATTTTTTAAAAGTATTGTTTATTCAACATGAATTTGAATGTAACATAGGGTAAATTCAAAAACTCATCACTGCAGAATTCAGCCACAGACTTCAATTTGAAGTCTGAAGCTGAATTAGTGATGAGCCTTTGAATTTACCCATATTTGTTATAGAATATTATGAACAAAAATTATGTAAAAAAATAACAAGAAGTTAGTTGTATTAAAGTGAAAACATTTTTTAAAAGTATTTTTTATTCATCATGAATTTGAATGTAAGATATTTTTGTTATAGAATATTATTAACATAAATTATGTAAAAAAATGAAAAGAAGTTAGTTATATTAAAATTGAATATTTATTTTTAAATTTTCCCGTCTTTGGAAAAATATTCCCTAAATAATGCCCTGACTTCTTCATTTCTTCCTGCAGGTACTCCTGCTTGTGGCATGGTGTGCTCCGTTCCATTTGATTCATCGAGGGAAGTTTGAGTGTTTTCTTCGAAGCGGCTGGTGTTTTCAATATACCAGTTGCTGGTAGTTATTAAAAAATTGTGTAAAACACAACATGCTTGTACAATTTTTGTTGTTTTCAATTCGTCCAACAGTATTTGTTTTTGTAGAATCTGAAATCGATTGGACAAAATACCGAAAGCTCTTTCGATATTCTGCCTGGCTCGACTCAACTGGTAATTATATTTAATTTTTTCAGGGTCCCTCGTTGTAAAGGGATACGGGGTCATCAAATTATTTAAAAGGGGGAATGCGTTGTCTCCAATGAATACATATGGAACAAAAACGTTCTCGCCAATTTTCCCCGGCGGAGGAAGATAGTGATCGGGATTTTGTAGTACTTCCATAAATTTAGATCTATTGAGGACCCCTCCATCACTTATTCTTCCATTACAACCGACATCTATAAAGGTAAATTTCGCGAATGCGTCCGCAACCGCTAGAAGCACAATGCTCTTAAATCCCTTGTAATTATGAAATATTTGAGCGTTGCGCTTTCTAGGCTTAAAAGAAATATGTTTTCCATCAAGAGCGCCTAGGCAGTGTGGGAACTGCCAACGACATTCGAACTCCTTGGCAATCTGCAGCCACTCGTTTTCTGTGTCAGGAAACTGAAAAACCGGCATAACAATTTCTTTAAGATTTGATGATTGTATCACTTACATTTAAAAATAAACGCCTGCCATTTCTGTAAATGGACTCGCACACTTCGATCACTGCTCTACTAATGAAATCTTGTGACAATTTAGTATTTTCATCGAGTTCCTTAAAATTTTCTCCTGTGGCCAAATAACGTAAAACTACAGCTAATTTCTCTTCCACGGGTATACATGGCCGCATGTTGGTGCTCTTTCTGGAAATGTCATCCTTTACAAGTGATAACAACCTGCGGAAACACACTTCATCCATTCTCAAGTAGGACTTGAATCGATCGCCATCAAACGCTAATTTGTATTCATTCAGTAAAGATTGAATATTTCCAGATTCTGCTCTTGTTTTTCTCCATTTCTTAATCCAGCATCTCTTCTCTCGATGTTTAGCTTCTTCATCACTTGCTGCATCAGCAGCTGATAGCAAATCTAATACTGATGTTGTTAAATGTAAAATAGCTGCTGCCTCCTCTAAATTTGTCATGATAGAATTAAAAAAACATTGTGAAACTTAATACTTGCCTTATACTTAGTAACCAGTTTAACCAGGTTTTCTGGAAAAGAGTCCTAAAAATCTCAAATATTTTGCCTCCAAAATCAAAACAATCCCTTTTTATGAAATAAATTCCACATTATGTAAAACTTGTTCTGTCGTCTCCATTAGTGTTCCATATATACAATGCGGAAGATTTAATTTATTTTATAAAATTAAAATGTCTAAGGGTGAAAACCGCAGAAATCACACATTTTTCTGTTCTTCTTTACTAAATTATTTCCTCGCTGTTGTTTTTTTCAATGTATATTATTATTAATGAATTTATTCACTGTTTAATGCTGTTTTACTGTTGTAAGATATATTAAATCAAGCAATTGGACGATTTGTGCAAATAATACAAAAATTTGTAAACAAACGCATAAATATGGTCACTTCTTATATCAAGCGGAAACAAGAATAACCATTATATTATATAAGAGAGAAGAAGCATTACGCATACTTCCATATCTCCTTGTAAAGCCAAGAAAGTTACCCATGGTAAACTCCCTGCCGTGTAGACCGAGAGTAAGCTGTAAAACTGGTTTTACCACATGTAACAACAATACTCGTGGAGATACACGGATTGTTCCTGAAATTGGCACATGCTATATTTTTGCCAGCTATATTCCACCTGTTTCTTATTTTGAAATATATAACTGTCACGCGGAAAACATCTCATTAGTTGGTGATACCTGCGTTATGGAGAATGATATCTGCATCATTATAGGTGATTTTAACTTATAAAATGTCAGATGGTGCGATTTGGATGATGCTACTGGACTCTGCCCGCTAAACGTTCGTCATGATTCTGAATATGCATTTTATCGATTCGGCTAGTAGGCTAAACTTAATCCAGATCAAGAATTTATTTAATTTCTTAGGTAAAGTTCTTGATCTTATTTTTACTAATAGTGATCTAAAATACTGTCTTATGGAACCTCAAATTCCGTTATGTAAAATTGATTTATATCACAGACCGGTCCTCATTCACATTAATGCTTATATTTTTACTTCTTTTAAGGAAAGGTCATCAAAGCTGAATTATCGCAAGGCTGATTATCAATCCATAAATGCAGCTCTCGAAACTGTTGACTGGTCAACTTTCCTGGATTGCCAGAGGAGCAGTCTGGACGATGTATATAATGCTTTTTTATCAATCATTCATGATGCCATCTCGAGATTTGTTCCATTCTACTCTTCTACAAAACTTAATCATCCGCCCTGGTCTTGTAAGGGCTTATTGCGGTTGAAAAATGCGAAGAATAAAATGCATAGGCGTTACATATTGGGGAGAAGGGATGAAGACTATATTATTTTCTCCAGGTTGAGCAGAGAATATACCTGATGTTACATACAGAATTTCTAAGGGTCTCGGTGAAAAACGAAATCCTTAGGCAAATTCTCATATCCCTTCATACAGGGAGCCTTTTACATCAAATTCGCAATGAATTTGATGCAATATGAGTTCCCTGTGAACAACAAATCCTAAACGGAAAATAATTATCTAATTTCCGTTTTCAAATGTACAAAATTCCTTAACGGACAAACCTTCAACGTACAAAAATCCACTTCAACAAATGTAACATTTCCTGATCCGCGCGCATTTTGTGAGATTTGCAAGGTGCGCAATTACCCTTGCACCATTCCCAAGCTTTTCTGGCGATTAGAAAATAAGAAAAACAGTGATCTTGACTTTGAAATACACGGGGGAAAGTAATTTGACCCACCCAACAAAAATTAAGCGCAACTTGCAATGCGCCGCGTGAGAAGCGCGCGATAAGTAAGTTGCGCAGGTGGGAACTAAAAGTTCAAGGGCGCGTTTTTCCCAGCCGGTGGACAATTTTCCATGCCACCACCGGCGGGTGAAAATTTGATTTTGTTGAGTGTTGTTCGATCCACAAGCGGCGGCGGGCGCGTAATTAACAGAGTGTTGTCAAAACCACGAGCGCGAGCGGGCGTTTTCCTTTTGAAAAAGTGTTGTTCTTCACCGGTGGCGGGCGCATGACCAATCTTCAAGTGTTAATTTAACCATTGACCGCCGCGGCGGCCGTTGTAAATTATTTTTTAATTTTTAAATAAGATTTTTTTTTTAAGTTAACCGGTGACCACAAATATAGAAATAAATAGAAGTAAAGAAGCTGACCATTGACCGCGGCAGGCGTTGTCATTATTTTGAATTTTTTAAAAGAGTCCTAACTTAACTTTGGTCCGTGGCGGGCGAGTAGCGAGTTCTGTTTTAAATTAAATAATAATAAATGATTTATAGTGAGAATTTCAATAGAACTATATTAGTTATTATTATAAATATATACATATAAATTAAAAAATAAAAATTTGAAAGAAGTTTGAAAGTTCACGTGATGATTTTATTAACATAACAATCATCAAGAAATATATAACAAATTGGAAATTATATTTGTTTATTGTGTTTATTTTATATACACTAAAAGAATAATAAGTTAGTAGTGTTGTTTATAAAATTAAAGATAAGATTTAAATATAAACTAAAAAATAAAAATTTGAAAGAAGTTTATAACAAGTGTTATTATTACCTATATAACAAGTGAAATTTAACAACGTGTTGTTTTTATTAAAGAATTATAGAACAATTGGTGAGTTATTTTCATATAACAATCTATGTGAATTATAACATAACACTGAATAGATTTCTTTTCAACCAATATATTGTATCAATTGAAGCAAATATTACATTGAATCGGATGGATTTTCTGATTGATTCGGGCTCGGACGTTTGGATTGTTTTCGCCAAGGCGTTCCGGCCCATAACGGAAGCCCGAACGTCGTTCTGTATGCGGCCAACGGATCACTGATCCGAACTTTCGGCACAAAGTTGCTTGAACTTGAGCTCGGCTTACGCCGACGATATGTTTACAACTTTATTACAGCTGTTCAAAACTCCAAATTGGCCAAGGAGTCGCCCCCCCCATTCATAACCCATTTTTTAATCCTCTTCACTGTTTGATAACGGGAGACATGGATGGGAGCAGAAATCACACAGGCGAGAATAGAATCACTTTGGATCGAGCAGCTGACCAGATCACGCACCCGACATCAGAAGAATCTGTGTACCAAGCAGCCGACAAGATCACATCAGGAGGCATCATCAGTTTTATTTATTTCAATATCGAAAGCAAGGTGTTACAAAGAATTTAAATTGAAGTAAATCCAAACTAAGGGAAAGGAGTGTTTTAAATAGTGGTGCAAAACTTATATCCATCATCCCCCATACATCCCACAAAACATTTTGGTCCTTTGAGCCGGATATCAAAGGTAACGTTTTGCACATCTTCATTTATTAGTTTTTTCATGCTAAATTAAACCTAAAATAAAGTGAAATAAAATACATAAATAATGTTTAAAGGCATAATTAAAAAAAATATCGTGATTTAATTAGACATTGGTCTTCTTTATGTTCTGCATCTAACGGAGATAAACAGAATATCGGGTCCCGCTACTTAGCCGTAACCAGCAGCACGAGGTCTTCCGCTATTCAAGTGCGCTCTATAAATTTTATGGTTTTTTTGCTTTCTTTATAAATGTTGTGCATTAAACCCAGTTAATTATCTCGATTGCTTAGAATTTGTGTAATTCACTCAGGTGTGTTCTCTAACATTTTGGTTTTTGGTTGTTTTCTGCAAATTTGTGCACTAAAAAACCAGTTCATTTACCTCGTGTGCTGAAAAATTGCATTAATTTACTTTGGTTTTACTCAAATTACTGAGTTTGTGTTTTCGCTATAAATTTGCGTTACTGCTCAGGTGCGTAATTTCTCAGGTGGTTTGTTCGCGGTCCACAATTTATGCCTTTGCATATAGAGATCTCAAACTCAATTCTTTTGGCGTAGTGATTTCTTGCGTTTCGCGCGGAACAGGATGAGTGAAGTCCAAGAATTATTTAAAGAGCAAGCTGCATTATTAGACCAAGGTAAGAGTTTTGTCCGCAATTTTAGAAAGAGTCCTGTGACGGCAAACAAACCAAGGAAATTCAGATCCATGAACACCAAAACACCATGGATCCGTCCCCACCGTGATAACACCAAAGCAGTTATCACAGGCCGGAATATGCAACGCGAGAATAAGAATATCAACATCACCACCAGTAACAAGTCAGCTTCGCTCTGCTGTTGCCGCAGCATCCGATCCCCGAGATATAATCGACATTCGAGTTTTTATTAAAAGTCTAAATTATTATTATAACTATTACGGGTGAAGCTCCAAAACACATTCCCACACTGGTGACCACCGATAACCCGCGCAGGTTAATTTTGTATTTTGCGTAGAAAGTTCGCGGAGTCAGTGGCGTATCCCCCAAAAAAACGGAACGTGCGAACGGGAATAACAGAAAAATACCGTCAGCGGCAAATAAAGTGCAAATAAAGGGCAAATAAATCGAAAGGATCCCAGGAAAAATAAATTCAACAATTAAGTTAAGTTAGATTAATTTTAACAACTTTAAAATACAAGAAAAGTGACAAGTAGTAAAGTCAGATTTTTTTAAATTTTTTAGCGAGAAACGGAACATCGGAATAAGTCGGTGATAAAACGAAAAGGAATCCGAAACAACAGAATTAGAGAGGAATGTAAAGGTGGTTGAAAAGTAATAGAAAAGGAAAAAGTGTAAGTAAAATTTTAATTACTTGTACTGGGCCTTGCATGCATGATCAAACGATAACCGCAAATAACGGCACCCCTACAGTACAAGTCACAAAGAATAAAATTGAACTTCAAGACAAAGTTTTTCTATTTAATATAATCTTTTTTCTATAAATAAATACAAAATATTTTGTTTTAAATTACTAGTAATAATTATTAGTTATTGTGTGAAATATATATTCGTGAAATTGAGAGAAAAAGAGCTGAAGGTAAAAGTCTGCGGTATATATGTATGTACATACATGCATGCGCACATGAAGTAAATTTGCATTGTATTTGGCTACCTTCAAAAAAATATGGAGATTATGGAAAGCTGATTTTATTAATGATTTTATAATGTTTTAGGATTTTTTATTGAGAAAATTTCGCAGGTTAAGTTAAAATATTGGAATATTTAGTTAGTTTAGTTAAATCGTGAGACATTTTTTAGTAAATTGTTTATGGAGGTTATTTTTTCAAATTGTTGGTGATTGCTACTTAATCAGGAAACGGTTGTTTCTCAAGACCCTTATACGGCATACAAAGTACATTTCGTGGTTAGATAGGTAAACAAAGTAAAAAGTAATGGAAAAAATTAACTCGTGCGGCTAGGCAGTTAAATTGTGTGGGTGTTAACAAATGCGGTTAAAGTAAGTTTGTAAAATTTTTTTCTCTGAAAACACAGAGGTGTGAACATTTTTTTCAATTTTTGTCGTTTTTTTTTTAATCACAGTCCCAAGGAAAGATTAAACAATTTTGGTTATATAAGAGGATGAATTGAATCGTTAAGTGGCACGTGGCAAACCTTTTGTGCAAATGATCTCTTTATTCGATCACATGCTTCTGAAGAGGAACGAGGTAATACTTACTTCTCAGAACTATATGATGAAATGGCAGATTTGTACTATGAGTACATAGGTATATTAAATGATGCTTATGACAAATTAACCTCTATCCCAGCCAAGAATCATCCTCAAGAATTGGGAAATAATTCAGAACACTTATCAAATATATGTGATCAGCCGACCTACAGTGTAAGGCCAGAATTTAAATTACCTCAGATAGTCATTCCGAAATTTTCTGGTGATTATCAATCATAGCCCTGCTTTTTCGACTTGTTTAAAAGTCTGGTGCATGAAAGGAACAATCTGCCCACAGTTCACAAAATCCATCCATCCAATGGCGCTACAGCCCAAATCGAGCCTTGGCCTCCTCTCAGTTCACAAAATGCACTACCTCAAATCATGTTTAGTGGGTGAAGCCGAACAGCTCGTTCGCCATCTAACCATTACTGGAGACAATTATAGCATAGTATGGAACATGTTGTGCAAACGTTATCAAAATACGCGAGCTCTGGTGAACAATAATCTAAAGTTTCTGTTTTCTCAACCTCACATACAAACCGACCCTAGTGTTCCTATCATAAAGCTAGTAGGTTCGGTTAACGAATGCTTAGCAGCCCTGAACAACTTGAAGGTTAAAACGGAGAATTGGGACCCTATCATTGTATATTTCCTTGTTGAACGACTGCCTCTTGAGACCCGTCAATTGTGGGAACAAACTCAAGGTTCCAATGCTTTTCTAGCAGAACTTACGACTTTGATAGAATTTTTAGATTCAAGGTGTAGATCACTGGAAGCGCTCTCGTCCGGCAAGGTATGTACATAAGAATACACAGCGTTCCAAACCGGCTCAGATAAGCACTTTTCACGCAACGACTTTCAAGTGTCGCATATGTCAAGATCCTCACGCCATTAAGGCATGTTTCAAATTTCGCCAAATGAAACCTCAACAAAGATTCCAAATAGTCTCTACAAATAGTCTGTGCTACAATTGTTTAGCACAGAGTCACAGGTTAGTCAACTGTCCGACCACGCAGTCGTGCCGTATATGCCAGAAACGGCTGTTGTTACATACGACCCCTACCTTTAAGACTCCGCCAAAGGTCATCTCCAAAACTCCTGCCAACACCCCTAATGCTTCAGCTTCTCATCCATATCCAATCGTTACTCCGGCCGGCTCTCACAAAAGTGATGAGCCCCCTTCTCAGGTGAATACCTATTTCTCTCGTAAAGAAGCTAAAGGCTTACTAGCAACAGCTATGGTGAAGCTGTTCTCCAAAAACAGCGAACCGCATATAATACGAGCATTAGTGGATCCAGGATCAGAAGTTTCATTTGTTACTACTCGAGTAGTTAATCTATTAGGCCTGAAACCCCACATAAATCTATAACCCAGATCAATGGATTATGTAACTTAATACCCCAGACAAAGGCCACGGTCAACTTACACCCCAGACGAAGGACAGGGTCATATTGCCGTCAACCGTGGAAACTGCAATGTGGCTATTTCTGAGAATCTAGAATAAATGCTTTAAATTAAGAATCGTGGAAACTGCAATCTTGCAGATTTTAAGTTAATCTTAGGAGGTAAGCGAACTATGTGAATTAATGTTTTTAGTTTTTAGTGAGACTCCGAGCAATAAAGTTGCCTTAATTAGAATTGATTTAGTTTTATTTAAATTCAAGTGTTAAATTTGTTAACTTGTACGACACTACTAAAGCAATTATCTGGGCGGACTTCTTAACAAAGTTCAAATTGTCTGTCGATTTCGAATATCGACATTTAGTTGACAAACGTACCAATTTTCGAATCAACGTGTGCGCCACAGTCGACTACAACCCCGAAACATTTCCATGCCGAATTATTGGCATATAAGTTAACACCATGAATAAAAACATCTCACGGCGATTTTCTACGAAACCCCCAGCCGCAAATGCAATTGAGTGCTGACCAAGCGTCTGCACTTGAAACAAACATTTCACTAGAATTTAGACCATAAGATCTTATAAGAAAGATTCAATTACACTAAATAAGATTTAATAAGAATTTTGATTGAAATATTTGCCTAAGAAATAAATTTGTTAAGGAAGAAATGTCAGTTTAGTAGTTGCAGTCGAGAATTAAAGACGTAAAAATAAATTTTAAAGTTTAACTCAAAAAAAAGCGTTTTAATTTTCTTAACTTATATATAAAGAGCTATTAACGAAATTCGCTTCGTTAACAAAACCGCCCAATTTTAATCTTCCAGTTAAACACAATATGCAACACCACATTGTGAGTAAAGGGCAATTAGCTTTTGTCACTGCTCGGCGACTCCATCCGGAGAAACTAAAGGTGGCAAAGTTAGAGTTCGACCATATGGTCCAATTGGGGATTAGCCCACCTTCGTCGTCCCCCGCAGCATCTCCGCTTCATCTGCAAGTTGCAGCGTTGGGAAAAGAATTATCGATGTATTTTGATCATCTTATTGAAACTAAATTGGCGAGCTTAGTCTTTATCCTAGGTTGACCAGGAGACGAAACTGATCACCAATGATGATGTTGCGGCAAAGAGCCCAGTCCTGAACGAGCAGACAATCTCTCTCTCTCAGACGAATTGGAGTTAGCTCAACGCTCAAATACGAGCAGCTACAATTATTTGAATAATTTCACTCCATCCCCCCTAATCGCCACACCAGAGTCTGTCTATCTCTTCCGGCCCATCTCACTATTTACCCCCACTTCAGTTATCTACTATCATATCGAATTTTGGAACAAAATGGTCAGTAGAAGATTGGGACAGAAGGTTAAAAAAAATTGACGCAACAAACAAGGCACATACCATAATGAGAAGGGTAGAAAAAACTGCGGCAAAGCGTTACTAATAAATTAAACTCGTCGCTTCTTGACAAGGAAATCTCAACAACTTACTTCCTTAAAGGATCCCCAAAATACGCTGATCCAGCTTGGATAAGCAAACTTTTCGAAGATCTCTGCTCCATAAAACTACTGGATTGTGAAATAGTATCCCCTCGGATAATTAAGTCAAAACAACTCTGAAGCTTTAAGGTGGTTTTGCCGTCCAAATATGATTGGCTGTTCCTGAGCTCAAAATCGGACGTTTTCAGATGGAAAAACCTCAGCTTCAGCCGTTGGAACAATAAAAGCAGTAGAACTAAGCAAGTTAGATCTACGATATATAAGTAGTTCCAACAATAGATGGGTACGTACGCAAAAGGCCTAACAATATATGGAAAGCCTCGATATCGTAAATTAATACATATCTACGATACATATATGGAAAGCGTCAATATTATAAAGAAGCATTAACAATTACGCTCCAGTTTTGAGCAACTATACCCCCCACCTAGCCTTGATATCCAGAAACAAGAAGTCGGCGAAGGATACGAGGCTAGAAGGCAGAAATAAAAAATTTAATCTTCTTTCGACATTGGCCGAGAAGGTTAGTATCTGGAATTATTCCTATACCATGAGATAGGGCTTAGGTAATTGGTGGGCTTTTAGCCGCTGATTTTTGTGTTAGATTTATTTAGCGAAATTATTGTCTCTTTTTCCAGAGAAGCAATTAAAAAAAAAATATTTCATAGTAATCACAGTCATTTATTATATATATAGATGCTTTCAGTAATGCGCAAGTTGGACCCGCATCCATTTGCGCATGCATGCAACTATGCATTAGTGAACTTGTTTCGCCATAGTTAAATATGGCGTTGTCATTTTTGATGTTCTTTTAACGTATTTAGTGCACGCTATCAATATTATCATCCATTTTATGTTGTCAACCACAACTTTGACATTTGACATCGAAGTGCCTTCTCTTCTGCTTTGAAAATTGTTCACAGGCTACCACAGGACTGTTTCCATCTTGAAAAGCTTTGACGTCATCAAGATCTTTTAACTCTCTACCTTTTGAAAGTTAATTCGTTTGTCAGACGTTTAGTGTTTGTTAAAAACATCAAGTCGCGGTATAAGACGTTTAGTGACGTTTTCACGCTCGCTGGATAGTTTAGCTGGTTTTACGATGATTGGAATGCCCCTGCTACTGCTTTTGCCCCGCGTCAGACGGAAAGCATCAGCGTAGGGAGACAGTTGATGGTTCACTTTCGCAGCTATGCTCCTGATAAATTTGAGTCGATTATCATCAGGTTTAACGGGGATTCCTCGGACCTCACTCAACCTCTGATGACGCTGCAGGTCGTCTACGCCAGACCTAGTTGAAGCGAGTAGATTGTTTGTGAGCTTCACATCAGTCGAGAAGTCTGTTATCAGCTGTTCTGCCTTGAAGACTCGCAACTGCAGTGATTCGGCGGACTTGTTGATAACACCCAGCTGATTTTCACAGCTGTCGGAGATCGATTTAAGGCCGTTAGGCGCCGCTCCATAGAATCCAGGCGTTCAGTCAGGGCATTAAAAGAGGCCGAATAATTAATTAATTGCGATTAAGTTTTCAGCAATTGATTGGATAAATCTTCCAATTTACTGGAGAATCGACACTCAAAAGCAGAGAAGCTCCTCAAAAGAATTATTATCATCTTGACCGCTTTCTGACATTACTCAAGTGGTGCTTTTGGTTAGCACAGGTGATGGCATTTGAATTGAAGTGTTTTTCTTGTGCGGCAACTTACCAGCAATTTTAATTTTATCAGCCATTATAACGTATAATAAATTGTTTACTTTAAATGGCAAAAAAAGGAATGGACTGATCCAAACACACGAAAACGGTTGAAATCACGGAGCACTACACAGTAGTACCACTCACGACAAGACATAGAAGTCAAGTCGCGGTATAAGACGTTTAGTGTTTGTTAAAAACATCAAGATACATCTTTGAAAGTAAATTCATTTGTAACAGGTATTCATTCAAAATTATTGTTTATAATCAATATAAAATTAAAAAAATCATCTAAAGACAATTAATCATCATGGTTTAAAGCAATGTAATGCTGGGTTTCCACCAAACAGAAAGTTTCAAAAAACAGTTTTGTTTTTAAACATTTTGTTTGTTTTTAACTACCCACTCGAGATGGGACAATGTTTTGTTTTTAAAAACACTATTCTCCTACAAAAATGTTCTCAAAATTGTTAGATTTTTGCAAAACATTGATATTTTTGTTGACAAAAACAGTTTTTGTTTCTGTTTCTTATTTTGTCTATTTGGTGAAAACCCGGCATAAGAGATTGCAAATATAAGAATAATAAGAAACCAAATGCTGCAATGACAAATTTTCAGTAAAAGTACATAAACAATCAGTTTACTAAAAAAGTACATTGTAATGTGACTGAACTTTATTATAACATTAAAACTATACTCGTGTAAACAGTAAGTTTAGAACTAAGTATACTAAACTGTACTAAATGTGAAACTTCATGTAGATCAAATAAATATGCAGCAGTTGCACACAGAACATGGCGCAGTCGATAAGTCGATAGATCGAATGAAGGCAAAAAAAAATTAGAGTGAAAAGTTTGAAAATATAGTGAAAAAAAAAATAAGAAGTGAAATACAAAAGAAATTAAAAAATAATAAAATTAATGAATAAAAGTGGTACTTCAAACGCGAAACAAAAAAAATATAATTTAAATAAAGCACCACAATCATTAAGAAAACCACGCGGTCGACCACCAAAAAATACAAAATTCGCTTATATAAACAGTAGAATGCATATATTAAAACCAGTGGAAAAATTAGACTTATCGGGAAATATATCTCAAAATTGGAAACAGTTCAAACAAAATTTTGAGATATTCAGCATAGCTGCGGAGCTTGAGAATAAACCGGAACCGGTACGCATTGCCATTTTTCTCAATGCTATTGGACCAGAGGCGATAGAAGTATATAATTCATTTTCAATAAATGAAGCAGATAAAAAAAATATAATGCTGTTATAGCTGCTTTTGAAAATTTTTGTGAAGAAAAATCAAATGAGGTGTATGAAACATTTCTATACCTAGGGAGATCGCAACAGGAAGGAGAACCCTTTGATAATTATTTAATGGAATTAAAGAAAATGATAAAGAAATGCAACTTCGGCGATCAAGAGAACCGCATGCTCCGAGACCGCATAGTAATGGGTGTTCAAGACAAAAGCCTTTAGAAAAAACTTTTGGAAACAGATAAGTTAACGGCAGATAGAGCTGTAGAAATAGCACGTGCAGCAGAAGCAACTAGCAGACAGACAAAATAAATGCAAAATAATGAACATCGAATAACTGTCAACGAAATGACGTCAACATCATCAAATGTAGCTGCAATAAGGACACATAGAGGTCAACCGGCAACGCAAAGAGGAAATAAATTAAATTCAAGTTTTAAAAACAATAAAAATAAGAATTTCAATAACTCAAAAAATAATAACAGTTATAATTCAAATTTTTGTTTTAGGAATAAGAAAAATATCACTAATTGTACTGCATGTGGAATGAATCATTCGGGAAGAGAGTGTCCAGCTTTTTGGAAAACATGCAAAAAATGCAATAAAAAAATCATTTCGCACACAGATGCAGAACGAGGAATGAAATAAGTGAGTTAAAAAATTCTTTAAATAGCCTCTATATCGATAATATTGAAAATACATACATAATTGCAATGATAGCCATCCATACAATAATTACCAAAAGAAATTAAAAGCATGGTATACTATGGTTAATATACAGGGGTCTAATATAAATTTTAAGTTAGATACAGGTGCAGAAGTAAATACTTTGCCTTACGTTTGTCTAAAAAGCTTAAAAAGATATAGCATTAATAAAAAGGTATTAAACTTAAAAGCATATGGGGGGTCTTCTATAGAATCTATAGGTACTGCAAACTTGCAATGTAAGATCAAAAATATAACCACAATATTGAACTTTGTGATTATTAAACAAAATGTCACACCTATACTAGGTCTCAACGCTTGTCAAACATTAAATTTAATCAAAAGAATAGACTCTGTAGTTATCGATTCAAAAGAACAATTAATCACACAATACTCGGACGTTTTTCAGGGTTTAGGTGCATTTTCGCATAATCTAAAATTAGAATTAAAAAGTAACTCCACTCCTGTAGTTTGTGCTCCATACAGAATTCCATTTGCCTTAAAAGAAATTGTTAAAAGGGAGTTAGATAAACTGTGTGAAAACAAAATTATTGAAAAAGTCAAAGAACCAACAGAATGATTATCAAACGTTGTTATTGTCGAGAAACCTAATAAGAAAATTCGCATCTGCCTGGATCCAAAATATTTTAATTTAGCCTTAAAAGATCATATTCATTATATCGATACCGTAGAGGAAATAATAGCAAAGCTAGCAAATAAAAACTTTTTTACAGTCCTCGATTTAAAAGATGGTTTCCATCAAGTACAATTAGATGATCGTTCTAGTAAATTATGCACGTTTGCAACACCATTTGGGTGTTATAGATACAAGCGCTTACCTTTTGGGTTAAAAACTGCCCCTGAGGTTTTTCAGTTATTAAACGAAGAAAATTTTGAAGGAATTCCTTTTGTAATCATCTATATTGATGATATTTTAATCGCAACGGAGACACTAGAACAACATAATCGAACACTTTTAGAAGTATTAAATCGTGCCCGTGAAAAAAAATATAAAGTTTAATAGTGATAAGGTTCAACTCTGTGTGACAAAAGTAAATTATTTAGGACATGTTATTAGTAATAGAGGTATTGAAATCGATAATAGTCGTATTAAGGCAATTTAAGCATTAAGACCACCTGAAAATAAGAAAGAATTGCAAACTCTTTTTGGCGTCATTAATTACATTCGTTCTTTTGTTCCGAACTTATCGGACAGTTCGAAACCATTGAGGGACCTTTTAAGAAAAGACATTGCTCAATGGCTTCCCCACCATACCCAGTGCTTAAACGAAATAAAGCAATTAATTATTAACTCTCCAACATTAAAAATCTTTGATCCGCTCGAGGAAATTTCAATACAAACAGATGCATCACAAAGCGGACTAGGTGCATGTTTGATACAGAATAATAGACCTGTTCTGTTCGCATCGCGCAGTTTAACGCAAACAGAGCAAAACTATTCGCAAATAGAAAAAGAACTCTTAGCAATTGTTTTTGCTACCCATAAATTTCACACCTATATCTATGGACGCAGGATAACAATTATCACTGACCATAAACCCTTGTTGGGAATTATAAGCAAAGAAATGGCTAAAATCCCATCCCCCAAATTACAAAGAATGAAACTCAGATTACGTCACGCTTGTCACGAAATTATACAATAGATAATAATCAGGAACCTGAAATACCTGACATAAATGACGTAATTCATACAATTAATGTAGGTCCAGCAAAAAAAGAATTACTTAAAATGCGTATAGAAAAAGATGTACAACTAAATGAATTAAGAACTATTATACAGAAGGGATGGCCTAAAGATACAAAATTTGTACCAGATTTAGTAAAAACTTTTTGGAAATTTAAAGATAGATTGTATATAGAGGATGATCTTATATTTTTTGATGAAAGAATTTTAGTTCCTTCTGAGCTACGTAAATACAAAAATACTTAGGAAGGAAAAATAATTAACAATAAAAAAAAATCAATTGGTCTGCTCTCCATGGCATTAGAAGAAGTAAGGCAAAATAGAGAGAGAAGTAAGAAGAAGACAGAAAAATTTATCTGTTGAAAATTGTTCCCTTCAACAGTTATAAGTCGGTTAGATTGTGGTTCCGCGGAATAATTAAAAGTTAATTATATTTTAAATATAATAAATTGTTGAAAGCAGTGAATAGTTTTTTGATTTAAATTAATTGTGGAAATAAAATAGGCGACGAGGATGGAATGTCCAAATATATCCCAATAATCGAGTTTATACATATTGCGGTATAGCGCATCTTTATACTTTACCCTTCATCTGTAAACCTGGGTATTTCGTGTCCGAGCCAAAGATGTTTAGGTTAATAATTTTTCAACAAGCGAATAGACAGAGCTGGTACCCCTATCTAAAGTCGAAGACCTCAGTCTCTTCTATACAGTTGCTGTGAGTAATTCAAAATCAGAACGAACACGCAATACCCACGTTTACAGACCACGTATACTGAACCTGCAAGTAAGTGCAAAACTTTTTTCCGTTTTAACAAGTTGAGTAAAGAATTTTTTAAATATATTTTTGTCAGTATTAGTATAAAATGGAGCAACGGTCGCCTGACCAGGTAGCGCGAGTTATGTATTAACCTGACCCTATTAACTTTCAGGAAATTCTAGATAAATATTCAAAAAACAACTCTTAATCTTTGTATGAAGACAAAGCAAAAATCTCACATTTCCTTCAATGCAAATGTGACATTTTTGCCTTGCATTATTCTCGGAATTCTTATCGCAATAATTGCACTTCATGGCGACCAAGGGTAACCTTAATTCTTAGAAATCGCCTGACAAAATTACTTAAATTACATCAACGCACAGATCAAGAGTTAGAGAGAACATTCAGTCTTAAGATTCATTTTTAACCAGCAAGACCCACAAAAGAGTGGTCCTTAAAAACATATATAAAAAATATTTTATTTCTTTAAATAAATTTGATTTTGTTTTAAAAATTAATTAAACTGTATTTTCTTTGAAAAGAACAAAAAGGAATAAAAATATAACTCGCGCGTACTTCGCCAACGAGAAGTAATTTCTCAATTCGGAGGTGAAGACAGCAAAGAAGAAATAGATGCTGTTGAAGAGGTTGACAGTGACGCCAGTGAAATAAGTGTTTCCGATCTAGAATCGTCAGAGGATGAAAGTCAGACCAATGATGAGCAGGAGACTGAAGAAGGAAGTAGACGCCGGAAATTTGTCTACGGCAAGGACAAACATAAATGGTGTCTCACCGCGCCAGAAACCCGAGGCCGCAGGTCAAGTATTACCATTATTTTACCTAAAGCCATCGGTGCAGCTGCCTCTTCACATACACCTCTACAATTTTGGAACGCATTATTTACCCACGACATTTTAGAAATACTTTTGAAGTACACTAATGCCGAAATTCAACGATATGAAACAGAGAACGGTAAGAATGATTGTGCGTCGTTTCAAAACGTTACATTGAACGAATTGAAAGCATTCTGTTGAGAACAACATAAAAGCATTTCAAAATTAATAAAAGTATTTCAAAATTAATTACTTGAAAATCAACCGAGCTAAGGTATTTTTGAAGTTTAACTCAGGATCCAGCAGGCGGCGACATTTGGTATTTGTAACTGTGCAAATATAATATCAAAAAAAATCAAGAAGGCGACGCTATGTTTTTTTGGGTATATAAGGCCAGCCGAAATTATTAAAATTCAGTTAGCATTAACTAACACCAGGATTAGTGTCATAGTTCAAGGTAATGCTCTTTTAGAGACATTGTGAACGCAATGCACTAATTTTTCTTGCTAACTCATACACTATTCACACCTTTACAAGTCAATTATTACACTTGGTTTCTATTGTCATTATTCCACTTTTTATTACATTTTCTAATTGTTACTTATTTGAACTTGGAAGTTTTTTTTTAAATAAATATTGTAATGTCGTTTAATAAAATGTAGTTCGGAAAGTCGTCTTTCAGTGAACTTATAATTAAAGCGTAACCATACAATTTCCTTTATTTTCATTGGCACGTTAAGCTGTGCTGTTCACATTCATAGGGCTTCTATTTTCTATACTTTGGCGGCGTGCAAAAGAATAACCGGGTAAATCTATCGGAGATCTGGTCGCGCGAATTCTGATCAACGCTTTACAAAGTGACGATGTCTCAAAGACGATTCGAATTTATTAGCTTCGGCTGCGATTCGATGACAAAGCTACTCGGGCTGCAAGACGTGCTGAAGACGTACTTGCACCAATTCGTGAAATTTGGACCTTTTCATAACGAACTGCCAAAACAATTATACTCCGAGTCAGTTTTTGACTATTGATGAACAATTGTTAGGGTTTCGCGGTCGTTTCTCAGCACGCGTCTACATCAAATCGAAACCAGCGCGATATGGAATGAAAATAGTTTCCATGAACGACGCGAAAACCTTTTATATGTATGTACAACGCCATATCCTATATTGGAAAAGTCTAGACAGAGCGAGGTGAAAGTGTACCTTCTTATTATGTGCGTAAATTAAGTGAGCCAATCCATAACACTAATAGAAATATTACATGCGACAATTGGTTCACTTCAGTAGAGTTTTGCAATAGAATGAAGCAAGAATTTGGTATATCAACGCTACGAAAAAACAAGCGTCAGATCCCGGAATTATTCAAAAGAAATGCTGCGATGGGCACTGTGCGGAATTAGGTAATGGTGATGGCGGGAACCGGAAAGGCTACTGTCCACCAATTTTCATTGACCTCAAAGAGGGACTCGAAGTGAACATACGAACCCTTAATGAATTAATTTTTAAACTGATCCCTGACAGTACTCATAGAATTCACCGCACTAGGCGGGGAACTGTCAATTTAAAAAAAAAAAACCGAGCGAACATAGCAAAATATTCAATGTTTTAAAGGAAAATAAGATTCCCTCGTACACCTTCACTCTAAAGGAGAGGAAAGTTACCACACTCATTTGTAAAAACCTGTATGGTATGGCTTCCACCGAGGTGGCAATTTATATGAAAAAGCACTACCCAAATATAAAATTCTTGAGTATTAAAAAATTCTCAACGTCTTACACGGTTAAGAATGGAATTGACCTTGAAGCTTTTGTCTTCCAATTTCCGGCATACGTTGATACGCTAGAAGTAGCGAAAGTTAGATATATTCTATCCTCTGGGGTTTCCTGGGAAAAATTTAAAAGATCATCTCTACTGCAATGTAAGAATTGCCAGGAGTTCGGGCATTCCGCGGTGAACTGTAATTTCGATTACAAATGCGTGAAATGTAACCAGGAGCATGGCCCTAGGCTATGTAGTAAACCTGGTGAGGATCCCCCGCAATGCATAAACTGCAGGAGTTCGAGTCACCCCGCAAACTTTAAGGGGTGCCCAACTTACCAAAAAAAACTTGAATTCCTGAACAAAAGGAAAGAAATCCAAGAGAAAAGAAGGACAGAAAGGTTCAACCTCAATCAAGCCAACTTCCCGAAGCTCAGCAAAATAATTAACCCGAAGGCTGGGGTTAGCAATTTGAGGAGCGGGGTCTCATACGCCGACTCTCTTAGGAGACGCACATGGTAACGAGCGGGTATCTGGGGACCGAGCCTCGGCGTTCCCCCCAGCAGAGAGGGAGATAATATTAATAAGAATTTAAGTTCGAGTGATTATATCAATGTATTGGATCTTTCAGAAGAACTCTATGGAATTGATTTTCAAACCCTAACACCAGCCCGGGATTTGCAAACGAGGAGGCGCCTATACCTTCGCTTTGTGTTTGACCTCTGCCAAAGTGCAGATGCTAGCTCAGGGAATTAGGGTGGCTTCTCTCAACGTTGGATCTCTCGTGACTCTCAGTAGGAGGTGGTTACTTGAAAATATTATTCGTGAGAATAATTACGACATAGTCTTAGTGCAAGAGACAAAACTAAATAACAGACACAAACTTGAGTTTAAGGGCTTCCTTACCCTCAGAAACGACAAGGGGCAAGGAATAGCCATAATAATTAAAAACAATATTCAATGT
Source organism: Thereva unica (assembly GCA_949987705.1). NCBI lineage: Eukaryota > Metazoa > Arthropoda > Insecta > Diptera > Therevidae > Thereva > Thereva unica. Next base: position 31,735,695 of record OX465284.1, on the reverse strand, counting down.
AACAAACGCTCACTTAACTTAAATATACCTTACACAGCTTTAGAAATCTCTCTCCATGTGGATAATGCACCCGGAATGAAAATACTCTTTATTTCGATTTATGTTCCTACAAACCAAAATAAAGGAGTCCTTTAAAATTTCTTGAACGTCGTGGCTTCTGCACGGAGTAACTTCGATGGGATTGTCATGGGTGGGTACTTCAATGCCAAGTGTAGCAGTCGCTACGCATTACTTTTGTTTTTCTCTTATGACGAGTTTTTGTTATCAATTTTCTAATTCAAATACATGTACTTACAAGGAGTACAGTGTGCGTTACGTCATCGGTTTAGATTTTCATTACTACTTTGAAAATACACTTTAGGGAAATCACAAACACGTACGCTTACACTGTACAAGTATTGAATGTATAAAAACATAGATACACGAACTTATTGACATGTAAAATAAAAATAGAAAATGTAAGAGTATTAAAAATGTATTAGCTAGGAGTTTTTATCGTTAATTAAAAAACTTCCGGTTATATATTTTAACCGTTTTTAAGTTAAAGTTGTGTAATTTAAAATAAAACCAATTTAAAACACATACTCGAAAATAAGTTAAATAAAAATAATTTAAAATAAATACGTAACAAAATAGTTTATTTAAATATTCCTATAAACTATTATGATGTGGAGAGAAACTTAAAAATATTAAAGAGCAAAGTCCAGTAGTCAAGACCCCCACATCATCTGGTGACCCCGAATAAAAGAATAAAGAAAAATTAAAAATTTATAAAAAAATAATTTCTCAATAAAGAAGACAGAAGATTTTTAAGAAGAAAGAAAAAGAAATAAAGAACATTTCAAGAAAGAAATAGGAAGAAAGAAGATTTTTAAAGAAAAGAAGAAAGAAATTAAAAAAAAAATAAATAAATAAGGGAAGTTAATTTTATTTTAAGTTAATTCTTTTCAATTTTTTAAACACAAAAAGAAACACACAGAATTTTTCCACATTTTAAATACAAATTTTCTTTGAGTAGTGATTATCTTATTTTCATCTCTTTTCTTAAATTGATTTCTCTTTTTAAAAGTCGAGATTTTTATTAAACGTTCGGCTGTAAAAGTTTGAATTTAATTCATAAGAAGTACCACGAATTTTAAGTTAATCGAAATTTTTTTCTTTTCTTTAAAGTGAATTTCGTGCTACTTAGTGCTTATTTAGTGTAATAATAATGAGTGTACAAAACCATGAAGATGCTTCTGTCGGTAATGAAATTAACGCTAGTTCAGGGAAACTACCAACCTTTTGGTCACCTTGTCCAGAAGCATGGTTCGTTTTAGTGGAAAGCCAATTTCACTCTAAGGGAATTAGATTGGATGATACAAAATACGAACATGTCATCCAAGCACTGCCCTTAGAAATTATAATGAATGTTTTAGATTGCATTCAGAACCCACCTCAGGAAGGCAAGTACGAAGCCCTAAAGTCAACCTTGGTACAACGATTCACGGAATCTGAAGAGAAGAAGTTGGAGCAGCTATTATGCAACTCAGAGATGGGACACAGAAAACCATCGGACTTCTACCGATCCATGGAAATTTTAGCAGGAACCTCAACGCATTTAGGAAAAGACTTGATTAAGAAGTTATGGATGCGGAAACTGCCTTTAAATATAAATATCGCACTGATGGCATCTGGGAAACAGAACATTCAAGATTTGATTTTGTTAGCAGATAAAATTTTTGAAGTATCTAAATTTCAATTCGTTTCTGCAACTAGTAACAATTCAGCAAATCCATTCCTAAATAAAGAAGATTTCAACATAAATAATATGGATTTTAAAAAGAGAATAAATTTATTAGAAGATAAAATTGCAGATTTGGCAAATTTAATTAAGAGACTTACGAATAATAAAAATGACAATTTCCAACATAGATATAGGTCAAGAAGCAAAAGTCGTTAAAATAACAAACATAAGGAAAATAATAAACCATTGTGCTGGTTTCACTTTGGAGATAATGCAAAAAGATGTGTTAAACAATGTAACTATAATAATTCAAAAAACTAAGTATCCCTTCAGCGTGTTGTAGAAATATTGTTCCAGGAAAGTCCTGTAGACTCTTTGTTTTTGATAAAGAAAATAAATTCAAGTTTCTCATAGATACAGGAGCTGAATTATCTGTTGTTGCTAATGTTTATTTTGGCAAATACAAAAAAGATCCTAATTTTATTCTTTCAGCAGCTAATGGATCGACGATTAACACATATGGAACTAAACTTTTGAAAATAGATTTCGGATTAAGGAGAGATTTAACGTTTCCATTTATAGTGGCAAGTGTCAATAAACCTATCATGGACGCAGATTTCCTTACGCAATTCAATTTATTGGTAGATCTTAAAAAGAAACGTTTAATTGACGGCGATACAGAGTTAAGTGTTAATAGAATTATGATTAAGGCAGACAGTCCAACACCCAGGCATTGTTCCTTTGATAGTAGATATGGCAAAATTTTATCAAAATTTCCCTCACTAACCCAGCCTCCACGTTATGACTTACCAGTACCTACTACACAACATAGTACATTCGGTCCAAACAAAAGGTCATTTACCTTTTTCAAGACCTAGAAGACTTGATAGCAATAAATTTAAAATAGCCAAAATGGAATTCGAACATATGATCAAGTTAGGTTTATGTAGAGCATCCTCTTCCCCAGTTTCTTCGGCATTACATATGGTGCCTAAAAATAATTGTTCAGACTGGCGACCTTGCGGTGATTATAGGAGACTTAACGCAATAACAATCCCAGATAGATATCCAATTCCACACATTCAAAATTTCACGTTGAATTTGATCTTTAGTTAACGGCATCAAGGAAAAATTGTCTTCGGAGGAAATTGGCAACCCTGCGTTAGGAAGTGATAAATTAAACAAGAGAAAGCGATGCTATTTTTGTAAAACCAGTAAAGACAGAAAAACTCAGTATTGCTGCGTGAAGTGTCAAAAAGCGGTCTGTGAAGAACATCGTCTTAGGTGTTGTGTACATTGTGTAGAATAGTCTATTTTACTCAACAATGTACAATTTTGTTTGTCTTATCATAGTTAACAAATATAAATTAAAAATAATTCAGTTTGTAAGAAAGAAATGTTTTTATACTAATAAATGATTTATTGCCTGTTTTACCTGTCCAAACTTCAGCATTCAATATTAAATGATGATGCATGATGAACGCGCATGATTAACCTTTAATTTTCCGTTTTTAAAGTTACGATATTTTAATTTTTCATAAAGATACGATTTTTTGAGTAAATCGCCATTTTTTTACCTGGTTGTTCCATTTATTTAATAAAAAAGTGTATGCAAAAATAAATTCTATGATTATATATTAAGTTAAAGGTTTCAAACATTACCATGATTTTTTTGGAAATTTTTGAGTGAATGGTCGGACTTGAAAACCCAGGTTTACAGACGGGAGTTGTCGAAAAAACGTTTACAGACGAAGGGTTTATTGGACATTTCGAGAACAAGAGTTCATCAAAATCAGAGGAACAAGAGCTACTACTGAAAAGAAACCCCGCCCAGAATCTCAAGAACGACTTTTCCAGTTTCTTCTGGAAATCGCCATTAAAGACTCATTTCTGCGCCATCGACAACAATCCAGTTCCTTGTTGGAAACCCTATAAGAAAATCGCCTGGAAATTCATCACTACACCAACGAAAAACTTAATAGGAAATCTGTGTTTCAATGTTATGAGGACAATCAATCAAAGATAATTATGCAAAATAGCTCACAAGATCTTTTCAGACTACGACGAAGATGTGCTTATTTTACGAGAAAAAATATTTTTTGCTATGGTTGACTGATTTTTACGCATATCCAGTTCCTCGTGTTAACCACAGTAAACTTGAGAAGAGGCATATTGCTACATCACCACCAGAGAGCACAGTTTCCCGAACAACTAAAGATCATCGTCTTAGTGGATTAAAGGAGACCACCAGGCACACCACTGCAACATTGCCCGAGCTTGCTACCATAAATGGAGCTTGTAGTACATCACTCCACTTATTGAGGACCACCACAACGATTGGCGAACTTCGAATGCGTATGGATAACACCCACCAAAAGTTCAGGACCAAAGAAGGACTCTACATATACCTAACACGCGACGTTTTGAAGCGAATAAATTTTCAGGCCATAGCTAAACAAAATTGAAGGAGAAAACGTTAACCCTCCCAGGACGCTACCAGGTTCGGCTTAAATTGAAACCCGAAGATAACCCACCTGAAGATAACCTAGCGCAACTTGCCGCGTGAGAAGCGCACGGTAAGCGAGTTGCGCAGGTGGGAACTAAAAGTTCAAGGGCGCGTTCCCCCGAATTGGACAATTTTCCTTGCCACCATCGGCGGGTGGAAATTTTAGTTAGTTGAGTTCTGATTTAACCATCGACCGCGGCGGGCGAGTCGACCATTTTTATAGGAGTATTGTTTTTTACCATTAACCACGGCGGGCGTTGTCTGTAGTAGGGAAGTCTAAAAAGGAGTTCCAACTTTTTGTTGGTCCGTGGAGAATTCCGTTATGAAAATAAATATAATAATTGGATAAGAATATATTATTTTGTGTGGTGTTTTGAAAACTTTAATTGATTGAATTCAAAATAAATATAACAATTGGTGAGATATAAGAAAATATAACAATTGGTGAGCATATTCTTATATAACAATTGGTGAGTTAACCTTCCAGTATAACAATACCCAACAATTGGCGCAGCCGGTAGGATCCGGGTGAGGCCAAAGCAGTTAGTACTTTGTCGGTTGCGATCGACAAGGCCGACGACCTCGGATCCTCCAACGAATCTTCGCTCGGGGTGATCAACAAAGTGCCTCTGCTCCAGGCGAGCAAGCATTCACCCCAAGTAATTTCATCGAGTGATTTTTAGTGGGCTTCATCCCAGCCCAGGAGACGCCCTATGTCCGAGGGCCAACAAGGGGACAGCAACAAATCTAAGACTCCTCCACCGAGCGACCACCAAACACCAGCCAGTCACCTAGCAACATCAGGCCCTTCAACTTTACCAGGGCCCAACGAAACACCAGTAAACTATCAGGCCATTCAACGAGGGATCACCTCAACACCAACAACAACCACCTCATCGGGAGCACCCCAAGTTTCCCCCAGACATCTACGAAGTGGGACACAGTAGTAAAAAGACAAAGTAGGTGTTACGGGCGCAGGAGACGGTCCAATTTAACATAGCCCATTTTGAGGCGGTGGATAAGCAAATCCAACAAGCCAGCCAAGAACGAAAGGCTAAAATAGAAGCTTTGAAAGAGGAGGCCCTGAAATTTAAACAGGACCTTCTCAATTTTAAACATAATCTCCTTCGCCCCCTTGAGGGCATACATTCGCGGTATGAAGTTGTTGAGGATACAGCACCTTCTAAAAAACAAAAACTAGAGTACGCATCTCAATTGTGGACTTACCTGAGGGAGTATTTAAAAATAATAAATTCGCGCACGCACCATAACCAAAACATCACCACTGAATATAAAAATACACGAGACTGTCAAAATTTGACAAGGTGACAACAGAGAAGGAGGGCCCTCAAAAATAACGTAAACTCTACAAGCGACCCGGAAAGACGTCACCAACTTGAACGGGAATATTCCCAATTACACCGGGAAGTAAAGAGAAGTGTGCGGCGTGATAAAAGGCAGCAGATAAATGAGCTCGCAGAAAAAGCGGAAAACGCGGCAAACACAGGCAACAGTAAAGTGCTGTACCAAATTACTAAACAGCTCTCGGGAAAGCACTCTACTAAAAAACATGCCGTTAAGAGTGAGGATGGAAGGCTGTTGTGCAGCGACGAGGAGCAACTCCAAAGATGGAGAGATTACTTCTTCGCCGCCCTGAATGGTTCACTTGCACAAGAACCTCAGGAAAACAGCAACAATGCACAGCCGATAAGAATCAACACCCGGGCCCCATCCAAGACGGAAATAGTAACCGCAATTCATGCGATGGCCAATGGTAAAGCAGCTGGAAAAGATGGCATCCCGCCAGAATTGTTGAAAGCCGATTCAAGCCTCATAGCAGATGCGCTTCAGCCAATCCTGGAAATAGCATGGAACACCTGTACCTTTCCGGAGGATTGGACGGAAGGTATCATAGTCAAAATACCCAAAAAGGGGGACCTAACAATATGCGACAACTGGAGAGGCATCTGTCTATTATCTACTGTGGGTAAAATCCTGTCCCACGTTATATTATCAAGGATAAGAGAGGCAGTAGACCGAACGCTTAGAAGGCAGCAGGCCGGATTCAGGAAGGGCCGCTCATGTATAGACCATATTAACACCTTGAGAATCATAGTGGAGCAGTCTACTGAATTCCGATCCCCCCTTTACCTTGCTTTCGTAGATTATGAGAAAGCGTTCGACTCGGTTAATAGGAGCTTTATATGGCAGGCATTACGGCGACGTGGACTGCCTGATAAAATAATAGAATTGATAAAAGCCCTTTACAACAATTCCAAATGCAGAGTTCTCCATAATGGAAAATTATCCGACAGCTTCGAGGTGAATTCAGGAGTACGACAAGGATGTCTACTTTCGCCATTACTATTTCTTATAGTAATAAATGACATTCTTGTCGGCGCTCTAGATAATAGAACAGGCGGCATACAATGGGGTTTGCTAGATCGCCTTAAGGACCTCGACTACGCGGATGATATCTGTTTGCTGGCCCACAGACATCAGGAGCTTAAAAACATGTTAAACAATTTGGCAACAGAAAGTAGTCTAGCAGGCTTAAGGCTGAATCCGAACAAAACCAAAGAAATGCGGATAAATGCAAACACACTTGAACGAACTGCGCTGAATAACCGTGACGTGGAACTGGTAGATAAATTCTGCTACCTCGGTAGCATTATTACCGAAAATGGCGGTGCAGAAGAAGACGTCAGTTCCAGAATAAATAAAGCACGAGGCGCATATGCATGCCTGTTCCGCATATGGAGATCAACGGAGATCTCAACTAACACCAAATTGCGGCTGTTCAACTCCAACGTTAAGGCAGTTCTTTTGCACGGTTGCGAAACATGGAAAGTCACCCAATTCATCACAGGGCGCCTACAAGTCTTCATCAACAGATGCCTGCGTCGTATCCTAAAAATCCGCTGGCAAGATAGAATTTCAAATGAAGAGCTATGGCGCCGTGCCGGCCAAGAAAGGATAGACGACCAAATCAGGCGAAGGAAATGGAATTGGGTTGGCCACACCTTGCGACGCGATAACGAAAACCTAGCCAAACAGGCCCTTGACTGGAACCCGCAAGGATCCCGTCGAGTTGGAAGACCTAGAACAACGTGGAGGAGGACCCTACTAGCAGAGGCCGCAACAACTGGGAGATCCTGGTCTGAGCTGAGAGCTGTCGCGCAAAACAGAGTCCGCTGGAGGGCAACTGTTTCCGCCCTATGTCCCATGAGGGATTAAAGGGGCACAAAGAAGAAGAAGAAGAAGAAGACAACAGAGAAGGCACAAAACCACATCATCATTACTCGAGTCTTGGAGAAGCCATTGATATTAGCAAAGACCAAAACCAGAAGGGGAGAGTTTTAGCATTTGGATAGAGGGTCAATGACCGACCCATTTACATCAGCATGGACAGGGCGATGACCTGTAGAAGAGCGGGAAAACCTTCCCCCAACTAAGGCACAGGGAAACCGCTACGAATTAATATAAAGATTCATCCGAGGTAACAGAGCTCTCTCCACTTGGAACTCGTAGCCGTTGAACCGAAGATAGAAGCATCAATCCAGAATTAATTAAATTGGTAACAATTTTTAAAACCTTGAAAAATATCTATATATTTATATATATGTACTCATAAGTGATATTAAGAAACAATAATTGCAGTAATACGCAAATAAAATTATAAAGTTTGTTTGAAGTGTGTGATTTTTATTTTATTGGAAAATTACCTTTGAAATTATCACAGTGGTGCCAAAAATTGAACATTAACGCGTCTTTAGTTAAATTATATCCAAGCCACATTCTTACCGTGAATCTGGCTGGCGGGTAGGGAAATTCACTGGTCGGCACTTGGTTTCGAATCCCTTACGTGTGGATGATAATTTGTATTTAATCTTGTTGCTTTCATATTTTTTTTTGGAGAATAATTTCTTTTCAGAAAACAAAAGAAACACAAATCGAGGCAACACAATGAGCTACTGAAACAAAGTAATTAATAAAAATCAGCAGAATTGCTCAACGCGAATGTCCGGTCAACAATTGCATCAAGTGTGAATGAACGACCTAAATATTACAATGAACCAAAGCAACGACCGATGACACACCCGGAACAACCATCAACGTCCAGAGGTGTCGAGTGACCAAGGCTGTGGACGGCCGGCGATCACTCGCGAAAAAGAAGTTGCGTCGTGCGGAGAAATTAAATAATTGAAACTAGTACCTACCTGTAATTGATATTGTTGTGAGTTTTTTTTGTGGAACTTTATGTTTGTAATAAATATTGTCGTGAGTAAATCTTGTGTTTGTTTTTGCTTGAACACTGTTCGAACGCAACCAAAACGCCGACCACCCAACACTGGACGGATATCCAGCCCAGGCAATACTTCGCCAGCATCAGCACGAACAGAGTGGAAGCAAAGCGGCATTTTTTACTTCAACTCACTTGTCTCTTTACCGGCCATGAAAGCAGTATGGAATTCCTGAGTAGTGATTCAATTATTCTTTTGTAATTTGTTTTATAAGTTCTTTTGAAATTCCTTTTTTGTAATGAAAATTAACCAATGAATTTTATATTAGAATGAACCGTTGAAAAAATGAAAATTTTATATTAGAATAAAAGTGTATATTAAAAAAAGGAAAAAACTTTAATATGAGTTGTGAGTTTGTAGACAGTTAAAAAGTTAAAATTATTTCCACAAGGGAATGATCAAACATACAGAAGTAAAAAAAAATAAATTAAATAAAAATTAATGTAAGAATAGTGTTAATATTTAAACGAAAGAATTAATTAAATAAAAAAATTAAATAAATATGTTCAGGCGTTCATTCACTCAGGTAAATAATTGACATACATACATTCGCGGAATGAAGCAATTAACAAAATCAGCAGAATTGCTCAACGCGAATGTTTAGTCAACAATTGCATCAAGTGAGAATGAACGACCTGAATAGCAATTAATAGCAAGCAACGACTGATCACCCACCCGGAACAACCATCGACGACCAGGAGGTGTCGAGTGTCAAAACACCAGACCAACCAGGAGTCAGATTTAAGAAGTTGCGTGGGGAAGATCACAACCGTCCGCCGAACCGTTGAAAAGTATTGTCGATACCGTGTTCGTTTTTGTTTGTAATCTATTGTGTATTAAAATAACTATTAATTTCTTGGAAATTGTGTTTTGTTTGTTTGGAGATCTTTCTTTCTTTATTGGCGCCTTTTACGTGAACAAATATAAAGATTTATAAGAATTAATTAAATAGAAAAAAATAGAAAAAAAAAACATAACAAGTGGCAGCACATCAAATATTGGGCAATAATTTCAAAATAAATTTGGTAACTATGGAACGAGCCCAAAAGAAAATTTAACCAGCGACATTAACACCAGCAGCGCGAGTTACATACATTGAATTAAAACCAGACATAACAAAATCCGAGACACCGGATACATTACAAATTGTAACAAGATCACAGCCAATTGCTTCCCACTTCCCAAATTTTACGCTGCATCAACAGAATTCGTAATAAAATAGGTGTCATATTAATCGTCCAACAAAATTACAGAAATGATTCTCATGAAATAAAAATGCTTACTTGTCAGAATAATTGTAGCTAGATAAAATTGTAATAATTAGACAGTCAGTCTGTCGTTGGTCGCGGAGATTTTAAAACGTTTTTCCAAAAGCTTAAATATTGATTGGGAAGTTTTTTTATTCAATAAATGGATTAATTGTAATCTTTTAAAGAGTTCAAGAAAATTTTGTTGTTTTATTTATATTTTTGTTCAAATTTATTTTGTTTCTCCTTTTATCCGAAACATATTTAAGTCACCCGAGTTATGGACATCAACATAAATACAATACTATAAGTAATATTTTATAAACATGTTGCAATATTGCACCTGTACTCCAAGGTACCCATATCCATTCCCTACCTCCAGACAAAACTCTTAACAAAAATTCCAAAGAGCATTTCCCATATCAAAATTCCACAGAATTATCCCACACATAAATTGCACAAGTAGAATCTTAGATCTTAAGTTACTTTTAAGATTCAGTCTCGATGTATCTTTGATTTGAAGTAGATTTAATCTTGTCGTGAAATAAATTTGTGTTTTAATTTTTTTATATATAATAATAATAAATCTTTTAACTGGCGCAGTCGGTAGGATACTACGGGAGTCTGCGACTACGGGAATAAAGTGAAATAAATTCAAAGACAGTTTTATCACGAAAATTTTTTAAAATAAATTTATCGGCGGTTTATCGATAATAAAGTAAAGTTTCCGGTACCGAAAGAATATCGGTATATAACAAAAGGTGTTCTTTTCTGTGTTTGTTTCACGCAATTCCTGGTGACTTTTAAGTCTTCAAATCGGACCCTACGGAAGGATGACATCAAAAATTATCACGATCATCGTTGGTTCACTTGGATTACTATAAGTCGAAAAATTGAATAATTTCGCTTAATATATTACTATATAAAGTGTTATTAAATAAAATAAAATTTTCATAGGAAATATTTCAAAAGTTAAAAAAAAAACAAAAAAAAAAAATATATATATTATACTATTATTCTTCAATGAAAGTGCTTTACTAAGTATGTACGTGTACCTTCTTTACTTATAGTGTTTAAAATTACCAAATAAATAGTGTGACTGGGCTATACAAGAACATCTTCGAGAAAATTCCAACAAACAACTGTATACCTAACCTTATTAAAAACATTGAAGCCAGATTCGATCTCATCGAAAAGCAGGACCAGTCAGGAATATATCAGCCAGAGGATCGATACCTTTTAATAATCGACGCACCTCCACCACAGATTAGTACGACTTGTGACATCAAGAGGAAGACAATTTCTGGAACCCTGCTAATTCATTATAAAGACTGCCAAGTTCAAATTAACAATATAAATTATACCAGCGAAAAACAAACATTTGGGGACAAAGTTCAAATAATCCCTTCAATATTCCCGGAAATTAAATCAACAAAATCCGTCCAGAAGTTAAACCTAAAACAACTAGAAACTTATCATCTTCAAAACGACGACAATATACAACTAAGGTAGGTGCGGGTAATAAGGCCTGTCGGCTAATAAGGCCTAGCCCCAGGACAGACAGCGCTTTTAAACTCTTAATTAACGCTAATCATCGTTCACTGGAACGTGTGTCGCTATGAGTTATTAGTTAACACCCAATTTTTTGATGATTAACATCAAGTCTAAATCATCAAAATATTTTGATGATACTTATACGAGTTATCAAGTTCGTTACAGCAGTTCTCTTAGTTTTACATTTTCTCATAGATGGTGCACCATGCACCACGCAGTTATTTTGACGTTAAACGAATTGATGTTGAAACATACTATGGTGTTATTAATTAAAAAATTATAATAAACTGGAAAATAAAAAAATTATAAAAAGAGTTAATTGGTCCGTCGAGGATGAAATCCAATTATTAGAAATGTGCGAGGAATCCATTGACGACTTGAGGAAGACAAAAAGGAACTCCCACATTTATAGTAAAATCGCGGAATCCTTTGTTGGGAAAACGGGTGAAGAAATTCACACCAAAATAAATAATTTCACCCATTAAATATGTTTTTTGTCGCCTTAGCGCGGAATATTTTAAAATAAAATGTTTCATATAAGCTTTGTGTATTTTGTTGTTCATTTTTTAAATTGTCACTGTCAAAAAACATATGTTCATCAAAGAACTCTAATGTCATGCAAATAGTGTCTGTCACCTTATTTTTTTAATGTATATTAAGGGTCTAATGTTGATTAAGTAAATGTACATTAAGAGCGGGGTCTGTCCTGGGTATAAGTCTCGAAAAATTAATTTAATATTATCGAAGTCGCTCAAGATTACACTCGCAGGCTGGTAACACTCATTTGATTTCGCCTCAAACTAGTCGCGACGTATTAGCTCGCTCGCTGCCACTATTGCAGCGTAATTCATTGTGAGAGGCGGTTGTGCTCCAAGAATAATAAAAATGTGTGAATCAATTGTAAGTATTTTTTTTAATATTACACTTACATATATAATTTTGCGCTATAGTTTTGTATTCTTCTTCTTTCTTATTATTGCTTCTACGACCTATGATGTTTTAATAATATATTATGGCCCAAATAATGTTCTTTTTAGTTTTTTTTACACACGTTGTCGGCGGTGATTAAGGCCTACCAAATTTAACAGTAGGCCTTATTATCCTCCTTTTTTGTATAAACATTTCCCTGTTTTCCAATTTATTTTATGTGTTAGGAATGTAAATAAGTGATTGATTTATTGCTATTTTTACTGACTATAATCACGATACCCTCCAAACGAGCATTGAAAATGACTTGGTGTCTGCTGTTCAAGCAGTAGAAAGAGGAAAGCTGAGCACATATAAAGCTGCTGAAAGGTATAAAGTACCCAGAAGAACCATTAGAAATCATCTCCAGACCGGCAGTTTGAAAAAAAAAACACTAGGTCGAAAATCCTTTCTCAGTAACGACCAGGAAGCTGATCTTGTTAGCATAATTATGAGGTTGTCTGAAGTAGGATTGCCTGTAACACCACGGATTCTCCGACGCTTGGTCTATAAATTTTGCGAGCTTAATAACATCAAGCATAGCTTCAATCAACATGTTAGAGTTGCTGGTAAAGATTGGTTTAAGGGGTTTATGAAAAGACATCCGAATATATCTAAAAGAAAACGCTCAGTTTATGAACCCGGTCAGGGCACAAAAGCTTAATAAATTTATCGTTGATGATCACTTCAACAGGCTGAATGAAATTTATGATAATCTAGATTTAAAAAGTCATCCTGAAAGGATTTATAATATGGATGAGAAAGGTTGCCGTCTAACAATCCACCACCAGCAAACTGTTTTGGCAAAGAAGGGGGCTAAAGAGGGCATTTACAGTCTTAGGAACACGCGGAAATAGCACTTGGTAGTGCTATACCACCAATGATCATATTTAAAAGTAAACGATTGAAGCCAGAATTATATGACAATTTGCCACCGGGATCCTTGGTAGAAAAATCTACAAAGGGTTATATGACTACTGAACTTTTCAAAACATTTTTGAAGCACCTAGCCAGGTACAAAAGAGCAGAAAGTGCCTTTTAATATTTGGTGGAGCAGCTTGTCACTTAGACCTATCCGTCGTTGAAGTTGCAGATTCACGCGACATATCATTATACTGTTTACCTGCAAATACCACTCATGAACTCCAACCCCTCGATAAAGCCGTCTATCGATCATTTGAATACCATTGGGATGCTGAAGTTTTATCATTTATGGAGCAAAATCCAGACAAAAAACTCACTAAGTCAAGATTTAATATTATGGGTGCTTTCAGTAATGCAGTTTGCGCAGATTTGCTTTTGCATTAGTTTCATTAAAGCAAGCATGCGTTTGCACAGACTTCATAAATGCAAACATGCGAAGCAAATATGCCCAAGCTTTGCAAGTATTTTCGATAGTCTGCGAACTGTGCGAACAAGTTTCAAAGAAGAAGAAGACACTTCGATGTCAAATGTCAAAGCAAAATGTCAAAGAAGAAGAAGACACTTCGATGTCAAATGTCAAAGCAAAAATGGATGAGGAGAATATTGCTAGCGTGCGGTAAATATAAATGTGATACATATTATGTTTAATTTTCATCTGAACTAAGATTCATTTCAGAGAAAAAGAATGGAGTGATTCCCAAATAAAGTTACTTATTGAAACAAGATTGGGATTAGAAGACGATTTCACTGGAGGGAAACGCAAGCGAAGCGTTCTTTGGCGGATGGTTAGCAACGAATTAAAGGAGGTCGATCCAACTTTACCATTTTCAGTTGAAAATATTAAGGCTAAATATTACAACTTATTTACCACCTACAAAAGGATAAAAGAGAGACAGAAATCTTCAGGAAGTGGCAGAACGCATTGGCCGTATTATGAAGTGTTTGATCTTACTTACGGCACAAAACACTCTATTCAGCCACCGCAAAACATTACATGTAGCACTTTGAATATGAATTACGGAATCGAATCAGCTTCTTCTCAGCATAACGACAATGAAGATTTATATATAGAGAAAGACGACACTTATTTTAGTGAATCAGAAAGTGGCATGGCAACTAAAAAAACAAAAAGAACGCAAAAGGATAACATTGTTGATTTCTTGGAAAAAGGGAACGAAGAAGAAAAGCAACGCCACAGAGAATTTATGGAAATAGAAACTAAAAAGTTAGCTGTAGAAGAAGCTCGTTTAAAAGTTTTGCAGGAAATGCTTCAAATTTTGCAATCACATAAAAAGTGAGAAAATAATTTCAATTATTACCATGAAGGCTGTTAATTTTATACTGTGTTCCTTATAGGATTTATGTTATTTGTTATTGTCATGAAGACATTGTTTTGTTGTATTTTATATTAATAAAGTAATAAAAAAAATTCGTAAGTATTGTAGAATTTATTAAACTTGTTTTGCTAGTTTCAAGCAAAACAACAAGTTTCAATAACGCACAAATTTGTTAGGAAAAAATCATGCTAAGTTAGATACAATCCATTCGCAAATTACATCCCTTTTTATAGAACCAACTCTCATTTCATCTATATCGTGATTCTCTTCTCCTTCATTTTGATTTTCATTTAAATTTAAATTTTCTACAACATTAATTTCTAAAGAAGTTGAATTCCTTCTTATAAAATTATGCAATACAACTGTGCTTAGTACTATGAATTTAGCATTTTCTAATTTAAGCAATGTTAAATTATTTAAAATCCTGAATTTAAATTTTAGAATGCCAAATGCCTGCTCGATGCGTACTCTTAGAGAGCTATGAAAGCAGTTGAAAATCCTCTCTCTCTCTCTGACAAGTGGCCATTATCTCTAAACGGCGTAATCAAATACGGCCGCAAAGGATAAGCCGCATCCCCTAATAAATGGCTATTATGAGGCAACTCCAGGTTTCCATCAGCCAAAGCTTTTCCAATTGGACTGTTTTTCCACACATTCGCGTCATGGCTGGCCCCTGGCCATCCAAAAAAAACATCTCTAAAAATTAAGTTGTGGTCACATATTCCCTACAATAATCATTATTAAATCGGATGACTTAATTGTACCAGTTATACAAACCTGCAGGATTATGGAATGGAAACCTTTTCTGTTGTAATAGCTGCTAATATCTTCAGATGGTGAACGGATTTTAATATGGGTACCATCTACAATACCTACAACTGATGGGAATTTATTTCCACGTCCACAATTTTCAAAGCCTTTTAAAATATTCAACATTTCGTCGGATTTTGGCCATTGCACGTACTTTTTCGCTAGTTTACAAATAATTTTGCAAACTTTAATGATAGTTTGGTATACCCATCCTATTGAGTAATCAAACCTATCAGAAATTTCTCGCAATGAATTTTGATTACTTAAAAACCACAAGGTTATATATAAGTAAATTTCCATGCGAGGTTCGGGCCGTCCTTTACTTTTTTTCCTTGTCCACACTTTCTTTAGTTCTTCCAGGAATTTCTAAGTAATATTTTATGATTATTTATGGTCAAATACTATTTAGGTACTCACATTAAAACACTCGGGACTCATTCTAAAATGTGAGAAAAATGTTTCCTTAGAAAATCTTTTGATTACACGAATGTAATCCTTATTTTTATGGATAACACTTTTTTCCTTTTTTAAACAAAACAGCACTAACCGTGAATTCCGATTTTTACGTCTTTTCTGTATATTATTATAAAACTGTAAACTATCTGTAAAACCTTCTGAACAAGATTCCATAATCACATCTTTTATTATTTGCTCCATTTCTATCTTTTTTTTCACTACTTCTTAACTTTTCTTTAATTTCTGAATTTTGGCAACTGTCATATAAGAACATCAAAAATGACAATTAATCAGCGCCATATTTAAATATGGCGAAACATGTTCACTAATGCATACTTTCATGCATGCGCAAATGATTTTTCCGCAAGTGGATGCAGGTCCAACTTACGCATTTTGCGCATGCAAGTATGCATTACTGAAAGCACCCTATCCTTTCAAATGTCTGGTCCAAATGCATGATCCATAATAACATTACAAGCGGCTTTAAAGCAACTGGTTTGTATCCATTGAATCCACAGGCTATTCCAGAAATAGCTTTTGCTCGGTCTTTATTGACAGAAGCTCCAGCTCTTCCTGTATCTAACGATGTTGATAAAGAAAATTCGCAACCCGCGTTTCCCCCAGACCAATGACAAATCCAGAGCCATCGACATCAACAATACGAGAACAAAGAATTGACCATACCCTGAACAGACCTCCTTCAAAGTTTTACCGCATGGTTTACAGCAGTAGTTCAGACGATGATGAAGATTATGTGCTGCTTGCTCAATTAAAAAGAGCAGCATTTCAGCAGATTATGCCTACACCGGTCAAAATTACTGGAAAAACCATTAGAAGGAAAGCCATAAATTAAAGAGGAACTCCAGTCACCAAAGACCTGTTTTAGTCCAGTAAATAGGTAGTTTTTCTTTGCGAAAAATACCGCACGCGATTTTTTTTTTTATCAAATGATTTTATATATTTTTATGAACTTAAATTCAAAATGGCGTCATCCCCACCCTTATGCTTAACTTACAGTGAAGAGAAACGCGTTTAATTCTATATCTTAAAAACTATGCATTTTACGACAAAAATATGTGAAATCTTTTTTGTAGATAAATATATGTGATTTAACTTTCTTGTTCAGAATTTTTTTTTTGTAAAGTCAATATGTTCGGAGGTTTAGTGCTTCAAACTTTATATATCTCTTTTTTGCACTATATTTCGTTAACGGTTAACCTGCCATGAAAAAATCCTTGCTTGCTTCTAGAACACACAATTATCTATAATTTTTGTTATAACTATTTTTTACGTAGGGCTAATATTGCATGAGTTATGGTGCTTTAAGTGTCGAAAAACGTGAATTCAAAAGTAGTTTTTTGCCAATATCTTTGTAATTTCACGTTTTATTGCAAAACTGATTATAGCGTTTTTTGTACGCAGTTTCATTTTAAGTTACTTTTAACATTCAGTCTCGATGTATCTTTGATTTGAAGTAGATTAAATCTTGTCGTTCGAAATAAATTTGTGTTAATTTTTTTTTTATAATAATCTATATATTAATAGGCTAGTCGGCGAGAAGGAAAAAATGACAAAAAGTGCATTTTCGGCCCATAGGCGAGATTATTATTGGAATCGGTTCGCTTTAGGTAACGCCCTAAGTTTGCCCAAAATTTGGTTGACCGCATAACTTTTTAATTAACTTATTGTGAATAAAATAGGCACTTTTTTTTTATATTTCTTTCAATATCTCCGTTCCTGCTAGCTTTTAGTATAACATAGTTCCACGCAACTACCTTTTTATACGCGACATAAATAAACAAATACATATGTTGTTATATAAGAAGCCCTCACGACATTTTTGAAAAAAAAAAAAAAATTAACTTATCTCTTGTGAATGCTAGGATTAACTTTTTTGTTAAGTTTGTAAAAAAATATATATGGAAGGACGTATTCTCTAAAGTAAAAATATAACAACATATTTGTTTATTTATGTCGCGTATAAAAAGGTAGTTGCGTGGAAAACCTCATAAAATCGATCAAAATTGCGATTTTTCAAAAATTCCAGCGGGATTTCATTTTCAATTGTTTCTTAAGTTTTCTAAATGATTTTCCCAATTATAAACTGATCTTGCAAAAAATGACAGCAATGTCAAAAAAAGTAGATCGTTAATTACTCAAAAAGTAATGGACCGATCTTGTTGAAATTTTTTGTACATTACCGGGACTACATAAACACCATCTGTGAGAATTTTCAGCCCTCTATGTGCAGTTGCTTTCGAGTAAACAAATAGTGAAAGTAACGTAATTTAAAAACTTTGGAAGCTGTTTGCAAGATCACACTTGCACGTAGCGACTTCTAACAGGGCTCATTTTTTAGAGAATTTCATAACGAACAGCTTTCCCAAAGCATATGTTATACTAAAAGCTAGCAGGAACGGAGATATTGAAAGAAATATAAAAAAAAGTGCCTATTTTATTCACAATAAGTTAATTAAAAAGTTATGCGGTCAACCAAATTTTGGGCAAACTTAGGGCGTTAAACTACACCCTAAAGCGAACCGATTCCAATAATAATCTCGTCTATGGGCCAAAATTACCATAAAAATGCCTCGCCGACTAGCCTATAATAGACAAAGCCAAAAATTGTAGGTAATCCCTTTTTGCCCTATTTCCGGTGCACGCATCTTAATGAAACATATATCAAACAAAAAGTACTTTTTCATAGAAGTGCATAATGTATATTTTATTCAGGTGCATGCATAGGGAAAGGTGTGAAAGCCAGGTAAAGTTTTACCTATACTTAAAACATATTTTATTCACATATGCACTAATACACTGTGCACGCGCTATCCATCACATTGGGGAATGCCACACAGGAGACTAAGACGCACTGGTGAAACCGGTTTTATGGGAGAGAAACGAAGAAAAGGAAGGGGAAAATGGCCTATTTTCCCCTTTCTTCTCTTCGTTTCTCTCCCATAAAACCGGTTTCACCAGTGCGTCTTAGTCTCCTGTGTGGCATTCCCCATTAAACGGAAAGAGATACATTTTTCAAGAAAATACATATATTTTGCTTCGATCCTCTCTTTGCCTTCACTGTTCTTCATATACTACATATTTTCTCTGCACTCTCATTTCTTCACCCCAACTGCTTAGTAGAATGTGATTATAAGTACGTATATATTAGTGCGTATACATGCGAAATCAATCTCTGGTTCGTTTGATTTGGTCATGTAAACGTTGTGCACTTGACAGCTCAAATAATAAAAGCAGAAAATTTAGCAAAGTGCCGATTTTTACTAAGCAAGTGCCGATTTGTTTCTATTTATAGATAGATATTAGATCCTTTTCTAATTAAATACAGTGGACGGTGAAAAGTGTACTTTCTGCGATTTTTCGTTTTATTATTAATTTTTGATTAAGCCGGTTGTGTTTTGAGTGGATAGTGATTATGATTGCGCCAACGGTGGATCATATAACTCTTCTTTTGCAATGATTAGTAGTGAGACAAAGATAGAAACTGAAGCATTGCAAGGTATTTACCATTTTAAAATTCATGGTGTTTTTTATCACAGGGCTGGTGGTATTGAAACTCCTTATGGTTCTACACCAAATTATGCCCAATTGTATTTCTACGATGTAGAAACAGCTGCACAGTATAGAATGCGTCATTCTTCAAATGCACAATGTAACATTACTTTAATGAGACGTATTGGTCATCAATTAAATTGTTGCAACCCATTCGTTCGTTCTTTTCATACTATGTCTGAATACTGTAATAGAAATGAAGATATTACAAGAGACTTATGCATGTTAATTAGACAGAATGTTGATATTCGTCGATACAATGAATCACCACCAGAGAGCACAGTTTCCCGAACAACTAAAGATCAGCGTCTTAGTGGATTAAAGGAGACCACCAGGCACACCACTGCAACATTGCCCGAGCCACGTTTTTGAAAATTTGCGTATTCCAGACGCAATAAAAGATTTGCCACCATTTGATGGTAATATTTGGTTACTTTATGAATTTATGACCTTTGACCTTCTATAACTGGAGTAGCCGGTCAGTTGGTTTTATGGACTTTTGGGAAATTATTCGTGAGCCCAAAATAAAGAGAATCCCGCTGATAAATCGCCAGTTGCATTTATTCAGAGATGTGGCTCTTTTTTTGTATAAAGTGACTGGGACATCTTAGAGAAAATTCCAACAAACAACTGTATACCTAACCTTATTAAAAACATTGAAGCCAGATGCGATCTCATCGAAAAGCAGGACCAGTCAGGAATATATCAGCCAGAGGATCAATACCTTTTAATAATCGACGCACCTCCAACACAGATTAGTACGACTTGTGACATCAAGAGGAAGACAATTTCTGGAACCCTGCTAATTCATTATAAAGACTGCCAAGTTCAAATTAACAATATAAATTATACCAGCGAAAAACAAACATTTTGGGTCAAAGTTCAAATAATCCCTTCAATATTCCCTTAAATTAAATCAATAAAAGCCGTCCAAAAGTTAAACCTAAAACAACTAGAAACTTATCATCTTCAAAACAACGACAATATACAACTATTACAAATAAAAACGCAGCAGCAGAAGTATTCTTTATAGGGATTAACATCATAGCAGCAATCACAGTTTACAGTGTCAAAAAGTTAAGAAAATCCTGGAATAGAAGAAAAACCAAGGTGATTCCTGAAAACATAATTTTCACTTCATCAGCATCAGAATCTCAGCCCACGAAACTTTCCTGGCATTCGCTTCATCTTAGAGGGGAGAAGTTATGGACATCAACATAAATACAATACTATTAGCAATATTTTAACAACATGTTGCAATATTGCACCTGTACTCCAAAGTTCCCATATCCATTTCCTATCTCCAGACAAAATTCTCAAGAAAATATCCAAAGAGCATTTTTCATATCTAAATTCCACAGAATTATCCCACACGCAATTTGCACAAGTAGAATCTTAGATCTTAACTTACTTTTAAGATTCAGTCTCGATGTACCGTTGAATGAAAGTAGATTAAATCCTGTTCAAATAAATTTTGTGTTTTAATTTTTTTTTATTAATGATATAATTAAATTTTTTAACTCGCGCAAAGCTATAGTTTGCAGGGCGAGATGATCACAACACCACAAATTTTTTTTGAATGGGCCGAAAAACACTTTAAGAAGATCGAATTTTCTTTTAGTACAACTTCAGAACACGAATCAGAAAAAACAAAACTCAGATAGATTCGACACAGCAAAATCCATTGTAAACACTCGTCAATATCACTACTACAGTCCACAAAATTCTAAAACAATCGCTTGCAAATTTTTTTCTTCCGCAAATGTTAGCAAGAAAATCAATTTTTTGTAAGTAAAATCTGTCAACCGCTCATGTATTTATTTTAAAACCAATAAAATGTAATGTGTAAACAAAACATAACATGTTTTTCCTGATTCGGCGCGCGCCAGTCCGGTGTCAGATAACTAGCGCCGTGTGCCGCGATACATAATGATTAATAACGTTTGAACAAATTGCGGGCCTTGTATTTTATAAACGGAATATGAAAGATTATTAAATAAGCTTCATTTTGGATTTTGTTTGAAAACATGATTTTTTTTTTCATTTTACAACTTACATTTGCAAAAAAAATGGTATAAGTTAATAATTTTTAAAAAAAGCAATAGCTCATCGATCGGAGTTATGAATTTTTTAAAAAAAATGTCATAAAAGTTTAATTGTTTATAACTTTAAAATTGTTAAATTAAAAAATCTGAAATTTGGCAATTATTTTTTGTTCGACTAAGGCTACCGATTGCACAAAGATTTAGAGTTTTTCATTAACATTGCAATTTTGGTGGCCCATTTCAGGAAGCCTTAGTCCCATATGAAATGCCCAACTGAGTCAAAGCCTGAAAATTGTGGTTGGATTCTAACTGACGGAGAATACCAATTCCATTGGTTTGATGGAGAAATGAGCCCGTCATTTAATGAAATATTGTTGGATAGTGGTGTGTATGATTTCATAAATACAGTACAATGGCACAATTGCAATATTTTAAAAAAATGATTTTCTGTTATTACAGAATTTGAAAACGATGATGAGGAGGGAGATGATGTCAGCGAAGAAGATTTGGAAACAGACGAGGACGATTATATAGAGGATGAAGCTGAAGATGATGAAAATGAATAATATTTATTGTATATTATATTTTATATTGTAATATTGAACAATAATATGTAGTAAATAAATTATAAAACAAACTTAAATTACTGAAAACTGGCAAAGATGGAATTTTATAAATATTCTCAGTTTAAAGAAATTGATAATTAGGCAACGATGTAAATCTCTTAACTAGAATTGTAATACCAATACTCATGTAAAATAAATATAAGCCTTTTGTTCATATAAATTTGCAGGCAATATTATGTAAAGGAACGACATTGTGTTGTTGTTGGCTAGAGTCATAAAATTTGGATTATTCGAGAAAACAGCAATCAAATAATAAAACAAAAGAGGGGCCAGAAACAACACAACAACGTTCCTTAAATCGGATGATTTCGTACCAACCAATGAATGAATTAGCTATTGGTCACATGATCTAACTTTCATTGTAAATAAGGAATATTAGTTACTAGGTAAAGAACAGGGAGCGTGAGTTTTTTAGTTTTTGAAAAGGCTTCGACGGGACGAGAACGGATTAGTTAGTGTTCGGAAGTATTTGAAAACGGAGGATTAGAAATTTCGGTGATTGTTGAATAAATGTTATTTGTGTTGCTTCAATTGGAGTTTTTGAATAAAGTTAGAATTATTATTATGTGTTTTTATCATTTGTATTGGCACGTTCGCGTCCTCCCCGTCCTCTAAACTCCTCTACAATAAGTGGAAGTGGAATATAACAAATAAAAGCCCCATTCCCTACAAATAATAATAATCATTTATTTTACTTTTTTTTTCAAAATAAATATTTTAGCTTGCATGTAATAATGATTCGATTATGCGCAAGGTTATTTAAATTTTTTTTTGTATTATTTTTGTTTGACTCTAAGAAACACTATTTTGGTCGGACAATGTAAATTCAAGTTACTATTAGCGTAATTCATCATGTAGTCTTCCTGTCCGAGATGTATTGATCGCAAAACATAGCCTCGTTTAAACGACATATTTAGGTTGTCGGACTTAAAAAATGCCGCAGCGAATTTGTCGGACATTATGACCATTTGATAACATTATTAATTGCCAACTAATTCTACAAAAATGATGTATATATTTATTAATAAACATAACCTAATATAACCGGCATATTCGAGGCGTCGGACTGGCGCAATGCAGCAGTATTTTTGTCGGACATTTTTATTTTCAGTTTTCGCATCACAACCGCTTTCAAACCATTAAATATAAAATACTATGTATTTATTACAAAACCATTACCCGTATACTCGGCGTGTTTGAAAGGGTCTAGCTCGAAAGAGCAGCGGTTTTGAAAAAAAATCATAGATAAAAAGTTTGTCGGACTCTTAAAAATGAAGCTATATACAAATTTCTAAGTATCCATTAATCAACTAATGCGATGTATCCTAAACAAACACGTAGAAAAAATTTCTCGCCAACTTCTTTTTGTCTTTTGATTGTAACGGTTTTTCCAAGTGGATGGAGGTGGCAAAAAGTATTTACACAACTGAAAAAGTGGCAAAAAGTGTATACACAGTGATAAAACGTCGAGCTGGACGGGTGGTTGTTACTTTTTTTACAGTTTTTTCGAGGTTAAGAGAGTTATCTTATCAAACTAAGTCAAAGGACCAGAATTAAGTTTGGAAAAAAGGGCAGAAATTGTCGCTATGTTTAAATGTGGAAATTCTGCAGGAGCAAAAGTAGCAAAAGTTTATAAAATTTCACGAAAAACAGTTTACAATCTAGTGAACAAAGTTAAAAGCACCGGTACAGTCGCGAATAAACCACGATCAGGACGAAAACGAGCCTTAAACGACCGAACATCAAGGATTTTGTTGCGTAAGTTCTACAAATACCCCACAATAAGTCCTTCCAAGGTAGCGGCAGGATCAGAAAAACTTATCGGTCAGAAGGTATGTAGAACTACTGTGCGAAATATGTGCAAGGAGTATGGCATCAGGACCTACTTAAGTAGCCCGAAGAGAGATTCATATTTCTGAAAACAACAAAGCAAAGCGTCTTGCTTTTGCCAACAAATTCGTAGAAAAGCCGCCAGAGTTCTTGTTGTGTTTCACCACCCGTTTCCTTTTAGGATATCAGATTTCCTATACAAACTGCAACTAAGACAAATTTATTAATTAACTGCAATTATTCAATTATTTTCTTAACTTGATAAAATGTTCGGTATCAAATTTAAAGCAAAAGTTGCTTATAAGATAAGCTCGTGCGACTGTGGAATCTGCAAGTCAGCAAAGATAACATAAAGAGACGAGGTTACACAGTCGCCGCAAGAAAGCTTCCCAGCCAGTTCTGGCGGGATCCTCACTCAAGACACTTGGGTCTTAAGTATTTTTTATATAAATTAGAAGTTGAATCAGATAATAAAATTGAGCTTTTACTATTAAAATAAAGTTGAGTGATTTAATTATTTTGAAAATATTTATTTGTTTGACACATATATATCCCGTCGGGCTCATGTGTTCCCGACACAACATTCTGGAGAAACATCCTATGGACAGATGAAGTCGCGTTCCAATTCGCTGGGTCCCCTAGGAAGGAATTTATGCATCTTAGGAAAAACCAGAAAGACACAGCGCGCATCCCTTACCAACGACACGGAGGCGGAACAGTTATGTTCTGGGGATGCCTATCGTATTACGGTTTTGGCGACTTCATTCCTCTGGAAGGCACAATGAACTCTAATAAATATCTTCATTTTTGGAATGATCGCGCCTTAACCTGTCTCCAGACAGATTGTTTCCAAATCAGGATTGGATCCTGCAGCAGGATAATGCACCCTGTCACACGAGCCGCACGATAAAAACGTTTCTAAATGGAGTTTGAATCCCCGTTTTGGAATGGCCCCCGCAAAGTCCAGACCTCAACGTCATCGAAAATTTCTGGAACATAATTAAACAACAAAGGACAATTGACATGCGACGTCGACAGGACACTACAATTACAGAATTGCAGCAAATTTGGAATGAGCTACCAGCAGATCTCGCCATCAAACTCGTGGATTCGATGCCACAGCGACTTCTGGCGGTAATTGATAACAAAGGAGGTCTTACTAAATACTAAACCCTATAATTTAACATAAAATGTAAAAAAACTTCCAACGACTATAGTTAAATCAGCCTTGAGATGGAGGCATGAAGAAGCGATAAAATACTTCAATACCACAGAAATCGATGAAAATTTCCCCATTAGTGAAGATAATTATTGTCCCGTTTAAAAATAATTTAGATGTTAATTTTATTAGTAGCACGCACACGCCCGCATAGCGAACTGTAGGGACATCGTCCCACTACTCACACTTTACTCGACTGCAAAAGCAAAGCCGACATACATACATCAAGTAAAATAAAATAGGAAAAAATGACTTAATTAATTAGTTGTCAATATTTAAAAAAATTTTGACGTTAAAAGTTTCGCGATGCAAGTGAAAAATAAGTGCTGATTAAATTATATATAAAATATGTGATTGCTATATATTGAATCATATATTTTATATAAATATATTTTAATCAGCATGATTGCTATTGAATATATTCCGCCTGATTGGGCCGGGTTATGTTGATCCCGGATCGGACGCCTCCCCAGGTGGTGGATAGGGGAACGCCTCCAATGGAGGTACCGGGTAAATTAAATACCCTGGGGCGAACCAAAATCAACCCACTCAAGCTAAGGTGTCAAGGTACTGGCTGAATGGCCAGTCAGTGGCAAAGAGACTGGTCGCGCACGGCCCCCACCGATACCCGGGCAAGGTCGGTGTGTAAAAGTGCCTTACCTTGGTAATGCGGCTCTTCTCGGGCGGACTATATATTTCGGCAATACTTGTGGGATTTATTATGGAGAACAAAATTGAAAAAAAAAAAAAAAAAAAAAAAAAAAAAAAAAAACACTGAAGAGGCACTAAAGCAAAGAAGAGCGACTGAGCTAGCCGCTGAGGAGCTAGCTCTTTTTGGGAGACGGGCGAGGGTACCCAGGTCACCGCCGTCACGGCGGGAAGACACCACCCAGCCTCTTCTAGCAATAGAGGAGATAAATGACCCGGACGCTGAAGATCAGGTTGGAGCTGAAGCGGCTGCCGCGATATCGGTGGCGCCAACGGGCCCAGCGGAGCCTTTGGCAAAGGAGGAGCGTGGATCCAACCCGTGGACGGAACACGTGAGGTGGCGGAAACAGCCGCAAAGGAGGTCGGCGGCCGACTTGGGGCCATGAAGGTCCTACTCTCTGGGATGGTGGCTTCGACGGGCAAGCAGAAAAATGTGAACATGGAGATTAAACAGGGGCTGCCGAAGCTCCAATATCTCACTGACATGGCGGCTTCTGCTATCCAGGAGATAGACAAAATTAAGAAGAGCTTGGCCGAAGTCCCTGAACGCCCCCCCCCCCCCACCGGCAGCGGGAGTTACATATATTAACCTGCAACATAACTTAAAGCAACATGAGACACCGGATCTACCAGAGTCTTATAAAATAAAATTAAAAGGAAGACCAATGGCATGGTAAAAACTAAAATTCAACCTTCCCACACTGTCATTCAATACTTCAGTAAATTCTTAAGCATTGCATTTTTCCTAGAATGATTTTCCGTTCTCAAACGAAAAATGCTTACTTTGTAAAACTTTAAGTCATGTTGCAAGAGGAGGATTTTTGGATCTTAAAAATTAATTAAGTTAGTCTGTCGGAACTTGTTGTCGGGAAATCATTTAAATTGGAACTTGTCGGTAGGATAATAATAAAAGATATTAGTTTGCCAAAGAGGTGTGTTTTTATTAATGTACAGTAAATAACTTTTGTTGTGGCGTTTTTTTTTTTGAGTGATTTCTTTTGTCTCGGTCCTACAGATTTCTAACTCGGGCGGCAGCAAGCGGAAGGCAACAGGCTCCCCGAAAGACGAGGTGGTGAGGAGCTCAAAGAAGCCGCGAGCTGTCGCTCAGCCAACTGCCGTCGCCCTGCCCGTGACCGATCCGCGACCCATGACAGTCGCTCCGCCCACAACTGAGGGCCAATGGTCAAAGGTAGTGGGAAAATAGAGAAGGAAAAGGAAGGAGAGGGCGAAAAAAACTGGCCCGAGGACGCCGAAAAACTGAGGGGACCGAGAAAGCGGAAGGGAGGGAAGAGAAAACCCGACGCGGTGCTCCTGACCCCCTCCGAAGGCTCAACCTTCGCGGAAGTCGTCAAGGCCATCCGAGAGAAGGTTGAACCGGCAAAGATCGGAGTGGGGGTCAGAGCGGTCCGGCAGACCAGGGCCGGCGGGGTACTTTTGGAGCTGGGGAAGGCTACCGCCGAAAACAAGGCAACGCTAACAAGCGTCCTGAGATCGGCGGTAGGAGGTACGAGCACCGTCAGGGAGATTTCGACAGATGGACCACGGCGGAGGAGGTCGAGGAGGCGCTGAGAAGGGCGCTCCCTGACTTCACCGGGGATATCCAGGTATCCCTAACAAGGCCAAACTCCAGGCAACAACGCCTGGCCTTTGTTAGGATGGAGGAGGCTGCCGCCTCGAAGATCCTGGAGAATGGGCGGCTGCTCATTGGCTTCGTCAGATGCCAAGTGAGACGTGGGGCGAAAGTAAAGCGCTGCTTCCGCTGCCTCGGATACGGGCATCTTAGCTCAGCCTGCAAGGGACCAGACCGGATCAAGCTGTGCTACCGCTGTGGCGGGGCGGACCACAAGAGCGCGGGATGTACGGCAAACCCTTTGTGTTTCCTGTGTTCCACGGAGAATTTGGGGAACACAAATCACGTGGCGGGATCGAAAGGTTGTAAAGCCTTTCCGGAGGTTTCGGTGAAGGCTTCGCGATGACCTGTATACTACAGGCAAATCTCCACAGGAGCAGGATGGCCCATGACCTCTTAGCTCAGCTCTGCACCGAGAAAGGTCCTGATATAGTGTTTATCAGCGAACAGTATCGGGAAAGAGCTGGGCTGGGATGGCACAC
This sequence comes from Thereva unica, assembly GCA_949987705.1. NCBI lineage: Eukaryota > Metazoa > Arthropoda > Insecta > Diptera > Therevidae > Thereva > Thereva unica. Next base: position 31,707,755 of record OX465284.1, on the reverse strand, counting down.
TGACGACCTCGGTACTGCGGCCATCTGGATCCCAAACCCACGAAACTTTTGTATCGATGGAGTGGAATCCGGGTGCGGCTACGTTTGGGTAGCCAAATTAAACATTTGTGTAATAAACATTAATATGATTTTACTCGGTGTGTCATTTTTATAGTTTAACTAAAAGGAAAAAAAAACACAATAATGATAAATAAAAATTATTTATATTAACGTGTGTAACATATTTCAGAAGATCAGGATAGAAAGGCTTTTGGGTATCACTCCGATACAGTGTTATAAATGCCAAGCGTTTGGACATAGGGCGAGTAATTGCCTTAAGGGGACATTCTGGTCAGAAATAGTACAACCCTTTAAAATTAACTTGTTAAAATTTGAAACCGAAATCTCGAGCGGTTTGAAAGTTACAGGCAATTAAGGTACAAACAGATTGGCGCGAATTTTGTCGCGGAGGCGGTGTCCGCTGGAAATATTGATGATAGATATTTTAGGCGGAAACGTGGAAGGAGAATTTTTTATTACTTTCTAATGATGTAATATACATAGTTTAAACTTTCAGGTTGTGAAGCAGATGGTATTAAATAGGCACAAATAGGTTTTACAGAAAAGAGACGAAAGAATTTTGATCCAAAACTTCCCTGAATGACAACATACATATGACCGTTGCTTTCTCTTGTTAACAACAAAAGTTCCTTCTCCATGACAAGGTGTTACACACCCATTCAGGCTGTAGTGACCGCGTAAAGTTTAATTACCAAACTTTACGCAATGTCACACAACAACTTCCGGCACGATCAAAACGATCAGTCGGAAATACTCCATCGATCACCGAACTTAAAGTTCAGTGATCTTGCCGTTTTTCGTTCCGTTCCGATCACGCCTAGTGATCGAACCAATTTCCGGCATCTCTCTCTCTCTACTTTCGTTATCGTGTCATGACACAGTGCATTCGGCCCAAAAGCTCCTAAAAGTGACAAGTGATCCGTGATAATACAAATATAAAAAACCACATAAATAATATAAATTTATATATGTATATATATAAACACAAATAATTTTAGAATAATATATATATTAAAACATTATGCTAAAAATTAGTTTTCTTTGACTTAATAAGATCCGAAACAAAAAACGCACACAAAAGAGTGTTTTATTAAGCATAGTGCAAAATTACAGTTATTGAGCATAGTGCGGAAGCTGCAAGGCTCTTGTATCATAAAATGCGAATACGGGAAAACCCTGACGACCAGATTCTTGAGTCATCTTCATTCTTATATGAGCAATTTATTTATTTGCTGAGTATAGTCATAAAGAATAAAGGGTTTAAAAACTACCTGGTGGGTTTCTCGCCCTTCTCTGTTTTAAAGAAGTATTTACGAGAGGTAATTAACCGTTTCGCTTTATTTATATTGCCTGTGTGAAATATTGTCCCAATTGATCAAGTGCTGTTGAATAGAAATGTCTTTCGAGGAGCGGTTAATAGAGGAAGTAAGGGGAAAACCCTTTCTATACGATTTAAGTAATTCAAAATACAAGAACCAGTCTCTGAGGGAAAAAACGTGGAAGGAGATCTCAGAAAAATTGGGGAAAGATGGTAAGTTGTAGAACAAGGTGGAAAAATTTACGGAGATCAGTTCCGTAAATTGAATAGGAAGTTAAATTCGCAGCCATCGGGTAGTTCAGCGAATATTTTTCAACCGAAATGGCAGTACTACGAGGTACTATCTTTTCTTAAAGAAAGTGGATATCTTAATCCGTAAGTTAAAATTTTGTTGGTTATATTATATGTATTTACAAATTTCTTTATTGCAGGACTATAAGCATTTGACAGGTCCAGAAATATCTACGGAGGACGAGTCCTTTGCGCTATCTTTAATTGAAGTGGATGATGAAATATATAGTGGACCCTCTACATCGTGCGCTGTGCCAAAACCAACAACATCTACTGCATCTTCTTTTGGGATTTCTATAATTGAAGATATAGAAATACACAACGACAAGAATAGTGGATCGTCACCATCATATGGTGAACCGAAACCATACATATCATCGACCCCTACTGCATTGTCATTTACATCAAAACGGTTTGCGAAACAGTGCGAGACAATGCGAAAAAGACATTGCAGCGAACGATCGGAAAAAAGTAGTGGATCCGGTCCATCATGCGCTGTACCAAACATTAATACATCATCCACATCTATTGCATCGTCCCCCACATCAAAACGGTATGCGGAACAGCATGGGCGAAAGAAGAGTTTAAGCAAAAGGGCCTCTCTAACGGAAGAGTTCATCAATTTTGTGAATTCAGCGAAGGAGAATATGCCTACGAAGGAGTCTCCAAGGGAGAAATTATACAAGGCGTACGGCACGAAAGTAGACTCGGCCAACTTAACCGAATTAGAAAAACAGGAAGTGGATGAAGCAGTAAATAAAATAATTTTTGAAAAATGTCGCTTGAAATAAAAAATGTTAAACATTAATTTAAAAAATTCTATCACGCCAATTTTCTCAGAAAAAGGGTTTTTTCAAATTTCTTAGTATTACTAGAGTTAACGTCCAATTCCTTTGTTAGCGGCATGGTTTAATAGTACTTTTAACATTTAAATATTCATCTACCCTCACTAGTCGCTGTCTATCTTGATTGTGAGTATATTTAGAGATTGGTGTGTCGACTGTGCTAATATATTTTTGTGATTTTTGTGTGGTTAAAGTAAAAAAAGCGTTACAAATGGCTCCTCGAAAATGTGTTAATTCTCCAGATAACTTCTGCTACATACAGTAGTGGCCAAAACAATAGCAACTAAAATTGAGTTTTCATTTTGGCATAAGGGTCCTGAAAGTTTGCCCCCCTCCCTCAGATGCACCCTATGCACGCCACCCATGTCTAAATTATAAAACTAACTCATGTGATTGTAATAATTCATAATCAATCAAAAAAAAATCATTGCACCTCACCTGGGGCTCTAATTACATCAATTTGTAGGTGCATCATAAAATGCACTAAAAAATGCACTAAAAAAATCCTCTCTTTTGCCTCCCACGGCCCCAAAACAAATCGTATATGACCCCTTAAAATGTTCGTAACAGTCCCTAGTATAATTTTAAAAAACGCCCTTGCCTCTAGGGGGGCCAGGAGGCTCCCCAAAGGCTAAAAACAAAAAAATCATTATTTGCCTCTAAGGGGGTCATAGAGATTCCCCCCCCCCCTAAAACCTCCCCATATGCACTACACCCATGTCCTAATTACGCAATTAACTTATTTACCTGTAATAATTCGTAATTAATCCAAAAAAAACTCATTACAAACCACCTGGGGGGCTCAGTACATCAATTTACAGGTGTTTTGTAGTACGCCCTAAAAAAGCCCCCCAAAGCCCCAAAAATGGTCGTGGGAGGCTCCCCGACCCCTCAAAATTTTCGTAACAGTCCCTACTATCCGTAAAAAATCATTATTTGCCTCTAAGGGGGTCCTGGAGGTACCCAAAAGCCTCCAGAAAAAACAAATACCCTAGTTGCTATAGTTTTGACCAGCTTTATATAGTACTTTGAAAGTATTTAATTTTATTTAATGTACTTGTTGTTGTTATTGAAATATAATTTTTATGTTTTTGGAACACAAGCAAACATTCTTTCAATATAAAATAATATTTATATTAAAACCTATTCAGTTCTTTGTTTTTATGCCAAAATGAAAACTCTCAATTTTAGTTGCTATTGTTTTGGCCACTACTGTATGTGGAAATTATGTAATACGGAAACAACAACAAACTATTTCTAAATCTATCGAACAGCTGTATGAAAGATATTTTAAAATTAAGATAAAAAACCAAGACAAGAAATGGGTGCCTCATAAAATGCGTTCAACTTGTGTACGTGAACTTCGTAAATTTTCAAACGGAAAAACACATTCTTTTAATTTGAAGACTCCAATGGTTTGGATGGAACCACAAAATCATATCGACGATTGCTTCTTTTGCTGTTCATACATAAAAGGATTCAATGCTAAAAATAAAAAAGAAGTAACTTATGCCAATGTTCGTTCTGTGATTTTACCAACCTACAAAGATCCCGATGACCAAGAGTTATACCATACTGCCGGCTCATCATTAGCACATGTTCAGACTCTGACGATGAGTATGAGTGCAACGAAATACCTCAACTATTTTCTCAATGTGAATTGAATCATTTCAATTCTTCAATGAAGGGAGAATTAGACAAGCGTACAAAGGAACTCGCCAGATCATCAACAAGTTTCAGCCAAGAACGGACATCTGCAAGGACATAGATGGGAACTTGTTGGCAGATCCTGATAGGATAAAGGAAAGGTGGAGAGAGCATTTTCAGAACCTATTGAACCCTATCTCCATATCAAACGAGAATGCAGAGACAGAGGCATTTGTAATTCCCCAAGATAACATCTCAATAGAACCACCAACATTGGATGAGGTGCGGGAAGCTGTAAAAAGGCAGAGCAGCAACAAATCGCCTGGCGCCGATGGAATAGCAGCTGAGCTGCTAAAGGAAGGAGGATCCCAACTGCTACAAACTTTACACGAACTCATATGCACCATCTGGGAGGAAGAAGTTATACCAGAGGACTGGAAGAAAGCGATTATATGTCCAATATACAAGAAAGGAGATAAATTAAACTGCAAAAACTACAGAGGCATCTCACTCCTCAGCACCAGCTACAAAATCTTCACAATCCTTGTGAAACAAAAACTGGAACCTATAGCGGAAGGCCTTATAGGAGAATATCAAGCTGGTTTTAGGACAAACAGGTCAACATCGGACCAACTGCTGACCTTAAGGCAAATTCTGGAGAAAACCTGGGAAAGGAATGTAGATGTATATCAGATATTTGTCGACTTTCAGCAGGCATATGATTCAATAAACAGAGAGAGGCTATATGAGATCCTATCGGAAATAGGAATCCCTTCAAAGTTGGTACAACTGATCAAATGCGCCACAAATAGCTCAATGGCGAAAGTGAGGATCCAGAATGTTATAACAGAGGAGTTCGAAGTACGTCAAGGGCTTAGACAAGGAGATGGGCTGGCCCCCATGCTTTTCAACCTGGCCCTAGAATGGGTGATAAGGAAAACGTCAGTCCAGAGAAGTGCATCAATAGCTACCCAGTCGGTACAATTACTTGGATATGCGGATGACGTAAACATCGTGGGAAGGTCCTTTTTGGCAGCAAAAGAAGTCTATGTCGAATTAAAAGAGGCGGCAAAGGACATAGGCCTGAAGATTAACGAAGAAAAAACGAAGATTATGCAACAATCCAGAGCAGGACGATTTAGAATGGGAAGAAATATAACCATCGACGAACATAACCTAGAAGTAGTCGATAAAACAGTCTACCTTGGGTCTACTATCACAAAAAGAAACGAAGAAAAAGAAGAAATAACCAGACGAATACTACTGGCTAATAGAGCCTTTTATGCCCAAAAACAAATCCTGCACTCAAGATTTGTGCACAGGAAAACGAAACTCTCACTCTACAAAACAGTAATACGACCAGTACTGTGTTATGGTAGCGAGACTTGGACTATGACCCAGGACATAGAGGAACGAGTCAACAGGTTCGAGAGGAAAATTCTCAGATGCATAATAGGCCCAATCAGAGAGGATGGAATATGGCGAAGAAGATACAACAACGAGTTGTATGAAATTTTTGACGACCCACAACTCTCAACTTTAATAAAAATCAACAGATTGAGACTAGCCGGCCACGTGATCAGAATGGAGGACAATCGCATCCCAAAACGGCTTATGGCATCAGAAATTTCGGGAAGTAGGCCAGTAGGTAGACCCAGGAGGAGATGGATAGACTCTGTGACGGCTGACGCAGAGTCAATGCTCAACATCCGGAACTGGAGACATGCTGCAAGGGACCGTCAAAATTGGAGAAATGCCCTTGAGGAGGCCAAGGCTCGATTTGGGCTGTAGCGCCATTGGATGGATGGAATTGAATCATTTAATAAGAGATCTCAATCTCCCGAAAGATGCCGTGGGATTACTCGGCTCAAGATTAAAAGAAAGAAACTTGCTAGGACCTAAAACGAGCTTTTATTGGTATAGGAAGAGAGAAAAGGAGTTTCTTCCATATTTTGCACAAGAAGAAAATTTAGTTTATTGTTGTGATGTGCCTGGCCTACTCAAGTTGTTTGATGTAGAGCACAATCCAAATGATTGGAGGCTTTTCATAGTATAGGGATTTATTTTATTAAGTAAAACACCGGCAGTTAAACTAATTCAAAATACAAACTTTATTTGGAATAAAAAATAAAAAGATTAGAAAAAATACACGCACGCAAATTCATGCCCGTCCTACGTCTTTAAACATTCGGCGTCAACTGCCTCGAATCGCAGCTCTCTTGATTCTTCTTTTCTTCTTCTTCTTTCTCTGCGCTCGACTTTTTACTGCTCTTGATCCCACAATCGGCCATCCTGCAGGTAATGTCGTCCTCGACATCCAAATTCACCGCTTCTCGGTATCCATCACATCCTTTCTCCAATTCTGTCTGCATCTCATCGTCCACATCGCTATCTTCAGTTCCTGAATCTATTTTGTCCACGTCCAAAGGTTCAGACCATCGCTTCATGTGATCTGCCGAAGTACTCGTGAATTTGGGTCCTTCCCGTTCACCAATCTTCTCCACCTTGTAACGATTGTTGCGCAAAACACTGGTAATTTTGTAAGGCCCCAGGAACTTGGTATGGAATTTTAAACCTGGACCTTGTTGCGTTCGTCTAATTGCGACTATATCACCTAACTTATAGATAGTTGCGGTCTTACACCTCTTGTTATAGGTCTTTCGATTCTCCTCTTGGATTTTTGAGATGTTGTATCCAGCCTCCCTTCGCAAGTCACTTCTCTCCCGCTCAAAATCAAGTATGCTCGCTTCTTCAATTGCTTCTCTTAATCTTAAGTCCTCCTTCAAGCGCATGGGACAACCGATCATAAGCTCATACGGTGTCTTCTTGATGCTCCTATGAAAAGTAGAATTCATGTACTGCTGGGCTCGATCAACATATTTATGCCATTCACCCGGATTAGAGATAGACAGCTTGGTGAGGATAGGTATAACGGTTCTATTCACTCGCTCCACCTGACCATTTCCGCGCGGTAAGCCCGTCGTAACCAACACATGTTCTATATTTTCGCTTGCACAATATTGTTGAAAGACTTGCGCGGTGAAGGCCGTTCCCCGATCCGTGATAATCCTCCGTGGGTTACCGAACACAATCGACTGCTTCCTCAATCTATCAAGAACCTCTTCAGATGTAGTAGACTTCGTCGGGTATAGCCATGTAAATTTGGTGAACGCATCCACCACCACTAACAAATGCTTATAATTCTTCCTCGTTGATGGCATGGGGCCTAAATGATCCAAATGGTATGTGTCCAATGGTGTGTCCCCTTTGACTATTGAGTTGAGATAACCTTCTACTTTTCCCGCTTTCCTTTCTGACAGGATACACTGAATGCAATTCTTCACAAATCTTTCAATTTTTCGTCGAGATTCGGGAAACCAAAAGTCTTGTCCAAGTACATACTCCATTTTTTTCCACCCTAGATGACCTCTTTCGTGTGCCTGTCGAATCACCTCGTGCTGCATAGATTTCGGGACTACCAATAAAGTTCGGCCGTTCTTCTCCTTGTATAAGATGCCTCGCTTCAGTATAAATCCTGAATCAGCTCCGTCATCTGCTTTATTCGCAATCTTTTTTATCTCGGCATCATTTGCTTGAGCGTTTTGTATCAATAAACTTAAGTCACATTTCATATTTTGGATGTTCAATACAGTTACTGGATTCCGACTTAAGGCATCGGCATGCTTCATTGACGTCCCCGGACGATGTTCGATTGAGTATTGAAACTCTTCAATCAATAAAGCCCAATGAGCCACTCGCAGACATGTATCCTTTTTTGACATCGTAAGCGCAAAGGCTCGACAATCAGTAACTATCTTAAAGGCGATACCTAACAAATACACTCGAAATTTCCTTAATGCTTTTACTACCGCTAAGATTTCCAATTCGTAACTGGTATACCTTTCTTCAGTTGGCGACGTTTTCCAGCTGGCGAAATACACCGGATGCAGCAGTCCATCTTCAGCGTCTTTCTGCAATAGTATTGCTCCCAATCCGAATGAAGAAGCGTCTGTGTGCAGCTCCGTTTGCGCTCCTTGTCGATAAAGTTTTAAAACAGGCTCCTCTATTAACGCTTTCTTCAAACTTTCGAAAGCGTCATCTTGTTCCTCCCCAAATTCAAATTTCTCGGCTTTCCTTAACAGTTTGGATAGTGGTCGAGCAATCAACGCATAACGCGGGATAAATTTGCGGAAATATCCTGTCAGCCCTAAAAATGACTGAATTTGCTTTAATGTGGTTGGCTTCGGAAATTTCGCCACGGCCATCGTTTTCGCTTCTGAGGGTCTACAACAGCCATCTTCAATTATGTAGCCCAAATATTCCACTCGTCGCACTAACAGTTGACATTTTTTCCAGTTTATAACTAAACCATATTGACAAGCTGTACTGAGAACCTGTCTGAGTTTTTCCAAGCAGTCAACTTCATTCTGCCCAGGTATGATTAAGTCGTCTAAATATGTTAACACAATACCTTTGGCCATTAGACTTCGGAATACCTCTCGTATGTGTCTCTGAAAACACGCTGGAGAGTTGCTGAGGCCAAATGGGGCTCTCAAAAACTCATATTGCCCATCGGGCACAATAAAAGAAGTATACTGGATACTACCGTCTTCAATCGGCACATGGAAAAAGCCATCTTTCAAGTCAATGCAGCTGAACACTTTTGCTCCTTCCAAGTTGTCTATTTGATCTTCTATCAACGGTAACGGGTACCGGTCACGGATTACTTTTTTATTAAGGCGACGATAGTCCACGCACAATCTTGCTTCACCATTCTTTTTTTCTACCAGAACAATCGGGCTGGCGTAGCTAGACACACTAGGTCTCACGATGCCTTCTGTTATCCACCTCTCTATAATTTGATTGACTATTTTCCGCTGCTCCATTGAAAGCCTTCTTGGACTTTGGAATACGGGCACTTCATCCTGTAAAACGATTTTTAATTTCACTCCGGTATCCGATGTCTTCTTTGGATGATAATTTTCAATCAGTTCTTTCACCTCAATTCTTAACTTATCATCTTGCACATGCTCCAGCGGAACAATTGTTGATTTCGAATCATCTTCTTCAATATTAATACACAGTATCTCGCTCCAACCATCTTCTCGGATACACTCGTTCGAATCTATTTTTTCCAACGTAGCTTGGCGATTTCTATATCTAATTTCGGTAAAGTCGGATAACTCATTTCCAATAATCATATCATGTGTCACAAGGTCGTCAGGTACTACATCAAAATCTAAAATAAATTCCAAATCATCAATAATTACCTTCGTCGTGAATCGACCTAATGTTTTGTTTCCAATGGATCCTGCTCCATCGAAGGAAATAGTCGTTTTATCCAACTTTGGAGCACCTAATTTAATGTACAGAGTTGCCTTCACAAGATGTAAATCACTGCCAGAATCCAATACCGCTTTGACGGTCATACCTAATACTTTTACCTCCTTGTACGTTTTCTTGTCACTGTTTTGGAATGCAGCTAATTTTCGTTCACTCAATAACGTGACAGTTGCAGTTTTCTTGCTGCAATTACTGGCAAGATGACCAAATTCGTCGCACTTAAAACATCGTGGCCCTTTGTTTTTATTGGGGCATTCACCACTCAGATGTCCTCTGTTGCCGCAATTATAGCATCTTCTTCCTTCGCCTCTTTCTGCCTCGACCAGCCGCCTAGCTTTTTGTGGTACCACTGACACATTCCTTGAAAACTTCGCCGTGTTATTAACATTACTTCTCTGTGTTTCATATAAGAGAAATCTTTTTCTCAGTTCCTTAATGTTGTTTGCACCGTATAGTATGGTTTTGTTTGTTTCACTATCCTGTACACCGTCTATAATGTATTGAATTTGGGCCTCTAATTCGATATCCGCATGACTTGCAATATCTAACATTTTGTAAATGTAAGTTTGATACGATTCCTCCGGTTTCTTTTTGTACGTCCTTAATTGATGATGTACCTGTTTGCTGTTTACAGTCTTAGCAAACTCTGCACTTAAAGTTTTTTTCAAACTTTTCCATGTCTTGGTTCTACATTCAAAGTTTACGAAAAGCTTTGCTGAGCCTCTCAAAAGCTTTCGTGCATAAATTACTCGCTGTGCATCCGTCCAATCGCACATCTCTGCAATTTCTTCAAAATTTTTCAGCCATCGTACTACATTTTCGCCACCGTCGCCCGAAAAAGTTTCAACCGCGTCTTCCACGTCTTTAAAGGTTAGAGTAGGTTGTCTCATTCGCCTCCTCCCTTCGTCTTTTTTACACTCGTCATCTTTCTTGGGTTCGCGGTCGTCGTCACACACATATTCTGCATCTTCATCCTCTTTACCGTCGCTCTCGCCGTCATTATCATTTGTTTCCAGCTCCAGGTTTTCCTCGTCGTTCCCAGCACTCTCATGTGCATTGTCAGCTAAGAGCGCGTCGCGCAGCCTATTCACCAAAACAGGCTTATTCCCCGACACAGGGAGTTGTAATTCTCTTAGCTTTTCTCGCAACTCTTCCACTTTCATGGTTTCGAGAGTTTCCGTAGCCTCTGCCATGCTTCACTCTTTAATTATATTTGTTTTTTAAACGCGACTATCTCTATTCGTCTCGCTCTATCTACCGGCGAACGTAAAACACGTTAAACAAAATCCCGTTATGGCCAATTCCGAACGAAATCCGACGAATATCCGACGAATATCCCACGAATATCCCACGAATATCCCGGTTGAGCCCCCACTTTATAGGGATTTATTTTATTAAGTAAAACACCGGCAGTTAAACTAATTCAAAATACAAACTTTATTTGGAATAAAAAATAAAAAGATTAGAAAAAATACACGCACGCAAATTCATGCCCGTCCTACGTCTTTAAACATTCGGCGTCAACTGCCTCGAATCGCAGCTCTCTTGATTCTTCTTTTCTTCTTCTTCTTTCTCTGCGCTCGACTTTTTACTGCTCTTGATCCCACAATAGATTCTTCGAAACGAAGTCTTAAAGCTGTGTTACTATACAATAGTAACAAATTCGCTTCTTTACCTGTCGGACATTCCATTCATTTGAAAGAATGTTATGAAAATATAAACTTTGTCTTAAAAAAAATAAACTACTCTGATCATGGATGGACCATATGCGGTGATCTAAAGATATTGGCAATGATTCTGGGTCAGCAAGCAGGGTATACAAAATACCCCTGCTTCCTGTGTGAATGGGATAGTAGAAATAGAGCACAACATTGGATCAAAAAAGATTGGCCACAGAGAGCAGTATTAAGCCCTGGGAGTAAAAATGTTGTACGAGAGGCGCTAGTTGATCGCTCTAAAATTCTGCTACCTCCACCTCACATTAAATTAGGAATTATGAAGCAATTTGTAAAGCCACTACCTAAACACGGTCCTTCTTTCAAATACTTATATGATAAATTTGAGAATTTATCAGATGCAAAGATCAAAGAAGGTATTTTTGCTGGCCCTGACATAAGGAAGTTAATGCAAGATGCTAACTTTGAAAAAACTATGAATAAAACCGAAGAGCTCGCTTGGAAATCATTTAAAGAGGTCGTGACACATTTTTTAGGAAACAAAAAAAGCCCTGATTATGAAAATATAGTCAACAGCATGCTTTATAATTTCAATAAACTGGGTTGTAATATGAGTATAAAGTTGCATTTTCTGCAATCTCATATTGACTTCTTTCCAGAGAACCTTGGTGCTGTAAGTGAAGAGCAGGGGGAGCGATTTCACCAAGACATTAAGGTTATGGAAAACAGATATCAAGGAAGGTGGGACGTTAGCATGCTGGCAGACTATTGCTGGATGTTACAGAGAGATGAACCAAATCGAATCTACAAGAGAAAAAGATTGAACAGGAGTTTTAAAGAAAACAGAAAAAGATATCGTAAATGATCTTGATTTAAGAATGTAATTTCTTAAGTCTTGTTTAAAACTAATGCTATAATTTTGTAACTAAACTGTAAATATGCATTTCTTCAATTAAAATAAATCTCGATGTGCTATTAACAAACCAGCGGTGTATTTTAATTTTACATACCTAATTAATTAACGAAAAAACATAATTATTTGAAGGGGAAAATAAAAGTTGTATTTCGCAGGCCTGTGTTATAGAATTTGACGACTGAAAATTAAATGAAGTCAGGTTGTCGTAAAACTTAACTTAAAGCGGTCGTCCCATGTAAACTCGTATATACATATATTTCGGGTCATTAAATAAAGTTTTTCAAAGTTGTAAAAGAATTAGTGTTTTTATTAATTTGATTTTTCAGTTCTTTTCCTGGTGGTGTTGTTCTGATAACTCCGGTCATCGGCGATATAATATAACTCGTGCGGAAGGTGACCGTCCGGGACGTCAGTATAAAAAACGGAAATCATTGTCAATTCCAAACGAACTTGAAAATGAATATACGACTTCATCGGCACAAAAAATGGCCACATCCTCGGACTTCACTCCACCGATCACGATTACGACACAATACGTGATTTTACATTTTTTTTTAGTTTTTTCCGAACTTTCAAACGTTTTAAAGTGTAAAAAATGTGACGGTCCGGTAAAATTCAGAAAAAGTAATGAAAAAGGCTTAGGGAATCAAATTGTTTGTCGACTGCGAGTGTGGAGAAACAAGCATTGATTCCTGTCCAAAAATCGCAAACAAAGCTTACGAAATCAATCGCAGAGTTGTATTCGTAATGCAAATTATAGGTGTCGGGTTACAAGTGTTGAATTGTTTTTGTTCGCTGATGGATATTGGCCACTTTTCGAAAAACATCTACTACGCTGCCGTTGAAAATATGCACACCGCGTGTATCTTCGTCTTCTCTGATCTGATCTCCAATTCCAAGAGTTGGCACCATCACAATCCCGAGGCACCATTCCAAGGACTCCAAGAAGGGACATCCAGATGCGAGATTTATCGCCAGTACCAGCTCAGGGCACCATCCCAAGGACTCCAGGCAGGGATCTCAAGCTGGAAGGTTCATCACCAGAACGAAAAGGAGCTGTCCAAGAAGGAGGATCATCGCCCCAAAAGAGATCTCTTCAAGAGTCATCGCCCCCGCCACACAAAAAGTCTCTTCCAATCCAAAATGCAGGACCAGCAATATGTCGAAGAAAGATACAAGCGCGATACGTAGTGCCTCGACCCCCACACGAGGCTATACCAGGTACGTCGGCTCAGAGTCGAGTCCAAAGTCTTCCACCACCAGTAGAAGCGAAACCAACCAGCGGACTGAATAATAAAATATATACAATTCCGAAGAGGGAAGGAAAGTACTTCGACATCACATACCGGCAGTACAATTCGATCCCATTCAAACACATGCTGGAAGGAAAACGTAGACGATACACTGTATTTCTGGGAGACAATCACAAGGTGGTCGTGAAATTTAGAAACAATAAATTGGTGTGGCAAGGATATACTGAAATCAAATCAAAAAAAAAAAAATTAAATAAATTCTAGAAAAATAAAAATAAACCATAACGTGAAATTCAAAATAATATAATTACAGTATCATAAAAACACAATTGAATTGTAATAGTATAAGATTGAATTTGAAAATAGTGTTAAGATAAAATGAAGTAAGTTAATGAAAGAAAAATTATAATAATAAAATAAAACTATATATTAGGGTGGTCCTTAATTTTGAAAAAAGCGAATTTTTGGTCTCCCAAGTGCTCAATCGTTAGTACTACCCTAATAATGAATTTTGGTGACACTTAGACTCACTAACATAAAAGTTAACCCGTGCCCCAAAATGATTGAAATTTTAAGAATATTAACGTTTAATTAAAAATAGGATTTTTATGTTTAAAAATAAAGTTTGACGTTTTCTAGGGGTTTTCGAGGGTGCTAATGACGAATCTGATGTCAAAAATGTATTTTGACAATTGACAGCTGTCAAAATGCTGTCAAACTTATTTAAAAAACCTTTAATTTTCTAATTTTATCACTATTTTTATAGTTTTTAAGAGCGCTTTTAAGTAGTAAGCCACTGGAACTTGGGCGTTGCGTTTGTATTTCCAAAATGGGTCGTAAAGGCAAGGAAACTGCAGTAGAGGAAAGAAAAATTATTTTAAATTTATTTCGAGTAAATAAATCCATTAACGAAATAGTTGCTGTTGTTCAAAGAAGCCGCGCTACAGTCCGCGACATAATAAAACGTTTTAAAAATGCTTGTAATTTTGAAAGTAAACCAAGAAGTGGCCGACCTCCCAAACTGTAACAGATAAAAGGAACATAATTAGAATTGTTAAAAAAGAACCGAAAACAAGTTAATCGAAAATTGCAGCAGAGCTAAAGGAATATACTGGAGAAAGAAGAACAAAGAATTTGAAGTAAAGAACATTCAAACAACTGTCAAGCATGGTGGTGGCGGGGTCATGGTATGGGGGTGTATGGCAGCATCTGGCGTTGGAGAGCTTGTTCTCGTTGAGGGAATAATGGACAAATTCAAATATCTAAATATCCTGAAAGAGAATGTGAAAAAAAGTGCAGAAAACTGAAATCTCGGAAAGGATTATTACTTCCAAAAGGACAATGATCCAAATCATACTGCGGAAATAGTTCGTTTATGGCTTCTGTACAAAACACCCCATACTTTGAAATCACCGCCCCAATCACCGGATCTAAATCCGATCGAACATTTGTGGGATGTGCTAGACAAACGAGTTAGAGAGCATCACATTTCCTCCAACCAACAACTTCGAGCTGTGCTACAGGACGAATGGAAGAAAATTAGTCGGGAAATAACTAAAAAATTAGTTCACTCCATACCCAATAGATTAAGAGAAGTTATTAAAAATAAAGGAAGTAATACTAAATATTAATTGCACTTTTGTTATTAGAATGAACTATTTTTTTTTTAAATTTTTTATTAGTGGCGAATACTTTTGTCCAAACAAAATAGGAAGTAAAAATATTATTTTTAATTTTTTCTTCAGTTAATAATTTTATAATTTTTTTTTTTGGTTGTGCAATATTATATTGAATGTTTATGCTTTTAATTGAATAAAAATATTAATTTCTAGAACACATAATATGAGTACTATAATCATTTTATGCGAGGAAACCTTCATTGGCGAATACTTTTGTCCATCAGTGTAAATTAATGTCGAAACGTCCTATTTGATTCATGTACAAATAAATGTAATTAAAAAGTAATAAAAAAGAAGGATTCCTAAGGCTCAGCAATATAATGACAATTCTACCATCTGGCATATTGCGCCAAAAAGCGTTTACTGTGGTATGAAAATCATCGAAATAGCGTCTTATTCAGCAGCATGCATTTTTAACGAGGGGTTTAATCCCATATTGAGAATAATGCAAGCCATGGACATCGAAATTGGGACATATGCACAAGCGTTTGCGCATGAAAGAGACAGCGACCGGCTACAGGACGCCGAGCGAGGAAAAAGGCGAAAGTACAACAGGAGGATAACTTTGAACTCGTGGAAGGGATTGTTTATGGTCCTGGAATAGATGTCTAGGTGTTAGTATAAAAATCCCGATGATTTCATGAAAAATCATCGAGAAATCAAACTTTTTCTAGTTGAAATGCGTTTCTAAACTTCAAACTCAAATAATTCAAAATCAATAATTTTGTCGGCGGTGGCAGCTTTTTTTAAAAAAGGGTGCATGCGATTTTAATGAAACTTGGCACACTTGTTCTTTGTTATGTTATGCAAAGTGTGGTGGAACAGATTTTGTTTTTCTTTTTTTTTTTTTTTCAAAAAGTTATAGCAAAACAACGGAGAAAAAAATAGCCAAAAAATGCACATTTTTTTCAATTGCCCGCCATTTTGCTATATTTTCGAATTTTGAAAAAGTGTTCCACCACACTTTGATTAAAACACTTAACTTTAATAAAATTTCATCATTTATCATTTTAGGTCACCGTGGACGCTAAAAACCCTGGCATCAGCAGGCCGCGCACGGCCGGGGGGGGGGAGTATTGTGGCAGCACCAAAGTATTTTGGCAGCACACAAAATGTTTCGCCAAGTTAGAAGAAGAAAAGAGTCTTGTCAACTGCGAACGAAGCCGATAAGACGCGCGCTGATTATATTAAAACGAATTTATTAATATAACCCTTTAGAAATTTTGTAATAGTTCATTAAAACGAAATTATTGTTTTGTTAATATCGTAATAATCTTGTTGTCGAAAGGAAATTATTTTTAGTTAATAAAGTTAAACGTGTAAACTTCTTATTCATTTCGGTAACCCTTTCCACGTTCTCGAATAGCCACCAGCACCCACAAAATGGTAACTTTGGACGCCTGGAGGGGGGGGTTACCGGTTCCGGAGTAGCTCGACAAAATTCAACAATGTTGCTTAAGAATGAATAAAATTATTAAAAAAAACCCCGGTTTTGATATCTTTATCAGTTTTCTTAAAAAAAAAAATTCATGAAAATGAGCTATTTTTTGGGCCGACAAACCAGAATGCCCACTTAACGTTTTTCGCTGCATTAAATGCGCACTGACACACGAACCGGGTCAATGCAGTATCATAAAAGGTGTAAATGAGGCTAAATGTGTAAACTGCGGTGGTTGTCACATGGCCAGCTACAGAGGATGCAGTAACTTCAAAAAATACTTAGAGAATAAGAAGGCTAGAAAGGAATCGCGGACTGCAACCAACGTAACATCTGCCTCACTACCTTAGGCACACTATTCATTAAGCTGAAAATCGTATGCAAATGCGGTTAAAGGGGATCAAATACCATTAGGAGGTCAAAATACTGAAAGATTTTCAGGCAAAAATAACTCTATGGAAATAAATGTCATACTTAGTAAAATCGAAAAAATTATGTCCATCTATGTAAAAGAAGTTATGAGCTGCATAATCTCTCTAATAAATAAAAATGACTAAGAAAAACATACCCTTACTGGAACTTAACGTCCGCTCTGTCAGATCTATTCAGAGAAGACAGGACCTCGATAAATTTATTGCCCAATAATAACTACCCGGACTTGGTCTTAATAGTTATAGTTGCAAGCTCCTCAAATATCATATAGATATTACATATAAAAAACTTGAAATTTTCATGTGAAAATTGCCTAAGTGCAATCTACACACTCTAGCAATTTTCACATTTCTTAGAAATCAAACCATGCAAAAATGTAGGGGAAATTGCACAAGAAACATTAATCCACTTTCCGGTAAAGCAGATGCTTTTCCAAGAATATTATAATATTTAGCTCATTCTTTTAACCTGTGCAAATTATTATCTGAACTTGGAAAGTCAGTCTTATTCTAGACGCGTTAAAGATCGGTCAATTTGAGGTTCTACGGAGTTTAAAATCTAATTTAAAATATATTTAAGTAAAGTAGTGAATAGTTATTTTTTCGATTCAATAAACTGTGAAAAGTAAATTTGTTTTTTATTTTTTTTATGAATATAGTTTCACAAACAAAATTGGCGACGAGGATGGGATGTCCAAATATATCCTAATAATATCGAGTTAATTGTATATATTGCGGTATAGTGTATGTTAATACTTTGTTGGACATTTCGGGAACAATAGTTCACAAAAATCAGTGCAGTTAACTAGTAGCAAGAGCTTGTAGTGAAAAGGAAAAACCGCCTAGGACCTCAGGAACGACTTTTCCAGTCGTATTAGAAGATTAATCTACACCATCGACAGCAATCCACGGGAGCACGAGTTCATCGTTGGAAACACTATCAGGAAATCGCCGCTGGAAATTCATTCCCACATCAACGAAAAAATAACAGAAAATCGTCGTGGGAAACCCAAGGCTGCATCGCAAGGAGCAACAGCTTCAACCTTTTTTATTAGAAATTCCAACATTGGAATTTATTTTTTTAAGGTCAGATATAAAGTTTAGATTATTCTTTTTTTTCTCTATACATATACAAATATAATATATACAAACCATATTAAACCTAACTACTATAAAAATATTTTTTTTATCATTATTATATTTATTATATTGATAATAGTCCAATCAATCTAAAATAGCTCCATGTAATTTTTGCGTTAATTGCCAACAGGAAACAAAAAATATGGTCATATAGGAAAAAAAATTCTAAAAAAGATAGCGTTTTTTTGTTCGGAATTGGGAATGGCGAACCTAACCTAAAAAATCCTGGAAACTGAAAAAAACTGTTTTTAGTGAATAAAAGAAAAACGTGACCTCGGATCGAAAAAAATCAAATTATAAAGTTGTAGCTATTCAAATTATCTTTCGATTGATGTATATTGAGTTATAGGTTATGGTAGAAAATATAGAGAAAAATGGGAAAAACTGTCAAAAATCACGTTTTTTTAATTTGTTATTAACTTTTGTTTAACGCCACTTACATATTTGTTATTTGGTACAAATATTGCTTCTTGCTAGCTGAAAAAACGGTGTAATTTTTGTTGCGAAATATTGCACAGTTTCCTTAAAATTTCACTTTTTGCAAAAAAAGGCGTTCTTGTAAAAACGCTCCTCTTGGTCTGCGGATTCCTTTAGGGGAACGTGCGAGGGCTTAAAATTTTCTTCAAAGATTGCACTATTACCTACAAGTAACAGAAGGTCTATTTAAAAGTTGTACACTGCTCAGAATGGCCCCCAAAAATAGGCCTAATTTTGCGGACTGGGTTTTCTGTATTTTTTTCAATTTTTCATTTACAGAAACGAGACTAATGGCAATCGATAGCCTTTATGCCACACAATATACGCAGGGAATTGCAATTTCCATTGCTTAATAGTAAGAGTGATTGTTTTCAATGTAATATGTAAGATGTATGATATTTTATATATGCAACTAGCATAAAACCCGCGTGCCTTGCAACGCCTTTAAATAAAAACTGTTTATTATGTGCAATGTTTTCCTTAAAAAACAAACAAAAAAGTCAGATGTTATTATCCCTAAAAAAGGTTTATTATAGTGCATTTTTTTAATAAATATAGTAGACAAATTGCTGCGTATATCACCTGTGCTCAAAACAAATCTGCAAGGTTTGAAGCAGAGATTGCAATGTATATGTCATCAAAAGAAGTGACATTTTAGGGTTTGTCGAACGTTCGTTAAGTTTGTTCGCCCATTTACGTGGGTGCAAGAAATTATGAAGCAATCACAAATGAATATTAAATAAAGTGAATTTCGAGTCATTCATTTTTACGTAATTATAGGGATGCACTGTCAAAATTTCAGCCATTCAACTTCAAAGGTTTGGGTTAACCCCATTTCACCCCCTTAGGGGATGAATTTCGAGTAATCGTCTCCTAGTGGGTGTCCACGTCATTATAGGGATACACTGTCGAAATTTCAGCCCCATAGCTCCAGTTGTTTGGTAACCCCATTTCACCCCCTTAGGGGATGAATTTCGAAAAATTGCTTCTTAGTGAATGTGCACGTCATTATAGAGATGCATAGCCAAAATTTTAGCCGTTTTGCTCCAGCGGTTCGGGTAAACCCCATTTAACCCCCTTAGGGGATAAATTTCAAAAAATCGCTCCTAAGTGGATGTCCACGTCATTATAGAGATGCACGATCAAAACTAAAGCCCTTCAGCTTCAGCGGTTTGGATTAAACCCATTTCACCCCCTTAGGGGATGAATTTCGAAAAATCACTTTTTAGTGTATGTCCACACCATTATAGGTATGCCGGATTTTGAAAATGTTTCTTTAGCTCTTTGTGCAATGCAAAAGATTTTAAATAATTTTTTTAGTGTAGATTTACTATTAAATAACATCATGTATAAATTTCGAATACCTGCAGTAACAAACAAGAACTTAGGAATATTTCGAAAAACAAAATCTCAGCCCCAGATGGTTAACTTTTTTCAAACTCTTCAAAAAATACAGCTATCGATTGCCATTAGTCTCATTTCTGTAAATGAAAAATTGAAAAAAATACAGAAAACCCAGTCCGCAAAATTAGGCCAATTTTGGGGGGCCATTTGGAGCAGTGTACAACTTTTAAATAGACCTTCTGTTAATTGCAGGTAATAGTGCAATCTTTGAAGAAAATTTTAAGCCCTCGCACGTTCCCCTAAAGGAAACCGCAGACCAAGAGGAGCGTTTTTACAAGAACGCCTTTTTTTGCAAAAAGTTAAATTTCAAGGAAACTGTGCAATATTTCGCAACAAAAATTACACCGTTTTTTCAGCTAGCAAGAAGCAATATTTGTACCAAATAACAAATATGTAAGTGGCGTTAAACAAAAGTTAATAACAAATTAAAAAAACGTGATTTTTGACAGTTTTTCCCATTTTTCTCTATATTTTCTACCATAACCTATAACTCAATATACATCAATCGAAAGATAATTTGAATAGCTACAACTTTATAATTTGATTTTTTTCGATCCGAGGTCACGTTTTTCTTTTATTCGCTAAAAACAGTTTTTTTCAGTTTCCAGGATTTTTTAGGTTAGGTTCGCCATTCCCAATTCCGAACAAAAAAACGCTATCTTTTTTAGAATTTTTTTTCCTATATGACCATATTTTTTGTTTCCTGTTGGCAATTATTAGATGGATTTGCGTAGATTGATTGGACTATAAAGTGAAAGCTGTGACGAATTATTCGAGGCAATGCGGAGTGTCATATTCAAAACTAATACGTTGGACTTCTATAACGATATAAAGTCCACACTCCAACGTTTAAACAATAAAACATACCTTACATGGGGAGAAGGAGCTATATTTAATGAGACTGCACGTCAAAATAGAAGCTCAGCCCTTAAAATCTTTACAGCAAAAATTCCAGAGCCTATGAGATAAATTCTCGTTTGTAGACAGCCTACAGACTTAGAAGCAGCAATGGACCTTTTGTTTAAAGCGGGCTATGCCTATCTTATCTTATGTGCAGAATCCTCCCATAAATCCTTATAATCAAAATGCGTTCCAACCACCACCAGAACCGATGGATATCTGTAATTATGAGGTGCAAAATTTTCCGTTAGCAGCCTCACAGGAGACTTACCTTATATAGTGGTACAAACTAAAATCAGGCCCATCAAACTAATAATTGATACAGGAGCCACCCACTCTATCATTAATCCCGGTAAATGTTCCCCTAAATGGCGGATACCTTCAAATATTATGCTCAAAACTCTTCAACACTATATTAGAATTAGGGAAAAGGTCAAAATCCCAATATTTAGCGAATTAGGAGATCCCACTCAAAGAATAGAATTACTTGTCTGCAAATTCCATGACTTATGGTCTTTTGGGTAACAACATTTTAAGAGGACTAAAAGCGAAAGTTGATTATGAAAAAAATCAACTCAAAATAGGGAAAAATATATTCCTCTACATTTCGAGAGTGATGATATCTCAAGATTATACTACTTTAAAAACGAGGGATATTTTAATGTCAACATACCAGTTCGACAAAAAGATGGCCTAGCCTTTATAAATAATATATTTACCCATGACGGAAAAAAAAAGGATCCAAGAAGGTATTTACAATGTTTCTGATTACAATTTAGAAGGGATTATGGAAATCCAAGGTAATTCAGAAAAAATCAGTAATTCTGCATACTCAAGAGTGTATACCGATTACTGAGGAACATTTTAATGTCATAGAAGAGCAAGACCGAAAACCTTTACTCGAACATATCCGAATGGACCACTTAAATCATGAAGAGAAAGATACGCTCTTACGGTTAATAAAAAGATTCTCTAACATATTCTATAGGGAAGACTCCGACCTTACTTTCACGAATGCGATAAAGCATGAAATCCGTACAACTAACTTAGCCCCGGTCTTTGCTAAAACTTATAGATACCCGTACATTCACAAGGGTGAAGTACAATGGCAAATAAAAGAAATGTTAGAAAAAAAAATAATTAGGCCTAGCAACTCTTCCTATTCGGCACCGGTTTGGTTAGTTCCCAAAAAACTAGACGCGAGCGGTAAACGAAAATGGAGGTTGGTCATCGACTATAGAAAGTTAAACGAAACCACCATCGATGACAAATATCCTCTGCCGAATATAGACGAAATATAAGAGAAACTTGGCAGATGCCAATACTTCTTCACCCTTGATTTAGCTAACGGCTTCTACCAAATAGAGGTAGCAGAAAAAGCTATACATAAGGCAGCGTTCAGCGTTGAAGGAGGACATTACGAGTTCATAAGGGATCATATTTTGGGCCTCAAACTTCACATCGACTTAGGTAGACCAGGGGTTTTTGCTTTTATCAAATATAAATCCACCAATAACCTTTTGAAAATTTTATTAATAGGCAGTACTTATGTATATCTCCTCTGCTCTGAAAAAGTCGGAGATGTCTGACATTATGAACAAAATAACAAAATAAGTAAGAGTTCATAGTGTAACAGCTGTAACACCTCCACAACTTAGAACTGTCTCAAGAGACGGTATGCCGACTCTGCTCGGAAGGCGATGAGACTTCCTCACATATTCTTTGTGAATGTTCTACTCTGATCTGGCTTAGAAGATCAAAGAGAGTTTATCAAAGAGTTTTTGAACCCTGCTCAAGTCCGGTCTTCAACAATTAAAGACCTTGTTGCCTGCATCCGGAAGGCTGATAGTCTGTCTGGGATTGTTGTGTAATGTCGATTGAGTAGACGTGCTTTTGAAACTTCTCGATATTTAATCAATTTCCGCTGTTTTTTCCAAATTCTTCACAAAAAATCCATTTCCGAGATCGCTATCCAAGTTTTTTTTTCTTTCGTGGTGCACAAATCGTAAAAAAAGATAAATAATATGTCGTCAACATCAAATTCAAGGCCAAATACCAGAAAATTTGCTGAAATTGTAAATGATCCAAATCCCGCTAGAAACAATACTCACGGGCCGACGGCCAGTGATAGTAGCAGCAGCAGAGCACCGAAATCCACATCAATATCTGCTCCCGAGAACAACCTTGAGCTCTTGGAGAAAAGGCTTTTATTAAGCTTTAACAGGATGCTCAACGAACAGTTGGCTGCTCTCGAGGATCGTCTGAAGCAACTTGAGGCCCGCCTGACTAAACAAATTGAGGTATGTAACACTTTCAACAGCCAAGTGGTAAAACTAAGAGATGAGGTAGAAACAGTCCAACACGACCTTGCCGTAGCCTCAAACGAGCTAGAGGACTTACGGCGCCAATCCTGACTCCATGATGTGGTCATTCGTGGTATCCCTACGAATGAAAATGACAACCCGAAGCAGATTTTAAATTCTCTAGCTTCCACCATCGGGCATGAGCTGTCACCCTACGTGAATGTGTTCCGGCCAAACGACCGCGATTAGAGTCACAGGCTGGCAGCGTCATGAAATTGAGCCCGTTGCTAATTGTAAAATTTCCATCAGCCAACGAGCAGCTAGAGTTGCTGCGAAAAACACGCTAACATGGAGCTATTTCGTTAAAGAAATTGAATCTAGACTTTACATCAACGAAAGCCTGACTTCAAAGAATAATGATATTTTCGACACTGCACGCAAACTCCTGAAGCAAAAGCTTGTCACTGCGGTCTTCACTCGTCGGGGCCTTGTTTATGTGTAACTGGAGAGAAATAAACAGCCGCGTTTATATACATCATTTTTGGATCTGAACGATGCCGTCAGCTCTTCTCTCACTCCTAGCTCACTCTAACGAACTTGGAGCAACCCGTCATCAATGCGGAGATTCTTTTTACATGTCTTGTGCCTGTTCTCATTTATGCTTTTATTTGTGTTGAACTTATTTTATATTTCTTTTGTTTTTTTTTTCTTAATTTCTTCTTTAACCATTTTGTATATTAAAGCGTTTTTATTAGCTCGCTTTCTTGTCTGTCTGTTTGTCCGGTACAAATCTTGCAATTGATTTTTTGAATACTTCCGGTTACCCGATCACCCTGAAATTTTACACACAGCTTTAGCTCCGATGACAATGCAATGTGGTATATACGAAAGGATCATACGAAAGGATGATAAGTAGAACACCATAACCAATATAGTAAGCTCAATATATCGTTTGGTCCATGGCGGCCATCTCAAGAGGGCGGATAACCGGCTAAGATAAACTGGTGGATTGCCTAACTTTACAACAACCTCGAAATGCAAATCAAATGAAAGCACATGCCATGTAGAATAAAATAAGCTATGTGACGTAATTCAAAATTTAATATTAATATTAAATATTTAAGTTGCAAATTTACAATTTGGAAATTAACACGGTAAATTATTTAAAGTAAAATGAAAGATAAAATTTTCAGATAATTACGACTGAAATTTAATTTATAGATGTTTTTATATGAAGAAAGCAGTTAAATACAATCAAAAGTCATCTAAACGTGTTTCAGTAAAAGAGTAGTTGCGAGTACTCACGAGTGGAAGTAGTAAAAATGATAAAAAAACGAACGAAAAAACGTGGGGCGCATGCTACAGACAATAGTAGGAGTAGCTGGGTTGATAAATCAATCGCATCAATCATGTATGCGCCCCACGTTCGTTTAAAATCTTACAAATATTTTCATAGCTATTACAAATTCACAATCACAAATTTTCAGGATTATCTGTATGGGGTTAGGAACATGTTTGAGGTTCTAAATCTGTATGGGGCTAGGAGAAATTATTTTATTCTTTTTAGTTCCGTTATAAAAACGTGCTATATTAAAAAGTTTTTTTTATCTAATAATTATTTATAGTTTAGGTTTTTACATTTTTCGCTATTTTGTAGTGTTGGAATATTATTGGCCTCGATTCCCGAACTCGGCGGATCGGAAACTCCCGCCGTGATTGAGACTCCCTTCACGGTTGCTAGCGATTCTTCAATCCGCCGCGAGTAGTGCCATATTAAACTGCCGATTTAAAACTCCGAAAATAAATCAGCTGGTTTTTTGACAAATGGGAAATGTCAAAGTAGACATTTGAAGTTTGTGGGAAATAATTTTCTCTGAACGATTTTGCGTGAAAGTTTTATTGGATTTAACTAATTCGAGCCCTTTAGTTAATACGTTCGGTCAACATGATGTTTCGGTGGCTATTATGTGTTTCCCTAGTGTATTCTATAATAGTGCAACTATTCAGGACAAAAATCTGAAAGTGATTTAATTGGGATACATCCATCCATTAATTAAAATTCGTTAAAATTCGAGTCAAGTTTTCTTAATTCATTTGCCATATAAAAAACTATAAATGATATAGCTTTACTTTGAAAACTTTTTCCTCTTTCGCTTTTTAAATTTTTTTAAATTCCGGATCTTCTTTTTAACAAACAAATCATCAAACAATCATTTCCTAATTTTTCTAAGTTAAAATAAAAGCACTAAATAACAAAACAAAAAACATCAACTTACATGCTCAAATCACTCTACAAGTGTAATCCGCTACAATTTTCCCGCGGATTTCAAACGTCAAATTCTCTCAAGCAAATCCGCAATCGCGTATTGCATAGTCGCGTGAGTCTTCACTCCGAATTTTTTCGGTAATCAAATCCACAACCGTGGATTTGAATCCGCGCCGACGGATTAGGGAATCGTGAAGTGTCAAATCCGCACTCACTTCCGATCCGCCCGGATTCGGCAATCGAGGCCATTGCTTTCTTTTAGACTTGGAATTTTTAGCCATGCCATGTCCTGCTTTCACTTTGTTACCCCGTTTCTGTGACTTCGGCTAAGAAATAACATCAACACTGCTCAACGTTTTCCCAACCAGAGCTCAAGCCTTAAATTTTTGCCACATTAATGCGCGGATCATATCCCACGGTACTCCACTAACCTTGAATAAATTAGATTCTTTTTCATTAGAATCACATTTGCTTTGTCCCCACAGCTGCAAGACAGAGTAAGAGTTCATGGAGTAAAGACGTGGTTTTGTTGATCTTCACTTTATTAATTATCTTCCGTTGAATTTTAATTTGTTTTCCATGGTTTTTTGAGCGGTCATTGAAGAATAAGTTCCGTAAATCTATTTTGGACCCCACAGAGTACTTTATCCGCTTAATAGTTGCTTTATTTTCGTGATTTATCAATTTCTATAGTCCGACGTGCAGTGTTGTTGTTGTTTCCGACAGTTGTCAGCTGGTGTATGAGTGTCATGATGAATAAGCAAACTAGCAAAACTGCCGCTACTAATCAAAAACAGACTCCGGTCGTCACCAGAGGAAGAGGTAGAGACATTGGATTTAAAACAGACACCTAAGCATCACTGCCTGCACCATCTCCCCACTCGCTATCAATTGATGCCTTCGATTTGCTTGAGACCCGATTGAAAAAATTTCTTACTGATTTGATGTTTGAGAAATTTAGTGAGATGGAGAGTGTCATATCTGGACTATCCCAGCAAATTGACAGCATACTGGGCGATTTACGGATGAGTGTTGATACAATGAACAAGATTAGTGACTATGTGCACTCAATCCAGCAGAATGTGTGTGTCCTTTATCAAAAAGTTGATGAGAAGAGAGGTTGCTGAAACTAAACGATATAATAGTTTCTGGTATTCCAAATGTTGAGTCACTGCAACCTAAGAAAGTACTGACCGATATTGCTGCTTGTATTGGACATGAGTTGTCTGCATATACGGACGCATTCTTCTTGCGCAGCCTTAACAACGGCAATAAGACGACAAGAATGGTGATAAAATTGTCAAATACCACTGAAAAGTTAGCATTCATTCGAAAGTTCTATCGTAGCGGTGGTGTTAAATTGAGCCAGATAAATATCATGCTTAATTCTGATGGAGATTACATATTTGTGAGAGTCTCTCCAAAAATAATCAGAGAATCTACAATATGGCAAACAAAAATAGATTTAATAACGCCATCTCCACTGTAACTACTCGTCACGGTGTTGTTTACATTCGCCGTCACAAGACTGATCCTCTTCTCAAAGTAACTTTTGTTGATGCCATTGAGGAAATTATTGGAGTGAATGTCAACAGGAACAACGTCAATGCTGATAATTAGTTTTAATATTACTTAATGCTATTTAGTCGCTCTAACTTGTTTTAAAATTGCTAGGTATTTCATTTTTTTCTTCTATGATTAAGTTCAATTGTTTTTAATGCTTTTTTTGCAAGTTTAATTTTAGTCTGTTCAATTTTATTTATGACTTTGACTACTTCGCTGCGTTGATGCTTTCCTCATTCTATACATTGCTGAAATATCGTGCTTGTAGTTATCCTCCTGATATTGGCTGTTGTTATTTTATTGATATTTTTCCAGATGGATAGTACGTCTGGTTTTGTGTATGATGTGGGTAGGCTGCTAAAAATCATATGCTCTCAAGAAAAAGTGGATGTGTTAAATATTTGCTATCTTAATGCAAGAAGTCTGAGGAACAAGATTGATGACCTGAGGGAAATACTTGACAACACTAGAGTGCATGCACTTCTGATCAGCGAGACGTGGCTAAATTGTGATATCCCTTGCTCCTATGTGTCCCTAAATAGCTTTACACTTCATCGCAATGATAGGCCTGACAGGATTGGTGGGGGTGGGGCTGTTTATGTTTCCAAGTCAGTCAGTTGAATGGATTGGTTCATACCTAAACGGAAGGACACTGTCACACGACCAAAGGCAGAAGAGCTTTTGCAACGATCACCAGTACGCCACGATCAGTCCTACAGTGCGTTTGTTTCCTCCCACGTTTTAAACAATAAATATTATAAAGTAAGAGAAACCGTGTGTTTTAATTAGTGGTTTCGAATATATGTTCGCCCAGGAGCCACATAATGGTGACCCCGACGGGTTTTTATTAAACCGCGGAATTCAAAAGTGAAAAAACGTGTGCATACAACAGCATGCAGTTATCATACAAAAGACGGCTAACTGCACAACCCATAACGGAACAACACACAACGGAGCATCATACAAAAAGTAAAAATTACACGTGCCTTAACAAATTTTTTCCAAAAAGTGCCCGAGGAGCTGCACACAAATATTAAACTAGCAGCAATAGACAACGAGGGAAATCATCAAAAAGAATCACAAAGATTAACAACAATAGGAATAAATTTTTTTTTGTCATTTTTGTTCTCTCTAACAAATCAAAAAAATATATTAAAATAATTTTTGCTTTTAGATTAAAAAAAAAACATATGTATGTAAATTTGCGATGGAGCCGAAGACGATTTTTTTTTAAATAGAAACAAACAAAGAGAACGGTAATAACGAAAAAAAAAACAGATAATAAGAACCGTAGCACACAGTGAGTACATTTCAAGGTTAAATTTTTTTTTTCGTTCTTTCCCAAATCAAACACATGTCTTAGATTTTTTTTTGAATTTACTATAAATTGATAAAATTTTTTTTTCAAAATTTTTATTGAATATATAATATGCGAGCAGAATCATATAACGTGTTAATTATATAAAGTGTTGAAAAAAAAAGAAGAAAAGTAAATGTGATAACGTGTACGGTGGAATATAATATTTCTGTCAAATTTCAAAGTTTTCTATCAAAAGAAATCAAAGTAACTTCTGGAGTCCCTCAAGGCAGTCATCTAGGCCCACTTTTATTTAATATATGTATTCGGGGCAGCGCTTGCGGAAATACAGCGGAGAGAAACGCAACTAAGATGACGACACGAAAAACAACTACGGTCAGTAAAAAAGCTCTCACACTGACAGTCCGTCCTCCCGTGCGATATAAAAATTCGTCAGATTCCTTCCGTATATATTATTTGTATTTTGGTATCTAATAAAGTAAAATGTTGTTTGCTTGTAATTAAATAAAAATAGAATATTGTTTACATGTAATAAAATAAAGGTAAAACTTGTAAATGAAATAAAAACGAACTATTTTGTGTTTATTGACTCTAAGAACTTTCGTCCCCACATATTCATTTCAGATCTTTCTGAAAAACTAAAGAACATACCTCATCTATTCTATGCTGACTACCTCAAAATATATAGTGTAATAAAGTCCCAACACGACGTAACCTATCTTCAGGCGAAATTGAAGGCGTTAGAAGATTGGTGCACCACTAATAAGTTATACCTAAACTGCATTCGCATTCAAGTACTTTCACTGTGAAGACGTGTTTTTCCGATCACTCTGAATATTAATTTTCTTCTGTGCTTTAAGTGCGATAAGGATTTATTTAAAAACGGTGATATTAGTGGTACTATTTGTGGCAAAAAATTTCACAAAAGATGTACATTAATTGGTGATAATGAATTCTCAATTCTGAAAAAAGTGCGCTGGTTGTGTGGAGCTGTAAATGATGTGTAGAGTTTCCTATCTCTATTATATTATCTAGGCTCGAAACCATAACAAAGGAATTGGAGTCTCTCAAGCAAGGCGTAGTGGAAGTTGCCCCTAAACTGAAGATCGATGAACCACTTTCCAAAAGAATACAGCCCGGTTCAAAGGATAAAACTTCTGTTCCGGCAAATATTTCTCATCGACCTCGTCTGTTAGTGTATCAGCGGTGAGAAGTGATCGACCATCAGATGTTATTGCGGGCCCCGTTCGAACTTGGCGAAGTAGTTCTTAATTTTTATGTTAGATGTCACCAATAGATATTTTTGATTCCAGGGTTGCAAAAAAAAAAAACTTACTACCGTTCTCTTTATCTGTAGTCTACGTTACATACGTTTTTTTATTTATATTCAGTCACTCAGTTCAGTTGTCATTTTCAGAGTGTGAAACCCACTACTGTTCATTGGAGATTGCAATTAATTAATTGCGTTTTGTTTCGTTTAAATTAAAACATTTCTTTTGCCACAAGCTAGATTTTGCATGTTATGTATTGAAAATAGGCCGAGAAACTACAATAAAGGAACTATGTATAAAAGCCAAAATTAGCCCTTTGTGCCTAACTAAGTACATTTCCCATTGTTCAACCATTTTCAAGGTTGAACACAAGGGCGCCGGCAGGATTTTCGTAAGGGGGGTGCATACGAATACCAACAAATTAAGAAAAAAAAAACCTTTTAAAATAAATAAACTTCTAAAATTACAATTTAAATACTATTATACCCCGGCTTCACTGCCGAAATTTCGCAAGTTCGAGCAAATTAGTCTACTGTACTTTAAAATTTCCTGATTTCCCATACTTTTTTCACATTTTAAAGTCAGGAAAAAATGCCTGCTTTGGGCCTACAGAACATGAAATTGAGTTTCAAAGTAAAAGCTCGCTCAAAGAGTAAAAAATTGGAATAATGGAATGCCATTCCAGTGAGCTTTTACATTTCTAATTTCTGGCGAAAAAGCAACAACAATTTCAAGCACGAACTGAACATGCTAGCCGGTGAAGCCACTTATGCCGATTGAA
Organism: Thereva unica; assembly: GCA_949987705.1. Classification (NCBI taxonomy): domain Eukaryota; kingdom Metazoa; phylum Arthropoda; class Insecta; order Diptera; family Therevidae; genus Thereva; species Thereva unica. Next base: position 31,677,435 of record OX465284.1, on the reverse strand, counting down.
GTGAACTTGATTAAACTGAGGCCGGTGAAGCCGGGGTATTAAACTAATTTGTTGGAACTCGCGCAGTGTACTGAGTGCACGTGTGAGTTTTTTAAAGAAAAATTCTATTGACTAATATTGTTTAGTCTGAAACTATGGTCAGTTAAATATAAAAGCATTCGGATATTTAGTAACAACTTTCCAGCTATTGTGCAAGCGCTAGAGGAACTTTGCTTCTCACAGCTGCTGAACATTTGCTTCTCACAGCTGCCACAACTCCAACGTACATCGTGACGCTGATAGTGATATGTGCATACTCTGCGAAATTAGAACCTGTGTGCAACCAGTTACAGCAAGTCAACATGGATATCAAAGAGGTCAACAACCATGTCATCAAATTGACAGATGTGCTTCAATGTCATCGAGATGATGCTTCGCCGGAATTTTCTGTTCTTTTCGAAAAGACGCAACAAATTGGCGAAGACCACAACATAGAAATAAAACAACCTCGACTGACTGGAAGGCAAGTTAATAGATCAAATCATCCTTCTGAAAACGCGGAAGAATTTTTCAGGAGATCTATTTTCATCCCTTATTTGGACTCTATAATTTCTTCTCTGAAGGCTCGCTTTTCATCAACGCAAGCGGCGCGCTTTTCATCAACAAAAGCATTTTCCCTCTTACAACTTCACCCAGATGCAATGAAGAAATTAGACAAAGCATCATTTTTGACAGTTGTGGAGAATATACACAATTTATGCCGTGATATTATGCCGAATTTCCGTGCCGACGCCACTACGTTGTATGAGATGTGGAGAAATAAAGGATCATCGATGGAAACCCTCAGTTACATGGACTTAGTTGGCGAAGCTGCAACGTTCTATCCAGCTGTGGCCGAAGCAGTCAAAATTGGCTTGACTCTTCCAAGTACGACATGCAGCATCAGTACGTTAAGACGCGTGAAAACTTGGAACAGATTTACAATGACTGACGAGAGGGTCAGTGGTTTGTGCATGATACGGGTCCACAAAGAAAGAATTATATAGGATGCAGAATTCATCGATAAAGTTATCAACAAGTTTGGCCAGCAGCCTAGACGACTCCAGTTTTTGTTATAATTATAATTATAATAATCGATATTTTCTTGTCAAATAATTTTAAAAAGTAATAACCGTAAAATAAAAAAGTATTTATTGCATAAAAATACCTAAAAGTTATTTTTCCATACATTTTTTTCAAACCCAGGGGGGTGCAAGTGCACCCCTTGCACCCCCTCCCGGCGCCCTTGGCTGAGCAGAAAGTCTAAGGAAAATAAATCAGACTTAAAAAAATTACAAATCTCATATTGCACCGGTTTTATTACAGCCATGCACATTTTCCCTGCACGGGAATAACGAATCGATGCCGGTAATATGAGTCATTTTGAAAAATAAGATAATTTTCGCGCTCACCTCAGTTGTGAGAAACGCAGAACAAGCACTTAACATGCGACCAAAAATTAAATAAAGTGAAGGTTAGAACGGACGGTGTTCGGGACTTTCATTTAAGGTTATGAGTTGAGTTTTAAAAGAAAATAAAGTAATGAGTGATCAAAAAATATTGTGGATTTTCGGAGAATAAAATAAAAATATTGGGGATTTTCGGAGAATAAATTAAATTAATTATAATTAAATAATATACGAAATGTTTGTGAGAAAAAAAATATATATATAACATGCAGATAGTTTTTGGAATGAAACTTCGCGTAAGAAATCACAATAAAAAATCCTGCTATACCTATTATATTATTCTCAAATGAACACATCGATCTACATATGTGCCTGTTTCGAGTATGTGAATGTAAACAGGACTATGGGTGCTGACAACAAAAAACGATTGCAGCATACTGAAAATATCAATATCCTAGCACCCTTAGGCTTATAAGTTATACACTCGCAAGATGCACTAGCATGTTCAAACAAAAGCAATTACAAGCATTAAAGGTTTATTTTCAGGAATGCCAACATACTGTATAATGATTTGAACAATTGCTTAGTGCAGAACGCACTACTCAAGAAAACAATAATATCCAGTACATGGAGCGATCATTATAAACTTGTGAATGAAAATTATTATTTATTGATTCAACAAAGAGAGGCAACACATTTACCATTTTAAAAATGTTTGACTTTGGCACAAAACCATCGATGGGTATCGCACATCGATGTTTACTTAAAGATATTGACATCGATTATTTTTTTAATATCGCCCACCCATCGCTCTTTTTTAACGAAAACCCCCTGTCACGGCGCTTATAAATTATATCTGACGTGGTAAAAATTATTTTTTCAATGACAGGCTTATTTTAATGCATAGAGGACATCTTGAACTTCAGTTCTTTTCTTTTTGAACAAGGTGTTCTGAAATGCCAGTATTGATCTTGATGCATTGATGCTGCGCATTCAAAATTCAGTCTGACAAATTTATTAACAAAAATTGTCAGCCAGACAAGTTTTAATAGACTGAAAAGATCTTAAACTTTATTTGAAACAAAAATTAAGGAGGTGTTATGAAATGCATTATTATAAAAAAAGGATTTATAACATAAGGTCTGTCAGAAGCTAATTAACAAAAATTGTCAGACATACAATTTTTTTCATAAATGGTTTATTATTTACTACAAATTGTATAAATTTCAGACAGGTTTTCGGAAAATAAAAAAAATTCATAAAAAATACCAATTAGCAAATTTGTACTAATCTTACGTTATTTGATAAAAATTGAATTTACAAATTCGATTTGATGACGGCTATAAGAAGCGTAGGATATTTGTATTTTTTTTTTGTTTTAAATTTGAGTTTAGTAAAAGACCGCTTGACACTGTCCTTGCGTGCCAGCTGCATGCTAGGTGTAGGCGAGTTTCATTTTTACTCGGAGTTTAAATAAATAGCTACAAGTCAGCAGAAATATATGCGTTGGACTCTAGAACGCGAATTACCAATGTCATCCAGTGTTGCCAAGTTAGCTCTTTGGGCCCTAGATTTAGCGCTAAGCGATGTGTTTTGACGCTTAAAAATTGTCCTTAATTTAGCGCTTTTCAGCTGCGAAATAATTTTTGAGCAACAACTTTTAAAAACTAACCGACCATTTCCTGAAAACAGGAAGTGAACGCTTTCTCTACTTCATATTGTACTTTTCCTTATTGCGTATTTGTACTAAATTCTTCTATGAAGAGGAAGATAAGTGGCATTTCACTTTGAATCGCCACATAAGACCTACCGCTCGTTCAAATTTGGAATAAGTAAGTGTAACTGGACAAGTAAGTATGTATATATATTTTTAATAAAACTATTGTTACCCTATAGATTTGTGGTAAAACGTCCAAAAAGGAACAATGGGGAAAATGAATTAAATTTAGAACAGGTGTAAGTTATTTATTTAGAAAAATTTAGGATGGGCGTATTAAAACAAGACTGTTTTTGGGAAGACCACTTCAAATCAAAGTTCTTCGGGAGCAATAAAAAAGAAGTACGTTCAAAAGGTACGCTCTGACTGGTTTAATGACAATCGGATTAAAGATAGTAGCAATAGCAAATAATGAAACAAAGATAAGTTATTGTATAAGTTATTGAATATTGTAAAATTTCTGTCAATGCAAAACTTTCCGATTTGCTCAGGCATGTTAAATCAAAAAGTCATTTGGCTGCTGAAAATCCTTTCAGCGATTCAAGGCAAGCAAAAATAATCTACAAAAACCTTTTAAAAAGTTCTAACACTTCTAGCTTAGAGGCAAAAATTTCCATGTATATTGCATGCCACCAATCTATTCGCTCGGTAGACCATTTGAATTATGAGTGAATTATTAAATCACATAACAAAATTGGGGGTGTAATGAGCCTGTGCATTGCTCATTACGCCAAAAGTCCTTTTTTAATAGTCCATCCATAAATTATTTCTATAATTTCGACCTTCACGTGTCATGGCACGTCTGGACAACGCCGACCGGAAACCATCATTTAGTAACCCGATCGGCGTCAATTTATTTCATTAAATCCTAAATACTGAAGGGTAATCCGAAGCCCGAATAATGTTAGCGCTGCTAAATTATTTGCAGTTGGCGGAAATTCTCATGAATTTCCAAAACGCGCGAAAATACAAATAACTGCTACCTTTACTTATAGCCTTCAGCCGATCAAATTTCCTATTTGGCGCATGCACTTTTGTTTTAGCAAATTCTGCTAGATTTTCCACCGTTCTAGAGGTCTGGCTAAAAGAAGCCAGAGTCCCAAAAGGCAGTCGATTACAAGAAGTGTCAGGGATAATAGCTATAAAATTGTTATTATAAAAATAAAGTTAAGTGTCGCGAATAATCTTGTTATTTCTATAAAAAAAATAAAAGCTAAGTGCCGGAGACTTGTTATTAATAAAATAAATAAAAAGTTTGAAGTGCTAATTGTTTCTCTTATTTTTACAAAAAAGTGGATTCTCCTCCCTGACCGCTTCTTCCTTCCGTATATAGAGGAAGAACGAGCGGCAGGATAACAGGGTTCCATTCAATTTCACAGAACGAAATGCAGCAACATAATAAAAAATGTTCTCGGTTGTAACGAGCGGCGCCTCCGCCCGTAACCTTTTACTCAACCTTCACATTTCCAAGGGCATTTCAACTCATTCCTTTAACTTTCATTTGGCATTTTAAAAGAAACCAATTCTGGAAACTCGATATGAGTTTCCGCCACATGCATGCCATAACCGATTTTTCAAGTACATTCTAAAAATTCTAAAAATGCACGCTTTAACAGGAAATTCATTCTGGAAACTCAATATGAATTTCCGCCAAGCCCAATAATCCCACAAAATAATATTAGATGCATGCAAAAACGATTTCCGTCGATCATCGGTAACGATGACACAGGTCAACACTTTCCACATGTTGACCTCGAGTAAATTTGCTTCGCGCACACTCTTCCCCTCAGGAAACACCACGAATACTCGATCACTCGCATGATCAAAGATTCTCACCTGCTTTAAAAAAGCTTTCCTCGCGTTTACCTTCCACCAACAGAACCCCGAGGTGGGGGAGCGATTGGTTAATTGGTTTTGGAGGCCTACGAGGGTGACCGGCCGAGTGATATACATCAATCGGTATCAGTTGGTAAGCAAGTAACAGTCGGTCGATACCTGAAGACTGGCTGGATATATTGACCCAGTGAATAGTAACTAGAAACTCAAAAAGATAAAGCAAAGTTGAATGAGTTGAATTAATTAATTGTTGATACAGAAAGAAAATATATTTTACAAAATAATAGTGTGACTTGATGAAGAATGGTAATAGTAAAGTGAATTTAATAGTTTGAAAAATATATTACTTTGTTTAAACGTTTAAGTGAATAGTAACTATAGCAAAATAAGTTTAATGAGAAAATAAAAGACATAACAAAAAACAAGAGTTCGTTTTGATAGTACTTTCAAAAAGGGGCAGGTGGACTTCTCGCCAATGCGAAAGCACTCCCTCGTCCCTGTCGTGTGTAAAAAAGGAATACACAAAACAAAAAAAAAAACCCACGACACGGTCCTCATTTTCAAAAACTTCTTCAAGAAGACATAAGTGAAAATTTTTATAGTCTTCCAATTGACGAATCGACGGATATATCTATTTCCAAGTTGTTAGGGATAACTATTTTATATTACTCTAAATCTAAAATGAAAATAGTGTCAACATTTCTCCCTTTTGTTGAATAAAGTGAATGTGATGCATTATCCATTGTTCACGCTATAAAAGTTTAACTAGGACGATTTAAGTTAGATTTATTAAAACTTTTATCTATTGGTACAGGTAATGTTAGGCAAAGGTAATGTGTTTATGCTTTATTAGAAAAAGATATTCCTAATTTGATAATTTGATTCAAAATTGTACAAAGATCCTATCATTAAAATATATTTAACTTTGTTAGACCATATTCTAAAACAAATAAATCAAGTTAATTTAGCATTTCAAGCTAAAATTTCTGATTTACTTAATGATTTGCTTAGCTTAATTAAGTCTTTATTGTTTATAATATGTACCGAAACATATTCATTTGATTTTTTTACAGAGAATTTTGAAAATTATATTAACCCTTGTGTGCCCAACCATTTTAGTGAACGTTGTTGCCCAACCGGGGTACCCGGGTACCCATATACGAATTTTATGTTAAAATATCACTTTGATCGGAATTAATGTTATGCAGTGGATTTTGTCTGTTTATTTATGTTTTGTAAGGTAAATTCGAAAAAAAAAAAAAAAAATAATAATATTATTATATCTAGCGTTGTTTACAAGTATAATATACCCAGCCAGCTATCCTATACATTCCTTTATTTTGTAAATGCTCGATGAGTCGAACTGAGAAGAGAAGTGGACGAGCGTTCTGTGTTTACATGTATATCTCCTGTGTTCGTCTTAGAATATCGCAATTAATTTAAATCAGGGAAGCATTTTGGCAACACTTATGCACAGCCCGGGTTCTGCAGTTTCTGGATTGAAAGCTCTCTTTGAGAGCCATATAATAGATTGGGAGCGAGAAATTCGCTTGAAATTCTTGAGCCCAGATGCTTCCCTCGTGTACATGTACGCTATGTTCGGTTCCTTATCTTCTCTTTTCAACGGTGTTCGTATATAATGTATACCTAGAAAATATTCTATGGCTGCATTCGTAAATTCAGCCAGCCGCGCAGATTTGCCAGCAGATCATTCAAAAAATCAAACCGCTGCAAAATATATGAAATTTCCTTGCAGTCGATACTGCGATACTGCCAATTCTGGGAGCGTTAGTCGAAGTTTTTGTGAATATTTTTACGTACTCCTGATAGTTTGAATTTATACGTGATACAACTACGGAAAAATGGAAGAGTTATCAAGAGTAAAATTCCAGAGGTAAGACCTAATGTATTATTACCTCTCTGATTTATTCATTTGTGTTGAACATAAATTTGATACAGAAATTTGATAAAAACAAATTAAATTATTATTCAGATTGAGTCAAGAAGAAAAGGAAGAGTACCTGACGCGGTTATTGGGCGAAGAAGAGACGGAGAGTGTGCCTTCTTCTGACAGTGAAGACGACGACTGGCTCCCGACAGATTGTTTATCGCGAAATTGTCGCAATCCTTTTGCAGGATCTGATCACGAAGAAGATGATGAAACAGAAAATAATCATGGAGAAGAGGTTTCTGGACCCGTTGATAGTGATCAAAATCGGGAAAATCAACAAGAAATAAGTGGCGAAAGCGAGGATGAATCTGAGGATAGCGACAACGATGTCGAAGAATTTCAAAGTTTGGAGAGTACCAGTACAACATTTGTAGCTAAGGATAAAACTGTTTGGAATAAAACAAGGGAAAGAAATCATCAACCTCCAAAAAGAAATATTGTGAGGCAAAGGAGTGGACCTCACAGAAGTACAGAAATGTTATCGATTTCTGATACATTCAAAATTATCCTGACGAGAGAAATAATAGATATCATTGTATGTACGTTACACGAACAAAAAAGCACAAGCTGAATATGAACATTACAACCGTAATCATCCAGACAAAAAGCCATGGGTATGGAAAGATGTTACGCTTCAAGAAATGTATGCTTTTCTGGGAATTTTAATTTGTGCTGGTGCAAACAACTCGAATACCGATCATGTACCTGAAATGTGGAAAAAAACGTCCTTCCCTTTATATCGTGCTACAATGGGAAGAGAACGTTTCAAATCAGTTTTACGGTTCATACGATTTGATGATGCAAATACTCGTATTGCACGAGCACAGACAGATAAAGCTGCACCAATTTCTGATATATGGGCCATGGTGAATTCTAACTTGGCTGCAATCTATAAACCAACAGAACATCTAACTGTTGATGAACAACTCTTTCCATTCCGAGGGAGAACAAGGTTTACTCAATACATGCCCTCAAAGCCTGCCAAATATGGCATCAAAGTTTGGTGGATTTGTGATGCAGCAAATTGTTTTCCGCTCAAAGGAATCTTATATACAGGCAAGAAAGGAAATACCCGCGATACAAATCAAGGAGAAAGGGTTGTCAAGGAACTTGCGTCGAGTTTTAGAGGATCTGGTCGAAACATAAGTACAGACAGATTTTTTACAACTTTACCTTTGGCTAAATGTTTACTTTCTTGGAATCTCACTCTTGTGGGAACTTTGAAAAAAAAAAAAAAACAAAACATACATTCCTGCAGAGATGAAGGCATCCAAATTGAGAGAACCACTGTCAACGATTTTCGGTTTTCACGAAGAGGTAACAATGTGCTCGTATGTACCAAAAAAAAAATAAGGCTGTAATTTTAATTAGCACAATGCATGATGATGCTGCAATATCTGATACAGCGCACAAAAAACCGGAAATAATTTTGTGCTATAATAAAACCAAAATTGGTGTTGACACTATGGATCAAATGTGTGGAAGGTACAGCACTCAATGACGAACGTGCAGGTGGCCACTAGCTTTCTTTTACAAGATCCTTGACGTCGCCTGTCTTGCTGCCTACTTGACTTACTTTGAGAATAATAAGATGATACCGAGAAAAACAAATCAACGCCGACTTTTCTTGAGACAACTTGCTGAGGAATTGGCTATTCCCATGATTAAACAGCGAGCCTCTAATCAGCAAATCATGCGCCACCATGCATCAAAGCTGGCGATTGAAAGCTACTTTGACCCATCAATTACTGTTGATATACCTCCTGATAATCAACCTCGAGATAGCACTGGCAGAAAAGTTGTCGTTGGCGTATGCTTCTTCTGTAATAATCAGCCCATTCGAAAGCGGAGGAAAACGATCAAATGCTGCAGTGTATGCGCAAAACCTGTTTGCGATGCCCATGCCGTCAAACTAACGAAATGCGCAGAATGCCATCAAGGAAATTGATTTTTTTTACTAAAACAATGCGATTTGTTTATTGTGTAATCATTATAGTTATTTATTTTTTCAATTATAGTTATTTTCTTATATGTATCATGATAAAACATCGAAATTTGAATTACTTTTTATTTTATATAACTTTATATTTTATTTTCTATTATTCACTATTTTTCATAAATAAATATTTCAAAATTAATAATATTAGTTCTATATTGTTTATTTATAATTATTTACTTATATTTTGCATAAAAATATCGTAATTATGTAACAAATTGTCTGTATTCGGCGATTTTTGTATGCGGGTACCCGGGTACCCGGTTGGGCCCACAAGGGTTAACTGGTCTTCTTATTTGGGGTATCAATTTGAACTAGAATTATAATTAATACCTGAGCGCAAAAGACATGAGATAAAACGAAACTGCATTGTATTTATCAGAGATTTAGTTATCCAGCTCAAAAATAGATTGCCAGATAATGTTGCCATTTTAAGTAAAATTAGTGTTATAAATCGTCGGCTGAATTTTTGCTTGCTCCATTCGCCATTTTTGGCATTTTGAGTTAAGAATACTACTTATGGTTTTTGAAGGTTATCTTTTCGAATATGAAATCCATTTCTCTCTATCTTTTGTAGTTTTCAAGATACGACGTGTCCACTGTTGTATAGAAGCTGAGTGCATGACTCCCTCTCACATTTAGTTAGTAGCGCTCAAGAACTTGTAGAGACGAGACGGTTAAATAATAATAAAATGAAATAGTCGAAGCCGCTCTTTTTATTTAACGATCCCACACATCATGGCGCAGCAGGTGGAAGTAGAAGCTTTAATTTTGTAAAAAATATAATAAATAAAAATAGTGATTGTGTATAGTTGAAATAAAATCCGTAAAAAATAATCCGTAAACATGAGTAGTGACTTCAAGAGACCAAGTCCGTTAATACTGGAAGGAAATTTAAAAGAAAATTTTACTAAGTTTAAACAGCTATACGACATGTATGCCACGGCAACGAAGACGGACAAAGAGCCAGAATCCGTACAGATTGCGCGTTTTTTAAGTTGTGCAGGAGAAGCTGCCGTAGAGCTGTTCACCAGCAGCTTCACATACCCATTTGGAATTGACTTTAATCAAATTAGAATTCTTGCCAGCTATCCTGCAGCCTTTAGATCAAGGTATAATACAGAGTTGTAAATGTAAGTGTCGAAAACTCGTTGTACAGAAATGCTTAGCTGATATTGAAGAACGAAAGAAGTTAGGAATTAATCTCCTTGAAGCAATGCGTATTGCTGACATAGCCTGGAGAAATGTATCCTCTCAAACAATAAGAAATTGCTTCAAGAAAGCTGGATTTCCAATTTTTTCAACTGGCGAACAGCTCTCAACTGATAACACAAATGAATGTGCTTTAGAAATTTGGTACGGTATAACAGAAAATATGAATTTGCCTTCAGAACTCACTTTTCGGATTATGTTGCAATTGATGATAATGTTGCAGTATGTGGTGTGATTACAGATTCTGAAATATTAGCAGAAATGACTAGGGAGTTTTGAAGCATGGGGAGTTGCGAAGCACGGCCATAGATGTGGCTTAGCAGTGATTTTGATAGCTCTTACTTACTGTCAACATTTTTTCACCTAGTAACTCAGTTTTGTACCAGAACTGGTCCCGATAGCACACTTCTTTCGTATCTCTCCTGACAGTGTGTTCATCATTTTGTTAGAAAAGTTTTTTTGAGCATTCGTTTTTGTGGCATTTTTATAAGAATTTTCAAGCGAATCGAAAAGGTGAGTACACACAAAGTAATCAGCAACGATTAGGCTATCGACGTTCAAAAGGATTTATGCAAAAACATTCGATGTGTTACTGGCGCGGCGGCAATTTTAAAATAGTAGCGAATGGGGAGAAATGAAGCACATCAAGTGGGGAGATGTGAAGCACTGCAAATATGACAGAAACTATGAGAAAACTACGAAAACAATGAGAAAACTACAAAAACTATGAGAAAACTTCAAATATTTGGTATTTTTTCGCAAGTGCTTCTACGATTTTTTTTTCAGTCAATATGCCCCGTTATAAGTATAGTGCGAACAAGAAACCAACGATTGATGTCGATGCCATGGTGGCTGCCATCAAAGAGGTGATGATTGGCAAGAAATCGCAACGCTCCGTTGCCAAAGCGTACAACATAAATGACACCAAACTGCATCGCTACATTTCGGAGCTGAAAAGCAAAAACATAGATCCCGCAACCGCCACGAATGAAAAATTGGCCGATTTTGTAACCACAAAATCTAGCGTGACTCGTGGAAGAACGGTTTGTTATTTTATCTCCATTCATTTGTTCTCAATTTTTTGTTTATGATTTTTTTTTTGGCCAGATTTTCAGCGTTGATCAAGAGAAAGAGCTGATGAAATACCTCCTTCGTTCCAGCGCCATTTATTATGGATTGACCATCCGTGAGTTGGTAACAATGGCCTACGAGTTCGCAAAGAAGTTGGGCGTTCGATATCCTCCAGAATGGGATGTTCATGGCGAAGCATCGAAGGACTGGTATTATGCATTTATGCATCGCCATCCGAAACTTTCTCTCCGAACGCCGCAGCAGACAAGTGCCAATCGTGCTAAGGCCTTCTGCGCCGAAAATGTCAATGCATTTTTCGCAAATCTTAATGTTGCCATGTTCCAAAGTGGGATAATTTACGATCCAGATCGCATCTGGGACATGGATGAGACGGGATGTCCCACCGTAGCAACCAAAACAGCGAAAGTCATCGCAGAGAAGGGGAAAAAAAAGAGTGGGCCAAAAAACTACCGCCGAGAGAGGCACAAATGTCACATTGGCGCTGGCTGTGAATGCGGCAGGACAATCCATTCATCCTTTTTGAAGTGTTAACTTCTTTAGGCGCGTTTGGCACTTTTTCGCTGGGGGTAAAACAAAGAATTCGCGACACGTGCATTTTGTTGCTACACGCGTTTCTGGACACTTGCTGCAATGATGGCGACACGCGCATTTTGTTGCTACACGCGTTTGTGGGCACTTGTGCCTATGCAGCTGGCTAGAGCATGGAAACTTTTAGTTGAGCTCCACTTACAAACAGCAGCGTATAATTATAAGTGTGTGAGGCAAAATAGCCCGCGCTTGGTGAGAGGGATTGTGTTTGAATGTTGCAATACAGAGGCTGCTCTCAGCATTCGTTTTATATTCTCGCGCCGCTCTCAAAATTCATGTCATATTCTCGCACGCCATCGCAAACAGCAGCGAATGTATGCGAGAGGATGAAATGAATGCTAAGAGCGGCGTCTGCATTGCGAAAATATGAAGTGAATGGGTGCGAGAATATGCCATGGATTTTGAATCCCTCTCACCAAGCGCGGGCTATTTTTCCTCGCACACATAGAATTATACGCTGCTGTTTCTATGTGGAGCTAAACCAAAAGTTGCCATGCTCTAGCCAGCTGCATAGGCACAAGTGCCCAGAAACGGGTGCGAACCAAAAATGCGCGTCACCATCGCTGATGTCTGTTGCTGGACCTCGACTAAAAGTTGCCATGCTCTAGCCAACTAAATGGCTGCAATATTTAAATCTTTTGCTTGGATTAATCGCTTTCGGCGACATGGAATACGTTTCGGCGTTTCGCCTATTCGACTGGGCATCTGTATTTTACGTACATATCTGAGGTAGTATCCCAGTAGGGAAAATCGCAGGTATTTACTGTGGGAAGTCAATTTGGAAGTACTTCTTTAATTAGTGTTCTCTGTAATGACTTATAAGTAATGCAGAGGAGAATGGGTTTGGTGACCAAGCGATTTCGCGCAAAAAGCGTGTTCAAAAACTTCGTAGCTGCTCGTTTTCTTTGTTAATCATCACAGTTGTCTCAGCCATTAAGTTTTATGTCTTTAATGTATAAACATATGTATATTTGAATTTATGTTTATGATATAAATATAAATCGCTTAATTTTACTTCAAGCTACCCCACCCCTTCACGCCTACGCCAACTAAATTACATTATAAAAATTTACAGTATAATAACTTTGCATTATGAGTTTAGTAATAAATGTAGTATAAGTACTTCCAAATGGAAGGGAAAAAAGAAGTACTTCCCAGCCTAGGCCATCGCCGTGTTAATGTAATGCCTTTTTTGTACTGGGTGGAAGTACTGAACTGCTTCTGTAGAAGTAGTTTTTCCAGTAATTCCATTCCCTAACTTCCCTATGTTATATTATTTTCTATGTATTATATATTATCTATTACGTACTATATACAATGTACTGCATATTATGTACTATGTTCTGAAAGAATTCAAAATGAATCCAGTGGATTCCCATAAAAATTTAGATCCGTGACTTTGGCTGAATATAATAGGTATGACTTTTTTGCATATTTGCACAATGTTTAAAATAGCAAAAATTTCTGTTTCGTGACTATTGCATCAACCCGACGACAAGTACTATGTACTACATTTTTCCTATGAACTATGTACTATGTATTTATTACTATATATGTATTATCTACTATTTTTACTAAAAACTACATTATCCCAGTCATCCATCGTCCGATCTTTGTGTGATAAGTTTAAGATAAATTGTTTAATTTCCAAACATTGCAACACATTTTGGAGGGAGTGCATATATAAGTAACAATTAAATAAACTTTAACAGAATATTCATAAATAAAATATATTAATCCTTATCGTCTTGTAATAAGATTGATTTGGACATTTAGACTAGCCATAGAAGTTAACACTTCTAAAGTGTGGTCCTACGCACACTCGTATTTTTTTTTATTTTTCCGAAGAAAAACATGCAAAGTTCATGGATGGTCAAAGCTTCTGCAGGTACTGTCGGTGTAGCAAACGAATCGGGATGGATGGATTCAAAGACATTCCTCAAGTACATGGCTCATTTTATTAAGCACGCCCACGCTTCGAAAAGTTCGCCGACCTTGTTGCTCCTAGACAGCCACACATCGCACCTAAGTATTGAGGTCATGGATATGGCAACCGATGCGGGCATAACTATGGTGTCATTCCCTCCCCACTGCACGCATCGAATGCAGCCACTCGATGTAACCGTATTTAGCTCGTTCAAAACTATGTTTTCCCGTCAGTGCCAAAATTGGATGAAATCGCATTCTTCATTGAACTTTTATGATATTGTCACCATTGCTGAGCAATGTGTCGATGCGTGTGCGACGCGAAAGAATATAAAGAGTGGATTTAAAGTCACGGGGATTTGTGACTATAATCCTGATGTTTTCACTGCCGAAGATTTTGTTGCTGCCGAACTGAGCGGTGAAAATGAGACCATTGAAGATGAGGGCGATGATCAACGCGTTTTAATGGTTGATGGTGATGTGATTGAAACGGTTGCACATCAAGAAGTGACCACATCTGCTTCTGAAATAGCCAGCACATCAGGTGCATCATCGATGCCAAGCACATCTGGCGCATCCATTTGCCGTGCATTGAAAGAAGTGAAGTGTGTCACTCCGGCCAAGAAATCCAATCGAGGTCGCAAGCCAATGAAAAGCACCGTATTGACTTCGCCAGAAAATGTGGCCAACTTACGCAAGAAAGCAGAAGAGAAGCAAGCCAAAGAGGCCAAGAAGGATCAAAGGAAGATTGGAAAACCAGTCAAACCCCCGGCAGCGAAGCGTAGTCGTCGCACATCTCCGGCACCACGGCAAATGGAATCTGACTCTGAAGAAGAAGACTTTTGCACCATCTGTAAACGTCCCATGCCGAAAAAATTGACCAAAAATAATGCAATTCGTGGCAATGGATGCGACCGAGCAGTCCATTTGAAGTGTGCTCGTGTATTGGCCGACGGTTATACTTGTGTTCATTGCGAAACGGAATGATTGAGCAACTTTCCATTTTTGACATTTTTTTCAATAAACTTCATCTTTTTCCATTTTATTAACTCTAATACATAATAATCCTTATAATTAGTCATTTTCTCCTATCCCAATAAAGAATTTTCACCAAAAAATGCAATTTTCTGCGATTTTTATTCGTGCTTCACAACTCCCCACGATTTTTGAAAACTCCAAAAACCAGTTTTTTGTGCCAACAGGCCAAAATTGTTGATGATTTTGGATTTCATGCAAATCCTTCAACCAGGAAGTGTATTTTAAGATGATCTAGAGATTCGATTCGAACAAATGTGAAAAAAAATTATTTTTGTAATAGTTTTGACCCCCAAACAAAGTGTGCTTCAAAACTCCCCACTGTCCCTTACTATAAATGTGCCATGTGATTCTAGT
Organism: Thereva unica; assembly: GCA_949987705.1. Lineage (NCBI taxonomy): Eukaryota > Metazoa > Arthropoda > Insecta > Diptera > Therevidae > Thereva > Thereva unica. Next base: position 31,662,298 of record OX465284.1, on the reverse strand, counting down.
GACGAAGAAAATAGTCATAATCAATTACAAAATCGTGTCACAAATAAGGAAGCAAGCCAAGCTGTTACCACCATAAGAAATTTCTTAGAAACTCAGTCAGACATTAGTGACAAAACCGTCGAAGCAATTTCTCACTGAGGCTGTAATTTTACAGCAAAAGTTTCAAAAGAGTCGGCAATCTACACTGGAGGAATATTTTTGCTAAAGAAAAAGAAGTGAATTTAGTATCTGCAGTAAATATGCATGTTGTATATACATAATACATAATGGCTATGATGAATTTTATGAGAATTTTATGTTTTTAAGTTTTTTTCATTTCTGTACAATATGTATCTAAAAATTATAGACAATACATGTATCTATACATAAAGTTTAATTTCATTATATTTTATTTGGAAACTGTATATTATTAATACTACTTATATGTATTTTCAAACAAACACGGAAGTTATTTGAAGCCTCAATATCTCGAATAAACTTCGAATTGTCGAGGTTCAGCAAAACCTCGGTTATTCGAAACCTCCCTATCTCGAATTAAAATTTGACTCCCTTCAGGTTCGAGTTATGGAGGTTCGACTAGTATTTTAATGTTTATTATTTATTTAATATTTCCACAGTATGTGATTAAATTTTATTAAAATATTATTATAGATTGGGGCGTGATATTTTTATGGACGAAAAAGATTCGGATTCTTCAATGGGCGACTTTTCTTGTTAGTTGTTATTTGAATAGGGTATTATACATTAAACAAATTAATGAATCATATTTCAGCTGATGATGTTGATAAGGACCCTGATTTTATCACCTTTCCTGCAAGACCAGGTTACTCACTTTTTTCATCAACTTGTAAGTGTATTTATTGTAATATGAGTTAGTTACGATCGCATTAAATATACATTCATTTTATAATTAGTAAAAGCATCACGAAGTATACTATGTTCTGCCACTGCCAGTATTAGGAGCATACCTTCAGATTTTTCTAATTCTGGTAAATTAAAACTGCTTTGTTATATTATTCTTATTGTTATTATTACACTATTATTTTACTTTATATTTTAGATATAGAGTCCCCAAAAAACGTCAGAAAACGACAAAATAAACCGGAAAATTGGGTAAAAAATGTAAATAAAAGATTGCGTGAATCCGGAAAACCTTATGTAAATTGGAAAGGAATTGAGAAAGGTGAAAGAACAATGAAACCACCTTGTAAATACATTTGTTTTTATCTTTGCTCGAAATTAATCTCTGACGCCCAACGGAAACAGATATTTGAAGAATTTTGGAATTTATCTGATGAGGAAAAAACAAAATTTTATTTGAAATTCGTTAAACGGATTCCAGTAAAACGACGTCGAAATAAATCTACGGAAAAGAAATCATATTCCTACAAATTTTTTTTTTTTTGGAGCCGATAATAAAATTCATAGGGTGTATTTCATATGTATTTCGTCAACACATTAGGAATTGACCAGAAGAGAATCTATTACTGTTTCACTAGTTTAATAAATCCATCCTCCGGAGTGCTAGTACCTAGGAAAAAAGGAAAATATGGCAAAACATATACTCCCATTGAAAAGCAAGAGGAGGTGCGAAAACATATTAGTAGTTTCCCTACTATGGACTCGCATTATTGTAGAGCATCTACAGAAAAAAATATTTATCACCAGATTTAAACATAACGAAAATGCATCAATATTACTTAGAAGACTTTGAGAATCCTGTGAAATTGTGTGTATACCGTAACATTTTTAATAATGAATTTAACTTATCATTTTACACGCCTAAAAAGGATCAGTGTAATAAATGCTTTCTGCATAAAAATTTAAAAAATCCAACAAATGTGGAAACATTAAATTATGAGAAGCACATCCATGAAAAAAACATTTCAAAAACAGACCGAGATTTCGACCGATCAAACATTGATCCATTGCCTTGCATTGTCAACCGCAATTAAGCATTTACTTAATTCAAATGAGCGTGGGGTATTTGAAATTGTCCAAAAATATTCAGAACCAGGACATTCTTTAATTCAGGAGGTAGATTGTGTTCACTCCGTCATTGATAGATTTTTGGAAAAGGCAGATGTAGGTACATAGTCCGTTACATTTAGTTAAATTATTGAAATCTATCAATACTGCAAAAGTAAAGCTAGTTATTTTACAAATGATGCCATCAGATTTTTAAAGCTTATAGTATTGTAGCTGCGAAATTAAAATATTCGGAAACTCCGTTTACAAAGATAAAAGTACTCCACTACGAAAAATCAGCGCCATTTTTAATAAAATATAAAACGTCAATGGCTCACATAGATTATATTACTTCTAATCTTATAAAAAAAAACCAACTAGAAATGTATTGGGTACGCCAAAGGATTTATTTTCTTCCAGGCTTGCAATTTTTGAGGGAAAACCAATAATTTCGATGGAAAAACGAAAAGATATATGTAAAAGATCTTTTACCTTTTACATATACCAAAAGTGGATAAAGAATAACGAGGATGGAATGTCCAAATATATCCCAATAATCGAGTTTATATTTATTGCTGTATAGCGCATCTTTATACTTTAGAAGAAGAGAAAGAGCTACTACTGAAAAGAAACCCAGCCCAGAATCTCAAAAACGAATTTCCCAGTTTCATCAGGAAATCGCCATTAGAAGACTCATTTCTTCACCATCGACAACAATCCAGTTCGGAGGGCCTCAAGCTATTTTTATTAATACTTTGCAATATTGTTAGTATTTTTTTATTAAGTCCCGATTTTTATTACAGGTTTTTCTTCTGCTCAAATCATGTGAATCCCGCATGTCTAGTCCCACATTACTGATCCAGCAAAAATGGTGTGGGATTCGGCATTCGCGGGATTGGATTCCCTAGAAGCAGCTAAGAAAAATAAATATTTTACACAATTTTTAATTGAATTTCAATTTCTAATTTAACAGATGGTGTCATTTTCAACGATATTTAAAGTGTACAAAGTTGGCAAGGAATTCGGTTTTCCAAGCCCGGCCTAATATACAGCCGTGTGCAAAAGTATGAGGCACCCTAATTTTTTAACTGCACCTGCGAGTGTTGTTCTCGGAATTTTTTCTCTTCTTCTTACAATCATGTATTACAAATTTATAAGACAAAAAAACCCAAAAAAGGAATTCCTAATTAATAATTCGCTATTGCAACCTGAGATTTACCTTGTCGAGCAAGTAAAGCTATCTGCACGCGTTGCTCTAAATTAAGTTCTTTAATTTTACCCATATTCGAAACAAAATGTACTCGTCTTTTTAAAAAAATCGTCGCAACAAACACAAAAACACGTGTTGTCAGCAAAAGCAACGACAATGGAGTGATATTCAAAATTTCAAAAAACCAACAAAACACATAATGCCCCAAATTCTTAATTTTACAACTTCTAGGAACTCCTTTTTTTGTTTTTTTTGTCTTATAAATGTGTAATACATGATTGTAAGAAGAAGAGAAAACATCCCGAGAACAGCACTCGCAGGTACAGTTAAAAATTAGGGTGCCTCATACTTTTGCACACGGCTGTATATAATATATGTAGCCGTTGGCCGTTGCCAATTAGAACGCATAGAACGGGCCCACAAACGAACTAAATTATAAATGAGCTATTTTGACTGTCTTCTTAAGAAGAAGAAGAAAGAGAGACGGACAAGTGCGCGAAGCTGGCTGACGGCATTTTTTTTCATAAAAAATTTTATGAATCATTATGAACGCAAATGTAAAGAAGTAAATAAATGTAGTAATCTAAAAGAGTTGTATTTCTTAAAGGGTGCCTTATAAGAACATTAAATAGTAAGTAAAACTTCTAAATATATATAGAAGTAGGCTTTCATTTTATTCGAGATGCAATTAGGAAGGATTTCGTCAGTATAAAGTATAAGTCAACCGAGCAAATGCCAGCAGACGTGTTTACAAAGGCGTTAGCAGGCGAAAAACATCGATACTTTTGGTTATAAATGTCTCATCACTTCTTGACTTCCTGTTAATTGTGAGAACACGAGGAAAGCTCCATAAACCAACTACCGTATGTGCCAGTGAAAGTGACTATTCAAGTCAAATTAATTATTGTAGTTTTTTGTGCATTTTGGTGGCTTTTTGAAATTTTGAATTTTAATCTTTTGTTGAGTAAAACTAAATTATTAATATTGCCGTTGTAGTTGATGTGGTTAATATTGTTGTTATTATTATTATTGCCTATGCATGTAGTGACAATCCCCAGACAGTTGAGCGCTCCTATTTTATTTTTCTGTTTTAAAATCTTACATTCAAGCAGGTCCGTTAACGAGCGCTCCGATATCAATTTGTGTTTTCAAAGACTAAAAATGCTGATTATGAATTTTATCTTCGTTTATGAAAAACACCTCACGATAATTTCCATGAGAAAAGTTGTATGCTGCATCAGCGGCAATAGATAAGTTTAATATCGGGCTTAACACAGGTTCCAGGAGAGTCGGGTTTTTTAGCTCAAGTGCGCGAGTTACGTCCCCAACTTCGCCATAATAAATATTAATACATATAATTTTTTCCGAGTTTGTTTTGGGACGCCGACCAATACGGACGCGCTTTTGATGCGCTCTCGGTATTAACTCGAAATCAATTCGAATTCGGCGATAAAGTGACTAAAGTTAGCGGATTCGAAATCTAAAAAATAGAACGGGATATTTCAGCTAGCCGGGAAACAAAAAAAAGGACACAATGACATTGACACGAGAAGACATCTTCAGGGCGATCCATACCGTTATAAATATTAGGGAAGCAGAACGGTTGATCCTGCACACAGTGGCAGATTACTTAAATGCGACGCAAATTCAGAGACTTCAAAGGGTGCTGGATGAAGATGATGGCAAATGGCCACGCCACCAACTATTCCGCAGAACACCCCAAGTTCAGACAGACACCACAGCCGTTCAAACCACAAATAACAATGTCACCACGGCCGTTCAAACCACAAATAACAATGTCACCACGGCCGTTCAAACCACAAATAACAATGTCTCCACAGCGAGTCAAACAACTCCCATAAAGCTAGCATCACCCAAAACACCGAAGCATCGACGTAGTCAAGACCGATTAAAAAAGGACTCATTAAGACCTGACAATCGTAAAAGACGATGCGCAATCGTAGCCATCAAACGGATATCCGAACAATTCAGGGCAAAACAGGAATCCAAGCCTCTCGTGATGAAGAACCCTGACAAATTCTCAGCAAAGCTCGTCGTTAAACTGAGGACATGGACGAAGAGCGAACTCAACGCAATACTGAAGGGGAGATCAGTGAATATTTAAGTTAAACCAAAGTAATATGAATTATAGTTGTAAGTGAAGTGAATTCTAAAAGTAATTGAACTTAACATAAAAAACAAACATCTAAAATCCAACCAAATAGCAATGTGAACTTCGTCAAGTATAATGAATTTGAATATAATGAATATTGAAAATTGATTAATAAACTGCAATCTACCGGTAAGACATTTTTGAACTGTAAAGTGAATTCAAACAATCTACCGATGAAACAGTAAAGTGACCGCGAATTTACCGGTAAACATTTTTGAAACTGTGAAATGAATTCAACATTTACCGGTAAACCATTTTTGAAACTGTGAAGTGAATTCAAACCAATATTACAGGAAGTGAAATCAAACTTAAATTTGAACTCAGTGAACTCAGTGAAATCCGCGAACGCGTAAAATAGAAACCTGAAATCGGAAACTAGTGAAATCTTAAAACGAAATCGAATAGTGACAATAACAATAGTGAAATCATAAGAGAGAGTGACTCCTAACGGTCCGGAAAAGCTAAAAATTGTGTGACTCATAACGGTCCGGAAAATCTAAAAATTGTGTGACTCCTAACGGTCCGGAAAAGCTAAAAATTGTGTGACTCATAACGGTCCGGAAAAGCTAAAAATTGTGTGACTCATAACGGTCCGGAAAAGCTAAAAATTGTGTGACTCCTAACGGTCCGGAAAATCTAGAAACTCATCCATCGTTGGAACTTTGACGACTTACGGTCTATCGTGCCAGGTGCAACCCATCCATCGTTGGAACTTTGGAAGACTTACGGTCTATCTTGCTACAAGCAAACTCATCCATCGCTGGAACCCTTGAAGACGTACGATCTAGCTTGCTACAAGCAACCTCATCCACCGCTGGAACCCTTGAAGACGTACGATCTCGCTTGCTACAAGCAACCTCATCCATCGTTGGAATCTTTTGAAGACCTATCCTGATTGGATTCACCAATTTGATACTCACAACACAAAACACTCATCCATTTAATAAATATGTAAAATTAAATAAGAAATGGATAAGTATGAACATTGAATTATTTATTAAGTACATATAAACATAAAATATTTATTAAAAATAATTCAATCAATAAGAACTGTGATCAATTTGTATTCAAATTAGAAGGTACGAGCCTAGTTTGTTTTGGGACGCCGACCGATACGGACGCGCTTTTGATGCGCTCTCGGTATTAACTCGAAATGAATTCGAATTCGGCGATAAAGTGACTAAAGTTAGTGTAAATTCTTTGAAAGGTGAAAGATAAACAAGCGTGTGCTCCGCGTGACCGAAGCTCTCGACCATTTCTTGGATTGAATAGAGAATTTGTGATCTTTGAGTGAAAACACGTGGAACCCGCCACAATGGCAGACATTTCTAAACAACTGGCCAACCTATGTGAACAGATGAACACCTCTAATTCCAACCAGAAGAAATTGCTGGACTCTATGAAATCAGTGAAGAAAAAACTGGATACACTTGCAAAGGATTCAGAACGGTATGATGAAACCCTTAAGATTTTACGGGAAGAAAATCATTTTCTGAGACGCGAAATCGAGCTGCTGAAAAAGACCCAAAACAAACAAATTGAGGCAGGTAGAAATAATGAAATCACGATCAGAGGAATCCCGCCGATGAAAAACGAATTTCTCATTGGCATCTTCTGCAAAATCATGGCGGCGCTTCAACTGCAAGTTCCTGAGATAGCGGTGGACTCGATATTTAGACCCCAAACAAAAGACAAAATAATAGTGAAACTACTCCGACGCATAGATAAGGAAGACATCATAAAGCGAGCTAAACAAATCCGTTTGAAAGGCAAGGACATCGGAATCGACTCGAATCCAGATGTAAACATCTACATAAACGAATCGTTATCTCCACAAATAGCCAAAATATTCTACGAAGCCAGAAAAATTCGCACCGAATTTGGGATTAAGTTTGTTTGGCCCAAGGAAGGGAAAATATGGATGAAGAAAAATGAGACCGATGCACTTCTTCGAGTGACCTCCCTGGAGGAGATCACAGAATTGCGAAACCATCTATCTGCGAAAGGGCACCATCCCGAAGCAACGCGAGAGCAGCACCCGTCAGAAAACGAGAGAGATTGTTATCACGAAACTGAGTCAGCAGAATTATGACTATTGATAACAGCGGCAGTTGCTAGCTATCACTCACCGGCCGCAGATGTTTATACCCGAACTTTAATAAATAGTTAATAGTTAAATTAAAAGACTTGTTTCATTTAGAAATAGAACCTACTACATGGCGACGAGGATGTCGGTGAATTGCGGCCGCAAAGCAATTATATCAAGTTCGGTACAGTGAGTGAAAAATTAATGGAGAAAAAAAACTGGTGCGTGACTGTAATTTCGGGAGTCAGGAATCTAGAATGATTAGAGACAGGATTACATTAGGAGTGAGCGACAAAAATCTACAAAAACGTCTTCTAGAAGCAGATTGGACGAGGTGAAGGCGGTAAAAATGGCGCGAGCAGCAGAAACCACAAAACAACAAGCAGCACAGATGCAAGGGCAAAACACAGAGCAGAGTAGATGCGGTGAACAATAGCGGCAACTCATCATGGCGGAATTCAAGTGGTAGTGTAGGTAAAAGTGATTGGGTACCTAGAGGTAATAAAAGCAATAATGTTAATAGCTTTGCTAGAAATAATTTCACTAATGATAATCATTGTAGGAATTCCAGTAGAAACCAACCCAACAATATAAATAGAATAAATTGTATACATTGTGGCCGAATGCATTACAGAGGAAGATGCCCTGCAAGGAACAAGGTGTGTAGCGAGTGCGGAAATAGGAACCATTTTGCTGTAATTGGTCGACAAAAACAGGTAGGAGAAGTTACCGAATGCTTTTTCATATACGAATTTTGAGAGTTCCTTTTATGGAGCTATAACTCGCGGATCCAATTTTCCTAAATTGCAATTCCAAGTTTTGTGATGTAAAACCCCGAAAATGTTTTAAGGGACGAACAAGTGAATATTGTTAAAAATGTTTTCCTCTTTTGATCTGGTCAACCCGGGAGTTCTTCATAGTAACTAAGAAAGATCTACTAGCACGCCTTGCCCCTGGTGTAGAACAAAGAAGAAGGATTCTACAACAGTGGAAAATATTAGAAACAGTGGAAAAACAAAAAAAACCCAAAATTAGCAGAAATTTATAAAGCACCGAAACCTCGTGGGAGGCCACCTAAAGGTGTGAAATATATTAGCAGGACGGTTTTAATCCCAATTGATTACATAAGAAGGTAGATCTGGAGTAGGGTTGCCAGATGTCCGGGTTTAGCCGAACATGTTCGGTTTTTACGGTGTTGGCGGCCAAATATATGTATGTCCGGCTTGTCCGGCTTTTGTCCGGATTTTAGCCTTTGGCCTCTGGTCATGTACCTGAACTTTTTTTTGGGGTTGAACTGAAGATTTATTTGTAATTTTCTATGTCCTGATAATAATGTGTTATTGCTAAACTACAAAAGTAAAAGTACATGGTTAAAGTTTGTTCTCTCATCCTATTGTAAATACATTATACTGATTTATATACGATTTTCTTGCAGTTGTAACGGTCGGCGGTAAAAACCAATGCCGGGAAGGAAAAGAAAATTCCCCATTTCAATCTTCGAACATATTCGCCTCAACGGCATTATAAATTAACCGGTCGAATAAACCCTTTTCAACCCTTCACTTTCGTACATTTCCCATTTCATTGCATTTAATTTTTATTTATCACATAGACAAATCTGCTCGCATCAAACAATACTTTAGGAACTTTTTATTTTTACCTAAATTGCGCACGCCTATGAATTCGCCCGTGGTTAAATCCCCACCCACACATAGATATCAGTCCAGAAAATTCTATCGGAATAAACGGATGACGCCGAGGCACACTTATAAAAACAGTATGTAGCCTACAGTATGTATAGGGACACATACGCAAAATCTCAATGATGCGAGCGCAGATTTGTTCTTTTTGGGCCATCACCCCGCCCCCAAAAAAGCCAGCTGGCCTTATAAGGAAGAAAATTAATAAAAGTTTCCAGGAAGCGTCCCTCATGGGTAGCGAGATTTTTTCTTGTTGCGAGGCAAGAAAGATCACGTAGTCAGTTTAGTTTTAAAACTTGAACCGACAAGAAGCATTCGGAATCGTGAGCGCCAGCCTAGTTTGCTTTTAAGTCGAGAAATTCATTTTAAGATTCAAGTACCCATTTTTTTATCCTTGCACATGGTTGAAAACGAACGGGCGATTTGTAAAAAGGAAGAATAGGAGGTGAAAGTGGGCGTAATGAGACGATGGAGCGAATCCGCCAGTAGTTTAAAGATTAAATAATAAAACGAAAAAGGAAGTGAAAATTGTACTTAGAAAAGTCACAAAAGTGGGTGATGATTCGCCATTTAATTTGATAGTCAAAATATACCAAAAAGGCATTGAACTCACCTTTATCCTGAAATAATATATTATTTTGATTAATTTTGTTTACAACCAGGAAAAAGAGTTGCCTTAACAACTAACTTTTACTTTTCTTATTATTTTGTGTTGGCTAAATAAAAATGCTATAGCAATTTCTGTTAAACAAAGGAAAAGGAAGATGATAAAGAAAGAAGGATAAAATGATAGGATTTTTATTTTCGAATCGAATTGTTTGGTAAGTTTTTTCTTTCGCTATCTGACCATGTAAGTCAGTAAGAGGACGCCGGAGCATGGAGACCGGTGGGGAGGCTGTGTGCCGCTCACCCCCCAACGTAAGTACTTGCAGGTTTTAAGTTTTTTTTCAGCATTCAGGTCCGATCGCATCCGCTCGCATGGCTGCGACCCCGAACCCCCATTGAGCTCTCTCGATGGCCCCGGACGGGTCACCTTATCGCCCTACCGTGATTTTCAGTAGTTTTTTTTGATTGGTTCTCAGTGGCACGTAATTTTTAGTTTGTTCAAACTGTCACCCCCTTTTCCTTGTCTCCGTGCACCACGAACCCCCCCCCCCCATCCGGCGAGCTAGCTAGAGCATCGCTAGACGTGCCCAACCAAGTGCAGTGGAGGCAAACCTTTTTTTATTTGGCGATATCTCTCTCCTTGGACCTCGTCCAGCCACCTGTTTGGTCATTAGTGGCCCCTTCACTTTTCCTACTTTTTGTAATGTGTTTACGGCCCCTTGTGGCAATGGTATCCTTACTTTTTTCGAGCGTCAGCTCATCAACCTCCCGACAGTTACACAGTTTTAACTATGTCGAAGAGAAAATGCCCATTTTCTGATACTAAGTAAGTAAACTACATTATAGAAATAGCGATACTGAGTCGTTTTATATTGTAGTAAATAATTAAATTGATTTAATTTAACTAAGATGGCAACCCGGATTGTATTAAATAAAATTGTATAATTTTCTTAGATGACAACCCGGACTGTATTTCAAATCTTTATCTCGATGAAGAATTACGGCATAACTGTAATATTTGGAACATTTAAAAGTGTTTCTCACCAGGTTCAAAAACATAGCGCACATAACGGTTTTACACAAAATTATGAGTCATTCAGTTAGTGGTGACGATACTGATAAGAACATTGTAAAAAGAAAAGGTAACGTGCAAATTCGTGATAGACTCATAGAGTTGTTTACCATAAAAATTATAGAAATGGGACGTGGTAAAATATTGGACGATGGTGAAATTAAAACAATTTTGAACTTGAAAAGGGAAGCGTGGTCAGTGGCAAAAATAACGACATTTATGAAGAGAAGTCGGAAAGTTGTTGGCAATTTATTAAATGATCCCGAAAACTATGGGAAGAAAAGAAGTCCTGGTCGGCCAAGTGTAATTTCTGAACGAGCGAAACGATTTATTTTGAGAGAAACTTCAAATTCTTTCTTTTCGGCCGCAAAATACTTGGTGTCAAAGCAAGTGACAGTACGATGGAAAGAGTCATAAGTCCTTAACGAAGCGACACACAGACTTGAGAATGAAATTTGCTGTCGATTACGTTCAATGGAAGAAAAATTGGAGGAATGTTATATTTTCGGACGAGAAAAAGTGCAATTTAGATGGTCCCGATGGATACTGCTACACTTCCATGATTTACGCAGGGAAGGAAGATGTTTAAGCAGAAGACAGCACGGTGGTGGAAGTGTAATGGTATGGGCTGGCATTGGATATAACGGCAAAACACAAATAAAATTTATCCAAGCAAAAACGAACCCTAATAATTATTTAGAGTGAATTAGGGAACAATTAAACGCGCACGCAAGTAAAATAGTCTGCAAATTGACGTTAACAAGGATGAAGTGCAAGTTACAGAAATAGCAGCAGATCCAAAAAGGTTTGTTGATATTATATTTTGTTTCAAATAAGACACTGACGAAATATTATTATAAAAAAAAGATGTAGATTATCAGAGACTAGGAAATCGTTAGATCGAAAAGAAGGTATTCATGGTGAACAACAAGAAAGAAAAATATATAAACAGAATTTTCGAAAAGATTGGGAAATTGCTTTTAATTGGATTGCGCAAAAGGGTGGGCGAATTCAATGTAAAATATGTAAGATAAAACTATCTAATATTAAGTGTCAGCTAATACGGCATAGAAATAGCGGCAGGAATAAGAAATTAGAAAATAGTTTAAAAAATCAGCCCAAAATAAAAACAAAAACTAATGATTTTGAATTAAGAAAAAATCGAATTAAAATTGCTAAGCTTCATATAATAATGTTTATTTTGGAACATCGTTTATTTTTTATTTTGTATTAGTTTCGGCAGTTATTGAGTTAATTAAAAGTGTCGAATGCGACTCCCTTCTAGTTAAATCACTTAAATGCGGAAAAGCCAAAATTGCAAATGTTATAAATACTATACCTAATATTAGAAATGCTTTAAATGAAATGAGTGCATAAGTACGTCGAAATGTCCAGTCATTTGTTACGTGGTAATTTGCACGCACGGCTCGGCTAAACTCAGCGTTGGGCGCGGATTATGGAAAAATAAAATTATGGGCGCCACGTAGTTTTGAGGATTACGAACCTGTAACCTGGGTGCCAGCGTGGGGCTTGAACCCACTCAGAAAATTGAGAATAAAATAAAATAAAATACAAAAAAAAACAGGACTTAATTTTTCCGTTTGATCCGACCCGCAATCCTCTATCCCTGTAACGGTCACTTTCCTCCAAAAAAATATGTATATCACCTCCGTAACTACACTTTCCACTTGCTACAAAATCACTACTGAACAGAGAGGGAGTATCCATCAAGGGCCCAACTTTTATAGGGAAAAACCCACTATTTCACAAGTTCCATCCATCGTTTCGGACCATTTTCCAACCGTCCCACCCCACCGGATAGACTCGGTTGGACCGGTTGAAATCGGGCTAGTTATTATTAATATAAAAAAATATTCGGGAAATAATCCCTAATTTTTGGGCAACATAACACTACACCTCGGAAAATTCAGCGACCAAGCATATTCTCGCAATTGGCGAAGGAGCTTGAGCATGACAGCTCAAGATATGCTGGCGGATTTTCCGGGTAGCTAGAGTTTTTCCTTTTTTTTTCAAATCTAGAGCACTCCCTGATGATCTCCCTTCTGCGCGATCAGAGTGCTGAGCTTCAGGACTTGTAATCATGGGAGCTCCTGACTATTTTCGTACATATGGAGGGCTATGATTAACGCTGAGGATTGCGGGTCGTTTACAACATCGCTACTGCTAGAGTTCTCAGATAAGTTATATGCACCACATATTTAATTTCTGTTTTAAACTAGGTTGGGCCGGTTTCCGCAAATCCTTCTCCCCGTAGGACATAGGTACACCCTGGTCGTTACGAGCTTAACCGTCTTCCTACTTCCAGGCAACGCACCGAGTGTCTTTAGGCATCCGAGCCCTTCGTGCTAACATATAAGGAATATTTATCAGCCATATGTTGTTCAGGCGGACACACATAGAGAAGACAGATAAGTACAACACAAATTTTTATTAAAAATATTCAATAAATTTTTCTCATTTTAGGAGCATAACACATTGCTGTAAGATATTTTGATTTTAAATTTAAAAAGATTAAACAGCGCTTTTTAACTTTGTTAGAAATGAATAAAATTGATGCTAAATCAATTTTTGAAACAATTATTGTTTTCTTTACAAAAATTGTAGTAGATCTGAAGTAATAGTTTTTCTAATAGTTTTTAAGAAATCATGAAATAAAGTTAGTTTGCAAGAAGATGACTTTTTGCTATATGTACTAATAAACAGTTGTAGCTAATTAACAAGTGACGACGAGGAAAATTAGGAAAATTTACTAGAAAATTAAAATAAAAAGACATGGATAAAGAAACAGCGCGTGATTTGGTAACTTTCATTAAATCTCAAAAGGAATTAGTTCAAGCGCTGGTTAATAGAGATGCCTTCAAAGATTCCACACCACGTGTATCTAGCTAGTATTCTTGTTTTTTATTGTTTTGACTCTGTTAAATTTAACTGGAAAGGTTATATTGGGCAATTAGCGGAGCTCTTCACAGCATATAATGTGGTAGATGTAAAGCAGAAGCAGGCTTCTTTATTGTCCTGGGCTGGGCAAAAAATTTTTCATCTTCTACAAAATCTAATACCGGATGATCTAAATCAAGTAGAATTGACTGATTATTATGCACATAAAACTCACGTTTTTGCCGCTTGATACACATTTTTTCAACTAAGAATGGAGGAAGGACATAGTTACCCCGCATGGGTGGCTAATTTAAGAGGAATTGCTCGTGATTGCGCATTTAATTGCGAAAAGGAAAATTGCACCCAATCATATTTGAGACAGCAAGATAAGAGATGTTATCGTACTCAATACATCACATGAAAGTGTTTGCTGTGTTGCTTTGCAGAAAACAAACCCTAACCTCCACCATGTGCTCACAAAATCTGTAAATGCTATAAAAGAGGAAAGATCGTGCACTGTACAATGTCCACATTAATAATTCAAAACAAACAGGTATCGAAGGTTCAGGTTCACCAATGTCGCTAATTAACTTAAGTGAGTACAAGCGCCTAGGACAGCCTGCATGTAAACCTCTAGATTTCTCATTGTACGCATATGGAATAAATATTACTTGCCACTTGTATTTTACCCACCCGAGATTTTCCAGGTGGGTGTTGTAATCCGATTGCAACTGTAACGGTCAGTTTTGCACGGGATCCCTAATTAACTACTTGACTCAAAAGCACTGTCAAAAAGGAAAATAAAAAAATACCTAAAAAGAGAGAAGTAAGCTGGAGGACAGGAGGCAGGAAAAACAAAAAGAAAAGGGAGTTTTTTAGTCAGTTCTTTGGAGAAGGTATAAAAAGTTGTAACCATTTAAAAAATTTTGGAGGAATTAGGTCAGTTTTTCTGAGAAGAGGACGAAGCCTGTGTGGGTAATTTAAAAGAATTTGAAGAAAAAGTCAGTTTTTTAAGAAGTCTGTTGAGGTTATTTGAAAAAATATTAAAGAAGAATGGCTTTTTAGAAGTTATATATATACATATACATATATCCATGTAATAGATTAAGCGGGATTTTAGAGAAGGCAGTTTGGCTATTCTGTGGGTTGACATGCCTCTTTAATAAAATCCGTAGAAGAAAACAAGGTGGGCTGATAGGAAAACAATTTTTGTTGGTCCGCAACCTTCCTTTTTGAGTTCGGAAATCTCACGAAAAAATAGCTGTTATGAAAAGGAATTAACTAAACGGATGGTTATTTGAGAAAAATATATATATATATACACAATACAACTAAATAAAAAAATAAAAAACAAACATACACAACAGAAAATTTAATATTTATAATGATGAACATAATTTTCTAGATTTTTTTGGGGCGGAATTTGTTTCTTCTCAGGGTTCTTAGGTGGTGTATTTCCTTGTCAGGTGATGGTTATTCATACTATCAACTGGCAAGGGAACGGACTACAATGACACGGCTCAGGCGATGCCCGAAGGATGATTGGAACTGAAGATGAATTTTCATAGTCACAGGTAAGTGGTGAACCATAATAAGTATAGGCCCGGCCACACACCCCACGACCCCGACCGGCGAGCTAGTGAACTCCGTGTGGCCGGCAGCATATCCCCCTAACAGAAGGATCGGCGATTGGGGTGGATACGAGTTTCCGATTTGTTTTATGTCTGGGATTGCGCTCTTGGTCAGTCTTTTTCGGGCTTCTGGCTAAGGGGGTTAATACCTCGCATAAATGGCGCCCATTGCATACTCGCGTCATTATGCTGTTACACAACTATTACTATATACATTTTATTTCCCATAAATCATATAATCACCTTTAATCGAAATTATCGCTTTGCTTCGTATAACTTTCAGAATTGTAATCCGATTACAACTTCTACTGTTAATATAATAACAAAATTATCATTTAATTTCTCATCATGCTCAGCGTAATCGGAACTCAAAAAATTCGTGACAGCAAAAGTCGTTTCTAAGAAGCCCGTTAATGTGCAAAATACACTTACTATATGTAACGGGAATCATCTTTTATTCCAAACATTTTCAATGTAATTAGAAACCAAAAATTGCGACAACAAAAGTCGATTATAAGAAACCCGTTGATGTGCAAGATGCACCTCTGTCGCTCTGTGGTTTCAAATATTTTTAATGTAACGGGACGCCGCAAAAAATAGATAAAGGAATTTCATTAGAAGCCCGTTGAAGAATACAATCTTGCATTTTTTCTCTAGCTCCTTGTCAGAATCTAGGGAAGATTCGTGAAACTAAAGATTAATAAGGCGAGTAGTATTTTACCCGTCAAAGCGCGCGGTTACATTTTCGGGAAGTCGAATCAGTTTTTTTTTAAAGTAGAGTTTGTTATAACAGTTGAAAGTTTTTGAGTTTTAAAATAAATTTATAATTTTATGATTTCGGATTTTTCCTTCTTTTTGAAAAAACATATTACATACTTTGCTACAAGGCCTACTCTCGAAAGAGCACGGTAGTGGCCCAGAACATGGGTACCGCTACCCATTAGTGATGAGCAAATGTCCAAACTTAATCAAAGAATATAACCGCCATATGGGTGGTGTAGACTTGCTAGACGGGCTAATCGGACGATATAAAATTAAATTGCGTACGAAAAAATGGTATATGAGATTATTTTACCATTGTAACAGCATAATGGCGCGATAAAATAGTGGGCGCCACTTATGCGAGGTATTACCCCCTTAGCCATAAGCCCGGAAAAGCATGACCAAGGAGCCAACACCATACATAAGAAAGGAAACTAAATTCCGGAACTCCTACGCCGGCCACACGGAGTTATCTAGCTCGCCGGAGGGGTCGTGGGATGTGTGGCCGGGGCTTACCGCGGTTGGTTCACCACTTACCTGTGCCAGTGCAATCTTGAATTCCACCTCCATCCTTCGCCGGACATCACCTGAGCCTCGTCAAACCCTGAAAAGAAATGATCCCCCCTCAACCATTCCACAAAAAAATTTACCACCTGGACATTCTAATATTTATAATCATTTAATAATCATCAACCCAAACAATACAATGAAGATTATCAACCACGACAATAGTTAGCATTAATTGATCACACTCAATTCAATCAACGTTACATTATTTTATTTTTATTTGTAGGTACATATGTATGAAGCTCCAGATAAGAATAAAGCGCGCAGTAATGGCCAATACTCCTCGCTTTGTACAAACGATGTTACAACCAACAGAATCACTTAGAGGAAGAACAAATTTCCCGGAACCAACAACGAATAAAATATTTCCGCCAAGGAGCAAAACAAATTCACAAATAATTATAAAGAAGATTATAAAGTTAATACTAACTACCATCAAAATTATTATTTTAGTAATAATTTTTTTTTTTTTAAATTAAAGCAAAAAGAAAATTTTTGTTATTTTATTTTGTGTATTTTTTTTGTGTGTTTTTTGTTTGTTCTTCTGATCCAGCTGGTGTGGATGCACTATAGGTATTGGCTTAATTACCTGACTATCGAACGGTATATCAATTGGTATTAATGGAATATACAGTTCCTCCTTTATACTAGTGTCTGCTGTTTTATAAATATCATCTAATTTTCCGGCAACTTTTTTTATCTAAACCATATTCGAGTAATTTTGGATAATCTTCGGTCCGTTCTCCATCCCCCCCGGTCTTCTGATTTTATACCTGTTACTTCGTCCACCAACTCTCCATTGCCTTCCGCCATTTCTCTACACGTTTTTCCCGTTTTTGCTGAAATTTTGGTGACAGATAAACGAAAAGTATTATAAACACAGGGTCTTTCCCCTTAAATAAATAAAACAGTTTGTACAGATTAACACCAATCCGCACTAAATAAAAACGAACTCGCTGTTATAAATTTTTGTGCGTTTTTTTTTTACTTTTTTTTTTAAAAATTCTAACCACGTAAAACACTGAAATATGTATATCCTGTTTTATAAACTAAAGGGCAAAACGCAATTTTTGTATTGCTGGTATCCTTTTCGGTACTTTCAAATTTCTCTAAATTCTTTTCTTATTTGTTAATTTTTTTTTGTGCTTATTTTTTCTTGTATTTTCGACTAGAATTCACAGCACCGAAATAGTCCTGATTGTTGCTAATTCGAAACGAAATTTTTATTTTTTGAAAATGAACTGAATAATGAAGGTTTTTGTCTTCCAGCCAGTCGTATGTGTTCAAAACTGATTTTTTCCTTTTTTTTAATTTTAAATTTTTCCGAACAAAAATTTTTGCAGTAAATTTCTGCATACCTCAAAATTCGAACTCCATTTTTTTCTTTTCTCCCCGCCTACCTTTTTGTTCCGAAACCACTACTCGATTTTCTTCCCCACAGTAATTTTTAGTCAAGTAGATATTTAGGCAAAACTGACCGTTACATACCCTCGGGTCCACGAGGCCGACTCGCGAGGCAGTGAGGAGCCGAAAAAAACGGACAGTTTTTTTTTCTGTAGTGAGCTTCAGGTAAGATCCACGTGGGTCTCGACTCATCCCCTGAGATTAAGAGGCTCATGCTCTCCAGTTTGAGATGACGGCTTGTTCAGGTTCTCAATAGAGTCGTCTCCATACGGAGTGAAAAAGGATAAGTTGGACGTACGGTCACAACCGTATTTTCGTGATAGTATGTTAACCTGCAGTAAGAGCCAACAGGAAATAAAAGTTGTAAAGCCAAAACTGTCAAATCAATTCAATATGAAGGATATGGGAAAAGTTAACACTTACATAGGTATAGCCATAAACCATAATAAAAAGGAAAATAAATTAACGTTAAGTCAGGAAAAGTACATAGAATCTCTTGGGAGTAAATATATGTAACTTAGAAAGGTGTAAATTATATGATACTCCTATGGAAACAAATTTAAAATTAGATCCAGCATCTGAAATTGACGTAAGAATTAAGTACAGAAATTTAATTGGGAAACTTTTATACATAAGTGCTGGCACAAGATCAGATATCGCGTTTAGTGTTAACTATTTGAATAGATGCCAAAGCTGCTAAGCGGTGCAGTTTAGATAATGCCACCCCTCCAGGATAGTTAGCGCTTGATACTGACAACAGGAGTATGGTAAAAAATACGTTAAACATGAGGTGACCTCCGGCTACAAGTAACATGCAACCTTGCCATCACGATTTAGTTCGGTTTATCCATATTCTATGACAAGCACATGCAACTGGCAAGTTCAGTACGGGGGAGATGATACAACGTAGCTCTTTATGCGGTAAAAATGAGTATAGGAATACGAAGTGATTGCAGCTACTCCAATTGGTCGGCATCTTGGTTCCAAAGCAAGACCTAGAGGGATAAAAAAATATTGATGTCCCCGTTGCTCGTGGGATTGCGGAGTAGAAATACCATAGTAACGGTGAAACACCCCATTTTGAGTTCTTATTCAAAATCTTATTATACCATAAAACTTGTCATTCAGGCCATAATGATCTTCCCAAAAAAATGTATCAACAATTACCGTAGTTGTTAAAATTTTGATACCTGCTGGTACTCCTACCTTTAATAGATTATCCACTGAGATTTTTCTGGTATAAAGATCGTTAAGTACCAATATTCCTAGAAGAATCACTAATTCCGATCTGAATATTATTATTGCAGTTCCAGATAACCATACAAAGCGATTATGCTTCTCTTGTAGCCAAAAACTAACTGCATCAGGTACGACTGGAAGCGCCATGACATTTAGTAAAGGACGACTCATGTAGAACATAAAGTGGAATTGTGATATCGTTACTAACATACCATATCGATATAGTAAGGCCGAATTTTTCTATTACTTTTCTTAAATTTTCCATGCTGCGGCTACAATTCCGGCTAGCACTAGTCTAACTACATATTGACTCCAAAATTTTGAATTCCCAAATTCTGGAAGAAGATAACAGCGGGTGACGATAATATTGATACAAATAAAAGGCCCAATAAAAGTTCGTGGCACTACACCAGGAAATTCATGATGATCATACTGAGTGAAATTGTGCCGTAGATAGAGTATATCATGCATTGCTTGTATATTAAAGCTCTCCTCCACATTTGGGAAGGGTGCATAGAATAGATGAGCCAGAGCTACCAAGAACAGTATGAGCCCCATTACCGAATATCAGTCACGCAAACACTTTCAATAATTTCGTATTACGGATCCGTTAAATATATTTAAATTGCGGGAAATACGAGAAAATCAGGAATCCAGAGGAAACTGACATCAAGATGAAGAAAAGTTGGCGGCTGCTGCGGCAAGCTCTAGTGGGCTTAGTGTTAAATACGTCATCCATATCTGGATACTGTCCACTTTATTTGTGTCCAATTTTTGCTTCGCAAGTTCCGAGTTGAGATGGAAATAAATTTTCCGGCTTTAAAAATAACCTTACAAACCAATAAAAAAATTTTCTCGACGACCACTGACAATTTAAGCAGAGTTCCGCACAACTGATTTTGACTGATAAATATTGTAAAAGAATTTGGTTATGTTTAGACCACTAAAATCCTGATGATAAAATCGTTAATACTACAAATTCGTTGCATTTTAATTTGTAAAATTATATTTCCTTATTAAACTTTACCAAATAACCGTCTTAAAAACACATATATGTGTAGATCTGTTATATTTAATTTTTCTCTAAATTAACGTATTAAAAAATGATCGCGCGTGTAAGCGTCTTATAAAAGCAAATAGTGTGTAGCTATAAAACAATAAAAGTGTATTAGTGAGTGTATGCTTCAATTCAACAATAATTTCGGAATGGCTGAGCTCGGGACTACATTCCCTAACCGGGCTCCCGCATGTCGATGTCAGTTGGCGAGGACTATGACTCACAGTCACCACCAAGTGTCATCCACATCGCCGACACAGCTTCAGGTCCGCACCCAAAAGAAGGACAGAAACAAAAATCCAAAATCGCATCGCCACGAAAGGAAAGGAAACTTCTTCAAAAATAAAAAAATTTGGGGGATCCGCTGTTCAACCACAACCGAGCTACCTTTCGGAAAATCAATCTGAAGGGTATGTACAGACGGAGAAAAACGAATCAGGACAAAAACAAAAAAATAGAATTTAAAAAAACTGAATGGACCTTCCGAAGGAACAAGGGGCGCAGTGGCAGGCGTTAACACGCCTGTTACCAAAGACGGTTAAGCCCTTGTCCCAACTTCGAGACCATCAGGAAAAATTAAACAGGATCTTGACCTTGGACTGACGCAGTGTCAGGCGGTATCACGCCTGTCAACACAGACATCAACCAAGAACCAAGACAAAGATGAAACGCTACTACCCCTTCACGCATGGCCAAGCAAACACCGCTTGTTAGCAAGCCGTGAAGGATAGCACGGTTCGAAGCTAATGCCAAACCGAAGAAGTTACCGCAGAAGAGAACGGGTAGGCCTAAAAGCGAAAACAAAGAAAAATTCACATAGAATTTGGACAAGGATGCTGCAAAAAAATTCGAAAAATAGACAAGAGCTAAGGCCTCGCGGTACTACCTTAGCCCACTGCGAGCGCTGGGTAAGTGTGGTGAACCATAAACGAAAAAATCAAACGTCGTCCGTGAAGGCACAAGTGGTACTAAACACCAAAAAAATTTAACTGCAAGGTCCGTGAAGGACTATTAACGGGCTTTAAAAGCATCGTTGGGCGCCATTTATGTAACAGCATAATGGCGCGATAAAATAGTGGGCGCCACTTATGCGAGGTATTACCCCCTTAGCCATAAGCCCGGAAAAGCATGACCAAGGAACCAACACCACACATAAGAAAGGAAACTAAATTCCGGAACTCCTACGCCGGCCACACGGAGTTATCTAGCTCGCCGGAGGGGTCGTGGGATGTGTGGCCGGGGCTTACCGCGGTTGGTTCACCACTTACCTGTGCCAGTGCAATCTTGAATTCCACCTCCATCCTTCGCCGGACATCACCTGAGCCTCGTCAAACCCTGAAAAGAAATGATCCCCCCTCAACCATTCCACAAAAAAATTTACCACCTGGACATTCTAATATTTATAATCATTTAATAATCATCAACCCAAACAATACAATGAAGATTATCAACCACGACAATAGTTAGCATTAATTGATCACACTCAATTCAATCAACGTTACATTATTTTATTTTTATTTGTAGGTACATATGTATGAAGCTCCAGATAAGAATAAAGCGCGCAGTAATGGCCAATACTCCTCGCTTTGTACAAACGATGTTACAACCAACAGAATCACTTAGAGGAAGAACAAATTTCCCGGAACCAACAACGAATAAAATATTTCCGCCAAGGAGCAAAACAAATTCACAAATAATTATAAAGAAGATTATAAAGTTAATACTAACTACCATTAAAATTATTATTTTAGTAATAAATTTTTTTTTTAAATTAAAGCAAAAAGAAAATTTTTGTTATTTTATTTTGTGTATTTTTTTTGTGTGTTTTTTTTTGTTCTTCTGATCCAGCTGGTGTGGATGCACTATAGGTATTGGCTTAATTACCTGACTATCGAACGGTATATCAATTGGTATTAATGGAATATACAGTTCCTCCTTTATACTAGTGTCTGCTGTTTTATAAATATCATCTAATTTTCCGGCAACTTTTTTTATCTAAACCATATTCGAGTAATTTTGGATAATCTTCGGTCCGTTCTCCATCCCCCCCGGTCTTCTGATTTTATACCTGTTACTTCGTCCACCAACTCTCCATTGCCTTCCGCCATTTCTCTACACGTTTTTCCCGTTTTTGCTGAAATTTTGGTGACAGATAAACGAAAAGTATTATAAACACAGGGTCTTTCCCCTTAAATAAATAAAACAGTTTGTACAGATTAACACCAATCCGCACTAAATAAAAACGAACTCGCTGTTATAAATTTTTGTGCGTTTTTTTTTTACTTTTTTTTTTTAAAATTCTAACCACGTAAAACACTGAAATATGTATATCCTGTTTTATAAACTAAAGGGCAAAACGCAATTTTTGTATTGCTGGTATCCTTTTCGGTACTTTCAAATTTCTCTAAATTCTTTTCTTATTTGTTAATTTTTTTTTGTGCTTATTTTTTCTTGTATTTTCGACTAGAATTCACAGCACCGAAATAGTCCTGATTGTTGCTAATTCGAAACGAAATTTTTATTTTTTGAAAATGAACTGAATAATGAAGGTTTTTGTCTTCCAGCCAGTCGTATGTGTTCAAAACTGATTTTTTCCTTTTTTTTAATTTTAAATTTTTCCGAACAAAAATTTTTGCAGTAAATTTCTGCATACGTCAAAATTCGAACTCCATTTTTTTCTTTTCTCCCCGCCTACCTTTTTGTTCCGAACCCACTACTCGATTTTCTTCCCCACAGTAATTTTTAGTCAAGTAGATATACAATGACAATCAGTATGACAATCATTAATTCCTGGATCTTATACAGAAAAATTAAAATAAGTTATGGAGAAATCTACCTCCCTCTGGCAAAATTTCGTATCGAAATTGCATATTGTTTGTGCAACCTTGGCAAAGCCTCGATATCAATAAGAGGAAGACCAAGCGATTTGCAAAAAGAAATCGAAGCAAAAAGGAAACGCTCGGCAACAGTTGCTTATGTTCCCCCTAAAGATGTTAGACAAGATGGATATAATCATTGGCCAGAACATGATGAAACAAGACAACGCTGCAAGCTACCCGGATGTAAATCATTTTCATTTATCAAATGTGTAAAATGTGGACTACATTTGTGTCTAAACAAAAATAACAATTGTTTCCTACGTTTCCATATTAATTAAAACGCCATATAGTATATACCGATACTGCACAATGTAGCATATCTGATACAAATGTATTTTTTTAAATAAATAAAAACCTATTTTTTTATTATTTTTCCCATATTCCTAGACAAAAACTACATTAGAAAATATTTTTTATTCATTTAAAAAAAAAAATTGCGCAGTGTAGGGTTAAAGCTTTAATTGAAGAGATAGGAGATTTTCCGTATTCGATTATAGTCGATGAGAGTACTGACCTTTCAACACAAAAAGTTTTATGCATTATGGTGCGCTTTTTTCACACAAGACAAGGCAAATTGTCACAACTTTTTATAGAGTAATAAAGTCAATAGAAAGTGACGCAAAAAGTGTACATGACGCAATTATAAATCAACTTGAAGAGGATGGCTTGAAACTTGAAAATATGATCGGAATCGGCGTTGATGGAGCAAACGTTATGGTTGGTAGACATAATTACTATATATAAATTTACTAATACTTAATTACTACTATATTAAAAAGAGAACTGCCGATTTAATTGTTGTCAAATGTGTTAGCCACTCTTTGCATTTATGTGCGGCAAAAGCGGCTGAAATGCTACCACGTCAACTAGAATTTTTGGTCAGAGAAGCTCACAACTGGTTTTCGTACAGCCCTAAACGTTTGGAACACTATATAAAGTATTATTCGAAACCATGAATGCAAACAAGGTTCCAAAAAAAATTCAAGGACTTAGCGGAACCCGCTGGCTGGCTCGCTATCAAGCGATTAATACAATATTGGAGCAATGGGAAGAGTTAAAGTTACTCTTTTCAATTGCTAAGTCTGATGACAAATGTTACATGGCAGAACAGCTTTATGATATCATGAGGAAAACACCTTATAAAGCTTTTCTGATTTTTCTAAAAACTGAATTAAAAAATGTGACTCAATTAAATTTACTTTTTCAAAGTGACGATGTTGAGCCCACCAAATTATTTGAAGATTTATTTTTGTTATATAAAGGGGCCTATTGTGGATATCGTCAATTTGACGACTTTGAGTCGATGTTAAAATTTCTTTCTGTGAAAGTCGTTTTTTGTCGAAATTAGTCGATAAAAGCATTATCATGAGTCGATTACATAATTGTCAAGTCGACGCCAAAAATGTAATCGACTCATATTTATGTTTTAATCGATAAAAATCGACTTTCTCAGTATGAAATTTTAACGTCGACTAAAAGTCGTCAAATCGACTCGTTCCACAATAGGCCCCAAAAACTTACTACGACGACTTGTTGTGCCTTCACAATTGGAGAAATTGGTGGGCTGTGAACTGGTGGAATTTAATTTCCAGAAGCATCTAATGCATACAGCATCAATGTATTTTGGTTTTGATTTCCAAAAAATATCAGAAGAACTTGAAGCAAATGACTTGCTGGATGTCAGAGAAAGATGCAAGAACTTTTTATGTTGCCTGGCAGAGCAGATCCAAAAAAGACTTCCGGAGAATTTATCAATATTAAAAATAGTTGCTGATTTGCACCCAAAGGTCGCTACATCTCAAGTCAAACCCGACATAACACCAATATTAAATCTCATTCAGCGAACTCATATCTATGGAAACAAAAATGACGTCGAATCTGAGTGGCACCAATTGAGTAATAAAATATGGTCGATTACTTCTACTTCAGCTGATTTTTATTTTGAAGTTTATAATGATTGCGATGCAGCTGGCTGTAAACGTTTTGAAAACGTTTCAAAATTCGGACTAGCTTTTGTCACGGTTCCAATTTCGAACGCAAGTGTCGAGCGCGCATTCTCTATCTACAATATTGTCAAAAATAAGTTGCGGAATAGATTATCTATTGAAATGCCACAAAGCTTGATGATGGTCCGATTCACATTGCAAAGAAATGGTGGATCTTGCATCACATTTAATCCATCCACTGAAATGTTAAATTTATTTAATGTCCAAATGTATGATTCGAAAATGTCAGAACCAGAAGAAAATGAAGTCTTTGAAATATTAAATAGCTTATAAAAAAGAATATTGCAAAACGTGTTTTTTTAGGGGTTTTTCAAAGTAATTGTGGCGATTTTAGGGGTTTTTGACTTAGCTTTAGGGGTAAAAATTTTTAGTAGTTGGCAGCACTGTTTTTATAAAATGCTATTGTGTGTGTAACGGTCGACATCGGAGGTGTTCCATGCAGAAGCCTGGGCACCGCATTCCCAAAAGCTATAACAAAGGGAAACAAAAACAAAAAAAAATTTAATAAACAAAAATTAAAAAACCTTTTCCTCTGGCTTTGGCTACGAAACAGGTAAAATTATCAAATTCACCATAGTCGAGAAAATAAATAAATAATTTTAATAATTAAAATAATATCTTAATTTTGGAAAAACATTGTATTTTATCACTTTAAACCATACATGGATTATCAGTGATTAGTTCTTTAGTGATTTAATAAAAAAAATTTAAAACTGTAGTGTATTGGTAGCATAACTTTATTTAAGACTATAGTTACATTTATATTAGACATTACTAATGCCTCCAACTTGACCCACTTCGAGTCATAACCGCAAAAGGGAAACACGTGTAACTCACATATTTCAATAAATACAATTATTATTTCCAAAAAGAGGTAATCTTTTAATAGTAAAGACATTACAAAAACAAATTTGTGATTTAGCATGTTTTAAGTGTGTTAATAAGTGCAGAAAAGTGTGAAAGGAAAAGTGAATAAGAAAAGTGTTTTTCTACACCCAATTGCCCCTCTCTGCCATGCTATTCCGGTGACTTTTTGGACCGACTCCAACACCACGAAAAACTCTCCTTCATGGAGAGAGTCTTGGTTCTACCAAATCACACATACAAAAAACAACGCTGTCAACAAATAAATCGTTATTATTTTGTCAAAAAAGTGCCTTTTTGACAAATATTGTTGGGTCTGGGGATGCTTAATTTTAAAAATAAAAAATATCCTCGTGTTGCATTCTTTGTTTCCGCTGCGACCACCTTTTAGCAACCAATGCCACCTTTAGAGAACCTTCAGTTGTAGCTGACTTCAGAGAAAAATGCTGCGAGATAAATGGGGGAATCCCCAAATATAATAACAAACAATTTTTCATCAGACATTTTTGCCATTGTCACGCCATCTCTACTATGGTAAAGACCTAACTTCGGGAATATTCTCGGACGCGAATAATTCCGCTTTCATTTCAAGTAATTTTTTTGTGTTTTCGGATTTAATATTTATAAATAAGTTTTGTTAGTCAGTTCCTTTAAATACGAAAATTTTTTACACCATTTAAAAAAATTGTAAGAAAAGGAACTTTCGTTTGTTCTCAGATTTATAATCGATTGGTCGAGAGAAGCTTAAATTATTCTTACCACACTTTAAAAAAAATCCTGTATTTGGAAAATGCAACGGCTATATTTATGATTCTGTTCTTACAAATGATTTTAAATTGTCTATCAAAGATCCAAATAACTTCTACTTATATGACACATGAAAATAAAATATATAAAATACACGCTATAAAAAAGGAAGAAAGTAAGCCAGTTTTTGAGAGTTAGCTTGTAGAAAATCTTTCACCGTATTTTTTTGACCCTCTGGATTCATCGGAATTCAATATTTTTCATATTCATTGTAATAATTTAGAACTGCATATTAATAGAGTAACTCATTCCTCGGAGGATATTTCTAATAAAGTAGTAGTAATTAATATTCAATCGGAAAATAATATAATATTCCTTATTCCTTTTATTCATTAATTCCCACCTGTATTTATTAAATACTTACTATATTCCCTGTAACCCCGCATTGATTTTGGGATTGCTTTTATTACATTTATTAAATCATTAAATAGATGTCTTCACCAAAAAAGTTTGCTTATGTTAAAGCCAGCACTTCCAAAAGGGACAGAGAAGAAAAATATGAAACCAGTGCTGCCCCAGAAAAAAGTAAATATTACATAAAAGCCAATAATACCATAAAAAAATAATTTTATTTCTAGGAAAAAAACGGTGTAATTGCAGCCAAAATATATTTAACCAAATAGAAAAAATGCGAGAATAAAATTGCGAAATGTTTGCTAAATTAATAGCGGAAATAATAACGCTTCGCAAAGAAGTGAGGGGTATCCCTAACACCGGATTGTCAAAAAATATTTTAGATGAAGAACAGTTACCATTCCAAACATTGGAGGAACTGGAAACGTTTGAAAAAAAAAATTTCGGAAAATACCGATAAATTTAATGAATTAGTAAGTGTTTTACAACTATTTCAAGAAAGCTGATAATATAACATTTTTATTGTAGCAAGCCGCATTTCATACTCGTGGGGTATCTGATCCCACGAAATTTACTAAGCGTAATTTACAATGGATTTCCAGAGATGAAATAGCCAGGCAATTTAACTGGTTGGGGGTCAACCAGAAAAAATGCGCAAGAAATTTAAGAATCATTGCGGCAATGAAAAGTATAGCATAGATTTTTAAATTGTTTTGAAGATATACAACGTTTCTTATTGTGTAGATGGATTTCACGCAACATTCCCCGGAACATCAGAGGAGTACTTCGAGAAAGTGGCGATGAAACATTTTCAGTATGCCAATGACCGGCTCAACGAAAAAAGGAAGATGTGCAGAAATGAAAAATAAGAAACAATAAAAAAACCAAGAAGTAATTACAATATATACATATTATTTCAATTTAATAAATCTCGTTTTTTCAGAAGCCCAACAATAAATATGTGCGGGCCTGCCAAATCTAAATATTAAGTCTTGTCTAAATACTTAGTTTTTCCCTACGCAACGAATGTGATTATTTTAAAGAATTTAGTTTTTCAATTTTTATTTATAATTTTACAAATATAAGTTAACGGAGTTAACGCGAAAATTTTGAACAAAGGAAATAAGACCGCTGACTAGGTGTCTGGGAAGACACCTGCCGCTCCAATATGCGCATCCGCTCCACAGGTG
Organism: Thereva unica; assembly: GCA_949987705.1. NCBI lineage: Eukaryota > Metazoa > Arthropoda > Insecta > Diptera > Therevidae > Thereva > Thereva unica. The sequence goes on along the minus strand of OX465284.1, from coordinate 31,633,825 downwards.
GGAACCATAGTGTCAGCATATTTAGCATTACGCACCTAGGCTAATTATCTTATAAGAATACTTCTAAGTTTAGTCTTAGCCGAAGCCTTCAATTAAACAGTTTGTCTCAATAAAATTATTTCCATTTTAATTTGGTGTTTATTTTTTTTAATAAATTTACCTTGAATAAATTTAACTTATATAAGTAATTTTTTTTCCACAATGAATGTGATTTTTTTTAATAAAGTTTTTTTCAATTTATATTTATAGAATTTTGTATTCTTAAAGTAAGATAATAATAAAAATTAAATTTCGTATAAATATTTCAATGAAAGTTTTAAAAATTTAGGGTTTTGGTTTAATTTATCCTGTGGGCAAGTCAATATTGTTGTAGAATTGAAAGTAAAATATATATTGTGTAATATGTATTTATATTTAGCAAATCAATATTATAACACAGCACTAATAATTTAATCCTGGAAAGGGCCGTGGCTGCTTCCCGTTTTCGTGTTTCGTCGGTTCATGTTGCTAGATTAACAATTCACTGTAACACTGCTTTATAAACGATGCACGGTGTTTCACTTGTAAGTATAACGTTTGTAGCATTACTGAGTTGAATCGTCTTAATTGGGTTGATAATTTGCAAATCGTCGTAAATGTCACTCATTACAATTACCGCGTCTATTACGAACTTTTAAAGAGCAGCCAGCAGTTCAATGTCATATCATTAGTCTCAGGAAATTTTCTATATCCTATGTTGAGGAGAATATAGTACAGAATTCTGAGTTTTCCGATTGCGCTCTCGTATTTTGTTTTAAATGACGTTTTTAAATCTGTCCCCAAATGAGCGATCATTTTAGACGTGCATTAATTTCATCGGCTCGTACATTTATCAGGACAACTGGCAACGTTTGCCCGAAATCTATGATAATAAATCTGTAGTTAATCCCCAAAATTATTGGTTTTCACTTCTTAATCTGAAATTTGTTGCAAATATTTTTTAGTTTCTGCTTTTTATTATATGTCTTCCGCTATTTTGTAGCGACCACCATATTATATTTAAAATGACGTCACACAGCTTACTGTAATATATCGTCATGCACTTTCATACATACAGCTGGAGCTAATATACAAGGTATACAAATTGCCTAAAACATACTGAATCTTCCAGTGAAAGTATCCTACCAATCGAGATTTCTGAGATTAGCCCGGTCAACAGAGGGCCAGAAATTTACTAAATTGGAGGTTTCAGGAGATTTCATAAATTGCTAAAGCTTGCCAAGGTAAGCTATTGCGAAAGTGACCTGAAAAATATACGACTTACTTCTATATTCAGTGTTTATAAACGGCAAAATTACAATATGCAACATTAAAACCATTGAAAATTTAAAATTCCAAATTAAAGGCAAAAACGATATGAAATTTAATATTAACAAACAACCAAAGAAAATTTATAAAAACCCTCGAAATGAAAACAAAAAAAACGAATAGACATTAAATTAAAAAACGATTTTTTGCAGGGTAGAGTGTTGGGTGATACGAAACAACGTACACTTTCAAAAAATACACGGAGAAAAACTTGATGCTAGCTATTCTGCAGCTACTGAATGGTAAAACGTCATAAAAGATGTGATGAAAACCTATGATATTAAAAAGATTTATAATGCGGATGAGTTCAGTTTATTTTATAAAGCTCTTCCATCTAGAACATGTTTTAAAGGTAAAAATGGGAAAAGTCTTAAGAGAGGTCAAAGAAATGGATTTAATTTTCCCATTTTCGAGGAACGAAATATATCGGAAATTTCTAAACAGGTGTTATCCAATGAAAACGTCAAAGCGTTCCAAAGTGCCACAGTAAGTTAACTGCTTTATCGATACAATGTATCGGCTTTGTAGTGTTTGCTTTGTATTTTGTTTGCATTTAAACCGCATCAATACAATTTATGATTCATTTTGGAAGTCAGAAATGAACGAAGAAGATATTATTTTGGAAATCGGTCAAGCTAATAGAAATGTAACAGTTGATAATTTTGTAGTGGAGGAACAAGACATGCAGAAAATTCAGTAGCAGTAGCAAATCTTCGGCTCCTAGAGGGCCTACTTCTGGCGAATGCTCTGACATCAAACCCTGTCATGTGCTGAGACTGAAGAAAGACATCTCTGACGTTTTTCTCGTTGGTCACGATAAAGTCATGGATCGTCTTAACTCCTTCTCCAGTAACTTCTTGCATTTTCAAATGTTAGCCGATGACGTCCAGTCTATTAATGTCCGGCTTGACACGCTGTCTGACACCCTGGACTATGCTGTGACCAATACGGGTGTGGCGGTAATACGAGCAATGGCTTATCCATGGAATATACAAATCCATGGGAAGCATCATTGTAATGAGCCGTTGACCTTCTCATTACTCTCCAATATTAACCTTCAAATTATTCCCATCAAAAAACCCGACATAAGTAGCTTGGGTTATATTTGCATTTCCATACCTTATTGTGGCAATAATATCCACCATTCAATCGCCCTAAAAGTTAGCAGTAGACATAACAAAATGCTACAATTACTTGCAACTTGAGATGCATTTTCCGTTAATGCTCATAATCTCTGCCAAAAACGTTGCAGCCCCAAGGAACGTTGAAATTCCTGGTTGATAAAGTCGAATGCGATTGCTTGCAACTCGAGATGCATTTTCCGCCAACGCTCAATATAATTCCACTAGCCCAAAATGCTAATTAAACATTTTCGCCAGAATCTCTGGTCATAATCCAAAATGCCAATTTGGCAAGAAGGCTGCAAGTATTTCGCGCAGTTTTTACCTCACATACACCCCCCAAAAGACGCCAAACTCCCGCGTCTTAAGCGCATGTGCAACAAACTGCAAGCATGCACATGCGAATTTAAAAATAAAAAATATCCTCGTGTTGCATTCTTTGTTTCCGCTGCGACCACCTTTTAGCAACCAATGCCACCTTAAGAGAACCTTCAGTTGTAGCTGACTTCAGAGAAAAATGCTGCGAGTGAGATAAATGGGGGAATCCCCAAATAAAATAACAAACGATTTTTCATCAGACATTTTTGCCATTGTCACGCGATCTCTATTATGGTAAAGACCTGTCTTCGGGAATATTCTCGGACGCGGATAATTCCGCTTTCATTTCAAGTAATGTTTTTGTGTATTCGGATTTAATATTTATAAATAAGTTTCGTTAGTTTGAATAAATAGTTTTATTTATTGTTATTAAGATTTATCGTGCAATATCCATAGACGCTAAACCGCATATTAGTTTAAATTAGTTTCAATTCAAATTTGAAACTAATTTCACAGGAAAAACATTTTTTTTTCATCGCCTACGTTATCGCTTCGGTCTACAGTAAAACCCGGATTAATACAAATCGCATTATTGCACGAACTTGTTTATTGCACCTAATCTCTAGGCACCAAAATATTTTTATACGTGTGATGGGAGCCGGTCTACGTACGATAGTCTTGAATTGTTCAAAGAGGAAACCAAAAATAACTCTCGGAGGTTACAAACCAGGAAGTCTCACTGGTAAAAAGATCGATAAGCTCAGTCAATATTATGGAAATGCAGTCCGAAAGTATGCTCCAGACACAGCTGCAATGCAGAAAGCTGTTTTGGCGACGTTGTACCACTGTGCATCCACTGATAAGAAACCAAATCATGGGAATTGTCCTGCAGATCCGGAATCTTGGTGTTTTTATCAACGAGCTTTAGCCAGGAACGTAAAACCTGGTCCCCATTCTGACAATCTCCACCATCCTCTCAATGACACTGTGGTGAAGTACATCACACCATTGTATGAAAAGTTATCTGGTTTAGATTTATTAGATAGGTGTTCTCGAGCTGCTACACAGAACGCAAATGAGAGCATACACAGTCGATTCTGGGCAAAATGTCCAAAAATCAGATTCGCTTCTAAGAAAACTGAAGAAATTGCTGTTGCAGATTCTATTTGCGAATATAATTCTGGAATTTGCAACACGGTATCACAGAAATGGACAAGCTTAGGTTTAGAGGTACCAAACTGTACTACCGTTTTGTCCCAGTCCAGAGATGCTCGCAGAGAGAAAAAACTACTGAATAATGATAAGAAAACTAAACAGCTGGCTCGACAGGTCAAACGAACAGCGATGACACAAATGGAAGAAGAGTATAAAGACAAAGAAGGTTGCACATACGGTGCAGGTAAATTTTGAGAACGTTAACTTCGTCTCAAGGTCAAAAAGCTGCAAGATGACGAAACAATTTTTTGCGAAACATTTTTTTTTTTTTTCGAAAAATATTTAATTTTAATAAAATATTGTATATAAAACATGTCAATTATTATTATTTTCCTGAAGTATCATGTTTACATTACGTTTAATTCAATTTCAAACGTTTGAAACGAAAATCTAAGTGTCACCGACTCACAAAAAATCTATCTTCTCTCACAATTTTCAATATTTCTTTTGGAAAATTTGTTTATAAACATTTTTTTATATACTCTCAAAAATATCGAGGGCGTTTTTAAAAATTTTGATTTTTGGCGGGGGTGGAAAAATTATCTCCGGGGGTGGGGGTGGTAGGGGGGTGGTGTTTTGTCAGGATGTTTCTTATGCCCCCCTCATCCTACCTGCAAAATTTCAGCCTTTTCTGTCGAGCCGTTCTTGATGCTATTTTTTCACCTAAGTCTCCCCTTAAATGAAACCAAAAGTCGCAAAAAAGAATCCGTCAAAAAAGAGGCGTCTTTAACTTTCCAACAAAAGCTAGAAATTTTAAAAAAATTAGACAGTGGAGTTTTTTGAAAGGAATTAAGTGTTGAATACCACTGCGATATTTCCACTATTTCTAGAATAGTAGTCGTACAGTCTAATATAAGAAGCTTTGCAAAGGACTATGACAAGGAAGCGACAGAGAAAAGGACCATATGAAGATATTGATAGGGATGCGTTAGTTTGGTTTGAACAGATGCCAGCAAAAAATGCTATACTGTAGGGATGAGAGAATACAAACACACACACACAAGCGCAACCAGTCGTAAAACCAGCAGCAGCATAAGAGTCAGTCGTAGAAGCAGTGGCCGTGGACGTGGTTGAACTTAATCCGATTGCGCGACTAGTAATTTATCAATCTGTAGTACCTAGTAATTAATCTGAATTTATATGTTGTACTTTGAATTCCAAAATAGTAATCTTATAGTTTCTTATTATTGTTGAATTAAATTTCTTACTGAATTACTTCCGTTTTTACCATAATTTAGTAAGTTGGGATTTCCAAATCCCACATTTGAGCCCCCAAGATCCGATCTTTCACCGATCCGAGTGAAAGAAACAAGGAATAGAGACAAAAGAGAATCACGTTAAAAGTGAAGTTACCTGAAAAACATAAAAGCATAAAACATTAAAATCCAGTGAACTTGGTTTAATAATTTAACAGTGATCTCAGTTTTAAAACGCAAATTATCCCGAAATCCAGTTTTCTTTGAATTCGTATACCGTTAACTTCCAATTCGTATACCGTTAAATTCCAAGTGCAAGCGACGATATAAATCGAAATACAGTAGTGAGTAACACGAATCGGACGTCTCGTGCACAGTTGCGGTCGAAAAAACAGGACACTTTACTGCAGGAACGGTATCACCATCAGCGGCGAAAACAAAAGCTGTAATGAAATTGCCAGTACCATCCACACCAAAGCAGCTACAAAGTTTTCTAGGTTTAGCTATCTACTTTAGGAAATTCATACTAAATTTTGCAATACGAGCACGGTCATTAACCGATTTACTTCGCAAAACGCTAAAGTTTAGCATGGGAGAGGAACAATTGGCTGCAATTACAGATTTGAAAAATGCGCTGACTACGAAACCTGTGCTTAAAATTTTTAAATACGGTGCTCACACAGAACTTCATACCGACGCATCCAGAGAAGGATACGGAGCAGTGCGATTACAAAAAGACTCAGAGGATAACTCGCTCCATCCGACGTATTATATGAGTAAAAGAACATCAGACGCCGAAAAAAATTATACCAGTTACGAGTTGGAGGTCCTAGCTATTGTGCAAGCTCTAAAAAAATTTCGAGTATATCTGATAGGGCAAGAGTTTAAGCTTGTCACCGACTGTAGTGCATTCGAATGCACAATGAGAAAAAGGGACCTCGCTTCTAGAGTTGCAAGATGGGCTTTTCTTTTAGAAGAATTCAATTATAAAATTGAACATAGGTCTGGCAGTAAGATGAAGCACGTTGATGCACTTAGCCGAAACCCAATAGTAATTTGCGTTAACAGTGATAGCAATTTCTTGAAACGACTTAAGGATACCCAAGAGAAGGACGATAGATTACGCGCCATCATCGAAATTTTAAAAAAGGAACCATACAACGACTACCTAATGAACAATGGAATACTGTGCAAAAACGTAAACAACAATCTTCTTTTCGTCGTTCCGGATATTATGACAAGGAGTACCATTAAAGAAATCCATGCTAAGGGCCACTTCCATTTCAAAAAAATGAAAGACATCATCGGAAAGGATTTCTACATCCCAGGGTTGCAGCAAAAAATTGGAAGACATATTGCTGGTTGCATCAAGTGCATACTAGCAGAAAGGCAAAAAGGGAAACAAGAATTGCTTCTACATCCGATTCCGAAGGGTGATTTACGCTACAAACTTTCGATATCGACCACCTTGGACCGATGCAAGTCACCAAGAAAAGCTACAAGTACATCCTTGCTGTAGTAGATGCCTTTACAAAGTATTGTTGGCTTTTCACGACTAAGACTTTAAACTCGGAGGAAGTCGTGCAGAAATTAGAAGTGATAGCCGAAACATTTGGTTATCCTGAACGAATAATTATCGATCGAGGAGGAGCTTTCATCTCAAATAATTTTCAAGATTATTGTAAAAGTAATGATATCAACTTATATTTTATAACCGTAGGTACTCCACGAGGCAACGGACAGGTTGAACGACTGCATTCCACAGTTATAGAAGCATTAGCAAAACTTTCGATGGACGACGCAGAAAAATGGTACCTCTACTTTAAGCCATTGCAGCAAATCTTAAACTCTACGTATCAACTAGCTACGAAAACAACTCCGTTTAAATTATTGGTAGGAATCGACATGAAAGCAAAAAATGACGTTCGTATGGTAGAAATCATTCAAGAAGAGTATATGAAACAATTCGAAGACACGCGAAGGATGCAGAGAGAAGAAGCGCGAAGAGAAATTGAACAAATTCAGGAGGAGAATCGTAAGCACTACAATAAAAAACGAAAAGAAGCAAGGAAATATGACACCGGAGATCTCGTCGCAATCGAGAGGACACAATTCGGTACAGGTCTTAAGATACGTCCTAAGTTCCTTGGACCGTATAAGGTGATTAACGTTAAGGGCTACGACCGGCACAAGCTGCAAAAGGAAGGTGATCACGAAGGACCGAATGTAACAGACAGCAGCGCCGACAAGATGAAATTCTGGGTAGCAGATGAAATGGATGATAGCGACGATCCTGAAGATGATGTTCATCTGGGGCAGATGAACGAGTAGGATGGCCGGATGTAGGGATGAGGGAAACAAACACACACACACAAGCGCAACTAGTCGTAAAACCAGCACCAGAATAAGAGTCAGTCGTAGAAGCAGTGGCCGTGAACGTGGTTGAACTTTATCCGATTGCGCGACTAATAATTTATCAATCTGTAGTACCTAGTAATTAATCTGAATTTATATATTGTACTTTGAATTCCAAAATAGCAATCTTATAGTTTCTTATTATCCGTTTTTACCATAATTTAGTAAGTTGGGATTTCCAAATCCCACATACATAGTATCTGGTCGGATGTTACGAGAGCAAGCAACAAAATTTGCTGTAAGGGTGGGACTAAGCAATTTTGAGCCCACTAACGGATGGTAAGAGTGTTGGGTGATACGAAACAACGTACACTTTCAAAAAATACACGGAGAAAAACTTGATGCTAGCTATTCTGCAGCTACTGAATGGTAAAACGTCATAAAAGATGTGATGAAAACCTATGATATTAAAAAGATTTATAATGCGGATGAGTTCAGTTTATTTTATAAAGCTCTTCCATCTAGAACATGTAAAAAAAGTCGACGTTATGGGAAAAATCTTAAGAGAGATTTATTTTAGAGGGATTTAACTTTTCCATTTTCGAGGAACGAAATATATCGGAAATTTCTAAACAGAAGTTATCCAATGTAAAGCGTCAAAACTAGAGAAAATGAAGGATTACAGGAAAATTTTGAAGTTTTGTTAGAGGTGCCAATTCCTGATGATGAATTTAATAATTACGTTAATTGCAATGATGATGTGGAGTTTTACGGAGAAATGGGCGAAGAAGATATTCTTTTGAAAATCCGTTAAGCTAATAGAAATGTTACAGTTGATAATTCTGTAGTGGAGGAACAAGACGTGCAGGAAATTCAGTAGCAGTAGCAAATCTTTGGCTCCTAGAGGGCCTACTTGTGGCGAATGCTCTGACATCAAACCCTGTCATGTGCTGAGATTGAAGAAAGACATCTCTGACGTTTTTCTCGTTGGTCACGAAAAAGTCATGGATCGTCTTAACTCTTTCTCCAGTAACATCTTGCATTTTCAAATGTTAGCCGATGACGTCTAGTCTATTAATGTCCGGCTTGACACGCTGTCTGACACCCTGGACTATGCTGTGACCAATACGGGTGTGGCGGTAATACGAGCAATGGCTTATCCATGGAATATACAAATCCATGGGAAGCATCATTGTAATGAGCCGTTGACCTTCTCATTACTCTCCAATATTAACCTTCAAATTATTCCGATCAAAAAACCCGACATATAAGTAGCTTGGGTTATATTTGCATTTCCATACCTAATTGTGGCAATAATATCCACCATTCAATCGCCCTAAAAGTTAGCAGTAGACATAACAAAATGCTACAATTACTTGCAACTTGAGATGCATTTTCCGTTAATGCTCATAATCTCTGCCAAAAACGTTACAGCCCCAAGGAACGTTGAAATTCCTGGTTGATAAAGTCGAATGCGATTGCTTGCAACTCGAGATGCATTTTCCGCCAACGCTCAATACCACATAATTCCACTAGCCCAAAATGCTAATTAAACATTTTCGCCAGAATCTCTGGTCATAATCCAAAATGCCAATTCGGCAAAAAGGCTGCAAGTATTTCGCGCAGTTTTTACCTCACATACACCCCCCCAAAAGACGTCAAACTCCCGCGTCTTAAGCGCATGTGCAGCAAACTGCAAGCATGCACATGCGAATTTGAGTTTTTCTCCCCACCTTTTGGTGATGGCGATTTTTTTTTCTGTTGCGTTGGAGCAACAATGGCTCAACCCTTTAAAAACAAGGGTGAGGCATCCTAATGGCGCAGTCGGAGAAGTATATTTTAATCAAGAAGTACGGTCATTAAAAATTTTAATTGTGCGGTTATTTTTGTGAATACTTGTAATTGCGGTCGACGGATTAAATTTTGTGTTTGTGCATCTACCACAATAAGTAATAATAAAGGCAAAAGGCCAATATTAGTTGCCTTTCTAAACTAAAACATCTATCAAGTGTTTATTATTGTATTAATTTTCCATAGAATTAAAAGGTTCAAGGTATTGATTCAACCTTTTTTGTAAAAGATGTAAAGGCAAAAGGCCGATGTTAGTTTTTCTAAATTAAACTTTGACAAAACATCTATCAAGTATTTATTATCCATTTTCCATATATGTAAAGGATTTATGGTGTTGAACGTATACAGTGCCGTGTCCAACTTTTTGCTAGCATACAAGAAGGAGAGATCTCTTCGTGTTTGAAGTTGTTGGAATAAATCTCCAGCGGGGAAATAATATTGTAGTAGGAATTTTGAAAAGAAAATAAAGAACTATAAAAAAGCAAAATAAAATAATCTGGCAACAGCCAAAATAAACTAAAAAGTATTTAGAAATAATAAAGCAATAAATTGGCAACCAAGCATCAATATAAAAACCCAGAATTAACTTAGATTATATGATCCATCCCTGTGTACATAGAAAAGCAGACGAAGTCATGTAAAAGAGTAATGTTGTGTTGTTGTTGGTTCACGGGAAAATATAATAAAAATGAGTTCGAAGGAGCGAGAGAAAAAGAATAGAAAAACAACGCAACAATATTCTTGGAAATTAACGGGATTTTTGTAGTTTGAATTTATATATTAAAGGACGGTTGCTATGTAAAAAGACTCGAGAGATTTGAAAATAATTTTAGCGTCAGTCTTGGACGGAATTTAAACTTGGACGGTAGTGCGGAGTTTGGATGAGTATTTTTGCGGATATCGGAAGTTCTTAGTTTTGGTCGGAATAAAGATTAGATATAGGAAAAATCGGGATAAACTGATGGTTGTCTTAAAGTGATAAAATAAAAGAATTTATATAGATAATCAAAAGGTGTTTGATTAAGTAGTTGGAATATTAGTGTTTCAGCGTTCCTAGGTGCATCCTGACAAGACATCGAGGGATCTGAAGGAGTCAGTGGGAGTAGTGTGAAACGAAGAGGTAACACGTAACACCCCCACCCCCCTACAATTTTTCAGAAGTGGGATTACCTGCAACAAGTGAATTACCTGGAAAAGTGGATAATCTGACAGGTGAAAAAAAGGAAAATCGAATATTGTGGAAGGAGAATTTGGACTAACATTGTGGAAGGAGAATTTGGACTAATATTGTGGAAGGAGAATTTGGACTAATATTGTGGAAGGAGAATTTGGACTAATATTGTGGAAAGACAGCTTGGATTAATATTGTGGAAAGACAGTTTGAATTAATATAGTGGACAGACAATTTGAAATAATATTGTGGAAAGGAACCGAGTGGCGGAAAAGCGTTGGAGGTTAAGATTAGTCACACAAGCCAGAATGGAGAGGACACGTGCCTACGACAATTGGACAGCGCGGGCTTTGAGGAAGGAGTTAAAGCGGCTGAATTTGAGCGTCGAAGGGAGAAAAACTGAATTGGTGAAGCGTCTGGAGGAGGCACAGAGGCAAGCGGTACATACAGCTGACAACACAGCGGTAGGGGCAGATGACTTGATTTCTACAATTGGGGAAGGAGAAAATGACGTCGCTGGAGCAGCAGAGATTAGTTCGGGACTTAGCGAGCTACAATTGGTTAGGAGAGAGAGAGACGTGTTGGCCAGAGAAAAAGTATTATTGGAAAAGGAATTAGAATTTGAGCGAAGACAAAAGGAAAAGTCAGGCGCCATAACAGACCATCAGTTGTCTTTCATTAAGGGACTTATTCCCATTTTTAGCGGACGATCAACCGATTTTGAGAACTGGAGACTGCAGTTAGAAACAATTGAGGAGACCTACGAAATCACAGAGGAATTAATGAAAGTGATTATAATAAACAGTTTGAGGGATCGAGCCCTAAGTTGGCTGAGATCGAAACCGGAGCACGTGAAGATGTCATCTAAAGAAATTAAGGAGAAGTTAAGGAGGTTGTTTGGGAGCGCGGCAAACAAAATAAGTCAACGAAGAGAGTTTGAAGCGAGACGTTGGAGAGTCAACGAGGAGTTCCTGGACTATTTCTACGACAAGTTGGAGTTGGCGAATAAGTTAGGAGTTTCGGAAGAAGAGACGTTGGAATACATGGTGGATGGAATTAATGATTCCACTATAAGGAACCAAGCAAGGATGGAACGGTTCGAGACATTGGAGGAATTTGTGGAAGTGATGAACTCGCTCACGGTGCGACAACCAAATAGAGAACTTGTGGAACGACGAGAGCCGCCGAGAAGAAGAGAACCGCCGAGAAAGAGGGAGCCGCCAAGAGGAAGAGAAACGAGGCTGGATACGTGCTACAATTGTGGGAAAAGCGGCCATTGGATATCGCAGTGCAGAGAAAAGAGAAGAGATTGGGGAAGTTGTTTCATTTGTGGAGATAGGAGTCATAAGACTGGAGATTGTCCTAACAAGAACCCACCAGTGAAGAAGATTGAGAAGGATTATAAAGTTTGGGTGAAGTTTCCGCACCAGAGCATCAGCATAGCAGGGGTTCTGGATTCTGGATCTCCAGTATCCCTAATGAGAAGTTCGTCAGCAGACAATTTTGTGGTGACCTCTTACAAAGGAATTACGGGATATACGGGCGTCAATAAATCGCCAATAGACATAATTGGAGCGGTAGAGGGAAATGAAATTATTGTCAGCAAACAAAGGATACTTCAGGATTTTGTTGTTGTGGCCGATCGGACGATGGATGACGAGATATTGCTGGGACGAGATTTCATCAACAACCCAAGAATAAGAGTTTATTTTGAAAATGGAAAGGCGTTCATTGGACGAAAAGGAGAAGATATTATTGACATAGTGTGCAATCGCAACTCAGGAAGTTCGGACGAAGGAGGTCATATTGAGGAAGAGTTTGAGGTAGGGAGCTTTGATATCATCAAGAATATAAATCCGCTAGCACCGACGTATATAAGGGGGGGGTTTCGGGGGTCCGGACCCCCCCCCATTGAAGCCCCCGCACTAATAAATTTTTAGCTATGCGATGTGTGATTTTTAATATATAAATACAAAATTATTAAAATGTTTTTGAAGTTTCAATACAGTTTAAATGAATTTGAATTTCTGTCAGTTTCATGAAATTAATTTTTTATATTAATCTAACTATTCAAAAATAATTTTTTTCGGAACGTTTTCCACTTTTGCAAAACTCAAATTCAAAGACTCTCCCACGCGGCTATGCCATTGGAGAATGGCCACGTAGTACGTTGGCCTACCACCAATCTTAGCGAGCGACAATTGACAGTTGCTCCGACATTTTCGATCCAGTGCTGTGTGAATTCAATCTGAACGAAACGTCTCGCGGTTAAAACCATATTATGAAGCGAAAAAGTCGGCAAACTCTTTTGGATTTTTTCCCTAAAAAGGACAAACCTAATGAACACAAATCGAAAGCCAATGACATGTCTCCGACTGATGCAGAGTCCTTTGATGAAAAGTTAGCAGAAGCGGGCCCGTCCTCTATAATTAACAATGACGCGAACAACGGTAAGTAGCTCATTTGCGTTGCGTTGCACAAAAAATTACCCCAGTAGCTAGAGCAATGGAAAGCTTTCAAAATGGAAAGCTTTGAAAATTCTCTCATATCTCAACATAAGTTTTTGCCCATGGTACAAATATTACAAGGCATGCTCTTACGGAGAGCTTTTATGGTGTGACGTCACTGTAAATTTTTTCCTTTTTATCTTTTTTTTCAGCCACAATAAATTTGTCGCTGGCTACGCTTAAAGATTTTGATATTGGAAGATATATCTGCTGTCCTCCAAGCAATGACGAAGAAAAGCTGAAAGCATTAACAGAACCTTGGACCCCATCGGATACTTTTAAGTTCCCAGTTACTGGCAATAGGAACCTGTCTTTCCAACTTCACTGGACTAAGAAGCATTCTTGGCTTGTTTATTCAAATGTTCTGCAGGGAGCACTTTGCAAAATATGTGTTTTACTTGGTAAAATACAAGGTGGTCGTGGTCATCAAGAACTTGGAGTCCTTGTTAGTAAGCCGTTTACCAACTGGAAGAAAGCTTTAGCGTCCTTTGACCATCATGCAAATAAAGAGTACCATAAATTCGCTGTCGAGCAGGCAGCAAATTTTGTAAGGGTCGCAGAAGGCAAAGCGCCTGATGTTTCAGAATCCATCAATGTCGAAAACAATAAAATAGCTGCTGATAACAGAAGAAGATTGAAAGCTATTGTAGAGACAGTTATTCTGTGTGGAAGACAAGAAATGGCCTTAAGAGGAAACCGCGATTCGGGAGAAATTGGAATACACGAACCCGCACACAATGATGGTAATTTCCGAGCACTTCTTCGTTTTCGTGCTAAATCTGGTGATGAAACATTGAAGAGCCATTTACTCACACAAAACATCCATAGTAGAGCCATGTACACCTCACCGGTCATCCAGAATGAAGTGATTGGACTATGCGGTAATGCAATTCAAGCGCAACTACTTGAAAGAGTCAAAGCTGCAGGGTTCTTTACTGTACTAGCTGATGAAACCCAAGACATATCACGGCGAGAACAACTAGCTTTATGTTTGCGATACGTGGACTGCTCATCTGGAACATCGGTCATCCGTGAGGATTTTCTTGAATTCATCTATGTAGAAGATGTTTCAGCTCAAGCATTGGCAACAACTATTTTAACACATCTGTCATCGTATAACTTAGATATGGATAAGTTGATTGGACAAGGGTATGATGGCGCTGCAGTGATGAGCGGCCGATTACGAGGTGTGAGAACAATAATCGCTGAGCAATATCCGAAGGCGCAATTCGTACACTGTGTAGCTCACGTTCTTAACTTAGTTCTAGCACATTCATGTCAGATACCTATGATACGGAACTGTATCGGAACCATAAAAAGTGTAATCAACTTTTTCCGACAATCTCCACTTCGAGACAACCTTTTGAGGAAAACTGCGGATGAAACTGACTCATCACACTCAACACTTATCTCCCTTTGTGAGACGCGGTGGACAGAAAAGCATGCGGCTGTGGAAAGATTTGCAGAAATGTTTCCCGTAGTACGTGCAACACTTGAGGCACTCCAAAACGCTGCTAATAGGGATGTTGCAGCTCAAGCGTATCAACTGCAAACCGCTATGGAAAATAGTCAGTTTATCGTGTCGCTAGTTATACTGAGGAAAGTGTTTTCGTATACAACAAACTTAAACAAAGCGCTACAGAAGGTCAATGCCGATTTGTCCAACACTTGCAGTTACGTGAAGACAGTAAAGACAACTTTACAAAATCTAAGGACTGAATCGCAGTTTTCGACTCTCTTCGAAGAAGCAAAGCAGATGTCTTCAAGCGATATATTTGTTCCGAGAACGACTGGAAGGCAAACTCAACGCAGTAATGTACCAGGAGAAACTGCAGAAATATATTATCGCCGCAACGTATTTTACCCTTTTCTTGAGCATGTGATTACAGAACTCGCTGCTCGCTTTGATCCACATGAAACAACAATCAAAGGGATTCAAATGCTTCTGCCTAACAGGACCAATAATAACTCCGAAACAAAAGAAGCCCTCAAAAAGATAGCACAAACATTTCTTGGTGAAAATGAAGGCATGAATTATCCGACGGAATATGAAATATGGCACAATCACTGGACATATGAATCTCAAAAACCTGCCACTGCAATAGAAGCTGTCGATCAGTGCGATGAACAGTTTTTTCCTTTGACGAAGAAGCTCCTTATGATTTTAGCTACACTTCCAGTGTCCACAGCCACCCCTGAAAGATGTTTCTCTACTCTGAAGAGGTTAAAAAATTACCTTAGAAATAAAACAGGAGATGAAAGACTGACTGGTCTTGCTCTAATGAGTACTCATCGTGATCTGGCAATGCAAATAGATTCCGACGAAATTATAGACAAGTTAGCAATAAGACGTAAAAAATTGAATTTAGTAATGTAAATTGAAGTTCTTATTTTGATTACATTAGATTTTAATTTGAAGTCAAACTAAAAGCCAAAGTCAATGCCAAACTTAACTATAATCTTTGATTTGAATATAAAACTGTTCAAGATGTGTTGTTACTTTTGTGTTTCCTTTTTTATTAACAAATACCTCTTCTGACAGCTTCTATGTCTCGTACCAGGTAGATTCTGAAAACATTATGATTTTACCCGAATAAAGTTCAGTGTCGTACCCCCCCCCCCCCCCCCGCCCCCCCTTATGAAAGCCATAGCTACGTCCGTGCCAGTGTCGGACCCCCCCCTTATGAAAGCTATAGCTACGTCCGTGTCCGCTAGAAGAATTAGATATAAGTTTAGAATTAGATAAAAAACAAATGAATAAAATTAAATGCTTGTTTGAAAATTACATTAGTTTTTTGAATGATAGTAGATTAGAATGCTCTTTAGATTTTCAGCTAAAAATAAATTTGAAAAAGGATGAAGTTTTCTCATACAAACCACGACGAGTGTCGTATCAAGAAAAGGGACAATTACAGGAATTGGTTAACGACTTATTGGAAAAGGGGATTATAAGATCAAGTGATTCACCATACAGTAGCCCAGTTGTATTGGTTAAGAAGAAAACTGGTGATATTAGAATGTGCATCGATTATAGGCACTTGAACAAAATAACGGTTAAGGAACATTTTCCAATCCCTATAATAGAAGATTATTTACAGCTTTTACAGGGAAAGAATTACTTCACTAGTTTAGATTTAAAAAGTGCTTTTCATAATGTTAGGGTTGCGGAGGATTCGATAAAATATACCTCATTTGTCACTACGTTTGGACAATACGAGTATTTAAAAATGCCTTTTGGATTGGTCAATGCGCCTTCAGTATTTCAGAGGTACATTGCAAAAATATTTAGGAAGCAATTGGAAGAGGGTAAAGTATTAATTTATTTTGACGATATATTTTTCGGAACAAAGACATTGGAGGAACATTTGGAGTTGTTGGAGGAGGTATTACGGATATTGGCAAAGAATAAGTTAGAACTTAGGTTAGATAAATGTCATGTGGGGAAAACAAAGATTGATTATTTGGGATATGAAGTTGGGCTTGATGGGATAAGACCTAATAAAAATAATTTGAGAACTATTTCGGAATTCCCCATTCCGAAGAACGTTAGGGAAGTACAAAGCTTCATTGGTATGTGCTCATACTTCAGAAAGTTCATTAGAGACTTTTCATTAATAGCCAAACCTTTGTATGATTTGACAAAGAAGGATACTACCTTCTTATTTGAGGAAAATTGTTTGAAAAGCTTTGAGGTACTAAAAGCAAAATTATTGGAACAACCATTGTTGGCAATTTACTCGCCTAAAGACGAGACGGAGCTTCACTGTGATGCGAGCTCCTTGGGATTTGGTGCTATACTTCTTCAGAAGAAGTCAGATGGGAAATTGCATCCCATATTTTATTTTAGCAAACGAACAAACCCGGCAGAGGCCAAATATCATAGTTTTGAGTTGGAAACTTTGGCCATAATTTATGCCCTTAAACGATTTAGAATATACCTGCACGGTATACATTTTAGAATTATGACTGATTGTAATTCTTTGACCATGACTTTAAACAAAAAAGAGATTAACCCTAGAATTGCTAGATGGGCGTTGGAGTTAGAAAATTATGACTACGAAATAGTGCATAGAGAATCAAAAAGGATGAGGCACGTCGATGCCCTTAGTAGAATTCCGAGTATATTGGTATTGGAAGAGAATACGTTAGAACAAACATTAGCGATTCATCAACATCAAGATGAAGTAATAGAGAAAATTAGGCAAACATTGGAGAAAGAAGAGAAAAAGAACTTTGAACTAAAGAACGGCTTAGTTTACAGGAAAACGCAAGGAGGGGAATTGTTGTTTTACGTGCCTAAGGTTTTGTTAGAAAATATAATTAGGACATGTCACGACGAGGTTGGACATGTTGGGGCAGATAAGACAGTCGATATATTCCTTAAAGGCTATTGGTATCCAAACATTAGAGTGGAGGTTAGGAGATATATTGGGAAATGCCTAAAGTGTATTACGTTTCAAGCGGTTGAGGGGAAGAAAGAAGGGGAGTTACACTCAATACCAAAAGGGTGTTGCCCATTTGATACGATCCATATTGATCATTTTGGACCCTTGAAGAGGACAAGGAAGAAAAACAAATTTCTATTTGTAGTTGTCGATGCTTTTACAAGGCATACTAGGTTGTATCCTACGGTTAGTACTAATGCGAGGCAGTCAATAAGAAGTTTGATAGATTATTTTAGATCTTATAGCAGGCCGGTTAGAATTATCTCCGACAGGGGTAGTGCATTTACTTCTAAAGAATTTGGGGAATTTTGTAGGGACAATAATTTGAAACATATTTTGGTCGCAACAGCTTCGCCACAGTCCAATGGCGCTGTAGAAAGGGTAAATCGATCAATTAGGCCGGCATTAGCAAATTTGGTAGACAGAAATAAGGGAATTGATTGGGATGATGCAGTCGTTGAGGTAGAGTTTGCAATAAATAATACTAAGAATCGTTCAATTGGAGTTAGTCCTAGTAAATTGTTGTTTGGGATAGAGCAAAAAGGGAGAATTATTGATTATTTAAAAGAATATTTGTCAGAAGAATTGGGGAAAGGTATTGGTGAGAAATTAGGACGAACAGATCGATTAGAAAATTTGGAAGTAATTAGAAAGCAAGCAGCGAAACGAGATGAGGATACTCAAAAATATAACGAGAAAAGGTATAATTTGAGGCATAGGAATCCATATAAATACAAGATTGGGGATTTGATTATGATAGTGAATATTGATACAACAATAGGGGAAAATAAGAAGCTGATTCCTAAGTATCGGGGCCCGTATCAAGTAATGAAGGTATTAGGAAACGATAGGTATTGGATAGAAGATCCGAAGGGATATCAGAATAGTAGTAAACCTTTTGGGGGCGTGTTTTCTTCGGTTAATATGAAACCGTATCGCGAAGCGACTTAGATGGAATGTTTGACGATTGTCTGGTTTTGTTGAGAAAACGAATAATATGAATTTTGAATTTTAATAATAAAGTATTGAATAATTAGTGATAAAGAGCATTGGTCTACTGTATAAGTCGAGGACGACTTCTGGTCAGGATGGCCGAATTGTAGTAGGAATTTTGAAAAGAAAATAAAGAACTATAAAAAAGCAAAATAAAATAATCTGGCAACAGCCAAAATAAACTAAAAAGTATTTAGAAATAATAAAGCAATAAATTGGCAACCAAGCATCAATGTAAAAACCCAGAATTAACTTAGATTATATGATCCATCCCTGTGTACATAGAAAAGCAGACGAAGTCATGTAAAAGAGTAATGTTGTGTTGTTGTTGGTTCACGGGAAAATATAATAAAAATGAGTTCGAAGGAGCGAGAGAAAAAGAATAGAAAAACAACGCAACAATATTCTTGGAAATTAACGGGATTTTTGTAGTTTGAATTTATATATTAAAGGACGGTTGCTATGTAAAAAGACTCGAGAGATTTGAAAATAATTTTAGCGCCAGTCTTGGACGGAATTTAAACTTGGACGGTAGTGCGGAGTTTGGATGAGTATTTTTGCGGATATCGGAAGTTCTTAGTTTTGGTCGGAATAAAGATTAGATATAGGAAAAATCGGGATAAACCGATGGTTGTCTTAAAGTGATAAAATAAAAGAATTTATATAGATAATCAAAAGGTGTTTGATTAAGTAGTTGGAATATTAGTGTTTCAGCGTTCCTAGGTGCATCCTGACAAGACATCGAGGGATCTGAAGGAGTCAGTGGGAGTAGTGTGAAACGAAGAGGTAACACGTAACACCCCCACCCCCCTACAATATATTAAAAGATAAAGGGCAGGTGACCTTCGAAACCATAAGCACTCCCTTGTCCTAGTGTAGCCCAATACCTAGGCAGGCTACAACAAATTTTGGTGGCAGCGGTGGGATAATTTGCTCTTTCTACGAGCACTACAAAAAAGAAATCCAGTGTCCAGTGATTATGGACAATCCGGCTATGGAGATCCCGTCTACACCCGACACCATTGAAGAGTGTGAAGCAGAGATTCAACGACTAAGAGGACCAGCCGAAGAAGAGGACATAACATCACATTACAGTTATTATATAGCTCTAATGAAAAAGATCATAATATTGACCAAGTAAGTCCGTTTTTTTTCTCTCTCCTTAACTAAATTTCAGTGCTAAATTTTTTTTCCCCCTTTTCAAAATATATCAATATATCAATTCGCTCAGTGTCAAAAACACTACCAAAAACTCGATCAAAAAGTGATTACCGTTGATCGGTATCAAAAATTGCATTATTCGGGTTCACATGAATAAGTCGAAGACTGAGTTGATGTCAAGCTGCCGTCGCTGCTCGTGTTACCGCCCGCGAACAACGCAAAATTCCAAATCGAATCTTTTTGTATAAATAAAAGTATTATATAGAATTTCGGAAGAATTAAATAAGTGCGTTTTATTTACGTGTGTTTTTCCCGGTGGAAGTTATTTTGAAAACGTTAAACGGTACCCTTTCATCATTAATATAAAACGGCACAAATGGTGACCCCGACGGGAAATTAAAACACGTAAAAAATTGCGTGAAGAATTATAAATTCTAATAAAGATCAGATGGGGCGGAGCAACTAATTTATTAGAAATTAGGAGAATTTTTACGGCATCAGCAATAGTGTACGAATCGCTAAAATTCCATCATAAAAAATCAACAACATAAAAATACCAGCAAGGGCTCATCCAACATAGGAATAGGATTACCTCGTACAAAAATACATTCGCCACATGCAGCCAGGAAGGAAGATTAACGCGGATGTAAATTTCCACGTGTAACCTCCAAAAACGTGCAGTAGATGACCGCATAGCTACACAACCGATACAAACGGTATCTCAACCAGGACACGTGAACAACGTTAGCAACGGAAAGCATGAAGACCATAGTGCAACTTAGGTTTAGTTAAGTTTCAAAATTTTAACAAATTTCTATAATCTAAATTAAAAACAATTACTACATCCATGTATTTTAACCTTTTTAGGAACCAATAAATTCCAATGTTAAATGTAATGGGGCATGCATCTCTGGATTGAGCAAAAGAAAAAAATAAGTGAAAATCTTTTTAAAAACAAAAGAAACAAAATCGTGAGTACGTAGATACTGTTGTAAGAATTTAGATTTGGCAAGTCCAAATCTACCAAGCGTTATGTTTCTCTTTGGTTCTATGTACATTGTCCTAGATAGATAAATAGAAACTGTTATGATAAAATGGCGTGATATAGAGAAGCCATCAAAGGAGAGTCGATTGTTAGTTCCCGCCGCGTGCGCACGCGTCTCAAGATTAGTTAGCAATATTAGTTGGTTTCCTGACAAGTACTTTGTGTAATAGATATAATATTAATAAACGTTACAGATAATAAAGTTATGTGAGTTTAAAAGTTAAACAAAAAAGAAAAAAAAACCCCACGACAAAAATCAGAAGTGGGATCAGTACATACAGCCTGGTCAAGACAATAAAATATGCGAAAAGTCGGAGTTTAAACAATTTTAGTGGAATAAACAAGTTTAAGATAATAATTAGTTTCGCAAAAATATTATATAATATTATTGTTCGATCCCAATTTGAAATTGTTTATTCCCAATTTGAAATTGTTTAGTCCCAATTTGAAATTGTTTATTCCCAATTTGAAATTGTTTAGTCCCAATTTGAAACTGTTTACTCCCAATTTGAAACTGTTTAGTCTCAATTTGAAATTTTTTAGTCCCAATTTGAAGTTGAAAAGGTATAGTTGTGCAGTGCAAAGCATATACACTACACACTGTAACAAGTGAATTACATTATGTATGCATGACAAACGATGCCCTGTTGCGTTGGGTTTTTTATCTATGTAAGTAGCCAGCGAAAGAGAACACAAAAGGGGAAGAGAAAAATCAACGTTAGAAAATGTAACATGCGTGGCGGATCACGAAATAGTTCGAGTTTTTGAAAAAAAAAAAAAAACGCGTCGTCAACGGTCGGAAGAGTAAAAGTGCGGAAAATTTGAAAGATATTTAGTTTTGTTTTGAAAATTTCTGTAAAACATTTTGGGTTTTGAAAGATTTTAGTGAATAAAAAGTCAAAATTTAGTAATACAACAAAGGATTACGGTCAAAGTTTTGTGTTTTTCCGGAAATTTAAGTGGGAAAAAATCAAATTTAGCGGAAAAAATAGAGGATTACGGCCACATATTTTGTGTTTTTAGGAAATTTTAGTGAATAAAAAGTCAAATTTAGTGACAAAACAAAGATTACGGTTAAACATTTTGTGTTTTAGAAAATTTTAGTGAATAAAAAGTCAAATTTAGTAATACAACAAAGGATTACGGCAGAATATTAAGCGTTTGTGAAAATTTAGACGGAAGCAAAGATTAATGTCAAATAGTCAGTGGCTCTAGGAGTATTTGATTAAAAGAAAATTTAGTGACAGAACTTAGGAAAAAGTCTTGGAGTGGAGGTTTACTGAAAATTACAGTGAAAATACTTGATGCTCTTGGAAACAGTTTAGTTGAGAGAATACCTGGTTTATCATAGATCTGCAGAGGATAAATACAAGGTTAGTAAAGAGTGACTGCTGATATCTGTAAAAAAGATTTTAGTGAATCAACGAAAATGTCGGAATCAAGCAAGGCCGAGCAAGAAATACGGGCTTACATTAAACCACTTAATACTAAACAATTGCAACAAGAAATTAAGAAACGCAATTTACCGTATTCAGAGTTTAAAATAAGACGCAATCTGTTCGAAATCCTATACAACGAAAAATTTAGGGATAAGTTCCCTGAAATAGATCATGACCTCTCATCGAGTGACAGCGAGGATGATTTAAACGCCACTATAGTATCAAGGGACACTCCACCATCAACGACAGTTAGTACGACACAAACAGCGTCGTCGGAGGAACACTTTAGAAGGGAGATTGAGCTGCTCAAAAGAGAAAAGGCTTGCATTGAATTAATAGTTATTAAACGTTGTGTTGAAAAAATAGTTATTAATAGCTATTAATTCAACAACAACTATACACTTAACAAAAATAAACAAAAAAACAATCACCACAGCTAGCCACCGAAAAGAAAACAAGACGATGCTGTCAAAAATCTGCCGCAGGATGACAACCTTCAAAATCGAAAGGCACCGACCGGCGAGACCCGAAAAATTCACCATGAAGGGGAATATCATCGATAAGAGATGTGGATCAACGACCGATCTACATCAACCACCTACAGCAAATCATCACAATCATTACGAAGAATTTTATGTCAATTAATTTTACCTCGACGGCAAAACACGTGAAATTCGCTTGAAATTAAATTTGTGTCAAAACTGCTGACCGGGATTTTTCTGTGTGATCGTGATGATTTGTTAGCAGGACACTTTTTTAACCGTCGACCGTTACATTCATGTTGTCCGGCTTCTCCGACCGCTAGACATAATCTTTTAATTTAAACCTCCCTTTTAATTACATATAACGATTTAGTGACAGTGAAAGTTCTTGTGTGTCCTAAACTATCTGTAATCAAGAAAAAATAAGTTAAAATAATCAATAAAACTTATTTCTCATCGGCTGCCACAGCTATTAATTTCATTTGGATTTTGAACTCATACCATTAATTGTGTAATCATAATTGTAACATAACATTAATTGTGTCATCATTTCATTTGTTCGACATGTATAAGTGCCAAAGTGATACGTGCCGCGCCGTTAATTCTTCTGCTGACGAAGGCGAATTAATTGCTTGCAACGGAATCTGTGATAATTATTTCCATACATCTTGTATTGGGCTTTCCTCTACTGCTGCAAGATATTTAAACGAATTTAAAAAATCTTTTAAATTCTTCTGTGCCGACTGCAAGTCAATATACCTGACACATGTATTATTAGCAATAAAGACTAATAATAATAATCTAATTAGCTTGTCTGAGACGGTTAATGAAATGAAAGAAGACTTAGAAACTTGTAAGGCCAAAGCCCATAGCTCCGAAAAGAACACACAGCTCGTACTACAAAATATTGATGAGCTTACGGGCTCCGTTGATCGCACAGAAGATAATTACCAGAGCTACATCAGAAATTACGAGGTAATCAAGTCGAAACTTGACAATCTATCGAAGCCTAGCGATAATATTGTCAACGAATTATCCAATTTCATCAAGTTTGAGCTTAACACCATCAATTCAAGCTTAAAAAAAATTAAGCTCACCTCGGATAGTGGCTGCCAAAATGACGAAACTGATTCATCTAATTTCAAAAGCCACCGAATGTTTCGAAAAATTCTCTCTCCTTGACGACAAGATATGGGAACTTAAGGATGACCTGAGAAAACATTTTAATCTTTTGGAAACCGAGCTGTCCTATCTTGGATCACTTAATAATGTCGACAATAGAAAGCCACCCACCCAAACAGACGAAGCAATTGCGAACCCTGATCGGGCAGAGGAAATAACTTCTCTTCTAGATGAACTAGAAAGAGTTCAACAGCCCAGAACAAGAACTAGTGTTGTAACCGACCCTTAAAATGTACGCGATCCACACACTCAGGAATGCCACCCAAGCATTGTCAAGTATTAAATCCTAAAGTATTAAATTTCATTAAATGCAATCCAAACAAGTTCACATCCGCTGAAAAACCTTCAACTTGTCACACGAAGTAAATTAATTCACTATCAGCATAATAATTCGTTATCACCATAATTTATCTGATGCGCTTGCATTCCTGAGCGGGTGGATCGCCGCGAAGAAAAGCTTGCGGCTGGCGAGATTTGGCAGTTCTCGTCGTGCCGGCGGTCTCTAAAGTTCAATATAATTCACTTTAACTAATAAAGTAATAAAGTAATAAAGTAATAAAGTAATAAAGTAATAAAGTAATAAAGTAATAAAGTAATAAAGTAATAAAGTAATAAAGTAATAAAGTAATAAAGTAATAAAGTAATAAAGTAATAAAGTAATAAAGTAATAAAGTAATAAAGTAATAAAGTAATAAAGTAATAAAGTAATAAAGTAATAAAGTAATAAAGTAATAAAGTAATAAAGTAATAAAGTAATAAAGTAATAAAGTAATAAAGTAATAAAGTAATAAAGTAATAAAGTAATAAAGTAATAAAGTAATAAAGTAATAAAGTAATAAAGTAATAAAGTAATAAAGTAATACAGTAATAAAGTAATAAAGTAATAAAGTAATAAAGTAATAAAGTAATAAAGTAATAAAGTAATAAAGTAATAAAGTAATAAAGTAATAAAGTAATAAAGTAATAAAGTAATAAAGTAATAAAGTAATAAAGTAATAAAGTAATAAAGTAATAAAGTAATAAAGTAATAAAGTAATAAAGTAATAAAGTAATAAAGTAATAAAGTAATAAAGTAATAAAGTAATAAAGTAATAAAGTAATAAAGTAATAAAGTAATAAATAAAAAAAAATAAGTCGAGTGATACAAATCAGTGTTTTTTTTTGTGCAAAAAGATTTCTTTTTAGATTGGACCGGAGGCCCGACGGGCCCTCACAACACCAGCTGCAGCAATAATTTTGAACTTGGCCCTCCTAATTTAACCCAGCTACATACTCAAACTCTCTCTATACAATCAATCACTCGGAATCTTCCACCTATTCACCTTCCTCAAGAATATATACATCAATTTGGAACAACTTGGTCCGTTGATGAATGGAAAATTAGGTTAGATAAAATTAGAGCAGCGAATGCAAAAAAGAAAACGAGAACAGGAAAGGATAGGAAACAGCTCCACGATGTATCCCGAAGCAGTAAGAGAGGCACGCTTAAACAATCAAACACACGCGACGATAGCGTATCTGCCTATTTCCTGAGAGGAGCACCAGTCCAAGCAGATTCCACTTGGGTATACAATCTTTTTAAAACTCGTTTCTCTATTGAGCTATGCAGTTGTGAAATTGTGCGGTCCCGTAAAATATCAATAAAGAACTTTAAAGTATACATGCCCAATAGATACGAATGGCTGTTCTTGAATGCAACATCGGACTCTTTCAGATGGAAGAATTTAACTCTACGTCGGTGGAATTCCAACTCAAGTAGCAAATCTAAGATTTTTAGACACTAACAAAAACTAAAACTAAGTCTAAGTCAACAACTCAGTGTAGAATTAGTCCAAGTGCAAATGTAAATAGCGCACATAATAAAACTAAAACTACTAACACCACTACTGAAATTAACGTTCCCTTTCTATCGCCTACTTCCCGCAATATTTATAATACCACTCGTAGTATTAAAGAGTAAACATCAGTTAAATAAAGCACAGTTAATTATTGTCATTCGCCGTGTTTTAATCAAAACAAAATCAATTTTAATTAGTCAAGGTTTATGTACAAAGAATTTAGTCTAGGTTCAAGTGCCTTATCACTAGTGTACTGGTACTAAGAGCCAGTGCATTAATTCGTCAAAGTCAAGGTTTATGTGCCTTGGTCTTAAATATAAAACTAGAGGAATAAAGGAATTCCCCTACTAAACATTCTGGTGACCCCGACGTGATGTCAAGCAGAAGAGAATGCCACTAAGAATAGACCAGGTCCTGCAGTAAGGGATCCAACTGAATCCACATCAAAACAGCTGGATTAACCCAATTGAAAACAGAAGATAACAACAGAACATCGTCTGGGCATTTCCGTTTTCATGAAATATGAGTACCAAACATTTTGTTACCTCTTAGCTCTAGCATCTAGGTATAGACATAAGAAAAGAGAAATTAGTCTCGTTCGAAAATTTAAGTTGAAGGGTTGTCGTAAATAAAATTTCAAGTGTAATAAATTTAGTTTCTTTTATTTTTCATCAACTAATTTGAAAATTGTTTTTGTAAATTAAAACTCGCGCGAGTTATAGATAAGACAATTTGTTACAACAAAGATCCACTGGATGTGTATGCAAATACCATCCCGACCAAAACCTATGGCCTGGTAAAGGCATTAGGAATTTTCCCCAGACGGAAAATGACACCGTCATTTTCTGATAAGCTTAAGTTGCATGAAAACCGTGAGAAACATTTTCGTTAAATGAGAATGGATCTCAAGGTTTTAATAAAATGCTTATATGCACTTTTAGCATCTAAGATTCACTTAGAAATTAGAGGTAAGAAATGTCTTTTAAATTAATGTAACAGTTAGTTAGGATTGAGCCACCAACTCGAAAGGTTCCTTGATAAAATTCGTTTAAATTAAATAAAGCTTTTTTATAGAATAAAAGTTCGGGTCATTTTTTTTTATTGTGATTTGTTGTGTTTGTTTCAGTTAATGACTCTTTTGAGAGTTTTCTTTTCTTCTACCTTAAAATTCGGACGGTGTTTAAAGTTATTTTGTCTGTTTTAATAATTTCTCTTCTTACCGCGATTAAAGTGAGGAAGTGAGAAAAAAAAAATACAAGTCGTGCCGCGTTTGTTTTTTCGTGTATTTACCTGTTTAATTCAACTTCATCAGGTAAGTTCTAAGTGTTTTATGTGCAACTAGTGTCTGTGCAGTGTTTTTCAATGTTTCAATTAGTTGATTGTGTAGAAATCGAAGGAAATAACCTATTTCCTCGGTTTTGTAGTTTTTTCATTAAAATGCTTGTTGTTTTGTACCTAAAGGTACTGAAATGTACCAATTTGTGTTTTTATAGCACTTGATCTCGCGGTTGAAAATGGAATCACCATCCTGTCGTTTCCACCTCATGCAGCCCTGGACTGCGAGTTTTTTCTCCGATAAAAGCTCACTACGTGACAAAAAATTCGTCTTGGATGAAAAGCAACGCCGGAAAAGTTTTTGAACTCCACCATGTTCCTGTAATAGTTGAACAATGTTTGGATGAAGTGGCGACATCAGACATTGTCAAGAAAGCGTTCCAAAGAACTAGAATCTACCCGTTCAATCCTAAAATCTTCACTGAAACATATTTTTTTTGTTGCTGACATGTGTGAGCGTTTGAAAGAGAACTTAGATGACGAACGCGTCATCTGTGTTTTGGATCCAGCTGATCCACCTAAAGAAGTGTCTTGCAGTGATGCACAAATCCCTTGTCTTGAAACAGTTTTGAATTCCAACGGTCCAGTGCAGCCCGGAACAGTAAGGAAGAAGTCGAACAGGGGACGGAAGCCGATGAAAAGTGCTGTTTTGACATCTCCTTCCAATCTAGATCAAATCAGACAGCAAACCGCAAAGCGCCAAGCCAACCAGTTGTTGAAGGATGGTAAAGCCAAAACACCAGCAATGAGAGGACGACCAGCAAAGAAAAAGAGCGAGGACGACGATGAAGTAGACATTTCGAGTTCAGAAGAGGATCTGGATTTTTGTTTGATTTGTACAAAGGACATGCCACGAAACTTGAACAGTCGAAATTCGATAACGTGCATCTCTTGTGAACGACCGTTTCACTTGAAATAATAATAAAATAATTTCCTTCCGTAATTCGAGTAGCCGGTCAGTTGGCTTTATGGACTTTTGAAATATTATTTGTGAGCCCAATATAAAGAGAATCTCCAGTTGCATTTTTTCAGAGGTTTGAGCCTTTTTTTGTATAAAGTGACTGGGCTACATGGGCGTCCTGCCTCATTTTTGTGTGAGCCGGATTTTTTGGCTCAGAGTAGACATAAGTCTGCGACCAAGGCTTCCCTAACTACTAACTTTTGTCCAACAAATTCATTTTTTTTAAATCAACCGTGGAAGCATTTTTCCATCCTCTATCGATTGAAATTAGTTTTAACCGGTTAGCTCATTTCCAACGATGAAGTGGGGGTGCGCTGATCAAAAAATAAGAAGCACAGTGCGATTGTTGCAAAGAAACGAAAAACATTTGATAGCAGATGAAAGCACGATGGTAGCCAATGAAAAAGCCATGTGTGTCAAGATTAGATACTTCAGTCGAAAACAAAAAGAAAAGTACGAGCAACATTTTATAGAATTATTGAACTTGAATCTGGAACTGCTGAAGCTACAGGCTGTGTTATGATCCCATAACAGTATATAACATAAACAGCACAATTGGCATAAATTTCCAATTCCTCAAGTGCATTGCACTTATCAAAATTCTTTTAACGAACTTGCAAAAGTATTAGAGTCATCATAAATTCTTCAAATTTACGATGACTATGTTATTTATTCTAAACGTATTAAATTACACTTTGTCCACTTGTGCATTATCGCCGGAAACCCAAGCCACGCTTGGACTTATGATATAAATTTTTGCTGATAATGCAAAGCGTCCCGAGGGTTCGCTTTGAGCCTAATAACCAACTGAAGGCGAGTTTTGAACCAACCGCAATACAGAGCGGACGCGCCGGCCAGTATCGGGTCTTTACACTAATTAGTAGTACATGTACAAGTTAATTTGATAAAATAAAGTTAATTTGATAAAATAAAGTTAATTTGATAAAATAAAGTGAAATTCTGTTAAAGTTCAGTGTTTAATCATTTTTAAATATCAGTAATTGCGTAAATAGTTCAAGCTCCCCCGTCTACACTCCTCACCGGACGGAAGGCACGGTGTAGAGAAGGGTTATAACACTGGTGGCAGCGGTGGGATCGATTTGATTTGATTTATTAGTCCTGGCTACTCTATTTTGATATTTGATACGGCTACTGGAGCTCACTTTGATCACCTTAATTTTTTATATACAAACAAACAGACTTCGTTACAAATTTGGCGCTGTATCGAACTTCTTTTAGGGTTTATTTTTGTCCTCCTCATCTTATGTACTCCTGCAGTTGATGTACTCCTACTAGTAGATGTCTACATTATTTTGATATGTCTGCTGAGAGGCTAAGCAGTACCTATCCAATCACGTGAGGAACAAAACACTATCATCACCACTGGAAGGATTGTTCTTGTTGTCTACCAAACGATATATACTACTATCATCAACAACAAAACACTATCATCACCACTGGAAGGATTGTTCTTGTTGTTTACTTACCAAGTAAGATGCATATATATATATATATATTTTTTTTTTTTTTTTTTTTTGATTTTCAATTAAGTAACTAAGCAAATGAGTGAAAAATTCTTTTTTTTTTTTTGACTTCGTCGTGAGTAAAAATCCTAATTCGCGTTTATGTGCAGGACCGAACCGGTCCAAAGTTCCAAAAAAGTACCAAAAACCCTCCGCATAAACGAGGTGAACGCTGGGGACATGAGGAAATAATAACGCTGCTTGACTTATGTATTGACCAAAAGGTAACAGAACTCATGGACGGGAAGAAAATGCGAAGCGACGACATTTTTAATAAAATTCGTTTGGAAATGTTAGCTCGCAATATTACGAAAAGTGTCCATCAAATAAAACTTAAATTCAAAAAATTGAAATCTCAATATATTGCGGTAAAAGAAGAGCATAATAAAAGCGGAGGAGGAAAAATTTATAATCTATATTGGGATCAATTAGAAAAATTATTTGCAAATCGGCCCCGCTGTACGTTTAATGAGGAATGTGGGTTTGAATCGACCAGTACTGAAAGTAAGTAATTAATTATTTAATTTCTTGTTTGTAATACTAGTTTAATTGAACAAATTCTGATGGCGAAATATTTCCGGGAAATAGTCCTAATTCTATGAACTCAAGCCAAAGAAGCCGTGGTGGTATATAACATTACTATTTCCCTCGAAACATTATTCTTTACTATTTATATCTGTTACAGGTCGAAATGCTTATGCC
Organism: Thereva unica; assembly: GCA_949987705.1. Classification (NCBI taxonomy): domain Eukaryota; kingdom Metazoa; phylum Arthropoda; class Insecta; order Diptera; family Therevidae; genus Thereva; species Thereva unica. Next base: position 31,603,638 of record OX465284.1, on the reverse strand, counting down.
AAAGCTTTATCTGAAGCTGTCAAAAAATGAGAGAAAGGCGAGAAGAGCCTTCAAGCCAATTACTTCTAAGAGCATGAAAAATTGCAAGTAAAGCAACAGCAATTTGAAGAAAAAATGGCCCTGCAAGATCAACAGTTCTTGCAAAACTTATTTCAGTCTTTTGCTGAGACTACGCGTACTTCAAGTAAACCAATATATTATATTCAAGATAAATAGTTAACGAATATATGTATTACATTATAAGAAATTAATATTAACATTTATACCATGTAAGCGTGTATTTATGCCGAAACGTATTTGACAATAGTATTGTATTGCTATTGCATCCGTTATAGTTGATTTTTATACGGTTAGTGGAACACGGCAGACATATTTAGTTTCGAGTGTTCTGTGAAGTGCAAAAAAATGAAGATGGCAAACAAAAGAAAGTAAGTATTTTATTTTTGTTTTGATTGTGTAAAGATAATCGTTGAATTTTTTGTGCAGTAGTGTTTTGTTAGACGTTAACAATATTTTTCGCAAAAAAATTTTTTTTTATGTGCTCAATTTGATCAGCCAGGTATTTATTGCCAGTGTTACATATATGTAACATCACGCCTAATACCGTATTGTTGTGAATTTTTTTTCGTTGGTTGAGTTTATTTTTTATTCTAATTTTTCTAGAGAAATTGCGTCTCTGCAGGATGCAATGGAGTATCTTGAATCATTAGATTCAGATGATGACATTGACAAACTCTTTTGTGAACCACCAGAGGAGGAAGGGCTGTCGGGGGAGGATTCGGCTGATGAAGATGCTGCTGGTTATGTGCACAATTTACCACGCAAACAATTGATGGCTCCGTGTGAACTAGTTGTCCGGTCGCCAGACGACAGTGTCCTCTATGACGGTGTTCCAGAAGAGGAGATCAAGGCGTTCATAAGAGATGTTGTTAACAATTCGTACAGAAACATAGACACAAATCTTTTGGAATCACCAATTTCAACTTCAACAGTTGGGCATATTCCACAAAGTTTCTTTTATGGTTCCAAAAACACAACGACACCAGTGGAAGTAAATATACCACTGGCTCCTTTTCCAGAAATTCCTTCTACAGTAATTGAAAATGTAGTTACTGAACTGCAACCAACAACCTGAGAAGGAGCCAGTATTGATTGACATAACACCTCGAAAGGTGGAATTACGTGGATCGAAACGAGCATCTGTATCCAGATCAGACCTTCCGCGGGCATCCAAACGATCGAATGCAAAAATTGATATGGTTTGGCTTGATGCTGAAGAAAGAACAGGTGTCAGATTAGTATTTCCAGATCCAGATTACATTGATTGCTGTAATATACGACCATACCAGCAATTTGAAAAGTTTTTTAACGAAGATGTGCTACAACTTATTTGTAACGAAACAAACAAATACGCTGTCTTCAATGATGCACCAAATCCAAATGTGTCTACTTCTGAAATGAAAGTTGTTATAGGAATTATGCTGATCACTGGTTATACGTCACGACCGACCAAAAGAAGTTACTGGTCAAACGATAAGGATTTTTCTTGTGCTATGGTATTAGATGCAATGACACGTGATCGATTTGAACTTATACTTCGGTATCTTCACTGATTGATGATTTCGATGATGATACTAAGCAGCTGCCGTTTGCTTTTTATTTTGATAATTTGTTTACATCAATGGGTATGTTGTTAGGACTGAAACAACGTGGGTATTATGGCACTGAAACTCTTAGAGAGAATATGTTACCAAAGTCATGTCCATTACCTAACAAAATAGTGTTGGAAAAAAAAGAACGAGGTTGTGTGATGGCTAAAAAAGTAGATTGCGCTGATATTTATATTGTAAGGTAGACAATTCGGTAGTGACTATTGCGTCCACTGTTTTTGGAAAAAACCCAATAAGTAGGCAGTAGGCAGATATTCCAGTGTTGAGAAGAAAAAAAATTATATACCTCGTCCATACGCAGTCGCTAGATACAACGCTGATATGGGAGATGTGAACAGAATGGACCAAAACATAAACGCCTACAGAATCGGAGCCAGGGGAAAGAAATAGTGGTTTCCTATTTTCACTTGGCTTATTGACGTCTCTGTACAAAATGCTTGGCTGTTACATCGCAAAGTTGGTTCAGCACTTTCTCAGCTTGAGTTCCGACGAGCTATAGCAGAACATTATTGTACAGTTCTGGGTACACCAAAACCATCCAGTGGTTTTCGAAACGAAAGATGTCAGGGAAATGGTTGCTCCTCAAGCGTCACAACCTGTTGCGAAAAATGTCTTTGCCTTTGCGTTAAATGTTTTAGAAATTATCACTGTATGCCTATATGAATATATTATTTTGTATCTTTCTACTTACATACTTTATTTTCAACTGAATCTACACTAATAAAGAATTCATTTTTATAAGAAGACTTTCTTTATTTTATTTTCTATACTATATCCGGCCTGTTGTTACCTGTATGAACAGGCTACCAAGCCCTACCCCGTAATAATTTTTTTTCTTTTTAGCAATTACGTTTATAAGCCCTACCATAGCCTACTCCTGAAATTTTAGATCTCATTTGGGAACGCTGGTCAATGCAGCGTATTTATTATTTTTTTCTTTTAGACATTTTGTCATATAACAGAAAAACATGAGTGCAAAAAAGTTGTCGACGAAACCAAACTTTACGCGCACCAAAAAAATTGTCATAACTTTGATATTTCAACAAATTGCTTTCGAAATGTAATAGGGATATTTATATATAGCGGCTATAATAGTCTCCCCCAAGAGAAGCTGTATTGGTCGCAGGATGAAGATCTTGATCGGCCACTCATTCGTAAATGCATGCCGAGAAATAGGTATTATGAAATGAAAAGAAATTTGCATTTCAACAATAATGCCAACATATCAAAGGTTTCCCCAGATAGATTATTCAAGATTCGGCCATTGATTGATGCTTTGAACAAAAATTTCACAAGGTTTGGTATTTTCTCCGAAAAACTTTCTATTGACGATCAAATGGTTCGCTACTACGGGCATCATTTTATGAAACAATTTATACGGGGAAAGCCAATTAGATTTGGCCTAAAGCAGTGGATCATGGCTGGCGGTATAAGTGGGTACTGTTATAACATGACAGTTTATGAGGGCAAGCTTACCAAAAACCCAATGGATAAGCTTAGTGACTTGACTAGTCTAGGGGAAAATGTAGTCATGAACTGCGTAAAATTGCTTGACACTCCTAAGCTTCATGAAATATATACTGATAATTTTTTCACGAGCTACAAACTTATGAAAAAATTAACAGAAATTGGTGTCCGGTGTACAGGTACGGCTCGTTATAATAGAACGGGTTTTACTAAAAATGGCAAAAATAATTTAAAATCCGACGCAATGGTGAAACAGGAAGTCCGTGGTTTTTGTGACTATCGGTTTGACAAAACTAACGAAATTACGGCAGTTTTATGGAAGGACAACAACACTGTGAAAGTTTTGTCAAATCACGATATAATTGAACCATTGGCACCAGTAAAACGTTATTGCAGGACAGAAAAGAAACACATACAAGTACTTCAGCCTAAATTGATTGGGAATTGTAATAAATACATGGGGGGTGTAGATAAGCTAGATTGGCATGTTAAAAAATACAGAATAAAAATTCGAGGCAAAAAATGGTATTTTCCACTAGTGACAAATGCAATTGATGTGGCTATATACAACGCCTATGTTTTATATTGCATGTCAAACGAGAAAATGCCATTTCTCAATTTCAAAAGAAGCATTGCAAGATGGTACCTAAATTTGCCGTCTTATTCGGATCCAAAAAATTTAGGAAGGCCATCGAATACTATTGCCCGATGCGTTATGATTGATAAAACGCAACCTGGCCATATCATTGAAAGGACTGAAGAAGGAAGACAAAGAAGATGCGCACTTTGTAAAAAAAATTTCGCGAAAACAATGCCGGCGCTGTCAGGTCGGAATTCATGTTCACTGTTTTGAGGAATTTCATAAAATGTAACAAGTGCTATGTTGTATAAGTATAAACCTTTATGGTTAAAACAATTAATAAAAACTTAGTTTTCACACCTATTTTTTTTTTGTTTCATTATAATGCAATATAACTGACATCGACCAGCGTTCCCAATTGGGAACATTTGTTTAAACTCCGCCTTCGTCTGGTCCCAAGCCCAGAGTGTGAAAGGAGGAGGGTTGTCGACCTGCCGAGTCGATCGTAAAAACTAGGCAAGAAACCGCATGGATACACGAACTAACCATTCACGAAATAATGCTACTGCATCCGGGGCAGCCGATGCGCCAGCGCTGGGGACCAGGGATGCTGGTGAGAAGTGGGTTACTGGCCGAAATAATGCTACTGCATCCGGGGCAGCCGATGCGCCAGCACTGGGGACCAGGGATGCTGGTGAGAAGTGGGTTACTGGCCGAACACCCAAATTAGTCACACCGAAAAGGGAATTAAAATTCGCTGCGTGGAATGTACGAACAGGACATCACGTTGGTCAAAAGGAAATCATAGCAATGGAATTGTTGAAATGCAAAATATCAATTGCTGCGCTATCGGAACTACGGCTTACCGGATCCGGGATATTGACAATCGTCCCGCCAACAATCGACGAAACGATGATGCTTTACTATTCTGGTGGTGAGAAAAGAGAGGCCGGCGTCGGCTTTATGGTCGACCGACGGGCTGCCAGCAGCGTTATCGCATTCCAACCGATATCCGAGCGTTTGGCGGTTATAACCATCAGTGGAACGATCAAGACCCATATCATATCCGTTTATGCGCCAACCGAGACCAGCACGGACACGAACAAGGACGAATTTTACGATCAGCTTCAAGAGACGCTGGATATGATACCTCAAACCGAATTAATAATTCTCGCGGGGGATTTCAATGCACATTCAGGAGTAGATCGAACCGGCTGGGAAGAAACCATGGGCAAATTCGGACACGGAGTAATTAATGACAACGGCTTACGCCTGCTTTCATTCGCATCGTCAAACAACTTGATCGTTGGCAACAGCATTTTCCGCCATCCACTCAAACACCAACTCACCTGGCGAAATCCATCCGGCAAAGACTCGGCGATGTTAGACTACGTTTTGATCAACACAAGATTCCGATCGACGCTTAAAGACGTACGTGCAATGCGTGGACCCGATTGCGGATCGGACCATTATCTTGTTCGAGCGAAATTGCAGATGCGATTGCAAAGAGCGAAGAAAACGGAGCCACCACCAGCCAAGAAAAATTGGGCGTGCCTACGGGACCCGGCCATCGGGCGAGAGTTTCAAATGGCATTATCCAACAAATTCGCGGCGCTCGCAATACCGGACGATATCGATGTAGAAGAAAGGCAATTGTCGGAGTCTATTGTGGAGTGTGCAATGGAGTTGTGTCCAACTATCCGTAAACGGACGCAGCCATGGATCTCGGACAGCTGTCTGGACCTCGTCGATCAGCGGAAGCGCATGAAACACGTCGACTTTGAGGAATATCGAAGATTGAACAAAGAAGTTCGGCAGAAAATGAAATTGGAACGAGAAGCGTACTGGAATAACGTTGCGGCCGACATGGAAAAAGCGGCGTCGAGGCACGAGTACCGGACGCTGTACCAGACAATCCGCCGGTTAGGCGGCAAAACAACATCAACAAACGACAACATCAAAAAATCGGATGGAACTTTTGTGACTTCTGCCCATGAACGCCTGGAGCGGTGGAGAGCATTCTTCCACCAGCTGTATAACCACGATCCGCCGCAAGGTCCAGCACCCGAACCACCGATTATCGAACAGCCGATGAATCAGTTTCTCGATACCGAACCAACAATTATCGAGGTGAAGACAGCAATAAAATCGCTGAAAAATGGAAAAGCGCCGGGAATAGACCAAGTAACCGCCGAGATGATCAAAGCTGGAGGTGATGTCTTATCACAACGACTTCATGTCCTCATAACACACATATGGCATTCGGATCGTGTCCCTTCGGTATGGAAGAAAGCAATCGTTGTCCCAATTTTGAAGAAAGGCGACAGTCGGGAATGCAAGAATTATCGCGGTATTAGCCTTCTTTCGATCGTCGGTAAAGTATTTACGAAAATAATACAATCGAGGCTACAGAAACATCGAGAGCAAACGAGCCGGGAGGAACAAGCGGGATTTAGACCACATCGAGGATGCATTGATCAAATATTCGCCCTCCGTCAGTTAATGGAAGAAAGAATTCGTTGCGGCAAACGAATTGTCGTCGTTTTCATCGATTTCAAATCCGCTTTCGATTGCATCGATTGGAACAGCTTGTGGAGAGTCTTGGTAACCGAACACGTGCCATTGAGAATCATCCAACTTCTCCAAGCGTCGTACGATGGCTCAACCAGCAGCGTTCGTATTCGAAACGACTTATCCGAGGAGTTCCCGATTCAGACGGGTGTCCGACAGGGAGACGTCGCTTCGCCACTTCTCTTCAACGTTGTGATCGACGCGATTATGCGTGAAGCATTCGATGGACGACTCGGAGTTCAATACGACGACAACAACTTCGTAACAGACTTAATGTTCGCCGACGATAGCGCTGTTTTCGCCGACACGGATGCCGAAGCAACGGACATCTTATACGATATTTCCCGCATCGCCCAATCATACGGGTTAAAAATCAATGCGGAAAAGACCAAAGTGCTCACAACGGATGGATCAAGAGCCAGTGTTCACCTCGATGGAACCCAAATCGAACAGGTTCCAAGGTTCAAATATTTGGGATCATTGGTTGAGGAAACGAAAGTAGCATCGACGGCCGACGTTCACAGCCGTATCGGCCAGGCAACAGCAACATTCGCCTCGCTCAAGTGGTGCATATGGAAACGAGCAAATATCTCCATCAAAACAAAACTACGTCTTTACCGAACGTTGATTCTTCCGATTCTTCTTTATGGATCTGAAACGTGGACACTGCTCAAACCGGACGTTAAGAAGCTCGAGGTCTTCCAAATGCGATGTTTGAGGCAGATCCTCCGTGTCTCACTCCGTGATCGCCTTCGAAACGAGGTTGTCAGACAAAGATGCGATCAGCAAACACTGATCGAAGAAGAAATGCAAAAACGTCGACTACGGTGGTTTGGACATGTTTGCCGAATGGATGATAACCGCTTGCCACGTAAACTTCTCTGGCGAGACCGTCCTGCAGACTGGAGAATACAGCGATCGGCACCGAAGAAAACCTGGTTGAAGAATATCGAGGGTGACTTAAAGAATCAACGATTATCAGTTACCGAGGCTCGAGACACCGCCAAAAACCGAGAAGAATGGAAGCGAATCGTGAATAGAGTTCGGGACCCAGCGGCACCGACAGCAGCGTATCCGTTGCGGGGACGTCCCGCTCGGACCGCCAGCTAACGGATCAAAGAAGAAGAAGAAGAAGAAACAATTGTAATTAGACGTTAAGAGCGTTTTTCACAAAAAAAATATTTTATCTTAACTAATAACATCACAAACTATCTTAAAATTATCAAAAATTGTAGAAAAAAAATTTGGTCCCAAATGGGTTAACATAATAATGCATATAATAACAAAATGAAAGAGAGATAGTGAAAACTTATGTTATAATTTTTTTGACAGGTGTTCGAGCCGTGACCTTCACTTTTACGGATGGTCTTCCAGGGAAATCTACCATTATTTGTCGTTGACTATCCACTACATCACAGTTGATTTTGGGTTACAATATTTCTCACTGGGAGTCGTCTACTTTCCTGAATCCTGCACATCAGCCAACATGAGAGATCATTTGAAAACACAAATAGAAGTTTGGATTCCAGCAGATCTTGAATTTGAGCTAACCATCTACATAAACATTCACAATGAACCCAGTATGGTGTGTATGGCAAGGAATTCACCTGAATGGATAAGAATCCCCTGGGTAGAAAATTGGCAACATTCGAATAGCAGTAAATTAATATTGTAATTGAATAGACAGAGTAGAATTGAAAAAAGAAAAAAATGGGGCCGGTATGAGTTTTCTTTAAACATTTTGTTTACAAATTCTGTTAAAGAATTGATACATTTTTGTTATATACATTGTTTGAATTGATTCTTGTTCCAGATATCTGGTGTTATGGAAATTTCGATTTTAATTCTTATCACAAAGCATTTTCGAATGTAATAATTTTAATACAAAATCATACACTCCTTTAGCGATTTTATTTTGTTACTATCAACTCATGTCGTTTATCATATTAAGAAATTTTCTAAGATGTTCAAGTTTTTTGATTGAAAGTTCAGTTTTTCTTAAAATATGTTTTACGATTACGTACTATTTTTTTCATACTCATACTGTTTTTTTATATCAGTACCATTTTGTTACAGGTTCGCGCACGTTTCGCGAATTCCAATTCATGATGTTAATTTCAACAATATGGAATTTAACAAAAAACTTATATTCTAAGATATCATGACGTTTTGTTAGAATTAAGATTTATTTGGATGATATTAAAAAAAACTCATACTAAATGTTTACAATATCGTTGTATTTTAGGATATCATGGTTTTAATATCGCAATATTAATTGATATGATATATATGAAATATGAGAATTGTACATTTTTTTGCTCTTTTTATGCGCTATGTTTTAAAATCAACTCATACTGTTTTTGTTATCATCACGTTTTATTAAAATCAAAGATTATTAAAATTTTAGTTTAAAAGTTCGGATTACAATTGAAAATTGAATTCACTCATTTTCTATACACTTTTTACTTGTTTTTACTGCTTTTATTGTACTTTTTTCATATTAAAGATTGTTTTCGGTGTCAAGTGCTGCCCTCTCGTGGCGCTGCCAGTAAACCCACCCGACAAGAAAAAAGCGACAAAATTGAGATTGTTATGCCCACTCATTACATTGTAATCATTGTACCCATTGGGAAGCATGTAAACGGTCCCCACGTTCAGGATGTGGATATTAAATGTCTCCAAAATGTTATCAAAGCATTCTTTGTATGCACGAGCGTTATCAAATTTCAATTTCATTTTAATTATTTAAATTTCAAAGGAAGCATTCTTCGAATGCATGACCGCTATCAGTTCTCGCTTCAATTTTGAACACCTAAGCATTTTAACTCAGCATTTATCAAAAGCGATAAATGCTAAGCTAGCCGAATTCCTGAACGCGTGGACCGTGGCCGAGGCAAGCACCGCCATCAAGAAAAGTTTTGGAGGTAGTTCTTGCTGGGCCACCGGATCGTTCAATCGTACGAAAATCTTAAATGTGCAAATAATTTAAATGTGCAAGTAAAAAGTAATTCTTAAATGTGCAAATAAAATATTTTAATAGAAGTTCCGTGTTTTATTAGTTTTGCGAGTGTATTTTTCAGCTAAACCCTAAGAAGAAAACAACAGGAAACAACAGCATTTAAAAAATGCATAAAAATCATACAAAAAACTTTAGTTCAAATGTGAAAATGATTAAAAAATAAAAGAAAATAATTATTAAAACTAAATTTGTTGAAAAAGAACCTCGACGATCATTATTTTCAACACTTCTGGTACTCGTGTGTGTGGAGGGGGCAATAGAATGGGTAAACATACGTTCGTTAGCCATCACACATGTCATCATCATTTTTCATTTTATTTTTTATTTAAATTAACATAATCATTATAAAAACTCATACGGAAGTTCTAACGAACGTCTGGATAAAGTCAGTCTGCGACTGAAATTAAAAGCAAACGGACGTGTTTTATTGTTTCTTGCTCTCAAGCAGAATTAAATTACGGGTGTAACATAATGATTTTAACTGTAAACACTTGTGGTAATTTTTCCACTGTGTTTAACTGTCATATAAAATATTGCATATTAAGGCAGGAACACACAGAGCGCGGTGGCGGTGCGATGGCGGTCAGTTGCAACATAACAAAAACGATTGCGCCGTTCACACCAACTGCGGTCAGGTACGAAAACTTTTGACAAATGCAGCGTTCGCGGTGGCGGTCAGATTCCGCATGTTGTATTTGACCGCCACCGCGTGAGAATTTTCGCAGAAATGGAATGTGAAAAAATTGAAGTTTTAATTGAAAATATTAAACTGCATCGTATTTTATATGATTTAAGTCATCCACAATATAAAAATATAAGAAAAAAAATGAGAAGTGGAAGGAAATTGCCATAATTGTGCAGGAAAATGGTGAGCACTAATATATGACAGTATAATTTAGTAGTATGGGGAATTAGGAAATAGTTATATATAAATTAGAAAAATACGTATAGTACATAAAAGCGTTCGTTTATTTATTCTTGATTAAAGTATTGAACAAATCTTTCACGCAAATTAAATGCAAAATTTACTGCTCTACGACTATTTGGACGCAAATTATCAAAAACGTTTGCACCAGGCTCCGCATTTTCTAATAAATGTACGTACTGCTGTTGTGATTTTTTTTTTTCAAGTAAACAATTGTGCAAAACACAAGTCGTTTTTACTATGCTAATAGCTGTTTCAACTTTTACTTCAATCGGTCTGTGAAAAACCCTCCACTTCTGTGCCAAAGGCGTTTTCAACAACGCGGCGAGCTTGGCATAAGCCTTTATTATACGTTTCTTTTTGCTCATCTTGGTGAGATTGCCTATAGGGGAATGGCCTCATTAAGAATGCTGTTAGGGCAAATGCTTCATCACCAATTAACACACAAGGTGTTGGTTGTTCTTGATTAGGTAAAGGTCTATCCGTGGGTATATTAAAAGTATTGTTTTGAAATCGCTGCCCCATTACTGAAGCCTCAAAAATGCCTCCATCACTATTTTTCCCATACGCACCCACATCAACACAGATAAATTTGTAATCAGGACCAGCTATAGCCATCAGTACAATCGAAAACTTTTTTAAGTAGCAGAAGTAGTTAGAACCACTATTATTTGGGCATTTAATAGTTACGTGTTTCCCATCAATACTACCAAGGCAGTTTGGAAAGCGCCATTTTTCATTGAAACCTAAAATTGCTTGTTCCCAGATTTCCGTTGTAGGTTCTGGCATGTAGATTGGTTGCAACCGCTTCCATATCGCTTCACAAACTTCTTTAACAATTTTACTAACGGTAGAAAACCCCACTCGAAAACTATGACCAATCGTTTTAAATGAATCTCCAGTTGCTAAATATCTGAAATAGAGATAATTTTATTTTTTTTTTTTTTTTCAGTTGAAAAGCTAAAAGCGAAATGGAAAAATCTGAGAGATAATTATATGAAATTTTTGAGAGCACAGAAAACTCATACTGGCCAAAAATGCATAATTCTCAATCGCTATAAAGCATGGCCGTGGGCAGAGCAAATGGCTTTTTTTGAAACCTTATTTAGAAACTGCACAGACAGAATCAAACGTGATTGCGGTTAATCAGCAAGACAGTTCCACGGAAGAATTTATAGAGTTTAAGGTGCAGAAAAAGCCATAAGAAATGATTTCCGGAACAACGTTGCACTTTATACCCCCAGCTTCGCCTCATTTCGGAGGGCTATGGGAGGCTGGGGTTAAGTCAACGAAACATCACCTGGAACGGATTGACAATGATAAGGTAGGTACTAAGTTATGAGGAGTTGAATACTCTATTAGCCCAGATTGAAGCGTACCTTAATTCCCGACCGCTGTGTCTTACCAGCGATGATCCGAATGACCTGCAACCCTTAACGCCGTCACACTTCCTCATAAGAGAACCTGCAACAACACTACCCGAAGAAGACATGATCGATGCAAATGTTAATAGGTTATCCCGCTGGCAGCTCATTCAACGAATGAAGGATCAATTTTGGAGACGTTGGACAATTGAGTATATGACCAGATTACAAGGAAGGCTGAAATGGAAGAAGATATTAAGAAACCCAGAAAAGAGTGACTTAGTTCTAATAAAGGATGAGCGATATCCCTCAAATAAGTGGCCACTGGCACGAGTGGTAGACACCCATCCGGGAAACGATGGACTCGTCAGAGCTGTATCCTTAAATGTATATGTAAGGATAGAGTACTCAAAACGTCCTGTGACAAAGATTGTATACTTACCAATGTAAAATCAACGACTAAGCGAGTACGAGCGCTATAGCTCTAGCGACCACGGGTTCAGAGGAAGTGCTGAAACCAAAACTTTCCTGACTATTTTACTTATTTTTCTTTCAGTTAAAGACAGTAGTCCTTGGCAGGCAGTATGTTCGAACGCCAACAAAATGCCGACCACCCAACACTGGACGGATATCCAGCCCAGGCAACACTTCGCCAGAATCGACGAAAGCCGGAAGAAAAGCGGCATTTTACTTTTCAGCACTTGTCTCTTTACCGTCCAGCAGAGCAGTGTGGATCAATCATTTTCTATAATTAAAGGCTTATGTAGGTTATAAGTTGTGAGATTTAGCGTTTGGCGTAATTTAAAACTTAACAAAGTATTTAACAAACACTACAATAAATCATCATAGCTTAAAAAAGAGAGTACGCCACCATCACCATGAATCGAACCCTGGTCCTTTCGCATCCCGATCTAGCGCCTTCCCATTACTCAAAACACTAACTTGTAGGAATGTGGCAATAAACATATTTATGCATGCTTACGTAAAAAGGTAGTTCCAATGCTAGATATGTATGTATAAAGTTTCGAAGAAAGTAAACAACTGAATTATGACAACAGATTTTCTATTATTTATGAAATTTATTTTGTATATTTTATGGAAATTGATAATCATAGGTAAAACGAAGAGTAATGTAATATTGAGATAGATGGTGTTCACTATTCTTTGTCATAGATGGGGTGCAATTAAAATATATCAATTCTTGCAAATTTTTGGCGGGTAATTATTGGGGTTGGTCTCATTGCGAGGTGGGGGTACTTGTGTGCGTGAGTTACATATCCGCTACATTTCCCACGTATAAAATACACATGTCACCAAATATTCCGCTGAATTATCATTTTCCCAGCATATAAAATATGTCCAGACAATTTTCTTTAGAATTTTACGAAATAAAGTAAAGTGTGTACAAAAAAAAAGCACGGGGCCGGTAAACGACCCGTGCACAAGTTCTAAGTGTAACCTGAAACGCCAAGGGAAATTGGCAACAAATATTTAGCGCAATTTGCCTTGCGAAATTAATAAACGAAAGAAAAAAGCTCGTAAGCAAATTGCGCCAGTTTCAGGCCACCTAAAGAAAAATCTGACGAATGCATTTTTCCGGCCGGCGACCTCAACCTTGGGTCAAGCACCAGCGGGTGACTTTTGCACCAAGGTTGAAGGCCCGGAAGAAAAATGCAAACGGAAGATCTTTTCGAAAGAAAGGTTTCGGGAAAATGAGGATCGATCGAGTGATCGATCAACGAGTCTGATTTTATTCTTCACCGGCGGCGGTGCGTTTTTTTTTTTTAAAGAAAACATAATTGATATTTAACCTTAACGGTGGCGCGTTGTAAAATAAAGAGTGGTGATCGAACGTTATCGGCGGCAATAATCGATGTTGTGAAAAGGAGAGCGATCGGGTAGATAAATGTTTATTTTGTAATTTTTAATAATAAAACAATAGTTTTGAGTTATAACAAAGTAAAGATTGTGAACTAAGTAAGTTTACATAGTCCGGGCAGATAAATGTTAATTTTGTAATTTTGATAATAAAACAACAGTTTTGGGTTACAACAACGTAAGGACTGTGAACTAAGTAAGTCTATATAACCCGGGCAGATAAATTTTAATTTTGTAATTTTAATAATAACAATTAATTAATAGTGTAAAACCATGTGAAAATGATAAAAGCTATATTTATCATATTGAATAATTTTTGGAGTGCAATTTTACTTTACAATTAAATTAAAAATTGTGAACTTGGTGATACTTTAGACAAGAATAAATCCAGTGTAAATCATATAATGAATAAATGACTGAAGTCCCATTTGCAAGATAATCTAAAAGATTCTTTTTGGTGAGTTCTTTTAGTTCTTCTATTATAAATTTGTGAAGTTTTGTATGATCCAATTCTGAGTGGGTTACCTGTGGATTACTTCACCTGCTAAAAAATAATTTTGTTGACAAATAACTTGTAAAAAAAAGGGGTCCAAGTATTGTGTGAACCTCAGGTTATATATATATATAAAGTATATATAACAAAAGTAACCTAATATTAAGGTCATATAAAAGCCATAGACATAAGTAAGCATTTTTACCTTTGCATTTTCCACCTTTATGATCGTTTTGATATTTTATAGAATTCACTCTAGTTTTATCTTTAAAACGAGCCGGTTGTATTCGAAGATTTTAATGTTTTAAATAAAGATTAATTAGTAATTTCCAATAAAGAAGTAAGGTGTTTTCATTTATATATTTTTTTTATGTTTCCAAGTTAATGGAAACTTAACTCGTGCACGTGAATATATGCTACAGGTGCCTGTGTTTTTCAGTAGATGTTCTACATTTAAAGAAACGTGAAGTGCGTGCGTGATTTTTTTCTTTAAAAATAAAAAAAAAGTTAAATTGAAGTGTAAATTAATACAAAAGGTGCGGTAAGCCGAGTTTTTAACAATAATATATGTATGTTTAAGTAAAATAATACACCTAATTCTGTTGTGCAAAGTGCATCACATTAGATTTGCCTCCAATCCAAAGAAAAATGTTTAGATTCGTTTTATATAGTGTTTACATGTGTGATGTGTTTTTTTCAGACCATTACTCGAATATGCGTCCCAGGGGCCGGATTCCGCAAGCGTGAAGTCGACTGTGTTCACGGCCATACGGATGCACGGCCATGTTTATGATTCCGCAAGTGTGTATATGAGCTTTTTCGACAGAGGGCATGCTCACAGGAGGGAACATTTATTCACAGTTGAAACATTCGTGAGAATGGAGTGCAACATGGATACAACAAAAAAGTGCAAAAAAGCGAGTGAGGAACAAAAAGAATTTTTATTCCACTTCATGGAGGAGAATTTAGATTTCGCCCACGACAGGTATTTTATTTGATGAAAATTATATTCAATTTTTAATTTCATATTGCTGTATATCGCAGATTTGAATCATCCGACGGCGCACATCTAACGACTAAAAAATGGCAAGAGTTACAAATAAAATTGAATTCTTTGGGTGGTACCACGAAAGATGCCAATCAATGGCGTAAGTACTGGCGGGATCAAAAGTAAGTTTTCTGAATATTGAAAATCATTTTAGTCAACCAAATTTAATTCTTTGTTTAGACTGCACGCTAAGGAGCGTTCAATAGCAGTGAAGGCGTCCATGGAAAGAAGCGGAGTTAACGGTTTGAAGAAAATGAAGCCAATAACGCCCTTCGAGGAACGGGTGCTGGGCATTTTGCTGCCTGCAACGGTGTCAGGTGAAAACATTCAAGAATTATTTTCATCCATTGCCGAAGAGGTAGTACAATTCAAAATTATTCAATTATTTTCTAACCATCAATTATTTGTAGAACACAAGGTTCCTGGACCAACGGGATACGGAAACTGCGGCAATGGAGCAAACGAACTCACAGTTGGGCACAAAAGACTTTCAAGGGTCAGGGAATTCAGAATGCCATGAGAGCTCCAGTACCAAGTAGGATTTCTGCAACTTCGTGAATACACCGATGAACTGATGTCTGAGACATGCAAGCCGAAAAATCCTGTCCAACTGCTCGTTGATAACCACCTGTGGCAAAGAATCGTAATGCACAAAGTAGTCGAGTGATAACGGGAATAGAAGAACTTCGCTCATTTATATAAAATCGATGTTTAATTTTCTACAAAAATTCCAAAAACAATTGTTTTGGAAAACGGTAGAGATCTATAAATTGTTGTTCGGTTCTTCCAACGGATTTTGCGAGTCTCTTATTCGTCTTCTGATAATTACAAATTTCCTCCTATGGATTGAAACGTTAGGAACAGAACAGAACAATACCGGAACAGAATTACATACCGATTTTCATGTCTAACATATCTTCGTACAATAATATTGTACGCAGAAATCATTTTCGCTTTCTATCACAAAATTTAACAAATAATTTCTTAGCAAATGTCAAACCAAATTCAGCGCACTAAACTTTCGCAATGAACTTATTCAGCATAACAAAACTCACAGTCGGTTGCGGAAACGAGTGAATCCAAAAAGTGCAAACCGCTGTGAAAGTGAATTAATTTTTATTGAGTGCACAGGCAAATGATTCACCCTTGCGGAATCCGGCCCCAGGTTTGGTCTCCTCATTACAATTCGCATGTTACAACTATTGAATCGGTACAACGAAGGTTTGTTCGATTCGCAATGAATCATCTTCCTTGGGAAAAACCATTAGTTCTTCCATCATATGAATCCCGGCTTAAGTTACTCAACTTAAGCTCTCTTCATAGGCGTCGTGAGGTGGCCGATGTTGTATTTGTTCATCAGCTACTTAATGGAAAGGTTGACTCTGGAGCCGGATTCCGCAATCGTGAAAATTACTGTGCTCACGGCCACACGGGCTCACGACCATGTTTTTGTTTCCGCAAAGGTGCGCATGAGTTTTTTTGACAGATTGCGTGCTCACATGATAGAAAATTTATTCCCGCTTTAAATGTTCGTGAGTAGGTTGTGCAAAATGGAAATTAATAAGTGCAAAAAAGCGAGTGAGGAGCAAAAAGAATTTTTGCTCCACTACATGGAGGAAAATTTAGATTTCGCCCACGACAGGTATGTTATTAGATGAAAACTATATTTCATTTTATACTATATTGCTTAATACCGCAGATTTGAGTCAGCCGACGGGGCACACCTAAGGACCAAAAAATGGCGGGAATTAACAATAAAATTGAATTCGTTGGGTGGCGCGACGAAGGATGCCAATCAATGGCGTAAATACTGGCGGGATCAAAAGAAAGTATTTTCAAAATTTAAAATTATTTTTATTAACAAAGTTTAATTCTTTGTTTAGACTGCACGCTAAGGAGCGTTCAATAATGGTGAAGGCTTCCATGGAGAGAAGCGGAGTTAACGGCTTCAAGAAAATGAAGCCAATAACGCCCTTCGAGGAACGGCTGCTGGGCATTTTGGTGCCTGCAACGGTTTCAGGAGAAGGAATCCAAGAATTATTTTCATCCATTGCCGAAGAGGTAGTGCAATAATTGAATAATTTTGAATTATTTTCTAAAACATCAATTTTTTGTAGAACACACGGTCCCTGGACCAACCGGCAATGGAGCAGACAAATCCGTTGGAAGCAGAAGACTCCCAAGGACCAGGGACTCCGCAATGCCAGGAGCTCTCCAGTACCAACCTGGTACCCGCAACCTTGCAATCCTCGATACGGAACAGGAGGAAGAGAGCAGCTTCCGGCACAACCCCAGGAATTTCCTCCTTTGAGCATAAAATTTTAAAAATTGAGGAAGATAAATTAGCCCTGCAGAAGGAAACTTTTGAGTGGAAGAAAGAATATGAAAAGGAGTTGTTGGTACTCAGAAAGAAAGAATTAGCTCTTAAAGAAAGGAAGCTTCTTCTAAAAGAAAAACCTAGAATTTAAGGAATAGTATGGGTATACATGTCAACCCTCGTAAATCGCGTAATCACGTAAACTAGTAAACGGCGTCAACTAATATCACATTCATGTTAATCTGACATTAGTTACGCCGTTTACTAGTTTACGCGATTTACGAGGGTTGACATGAATACCCATATTATTGAAAATTAATTAGTTTTTATATTATTATATAATTTATATATTTTATTGTAATCTTCGTTATTTTACATGAAGTTATTTATTTTTATTTTACATGAAGTTATTTATTTTTATTAAAATTAAAAATACGACAATTTAAGAAAAATGTGTGTTTATTATATTTTGTCGTACACTCTGACCTTGTCTCAAGATATTACCATCATCATAAGCGGAAAACTCTCTTTCGCTGGTAATTGTTTCAGATTCTCCATTTTCTGTCAAGTCAACAGGTGCATTAACCTTTGTAAGAAAATTGTGAAGAACGACGCAGGCGTTTACAATTTTTCCCGATTTGTTAGGGCTAAAAGCAAGAATCCTCTGTGACGACAGACACCGAAATCGGCTTTTTAAAATTCCGATACATCGTTCTATCATGCATCTTGTGGTTTTGTGAGCAATATTGTACTTTTCCATTGCTCTATTAGATGCTGTCCTGCATGGTGTCATTAGCCATGGCTGCTGTGGAAATCCGCTGTCTCCGAGAAGCCAAAAATTACGTTTTCCTTCTGCATAATTTGTCCTGAACAATTCCTGTAGTGCTGAACGACGCCACACATAAGCATCATGTGATGTTCCCGGAAACTTGGCATTGGCATAGCGGATTATATATTTTGAGTCGCAAACTACAAGAACATTTATAGAATGGCCTCCTTTTCGGCAATAATAAGCATACTCAATATCTCGGCTTGGTGCAGTTATTTTAATATGCGTGCCATCTATTAGGCCAACGATTCCTGGAAAAGAAGCTATATTGTAAAACTGCTCCTTTATGGTAGATTCTTCTACCTCGTTTGGCACAAATACGTATTCATTGGCAATTTCATTCAGGATTTCTGCAACTTCATGTATACACCGATGAACTGATGTCTGAGACATACAAGCCGAAAAATCCTGTCCAACTGCTCGTTGATAACCACCTGTGGCAAAGAATCGTAAAGCACAAAGCAGCCGAGTGATAATGGGAATCGCAGAACTTCGCTCATTCTTATAAAAGCGATGTTGAATTTTCTCTAAAAATTCCAAAAACAATTCTTTTGGAAAACGGTAGAGATCCATAAATTGTTGTTCGGTCGCTTCTTCCAATGGATTTTGGGAATCCCTTATTTGTCTTCTGATTATTACAAATTTCCTCCTATAAACACAAACATTAGAAACAGAACAATTAGAAACACAAACAATTACATACCGATTTTCACGTCTAACATATCTTCGAACAATAATATTCCACGCAGAAATCATTTTCATTTTCTATCTTTATAATAATAACAAATAATTTCTTAGCAACGCAAATGTCAAATCAAATTCAGCTCACTAAGCTTTCAAAATGAACTTATTCAGCATAACAAAGTTCACAGTCGATTGCGGAAACGGGTGAATCGAAAAAGTGCGAACCGCTGTGAATGTGAATTAATTTTTGTTGTGTTCACAGGCAAACGATTCACGATTGCGGAATCCGGCCCCTGGTTTTCTAAGCCGCCGTGCGTCGTTTAGAGAGAGAGAGAGTCGTTATAATCTGAGAGGATCACCTCTTTTACAAATCAACTCTTCTAACATGAATTACAGCAGATTTGAACCTGTCAATCGCATGTTCATTAAAGTGAACAATATTAATATGCTTAGCGTGAGTATTAGTAGATGTCCTTAAAAGGAGTCTTGTTAATCTCATTAGCCGTTTAGATATGTTTCCTTTTGCTTGCGTGGGTTTTTTTTATGACATGGCATGGCAAGGCATTTTTGTTTACAAATAATTTGTGCGAACACTATTTACATGAATTTTTGAATTTTTCTTAATGTGTATAATTGCGTTATACAAATATTGTTTGCGTATATAAAGAAACTAGTCTTAAATCGAAGAGGGCTTTGAACTTTAGAAGAGAAAAACAATAATAAACAGAATTTTATTGGACATTGTGTACATTTTTAGTGATAAAATAATTGGCGCCCGAGCAGGGACATTCGGTCCTTAATCAAATTTTACGTGGATTTTTCGATTTTTTAGGAGGATTCCTCAACTTTAACCACATTTATTTCGGGGGATTTGTTGCTTTTCGGAGGATTCCTCAACTAGATCCACACCACAATTATTGAGTGGATATATCAACTTCTCGGAGGATTTTACAACATAATCCACAATTATTGGAAGAATCTTCATTATAATTTACTCTGTTATATAACTCGTCGTTGGATTCCACCACATTATCCCCAATTTTGCGGAGATTTCATCAACACAATTAGTGCATCGTTGGATTATTTCAAGGGCATCGGAAAAAATCATCACTATCGAAGTCCAATCATTGCAGCACGTCGTGGGAGTCGCCGCCTTGCCTACACAAGTACCCAAAAAATTGCTGTAAGTCAGACCACGTGGTGTAAAACAAAAATAGGAAGTTTCCAGGTATGTGCAATTTTCTTATATTTATTGAAGTCATGCATGAGCTACAATATGAATATTTAAAAATAATACTAAAGATCAAATTCAACGATCATGTTCTGTTGCAACAAAAGTGAAATAAATTGAATTCCTATTGTTATCGTTGAAATCTTGTCGCCTATTGTGTTATAGCCAGTGAAAATAAAAAATCGAAAAAAAAAATCAAAGGAAAAATCGAAGAACAAAACAGTGAATATACAGTTGTATCAATATATTTTTTTTTGCGTATTTGAGTAAATCTTTGCGAAATACTTTTTTTGATCTTGTGTCGTGAGCGGCTTATGTTGCTGATAAAAACTACACATAGGTTCCGTGAGTAAATTTTGGATGGCATTTATGTTAAAAAACTTTCATCACCACGAGATCGTGCAAATGAAAAGGATATTTGCTAAACTAGTGAAAACTTTAGCATCAATCAAGAATTTACAGGCAAGGAAGTTTTTTAAGATCAAAATTCATCAAAGGTTCTCAAACAGATTTCGAATCGAGAGCGTTTTTTTTTTGCCAGTTGTACTTGATTGAATAAAGTTGTTGTATATATTGATAAGAGTGAAATAGTTTGAGTTTTTTTATTGAAAGCTTTGGAAAACCCTACAGTTAAAATATTTGGATTTTTTAAACTATATTATTGCATGCTTAATTGTCCTCAACAGAGCCTCATCTCATCGCTTCTGTTCTAGAAGGGGTTACTCTATTATTATTAATTATAATTCTAAGAGTCGAAACTACAAGCGTTTGTGCTTGATGCATAAAAACTGAACGGCCATCTAACTAATAACCGGAAAAACTTTATGCTAAGGCATCGGACGTACACTTACAGTAGAGGTATAGCTACACTAAAACTTTTCTTAGGACCACGGCCCTACATTAGAACGACCTTGGATTCGTTCATTGGTCAAATATGTTATATAATTCTTTCAGCAGCATCTACTTGAAAGATGCGTTAGTTTTTCAAGTTATTTGTTGGATTGTTTTCGTGAATCTGCACAATCTCCACTTAATTCGTTCTTTCTTTGTCTTCGTAGCTCAACTTTGGAACTCTCTCCCTGTTAATTTACAACGCATCGATTCATTGGGCATTTTTAAGAAGCAACTTTTTGAATTTATTTTAAATAGAGCGGATTAGTGCATGAATATACAACTATTTTGTTCTTATTTTTACTTTTTTTTTATTTTTTTATTTTATTTCCTGTTTTATTTTCTTTCTGTTTTTGTATTTTACCAATTCTTTTTTTCTTTCTTTTTACTTCTTTTTTTTCCTTTAATTTTATTTCTTGCTTTATTTATTTATTTTATCTTATTTCTTGTTCTTTTTAAGTTATTTTTTTTATTTTTATATTATTTTTTTAAGTTTTTTCTTTTTTTATATTGTGTTTTTAAGCTTGTTATATCCAATTTGTTAATTAATGTACTAATTTATAAGATTTGAATCTTTGTACATGATTTTTCTAAATAAACAAATAATAATAATAATAATAAATATATTGTCAACCAGTCTGAAGTGTTATTCAACGGAAAGAATACCATGAAAAGGCGTAATTAGTGGCTAGTCTCTAGGCACAACATCCCACTAGTTTTCTATAATGAAAGTTGAATAAAGAATTTTGTATCTTAAAACGTGTATATTAAAAACTTGAATAACCAAATAGTGAGTTTATAGTTTATAGACACTTACAGTACTTTCCACATGGGAATGAACAGACGTCATTCAAGCTTCAAGAATAGTCTGATTTTAAGATGAAAGCATTCAATTACAATAAATATCACTGTTACAGTGTGCACCCCAATGCAGCTATTTGTCCGGTCAAATAGATAAATTGTGCCGATATTGTCATGCTTTAAAATTTCAAAAAGAAACACCTGGGATTTGCTGTTCCAATCCCGATGGCTCCACCTGAATCACTTTAGCGGTTACGTGGATGGAAAATCTTCGTTGTCCAAATATTTTTTTCTTCGCTTATTTCGCTATGATGAGTGCAGCGAGGCGCACCATGTTCCAGCTAGTATGATGTAAAGGATAAAGTGAAATATATTGTCACAGGCAATGCGTCGAATTTTGATAAGGCTTTCAAGTGAGAAATATGTTTTTAATGTAATTGAATAAAATTAAATTATCTCGTTCTTGCTAGAATTTTTAGTGGCACAATTGAATGACGATACTATGTTCGACAATCAACAAGTTGCATCAATAAGATGATGGTGTTGAATCTCCTACATAAAAACATAAAAAATAATAGAAAATAGAAAAAATTAGCATAGACATAGAATAAGCACAAAAGTAAATTCCTTCACACCGTAATTCAATACCATTTCCTGCACTTGCACCAAAAAGCTTTTTGTCTCCTCAAGAAAATGCACCGTAAGCTAATTATTAAAAAGTAAAATTCGTCGCCAGACGAAATTTAATGCTTTTGTTTTTCAACTTGAATTTTCTCGTGAGAAAAGAAATATGTCGATTATGTTGTTCTTTTTGTTAGTTTAAAAATTAGTATTTAAGAAAAGTTGGAAAATAAATGAAGTCATTCAGAGATTATCTATTCACCTGAAACAAAGGCTTTTATTTCGCATATTACCAAGTGAGCCTACTTGGAACAATCATTCTAGTGTAGCAGTATCAAGCACTGTTTTACACATAACGTCATACGCTTACGGGTACAAGAACCCTAAGCAAATTATAATCGAAACTTTAAGGCAAAAGAGCCTTATAGCGTCATCGATTTGTCAGCTCTAGCTTCGAGTGCGAGCACATTTCATCTGGAGCTGAGCAAAAGTACCTCGCTCCAGAATAAATTCGCTCTAACATAGAATTGCTCTGATTCAATTTCGCTTGCTCTTCGATCGAATTTTGCTCCCTTCAAGATTTGTTTTGATTAACATTTACACATTTTTGTGTTCTGAACATATTACTTCTCAGAAAAATTTACAATTTTGCTTTAATTTCTTTGGTATTTGAAATAACTGTACATATCCCGCGTCGTCATCTAATGATTATTCTAAAGATTTTTCGACCATTAATAATTTTGTTGTATTATTATTATAAATTTTTTTTATTTATTTAATCTTCACAACATAAATAACTTTTTAAATTTTAGAGCACTTTTCAAATCTGTCGATATGATACAGATCTAAAAACTTGCTCTTTCTGATCTTTGGTAGAGCACTTTTGGGCAAATCGATGACAAAATCTTGGTTTGCTCTTAGAGCGAGTGACAAATCGATGACACAGCTCTGAGAGGGAGCGTCAAATCGATGATGCAATCTGCTCTAAAAGCACTTTTCGAGCAAAAAGGGCAGCAAATCGATGACGCTATTAGACATTTTATGGTGACCCCGACGTGATCGGAAGATAGATCACACGCAAGAACAGAAGCAACTAACATCAAGATGGCTACCATGGATGATCTGACCGAGGAGCAGCGGAACCTGGCTGCAGATTTAAAACAGCTTATCAGCAACTACAAGAAGGATGGAGCATCGCGAAAAACTCCGGACTATCTTCGAAGGAAGAGAGCGGAATTAGAAGCCCAATGGCAACGTTTTGAGGAAAACGACAACACGATTCGAGTACAATTTGGAGACCAGGTGGACCACCAGTACTTCACCAAACAATATTATGAACAAGTTCGAGAGGGGTATGAGAATGCCCTAGAAGACATAACAAACCGATTGGCCAGCAGCAAGACGCTACCGGCAAGCAGAAGCCCATCAACATCCGACTTAGCAGAGGAGCCAGCTACATTCGCTAATAGAACGACATCAGTTCTTGAGCAACGCCCCAATGGCAGCAAGGAAACAACAGTAAAAGATGTACTTCAACCATCTGCAAGTATGAATCAAGAAGAAGTCTCTAAGAAGTTTATGGGACAAACAAAACACATTGAGAAGTTAACTACCGCAAGGGTACGTAATCAAGGCTGCTTGATTAACAAGCAATCAACAATTTTGAAAGTGCTCGAACGCACCATTTCGAACACAATATCAGGTGATCAACTGCAGATAGACCAGTTTTACCAGATTAAGGCAGAAAGAATCCAGAAGCATCTAAATGAAGCTAAAACATTGCATCAAGAGATATGGAGCCAATTAGATGACCCCTTGGCAGTAGGCTATGACGTCGAGCGATTCTTTGTTCTGGAAGAAGAAGCGAAAAATACGATTATCGAACTTCATCGATTGCGGCAACAGCTCTCACCGCAGCACCATTCACATGCTACCACATCTACTACTTCAACGTATGATAACGCATCGTTTTTGAAATTGCCAGGCAAAATGCCAAGGCAAAAGAGTCTTAGGCAGATGGCGCTTAAAAATCTGACATGGCAAAAACAAATTTTGCAATGACAGGCTTGTAGGAGCAGCATTTTTACTTTTATTGTTAATGATTCACAGTTAGAATTTGAAAGATATTTATAAGCATAGAAAATATGTCCTTAAGAATTTATGATTCACAGTTAGAATTTGTGTAATATGTTTATATACCATATTAGATTTTGATTTAAATATCTTTTTCCAAAATAAGTTTATAGTATTATATATTTCCAAAATAAATTTATAATAATATACAAAATACTATAAAGTATTACATTGGTGACCCCGAGAAGAACAAGTCAACATCCATGGTTACCTATCAAGAGGAACAACAGGAGGAAACCTTGGCACAGGGGCCAAATTGCAAGATCACGGGAGTAGCAGTGAAAATACCACCCTTCTGGAAAAAGAACCCGGACCTCTGTGTTGAGAACAACAGTTGAAAAAATGTGGCATTAGAGAACAACAGTTGAAAAATAAAATTAAAGTTAAAACAAAAACAAAATTGAAGTTAAATTGGAGCTAAATTATTGCACATTTGCTACTGTATGAATGTATGTACTATCAAGAATTCAGCAGACAGCGACATTTGACATTTGCTGCTGTGCAAATGTAATTAGCCTTATTTTGGTTGTGACTATCAGTGAGAAATGGCGAAGTGAGAAAAGAATGCTATTGTGGTGCCTTAAAAAAAGTGACATTTGTCTATTTCAGTGAGGTAAAGCAAATTGCGGTTGTCACTGATATAGAGGAACGGCGAATTCAGTGACAATCTTTCTCACTTGACATTTGTCAGTGAGATTTCTCACTTGATGTTTGTTTGTTATAAATGATGGAAGCAGGAAAAAGGTAAGTGAAACATTTTCAAGTTTTGCAAATATTTTAAATTAAAAGTGTTATATTAATGTTATTAGTGTAAAAATAACGACAAGAAAGCAATTTGAGGAGATGTTAGATTTCATGCTGAAAAATCCTTCTGTAGCAAAAGGTTTAAAATTTGCAAGTGACCTATGCGGTGATAATTATCTCAAAAAGTGGGAAAATTTAAGAAAATGCACCGAATGGCAAAAGGTAAAGAAGTGAAATTTGTTTTAAATTCAATTTACTTATTTCTTTTCAATTTAATTATATGTAGGTTTGGACTGACTACAAATTGAAATTAAAAAAAAAACTTGCCTTCAACAAAAAAGAATTAAATGCCACAGGTGGTGGGCCTTGCAAATTAATGCATTTGTCTTCAACGGAAGAGCAACTCATTAATTTGCTTTCTTTGCAGGCAATAGTGCCGCAAAAATGTAATTGTTTTTGGACTGGACCATAGGTCAAAAGAACTCATTCTATTAAATATTATAAAATATATTTCTCTTGAGGAGAATTGTAAAAAATTTCAAATACCTTGCCTAAATCTTTTTTTTTATCCTCAATTAAAAACTTAGAACTCCGAAAAGGTGTACTCACTTTAATTTACGTAAAATAAAATAACATAAGCACTCTAAATAAATTCTTTCTAATTGTAAAAAAGTCTCTTGAATAAACCGTCAACGAAAGTGACAACCACAATAAGGGTGAAATTAAATTTCTCACCTCACTGAATTCGCCGGCCACAATATGGACAGTGACAGTGGCAGTGACATTTCTCAATATCAAAAAAATCAAGAAGGCGACGCCACGTTTTTTTTTGTGTATAAAAGGCCAGCCGGAAATACATATTTTAATTCAGTTATTCCTTAACTATTAACAAGAGTTACATAAGTAAAGATAATGCTCTCGACGACATAAATAAAGATAATGCTCTCTCAGAGTCATTTTAAACAAAATGCGCTATCTTAATCCTTGTTTTACATTTACATTTACACGTTATAATTGTTACACTATTTTTCAATGTCAGGAATTATTTAAATAAAATATTGTTTTAAAATAAAAGGGATCGTGTTTCAGTGAACTTAAAAATTAAACGAAATTGCACAATTTGCGATAGTATTTGTTCGTTGGCACGTTATCCGTGCTAATCACTATGATTCCATCAGCATATAAGTGCAAGTATCATACTTCTGCTGCACTTTATCAAGAAAAATGCTTACTCTAGTTCCCTGTGGAACTTGAATTGATTATAGAATTTGACGACTGAAAATTAAATGAAGTCAGTCTGTCGTAAAACTTAACTTAAAGCGGTCGTCCCATGTAAACTCGTATATACAT
The DNA here is from genome assembly GCA_949987705.1 of Thereva unica. Taxonomy (NCBI): domain Eukaryota; kingdom Metazoa; phylum Arthropoda; class Insecta; order Diptera; family Therevidae; genus Thereva; species Thereva unica. The sequence continues at coordinate 31,577,022 of OX465284.1, read as the reverse complement.
ATATTTCGGTTCATTAAATAAAGTTTTTCAAAGTTGTAAAAGAATTAGTGTTTTTATTAATTTGATTTTTCAGTTCTTTTCCTGGTGGTGTTTTTCTGATAATTCCGGTCATCGGCGATATAATATAACTCACGCAGTTACAGAACTCAGACAACAGATATCGGCCCTGAAGAAAAGGATGAACCAGCTGAGACTCCACTCCCTCAAAACGACGCAGCCCTGGTCAGCTTAGAAGTAGAAGCAGGCCATCCCGGAACACAATGTGCTGGTATCACAAGAAGTTTCGCAAATCAGCCAAGCGTTGCCAGCAGCCTTGCAGTTACCAGGAATATTAGCCGGTGGACAACTTGTCATTATCGTAGTCGTCATTAAAATAGTTTTGAATAGATTAATATGTAATAAAGTAATTTTGAATTGAATAGGTTTTGTCTTTTTACAATTTTGTTATCCTACACTAGTATTAAGGATTTTGTAAATTAAAACACCGGTTCTTTATTAAATTTGAATTTATTAGCAATTAAAAGTGCGTACGTGACGAGATCTCTTACAAAAGTGGCAACTAGGATTTTACAGCTCGATTGGAGTCGATATTTTGGATGTTGGACGTTGCGTCGCAGGTGGTAATTTTTAACAACTAGTACTATATACCATGTGCTAAATTTTATGTACTTTGTACTACGTAATATGAACTAAATATCTCTGTTCCGGAAGTATAATGACGCAACTGTATAATTTTGTGAAAACAGACTTTTTTTGTTTGGCGGGATCAGAAATGCAAGTTTTATATGTTTGGAAATCAACATAATTGTAGTTACGATTTTAGCCACTATAGGGATCATGCGTCGTTATTATTTCCGCGCTTATTTGCTCCCACCTCCAGTAAAATAACGGCGCTTTGTTCAGTTGTGCTGTGGAAGTGAAAGTGAGACGATAGTGGTCCGGAGCGATAGTGACGCAATTTCGTTTGTGACAATATTCAAACTTAATTTTCAGTGCTACAACGACGTAAGTGTTTTTTGTGTCATTTTAATTCAATCAATATTTGTTTTCTTTGACGTAACAGTTCTTTCTGTCATTGTCGTAATAAAAAACGAAACAATAATACGACGTAAGTGTTCTTTTCGTCATTGTCAAATTAAAAAAAAATATTTAAATTCTTTATCTTTGTGAATTAATTGGATCTGTTTGCTCTGTTTTTATTAATCAAAATGTACCTGAATCACGTAAAATTGTTTTTACCTTCTTACAGGACCTAAATTTCAGTAATAATAAACAACCTCACGAAAAACATAATGCGTCTTGTTAACGAGAATGAAAACTCGGAAGTTCCAGCGAGAGAGCTGCCATCAACATCACAGGGTACTTTGACAAATGAGGTGTTTATCATTTTAATGAATGTCTGTACAAAGAAAATTACCTATTTATTTGTTTTTTTCCGTAGTTAGGAATGGCGAATTACAACCCAACTGCCACGAATGCCAGTAGTTCTATGTCAGTTACTCCATCCTATGCGATTGAGAACTCGGCGGCTACAAAATTATCCTTAAGGAAAATTGAGCCCAGTAAACGATATGCAAGCCCTTCAAGAGATGAAAATGTATTTTCATCGGGTTCGAGTGACCTGTATGAGCCCAGTGATGAAACGGACTCTTCATCAAGTGACGATGTCACGGCTTCAACTGCATTGACGTCCATAGAAAACATTCCAGTACCTCGTTTAGACGAAACACAAGCCATTGGCACTGAAAACCTTTACCCTAAAAAGGGCAAAAAAGAACAAGAAACGAGCAAAATTGGAAACAAAATGTGGCTAAAAAATTAAAGAATGAAGGAAAGAGTTACACATCCAGAACCAACAAAGTAGGTGAGGCTCGAAAGATGGGCTCTCCATGCCCAGATAAGTGTGTTCTATCCTGTTCCAAAAAATTTTCAAACGAGAAAAGAGTAGAGTTGTTTAATAATTACTGGGCGTTAGGATCCTTACAGCGTCAACGCGATTTTTTGTATTCGTGCATCGAAAAACTTCAACTTAAGTACCGTCGTATATCTGCGTGTAAACCAAGAAAGCCAAATTGCTGTTTTTATTTTATGAACGATGACAAGAAAATCCGGATTTGCAAGCCTGTTTTAATCAAAACACTTGAGATCACTGAAAGAGCAGTACGCACTGTTTTGAAAAGCAAATTCTCAGAAAACGAATTTGCACCCAATCGTGGAAAACATGATAAACATAAGAAGATCGATGAAGAAATGTTAAATTCTGTGAGGTGCCACATCAATAAAATACCGCGAATAGAGAGTCACTACGTGAGGAGAGACACTTCAAGGGAGTATATAGACGGTGGACTAACAATTGCTGAAATTCACAGGCATTACTGCTTGGAGCGTTCTATGTCCAATAAACCTTCAGTGAACTATGATGCATTTGCTCGAATATTTAACAATGACTATAACATTGGGGTTTTTGTACCCAAAAAAGATCAGTGTGATCAATGTGAAAGTTATAAGAACGCGGAAGACAAATCCAAGCTTGAAGACGATTACAAGAAACATCAAGAAGAAAAAGAGCTTAGTAGGAGTGAAAAGTCTTTGGATAAAGAAAAGGCAGAAAAAGGTGAAATAAAACTTGCAGTTTATGATTTGCAAGCAGTACTTCCCGTGCCAATAATGGGGCAAACATCATCCATCATTTTTTTACAAGTCGCGTCTTAACTGCTTCAACTTTACAGTAAGTTTGATGAATTAGCTATAGCTAGTAACTAACAGATTTAAGTTTTCTTAGGTAACCGAAATTATTACGTCAAAAACTACTTGTTTTTTGGCACGAAGGATTAGGTAACAGAGGTGTCAATGAAATCGCTACTGGGGTATACCTGTACATTGAAGAGTTCTCAAAAAGCATACCAGTGGTAGATATCGTATTTTACTCAGATAACTGTGGAGGACAGCAAAAGGGAATTAGGATCTTGAGTCAGCATTTATTTTGCAGATACCTAATGACAATGTACTTGTTCGCTGCCAGCCATCTAGACGTCCACTCTATAACTCATAAATACCTTATTTGAGGTCACACGCAGAACGAGGGCGACACAGTGCATAGCATCATTGAAAGATGTGTAAAAAGAACCCGGAAATCAGGACCTGTTTATATCCCTGATCAATAAGTTATAATTATTAGAAATGCGAAAAAGGGAGAACCTTTGCACGTAAAAGAAATGAGTTATGAAAATTTTTTGGATTTTAAATTACTGCATGAAAACATGGGTTTAAATTTTACGAAAGATACGGATGGAAATTTGTTTAAAGTGTCCGAAGTAAAACAACTAAGGTTTGAAAAGGGGAGTGATGTTTTCCAGTACAAAAATAGTTACAAGGAAGCAGAGTGGAAACAAGTAATGTTTAAAGGTAGAAGGTCAAGAAACAAAGACGATTTTTCGTTAAAACCTGCAGTGGGATTCCATAACGACTTAGAATTTAGGATTTAGAGCTTTTCTAAAAAACAGAAGTTTTCTAAGTTACAGTGAGTTGGCATATTCTGTAAGCGATTTAGAGTGATGTACTAGATTTTTGGAAAAAATAGTACTTTTTTACATCATTTCCTGGAGCCAAGCAAGTGAAGGAAGATATAATTCTCAAAAATTTAAAATGGATAGTGCGCCGCTAATTGTTTTAGTTATGATAAATAGAAGACGACAAAGACGAAATTATCGGATTTTAAGGAAAACATTACGAGATGAAAATAATTCGCTTGACATGCCTGATGCAAGGTTATTAGGATTTGGATCATTTTCTTTAGTTTATTTTACGTGTGTTTCTTGTTATTCTTTTATAGATTTAGGGAGCTCTTTAGAATATCGAAAGAGTTATATTATTACTTGTTTATTATTTTATCTTGTTTTTATTGAAGTTAAAAAATAGTATAAACTTACAGTTTCGCATATTTTCTCACAAGACACCTTACATGTGAATAAAATCGAACTCTAACTTGGGCAAGAAACTTGTTACAGAATCCCGAATAGGTCTAAAATTTAGAGAACTCTTGCACAAAAATGACTGCCGTCTAGTACAAAACTTAATAACCGGGATTTGCAGTAGATGGCGCTGCCGTCTCACTTTTTCCCAATGCTTCATGCACTCTAAATTTTAGAGTCTGTAGGCTTACGGAATACCAAACCGGCCTAAATTTAGAATTTTGCCTCTAAAATCGAACTCCAAATCGTTACGGAATCCCACTGCTGCTTACAGTAGTAAGATGTCACTTCCAGAAAATAAATTAAAAGACTTGAATAGTCTGATAGAACACAACATGATTCCTGCTTACTACAAACCCTTTTATGAAACTCTTAAATAATTTATAATGTTCTTTACAATTTTAACGGAATTAATTCTTAACAAAATACCTATTTTGTGTAATTCGTTTAAATAATACAGATTTTCATAATATTTTTAAATTAGAATTTTTATACTTATATTAATAAAGTTTTCTTTGCATTCCTTTTGTTTTTACCACTCCTATTCTGACAGAAATGTAAAAGTTTTGATTATAATTTCGGAAGTACAATGACGCATTTGCATGATATCGTGATTAATTTGGGTATTATGATGCAGGTAGTCATTGATTTTTGAATTTGAATGTCTTAAGTTTCAAATTCAAGGCCCCACAGTGAAGAAAAAAAAAAAAACAATAAAATACAGCAAGGAAATCAACAAAAGACGTAATATTTGTCGAAAGCAACTGCAAGGAAGTTGGCACACCTGCTGAAGACTTGGATTCACGTGGATTAAAAAGGCCCAGAGGTAACCAACGAACAAGGCGCATCGCCAGGAAAGCCCTATGAAAGCAACAAAGGAACAACTCAACCAGCGCTTAAGTTAAGTTTAATTTTAGTTTATCAAATTATACACAAAAAAGTGCAAAAATTATAGAAATCTTTTTAATTATTTTAGGAAAAATTGAAAGAAATGTAACGGAAATGTCGGAACTAAGCAAGCTTACAGATATGTTATATACAATAAAAAGAAAAAAAAATAGTTATACGTAAAACCGTAAGTAATTAGAAATAAGTATAAGGTTGTTGAAATTGAATTAAAGTAAGAGTATAAAATTTTGTATACGTAGGGGGAGTGATGTGGCGGTAACGATCGAGCATCTGATCGCCAAAAGACTCCAAAAAAGTCCATGGAAGATCCGCTATTGGTGGATTTTGACTACAATTTAGGGAAGTATTCACATATTTATATACTTTTGATTTGGGTTTTTTTTTTTATTTTTAGGTACGCTGTGTGGAACACCGGTAACCCTGACACTTGCTCAGTTCGCGGCTCAGACAGCGTCGATGACGGAGAAGGAAGAAGAAACCAGGAGTACAGTCGAGACCGTGACGCCGCCGGTGTGAGCTCTCAAAACTTTATATATTGGTGTTCGCTATATTTTTGTGAAATATTGTTTTGATTTGCATTTTTGTTTGTCCTTTAAATGATTTTCGTAATCGATCGTTTTAATTCGAAAGGACTCCGTGTCAATTAGTCATCTTTGAGGTAATGCGAATTCCTGATTATTATAGCCGTATTGATTCCTGGTTGCAATAGTCGCCCTGAGCTAACGCAAATATTTGAAACTAATAAATTCAGTCATTTTGATTTTAGCGAATCTCCACACCATAGTCAGGGGCACTACAGTCGCGGACACACGGAGTTAAAGGCACATCGAATCAAACCATCAACTGGGAAAACGCTTAAAATATAATACGAAACAATCTTGAATTTTGAGTTTGAAATTGAGTATTAATGTTAAATGATAAACTTATTTGAAGGCATTTTTATAAAATAAGAAGTTCATAATAAATAAGTGAATTTGAATTAAAGCAGCAGTCTTCTTCTCTAAGGCTTCGTTTTAATCACTGAGCTTTACAGATAGGCTATCAGTGATATTTATACAATTAATAGAATTATAAGAAATGAAAAAAAAAAAAAAAAAAAATTGACATTTTTAAAAAACGTATAAGAGGAGGCAACCATAAAGACGTTGAAAATGCTTTAGCTAAGTGGTTTGATTAAGCACACGACTTTCCCCTACATTATATTCGGTTCGATAGGATACATACTTCGGCGGGAGTAACTATGACTCTCTCTCATGTGTTCAGCTGTTATTTTACAGAGCTGAATTAATTAAAGGTGCTTGCACTGATTCCAGAGCGATCATAAATACGCCTATCCTCCACCTCCTAGTGGTTCCCGCCGGTAACAAGTTTAACTTGGCTAACGGAGCAGGCTCCATTTGTCCCTGGGGTTACCATGCCCTTCGACAAAAATTCTATTGGTCCCAGTTTTAACGAAGTGCCTCGGATACCTAACACTCGGTCCACTGACCCTGTGAACTAATTAGTAAACCCAACCCCTACAATCCCTAACCCCACTCCCCTATCCCACACTTGTGATATGTGCAACAGAACATTCACAACTAAAACAGGCCTAGGCCTACATAAAAGAAGGAAACATCCAGCTGAGTACCATAGGTTGCAAGTCTGTACGGACGTTAAACTCAGATGAACAGAAGAAGAGATCCTTATAACGGCTAGAAAAGAAGCCGAGCTTACTCTAAATAATGTCAGATTCGTTAACCAAGAACTAAACTCTATTTTCCCTCAAAGGACAATAGAAGCAATTAAAGGTATTTGAAGAAAGAACAGTTATAAATTAGCAGTCCGTCAATTTATCGATGAGCTTGAAGCGGGTCCATCAAGTACATCTAACACTGAAAATTTTCCTCAAGTTCCTCATGGTTTACGTGATGTTGCACCAACAACAACTTATGACACAACTAATAATAATCACCTAATTAATGAGATTCTTGCCCAACCAGTAACACAGAATGTCAGATTCAAAAGCAATCATCTGCGAAACATTGTAAATGAAGCGATTAATGCAGGCAAAGAGATGACATTTAGCAGGATAACTTCTTATTTATTAGAGATCCTCCCAACCAGGGTACAACCTTCCACAGTAATTAATGTCGTTCAAAGAATGCCTAGGAATAATAGGCAAAAAAGAAGGCAAGAGTACGCTCTTACGCAAAGAAATTGGGTTCGACATAGAAAAAGATGCATTAACACCATTCTGGATGGTGAGAACAGTTCAATTATCCCTCCGAGGGGTATTATGGAACCTTTTTGGACAAACTTACTGGAAGAGGGAAGTACATCTACACCTGGCATCACGGATCTAAATCAATCTCTTGAAACTACATGGCGCGCAGTCACAATTGATGAAGTAATACACTCAAGACCAGATCCAACGACTTCCCCTGGTCCAGATGGAATCACTGCTAGACAGCTGAAAGCAGTTCCTGCAGATATTTTAATGAGGGTTTTCAATCTGCTACTTTGGTGCGGAAAGATGCCCGAATATCTTCTATCTGCAAGAAGAATATTCATTCCAAAGAAATCGGTTTCCACTGAACCTGGGGATTTCCGTCCAATCACTGTCCCATCCATCATTGTCAGACATCTTCATAACATTTTAGCAAGGAGAATAACAACATCCATTTCTCTAGATCCGCGACAAAGAGGCTTCCTGCCTACTGACGGATGTGCTGACAATGTGACAATGATTGATCTCCTACTGCGCAGCCAATTTGAAAATTATACATCCTGCTACTTGGCCATTCTCGATGTCTTTAAGGCTTTTGATTCTGTCTCCCATGCGGCAATATTTGATACGCTCAAATCCTTTGGCCTACCCAATGGTCTCGTCGGATATCTGTCCCATTACTACTCCAGATGTACAACCCACCTCATCGGTAAAGGTTGGACATCTAACCGAATATTCCTAAAAAGAGGCGTTAGACAAGGGGACCCCTTGTCACCTATCCTCTTCAATTTGGTGATGGACAGACTTCTGAGGAACCTGCCGGATACCATTGGATGTTGTATTGGGGGCTCCAAATCGAATGCCACTGCTTTCGCAGATGATTTAGTGTTATTGGCTTCTACTCCTCAAGGTTTACAGGAGCTCCTAGATATCACCAATACGTTCGTGAACTCATGTGGCATGAAAATTAATGCAGCCAAATGTATGACCGTATCCATCAAAGGTCAACCCAAACAAAAGAAATCAATCGTTGATGAGAGATCATTCACGATTGACAATAGGCTCATTCCCAAATTAAAAAGAACAGAACAATGAAGATATCTGGGGGTTCAGTTCACCGCAGAGGGCAAATGCAAGTACCACCCGCACATCGAACTGCAGTCCAAATTAGAAAACCTTACTAAAGCTCCTCTGAAGCCTCAGCAGAGGCTCTTTGCCTTAAGAACGGTTTTCATTCCTCAATTATTCCACCGGGCCACGCTCGGGAATATTACTGTAGGAGGTCTAGTAAAACCAGACCGCTTAATAAGGGGAGCTGTCAGAAAATGGTTAAATTTACCAAAAGATGTTCCGAAGGCTTTCTTCCATGCTCCAATTGAAAACGGAGGTTTGGGAGTAACATCTATTCGGTGTTACGCTCCTCTCCTCCGAAAGAATAGGCCTGAAAATATCCAATGGCCCAGGCTGGAAGAACCACCCTCCGACAACTATTTTATAATTATAATGTGTCAAAGTCAGAATCAATGCATTACCATGTAAATCGAGGACGTCTAGAGGACGATCAACAATTGAAAGAACATGTCGTGCTGGTTGTCTAGCCCAAGAGACAACTAACCATATCTTCCAAAAATGTCATCGTACGCACGGCCCTAGAATTGACAGGCATAACAGCGCAGTCAAATTCATTAAAAGAAGTCTTCACAACCGAGGCTACGCCACGGAGGAAGAACCATCTTTAAACACCTCTGAAGGAGTCAGAAAACCGGACCTGGTAGCAGTTCTAGGGCCCAGAACAATAGTGTTAGATGCTCAAGTTGTAACTGATGGCCGCAGTTTAGATGAAGCTCACAAGCGAAAGTTGGCTTATTATAATACAAACGAGGTCAAGTCAAGACTTGTCTCTATATATGGCAACGATAACATCTCATTTGCTACAGCCACCTTGAAACTGAGAGGTATCTGGAGTGGCGAATCTGTAAACCAATTGCTTCGAATGGATCTCATAAAAACTAAAGATACAGCCTTGATTAGCACCCGAGTTGCAATCGGTACTATGCGATGTTTCAGAATATTTAATATGTCCACCTCTGTTGCACATAGAACTGGTGTGGGTTAACCACTATTCCTCCTGTTAATTTCCTCCCGTGCTGCCTGCGGCACTCAGGCATAAAGTAAACACCCCTTAACAGGGGAACATATAAAGTAATAGCCATACAGTGTATATTAACTGAATTTTGCAAATAATTGCATACATAAAGTAACTAGGCGAAATTTCGCATAATTATGTATCTGAGATAATTAAGCAATTTTCGTATAAGTACTTTTTCGATTAGTCGCTTAAAAAATCGTGCAATCTTCGTGAGGTAATTAAGCGGGAACAACTGTAGTAATTTATTCGGTGAAATAAATGAGTGAAATCAGTGATTAAGTGTGTTAATTGGCTTTCAATAGCTGAACATTTTAAGTGTCAATTTTTTAATTTTATAGCTTTAAAGACATAAAGTATTGTATTTTATCACTTTAAACTGCACATGGATTATCAGTGATTAGTGCTTTAGTGATTTAATTAAAAAAAAAAATTGTGATTAAGTGTGTTGTAAGTGTGTTAAAGTGACCAATTTTTTTACATTCGCGATGGTTTTTTCGTGTTTATTTAGGAAGATGAAGATTTCTCTGCTTCATATTTGTTTACTTTATTAAGCTCTCCAATTCTACTTGAGCTAAGGGATGGGAACCTGTTCGCAACATATTTTTTATTGATCGAAGAAGATTCTCAAACGGATATGAGTTGAAAGTCCCTAAATTACCAAAAATTTCTACTTCATCCACAAGATGACACAAGTTATGATTAATACAACTAAATAAAAAAATAAAAAACAAACATACACAACAGAAAATTTAATATTTATAATGATGAACATAATTTGCTAGATTTTTTTTTGGGAATGGTTGGGGCGGAATTTGTTTCTTCTTAGGTGGTGTATTTCCTTGTCGGGTGATGGTTATCCATACTATCAACTGGCAAGGGAACGGACTACAATGACACGGCTCAGGCGATGCCCGAAGGATGATTGGAACTGAAGATGAATTTTCATAGTCACAGGTAAGCGGTGAACCATGATAAGTATAGGCCCGGCCACACACCCCACGACCCCAACCGGCGAGCTAGTGAACTCCGTGTGGTCGGCAGCATATCCCCCTAACAGAAGGATCGGCGATTGGGGTGGATACGAGTTTCCGATTTGTTTTATGTCTGGGATTGCGCTCTTGGTCAGTCTTTGCCGGGCTTCTGGCTAAGGTGGGCAATACTTCGCATAAATGGCGCCCATTGCATACTCGCGTCATTATGCTGTTACACAACTATTACTATATACATTTTATTTCCCATAAATCATATAATAACCTTTAATCGAAATTATCGCTTTGCTTCGTATAACTTTCAGAATTGTAATCCGATTACAACTTCTACTGTTAATATAATAACAAAATTATCATTTAATTTCCCATCATGCTCAGCGTAATCGGAACTCAAAAAATTCGCGACAGCAAAAGTCGTTTCTAAGAAACCCGTTAATGTGCAAAATGAACCTCTGCCGCAGCGGAAATTTTCCTTCTATTTCAAATATTTTTAATGTAACGGGACGCCGCAAAAAATATATAAAGGAATTTCATTACAAGCCCATTGAAGAATGCAATCTTGCATTTTTTTCTCTAGATCCTTGTCAGAATCTAGGGAAGATTCATGAAACTAAAAATTAATAAGGCAAGTAGTATTTTACCAGTCGAAGCGCGCGGTTACATTTTCGGGAAGACGAATCCGTTTTCTTTTTTTAAAGTAGAGTTTTGTTATAACAGTTGAAAATTTTTGAATTTTAAAATAAATTTATAATTTTATGATTTCAGATTTTTCCTTCTTTTTGAAAAAAACATATTAGTTTGCTACAAGGCCAACGTGGAGGAGAACCCTACTAGCAGAGGCCGCAACTACTGGGAGATCGTGGTCAGAGCTAAGAGCTGTCGCGCAAAACAGAGTCCGCTGGAGGGCAACTGTTTCCGCCCTATGTCCCACGAGGGATTAAGGGGCACATAGATAGACAAGGCCCTACTCTCGAAGGAGCTCGATAGTGGCCCATAACATGGGTACCGCTACCCATTAGTGATGAGCAAACGCAATAACAAGACAAGACTAATCTAGTCTTGCTCTTGTCTTGTTCTTGTTCAGTCTGTTTTGTTCTTGTTCTTGCACGCATAATTAAGTCTTGTTCTTGTTCTTGGTCTTGCTAAATGTGCAAGAACAAGACAAGATTGCAAGGACAAGATCATTTGTGCTCATCATTACTACCCACCATGTCCACATTACCCGCAGACTATGCCCATAATTCCACGAATTTATCCAAAATCAAAAATCTTAGAATTTTCCTAAAAGGTGGCCAGCTCGATTCAGTTAATAAAAGAGGGAATTTTTATAAAATGCTATTGTGTGTAACGGTCGACAGCGGATGTGTTCCATGCAGAAGCACCGCTGCGCACCGCATTCCCAAAAACTATAACAAAAGGAAACAAAAACAAAAAAAATTAATAAATAAAAATTAAAAAAAATCCTTTTCCTCTGGCTTTGGCCACGAAACAGGCAAAATTATCAAATTCACCATAGTCGGGAAAATAAATAAATAAATAATTTTAATAATTAAAATAATATCTTAATTTTGGAAAAACATTGTATTTTATCACTTTAAACTATACATGGATTATCAGTGATTAGTGCTTTAGTGATTTAATTAAAAAAAAATTGTGATTAAGTGAGTTGTAAGTGTGTTAAAGTGACCAATTTTTTTACATTCGCGACGGTTTTTTCGTGTTTATTTAGGAAGAAAATGTAGAATTTGTGTGGTAATCGAATGAAAACTGATTTTAAAATGATTAAAAATTATTATGGAATAATTCTTAAAAATATAAAAAAGAGTAACGTAAGTTGTAGCGTAAGTGTTGTATACCGAAAGTGTTTGATTACAGAAAACAATAATCTGGCGATACAAACCTTCCAAAATGGCATACCAAAATCATAGTCTCGAACTTTTAGTCAAAGCCTACGGTGAGACGAAGATGAGAAAAACTATTTCACATGCATCAGAACATTCAATTAGAGCGGACTAGTTCCACATTCACCCCATCTGATATTTCTGTTAAGACGTTAAAACATATTAGTCAGATTGAGGCATTAGTAGAGAAGAGTGAAAACGACACTCCCTCAGAGAGTGACAGTGAAATAGACTATGACTTGGCTCAAGATGGTGTGTAGTGTTCAGAAGTTGCCTTACCTAATCTGTTGTTATAGATGGCGCCACCTATTAGTGTTTATCAACCCCAACTCAATTGTTGGTTCAAATGATATTACTAGAACTGTTGTTCACGCGTTTCGGATCGAGTAAAAAAGTACAATTAAAGTGTTGAGCAAAAATTGAAAAGTTAAGAAGAAGAAAACTACAAAGATGTTATGATTGGCCAACATAGTTGACCATCACAACTTTGTTTTTCCCTTTTGGAAATACATTTTGCTACTTTGTAGCACAACCAACAAATTTAGTTTGCTAAAATGCAAACTAATCATTTTAACGGCTTCATAAGATAAATATTCGTTCGCACGAATATTCTTCTCTATGATACCCGAGCCTCATAAAATTATAGCCAAACTTTAATCGCGCCTAGGTAATGATACCAAAGCGCTACAATCAACATATTGTTCCTAACGCGTTTTCTTTGCAACAGTGTATGACACCCGATCCCGATGATAATTTAGCATTTTTACACGTAAAGCTTTTGCGCCCTTGGCCCAAGCGTTATCTTGACCACGCCAACGTCAAGAGCAAAATTGCTGACAAAGCAATCTGCGCGAAATTCAGAGCTAAGATCTGGAGACTTTCTGCGATCGAAAATCAGTCCGGGTCAGATCTCCTTTAGGAACAGTAGGTTCCTCAAAATCAAAATCGCTTTAATAAAAAGGCTTATATAGAAATACAAGTAGTAAAAGTTAATCTGTTGAGAGTTTTTTAAGTAAAATAAAGTGTTAAAAGTTTTATTGAAGAGTGATTGTTTCATTTAACGAATAAATGTACCGTGCGACGAGACGCCGGGAGTGAGCTAATAAAATTCTTTTACAGGTACTTTGACCCGCAGACTCCTTGGCCCCTCTTCTCCTTTCAGGAAAGCACGGGTGGCCAAGTTCATAACAAAGAATAGAGTCGCACGCCGGTCAGAATATAAACATCTAGACCGTTGGTCAAATCTGTTTGGCTTGGAACGCCATTTAATCAAAACAAATTTGAGAAGACCCTGAAAAGCTTTGAAAAAAAAAAAAAGTTTGGTTATGTGGGTGGTCGGCTTTGTTCAACATGCAGAAAAACATTGGATAAGACAGGTAGGTTTAGAGGTTAATTTTAATGTATCTATGTAAACGTGAACTTTTCTATTGTTTGTCACTGATGCGATGACAAAAAAATTGAAAAACATATTTAATCGTACACTTTTGCAGATCCTCAAAATTTTTCACCTTTGCGTGATCGAAACGACAAACAGTAACAAGCGGAAGTCCAACACAGCGCCAATGATTTCGAAGACGAAGAAAACATTGTTGAATCGCAGTCTCAACAATCTGTTGGGAGTGACAAATCCTTCCACGACAAGAACTTCGAATTTGAAGTTATCAATGCAAGCCTTGTCGGTGCAATTGGACAATCACCAATCACGAAACGTTGCTTGCAAAAAGAGTCACACCTCGACAAGAAATTAGCAAAAATAAACAAAGCAATCAAAAGCAGGCTGGGAATGGATGTGATCGAACCTGAAAAAAACCTCAATAAAAAAGCGGACGGTTTCTATGACATAATAATGAACATCAAAGAAAGGTCTACTTCAGAAGTCATCAGTTATGGAGAAAAACTTCGAACGCTAACTTTATTACCAAAGGATTGGAGCATCCGAAAAATCTGAGCGGAAATTGAAGTTTCATATTACATGGCTAGACTTGCAAAAAAAGTTGTGAATGGAACTAGAGAACTAACCCCACCTAAAAAACTTTGGCTAGTACAAATTTAAAAGAAAATCATATTGTTTTTACTGTTCATTTTTTCCCGTTTCTGTTACTTATCTCAATTCTAACTGCTTTTTAGTTCTCGTGGACTGACAGATGAAGTAAAGGATTTAGTTAAAAAGTTCTACGAAGATGATGAGATTACTTATCTCATGCCTGGAAAAAACGACTGTGTATCTGTTCGTAACTCAGAAGGTAAAAAAGACCGTCTCCAAAAGCGACTCGTTCTAGGGAATTTGCGAGACATTTATGCCGAATTCAAAATTCGACATGAGAACGTTAAAGTTGGGATTTCATCATTGGCGGCATTAAGACCTCCGTACTGTGCCTTAGCAGATGCAAAAGAAAATCACACGACTTGCGTTTGTTTGTCACAAGAAAACTTGAAACTTATGGTGCGAGGTAAAAATTTTAACTGCTATATAACTATTTCATTTTAATAGACCTATTAATTTAACTTTGATGATGATGAAAAATTTATTTTACAGGTTATGGTTTAATCAGTCTAATGAAGCAAACTCCTTTTATCGTTAAGAGTTATGTTGACTTCTTGAACTTTCTGATTTGTGACGAACCATCATATGAATGTTACTTCAGGGAATGTCAACATTGTCCGGACGTGAAAATTCTTCATGATTTGTTGTGGAACTTGATGAAGGAACAAGAGACTGAATTCAAACAAATCAAACAGTGGGGTGGAAAACCTGTAACATTGCTAAGTGTTAAACTGACACCTGAAAAGTTCTGCCAAGAATTTGCTAACAGCGCATCAGAAATGTTGACGCACCATTTCTTGGTTAAAAAACAAAAACAGTGTTTTAAATCACTAAAAGCGACAATCGGCGAGGGCGAATTTATAGTTCAGCGTGATTTTTCGCAAAATTACGCTTTTGTAGTACAGAATGCTGTTTCGGGATGTCACTGGAGCAATTTTCAAGCCGCAGTGTACACAGTCGCCTTCTGGTATCGAGAAAACAACCGTCCCGAACCCGAATGTCAGTCTTTAGCTGTAATTAGTGAATGTTTGTCACACGATGCTGTTTGAAAATCTAATTGTGATAGGTAGATAATTATCACCATACCACCGTAGGGCATCTTAAACATTCTTTCTTTACAGAATTATGATAGCAGGAACAGAAGAAGCTACCCAACATAGAGGAATATTAGGAGCATCCACAAAACTACAACAACAACAATATAACATTAACCTGTCCCTGCATGGCAATCAGCGTGAAAATTATTTGAATTAAATTTATATTAGTCATCACACCAACATGTTACATTTTTTAAGTTAATTTAGAACAAATTCAAAATTCACTCGAAAAAATTAAATTTTACTCAAATAAAAAATTGAATATGGTCACACTAACTAACCAAAATAAATCACGTACATACACACAGATAACTGCCCCCCACTTTGGTGGTTATCGACCAAACCGGTTTACACCGTTATTCAAGCCTGCAAGTGAACAAAAATGTTGCTTGACGGATTTTTCGCTCTCTTGGGTTCCAGCCACCGATCGAGCAGGTAATTTTATCCTTTTATTCACATAAGTTACTATTCTTGTGTTTTGAAAATTCAAAGCATTGACAGTTTAGTAACTAACTACTAACCTTCATTTCCCAACTTAATTACCTTTAATTAAACTTTGGTAAAGTTACAGTAATAATTTTCTACTAATTGTGTCTTGTAGCGTTTTTGGTACAAGACATAACTTCATACTAACCCATATGTTATTAGTTATGTCTTATAGCTTTTTTGATATAAGACATAGCTATATACTAGTAATATTTTGGAAATTGTGTCTTTTAGCGTTTTGATATAAAACACAATTTTCTACTAACAATTAAATACCTTGACTCAAGGTATTTATTGAATAGTTATACCTTATAGCGAATTGATATAAGGTTATAACTTTATTACTAACCTTAACAATTACACCTTATGGCGGTTGATATACTGCGTAATTGTTTTATATTAATGTAACATTGTCAGAGTAATGATTCATATTATCCTAGTTATTATCCTCTCATATTAACCTGTGGTTATCTAAAACCAGGTAAGTGTATAAATATTGAGCTCTTTCTTTTACATACATATATTGATTGCATTTTATTCAAGTGGTATGGTGATTTATATTTTATATCTTGCCTAATTACAATTTTAATTGAAAATTTTCGAGTGAATCTTGAAAATAAAAGTTTGGATTCTATTTGAAGTTATATTGAATTTCATATAATCTTCGATTTACTCTTGCTTTTTTCTGAATTCTAACGTATTATTGAAATTATTTTAATGAATTAAAATTTATATTTAAAAGTGTTAACTGTTTCTTTTTTGCAGTGGAACTGAAAAAAACATACAGCCCATTGCTTCAACTGCGACAGCACGTGAAATCAATGACGGTGATGAAGATTCTTCCGCTTCAGATTCACCATTCGTCGTCAATGAAGTTGTTAAAAAAGTGAAGTACGCAAGGGTAGTGTCCACTCATGCATATTGTTTCGTATGCATCTCAAAAGATAACATAAGTGTCGTGCCTTATGAAGCTGGCGAACAAGCGTTTATAAAACGAAGAATATTTATCCCTAAAGGGAACCGCTGTTGCTCTAAACACCTTATCAAACGACGTTTTTATGAGAATGATTTGAGCGAACTGAAAATATTTTTTCATGAAAGTATGATCGAGGTCACTGAATTAAAAAAACTGATTGAACACCTGACAATTAATTGTGATTCGTCGTTGAATAGCCATGTTGGACAATGCACTCTCTCAGATGAACGTCTGAAAGTTTTCACCGGTAAACTTGTCACGTTTTTTGCAAATACTAACAAGCTCTATTGTAGTAAAAAAAAAGTTCGATTTAATAGTTCAAAAATAAAGAAGTGAGAGAAAATTACTTCTTCATTTAATTAAACTAAGAAAATTCGTTTACAATCTTGTGCTTAAATATAGTTTTTAGTTAACTGATTATTTTTAGTTAACTAATGTATATTCTGTCAAAATAAGAGGTCAAATAATATGTTTTTAGGTTTCATTTGGGAAAACGTATTGGAACTCCAGGAAATGTTAACTTCGATGAGAAACTCGCAATCACACAACGTTACTCAAGCTCTTGTGACATTTTTATTTAGGTTGCGTTCAGGAAATTCTAACAGTATGATTTCTGCGATTTTGGGTTTGCAGAACGAAAAAAAAGTTTCGGAATACTGCGATTCCGTCATCCGATCATTCGAAAAAGACTTCCTTCCGAACAACTTCGGTTTTCGAGCCAAAACAAGAGAAGACATTTTTCAATATGAAACTTCTTTTTTCGCAAAGAAAATGTTGAACGCCGCCGATGAAAAACTCGCAATTATTCTTGATGGAACGTATGTTACTCATCAGAAAAGTACAAATAATGAGTATCAGCGAAAGTCGTACTCAGGACAAAAAAAGAAACCCCTCTGCAAACCGTTCACTATTTGTACTACAAAAGGTTACATCCTCGAAACGTTGGGACCCTTTGAAGCCAAATTAAATGATGCTGAGATTCTTCGACTGATTATGCAGGATCCTCAAGGTTTACCTAGTATCTTGCAAGAAGGTGACATTTTCATTGTGGATCGTGGTTTCAGGGACGTGAAGACAGAATTGGAAAAACAGAAGTTGAAAGTTGTTATGGCTGCAATGAAAGGTGAGAAACGATACAAACATGTAGTTGTATAGTTATCTCATTAGTGAATTGACAACTTTAAAATGAAAATTCGTACATGCAGAATTTTTTACTCCAGCGTGAATATAATACTTTTTTCTATAATAGAATATTCATTTTCACAGGCAAACGTAATCAATTAACAACAGAAGAGTCTAACTCATCACGAAAAGTTACAAAACTTCGTTGGGTTGTTGAAGCTGTTCACGGGATTTTGGGTCGAAAATTAAAACTTCTTCATCAGCAATTGGACAACAAGCTGTTGCCGAAACTCAATTCGTATTGTCGAATTGCGAGTTTTCTGAATAACAAGTTCGGTAAAAGATTAGAGTCCGATGTTGAAAATCAAGAAGAAATTCTTCATCAACTAGAATCTGATACTGCCGTGGAAAACACGTTGGGCCATCGAGGTCGAAGAAAAAGAATGGAACCGAAAAAAAGTTGTTTTTCAACAACTTTTGTCTTCTGATCTGTTGGATTTTCCAGAAATGACTGAGAAGGAGTTGAAAATTTTTTTCACTGGCACATAGCAATACACACAATCAATAAATATCTTATTTGGCGGAATTGCTTGACGATGATAACATAAAAGTACTCTATGTAAAAGGTTCTGATTCCATCGTAAGATTTAATGTACAATCACGTCACATCAACGCTCAAACTTATCGATGCTACGTTGACTATGAACCTAATTCTTTAGGAGTTACCGGTATCAAACGCTACTGTTGTGAATGCCCGAATGGCAGACGAACAATTGGATGTTGCGCACACGTAGCTGCAATTATCTACTATTTATCTTATGCGCGTTATTTATCAAAAATAATCAGGCCCACAGAGATCTTGAGCAAAATTTTTACAGTCGAAACGTTTGTACCTGTTATTAATGAAGACAGTGAAGAAGACGATTAATCATCTGTACATATTGGTTTGTAATAGGAGATGAAACTCGAAAAACATGTTTGTTGTGTAATTTCGATAAATATAATTGTTATGACATGTTGCAATTGCATTATTTTGTCCAAATACGATTTTTCATAACGTTTTTATTCAGTTTTAAGCGGGAAATTCAAATTTTGAAAAATATGATTTTTATTTCTTTTTATACTGATAACGTCCAACACTCGTACTATGAATCTACTGAGAAATAATGCAAAAATTATTTTTCAAATATTTTTTTACATTTGAATTTCGCGCCAAAAAAAATCAAAAAACAAAATCTGAATACTTGTTTTGAGATAAACAATACGTGTGAATTTTTTCAGATTTTTTGTTTGATAATGATGAAAAAAATATTATGTTGAAAATCATTAAATTATCTCTAGCGCAAAATATACTTTTCAAAAAAAATCTGAAAAAACTCGTATAGAAGTTTCAAAACGTGTCCTTTCGAATTGCCGAAGTAGAAAAATGTTTTGGCTTAAGGCACATTTGACCTCCTTAACCCTTAGCTGGACCTGGGGGTGCAGGGACACCCCAGATCTAAAAAAAACGTTTTTCATGTTGTGTGTTAGATGGAGCTATTTACATTGCTTTTACGCGGGTGCGGGAGTCCACACAATCAAAAAATATAGAGTTTTGGTTTTTTGAAGCAAAATGTCGTGTTATCATGTTTTTTCGCACCTTTAATTTTTTTCTGTCGTAGTAATAAAAAAATCTCTCAACTATTAGTACATAAAAAGGGGTTGTCAAAGACCCCCCTTGATTTTTTTAACGGTCAATATTGCATATTTTCCATGGAAATGATTTTTTCACGTGGGGTGCGTGGACACCCCATAGGCCAGTTATGTTACAAAATCGAGGTGGGCCAGCTAAAGGTTAACCGTCTAGGCCCTTTAGAATTGTAGGTATTTATTTATGCAGGTTTTATCTTTATTGACAACTGAGTGCTGGGATTGTGGGGCTGTGTGCCGGAAAAATTAACAAAAACAATTAAATCAAGTTTTCTACGGAACTTTAAACATTAATTGTCAATTTATACGCGGAGTTCGACTCAAAATTCACGTATAAATTGGATAATGGTTTCTTTATGACATGCCCTAAAGGTAACTTGCATGTTAAATTTTGAAAATATGTTTGTTTATGAACTATTTATATTGCTATTTTTTCCTTGTGTTTGTTGTTGTTTTTTCTTTTTATGTACTTGAAAATCATTGTTAAATTCAGCTGCAATGATGTGTTTGATAATTAAATTCTTATTTATAATAATTAAATTCATTTTTTTTCTAGGGGGCTTCAGATTTATTCTAATTTAATTGTTGGGTTAATTCATTTCCAGGTAAGTATAATCGTAAGGTTTTTTTTCCCTAAAATTTTTTAATTAGTTTTTCATTTTAGGTTTGGGGCTGAACATACTCCCAGTTTGAACGGTTGCGTTCAAGACGTGTTTTTCCTTAGTTTGCTAATGCCATATTTATGATGATGGTGAAATAATAATTTTCCATCCGCTTTAACCCGCAAGCGGACTTGGAATTTGCCGGGTAGATTAATGGTTTGCTCTTTCCGTTTGCTTGCTTAAATGCCTTGATAGTTGATCCGTTCCAACAAGTATTTCTGCAAGTACAAATCTTCTCCCTCCCTGGTCACGAAGCGTTGAAAACAGTTGCCGATTCGATCTCTTAATTCACTTAGACAGGTAGTTGGCCTCAATAGTTGCAGGTTGGAAGTTCTACGTCCATTGATGATGGCTGGAATGCTGAGTGTGGGGACTGGAATCTTGCTCGTCGTTGGCGATTTGTCAGCTTGTTATCGAACAATATGAATTTTTTTTATTGCGCATAAGAACAACATGGAAAGCGCTAGAATCAGTAAGCGTCATTTGCGCCGTTTAATCAAAAAAGAAAGGGACAATTTAACAAAAAGGCTTACTATTTCCCAACGACGGAATATTGCTTCAACTTCCGCAGGTCTTCCTACTACAAGCCCTGCTCCTTCAAGTAGTGTTTTTAATACTGAATATGAAACGCAACAAAATTATATTGAAGAAAAAAAGGATTTTAATGAAAAGTTGAAGGAATGGTACATTAAATACAATATATCTAGGGATTGTTTTGAGGCAGAAAACATTGATATTGCACAAAATGTGAAAAGCTTCGAAATAAAAGAAAAGAATCCAATAGTAATAAGAACTTTTGCACCTGGTGAATATCTTCATTTTGGATTAAAAAGTCAACTTGAGAGTATATCAGAAGTAATTGTTAAATATAATGAAGTTGTATTAGATATTGGGATTGATGGTTTGCCGTTATACAAAAGCTCATCCCAAAGTTTGTGGCCTATTCTAGGCAAATAATAAATATTGAGTGTGTTAAAATTATTCTTATAGGCGTTTATTTGAGTAAACAGAAGCCTAACAATATAGATAGATTCCTTCACGACTTCGTAGAAGAAATAAAGTCGTTAGTTAAGGATAGTCTCATTATTGCAGAGAAAGTTATTACATTTAAAATTAGGGCATTTATCTGCGATGCTCCTGCTCCTGCTCGTGCTTTCGTTTGTGGCACAGTAGGTCATAATTCTTTTAATGGGTGTAGTGTTACATACAGAATTTCTAAGGGTCTCGGTGAAAAACGAAACCCTTAGACAAATTCTCATATCCCTTCATACAGGGATAACATTCTCAGACGCAACCTGATCGCGCTTACCTTTTTCACAAGCTTTTCTGGCGATTAAAAAACAAAAAAAAGCATCCGCGGGGGAACGTAACTTGACCCACCCAGAGATCTAGCGCAATTTGCAATGCGCCGCGTGAGAAACGTGCGGTAAGCAAGTTGCGCAGGTGGGAACAAGTTCAAGGGCGCGTTCCCCCAAGGTGGACAATTTACCTTGCCACCACCGGCGGGTGGAAATTTCAATTTGTTGAGTGTTGTTCTAACCACGATCGGCGGCGGGCGCATCATTTAGATAGAGTTCTGATTTAACCATCGACCGCGGCGGGCGCGTCGACCATTTTTAGAAGTATTGTTTTAACCATTAACCGCGGCGGGCGGAAAAACTAAGACGGAGTTGGGCTGTGTATAAATTAATAAATAATAGTTGTACCTACTGTATATAATAAATAATAGTTCCATTTTAAAATAATAGTGTCTATAGAAATATATTAATTATTTTAAATAGAAGTCAATCTAATGACGTGTACTGAGTAGGACGTTGTTTGCGCGCTCTGTGTCATATCCGACTTTGTTTTACGAGCACGACTTGTTATTAATTTTGTGCACTACCAATCATTAGTTTGGATTTTCCATAAATTAATTAATTGCTATAAATATCACCATGTCGGACAAAGTGAAAACAGTGCCCGCGAAAGCTTCATTAAAAAAACTAGTTCCCGCGCAAAATCCATCACCGATCTTGACTAGAGGTGCTGTAAGGATTTCTACAGAAAACTGTCACGGCGATAATTCCGTTGAGGAGCTACTTGCAGCATTGGAAGCCCGCTTTGCGCAAAAATTTGACGAATTATCTGCATCTTTCCGGCACACCGACGACGCTAAAATTAATGATTTCTGTGCATCCATGAAGTCACTTACTGAACGACTTCAGTCCATCGATCTTCGTCTATCAGCTGGTCTAAAATCCATCGAAGACCAAAACAAAAAACAGCTGGCTGAGGTTGATAACAGGATCAGCAGTCTCTTTGAAAGGGTCTCGACACTGGAAACCGATATCCAAACAGCACCCGTTTGTGCCGCTGACCTCCAATACATCACTACACAGCTGGCTGATAATGTACGTCACCTAGACGATATACGGCGGACTCAAAGGCTTAGTGATGTCATAATCCGTGGGATTCCAGGGAAGCCAGATGACTCGCCACCGAAGATCGTCGCAAACATTGCAAGACTGATCAATCATCGCCTATCAAACTACACCGAGGCCTTTCGTTTGCGTTCAGGGATGCGTCAGAGGAGTGGGCCGATTATCGTTAAATTTTCTGGCCAGCGTGAGGCGAAAGCGTTTTTACTCGCGTTTGGGAAAAAACAGAGAACGACTTTTCGTCTCTGCGAATTGGATGGATTTGCTGCGGACTCTCCTGTTTACATTAACGAGAGAGAGCCTCACCTCTGCCAACAATTTAATACCAGCGAGCAATAATAATAAGAGTGATGAGCTAGAACAAATTTTCAAAAATGTTTCAATGCCCTTGAGATCAGCTGATAAAAATTTCAGTAGGAGTGAAAAAGTCAAAATTTCAAAGATGTAATATCTATGATAAAAGGAGGCAGAATTGCTTTCACACTACACGCAACGTGTGTGAAAGAAAGATCAAAAATGAAGGGGAAGTGCCAATTTTCCAATTTATCCAATATTTAGCTCAACACTGGAAGAATTGCAAAACTCCCGCGTTTTTAATGTACAATACAAAGCCAAGTTTTAGAGTCGCAATGTGTACCAACAAGAATTTGCCCACGCATACATATAAACATATTAGAGTCGGCTACATGTGCTCTGTTCCAATTCGACTTCCATTTGAATGTAAACATTCCAATAGGGGAAGCAAGCAGCATGTTCTGTTTCATTCATACTCTTGTGTTTTTTGTATTAAATGTATATCTATCGCGCATTTGTTAATATTTTTTTGGACTTTTCGAATTATGGTAGTTCTAATCTCTTCTTTCATATGTTTAACTCTTTTACTTGTCCTTGAGCTCCACCTAATCACTCTTGTTATTATTGCTCGCTGTTAATACTGCGGGAGGCGCTAAATCAGCTTAAACTTGGATTGCTTTTCTCCGTCGGTACCAGGGATGGCCTTGTCCGAGTTTAAAGAAAAAAGGATGATCCATTTGTCGTCGTGCGAGATGTCTCGCAAATTGTATGTCCGTCTATTGAGACACTGGAACCTGGCGCAGCAAGTGTGTCTTGCTGGCTGAATAGCCAAGCAAGTTCAGTTCGGAGGGTAAGAATTAAAGGGAATTATATATTTTCGTAGCGTCCGCCATAAACAGATATGTATTTTTATTAAACCGAAGTTTTCTTTTGCAAATATATTTTTAATTGGTAGCTTAATTAACGTAACATTTAGAATATTTGAAAAGATTGCTTTGTAGTTTTGCCATTAACAATTATGAAATTATTTTAGGGTTTATGTTGCATAAGACAACGGACAACGGATAACTTTGGCCCAAGCGATAGAATTTCGGTACGCAGGAAAAAAAATATCTGTTATTTTCGTGGCCTTTCCTTCATAAACAGGTACAGTACCGTGCGTATTAATTGAATCAAGGGTAAATTTTCTTATTTTCCAACTTTAGGCTCATTTTTCTCTCGAATATGACAACCCTAAATGTCGTCCGCTATTTAACAGTCGAAAAAGATTATTCACGCGTTAAAGTGGTGCTCTTAGTATACGTGCTTTCGCTGTGTTTTTTTAAATTCTAGGAATCTAGTTTTCATTGGTTTTTTTTGCTCCCGACTATACATTAAGTTACAATGGATTCTTCGGTAGAACAGCGAATAAAGATAATCACATTGCACGAGCATACAAGCAAGACCCAGAGACAAATTGCTGTCGAGGTTGGAGTCTCTCAAGCCACGGTTTGTCGCATCATCAAACTGCACCAAAAAACGGGCAACATTGATGTGCGTAGGGCAGGAAAATGTGGACCCAAGAGAAAAACTACAGCTAAAGATGATGCACTTTTAATTAGAAGAAGTAAAGTGAACCCCAGGATGTCAGCTGTAGACCTCACCCGAGAACTAAAGGCAGATGGAATTAATCTACATGTGACCACAGTACGCAGACGACTTTGTAAAGCAGGACGATTTGCCCGGAGACCTGTCAAGAAGCAGCTGCTAACAAAGGCTATAAAGAAAAAGAGGTTTCTCTGGGCACAAAAACATAAAGATTGGCCTGTAGAGAACTGGAAGAGAGTACTTTTCTCCGATGAGACTCACTTTTTTGTCCAGGGGCAAGTTGTAAAGTTTGTACGTCGTAGTGCTGGAGAGAAGTTAGACACAGCCCACATTCAACAAGCACCCAAACACCCCGAAAAGAAAATGTTTTGGGGGTGTTTTTCGTACGAGGGCGTAGGACCACTCGTCCCTGTTGAAGGGATGATGAAAAGCGACCAGTACGAAAAGATAATGGCAGAAAAAATGAAGCATGAATTGAACAAGAGGTTTCCGTCCAAAAATGGGATATTCCAGCAAGATTTGGCTCCTTGCCATAATTCCAAAAAAATGAAGAAATACTTTTCCGAAAACAAAGTGGCTGTTTTAGATTGGCCAGGGAACTCCCCGGATCTAAATCCGATAGAGAACCTATGGGCTATCTGCAAGCAAAGACTCGCAAAAATGGATTGCACCACAAAAAATAGCTTAATTTGTTCACTGAATCAAGTATGGTATGAGGATGAACAAATTGTCCAAAATTGTAAAAGCTTGGTGGAATCTATGCCTCAACGCGTAAACCTGCTTCTAAAAGCGAGGGGAGGTCATATTCAATACTGATTTTTACCGAAATATGTATAATAATAATAATAAACAATTTTTTTGCGAAGTATGTGTTTGATTCAATTAATATGCACGGTACTGTAGGTATTTTTATTAAACTTTGTTTACTTTTGCAAATATATTTTTAATTGGTAGCTTAATTAACGTAACATTTAGAATATTTGAAAAGATTGCTTTGTATTTTGTCCTTAACTATTATGAAATAAGGTATCATGGATCAGAATTTGATATTGAAAATTATTTAAATTTGATAATTATTTATTATTTATTAACTTATAAAATTAACTTTTAAGTTCAGTTCATAGTTTCTTTTTATTCAGTAAATTCTTCCGTCTGTTGAACTGAATGAAACTTTGTTTTTTATTCCTATGAATTAATCAAGTTTGGTGTTTCAGACGTGACAAATTTAACAAGATGTTTTCGCTCGTTCAATTCGATAATTTGGAGTACAAAGTTCTCCTTTCAAAACGGGTGAAGGTCAACGAAGGAAGCAATTGTACTATAAAATACAAGACGGGAGGGAAATATAATGCTGAATTAATCAAGACATCAGGTAAAATTATCTACTTTCAATTTTTATCTATTTCTAAATTCTAAGATGTTCGTGTTTAATAAATATTCTTTTATTTTGATTGTTAAAAAGTAATTCGTGGTTTGTGTAACGGATACTAACTTTCACTAATTATTATAATAAAATAAGTTTTAACATTTGTTTTGAATGTTTTAACTAAATGTTAAAATAATGTACGAACTTTTCATAAGAGACAATCCAGACTTACAGGAATGCATATCCTATAAGTATTATTTGAATTACTACAACATCAACTTCGGTTATTCCTTTGGCCGTCCACAAGTCGATGTTTGTTCGACTTGTGAAAGTTTCTCTGTAAAGCTTAAAGATCCTTTATTATGCGAAAATAGCAAGAAGGCTGCATTAGCCGAGTTAATGGTTCATATATGCTATCAGTGTCAATGCCGCTACCACATTCTGCAGACAATCCAGTACCGGAAAGATTTTTCAGTTCGTCGAGTTCAGAGAGTTCTATGGTAGAAGACAGTGAAGAAGGCCCTTCTAGTGGAGAGGTATTTCTAAATCAAACAATTACAGAACCACATTTGATTAGTCAATCAGAACTAAACGACCTTGTCAGAGATTTAGATTTGGCTAAAGAAAAATCAGAAATATTAGGGTCGAGATTAAAGCAATAGAATCTTTTGCAAACTGACGTTAAAATAACAACTTATCGAAAGCGTCACATTTCTTTAGCAACCTTTTATTCAAAAGAGGATGGATTAATATTCTGTAATAATATTGATGTTTTAAAGTCGGCATTAGGTCACAGACATTTGCCAAAGGAGTGGAGACTATTGACGGATCAAAACGAAGTTTAAAGGCAGTTTTACTCCACAACGGGAACATTCTGCCATCTTTGCCTGTAGCATACGGCGCTCACTTAAAAGAAACCTACGATATTTTAAAACAAATACTGGAAAAGATCAAATATGAAGAACATAACTGGCAAATATGTGCAGATTCAAAAGTAGTGGCTTTAATTTTAGGATTGCAAACTGGCTATACGAAATATTGTAGTTTCCTCTGTGAATGGGATAGTCGTGCGCGTTCAGATCACTACATAAAAGAAAATTGGCCTCCAAGAACCGGTTTTATGCTTGGTCAGAAAAATGTGAAAAATGAACCATTAGTACCATTTGAAAAAATCATGTTACTACCGTTGCATATCAAACTTGGTTTGGTAAAAAAATTTGTGAAAGCGCTTCAAAAAGACGGTCCTGGATTTTTGTTTCTCAAAACAAAATTTCCTTCTGTAGTAAAGCCGCAACTTAAATACTATATTTTTCATTATTTCTGCGGTTTCTGATACCCGATACTACTTAAATAAACATCCTCTAGTCTAAGTTGCATGTTTGCAACTTTTCCCAATTTTATATTGCAACATTGTAATACAATACCTCTTGACTTGCATAAACACAAGTCAAGTCCAAGTTCCAACTCTAGAAACTCCCGAAACGACAGCCAAAAACCACTCCTTAGTCGGCCGCCGTGCAGCTCGGACCTTGAGTGAAGTTAGTTCGTTTTTATCCGCTAAAATTCAATTATAAAGTTTAAGGTCAAAACATTTCTTTTATCTGCTAACATAAAGTATTAAATCCTTTTAATAAATGTTTTAAATCGAAATTATGGTGTTTGATTTGAAGTGCTCATAGTTCAGGAAACCCCAGTTACAACACTTCGTTAAGTGAGGCGAAAATTAAAGAAGGAATTTTTATAGGGCCTGATATAAGAAAGTTAATCAATGATCCCGCTTTTTTATCTAGCCTCAGTTCCATGGAAAAAAATGCATGGTTGGCTTTTGTCGACGTCACAAAAAATTTCCTCGGCAATCACAAATCACCGGATTTCCATGAAAAAGTAAAATTGATGCTGGATGCTTATCACAAACTAGGATGCAATATGTCGTTGAAAATCCATTTCCTACGCTCTCATTTGAGTTTCTTTCCGGATAACATGGGTTTAGTAAATGATGAACACAGAAAACGTTTTCATCAAGAAATTGCCGAGTTTGAGAAGCGTTATCAGGGTTGATGGGAACCAGCCATGCTTGCAGAATACTGTTGGGGCCTTCAGAGGGATGCTGCCAATACTATGACTACAACAGGAAAGCCAATCGTTCAAAAAAAAAAATGTTTTCTAATATAAAATAAAAAATTATGTCACTATTTCAAACAAATTTAAATAAACACCAAAAAATGCTTTTAACTACTAAATCTGACGTGATGTAACAATTTTATTTATACACTCAATTGCCTTTGGAGCGGTTGCCCAATCTGGCCTAGTACTCTACTAGCAACAAATTGGGTGATCGTTCCAGTTAACAAACCTCGCAAAATAAAGAAAACACTTTCATCACCAAAAGGCAAGTGTGCACGCTAAGCGACACTGTGACCCGGAATCACCACCGGCAGCACCAGCAATTACCTAACAACAGGTAACCGGCAGCATGCTGACGCACACAAGGGCGAAACAATAAAACCATCTGACCAGAGGCGATGACGGCAGTCAGAACGTAGAGCGGTTACGCGGTGTCTTGGACGTGTAGTAAAATAAAATTAAAGCAAGGTCGTAATTATTGTAGCGGTTAAAGTAAACACAAAGTAAAGCGTGTAGAAATAAAGTAAAAATAAAATTTATAAATCCTAAACAGTTAGAATCAAATAAAGTGAATTTTTGTCATTAAATTTTTGTAGTTATTTTTTGTTCTCTTTGTTGACGTTTCATTTTGGTCCTTCGAGCCGGATACGCGTGTGTGTGAGTGTGAAGGTGCAATATCAAACAGAAGGAAACACTACGAGGACAACGCTTCATCAAGGAATCAAGGTAGGTGGTTTTTTAGTATTTTTTATTGGCATCCTTTCCCCAACCTTTTTAAATCATACATACGCACGTAAACAAGTTTAATAACTAAGTGTAAAAAATTAAAGTAATTTAACTTAGCGAAGGTATTGATAGGGCTGGTCTATTCAAACCCGTGAGAAAAAAAAAATAAGTTTTTTAGTGGTCCTATTGACGTCTGTTTTCTAGCCCTTAAATTCTCAAAGGGTCTAATATTAAGTAAAGAAAATAGTGCGCGTTTGTACCACATAAATAAGGCCATTGCCCCGCGTCATTCGAGTACAATAAGGTGATTTACATCGTTGACAATCACGCGAGTAACAGTGAAGTCCTTGACAGCGAAAATTCAATTATACATATAATCCGCGCACACAGCAATGGCTAACTCTGACTCAAGTGACATTGTGACATCCCTCATCAAGGAACAAGCAATCGAAGAAGCGGAACTAGTCCGGATAATAACAAACATCAGGAAATCCCCAAGGGACAGGCTCAAGGAAGGCTACCTCCTCGAGCGAAGGGCACTGATGGAAAGGCAATGGAACATCATAGAAGGCAATCACCGCAAACTGCTTAAACTATATTCTGAAGAGCATCGTAAGCAAAATTACTTTGCCCAGGATATTTTTAGCAACATGGAAGAACAGTATTGCCAAACCATGGGCATTCTTGCAGACCATCTGTCATCGCTGAGGCCTCCACCCGCTCCATCAGCTTCACATCAAGAACCCAGTGCAAATGTTAGTTATGTGCACCATCCGCCTAGACCCGATCCGAGTGACTTACGATTGCCGAGAATAAACATCCCAAGGTTCACAGGAGACTATGTCCTGTGGCCATCATTTCATGATTTGTTCGAAGCCATTGTCGACAAAAACCAACACATAAGTAATGTCCAGAAGTTACATTACTTAAAAACATGCATCAGTGGAGAAGCCGAGCAACTTATACGACATCTTCAACTCACAGATGCAAATTATACTGCAGCATGGAGCATTCTGAAGCAGCGCTATCAAAATAATAGAATTCTAGTGAATACCCAACTCACTGTCTTGACAGCAATGCCCATGCAGCATCAGGAAACAGCCCCAATGCTACGTAAAATGTTGGATAAACTCAACGAGGTATTGGAGGCACTCAAAGGGTTACACATCAATACAGAAACTTGGGATCCAATACTGATTCATATACTGTCTCAGAAATTATGCAAGGAGACAGTCACCCACTGGGAGAATGCACTGAGCTCCCATGACGCCAACTACTTACCAACTACAAAGGAGTTCAAGGAATTCCTAGAGAAGAGATTCCGCACTCTCGAAGCCATAGGGGGAACCAAGCCAACAACACACAAGCAGTCCCTAGGAAAATCAGAACCGGTAAGAATCCATTTAACAAGGGCGACTGAATGCAGCCTATGCCAGACTGTAGTATAAGAAAGAACTAAAATCAACCAAATCAAATCAATCATATTCCGTAAATTTAAACAAATAAGTAAGATAAGAAAGTAAGAAGCTACATAGAAGATAAGAAAATCATCAAGAAATTAGCCATAAGACTTTAAACTATCATCAATTTCAGGACAACATGTACTACACAAAAGTGGTAATGCTCTCCTTATTAGGACTATGTGCTACAGCAAATGCCATAATCGCCTACGACTGCGGACACGACAGCATAAACATTAGCGCCGTTTCTCTAGTGGAAGTCGCGGAATGTCAATTTGAAGAGACAAAAACTCGACATGAACAGGAAGAAATACAGCTTTTGCAACTAAGCGAAGTTGCAGTGGTCCAGACGTATCAATGCAAAATAAGCATTATACAGTCCATATTCCACTGTGGGATGTTTAGTCATCTATCACTGGTATCAGGTGGATTAAGTACCTTCATCGCAGAAATAAGTCAAGAGGACTGCATGAAGATCCACAAGAGTGGAACCTATCAATTAATTAATGGAAGGTACGGGGGGCAGAATGGAGCGGTTGCCCAATCTGGCCTAGTACTCTACTAGCAACAAATTGGGTGATCGTTCCAGTTAACAAACCTCGCAAAATAAAGAAAACACTTTCATCACCAAAAGGCAAGTGTGCACGCTAAGCGACGCTGTGACCCGGAATCACCACCGGCAGCACCAGCAATTACCTAACAACAGGTAACCGGCAGCATGCTGACGCACACAAGGGCGAAACAATAAAACCATCTGACCAGAGGCGATGACGGCAGTCAGAACGTAGAGCGGTTACGCGGTGTCTTGGACGTGTAGTAAAATAAAATTAAAGCAAGGTCGTAATTATTGTAGCGGTTAAAGTAAACACAAAGTAAAGCGTGTAGAAATAAAGTAAAAATAAAATTTATAAATCCTAAACAGTTAGAATCAAATAAAGTAAATTTTTGTCATTCAATTTTTGTAGTTATTTTTTGTTCTCTTTGTTGACGTTTCAGCCTTTAAGGTGACGAATCATAATTACATACTGTAAACCCAGTGAAATAAAAAAGTATTTAATTTGTTGCATAGTGTTATCAGAGATGACTTCGATATTATTTTTAACAAAACTATCATCAATATTATTGTTATTATTAATATTGAACTATTTTGTACAATTTGAATTGATTTGTATCGCCCTTAACCCCAAATGCCAAATGCAACACCCGTGTGACCTGAGGATTCCAGTCATGAACTCTACACATGCCGCCAACCAATTTCCGTTCCCAATTCATACCAGACGCCACCTAAGCATAAGTTAGTTAAATTAAGTAGAAGGTTCCCTTTAGTGTAATTTAATATCTAAGGTATTTCAACATTTTGTTAAATTCTTTAAGTTAATTCATTTCAAGCAATAATTAGGCTGGACACTCTTGTGCTGGCATTCGCAAAGTAAAGTCATTATTTCATTTAAATCCGAATTTATTATTTTTGATTAAAGATTGTTTTTTATAAGTTACTAATTGTATAAAGTAGTTTAATTTATTGAAATAAATTATTAAATTGTTCTTTAAATAAACTTTATTATTATTATTTTTTACTGTTTCCGCGGTTCTGTGATATAATTCGGGCCCTCGTCATCATCTCTTCCTGACTTTTCTCAAATTACAATTTCTTTTGACCAATTATTTACATACAAGTGTTTATTAAAATATTATATTTTTTTTTTTTCAATTAATTACATATATTCGTCTAGGTTAAGATTTCTTTTACTCAACACTAACATTCATACCTTTTTTTCCACACTTAGTTCTTTAGATTTGCTATGTAATTTATGATTTGCTATGTGGTTTATGAAAAACCATTATAAAATATACATATAAGGTATATATGCATGTTTGAAATGAATGTTCAAAATCAACGACTGGCGCTAGGGCGGAGATTTTATGTTGTATTTGTATACAACTTTATGTAGTTGCGTTACCTATATTTTTATAATATATAGTAAATGTATTGTGAGATTCTAATATTTTTTTGTTACACAATTGTCTGTGTTGAGGTAATAACGTAATTACAAACAATTAAATTGGAAATCTAAACCTGTTTCATTAATTATTATGGCCTAAATAGACACACTTCTTGTTGAGAATTTTCAATTATTCAAGTCACACCATCCTCTACATGCTAGAGCAGGCCTTCTTAAAGTATGGGTCGCGCCCCAAAATTGGTCGCCTAGTAAAATTCTGGGGTCGCGAGAGATATTAATGTCATATATTTAAATACACGATTTTACAACATCTAGATGTGTATTTGTGCAGCGTCACACTCACACACCTGCACACAAACAAAGGTTGGAATGCGCGAACACACGTGCAGCGAGACAATGATTCAATAACACTGACTGCAATGTGAACTAGTGTAGTGTTGACGCTCTTCTAGTGTAGTCAATTGTCAGTGTTCCACCGTAACGAGATTTTAGTTTTTTTATTTATTCGGTGAATAATTAATCAACTATTATATGCAATATGAATGTTATTTTTATACATATATTTATGGGATTTTAAGATCAAAATAATTATTGGCCATGGATAAATGGCTGAACTTAAATAAGAATAGTAATGACGCAGATGATAATGCTACAAACTCCTCTCAGGCAGGAAAAAGTATTGAAAAACGGGCATCTAATGTGCGAAAAAGAAAATACATATGATGAGTCTTTTCTTCAATTTGGCATTACATTTCAAAATTGTAAGGGTAATGAGCAACCTCTTTGTTTGATCTGCAATGAATTATTGGCTCCGGAGAGTATGAAACCATCAAAATTAAAAAGATATCTTGAATCAAAGCATGTTTCGTATGTCAATAAACCAAACGATTATTTTGAAAGACTGTATAAATCTTCAAATAAAGAAAAAAAAATCCTTTGAAAAATTTATGACCGTTAATGAAAAATATTTACTAGCGTCATATGAAGTTTCATACTGTATTGCTAAAAATAAAAAGCGGTTCACCATTGGAGAAGATCTTGTATTACCTGCTGCTATTAAAATGGTAGAAATACTACATGGAAGTAAATATGGCGATGATATTCGAAAAATTCCTTTGTCGAACGACACTGTTTCGAATAGAATTTCTGATATTTAACAAGAACCAATTACTGCAACTTATCACAAGAAATAAAGAAAGCCCAAAATTTTCAATTCAGTTGGACGAAACAACCGATATTACTTAATTGGCTCAGTTGTTAGTATATGTCAGGTACGTTTATAAAGAAAGCGTGGAGGAAGAATTGTTATTTTGTCGTCCTTTGAAAGACCATACTACAGGGAAAGACATATGTATATTGTAAAGTTGACGAATTTTTAAAAACTAAAGGTTTGGAATGGAAAAATTGCTGTGGAATATGCACAGATGGTGCAAGAGCGATGACGGGCAAAAAAATTGGTTTCAAGCTGCTCATTATGATCATATAACATTTACTTGCCTTATTCACCGAGAGGCCCTTGCAGCAAAAAAATTAGCACCAGAATTGAACGATGTGCTTCAGGATGCTGTTAAGATTATAAATTTCATTAAGAGCCATGCCCTTAACAGCCGCTTATTTTCAAAACTCTGTAAGGATACGGATTCTAACTACACAACTTTATTATTACATGCAGAAGTAAGATGGTTGTCAAGAGGTCAAAGTTTAAGAAGATTATTGTTATTAAAGGGCGAAGTCGAAATATTTTTAACCGAACGAAAATGTGAACTTCCTGCTTTTTTCAAAATGACTTATGGCTATCCAAGCTCTGTTATTTGTCAGATATCTTTGCGAAGTTAAACGATCTCAACTTGTCTCTTCAAGGTAAAAATTGCGATATATTTACTTCGAATGATAAAATTGAAAGTTTTATTAAAAAGATCAACATTTGGAAAAGTAGGGTAGAAAAAAATTCGTTCGAAATGTTTTCCAGTGTCGACATTTTTTTTACGTCCAGCAGTGTCAAACATTCCACCAAGATATAATTTGTTATGCAATAAAAAACAGGCACATCCATCTCATTAAATTTTTTCCTTTAATTTTAATTTAATACTTATCACTCAACGACTGCGTTCGAATATATTCGAGCGAACTAAGACGGTCTTCATTTATGTTATTGCAAAAAATGCAATTTTGATGAAAAATAGGTGTTATATAAAACAAGTAAAAAAAAATCTCTAAACAAAACAAATGCCTTAAAACTCGCCAGCACAAGTACCGAACGAAAACCCAATACCTTATCAGCAGAGGTATCGGGTTACGTTGGGAGAAGTGCAAGAACAACTTTTTAATGTTCAAAGACATTTCACACATGTCCAAGAATTATGCGAGATTGCAAAAAGCGAAAACCCTCAACCATTCTCACGTTTTGTAATATCTCTTATGGGCTAGCTTTTCACCTAAATATTAAAAAAAAACGTAATTTGACCCACCCAACAATAATTAAGCGCAACTTGCAATGCGCCGCGTGAGAAGTGCGCGGTAAGCAAGTTGCGCAGGTGGGAACGAATTCAAGGGCGCGTTTTTCCCAGCCGGTGGACAATTTTTCCATGCCACCACCGGCGGGTGAAAATTTGATTTTAAAGAGTGTTGATTTAACCTTTATCGGCGGCGGTTGGTTGATTTTCTTTAAACTACGAGCGCGGGCGGGCGTCTTTTTTCTAAAAGAGTTGGTTTTGAATCGCGAACCGCGCAAGTAGCGTCTTCTCTCGTTCGGTTTTTCTTATGGGCGCCGTGTATTATCGGACTTTTGAATTATTGTGGTGACCGAGAAAAATAAATTATTGTGGTCAAGAAAGTAAATATTATTGCGATAAAATAAAGAAGTAAAGAAAAATATTGTTGTGGTTATAATAAAAAATTCTATTACAGTTATAACAAGAAGTAAAGAAAAATATTATTGTGGTTAAAGAAGTGAATATAATTGCGGTTAAATAAGGAAAGAAAAGATAAGGATTATTGAAGCCATACGAAGAAAATAAAAATAAAGACATTGCGGTTAAAACACGTAAGTAACAGCTTTAAAAGATTCCTACCAAAATAAATAAAATTGAGACCTAAACTACTGGTCCCCTTAATTACCACCAAAGTGAATGTAAAAACAAAAAAGAACTACAGTCTTGCAGATAAGTTTAAGACCACTTGGATATTTAGAACATCGACGAACTTTGGATGCGAATAACTTTCATGCATCGCACTTGACAAAAACCAAATTAGGCAAATAAAAAGTCTGAAAGATTTGTAACGAATTGATACATTTCACTCTCCATTAACTTCACAAGAAATTATAATATAAACTTAAACAGTATTTTGGTGCCGCAGAAAAGTTTAAGACCACTTTATATGTACGCCACTGTATTCTTTAACTGCATCTGTAAATGCACCGTTATTTTTCTGTCTCGTATTTCCGTATTTTGTATAACCATACACAAAGTCATTCTGATATTGTGACTGCTGCAAATATCTTTAATTAGAGTTTAAGGGTTGTTTTTTTTCAAATATTAGCGTAATGGGCAAATTACAGGTAGATAACAGCATTCTTTGGCAGGTAAGCTTTGTTTTTCAATAGTTTATACTGAAAAGGATAGAAGGTTCGCTTGCCAGATTGTAGCTCTGCATCGAGAACGGAAATCTCAGCGTGAAATTGGGTTAATTTTAGGAGTTAGTAAAACTTGCGTACAACATACCATAAAGAGATACCAAGAAACTGGATCTGTGGAGCACAAACCAAGGTCAGGACGTCCGCCAATTTTAGATAAATATGCTAAGAAGGAGTTGATCAAAATCGTAAAGGGTAACAGATTCGCCTCAAGTCGAGAAATCGCAAATGAACTTGAAAAGAATTTACTTCATTTCAAAGAACAAACAATAACGCCTGGTTATGTTCGACAAGTTTTGTGCGATTTGAATTACAGAAGTCGCCCAGCTGTGAAAAAACCACTTATAAGCCAAAGAAATGCCAACAAACGAAAGCAGTGGTGCAGAGATCATCGTTACTGGACAATAGATCAGTGGAAACGAGTTGTTTGGTCAGATGAAAGCACTTTCCAATTGGTGCCTAACTCGAGGAAATGCGTTCGTCGATTACCAAGCGAAAGGTACAGACCAGATTGCATCCAACAACAAGTACAAATGGGCGGGGGGAAGGTCACGGTGTGGGGAGCTATGTCATATTATGATTATTCAGACCTCTGCATAGTTGAAGGAACAATTAACAAAGAAAAATACGTAGAGATACTCGAAGGATTCCTATTGCCTTATATTGAAGAGAGTATGCCCCTTCGAGGAACAATCTTCCAGCAGGACAACGCAAGGCCACACACAGCTAATTACACTAAAAAATGGTTTGAAGAACACAATATTGATGTTTTGCCTTGGCCTCCCACTAGTCCTGATCTAAACATCATAGAAAACTGCTGGAATACTTTGGGCGATCGTGTTTCAAAGCGCAAACCCGGCAACCTTACGGAGTTAAAAGAATTCTTGCGCAACGAATGGGGGAATATGACCCAGTGTATGGCGGAAAACTTGGTTAACTCTGTACCAAAACGGTTAAAAGCATGCTTGAAGGCTAAAGGATATTATTTCAAAGCTTAAATGTTGGTAATACTTTGCATTCTTATAAAAAGTACGCATTTTCTTAAAAAAATTTCTGTAAATTGCAGGTGGTCTTAAACTTTTCTGCGGCACCAAAATACTGTTTCAGTTTATATTATAATTTCTTGTAAAGTTAATGGAGAGTGAAATATATCAATTTGTTACAAATCTTTCAGACTTTTTATTTGCCTAATTTGGTTTTTGTCAAGTGCGATGCATGAAAGTTATTCGCATCCAAAGTTCGTCGATGTTCTAAATATCCAAGTGGTCTTAAACTTATCTGCAAGACTGTAATAACCACCTAACGCTTTTCTCCACGTCGTACTAAGTCAAGTATACCACCCACATATACAACACATATATATGTATTATACACCACATTAATACATATATCTATCACATCGAATATATATATATTTATATATAAATAACACTTAAAGAGTGTAGAATATAAATATATAACATAGGGCATATATTTTTAAATACAATTTTACAACTTTTTTTAATTTTGGATTTTTGTATGTTTCTAAACGAATTCTAAAACTATATATTTTCATATGTATATTGTTACCTAATAAATAAATCATCAAAAAATATTTATTTAGCTTTCATTTATATTTATATGGGGTCTCAAGGAAACTCGCAATCATAAATGGGGTGGTGAATGAAAAAAGTTTAAGAAGCCCTGTGCTAGAGGATGGGGAGCTGATAGAGGTCCCGCCAAAAGAGTTGATGCCGAGAAAGTCGCATTTTCCCCGCATGCCGTTCCCGTCCCTTAGCCTAGTCGCAACAAATTTCGAAGGGGAAATTTGAAAATTCATAAGCGCATTTCTTATCAACATGTGCGCAATTTTTATTTGTGTGCAGCTTTAATTTCCCCAGCTGCGCGCTTTGGCATCAACTCTTTTGGCGCGACCTCTATCAAACAATCCAAGGTAACAGCACCCGCCGACGCTCTCCTTCTCTTGCTGGACCAGAGCAGCACGATGCAAAAAAAAATCCCTTACACCCACAAGTAGAAGCGGAGAATCTGCACAAGGTTTTGGAGTTTTTCAATTGGACCTTTGGGATCGGAGCAGCGACCTCACCTTAGCTTACTTAGTCCGATATCAAGTTTTTTAATATCACATTGTAATTTGCATTGAATAAACCAAGTTATATGTTAAAGCGACTCGTGAGTTATATTTCAAGAAGACGGCAACAAGGCGGCACGTGAATTATCTTCAAGAAGACGGCAACAAAGCGGCTCGTGAATTACATGTCAAGAACACGGCAATTCCCAGGACACTCAATTCTCGCCCCCCCCCCCCCTCACCACATTATCAACACTTCTTTTCCAGGATGGTTGAACTGAGTTTTAACTCCGGGGTTCTTTCCTGTCGTTGATGATGGGTTAAAGGTTTTTTCCAGGTCCGCGAATCGTTGATGTCGCGATAGGCACGACGTAGGTATAGATGGAGTGACGAAAGGAATCAATCGCACTGACATTTAAGGTAAGTGGTGAACCAGGAAAACACCGGCCGGCCACACACCCCACGGCTCCCCGTGGCCGGCATCACCCTATTATATTCAAAAAAAATTATGTTTGGTGTTGTGTCCTTGGTCAGGCTTTTCCGGGCTTCTGATTAAGGGCGCAAGACAACGCATAAATGGCGCCCGATATATATTCGCGCCATTGTGCAGTTACACTGTCATGCCCAAAATGTTACAAATCCAACTTAAATATTGCTAAGGAATTGATTCAAGAATTTGTGAAATATTTTCCAATAATATATTCTGAAAGAAGTGTAACTTATAACGTCCATAACCTGCTTCGCATAACACAATCAATCGAAGAAGTAGGCTTCATCCGCCTACGCTTTTGAAAATTTTATGCAGAATCTTAAAAAGAAAATTAAAAAACCTAAAATTTCACAGCAGCTTAAAAAAAAAATACTCTCAAGAAGATATTATTATCCAGGAATCGAAAAAGCTTGGTTTTAGGAAAAAAGTAATGGAGTTATACGCGTAAATAACCTAAAAAAAAAAAAACTTAGTAAGAAATAAACCCTATTACATGAACAAAGGAGGAGTGTCTTTTCAAAAGGCCTTATTTCCATTTAGATTAAATTTTCAGAAACCGCAAATTTCTGTGGTACGTCCAAAATATGCAAAATTGTTATTTTTTTTTGCATCAATATAGTTTGTCCTAGTATAACTATATTTTTACAGTGGTAGATGAAAAATATTGTAAGTGCGACTACATTAAAAACAAAAAATAGTTTGGAAATATGCCCTTTTGTTTGAAAACTTTGGAAATAAGACCTTTTGTATGGACATCCATAGGAAAAATGACTTTATCACATTTTTTTTTAAAGTCTTTTGCTAGAAATCTTTTAAAATACTACAAATTCACGCAGGAAATGTGGCGTTTTGTTCAATTAAATACACCGTTTATTTCATATATGGGAATATGCCTGTTTTGAAAAAAAAAAAAATCTATATTAGTATCCATTTTTTATAGGAACGAAGGACTTTTCTTTCGTCCTATTAACGTGAATAGGTGATAATTTAGCCTTGCTACTGGATTCCATCGAAATTTGCTTTAAAGTAAAAAATGGAAATAAGGCCTTTTGAAAAGTCACTCCTCAAAGAATGTTTAAGATGAAGGATATGGTTTCCTAGTTAAAAAAAGGAAAATGGAATCTAATAAAGGGAACTTGCAGACATTAATTTCGTCGCCTTCCATGGCCAACGAAAAGTTCCCGCCCGGAAAAAAATTAAATAAGATTTTAATATTTTAGGTAAAATACGCGATAGATTTGGGGGCTCAACCGGGATAAATTCATAATCTTATATACGCGTAAATAACCTAAAAAAAAAAACTATATTGATACGTCGACTGCGTTTTTTTAATGAACTGGGTTTTGCGAGGTTTTGAGTTCATTAAAAAAACGGCAAGGGAAATTTTCCAAAACCTCAACTGAGGCTATCTTCGTGTTGTTTATAGCTCAACGGTAAACAATAAATTTCTGCATTTTGTGATTTTAGAGTTTGGTTTTGTTGCGATTGCGGTGACCAAGTGAATAATTAAGTGAAGTGAATAATTAGTTTAGTTAAGAGATCGTACCGCGGATAGTTTCCGGTGTAACTTTGGGTGCGACAATCCATTTGGATAAGTGATTGCGCTTAGTTGAAACAATAAAAAAACAAGAGAAATAAGTGGCAATAAATAATAGGTGGTGCACATTGCGGTAATTAGGATAAAATAAATTGCACGGTGTTTCGTTCTGCATTAAGAGATAATCGGCCTCTTCTGTTTGCGGTAGTGGCGGTTGTGGTCGTGTTTGAAACTGCAGTGGGTAACGCGTGGGAAAATTTAATATGTTCTTGAATTGTTTGGTAAATTTTTATTCTCCTATGCCTCCTTCAACATCGTACTCCGCAACCGTCGGCCTCTGTCTTTGAGTCTTGGATTTCTGGCACTCTGGTGCAGTAGATCTCCTTCCACGCAGTTTGCACTTAAATTTTTTTGGACGCCTCTTATCTCAGTGTAGTCCCAGCCTTTCCTCGATAATAGTTCTTGTCGCGCTGCCTTCGCTTCAACGGTGTACATGCCTTTCCCGTATGATTCAGTTAATAGTTATAGTTTTTACAAAGTGCGTATTCGTTCTTCGCATTCATTGCAGCTTATTCAGCCTTTCATTCCTTCTCCGTTGAACGATGCGACATATTTATCTTCCGCAGCACCGTGAGAGGTGTATTTAGTTACTTCTGAATGTACCTTCAAAGACGTGGCTCCAGCCCCCCTTCTGTCTTCTGTTATATCCTTTGGTATAGCTGCACTTAAGTGTTTCTATGCGTTTGCTCCTTGTGTGCTGCATGCTTTATGTCTTTAATATTTCACAATATCATTTTCCAAATATACATTTATGCCGATATCATTTATCACATTTACAATTATCGCTTTTCTAGTGTTACATTCACCCCGTAGTGTGTTGAGCTGGTTTGGTTTTCTTTTCATAAATCACTATACCATGGATTTGCACGTAAGAGCGCCAAGGCTACGGCAGGGAAATAAATGAGTTGCTATCGCATGGCTGAAGTCTTGCGAAACATCACGTTTATACATATTGAACTTTTATCTGTACTTTACAGGAAGCTTTTCAGGACTACGGTGATGACAATATTGAAGAAGACCTCCTATTCTCGACAGATTCGGAAGATTCTTCATCATCGTCGGGAGATAATGATGGTGGCAATGAGCACCAGACGGTACAGAGTTTTGTGAAAACTGTTACTTCGTTTTCGGACATGAGTTTCAAATCACACTTTCGTCTGGAGCGCTCAACAGTTTCTCACCTGATAGGTAAGGTGATTGTAAGAAATGCGTACATTTTACAAAAAGCTCTATTTCCAGAACTATACAACAGCGACAAAGGAGAGCCCAATTCATTAGGTAGGCCTCCGTTGAAGGCAGATTTGGAAATGTATATGTTCCTATGGTATATGGCAAATACCGTTACTTTTAGGCAGCTCGCCAACCTTTTTGGTACCGCCAAGTCAACGTCGTGGGCTGTTGTTAACCGTGTCGCTGCCTTTTTCATTAAAATCAGCCCCAGGTACATCAAATGGCCTTCAACGCAAAGAGAGGTCTTCGAAGCATCCAACGCCTTTGAAAGGCTACGTGGATTTCCCGGCGTAATAGGAGCTTTGGATGGCACCCATTTAAAAATTAAAGCTCCTAACACCGACCCCGCAGACTACCGTAACAGGAAAAAGTTTTTCAGCGTGTCCATGCTGTTGGTAGTAGCTTGCGACAAACGAATTATCGATCTTTACTGCGGAGAACCGGGGTCGGTCCATGATGCGAGGGTTCTCAGGCGAAGTAGCCTCTATCGGAGGGCAGAACAATCTCCTCAAGGTTTATTTCCTTCCGGGACATTCCTTCTAGGTAACAGTGCCTACCCGTGCAAGTCTTGGTTAGTTCCACCATTTAAAGATAACGGCGCGTTAACGGAAAGGCAACATCGTTTCAATGCTGCGCATTCATCCACACGGGTCGTGGTTGAACAAGCGATCGGCCTGTTAAAAACGCGCTTCCGTCGTTTGTTGCATTTCACGGAGCAAAGCAATGTGCCACTTGTAGTGAACCTTGCGTTTGCCGCTTGTGTGCTACATAATATATGCATTATGCAAAACGACGGACATGACATATCGCTCCAAGATGACGCAACCGATGATGAAGAGGAGGAACACTACGAAACTGTGGAAGTCTCTCCAATTAATAGAAGAGAAGTTCTTTTCCAGGAATTAGTTTCAAGGAATTTGTTATAGAGGGCACTTCAAGAGCAGGCCATCTTTCCTTCAGGTGAATATAATTTTAATTCCATACTGTTGTAGAACTAATCTAATGCGCAACAAATAGCTCACTGGCGAAAGTAAGAATCCACAATATTATAACAGAGGAGTTCGAAGTACGACAAGGACTTAGACAAGGAGATGGATTGGCCCCCATGCTTTTTAACCTGGCCCTAGAATGGGTGATAAGGAAAACGTCAGTCCAGAGAAGTCCATCGATAGCTACACATTCGGTACAATTACATCGATATACGGATGGCGTGAACATCGAGGGAAGGTCCTTTTTGGCAGCAAAAGAAGTCTATGTTGAATTAAAAGAGGCGACGAAGGACGTTGGCCTGAAGATAAATAAAGAAAAAACGAAGGTGATGGGTGAATTCAAAAACTCACCGCTGCCGCATCACTGCAGAATTCAGGTACAGACTTCAATTTGAACTCTGTAGATGAATTCTGCAGTGACGCGGCAGTGATGAGTTTTTGAATTCACCCAATGCAATTATCACCCATCAATGGGAAGTATACTCCAACGGCATTTTATCATGCGCCTTGACCATTAATAAGTATTCACTAGGTTATGAAATTATTTCACCAGACAGCGGGTACCGCTAACTACTGTTTGCGACCTAAACATCGGGTGCGGATGTTAACCGGAATACCAAGTGGGGACGTTAACAAAACGAGGTATTTTTATTGGAATTTAATTTAAATTTTAATAGTTACACCTAGCGTAGAGGAGGTTTCGCCGCATGGCTCGCTTCCATAGCATGAAAATTACGGTCATGGGAAGTAACACACCGTTCCCATTAAATACAATTGCCCCCATATTCAACAGGCGAAGCTCTTCATGGGGCATCATTTACAACAGAAATTGGCTGGGAAAGCATCCGAGAAGTAAGTGCCACTCCTGCTATCTTGGGCCACTCCCTAGTATCAATTCTTTCAATATTTAGTGTTTAGCATACCATAAGGATTAATGGAACATCAAAGGGTGGCTTGTTGCAACCCAGCAGTTTCAAAAAACTAACCGGCCACGAGTTCTTTATCAACCTTACTGTCCGCCCTTGCTCGTACTATAAAGGCTGAAGCGAATTGAAGACATCTACCATTTAAAAATGTAAGCGGCGGCGTACGGAATTTCACCCTTTTTAAAACGTAAATATATAAATTTCAATCCCTTTCCTGCAGGTGACAGTTGGTTGTACCTTAATCCGAAAACACATCCGTAAAGGCCGTAGCCTTTAAATGATAATGTTATTACTTAGGGAGGGCATAGACACGCGCTTGGCTCAATTGTTAATGTGGTCTCCCCAAAAGGAATACAACCGCTTTAAATGTGCAGTGCTCATCTAAACAGGGTCATCGTAAGTTCATTTACGCTCGAGTGAACGAGATCACTAAGTACTTCTTTTTACAATTGGCAATCTCCAACAGAAAATCCTCCAAGGTAGACCGCTCAGATGCTCGTCGCGGCCGT
Organism: Thereva unica; assembly: GCA_949987705.1. Classification (NCBI taxonomy): domain Eukaryota; kingdom Metazoa; phylum Arthropoda; class Insecta; order Diptera; family Therevidae; genus Thereva; species Thereva unica. Next base: position 31,533,431 of record OX465284.1, on the reverse strand, counting down.
TAAGCGTTGGACTATATTAGGAAACTAAGAACTCCTCCTTAAGGTAAACTTTTATGGAATACAGAGAATCTAATCACAAAATGGTTTTTTGCAGAGAACGTGGCGATTTCGTAAACGCAGTACTACCGCCATTCTGCACCGTCAAAGACTGCAGTATGGCAGGAGTACTGCGTTTATGGAACTACCGAGTTGTGAGGTTGGCTGCTTGGGCGTGGAGTTATCGAAATAATAAAAAAATTGCTTATTTAACATAACTTCTCTTATTAAAATTGAATGTCGGGTTAAGTGGTGTTATGAGATAATCAATAAAAGTCAATTTTTTACATAATATTAACAAAATCATTTTTATTTCTATTTAAAAAGTAAATAACAAAACATAATTCATACTAAACCAACAATTAATCCATATAAAAATTTTAAGTATAGACCAAACTCAATATGTTGCTGCGAGCCTGCAAATCGGCAAAGGACATCGTAGGGCCCAAATTATTGAATACGATTCGATTGAAATTAATCGTAAATCGTAAATGTGGCATTTCTTGAATTGCAGATATTTTCACTTTTTTGGCAAAAATTGTAACAAAATGTTAACAATTTACTCAAATTGAGTAGTACAAAGTTTAATGGTGTTAACATTTAGTTACAATTTTTGTCAGAAAAGTTACAATATCTGCAATTTAAGAAATGCGAGTCGGAGCCATCTGCAAGTGAATATTAGTTTATACCATGAGCGGTTTTCCAAATAACAAATTTATCTTACCTATTTGACCAAACTTTTGACCCATTCAGTGTGGCGCTTGTTCCTTTCCTCATTTAGGAACAAAAGAAGTTCCTTCTTCAGTGCGAAGCGGCTATCCCGCCTATCTTCTTTGTCAAGACGGCGCCGCTTGCTTCTAAAGCCCGACTTCGCTGGAGAAGGACGCCGAATAGACGGCCCCGCACTTAACACTTCAGAGTGAGCGGCCGGCACCACACTTCTTGAAGTCGAGGGCACCGCACAGCAGGAAGTTGGCGGCGCCACGCTTGAACTGGTGGGTGGCACCGTGCGCAACGGTGCAGGCGCGGAGCTTTCAATAGTGAACTTCGCACTAACCAGCGCCCTTTCGCCGAATATTTCTTCCATTTCATGTTGGAATGGAGTAATTGTTGCCGGCGATGCCCCAGTGCGGCCCTCGTTATCCTTTGCCGCTTTGAATGCTCGCAGCAAATTCTTAATTTTATTCTCAATTTGCTGCGCGGTCAGTGGAGTTTCCTAAAAAGAAATATATCATTAAGTTTTACCTTTTTTTAGGGAAAAATTACCAAAATCTCGAGCCCTCTCAAATCTTCTAGAATGTTGGTATAGATATATTTCCGCTTTCTTACGTGGTTAAGCTCTTCCTTCCTTGCCGCATAGCAAGAAAGGAGAGCTTTTGTCTCTGTGGTAGTCCACAAATGTCTTTCTCTATAAAGCAAATTTAATAAATCTTAATTTTAGTATTTATTTTTTAATTATTTTACTTACAAATTCTTATCGTCCATTGTCCACAACCTCACACCCAAAAACGTGCAACGAAAGTGACATTTCTCCTTTCGCACGAAGTTAGCCGCATTCTTTAAAACAGGGAAATTTTTAAATTTCCCAGTAACCTCGATAGAGACCCAGACAGAACTGGGGTTTTCGGATTTGTATGGGGAAGACCTGGTATAGTTCATTAAAAAAACACGGCCTTTATGTGCCAAAGTCCAATTTATCATATTCACATTCTTCCCTTCAAACTAATAAAACAATTAAAGGCATCCATTTCTATTTCAATGTCGACTTTCAATTTCAATTCAATTTTCAATTGAATAGGTGTATAGAATAGGCCAGTGACATTAAATCTTCCATAATATTGACAGTGTCCGGAATTTAGTCGCGAAAATCAAATGAAAAAAGGCAAAATCTAATAAACAAGTGATTACTTAAATTGAGCATAATGTACATATAGTGTCGCACTGGAGTTTAGTTAATTTGTAGAGCTTATAGTCTATATAGACAAGTGCATACAATTAAGTAATTAGTTAGTGAAGTAAGAGTTAAAAATTGAAAGTTTGATTCCTCAAAAGGCGAGAAAATGTCAAAAAAAAAAAACTTATTTTGAAGAATGGCTGGTGTTGTGACTTGACGTTTCGTATTAAATATTCTTTGTAAGTAATCCACTAATATCGTGACAATTCATATCCAATTGCAAGTTAATACGTTAAATATATTTCATAAAACTTTTTTTTCGTGATCCTTTTATGATGGTACAAATAGTGCGCATTCTAGTGCATTTAAATCAATCTAGCTTCTGAATTAAGCCTATATTCCTAGGATCCATTTGTTTATGGTACCTACTTATAATAATAAGATTGATATGCGCTGATGTAATTAAGCTAGCTATTACCACAATAGTAGGTGTATTTTTTTAATGAACTGGCTGGTTCTCCACCATATAAATCTCATAACCCAAGACCGATTGGGGGTTTCTATGGGGGTTACTGGTAAATTTTAAAATTTCCCAGTATTCCAAAACGCGCACAACTTCACGCCAAAGAATGAAACGTCATTCTTTATTCAGGCGGTGCGCGATGGAGGACATAAACTTGTAAGTATACTAAAAAAAATAAGTAATCGTGCTAAAATATTTAATTAATTTGTAGAGAAAGGCACATTTGGACCGCCGCAGAAACTAGGGCTCTGCTTTCCTGCTAGGCGGCGAGGAAAGATGAGACAACGCATATTAAAAGAAGAAAGCACGTGTTCGCCAACATCCTGGAGGACCTGAAAGGGCTCCAAGTTTTGGTAAGTGCTGTGTTGTTTTCAGTAATCCTTTTGAAATAACTAAAACATTTCAATTTCAGGAAACTCCAGTTACAGAACTGCAGATAATACAAGGCCGCAAAAGACAACGAGGGACGAACAGGAGCTTCGCCCTCAGTAGCTAGTCCCTATGATAGGGAACTGGAAGAAATTTTTGGAGACAGGCCGCTTGTCGGCGGCACCCACACGGTCGACAGCTTCGGGGATGGGGTGCCCGCGTCCTCAAATACGGTGCCGTCGGCTTCCGGAAGTTTTGCGGCGTCCACCTCCTCCAGTGCGGTCCCAACTACCTCTTCAAGTGGGGTGTCGAGTGTGGGGCCACCGAGAGCGCGGCGTGTGAAACGCCTACAAAGCAAGGGCAAGCTGCAGTTCAGGGACAAGCGGGACTTGTTGCTGTTCCTAAACAGGGAGAGAAACAAGCGGCATGTGGAACTGTTAAACGCTTTGAAGGTGCTGCGGGGAGCGTTTAATTTGAATGGTTTGTTTCATTTTATTTTGTTTTTTGCTAAATATTGACTGTTGTTTACTTTTAGATGATGACGCACTTTAAGGTGGCCCCACACCAGTGTTGGCCAAAATTTAATCTGATAGATGACTTAAGACACAAACAGATTGCAAATGTGCCGTTCACAATTGTTTGTGCCTTAAGTTATACATCAGATTAAATTCAGTCCAACACCAGTGTTGGCCAAAATTTAATCTGATTTGGGACTTAAGGCACAAACAATTGTGAACGGCACAGTTGCAATCTGTTTGTGCCCTAAGTCATCCATCAGATTAAATTTTGCCCAACACTCCCTCAAATAAGACTGACAACGTTGCTGGCAGCACCCCTCTTTCACTTTGCGGCCTTGGAGGCTTGAGACTGATTTTTATATATAGATGGAAGCAGCTGTGTGACTGGAGTTTCTTTAACCCCACAGTGTTCATGTTTTTTAAAACTGCTAAGAAAAAAGCAACTAACAACCAAAAGTGATAACAAAAAACTACTTGCCACGCGTCAAGAAAGAAAGATGTCTCATGAGGTTTCCCCCATGAGGCATCTTTCTTTCTTGGCGCGTGGCCAGTAGTTTTTTGTTATCACTTTTGGCTAAATTCAAAAATTAATCACTGCCGCATCACTGCAGAATTCAGGTGCAGCTTCAAATTGAAGTCTGCAGCTAAATTCTCCAGTGACGCGGCAGCGATTAGTTTTGAATTTACTCTTTCTTACAAGATATGAATTTTATTATGGATTCGCCAATCTCACTTAATTTAGAATGGATATTCCAAATTTTTTGTTATTTGTATTATGAATTTTCCAATCGGTTGCTTTTATTATGAATTTCCCAATTCTTTTTTTGTTATTATGAATTTTCCAGCGAAATGCTTTTTTTATTTATTAATTGTTGTTGTTTTTTTTTTGAATATTTTTTGTTACTGTTTTATAGAAATAAAGGGTTTATTTATCAAACGTTGGATCGCTGATTTTTTTTACCGTAGCCGTTCCTGGGGCCCTGTTTGATTTCTCGAGTGGCTGTCGACTTCTGTCGGTAAATGAAAATTGGCATTTGGCAACATGATATCGAGTCTTTACGTGTCGGTTAAGACGTTGGACAAATATTTGCAATGCAAAAATTATGCATAACATAAACTTTTGACAGTTTCATTTTTAATTAAAAATTCGTGGTTCGTTGCACTTAGAATTGTGTGATGAAGCTTTATGAGTTTGCAGGCGAAACTTATCTGTCTATTCGGCCCTAGTCGCAAATACAACACTTTGCGAAAATCGACAACCGTTTTTTGCCGAGTCGATTCATCGACTAGAGGAACCAAACACGACCCCTGGGGAGAGGCTTCCTCCGCCCCACTGTAGGCTTCGACGTAAACCTCTCGGGGCGTGTTTCGTCGATTTACATCAACGACAATCACATCAGAGGTGGTTGTCGGAGCCGCAAAGTTTAGTAGTACAACGCATGATTTGGTTAGGGTCTATCCTTGAATAGTCCTTGGACATTTTAATATTCCGGTTAAATTTGAATGTCCTTTTCTTCTGAAGCTGTCGCTATTCTATATAGTTTAACGCGTTCAGTTATTTGTTTATAAAAACACAAATGCCGAGGATGACAGTTGACAACCACTGTCAATACCCTGAACATAGCTCCATTTGAGGGTTTGCAAAATTTCCCTTGCCGTTCTTTTAATGAACTCAAAACCCAGTTCATTAAAAAAATACACCTAGTGTGACTTCAAATACCCCCTATTATTTAACTAGCCTATTTAACTAGTCATAGTGTCTTGTGATTTAAAATTGAATGCTTAGAGCCATATCTTCGTGATAAGATTTTGTTTTTTTGTTAGCGTGCGCTACTTTAGAATTCGTTGCAGTCTTTGCGGACTTTAAATGTTAGGTACTCGCTATGTACAAAATTTTCTTTTGTTCCTTTAAATGTGTCTTATTGAGAAGTTACTTCGATTGGTTCCAGTTAGACCCAACATTTTGTTAAATTCAATAACATAGCGAAGTGGCGATCAAAAGTTAAATAAATAATTGTTTTAAATATGGAGCTTATTTGTTAACAATATGCGTATTAAAAGTAAAGTTGATACTTCCCGATTTTGATTTTGCTTGTCAAATATTGGTGAATGGTTATTATCCGTGTGGAATATATATCTACGTTTACCCACGTGAAGTGTTATGACCTATAAATATAACTTAACTCGATTTCCTGCTGGTGTTTGACATTTTGATGTTTATTTAGAAGTTTGATTTAAACGAATGTTGTTAGCTTTCACTGTGTCCGATTTCTTTGACTCAAAAAAAAAAAAAAAATGTGCTAATAAAAATGGCTGATCTTATTTAGTAAATTATCTAAAATTTTATGTGCGTATTAACTCTTTGGGTGATTAGTAACTGGTGACCGATTTATGTGCTAAGGCTACACAGTTTAGAGGTTTAAATTGTTTCGATTTACAGTTTTGTGGGTTTTAATTAATATCGAGTGTTTTTCATAATTAAATCGAATTTCATTTTCGAAATCGAGTTTTTTGTTTGTAAATTTTTTCTCGAACCGCATCATTTGACTATTACTCTCGAATATAACTTATAATCTTTACTCCGACTAAAAAAAAAACACTGATTTAGCTACGTCAAACCCTTTTGGTTTATAAATTTTATAATAACTACTTGTTACTCTGCCTCCTAGTACCAGAAGAAGGATCGGTTTCCTGTCTCTTCGCCACGCGGCAGTTTTCGAAGAAAAATGGAATTTCGGATTTCCGCTGTGTTCTAGCCTTACAGGTTTTTAATTGATTAGGTATTTAATTGTTAGGTCTAATTAAAATAAATTTTTGTGATATTTATGTCTGATTTGTTATTGTTTAATTTTGAAATATGTAACGGCACGCTATTTTTTTAATGTAAATACACCCTGTAGCTACTATAAAATTTGAGAATAATTTTATGAAATTGAAAAGCGGTAGGCGAGAAAGAAAAACAAGGGAAAAAGACTGAAAATTTGGGGCAGTTAGTTAGTTTTTGATTGGAGTGGATGGGTGAAAAAAGTTTTTTCCGGTTTTTAAATTTTCCTGTATCAACAGTTATGTATGTTTAAAAAAAAAACAGATAAATAATATAGTTAGAAAAATTTAGTATTGGAAGTTCCGTTCAACAAGAAAATTACGAACAAAAAAATTTATCGAGACGGAAAAATAGCCTACAAAGAAGAACAGGAAATTTGTAAACCAGGAAGCGTGCTTCATTGCAAGAGGATGGTTTTTCTCAACCAATGGAAGAAGAGAGATACAGTTCATTGAAGACTCAAGAGGAAACTCGATGTTCATATTCCTATGAAACAGAAAGAACCTGAAACTTAACATTTTGGGATCAGATAAGTACAATTAGACCTTAGATTTATAAATTTGATATTGCTTGGCGTGGAATAGCGGCTCTAGTCTGTCGCATTAATTGATTTGAAAAGAAGCAACCAAGATATAAACCATAATTGCCTATGATAAGAAGATATTTATGAATAAGAACCAACGCTATCCTATCCATATTGGAGGGTAACTGACAACCGAAGGAACCCAGAGGAAGCTCGACAAACGTATCTAGTTATCCCGATTCTAGGATATTATCCCGCTTGACAGATCCTGAATTTTTTTATATAAATAAATATATATATATATACCGGATTTACCTTAATATTTTTAGATTTTCATAAGTTTTGTTTATATATAATAATATTTAAATTTTTGCATTTTTGTCTCTTTTCTAATTTATTTATGGAATAGATAATTTTTTGGTTGTTTACTTGAATTATGCTCAATTTCGTTCTCTGATTGTTTACTCATAACTATTTATATTTGATGTGACGCAATGACAATGAGTAATGGTGTTTGGGTAATTAAATATTCAATTAAAAAATTATATAAAAATATATACTACATACATATATAAGGCGGACTGGTACCAGGGCGTTTTATTGGGGTTAAGTATTTTTCATGTCATGCGAGTGTATTGGTATAATTGATCTGTACGGAATACATTACGATTTTGTCATTCGGTTATCTGATTTTGTTCATTTTGAATTGATTTTGTTGTGTTCGGAGGTATAGCCTGTAGTACCGCTAGATTGGAGGTTAAGAAATATGTATGTTTTTATAGCGTGGCATCCTGTGTTTTAATTGTTGTTTTTGTTTGGTGTCATAAGAAGTTATACGAATGTTTGTAGTAGGAACCAGTAAGGATTATTAGAAATAAATATATGTATTGTTTATACGTATCTTTGATGTTTTGGGTAGTAAATGAATATTTCAGGATGATGGGTTAACTCCCTAATGAAATGGCATAGCGGCGGGCGAGTCCTCTCGCTTGGAAACTTTGAAGGTTTTTTTTCACACTCCCTTCCCTCTTCTATCCTGCAGGGTACTCCGCGTCCGTCCTGACTCATGTAATAAGTAGTGGTGCATGCATTACGGTGGTGCCTCCGGAGTCTCACCACTCCACGACCCCCCGGCGAGCAAGCCCTATTCTCGAGGCCCGGGGTACCGCCAGGTTTATTTTTAGGTGGATTTTGTTTTTAAATTTTTTTTTTTGTATCAAAAATTTTTTTTGAGTTTTGTGCGAGAATCCGAGGTTGGCCTCTTCGGGCAACCAACCCAGGGTTCCCGTAACAAATATTTGTACTGAGTTTACTTTGAAATAATTTTGAATTTCATTATGATGTCATTTAGGACTTAGGACATTTTTTAATATTTATGTTTATTTGCGTTCGTAGCGATTCTGATATGCTACAGAGTGATAAAAAGTCATGAAAGTGGTTCGCGTTATTTAAGTACTAATTCTCCTGATAACATTTGTTGTGTTTAACCTTGCACACCCATTAAGGTTACTGGATTTGTAGAAAAGGAAAAAGGGCAATTTGTAGTAGGAGAAGAAATTTTAGAAGCAAGAAATTATTTTGAAGAGCCTCTTCAGTCGAAGTCTGCCTAGGGGATATTACTTAAGGTACCTTTACATTATGTGACTTGTCATATGACTTTACTGTGAAAATCACTAGTTGACAGTTCATCTGACTTCGTATTACATTGAACAAATTTTCTTGTGTTTACACTTAATTTTGACAAGTCAAAACGGCAATTTTAAAAGCAAATTTTGCAAAACTTAAAATGGAGACCTCGCATGGAATTAGCATTATTTTGAATCTTGCCAAAATTGGGAAGTATTTAAACGAAAGTAAAAGACGTTCTGTGAGAAAAAGGCTTACCTGGAGTCGAGAGTGGCTTTTGAGGAGGGATACGGGGAAAGGAATGACGAATTTATTAATAAAAGAATTACAGATGGAGGACCGTGGAAATTTTAAAAATTTCTCTCGAATGTCGGTGAAGTCTTTTTACTACCTATTGGGTAAAGTAGCACCTTATATTGAGAAGCAGGATACAATATGCAGATTAGCAATCTCTACTGAAACGAGGTAGCTTAATTATCAAATAAAAAAACAGAAAATTTGCTATACCGGAATTTTTTTTGTAGATTATTGCTGACTATAAGATTTTTAGCCACTGGAGAGACGTACGCTAGCCTTTCATATGGATTTCGGGTATCTGTTTCAGCTATATCGCATATTGTTCCTGAAACATTAGATGCGATATATAATGTTATTAAGAGGACAGATTTAAAGGTAACCATGAAAAATTCTGAAATTTACTTTATGTTAACTATGAATTTTCATGATCTTCACAGATGCCTAGCACTCCAGACTAATGGAGAGCAGTCGCGACTGGATTTGCGAGGCAGTGGAACTTTCCTTTATGTCTAGGAGCTTTAGGTAGGGTTATTAAAAAATCACCTTCATAATAAAATTGCAGTTCTGTGTAATTCTTTTTTAAAGATGGCAAGCACATCGCTTTTCAGGAAAAAAAGAATACGGTTCATATTATTACAACTATAAGGGCTTCAACAGCATAATACTGCTAGCATTAGTTGATGCGGATTATAGGTTTCTATATGTAGATGTTGGAGCAAATGGGCGAGAAAATGACGCTGCGGTCTTTAACCAATCATTGTTTTCTGAAGGCATCATGACCAACAAATTTAATTTTCCTCCAGATGAGGAGTTGCCGGGAACAGCAAAAACAGTTCCGTACATGATTGTGGCTGATGATACGTTCAGACTTAGCAATAGGGTGTTGAAACCTCATGGTCAACGATCCAATTGTCAAATCAATTAAACACTTCCTATCACAACACTTGCTTATTTATTAACTTTAAATGATCCTTTTTACAATAAATATAGAGACATAAATCCCAATTACAAGTTACATCTGCTTTTGGTTGAAATCGTTCAGCCGTTTATAATTGTCAAAAAGTCGTATCACATGTCAAAAACCGATGACGTTCGACATTTCTTGTTACGTTTATGTACATTATATGACTTCCAGATTTGACTTCATTGACAGTAAAGTCATATGACAAGTCACATAATGTAAAGGTACCTTTACTGATGGAAAAACCGCGGGAACAAGCAACATTTTTTCTTTGGATGCAGTGACTTACAAATTCGTCTCTTTACCTTATAACAGGGGTGGGGAACCTCCGGCCCGCGGGCCGCATACGGCCCGCGAAGTCATTTAATCTGGCCCGCGAGTGAATACGTTCATGTTGCAGGACAAAAGCCTTCTACGACACTTGAGTATGCTGGTAAATGTGCGAAACTAATTGAGGCATTTAATGAAAGATTCAAGGACGTAAAAAGTAAGCAAATTGAATTGAACATCTTTGCTACACCGTTCAATGTGGAACCAGCTGATGTGCCTGATAACCTCCAACACGAAATCATTCAGCTGCAAACTAATGTTGAGCTAAAAGCTAGATACAACAATCTCCCACTGCTTGAGTTCTATAAACATTACATACGCCATGATGAATTTCCCATTTTGCATTGAAATATGCATGAGTATTTGGAACAACTTACTGCTGCGAGCAATTCTTTTCGAAACTTGCGATCGCAAAGAATCGACTGCGTTCCAGATTGACCGACGTAAACCTGGAAAATCAGTTGCGAGTAGCCTCATCATCAATATCAGCTAATATCACACGACTCAGCAAAGAAAGACAGTTCCAGCCATCACATTAGGATTAGAATGAGTTAATTATGTTTAAAAATGGGTATATTTTATGTTTATTTTTTATTTGTTTATAATATATATATATATATATATATATATATATATATATATATATATATATATATATATATATATATATATATATATATATATGTATTTTTTTTTGTTGAACAACAAAAACTATTATTATTATTTGTCTGGCCCGCGAATGATGTTATAAATTTCCAAATGGCCCTTGGCAGGAAAAAAGTTCCCCACCCCTGCCTTATAAGGACGAATTTGCATCAATACCTCTTTTGCGTCAGTGTTTATAACGTAATGATGTAGAATTGAAATATTCAATTAACTTAAATTTTTGTTTTTAGAAAATGGATCGTGATGAAAGACAGGCTGATATACCAAAAAGAGACTTTCAGGCGGGGTCGTTGCGCCGAATGAATGCAGCTATTGGCGAAGAGCTATTGAATCCAGGTATATTGCTTTAAAGTTTATTTATGGAATTTATTTATTTCATGAAGTTACTATTGTTTAGATATAAGGCGCAACGAATTCAAAGAATTCAAGGAAGAAGTTAGAAGGAGTCTTAATGAAATAAAAAGTAACCACATTTAAATTATGACTCGAAATATATTTTACTATTACATATTAACTTTAGATACTCTGAAGGAGCAGAATAATATAATTAAGGGGCAAAATGAAGAAATAATAAAGATATTTGCGGAAATTAATGTTTATTTGAAACAGCAGCACAAGAAGGCTCTCCCAAAAAATGATGACGTCAATTTTCCTATTTGCAATGAGGAACATCTAAATAAAATAGATGATTTTATTAAGGAGAATGAAAATGAGATTGTAAGTTATTCATTTAAATTTAATTTTATATACCTAATATTTAAATATGTTTATTTAATGATAAAGGTGGAAACTTTAAAGGTAATTTTACGTCCAGGGGGCCTAAGAAAAAATTTCCACAAAGTAGTTGCACCTGACCTCATATTAAATTATAATTACGATGGCGTTAAAGGTAAATCGGCCTTTAAGGACTTCAAAAATATAAATTCCACATTATTTAGTAAGTTCTGTTTTTGCTAGTTTTCAATACATGCTTTATTACTCTTTTAATTTCACAGAGGCTTCCACAAAAGAAGGGTATTCCAAAAAAGAGTACATATTGGATATAAAATATGATTTCCGCATGTTAAAAAATAGGACACATAAAGCGGAATTTTATAAACGAAAGGCGGCCGTTTCTTGAGCAACTAAATCGTGAAATTTACTTTGTTAATATTTTTATAGTCTATTAATGGAACTGAATTACGTTATAATAATAGTTGAATTTTGAACTTTTTTCATTTTTTTTTTAGTAAAACACTTTCTCAAGAACAGTGGAATTAAATTATATTATGTGAACTACGTGATAAGGCTTCCATTCCCTACTGGGATTTTAGGGGACCCCATTGCATTTTGGTGTGTGAAAATATCTCTATATAGATGTCGGTATGTGTGTGTGGTGTACGGTCATATACTGTCCTGCAACTGGCCTTCTGATGCCCTTCAAATGGTCGGGGACTATTTTTCAATGAGGTTTGGTTGCTCGGGTTACACATTGGAAAGGACAAGTGTAAGATATGAATTAAGCTGATACAAATTGAAAGTTATTTAACAAAAGTAATTCGGAGTTTTAAATTACCATCACCAGGGGTGGTAGCACGTAAGTTGTTTCAATCGACCTCTTCATACAAATATATTGAATTTTTGTTGAAGAGGTCGATTGAAACAACTTACGTGCTACCACCCCAGTTCTAACCAAAACTGATACTAAGTCGATTAGGTTGCGTAGTCCTAATCACAGAGTACAATCCAGCTCATACCACCTCATACCTTCGAGCCTTTTTAAGGATCAAACCTATACCAAGTCTGCAATACCAAAATGGAGTCATTCCCGGAAATAGAAGAGGAACAAAGGAAGCTGCGCGAAAGCATCAGACGATCTCAAAAATGAAGAAAGACAGCAGTGGGAGGATAGATAAGAGTTATGTAGAGAAATTGAACAATGACATGGAGGAGAAGACATTGCGTCTCAAGAAACAGAGTGTCAAAATGAGCAATATTAGGAGACTACTTGCTGAAGTAGTAGAGAGAAGCCAAGCGAAAACAAAGACGTACTTACTGCGAATTTAAAATCAAGCAGTTAGCAACGCAATGGGACGCTGTTGGAGCCACAACCCAGCCAGACAAGCTTTATAAACAAATTATATTCAAATAATAACGGATTTCTTTCCAGAAATTTTAGTACAGGTCAGCGATAGTCAAGTTGTGCAACACAAGAAAAATTCATCACCAACATTTCCGGCAGGCCTCGTTTCTCAAGCTCTAACAATTAAAACCTGAGAGCAGGGTACGAAAAAGCTGGCTCGGGAGCGGCTCATTATGTGGCTCTTGGCTCTTAAACGGCTCCCGGAGCAGAGCTATTTATTTTTAAGTGGCTCTCGCTCCGGAGCTGGAGCTGGAGCTAAAGCAGCGGCTCTCGCTCCGTAGCTGGAGCTAAAGCAGCGGCTCGGGCTCAGGAGCCGGAGCCGGAGCTTTATTGCGTATTGGCTCTTTCAAATGTCAATATTTCACATTACTGTTACAAGTCACAGAGCGCATCATATCACGTGGGTATTGAATTTTTTAATTTTTTAATAATGGCACTGAAAAAGCGTTTAAGTTTGAACAAATATGTAACGTTCGATGAGGATGAAAATAAATCAATCAATTTTTACAGTGCAACAAATCTTTTGCCGGAAAAAAAGTATCGAATATTAAAAGACACTATACCAGAGTGCACAAGTTAAATATTACGGACAGTGACGAATTAAGTGATAATTCTGCATCAGAATGTAATCGAAAACTATTTGTGAAAAGTCTCGAAAAATTTGTAATATCAGAGTGAATATGGACAAAAATAAATTTATAAAATGTTGCATTGGACTTATAACAGTTAAGAATATGCCGTTACGAATTTTGGATGATAAAGACTATTTCAAAGAATTAATATCTCCTTACGAAAAGAAATTTCAAACAAATTTAAATTCAAGAAATATCGGATTAATAATAATGGAAAGCAAAGAACAGATAAAAGATATAATATCTAGACGGATTAAAAACAAAATGATTTCCTTGAAAATCGATATCGCAACAAGACTGGACCGAAGTGTCCTAGGTGTTAACATACAATATGTAAGAGATTTTAAAATTTGTGTTAACACAATTGGTGAATTTTGATAATACTTCTAAGTAAGTTATACGTTATATAAAAATTTATATTTTAAGGCATGATTCAGCTCCAGAAAAAACATTCGGCGTCAATGCTAAAGGATGAGATTATGAAATGTTTAAGGGAGTTTGGAATTGACATTCTACAAATATATTCCAATACAACCGATAACGGCGCCAACGTTATTAAAGCCTCAAAAATTCTGCAGAGGTTGCAAGAAGAATGTGCGCAAGAGGAAAGTCATCACGAAGATTTGGACGGAAGCTCGGACAGGGATGAAGTAATCCATTCTAGATTAGCTTCTGTATTTTCGGTGGTTAGATGTGCTGCTCACACCATTCAGCTTGCAGCACATGATGTAATTAAATTAATTGAAACTCAGATAAGCGACTGCAGAAATGCAATCTTTTATTTACTTGAACGTTTTTATTGTTAACAAAGGTGTTTTCCATATGGAAAAAGAAGTAGAAATACGACGAAGACATAGAGAGTTTAAAAAATTCAAACTTTCTTCAATGAGTGATGAAGAAATTGAACTGTTGAGCCATTCGCAGTGAACACAAAATTCAAGAAGATATCACACCTGAAGATGATGCAATGATAAGCAATAGCTTAAAAGTATTGAATACCATGTAGGGACATCGTCCTACTACTAAGTAAAAAATAAAAATATATTTTTCCATTTTGACAGTTAAGTTTTGTCCAAATAGTTTTTATGTAATATCGAGGAATAAAAAGGAGTACAAAGCTAATTCAAAGTCGATGTTAAAAATATAAAAATAAGAATTAATAAAAATAAACTTATGTGTATAGTTTAAAAGTGTAATATAACAGTTAAAAATTTAGTATTGCAATATAAAAACTACATATTAATTGGAAACAATAATTGGTGACCCCGGAAAAGAACCTGGGGAATTAACAAAACAGAAGAGGAAAATAAAAGAGGAGAATAGTGAAGAGAGAAAACAGAAGAGGAATGAATATATTAAGAAGTTAGTAACCAGAAGAGGTTGCTAAAAAATACAAATTTGACAACTAAGCAAATTTTTTTAAGATAAGTGAATTATTCTTGGAGCGAATTAAAATTTAATTATATACTATTAGAATACATATTTTACATTTATTATAAAGTTTCAAGGAGTTTAGGAATATTGATTTTGAATTGAGCGAAGCGAATGTTCATTTTATTTAATTTTTCTCTTTGTGTGTTTTAATAAAATTAAAGATTTATTTTACGGCTTCTCGTCGTTGACCAGACAGGAGAAACGGCTGCCGGGTCTACGCAGGGTCCGGGCAGAGGTTGACGCAGCCTCCACGGCAAAGTCCAACCTGCCCGAATTCCAGCAAAGTGACCCGGCAGTCTGGTTCTACCAGGCTGAAGCACAGTTCGGGCTGGGCCAAATCACGTCCGACAAGACAAAGCTGTCACATATTGTGTCAACACTGCCCACAGAAGCCGCGAGGATTCTTCTACACGCCTTCCCGGACCTCAACATCGCCAGCTATACTGATGCTAACAGGTTGTTGCTCGAGCGATACGGGTTATCAACGAGGAACCGCCTCGAGCAGCTGCTGGCGGCGCATGAGCCCGGTGATAGAAAACAATCCCACTTTTTAAGGGGTTTACAGAGCCTGGCTGGGGACAGCCTTGGCGAGAGCGAAGGATTCATCAGGGGTCTTTGGGAACGGCGTCTTCCCAAAGACATACAAGTGGTGCTCACTGCGTCCTCAGACCAGACTCTGGGGCATGTTATGTAGAAATTTTGAGCCGCCCTCAAAATTATTCAAGTTCCGATATAAATCTCCAAAACTATTTCTAAAGATCTAAAAACAATGTACAAAAAAAAGTGCACGGGGCCGGTAAACGAGCCGTGCACAAGTCCCAAGTGTAACCTGAAACGCCAAAGGAAATTGGCAACAAATATTTAGCGCAATTTGCCTTGCGAAATTAATAAACGAAAGAAAAAAGCTCGTAAGCAACTTGCGCAAGGTTCAGGCCACTTAAAGAAAAATCTGACGAATGCATTTTTCCGGCTGGCGACCTCAACCTTGGGTCAAGCACCAGCGGGTGACTTTTGCACCAAGGTTGAAGGCCCGGAAGAAAAATGCGAACGGAAGATCTTTTCGAAAGAAAGGTTTCGGGAAAATGAGGATCGATCGAGTGATCGATCAAGCAGTCTTATTTTGATCTTCACCAGCGGCGGTGGTTTTCTTTTCGGAGTCTAGCTTTGTTCTTCATCGGCGGGGGGCGAGTCGACCATCTTTTAAAAGTGTTTTTTTAACCAGTAACCGCGGCGGGCGAATAATCGGGTGGTGTTATATTATTATTACATCTATCGAATAATATAATAAAATATAATAATAATAAAAAGAAATCTGAAATTTGTGTTACTGAAAAATATAATAAAATATAATATAATAAAAAGAAATTTGAAATTTGTGTTATCGACTAATAAAGAAATTTGTATATTTAGTGAACTGTTCAATACTAAAGCATTAATAAATAATAATAATAAAAAGAAATTTGTGTTATTGAACAACTAAAGAAATTTGTGTATTTAGTGGACTCTTCCATAACCAAGGTAAAGATTGAAAATAAGTATATAACAGGCAATTGTATAAATTGGCAGACAAAGTGTGGGAGGTGACATCTCACCAACCCACACAAGCTCAGGTGTCGGAGGTGAGAAACTCGTCTCCCTGGAGCGGGCCGTGCAGTCTCTCCAACGCGAGGTGCAGCAATTGCGGGCACTTGCGTTGAGAAGAGGGCAAGGCCAGGGCCAGGCGGTGGCGAGAGGATCCACAACAATGCTGCGGCTGCTGGTCCACAACAATGGGGCCGCCCTCCCCGTTTAACAACCGAAGGCTCCATTGGCGGGGACCAGGAATCCCACCAATCAAGGCGCGGTCCCTAAAGCGTCCGCCGCGCAAGCACTGCCGGGAACGCCGGTAGTGGGGCAGAGCGGTGCACCCCTCCTTGCGCGTTCAAAGGTCAGGGCTCAGCAGCCAAGAAAGACCGGAGGACAAAGGGCCCCAGCAACTCAAAAAATTAAATTGGCGGGGAGTCGCCACATCTGCGGGCGTCTCTCAACAGAGACGCTCGTGTCGATTATATGTCCGCGACACGCATAACCAATTTTTTAATCGGACATATCCTTAGTTCCAGCGAACACTTTTAGGGTACAAACAACATGCCTTAATTTACTTCTGCGAGACGCTAATGGATCCACGATCCACACTTTTGGCATTAAGTAGTTGGAACTGAACCTCGGCCTTCGTCGACGGTTCATCCACAATTTCATAATCGCCAACACTAACAAAGCTATACTCGGTGCGGACTTCCTTGCAAAGTTCGAACTCATAATCGATTTTAAACATCGAGAATTAGTTGACTCACAGACCAGTCTTCGGACTGATGTCTGTGCAACTGGTGAGTATATGATCGAAAGCTTTGAGTGCCAACATCTTGGCAAGTATAAAGAATTGTTAACGAGGTACGATTCATTAACACAACCACCTAATTTTAACCTACCGGTTAAACACAATGTGCAACATCACTGTGGCGCATCAAAATTCCGCGTCACAATCAACCATTACATTTTAATTTCGAAAACCAAATATAAACAGTTAACTGATTTCCAACCGGCTTCGCGAAATCGGTTTGGCGAGCACTCACTCTCTTCTCATTGAGCCGGCACGAAATCAAGACGCACTTTTACGCACGTTACAGAACGCAGTTATTAGTGATGATATATGTATAGATAATACACAATAAAAAGATGAAATTTAAGTAATATAATTTGTAATAAACATATGTAAATATAATTTAATGTGGTGTTTTATTATTAAAACATTCAGAACCCACATAATGGTGACCCCGACGACCGACGTGCGACGAACAAAGAAAAGCGAACATGTGGAATACCTACATCTTAACTAACAACAATTAAACTATACCAATTTAAAAAAAAGAAAAAACAATAATAAGTTTCTAACGCATTTTATATATAAAAAATATATATATTTATATATAAAAAAAATCCCTATCCGCAACCATAAAAAAAGTTAAAAGTACAGTTAACGTGAGAAAACCGTTAGAATCATGCTATACAGTTAAAAACAGTAAAAACACATAGTGCAAAGACAAAATAAAATAAAAAGCGGATATATACTTATACATAAACATTAAATTAAATCAAATCAAGTAATAAAAAATTACAAAAGGTGCCATTAATTTCATCATAAATAAAAATATATATAAATCAAGTGAAATCATATGAAAAAAGTTCCATCAGTTTTATCACAAAAAAAAAAAAAAATTGCAAATACCGAAACTAATGTGCCACAATGAGATCAGCAAGACAAGAGGAATAACGGACCCCAACCAACAATTACCGAATCGCATCGTATAGAACAAAGATCGACCGAAGTCATCATTAAAGACAACAACACGAAAAGCTTTTATGGAAGTAGAAGTTTTTTTTTCTTGTTTGTTTGTTTAATCGTATTTAAATTAATAATAAATGAATTAATTTGGCAATTTATTGTATTTTAGGAAATAAAATGATATTACATGCAATAAATATACGAAAAATTATGGGAAACAAAAGAAATGCTGGTGAAATAACAAAGATAAGTCAACAAAAATTAAAAGCAAGTAAAAATACCTGAGTGAGTAGGATTTTTTTTCATCTTTAAAAACAAAAATTTTTTTTGAACAAAACAATATCCTTTTTTTGTAACATTATACGTGCAGTGCATAGACAAAATTTTTTTCTCGAACGGGTTGTGTCTCTCATGTATCAACAAATATTTACCTTTACGTAACAGGTGATAGTAAAAAGTTTTCGTGTTAATAGTTGCGGAAAGTGATAGCTTAGCATATAATAGTTGCGCCTAACATAACCAAAAAAAAAAAATAAATAAACACATAAAACAAGCACATTTTTAATTTTTTTCGTAATATTTTATTTAGTTTAACCATTTGTTGATAATCAAAATTGTATTACCAAAAAACAGTATTAAAACTAATAAATTTAATAAATATAAATTTAATAAATATATTGCGTATCTGCGATGATCAGCTCGCAACTATAGGCAACTATAATCCTACGTCCATCGATTTGCACCTGTACTCACAATAACACTCGCGAAAATAGCAAAGAACCGGCGACGGCCGCGAGTCGCGAAAACACAAATCGAGAACTGTCATTCATGTTTTGAAGTGACAGCCAGCTGGTACTTCGCGAAAGTCACCGAATGTAGTGCCATAATTAGCGAAGGGCTTTATTATTTCGCGATAATTTATAAATTTAAATTTATTAATTCATCTCATAAGAGGAAGGGAGAAAGGACATTAAAGGGAGAAGGAATGATTTATCCTCCGATAAAACAACCAACCTTAAATTCAAAGCCAATCTGCATTTCTGCGTTATCGACGCTTAAGTCTTATAATAATAAATTTTAACGATAATAAAAATGAAAATACAAAATGTAAGGCATTAAAAATTAATAGGCAATCTTAGCAATTTTTTGATGCATAATAATCCTGTGCTGAATACGGCATTGCATAATTGTGGATTAAATTAAATTTATCGATAAAGTAAGCCCAGCGTATCGACAAACCCACCCAAATTTGCAATAAGGCAGTTCCTCATGAAGATGGCGGTGGGCAACCTATGAAAATATAAAAAGGCGACATCCTTAAGGTTCTTCATTCGCAAAGTTTTAAACGCATCAGAAAGGTATGGGAAAAAGTAATGCTAGCTTGCTAGTCATTTTTTCTTGAAATTCCTGACTGACACGGTTCGGGTTAAATGCATGATTTTGGTGGTTTAGGGAAATTTTTTAATTAAGCATAAATATCATAAAATTTAATGAATTTAGTTTGGTGTAAAAAATAAAATAAATTAGTTTTTGGGCTTAAAATATTTAATGGAATTGATATTGAAATATTGTGAATTTTAAGTTAAATGAGTCAATTGTATGAATTGTGTAATAGTATTATAATGAATTAACTTCGAAATCAAGAATAAAGAAACGAACTAAGGCTATATGCGTTATTACTAATTGCACCCGCTACATAACCACCGTTACAGGATCCGAAATTACGGAATCAGATTAGTTGGATTTTGCACGATTAAACAGTTACTAATAAATAAGTGAATTTGAATTAAAGCAGCAGTCTTTTTCTCTCGAAGCCCAGTGATATTTATACAATAGAATTATAAGAAAGGAAAAAAAGATTATTGAGTTTTCGAAAGATAAAAACATTTTTAAAAAACGTATAAGAGGAGGCAACCATAAAGACGTTGAAAATGCTTTAGCTAAGTGGTTTGATTAAGCACACGACTTTCCCCTACATTATATTCGGATGTATAGGATACATACTTCATGTTAATACCCATACGGAGTATATTAACTGGAAGCTTAAAACTTGAAAACGGCTGGACGCAATTGTATACTTTCTTTGCAGGTTTTTTTCGTAATTGCTATGTGAAGATTTAGGAAAAAAACGGAAAAAATTCTCCACTGGTGGCGCTATAGGGGCACATTTCGTTCTTCAGTTTAATTTGTAGCAACCAAAATTTAAAAAATAAATTGAAATATTGTGTCACTGGCGAAGACCCTTTTGAAAATTGTAACTTAGCATTAGACACCTCTTTATAATGATAGTAAAATGTAATTATCAAATTCGTGGAAGGGAGTTCAAACACATGACCTTTTTAGCTGCGCGAGTTACATGACCGCATAACCCCGCACGTGTATCAACATTTATGTTCAACATTTCTTCCTACGAATTACAACATCCCAGTCTGGACAACATCCGCTGATCCAATTTCACCTAGTTTTTTGTTAAAGCTTTTCAACCCATTTTTGCATGCTTAAGCTCTTTCAATTTTCCATGTTTCAGTTTGATATTGAAAATGTAAATTTAGTTTAGGCAGTAATATTTTAACTCCAAAGAAGAGAAGATCAATTATAGAATTCAAATAAAGAATTGTTAAATATCTAAGGCGAAAGTAAAAATTTAACTCGTGCGTCGTAAAGTAGGATTAGAGAACTGTTCGAATTCTTAAAAAACCTTAAGAATTCTTTAACCTAACTCAGTAGATAAGTTAGCATTATATAACAAACATAATAAGCACAAAGCTTATCAGCAGCTGTAAGACAGAAGACAAATTTCCAGACGAAATTTGACGCTCTCATTCTGAGCAAGCCTGGAATCTTGTCTTCTTGTTTTGTTTTTCTTTTATTTTTCACGATTTTAAAATTCATAATCAGCAAAATTATTTCTCTCTATTAAGTTAAACTTTTATCTAGTTTTAAGTATTTTAATGTGTAAAGCTTTTGGTTAAATTAAAATAAATTCAGTCAGTCAACAGACTTCTCTGAGTAAACATTTAAAATCTTAATTTAATTTGCCTTAATCTACAATTTGTTTCTCGTGTGCCGGTATCAAGAGCCGGTCATACAATTACCAAAATCTAGGTATCAAGTGCCTACGATTTACAAAAACATTATTTACACAAATTATATTTTCAGTGTATCGGTATCAAGAGCCGCCTACACAAACATCAAGATCAAGGTAACAAGTGCCTTCGATCACCAAGTAGAATAAAAGAATTCTATTCAAGAACAAAGAGATTCTTGAATCAAATTTTATACAGAAAAAAGGTCACAGATGTAAGAGCTTCCTCGGAATGGTTTTATGACTTAGTGAGCCCTAGTTTTGCATTGGTTATTTTTAGATGTAATTAAAGTGAGATGCCGTAGGATTTGAAAAAAGTGAAAGTGTGGTATTGAATCTACAGGAACGGTTGAAGATTTAAAACCGGAAAGCAAAATATTTTGTGATCATTGCGATCATTAGAGATTGTTGTAAGAAAATAAAGAAAATTAATCTACAATAATTGGTTGTTTAATGATAATTAGTTGTGCTGTTTTTATATATTTTTATATATTTGACTAGAATTTTTCAGTTTAATACGTGGCGCAGTGATATTATTGATATTTCGAAAACAAAAAAGTGAGTTCATTGTCTTTATTTATCGGCGAAAACCCAACCTCATTTCCATTGGAATAGATCGTTCATCGATTTGTTTTGTTTTTCAAGTTGTTTTCCAACTTTCAATTGGATATTTTCGTTCGTTGCTTTCTTTATTTTGGATATTTCAAAGGTAAATTATTGATTAATGAAAAATTTATGTGCGATTTATACAAAGTGATGATCATTTACAGTTCGATATTTGTTACGATGCCAAGAAGAAGTCACGGTAACATCGGTCGGCGTTCTAATAATGCAACGCGACACCGAAACATCGCAGCACGTAGAACGGAAGATGAACGTGTTATTGAAAGGGAATCAGCTCGAACCAGAATGCTTGAAAATCGTGTGCGACAGTCACAAGAACTTTGTCCGGTGAACTTTGAATGTGCAGCCTTTCGATATGATCCAAACATTCAATACAGTGCGCACGCATCAGTTCAAATCGGTCAGATATCTGTGGTTTGTCATCATTGCAATGCAGTCAAATTTGAGAAAGAACCGCCTGGATTGTGTTGCGCAGGCGGCAAGGTGAAATTGCCAGAGTTGCTTCCACCACCAGAGCCATTACGAACACTGCTTTACGGTGAATTTCCTAATTCAAAACATTTTTTGCAACAAATCAAGATGTACAACGATTGCTTTCAAATGACGTCTTTTGGTGGTGAAATCGTAAATGTCCGAAATTACAATCCAACATTCAAGGTAATTTCAACAAAAACAATGTACATCATTATATAAAACAAACTAACACTTATCTAGCAAGCAAAAGACAAAAATTAATGAATTTTTCTCCAACTATACCAGATTCATGGGCAAATTTTTCATCTTGCTGGATCGCTGTTGCCGCATCCAGATCAAGAACGCAAATATCTACAAATATACTTTATTGGAGATTCACATGATGAAGTAAATCGACGTTGTGCTATCTTTAATGCAACGAAAAGAGAAATAGTCCAGCAATTGCAGCAAATGCTACACGAACACAATGAGCTCATCAAACTGTTTAGGACTTCGTTGGAACAGATGCCATCGGATGATCACAGCATTGTCATAAAAGCGGACAAACGACCAGCAGGAACTCATGAACGACAATACAATGCACCTACAGTTAGTGAAATTTCAATTGTTGTTGTTGGTGAAAATTTGGAATCACGTGATATAATCATCAAACGCCGAACTGGAAACGTACTACAGCGAATAAGTGAGACACATCGATCGTATGACCCACTGCAATATCCGCTTATGTTCTGCCGTGGTGAAGACGGATATCACTTAAGATACAACATGATAAATCCGGCTAATGGTGAGTACAAAAAATACACTTGATTATTAATTCATAAATTGTAAATTTTTAGGTGTCGAGACAAGTCAAAGGGTCAGTTCAATGAACTTTTACACATATCGAATGATGAATTTTAGCTGCGAAAAATACTGATGTCAATGACTTGAATTGGACGATTCAAAATCAAATTCCGGGAGAATTGCGTTCATATAAATTGCTCGATGGCGTTGAAAATGAAGACGAAGTCGTAAATTAACCAGTGGAAAACCTAAACTCTTTGGATTTGCCTGGCATGCCGCCTCATCATTTACGTCTTAAAGTTGGATCTGTCATCATTATGCTACGAAATCTTCATGCCCCGAAACTGTGCAATGGAACCCGACTCATTGTGACGAAGCTAATGAGCAATGTAATAGTGGCAAGGATTTTGAAGGGGCCCTTTGAGCCCTAATGGGATAATGGGTCCCAAAAGAAATTCAAATCAACCCTGTACAAAATTTTCATATGAAAATGTATATTAGAATTGTGCCATTCAGTGTAATACAGGCTCATCTTTATGTACCGTTATTCTGTCTACACAGTTTTTTGGCATTTGAGTTTAGTAAAGCAAAAAGTGAAGTCGTTTTGTTGGCGTCAGTGTTTTTTGCAGTAAAATCGACATTTATAACAAGAAAAAAAAAACAATTAACTAAACGGTGTTACTATACTGTTAGGACATTTTAAAATAAAGTAAGTTGAGTTTTTTTTTATTATTATAAAAAAAAAGCAAGATTTTTAAAATGGGATTATATGCCCCAATAGTAACATATTAATCAATACGTTTGGGATAATACGTTCCAATAGGTATCAAAGTGCGTATATTGTCAGTCAAGCGATTTAGAGCAAATGATTTGGGAAAGCTCTGAAGAGGATTTTGAAGATAGCGGCTCGGAGTATTTACCCAGTTGTTCGGAGACTGATGAGAAAGAGGAAAACAGAAAAGTTGATGATCAAATTGGAAATGATGCTAATTTTGATGAATCTGAAAGTGAAATAGAAAATGATGACGAGAATGAAGAAAGCAATGCAGAAAAGGAATTGATGCCTACTATCCAAATACCTTCTTCTCGAGACATTTGGCAAGAAAATGATGGTGATTTTATCCCAAGATTTCAACCGCCAGATACAAATAGCCCAAGTATTCTGGTCAATCTTGATAGAAGTAGTACTGAACTTGACTGCTTTTTCAAAATGTTTCCGAGAAGTCTCTTACTTCACATTGCAGACTGCACCAATAAACGTTTGAAATTATTTGAAAAAGAAACAGGAAAAAAACCTATTCATCCAACTGACTTATCAGAGATAATGATTGTAATTGGTGTTACCTTGGTCATGTCTTACAATCGGCTTCCTACTATGTATTCGTATTGGTCGCATAAAAAAGTCGTGGCAATGGAATGATAAAAGAAGCAATTTCTAGAGATAGATTCTTGTTGCTAGCCAGTAAACTTTATTTTGCGGACCCGGAAAGACCAGAAGGTGCTACAAAGACTTACTATATTGATAATTTGACAGCCTGCTTGAAATATACATTCAACAAGTGCAGAGAAGAATCTACTCATCAAAGTATTGATGAAAGCATGGTCAAATTCAAAGGCCGATCTGCACTCAAACAATTCGTTCCCATGAAACCAATCAAAAGAGGTATAAAAATTTGGGAAAGATGCGACTCAAATAGCGGATATGTGTACGATTTTAATATCTATTGTGGTAAAGCGGAAAGCTCTGAAAAATTAGAGGGAACACTAGGTGAACGTGTGGTAAAAAAGCTGGTTTCAACAGTGCAACGTCCAGATGTTTCTTTTTGTTTCGATAGATTTTTTACTTCAGTCGATATGATAAACACTATTAACTTTCCTGCTGTGGGTACATGTATATCTTCAAGGAAGAAAATGCCAACATTTCCAAACAAAATGCAAAGAGGAGAAAGTCGCATCCTGACTAATGGATAGAACAATAGCAGTAACTTGGCAAGATACCAAACAAGTTTTTTGTCTATCAAACTGTCATAAAGGAATAGTTGATAAAGTTCAAAGAAAGAATAAGAAAGGGGATAAGACTGATATTTCTTGCCCAGATGCTATTAAATTTTATAATCAATATATGGGAGGTATTGATCTCTCAGATCAGATGGTGTCTCTTTATGACATCAATAGACGATCAAACAAGTGGTGGAAGAAAGTTTACTATAAACTTTTACAGACATCATGCGTAAATGCATTTATTCTTTATGGAGAACTACAAGACAAGAAAATAAAATATTACGACTTCCTAACTGAACTTGCTGAGCAATTAATAGAAAAGGGAAGACAAAATGCAACAATAAAAAGGAAACGCAGTTATAGCCGTCCATCGAATTCATCAAAAAAAATTAATTTGTCCCATGATCATTTGCCAGAACGATCAAAAAGTAGACGTCGGTGTGTCAGGTGCTACAAGCGAAAAGACGGAAAGTCTAAAGATAAGAGGACCTATTTTTCATGCAGACGCTGTCTTGTTCCATTATGTTTTGATTGCTTTGAACCATACCATTCTTAAAAATATATATTAATTTCATTTAATAAAAGTTTTGCGAAATAAATTGTTCTTTCTTGTTCCTTTACTATATTTTCTACATTACTATTGGGACAATATATCCCAAATATACCTGGCTTTTCAACATTGATGGGACATATAATCCCAAGCCTTTTAAGGACGAAGGACGTATGCCTCATTAGTGATTAAAATATATTTTCTTCTCGAAATGTTCTTTATTCATTTTCAAATTTCAAAATCTTGAAATAACAAGTTGCGGAAAGTCGGGTTCAAAGGGTTAAGGGAGAAGAATGCCTTATTCCGCGAATTCCCTTGACTTCGACCGATTTGCCGTTGCAGTTAAAAACGTATTCAGTTCCCAGTCAAACTTACATTTGCGATGACCATAAACAAGTCACAAGAACAGTCGCTGGAAGTGTGCGGCATAAATCTGGAAATGTCATGCTTTTCACACGGCCAGCTATATGTGGCGTGTTCCCGAGTTGGGAAACCATCCTCACTCTTCATTTACGCTCCGAATCAGAAAACAAAGAATGTTGTGTATCGCGCAGCCTTAAATTGAATAAAATCTTTGTTCTATTCTTTTTTTTAGATTTAAAAAAAAATATATTCCTTTAAATCTATTAAATTAATACTTGATTTTATTTTATTATTATTTTATTATATTTTTGCCGGACGAAGTCTGTGGAGTCAGTTTTGCTTATAAATATAGGATAGTCAAATCAATTGATTTCGAAAAGTGTTTCATTCATGAAGTTGAATTATTGCGTCATCTGTAAACTTGCGATAAAAAACTAAAATTTCGGGTGGAATCGTGAATGATCAAAATTAATTCAATCAAAAAATCTGTTTTGGGTAAATTAAAGTTTGACGGGTGAGCTAGAAATAATTAATATGGCAAAACAAGGTTTGCCGGGTCAGCTGCATATATGTATAAAGTAACTAGGCGAAATTTTGTATATTTATGTACCTGAGGTAATTAAGCAATTTCCGTTACTGTATTAACTCAAATTGAAGCCTGCCTAAATTCCCGACCGTTGTGTGAGATAAGCAGCGACCCAGAAGACTTAACACCATTAACACCAGCACACTTTCTCATTGGCGATATTCTAATAACACCACCCGAACCATCTGTCCTCGACCAGAAAGTACATCGCTTAGACAGATGGCAGCATGTACAACATTTATACCAATCCTTCTGGAAAAGGTGGAACTCCGAGTATCTATCGCGCCTTCAGCAAATACCAAAATAGACGAAATTGCGCGACAACATAAGAGTTGGCCAATTAATATTACTCAAGGAAGGTAATCTACCACCAGCTCAATGGTTACTAGGACGCATAATCGATGTACACCCTGGCGCTGATCACTTAATTCGAGTGGTCACAATTAAAACAAAAAACTCTATATTAAAGCGACCAATTTCAAAAATATATCTCTTACCAATTAATACCGAATAATAATCCAGTCAGAATTACGACAATCGTGGCCCAGGCAGCTAATGAGCCACTTCCGCCAAAAGACACAAACCAGTTACCAAAAAGGACCACCCCCACATTACCAACTGCAAACCCATCCAAACAACCGTTAGGCATTTAGTCAAGTGAACGAAAATCGCCATCATCACTCACGACAAAAATTAATTTATTTTCATCATGGACTACATCTGGATAGATGATATTCCAAAATTATCAACCCCGCCGAGAAGGGAAACTTCGGTCCAGGCATTAAGGAAACATATACCATCCCCACAACAGCCAAAGGCATCTAGACCCTTTGAAGCCACTTCAGCTGGGCCAGAATTAAGGAAAAGGACACAACCAAGGAAACCGCCAACTACCAAGAAATCCAGTCCACCACAGAAAACAGAGCTCCGTCGCTGTCCGCAAGAGGCACCAAAACCTACAAAACGGACCTTAACCTTAGAAGAATATCGGGCCTTGAGGAAGAAACAGCCGCCATCAGACATTATCGCCACACCAGAGGTATGGGCGCAGATTAACACCCTCTCACTTCCATGGGCAAAAATTCGAAGTGCTACAAAGAACTATCGCACCAAGATAAACAACCGAACCCTACGTTTTAAAAAACTAAAAAACAACAAAATCCAGGTTACAATCCAAGAAGCCCATACCAGCAAGGGGGACGTAAAGACTCAACCATACGATACCACAAAGAAATAAATACATAATTAATCAATCGTGTCTTTTATTAAAACAAAAAAAAATCCTATATTACAAATTTGGTGACAAAGGAAATATAAGGATGCGAAAGTTGAAGGTTCAATACTTCCTTTCAACTTGGTTGGGATGCAAAAGTTGAAGGTTCAATACTCCGTTCAACTTGCTTGTAGATTTGGCTCAGTACGCCCTGCTTAAATGAGAATCACTGATTGCCTCAATGCGGCAATTCTTTCAGACTCAGAACGTCTTGAAGGATCAAGTGATCTGAAATTTTCGGTCGACTGCTACGATATTTATTGCAGCAATGACAATGAAGCTGGGCAATGTGGCGGGGCAATGTGCAGTATATTCCGGTTATGTATTTAATCTTCGCTTGTTTGCGATCAGCTGTTTCTGTCTGTCAGATGGAGTTTCATGGTAAGTAACTATTTTTATTTCATTTTAGTTTATATACTAATTTTATTTTATATTTCAGCGATATATTTATTTGGAAGGGAAGAAAAGGGGCTGGACCTGATCTTAGTGTTGACAGGTAAGTTTTTGTTGTGGAACTTGTTTTAAATTCTGTAATAATTATTTTCTCTAATTTCAGATTTCGTTTGTTTACTGACGTCGTTTTCATTGGTGGAGGCTGGCTTTGTTTTTAAGAGAAGTATTTTATTTGTGATGTTTTATTATAATAATTCCTTTTTTCTTTTCAGGAGGAATTCTCGATAAACTTCTGCATATTATTGAATTTTGTGATTCCAAATAAATCGCTTTTTTAGTGGGTGAATTTTTGGTTTTTTATTTATTATTCCCATCCTAAATTTTGTTTTTTCAGGTAATTTTGTAATTTTTAGGAGCTGCCGCGACATCCGTATAAGTGATTTTTCGGTTAGTTGCTTAAAAAATCGTGCAATCTTCGTTAGGTAATTCAGCGGGAACAACACTGTAGTAATTTAATCAGGGAAATAAATAAGTGAAATCAGTGATTAAGTGTGTTAATTGGCTTTCAATAGGTGAACATTTTAAGTGTGAATTTTTTAATTTTATAACTTTAAAGACATAAAATATTGTATTTTAACACTTTAAACTACACATGGATTATCAGTGATTAGTGCTTTAGTGTTTTATTAAAAAAAATTGTGATTAAGAGTGTTTTAAGTGTGTTTTACATTCGCGGTGGTTTTTTCGTGTTTATTTAGAGAAAAGATGTTGAATTGTGTGGTAATTGAATTAAAAGTGATTTTAAAATGATTAAAAATTATTATGGAATAATTCTTAAAAATTTAAAAAAAAAATGGCGACAATTTCTCGAGATACTAGACCAAGTATGTTTATTATGTAATTATTAACTTAACTGCTTGTACAAGTACAATAAAAAATAGCTTTGTAGAATCAACTTTAATATCGGTGTGCACAATAATTCAGAGCGAATTGTAGCATATCGGCGTACATGCGCTATAGCGAATTGAACCTTGTAGGAATAAGGTAATCGCGGTAATTTTTACCACCACATTTTGCGTGGGTGGTGCACCCTTGATACAAGCGCTCACAAGATGGTAGACTATCATTAGGATTCATTTTCAGCATTTCTTAGACATTATATAAAGTTTCAGCCTTAAGGTATAAGGTGTTTAGAGCAGCATTAATTAAACGTATTGAGCTTTATTAAGACGCAATCCTAATATCAACCTGGAACCGAGAGCTGGCAACAAGACACCATTTAAGTCTAAATTTTAGAACTAAAATAATAACTGTACTTTGATAATTTCATTTTGTTTTTTCTCATGGAAAAGTGGCTTCTCTTCCTTGCCGTGCTAGTGTTATAATGCCCGTAACTTAATACCTTCATCCGCCTTCCCAAGATTCCTTATTACAAATCCTCAATATCCAATTTCCTTAATAAAATTCTTAAACAATAAATTCGCTGAATGCGCAACTACTTTTAACACGTGCATATTAATTATGTATGAACTTCATTCATCCATAAAAGATAAATGCGCTGAATGTGCACAGTAACATGCGCTTATCATAATTATGCTTGGGTGAGCTGTTTTGCCGAACTCACTAAGAACTTGCGCGAATGGCTCTCGTCAGTCGAGTTTGTGGGCCTTAGACGTGCGGGTTCCGAAAGTTTAGTAATCTCGTCAATAAAATATTAAATAAACCATAAAACATTTATTTTTTTGTAAATCCCCCAACACTAGAGTTCACACGCTTCAGTATCCGCGAGTAAAATTTTGTATTAGTAAAGTAATTAAAGTAATATAACGTGGAGTTACAAGTGTTTTTTATTTTCTTTAGACCCGATCCAGAAACATTTACATTTCTAAAGCCTTTTCTTAACTTTGACTTGTTTAACATACATAAGGTATAATGATATTTAGGGAAAAGATGTTGAATTTGTGTGGTAATCGAATTAAAAGTGAATTTAAAGTGATTAAAAATTATTATGGAATAATTATTAAAAATTAAAAATAAAATGGCGATAAGTTGTCGCAAGCCTTAACGGCACTAAATTAAGCGACATATTCGAGCGTAAGTTGTAATAACGTACGAAAGTGTTTGATTACAGAAAACAATAATCTGGCGATACAAACCTTCCAAAATGGCATACGAAATCATAGCCTCGAACTTTTAGTCAAAGCCTACGGTGAAACGAAGCTGAGGAAAGCTATATCATATGCATCAGAACAGTCAATTCAATTAGAGCGGACTAGTTCCATATTCACTCCTTCTGGAACTTCTAGTAAGATGTTAAAATATATTAGTCTGATTGAGATAATAGTAGAGAATAGTTTTTTCAGAAAGTGACAGTGAAAGAGAATATGACTTGGCTCAAGATGGTTTGTAGTGTTGTAACAGCATAATGGCGCGACCATATTGTCATATCAGCACTCCCACACTCCTGTGAGAACGACAATTTTCAGACGGTTTTATCGGAATCATCATATTACAATACCCAGAATTGTATTCTTATCAAAATGCATTCGTACAAGCGCTGATGCAAGCATAAATTAATAAAAACTTGTCCAATAAGTTAAGGTAGGATAGTCAGTCTTCTCTCTGCTTTCAATCCGTTCGTTTTTAAATAAAGTTCTTATTTTTATCAAGTACTCGGTTATTTTATTTATCGCAACCCTATTCATTTATTAATATATATTTATTATTCAAATTACGGCATTTAAGTATACCCTTGTTGGTGTTAATAGATTCCACTCCTTACAATTTGTTTGTTGATATTTTTTGCGTTAGATTTGAATGTTACGAATTAATTGATATTTATCATAAAAATATAACAAGGTGTACCTAATCGTTTGATGTACAAACGCGACGTAAAGGTACCATTACGACGCGCTTTCTTTTTTTAAATTTTGCGTCGAACAGATATGTATGTAATTGCAGATTACTGGTTTTGGATTTGATCATTTTAAATTGTTGTAGCTGTCAATGTTAATAGTTCATTGTTAAAGAAAATTGAGATAATTTTTAAGTTGTGGTGTTCGTGTACTGTTGTTGGTTCCTGTAATAAACAGGAAGATTAAATAATTATAATGAGAATTTCCATGTGTTAGATTTTTTTTTGGAATGGTTGAGGCGGACTTCATTTCCTTTCAGGGTTCTTAAGTAGTGCTTTTCCTTGTTACAATTGATGGTTTACAAAAAAAAAAATATTTTTTTCTCCAGTCGTTATTTCAGGAGATAATTTAGGCATGGCTTAAACGAGAGTTTTTATAGTAATTTTTTACTGTCGCTTTTGCCGAGATCATAAAGAAGTCATGGAAGTCGCAATTAAAGAAAGCATTCGTTCCCTTCGCACAGATCAAAATTATAAAACAGACTTACTTAATCGACAGTTCGGTATCTATTTCCCTTGGCAACGTTGAACTTCTTGAACACGTAGCCTTCCAAATGCAATTACTACTGGCCTCCGAGTTGCTATTTTACCTTTCCCTATTTTGCTAGTGTAATTTGAGAATCTTGGTCCTCTTCGCCGAATAAAATATCAGATCTTCAAACACGACTTCCAACTCTTCTATCTCATATCCAATCGCACAAACTATCGTCCTTATCGCCCGGTATAGCCACGTATGTAGGTACTTCCCTTCCGACTTTGCTCCTCCAGTTTCGTATAATTAATCAAATGAACATACATACATAAATATTTTAAAAATTCTTTTTTTTTTTTGTTTTTATTTTAAGTTTATATTTTCCCGACGAAAAATTTTTCCGGCCATTTATACATCCACCAAAACTCCAAACTCAATTCTTTTTTCTCTCGCCTACTTTTTTTTGTTCCGAACAACTTCTAGATTTCTTTCCCGACAGTGATTTTGAGTCAAGTAGATATTTAGGGATTTTCGAGAAAAACTGACCGTTACAGTGTTCAGGATAAACCTTCTTCCAATAATGGCCGATCGATAGGAAATTTGCATCATACCTCCAACTATCAAATTGACGATCACACCAATTATTCTCCCTTCCCGAGCAGGAAAAAACGGTGATAAGAGACGAGATCAGTTTGGTATCCAGAAGGAAGAAAAACCCAGGACGGAGAACACGTCTTCGATTTATCTCGACCAACTGCAGTTTAATGTAAATTAAGTTGAAGTAAAGTTTATGTTTTATTATTATAATTAATTCAATTTTTTTGAAATGCCTACGTCCCCCTCTGAAACAAACTGGGCATTCGAGCCGGATTCAGTCACCTATGGATCCCGGATTTCAATACTAAGCTCTGTCACGTTGGAACACGCTAGATACCGGCATTGGAGTTTACGTCTAATTAAAGAGAACCCCGATCATGGAAACAGCCAAGATCATCCGCAGTCTTAAAGACTCCTAATAAAGCCCCATCCTTGCCCTTTGCGAAAGCAGGTGAGCGAAGTTTTCATTTTTATCCAATTAGTGCTAGTAAAATGTGGTACCTTGTGAGGAAATTTAATCGCGATCAACTCAAAATAAATTGATCGAGAACGGCAACCAATAACCTTCTTTATCATGTGAAATCTTTAGCAACCACTTTCTCTGTTATGACTTTCTCTAGAAAAAAGTTTTAATATACATAATTATGTACAAATACTCGATGATTTTGTCACCACAAGTCAGGTAAGAATTAACGGATCCTTTAATTTTCTATAAAACAAAAGTTTATTTGATCGTAAATGCGTCACATACGGTATTTTTTTAGTAATACAGAAGGCGCACTTCTTAGCTGAACCAAGAAAGGTTTATAAACTCAGCACAACCAAGCGCTGAGATTAGGTGTTACAGATACCCAGCATCATGATAACGTAAAGATCATATAAATTAATTCCTAAGCATGGAATCCACGCGCAAACCATTTTCCCACATTATAGAAAATTCATGGAAACGCATCCAACTTTTAATTCAGGTGCTAATGCACTTACATTTCCGTTGCCCCAGACGCTACCTAAACATTTTTGCACATTTTGGTTGCACAAGTTCCCACGAAGTTTTCGTGCATTAAAAGATTATTATATTTTTAGGTAATAAGTTAGAGTTAGTCAATTGTAACCTGTCGTGGAATAAACTTGTACTTTCCATTCTTAATATTCGTGTTTTATTTTTATTTATTTATTTTTTTTTTTTTTTGATAACTTCATATATAAAAGAAAACTGACGCAGTCGGTAGGATGCGCATCGCGAATTAATAATAAGATTTAATAATAATAATAATAATAATAGAAAAGATTCGGGAACTAAGAGTAAGGGAACAATTAAAATCGTTTTAAATCGATGGTGTTTTCCCGAAGTTTTAATAAGAAAAGTGAAAGTATCTAAGTGAAACCCAGTGGACGGCAGAAGGAGACTCCAACCAAGATTGCATCAATCCAGAAACAAAAATCCCAGACCAAAAGAAGACAAAAATCCCAGAAATCCAGGATCCAACAACAATAGCAGCATCAACAATCAACAACATCCAACAACAAAAATCTACAAAGGTCAGAAACCTAACTTTTATTTTTTTATGGCTGCATTATTATAAAAATATTATTAAATGAAAAAATATGTATATGTGGGGCGGTCAACGATATAAAAACACACTAACACAGTCATCAGCAGCTCCCCTCTAAGTTTTTCTGATTCTTGCCGTGGACGTGGATAATTTTTGCTCTCTCTTGACGTGGACGTGGACGAGGTATAATCGGATCGCTTAACTTGAATTATTAATTAACTATGAGGTTGCTATAAACTATAAACTACATATAAACTTTTTTGAATTTATTAAAAAACAATATAACGCAATAATTCTCGTGTTTTTCTTTATAATTAATCCCACATATATACACATTTTAATAATTATAAGTTCTAATTATTAGTTCTAAGATTTTCCTTTTTTAATATATTGTGCCTTATGTGCTTTTTTTATATCGTGCCTTATGTATTGTGCCTTACAAACATATGTGACGGCTAGAATCAAAACTTCACCTTTTCCACTTTTCCAAAAATTTTAAACGGGGGATGCCATCTTAAAAAGCATGTTCAGTTTTTGCTTTTCAGTGAAATAATGTGTCGAAAAGCATATTTTTTCCTATAAAAAAATACTGTCAAAAACTTCCATCAGTTTCAAAATCATTCCTTTTCCATTTTAAGTTGGTTTCAAAACCCAACATTTCCTCAATATTATCCCTCAGTTGCAAAAGCGGACATTTCCGATAGAAAATTATCTATATTGAGTAATAGCCCTACGCGATACTCAACCCTACAGGAAAATACCAAAGTCTAGAAATTAACAAGTCTTTCATCTTCATATGGTTAGTGAGTGAAAGGCGAACAGTTATATGCCTAAATTCTTTAAATTACGATATCTTTGTCTCGCCAAGTTCACGTTGTATGGGCATTTTCATAAACACAGAACTGCGGTCTTTCTGCAATATTCAGCTACAGACTTTCAATTGCTGAATTCTGCAGTCTTGCGGCAATTCTGCGTTTATGAAAATGCCCATACATCGTGAACTTGGCGAGACAAAGATATCGTAATTTAAAGAATTTAGGCATATAACTGTTCGCCTTTCACTCACTCACTGAGTTGTGCTCAGCAATGATGTTCGTATATGCACGCACAGAACACCCGGGGGGGGGGAGGATTTGTATGAAGATGAAAGAGTTGTTATTTCTAGACTTTGGAAAATACCCGCTCCAATACACGTTTCCACTCTGTGTTGGGAATGCAAATGGGTTTGTGTTTGAATGCTTGGATCGGACAACGCATTATTCTGCAACTTAATTACTATACTCGTGATTGTTCTGGAAGACTGACTAAGAAATCCAAAGTATTGTAAGTTTATAAACTTAAAATATTATGATATAATATTATTATTATATTTTAATAATTTATAGCAAATGGAAACCACAGAGACACCACTTCAAGTCCAAGGGAATAAAGGAAGGAAAAAGAAAATAAATAAGTCCAACTGGAAGAGAGAGATTGAGAAAAATGAAAGGTAATAATAAAAAAAATTATAATACAGCGACATCCTTCCTTATTTTTGATACTGTCTTAGGCAAAAAAGAAAATCAATTCCAATTGTTCCGCGTTGCACTCATACAGGCCGCATTTTTATGTGTCAACTTGTTAAAGGACGAGACGCTCTCGAATTTTCAAAAAATTTTAGCGGAAGTAAGTCCGAGAAGGATTCATTTATATTAGCGTATAGTAAAATCCACCGTCCATTACGTACTGATAGAAGGAACAATGGTCCAGAAAGAAAATTTACTGTGAAACACTTTATTAGGCTGCGCAATGGCAAACTCGTACGAGTATGTCAGAAAGCATTTTTAGGTGTTTTACGTGTAAGCAAGTGGCGAGTAAATGCAGTCTGTGCAAAGCACTTTGAAACAGGAGCCATACCTTCTGAGAAAAGAGGAGGGGACAGGAAATCCCTTATATACGAAGAAAGAAAAAATGAAGTCATAAGATTCATAAAAAAATTTAAGTGTCTTGAACTGCATTATTGTAGATCAATAAATGCAGGACGGCAATATTTACCTAGCGAATTATCAATAGCAAAGATGTACCGTTCATTCTTAAAGGAAAATCCGCATATTAATAATGTTAAGTTAAGCTACTTCCGCCAGATATTTAATGAAAACTTTAACATAGGTTTTAAAATGCCATCCAAAGACAAATGCTCCACTTGCTTAATGTATGATGAGAAGCTTAAATTTGAAAAATCTTCTAAAATAAAAAGTAATCTTATGATTCAAAAACGAGTTCATAAACTTCGAAGTAAAGCGTTTTTTCGATTAGCGAAGGAAGAAAAGAATGGCTTATTAACACTAAGCTTCGACTGTCAGAAAAATTTAGTGTTACCTATGATACCTGATCAGGCTGCATACTATAGTCGCCAAATTTACCTTTACAATTTTGGAGTTGTGCAGGGATCATCAAATGCATCACTAACTAAAAACAATGTATTTTTGTATTGTTGGTGCGAAAACACTAGACCAAAGGGTTCTAATGAAATAGCTTCAGCAATGTACGATAGACTTTGTAATACAAATTTTGAAAATATTTCACAAGTGCGTTTAATCTGTGATGGATGTGGTGCTCAAAACAAAAATACAACCATGATGGGAATGTGTTCTTTTTGGCTAAGAACTAAAGCACCGTCTCATGTGAAAATACTAGAACTCGTTTTTCCTGTACCAGGGCATTCCTTTATTCCTCCTGACAGAGTATTTGCGGTGATTGAAAAGAAAGTCCGTAGGAAAGAAAGTATTATTCATCCAGATGAGTATATTGATATTTTCAAAGAGAGTGGAACAGTTTTCAATTTAGGAACAGAAGACTGCTTAGTTCAAGACTGGCGAAAAAAAGTACAAGAGTGTATGAAAACACCAGCTACTTGGCATTTTAAATTTAGTCAGTCAAAAAGATTTATATTAACAAAAGCACGAAATTCAAGTACTGTTTTAATTCGGGGTGAAGTAGCCTATACAGCCGATATAGGAGCTTCACGAAGTGTAATGAAAAAAGGAACAACTATTTTTAATATGTCACCAGAAAATCTACTTACAGGTAGACCAATCAGCGATGAAAAGAAAAGAGACGTGAACAAGTTGTTACAAAAACACTTTGGTGAAAATTGGAGAAATTTAAATGGAAATATGAGTTTTTATGAAAAAATACTACTTGATGATCCCAACACATTAAATGAAAATATTCACGAGACTATTTGCAATGAAAGTTTTGAAGAAGAAATTCAGTTAAGAATATGAAAGTGCTGAAATGATACCTGTAATTTTTTTTTTTTGGAGCACAATTTATTTTTTATTTGTTTTGTTTTTATATATTACTATGGAAGTATTTTATTTGTGTGTTATTTTTGATATTTTTTTAAATAAAAAAGTTTGCATAAAAAAATTGAGACAATTTAATTTACATAGTATGAGTTTTTCAAGAATCTAAAATAGTTCATTTCCAAGAGAACATTATCAAAAATCAACCTTTTCCCATGCTCAGTAGCAAAACTTAACCTTTTCCAAAATGTTTCATTAATTATATCTGAAAATATAGATACAACTTATGTTTAATATATGTTTCTGGCTTTGTCTCTAAGCAGGTATCAATTAAGTAAATTTTCTTTTCAAGAATTTAATTGCAACAGGAGATATGAGTTTTCTGCGTTTAACTCAAAACAACTTAGATTGGAAAAGGTGAAGCTTTGATTCTGATCGTCACATATATGTATGTTGTAAAAATTTAAATGTTTTAAATGAGAACAAAGTTATGTCATGCTTTAGTACTGCCTCTATGTACAATGTCCTAATAAAATATATAGATACCGTTATTGTTAAGCGTGGCATAAAATATAGAAGCCACCAGAGAGTCGAGTTTTAGTCCCCGCCGGGTACGGTTGCAAATTTAGACATATTTAGTGGTAGCAAGTTTAGTGCGGTTAGTTATAGACATGGACTATAGGAACAATTTATGTCAATGATTATAACAGAAGAAATCGTTTGAATTATATTTACTCATAAAAGTGTTAGAATGTGTTTTATTTAGAATCCTGACAAAATTCAACTAAACACTCAACAAAAATTAGAAGTGAGATATTCTTTATTTAAAAAAATAGTACAACATGTATATATATCAGTGCGTTCTATTTTTCTGATAAATAATTAAATAAAAAAAAAAATTAGTGCGATACTTCCCATATGTTTTTACATACAAGTTCAGTTAGTTTTAAGCTTTAGTAAATCGAAAGATTTTTCTTTTTTCATTATATTGTACCTTTTATATATATCAGTGCGTTATACTTTCTGGTAAATTGAGTAAATAAAAAGCTTTAGTGCGATATTTTGTTATTCGATCCATGACGGACGAAACATATTTAGACTACATAGAGTCAGCTCGCGAACAATCAAGACAAATCACGGAAATTTTACAAAACTTTAATAGTAGAGAAACGACTTTTAGTTCCACACCCACGATGTTAAGCCTCACAATCGATCCCCTAAAATATTTAACGGGTTTACCCGAATTTAACGGTGATTTTCGAGAACTACAAAATTTTGTTGATCTCATAGATAAAATCCACCCTGTTCTAGCCAAATACGATGGCGTGTCCCAAAGCATATTTTCGGATGTGATTAAGTCAAGACTCCGCGGCAAAGCTCGTGAAGTTATAGAGATAAATAATCACATTACACAATGGGCTGATATGAAAGCTATTTTAGTAAACAATTTTGGAGATCGGCTATCAGCAGAAGAACTGTACGAAAACAAGGTGCAAGCTTGCAAAGTGCGTTTCGCAGATGGCAAGAAGATGAGACGTCCTATACAGCTTTTATATCCATTGGAGGTTCGCCAATCGGCCCGCTCGGAGGATGTTGAAAATTTATAACACTACAACCGTAACATTCTTTTATATTCTCTCTTTGGAACATATAGTCTTCTGTCTTCATAGTCAGTCATCACCGAGATTTCCGACTGCGAAGAACCCTTTAATATAATTTAATTAAAGCGAATTATATATAAATAAAACTAATCTTTTATTATTAAATCCTAGTCTTTTCACAAATTTTTCCACAGCATTTGCTACTGTGCAAATGTAATATCAAAAAAATCAAGAAGGTGACCCCACATTTATAGTGTATAAAAGGCCAGCCGGGAATATTGAAGTTCAGTTATTACTTAATGTAACATAATGTTTAACTGTAAATACTTGTTAACTGACGAGTGACCAATTTCAAGAGCTTCTAAGTTCGATCACTCGAGAATCTACGCCAGCTGCGCCTAGCGTAGGAAATTTCGCTAACTGCACAGCACGTTTTAATGGTGAACGTTCCAAGACAAAGGTGGATGAATTCATTTCGGCCGCCAGTATTTATAAAGAAGTTACAAATATTGACGATGAAAATGGACTCAAGCGGTTGCAATTATTATTGCAAGATGCTGCGGTAATTTGGTGGCAGGGAGTGAAACGGGAAGTGGGAACATGGAAAGACGCCATGACTCTTCTTAGAGACTCCTTCGCCCCGGCACGACCAGCCTACCAAATCTACTGTGACATTTTTGAAATTCGTCAAGATGAAAAGGTGTCAACAGACACTTTTATTTCTGGTAAAAGAGCACTTTTAGCAGAGATCCCGCCAGAATATCATGATGAAGAGCAGCAGATCGATGTAGTTTATGGACTGCTCAATATTCAAATTCGTTCGCAGAGCTCCTCGTGAAAGCTCGTGCAATAGAGGATACGTTACTAGAAAAATCGGCAGGCAAAACTCACAAACAAACTGTAGATTTTCCACGCAAACGGGTAAAATGTGAATTTTGCCGGAATTTTGGACATGGGATCCAGGACTGCTGGAAAAGGCAAAGTGTTTTGAAGGAACAAGAAAACAATACAGATACTAGGGCGCTTCTTAAACCGAAACTAACTTGTTACGGCTGTGGTAAAGCAGGTTATGTAAGAAGCCAATGTCCAAGTTGTAAGGAGACTGTGAATAAAGAAAAGTTTAATTTTTGCACAGTCAACTTAAACCAGGGCCGTTCTTGGCTTCCTCTTAGGCAGAGATCATCAGTGGTTATTAAAATAAACCAAAAGGTTGGAGTTGCTTTTATTGATACTGTTATGTAGAAATTTTGAGCCGCCCTCAAAATTAGTCAATTTCCAATATAAATCTCCAAAAATATTTCTAAATATATACCAAAAATACCTTGAACCTGGAATGTTGTGTACACTAAAAGTGCACGGGGCCGGTAAACGACCCTTGCACAACATCCAGGTGTAACCTGAAACGCTGAAGGAAATTGGCAACAGAAATTTAGCGCAATTTGACTTGCGAAAGATATTAAATGCTCGCTATCAGATTACGCCAGTTTCAGGGCAGAAAAGCCGACGGGTGCGCTTTTTCGGCCGGCGACCTCAGCCTTGGGTCAAGCACCAGCAGGTGACTTTTGCACCAAGGTTGAAGGCCCGGAAGAAAAATGCAACCGAAGGATTTTTCGAAAAGAAAGCTTTAGGTAACTAAAGCGCGATCGATTTTAAGATCGAGGAGTATTGTTTCAACTTTGATCAGTGGCGGACGGAAAAAGAAAGTGTTGTTTGAACCTTCATCCACGGCGGGCGCGTCCCCTATTCTTTTTAAACTTTAAATTAACCGAGCGGTTTCAATCAATCGGATTTAGATAAAAGTCATAGATTAATTTAAGTATAAAAACGAAAACTATTGTAAGAAGAAACGTCGAGATTGTAATTAAAATAAAAATTAATTATCGGACAAACAAATAATAAAAGTGCGTTTTTCTAATATAACAAAACTCGGTGAGTTATAAATATAGAACAATTATTTTAATATAACAACACTGGAGCAAGAGTAAGCGTTGCTAGCTATCAATTGTATAGGCGGTTTCTGGAAGATGGTTACGTATTCACCAAGCAGAATGTTTTTATAATCTTGGCTGACGGTGTTCAACGACCGCAAGAAGTATTGGTCTGTAAGGTAAAGGTAACAATAGAAAATAAAATTGTACCGACCCAATTCATAGTTCTGTCAGATGCACAAGATAACAGAACACTTCTAGGAGTGGACTTTATCGAAGATGGACAAATGGTGTTGGATCTACCACAACGAATCTGGAGTTTTATTGAACAACCGAAGCTTCGATATGATTTGCTTCAATATGAAAGCAAACCTCATATTGAGCAGTTTTCTTTAATAACAACAGCCCCGAAGTTAACCACACCTCCAGTTATTTACAATAACCCTGACGATCCTCAGAGCAGAAGACGAAAGAGAAATAAACCAATAGCCAAATCTTCAATCTCAAAGGCAGACGAAATCAGGTCCTCAAGTAGTCAACTAATGGTGCATCCACACTACGCGGACTTAGGTCATACGCGCTTTTGCCTCTTTTTTTCATATAGAGTTTAATGCCTTTTTTTGCGATATTTTTAATGGCAAAGGCAGTGCAGCCAAACTGCGCGGACCAAAGGCTGTGCTTAAAAAGGTACATTGTACGTCTACACAATACGGGCTTTTCAAAAGCGCGTATGTTTTTTCAAACAAAAATTGATTTGTTTTCTCAATTTGCTCACGATTCAGAACTCATGTAGTCCAGTCAAATTAGGGTTTCACCTCGGAATTTGAGGTAATAAGCTGAAAATCGGCATGAAGCTTTGTTTTGGCATTTTACATGATGTGTCAAAAGTCACATATAATCTCGTGTCCGCGTCTTGAGATATTAGAGGTCAAAGGTCAC
Organism: Thereva unica; assembly: GCA_949987705.1. Lineage (NCBI taxonomy): Eukaryota > Metazoa > Arthropoda > Insecta > Diptera > Therevidae > Thereva > Thereva unica. The sequence continues at coordinate 31,491,931 of OX465284.1, read as the reverse complement.
AAAAATCAGTTTTTCGCAAATATCTCGTAAATTATCGGCTTTACGCAAATTTTGGTTGAGTAAACTTTGTTCATTAGACAAATCTGCATAAAACTGTCTTGTACAGAATTTACGTAGAATCAATAGTATTCGAGATATGGGGCTGAGAAAACTCGAGCATCGCGCTGCATTCTTTTCCTCACCACCTTGGAAGTAGAACTCAAGCAGCCTTTTTGCATGGTATCACCAGTAGGCCTAGTCCATAGGTTACAGGTTATGAAATAATTTTATTGATTATCTCTCTAACTCTTCTATTTCCACTTCTTTCATATTGCCATCTTCATCTGTAATCATCTCAGAAGAGAATAATGAAAGGTGGTCGGCGTTATCATCGTTCAACTCAGGGTTAATGGGTGTATCCTCGGACATTGAATTGAGACACGACGGGTCCCGACAAGAGCTATACGCTACGGAACATAACAATTTCACTTTTCTGCATTTACTTGTCAAATTACAGTTTGACCTCGGAATGAGAGGTATTAAGCTGAAAATTGGCATGAAGCTTTGTTTTGGCTTTCTAAATGATGTGTCAAAAGTCTTATATAATCTCATGTCCGCGTCTTGAGATATTAGAGGTCACAGGTCACAAAAATCAGTTTTTCGCAAATATCTCGCATTCGATGCTTTAAATGATATTTTCATTTATAGCTCTTGTCGGAACCCTTCGTGTCTCAATTCAATGTCCGAGGATACACCCATTAACCCTGAGTTGAACGATGATAACGCCGACCACCTTTCATTATTCTCTTCTGAGATGATTACAGATGAAGATGGCAATATGAAAGAAGTGGAAATAGAGGAGTTAGAGAGATAATCAATAAAATTATTTCATAACCTGTAACCTATGGACTAGGCCTACTGGTGATACCACGCAAAAAGGCTGCTTGAGTTCTACTTCCAAGGTGGTGAGGAAAAGAATGCAGCGCGATGCTCGAGTTTTCTCAGCCCCATATCTCGAATACTATTGATTCTACGTAAATTCTGTACAAGACAGTTTTATGCAGATTTGTCTAATGAACAAAGTTTACTCAACCAAAATTTGCGTAAAGCCGATAATTTACGAGATATTTGCGAAAAACTGATTTTTGTGACCTTTGACCTCTAATATCTCAAGACGCGGACACGAGAGTTTATGTGACTTTTGACACATCATGTAAAATGCCAAAACAAAGCTTCATGCCAATTTTCAGCTTATTACCTCAAATTCTGAGGTTGACCCCTTTTTTGCCTTATTTGACTGGACTAATGCGCGCTTTTGTCAGAGGCCGTACGGCGAAAAGCGCGTAGGATCTAAGTCCGCGTAGTGTGGACGGCCCATAAGGGACTACTCTCCCACATCAATCGACGAAATCTTTGAAGATTCCCTTCCAAAAGGGTCAACTATTTCGAGCCTAATGCCATGAAAAAGTGTCCGCAGTGTTTTTTTACCCCGAAAATTTCTTTCACTCGTTCTTTCGTATATGTATTTAGGTTTTCAGCCAGAGAAGGAACACGTGACTTTATCCCTACTCTATGATAGTATGCTCATACTGTTAATGCGGGGATTCCCCGTTTAGAGATGATTAGAGATGTTCTGATTGTCAGACAAACATGAGAAACTTAGTAGGTTTAAATTATCGGACGAGAATAAAGGAATACCTTTTGCAATGCCGAAGAAAACATGTAACGGCCGCCCCATGGAGCAAGCCTCTAAAGAGCATTAAATTACCCCCACAACCGAACTTCGGACACAAATGTACTAACTCAAAATCAAAAAAAAAAAAAAAAAAAAAAACAAACAAAAAATTTTCAATTCATAAAATTTCTTTTTATCCTGATCTGGCAACTTCCTGGCCAAATAAATGTAAGAACACACAACGAAATGCAAAGGAATGCAAGCTAACGGAGTTGCTCTGGGCCGGTGATGTATGGGGGGAGAATTTCTTTTGGTGATGACAGGCAATTTTTGATTTTTTTTGGTGAGCGGTCGAGACTTGGTCACGGAGAGGAAGGGATAAAACGGTTGATTTTGATTCTGAGATGGTCGTTGGGTGAATAATTAGTGAGTGGATAGCTGAATCTCGTGAAGAGGAGTCGGATCCGAGAGTGGAAAAAAATTGGTTCTTGAATTTTCTTTTTGGTGGATGTGAAAAGTGTCCAGGGAGATGGAGGAGTCGCGTTAACTAATGGGATATAGTTAAAATTGCCCTTTTTGATGGATTTTTGTTGGTCTGTAAGTCGTGCAGTGAAGAGGGAGATTTTTTTCGAGAGGAAGAAGGAAGACACGGAAAAACCGGGGTTCCCGGAAAAATAAGGGGTAAGGTGTTGCGGTTGTTGTACGCTAATTACTTTGTTTTAGGATTCATGGAAAAGATATAGTGCGTATTAAAATAGTTGGAGAAAAGAAAAAATATGAGTTGGCGGTTTTCCCCTGTCAGAAGCGGATGATTGAAAAGTGAAGGATCACCAAAGGGCAAGATTATTTGGCAGCGAAGGGACTAGGAAAAGTGAAAAGAAGTAGATAAGTATTTTTATAAATATATTTACATATGTCTAGCTATAAGTTTTTGGGAATGCTAATCCAGAGGATGATAAGTTATGGCTTTAGTTAGGCCGTTCAAAGAGAGGCGATAAAAGTTGGCCGGATTCTGAAATGTAGATAGAAACGTGCCATAAAGATAAAAGAAAGAAAATTTTTTTTGAAAAGAATACCTTCCGCGAACATTTTGAATAGTAACCTCCGTAAGGTGACATTTTTTTTTGAAAACGACCGTTAAGGATACAGTTATAAGTGGCCGACCTCATGTGAAAAGTGCGTTTAGAATGCGTTTTAGAAATATGGAATAACAGGGTTTTTCGGAATTGCATAGGAAAGTTGGAATTGTGAGTGTGAATATAGCTGTTACGGCAGTTTTAAATATTATCCTGAGTTGTAGGATGTCGGAATATATTAGTTAAGTATAGAGTGATACGTTGCCGATCTCCTTTGAAAAGTGCGTTGAGAAATATGGTATAACAGGTTTTTTTTTGAATTAAAATATGAAAGTTGGAATTTTTATTGTGAATATATCTGTTACGGCAGTTTTAAATATTATCCTGTGTGGTAGGATGTCTGGATATAATAGAGATATACAGTGAGAAGTTGCCGATCTCGTTCGTAAATTCGTTTCGGTTTCTGAATTAGAGTTGGGAGTTGGGATTTTGATTGTGAATATAACTTTTGGACAGTTTTGAATGTCATCATGAGTGGTGATGCATTTTGAAGGGTACAGGGGAGCATAGATAGGAGTTTCGAATCTCGTTTGCTAAGTGCGTTTGGAAATATGGACTAACAGGTTTTTGAATTATATATGAAAGTGGGAATTTTTATTGAGAATAGAATTGTGACTGGAGTTTTTTTTAAAATATTATCCTGAGTTGTAGAATGTCGGAATATATTAGTTAAGTATGGAGTTATAAGTTGCCGATCTCCTTTGAAAAGTGCGTTTAGAAATATGGAATAACAGGTTTTTTTTGAATTACATATGAAAGCGGGAATTTTTATTGAGAATATAACTGTTACTGGAGTTCCTTTTAAGATTATCCTGAGTTGTAGGATGGCTGAATATAGTAGATAAGTATAGAGTTATAAGTGGCCAATCTCGTTTGAAAAGTGCGTTTAGATATAAGCATTAACAGGTTTCTGAAATTATATACGAAAGTCGGAATCTTATTTGAGAATATGATTGGTTTTGGCAGTTTTGAATATTACCCTATGTGGTAGAATGACTGAAGAGATTAGATAAGCATAGAGTTATAAGATGCAAATCGCGTTTGAAAAGTGCGTTTAGATATAGGCAATAACAGGGTTTTTGAATTATATATGAAAGTCGGAATCCTTATTGATAATATGGCTGATCTTTTTTCGTGCAGTTTCGAATATTATCCTCAGTTGTAATACGCCTGAAGAGAGTAGATAAGGACGGAGTTATAAGCTGCGAATCTCGGTTGCTAAGTGAGTATATACAAAAATAGGTTTCTATATTCGGAAATATATGTAAGAGTCCCACATTGTTTTGTTACCTATATACCGCGAAGGTCAATTTTCCTTTGGATGAGTACTCTTAGAGAGCCCTGTTTTCACCTATACTTAGGTTACTGAACTTCCACCCACTTGGCGTACTCTTTTAATAATTCCGGTTTAAATAGACACCCACACAGGGTCCCACTTTACTACTACCGAGGGTCCCAGTTACTACTACCGAACTTGATTCGTGATCTTACGAACACAAACGACATAATACTGACGGACTATAAGGCGGGGTTACATGATGAGATAATCCCCGCTAGGCGGAATGTTACTTCCCACAAGTGACACATAAGATTCTGATAACCTGCCGCAAATTAACAAAAAGAACCCACTCTCGACTAGACGGTACGATCACGCCAGGAACTTAATCTATCCTGTTCGTTACATCGATTAAAGAGGACTTACCACGATAAAAATGAGGTTTATGTAAGGCCCAACCCCAGGGTGGCCCTCGGGATTATGGGCGGCCCTAACTGGGGTAAGTGTACTTCACAAGGAAGCCCAAACATGACTGGTGCCCATTGACCACCATCCCTCTCTCTCTTCTTGACCCTCCTCTCGTTGGTCCCGGACGGCTTAAGTGACCCCATTATCGCCCCTTTCTTTCGTTTAATTCTGTTAAATGGCACGAGTTTTTTTTTAAACGGTTTAACTGTCACCCCTTCCGCATCTCTGCATCACGAACCCCACCCCATCCGGCGAGCTAGCTTGAGCATCGCAAGTCGTGCCGACTTCAGATGCAGAGGATGCAAGCTTTTTGCGATACCCTCCCGGCGGTCGAACCGTCCCTGCTACCCCTTCTTCATTCATCCTTTCTCCACCCCTTATTTTTGTGACGATGTCTTTCTGGCCTTTAGGGCCCACTCCCTTCTTCGGGCTCCGGCACAAATTACCCTGACAGTTACAAATGGCGCCCAACGTTGGGCTAAGGAGCTTAATTCACGTTGAGTTCCTTAGTCTAACGGACAGATGGCATGGACAAGTCTGTGTGTCACTCAGTGACATTTTAACTTTCCCCGTCGGCATTTTTTTCTTCTAGTATTTTGTTCTCCATCCCAGGCCATCATTTCTTAATCAGTTCCTTCTTCAAATCAGCCGACCTTTTTGTTATTCGCTTTGTGGCTTAGGCCAGCGAGAGGAGTCTGGAGTGGACTTCCTTCTCCCTTATCTCACCTCTCAGTCCAAGTTCCTCCGGCTTCTGGAATTGGGCGAAGGTGCTTACCGCGGTGCCTTAGCCCTTATCACTTTTTCTCTTTCCTCCTTCCTATCTTTCTTCTTCTTCACCCACTTCAACTTTCATTATCTTTCAGCGGTAGCTTCCCTAAATCTTTGTACTGTTCCTGTCAGTGAGGCTCGGAGTCTGGTTAACAGGCGTACAACGCCTGACTCTGCGCGAGCCTACACTGACAGAGAACACCACTCTCTAATTTCCTTCTCTTCATTTTGTAGCATGGGTGGGTTTATTCTGGAACGTCGGTTCTGTCCCGTCTGGGCTATCAGGCGTCCTATCGCCTGGCCTTGCGACAGAATCGATGTTGCAGAATGCAACCACGCCTCCCGTTCCATGAACGCTCTGGCAATCCGCTTTCCTGGGGCTCAGCAGAGTTGCTGACCAGTTGTGGTGGGTTGCCAGAACATTCACCCCCAAATTCATGTGGAGGCTTCTATCTCTCTCTTTCTTCTTGGTCACAGTGGATCCGGTCATGATAAGGGGTTGCCGTATATCGGATGATAGGGACATCGGTGTTGGGGGTGTTGTTAGGCACCAGTCTAACGCCAACCCCAACACTGATCCCGAAGGTGAATGCACTTGGTGTTTCTGATGACGTGGATGCCAATCTGCACGGAGTACAGGCAGACTGTCATCGGCGCCGTCAGCCACCGTACCCTTGGAGGGGACATCCTTCCCTGGGGGCCACATCGAAGATTAAATAAAACAAAGTAAATAAAAATTTTCGTCACTGTATGATCATTCTGCTCTCTCTACTTTATTAAAAATAAATATATATATAGATTTTTTCTCTTCTCTTCTAATTTTGAATTTCGGATTTTCGTCATTCGGATTTTCGTCACTGTATGAGCATTCTGCTCCCTCTACTTTATTATAACTAAATATACATATAGATTTTCTCTTCTAATTTCGATTTTCGGATTTGCGTCATTGAGCCAGGTTTTCCTTCCGAGTTTTATTTCTTTTGGCGATAGCCATTATTACTGGACGGTCACAGAATTTGCTAACAACAGTCGTACCATTTTCTTAAATTTTGGGTTTCCCTAGGTCACTATCTGCTAGTCGGTCTCCCAACCATGTCAAGAAATCGGAATGAAAAGGGGCAATTTGCCCCAGGTAAACAGGTTGAAGGAGACGATGAGAACACTCCATCTGAAGAAGGAGATCTGGAACGGGACGCCGTGCTGACAGCCCTGGCTGAGCAAGTGGCGGCCCTACAACACGAAATGGAGCGGATGAAACAGCGCGGCCCCCAAGAACCACCCCTAAATGAGACTGTGTCTAACTTTCTACACCTGCCTACGTCGCCTGGAGCGGGGCCCAGTGGCATTCCTCCGCGGTCCAGCAGCATCGGTGAGCGTCCCCATTACCGCCCTGAAAATACCGGCTCTGCCATCAGGCAGAAGTCGCCAGTCTTGAACTGGAACCTCAAGTTCACGGGTCGCCCGGGAGAAACCTCGGCAGAGGAATTTCTCTATCGACTCGACACCCGAGCTCGAGATGAGGACATATCTTCACGGGAATTGGTGCGGAATGTGGCCGCTTTACTGACAGGACCCGCTGAGGACTGGTACTGGACCCAGTTCCGGAGACAACATTCCAGTCCCTTGTGGGCGGATTTCAAGTCTGGTCTAGTAGGTCAGTTTGGAGGACTTGAAACAGACTATGAAATAATCAGTCAGATGTTAGAAACTAAGCAATTCAACCAAACCTACGACACTTTCTCGTCAAAGATAATAGCCCTGGCGAACCGCCTAACGCGCCCGATGCCCCCCATCGAGCTGATGCGCATCATTATGACTAATTTAAACGCGACCTTGGGGATCGCCATAATCGGATCTACCTACACAGACCTACGCCAGCTCCGCGAAGCGTGCATTCGTGTGGAGAGATGGCAGAAGGCCAAGAAGGAGGAGAGCCGCCCTTCACACAGAGTACATGAATTGGACGACTTCCACCCACAGCCACCGGCCTTGTCCCATCCCAACTACCTTCGCGACACACCAACTCCTGCAGTAGAAGAGATGAGGGCTGACGCTGCTCCGCGCCGCCCCGTCACGTGTTGGAACTGCAATCAAGAGGGACACCCGTTCTCGGATTGCCCTTCTCCACATAGGAAGATTTTCTGTTATAGATGTGGGCGCCCCGAAGTCTACACTACTTCTTGTCCAGTCTGTTCGGGAAACCGGAACCTGGGTGCGAGGCCACGGGGAGGTTCGCGCCCGACTTAGTCCCTGAAAGTTCCCCCTTTACACTGGATTTATCTACCAGCCTGTCTAATATCTCTGACCTATCGACAATGGAATCTCTGCCGGCCTTCCCTTCTCCGCAGGTCAGAGCCTCCTTTATGCAACGATGGGCCAATTATTATCGAATCCGTAAACGAATATTTAATGACGTTGGCGAACAACCACCAGTTCACAAAGCCCCGCGTATTAGGTCATGTGCAATGGAAAAGCGGGCACACAGTCAAAAGATCGTCGCCGCCGTATTACATGAGAACGGGGATGATCGACCTTTCGTCAACGTACAGCTTCAAGGTGTGACCATAACAGGCCTGCTGGACACCGGCGCCAGCATTAGTTGCTTGGGTAGAGGGGCGGAGTTGTTCCTCCAAGAGAACCCGGCCATCAAACTATACCGCTTACGCGCCGATGTCCAGGTAGCTGACGGCACGCCTAAGGACGTAATCGGTTTCATTACCGTCCCAATATCTTATGGATCGAGAACCATCACCATGACCTTATATGTAGTTCCTGGCTTGGCCCAGAACCTTTACCTAGGAGTTGATTTTTGGAGGGCCTTTAGGTTGGCCCCTCATATAATAGGGGAACTCCATCATACCCCACAGCAGGATCCCAATTGCCATCACCTTGAGGAATCTCAACAGGAACGACTGAACCAGGCCCGAGCGCGGTTCCCGTCTTTCGACACCTGTGGACTCGGCAGAACTCACCTGGAACAGCATGTGATCGACACTGGCGAGGCGGTGCCTATCAAGCAGAGGCACTATCCGGTCTCTCCCGCCATTCAGGCCCTCATGTATGAGGAGGTCGATCGCATGTTGAGTTTAGGTGTGATCGAAGAGTCCAACAGCCCATGGAACTCGCCCGTGGTCCTGGTTCGTAAACCTGGAAAGGTCCGCCTCTGTTTGGACTCCCGCAAGGTTAATGTAGTAACAGTGAAGGATGCCTATCCACTGCCTCATATAGACGGTCTCCTGGGGCGCTTGCAAGACACGAAGTTCATCTCTGCGATTGACCTTAAGGACGCCTTTTGGCAAATTCCCTTAGAGGAAAAGTCGAGGGAAAAGACGGCCTTCACCGTCCCAGGAAGACCGCTGTATCAATTTACAGTGATGCCGTTCGGGCTTTGTAACGCTCCGCAACGCATGTGTCGCCTCATGGATAAAGCGATACCAGGCTCTCTTAGAGAAAATGTGTTTGTCTACTTAGACGATTTGTTGGTGGTGTCTCCTGACTTTGAGACTCACCTCAAATTGTTGGAAAAGGTCGCTGACTGCCTTCGTCGCTCCGGTTTGACAGTAAATCTGTCCAAGAGCCGGTTTTGCGTCAGGGAGGTGAAATATTTGGGGTTCATCATTGGCGATGGGTCCCTAAAAACGGACCCCGACAAGGTGGCAGCCATCAGGGACTTCCCAGTTCCAAAGTCAGCCAAGCAGGTGAGACGCTTTTTAGGCATGACCGGATGGTATAGGCGCTTCATAGGCAACTATGCGAGCATCGCCTCACCCATTACGGACTGCCTAAGAGGTGGCAAATTTGCTTGGTCCGACGAAGCCCAACAAGCATTCATGGAACTTAAGAAGTTAATGATGTCTGCTCCCTTACTGGTTACCCCAGATTTCTCCCGCCCCTTTTTCATCCAGTGTGACGCCAGTAAAACGGGGGTAGGAAGTGTCCTTTTCCAGAGACAGGGCGATGACGAACATCCCATCGCATATTTCTCTAAGAAGCTCAACAGCGCCCAGCGTAATTATTCCATCACGGAACTCGAGTGCTACGCGGCGGTGCTGAGCGTTAAAAAGTTCCGGGCGTATGTGGAAGGGCAGCCCTTCACTATAATTACCGACCATGCCAGCTTGAGGTGGCTCATGAGCCAGACCGACCTAAACGGTCGCCTAGCGAGGTGGAGCCTAAAGCTGCAGGGCTTCCAATTTTCAATCGAGCACCGCAAGGGTAGTCAAAACGTGGTGCCGGACGCACTATCACGAGTCGACTGTGTCGATGAAGTGACCTTCTGTCGTGAAGTGGACCTAACGTCCCCCGCCTTCAGATCAGCGGACTACCAACATCTCGCTGACAGAATCAGTAGGGATGCTGGGCAGTTACCTGATCTTCAGGTTTCGGAGGGATACGTATTCCACCGTTCGGCCCCACGGACTGGCGATCCCGAGACGGACGATCTGATTTGGAAATTGTGGATCCCTGCAGAATTAACTGCTCCCTTGATCGAGTCGGCTCATGGGCCCCCTCAATCTGCCCATGGCGGTGTTCACAAGACCCTGGCACGCCTCCGAGAAAAGTATTATTGGCCCGGCATGATTAGCCAAGTCCGGAAGTACATCGCGAGCTGTGAAGTATGTAAAGAAACGAAAGCTCCAAACACACCCCTTCGGCCCCCTATGGGTAAAGCCATGGATGTGTGCCGACCCTTTCAACTCTTATACATCGATTATATGGGCCCTTACCCGAGGACGAAGAAAGGCCACACGGCTGTGCTGGTGGTACTAGACGCGTTCACCAAATTCAGTTTTCTCCACCCCGTAGTAGGCGAAACATCCAAAGCCGCCGTGAATTTCCTTGAACGTCAGATCTTTCACGCCTTCGGAGTCCCCGAGGTGATATTTTCTGATAATGGAAGTCATTTCACCTCCAAAGAATTTGCGAAGCTGTTGTCCGATTACGGCATCAAACACCAACTCACTGCTATCTATTCCCCACAAGCCAACGCTTCCGAGCGGGTGAATCGCTCAGTATTAGCTGCTATCCGAGCATATTTGAAAGAAGATCATCGGGATTGGGACCTACACCTGTCTGCAATTGAATGTGCCCTACGAAGCGCCCATCACACGTCCATTGGCACCTCCCCATACCAGGCCCTGTTCGGGTGTCCAATGATCCGGCACGGATCCGCTTACCCTATCCTGAAGACCTTAGGTGCCTTGAAAGAGGGAGATATAACCATAGTTCCGGCAGTAGACAGATGGCAGTCACGACGTGACCGGATAGAACATCACTTGGCCGCGGCTCACACGAGACATGAGAAACACTACAATCTGCGCTGCAGAGCAGTAGAGCTCTCGCCCGGCCAAGTGGTTTACCGCCGAACCTTCCCTGTAAGCAACAAGGTTGAACAATTTAGCGCAAAATTAGCAGATAAATTCATGAAAGCTCGCGTGAGGCGAAAGCTTGGGAGTGGGAGATACGAACTAGAGGACATGAAAGGGAAACCTATCGGTATTTACCACGCCAAAGATCTCAAAGCCTGACGGGCTGAGCAGTGGAAGCTGACCTCGTGAATCAGGGGCTCAAGACGACGACAATGTGGTATTGACGGTGGATTGAGTCCCTGAGGCAGGAGACATCTTCCGAGCGAGAGACCTCGCGCTCAGTGGGACCCTCCGGGACAATGTGGAATTGCCTCGATCTTCCCAACGGATGTGCGAAGTCCCTCTAGAGTTCGATCAGGTTTGTAACGCGTTTTAGCCTAAGTTCATGAAGCAAATACGTCCTCCGAGTAGCCCTAATAAGGCATCTCGCCGGCTTAACCGGTTATCAATAGGGTACCCGTCGAGGTCCGCTTAGGTAGCTTCCCTAGCGGATGGTACACCACCCTTGTTGTACTTGACCGTCGGGGGCCAAGTTTTCAGGTAGACGTCTTCTTGATTGTAGCTCGGTTATAACTTGGTGGAGTTGCTGTTGTGGCATGTTTAATAGTATAGATCTATTGTATTTTTTTTCAATAACGGTGTTTGTGTTGAAACAAAAACCAAAATAGTAAGAAACTTTAATTCCAAATTCTTCGCTATTGATTTTTCTGTTGATTTTTATTGATGAATAACAGTTAATCTAACTTACAAGAAATTTTCTTTTCTCAGTTAATAAAAGTAAATTTTTTTTTATAATTAATGGTTCGGATGGAGAAAATGTATGTGTACTATGGTTATGGCAAAATAGCTTTTGTAAATTTTTCATTTTAATTTTTATTCTTATCTCATTTAATATTTCACTTTTGATATTAGTATAAAACAGAAGAATAAATTAAACGAATTTGTCATTATGGAAAGTACCAGAAAAAGAAAAAAAAGGAACTCGTACTCGTTGGATGGTTCGTGACCTACCAATAGATGACCTCACCCCAATATTTTCCTGCCTACCACCGTCTATTCCATTCAACTCTCCCGGTCCGCCAATTCCATTAGCCGCAAACCCAGATATTGAACCATGCGCGACGCCTCAGCCACCCACTGAAGGTTTCAGCCTCGTGCTCTAATGGCTGAGCCATACGGACCGCATTACGTGACAGACCTAACGCCTTTAATATTTTCCGCACTCCTACTGTGCTGCCAAGAAAACCGTGTTCCAGCAGGTTATGACTCGTTCAGCACAGAAATAACGGGCTGCGGCCATTTAAAAGTCTCTCTGTTCGTATAGCCTCGACTCAGTTCTCCTATCATCCTGACATCCAAAGCTCACGAGGCCCACCCTGTAAGACGTTCGCCTATGATTCCAATACTTCACAGATAACCTTTATGCTCTTGTTGGCACACTAGCCACGTCCTAGAAGCAAACAGGGAACGCATGGTGCTTGGATGTTCCAGAGGCTGTTGACGAGCGTGATAGTCCGAAGGGTACTTATGATAGGAAGATAGTCGACCCTGTTGAAGCAGAGACTAGTAATGATTCAGGCATCTCCTAAACTTAAAGACCATAGAAGACCTACACATCGCCTTGGCACCACAGCGGGAGTCCTACATGCAGAATCATCAATTTTGATCGTAAGCAAAGTGTGGTCAGTTTAAATGTATTATTGGGCCTTACGCCAATCCGCGACCGCCCGGCTGGCTCAGTCGGTAGAGCATGAGACTCTTAATCTCAGGGGTGGGTCAGCCCCACGTTGCGTATGAAACCTTAACCTTGTAAACCGTCCGTCCGTTTCTTTTTTTTCGCGCTCCCTCTCCCCTGGCGGCGTCCAAGTAGCGCGTGTTGTAACGGCCGCCCCATGGAGCAAGCCTCTAAAGAGCATTAAATTACCCCCACAACCGAACTTCGGACACAAATGTACTAACTCAAAATCAAAAAAAAAAAAAAAAAAAAAAAACAAACAAAAAATTTTCAATTCATAAAATTTCTTTTTATCCTGATCTGGCAACTTCCTGGCCAAATAAATGTAAGAACACACAACGAAATGCAAAGGAATGCAAGCTAACGGAGTTGCTCTGGGCCGGTGATGTATGGGGGGAGAATTTCTTTTGGTGATGACAGGCAATTTTTGATTTTTTTTGGTGAGCGGTCGAGACTTGGTCACGGAGAGGAAGGGATAAAACGGTTGATTTTGATTTTGAGATGGTCGTTGGGTGAATAATTAGTGAGTGGATAGCTGAATCTCGTGAAGAGGAGTCGGATCCGAGAGTGGAAAAAAATTGGTTCTTGAATTTTCTTTTTGGTGGATGTGAAAAGTGTCCAGGGAGATGGAGGAGTCGCGTTAACTAATGGGATATAGTTAAAATTGCCCTTTTTGATGGATTTTTGTTGGTCTGTAAGTCGTGCAGTGAAGAGGGAGATTTTTTTCGAGAGGAAGAAGGAAGACACGGAAAAACCGGGGTTCCCGGAAAAATAAGGGGTAAGGTGTTGCGGTTGTTGTACGCTAATTACTTTGTTTTAGGATTCATGGAAAAGATATAGTGCGTATTAAAATAGTTGGAGAAAAGAAAAAATATGAGTTGGCGGTTTTCCCCTGTCAGAAGCGGATGATTGAAAAGTGAAGGATCACCAAAGGGCAAGATTATTTGGCAGCGAAGGGACTAGGAAAAGTGAAAAGAAGTAGATAAGTATTTTTATAAATATATTTACATATGTCTAGCTATAAGTTTTTGGGATTGCTAATCCAGAGGATGATAAGTTATGGCTTTAGTTAGGCCGTTCAAAGAGAGGCGATAAAAGTTGGCCGGATTCTGAAATGTAGATAGAAACGTGCCATAAAGATAAAAGAAAGAAAATTTTTTTTGAAAAGAATACCTTCCGCGAACATTTTGAATAGTAACCTCCGTAAGGTGACATTTTTTTTTGAAAACGACCGTTAAGGATACAGTTATAAGTGGCCGACCTCATGTGAAAAGTGCGTTTAGAATGCGTTTTAGAAATATGGAATAACAGGGTTTTTCGGAATTGCATAGGAAAGTTGGAATTGTGAGTGTGAATATAGCTGTTACGGCAGTTTTAAATATTATCCTGAGTTGTAGGATGTCGGAATATATTAGTTAAGTATAGAGTGATACGTTGCCGATCTCCTTTGAAAAGTGCGTTGAGAAATATGGTATAACAGGTTTTTTTTTGAATTAAAATATGAAAGTTGGAATTTTTATTGTGAATATATCTGTTACGGCAGTTTTAAATATTATCCTGTGTGGTAGGATGTCTGGATATAATAGAGATATACAGTGAGAAGTTGCCGATCTCGTTCGTAAATTCGTTTCGGTTTCTGAATTAGAGTTGGGAGTTGGGATTTTGATTGTGAATATAACTTTTGGACAGTTTTGAATGTCATCATGAGTGGTGATGCATTTTGAAGGGTACAGGGGAGCATAGATAGGAGTTTCGAATCTCGTTTGCTAAGTGCGTTTGGAAATATGGACTAACAGGTTTTTGAAATATATATGAAAGTGGGAATTTTTATTGAGAATAGAATTGTGACTGGAGTTTTTTTTAAAATATTATCCTGAGTTGTAGAATGTCGGAATATATTAATAAAGTATGGAGTTATAAGTTGCCGATCTCCTTTGAAAAGTGCGTTTAGAAATATGGAATAACAGGTTTTTTTTGAATTACATATGAAAGCGGGAATTTTTATTGAGAATATAACTGTTACTGGAGTTCCTTTTAAGATTATCCTGAGTTGTAGGATGGCTGAATATAGTAGATAAGTATAGAGTTATAAGTGGCCAATCTCGTTTGAAAAGTGCGTTTAGATATAAGCATTAACAGGTTTCTGAAATTATATACGAAAGTCGGAATCTTATTTGAGAATATGATTGGTTTTGGCAGTTTTGAATATTACCCTATGTGGTAGAATGACTGAAGAGATTAGATAAGCATAGAGTTATAAGATGCAAATCGCGTTTGAAAAGTGCGTTTAGATATAGGCAATAACAGGGTTTTTGAATTATATATGAAAGTCGGAATCCTTATTGATAATATGGCTGATCTTTTTTCGTGCAGTTTCGAATATTATCCTCAGTTGTAATACGCCTGAAGAGAGTAGATAAGGACGGAGTTATAAGCTGCGAATCTCGGTTGCTAAGTGAGTATATACAAAAATAGGTTTCTATATTCTGAAATATATGTAAGAGTCCCACATTGTTTTGTTACCTATATACCGCGAAGGTCAATTTTCCTTTGGATGAGTACTCTTAGAGAGCCCTGTTTTCACCTATACTTAGGTTACTGAACTTCCACCCACTTGGCGTACTCTTTTAATAATTCCGGTTTAAATAGACACCCACACAGGGTCCCACTTTACTACTACCGAGGGTCCCAGTTACTACTACCGAACTTGATTCGTGATCTTACGAACACAAACGACATAATACTGACGGACTATAAGGCGGGGTTACATGATGAGATAATCCCCGCTAGGCGGAATGTTACTTCCCACAAGTGACACATAAGATTCTGATAACCTGCCGCAAATTAACAAAAAGAACCCACTCTCGACTAGACGGTACGATCACGCCAGGAACTTAATCTATCCTGTTCGTTACATCGATTAAAGAGGACTTACCACGATAAAAATGAGGTTTATGTAAGGCCCAACCCCAGGGTGGCCCTCGGGATTATGGGCGGCCCTAACTGGGGTAAGTGTACTTCACAAGGAAGCCCAAACATGACTGGTGCCCATTGACCACCATCCCTCTCTCTCTTCTTGACCCTCCTCTCGTTGGTCCCGGACGGCTTAAGTGACCCCATTATCGCCCCTTTCTTTCGTTTAATTCTGTTAAATGGCACGAGTTTTTTTTTAAACGGTTTAACTGTCACCCCTTCCGCATCTCTGCATCACGAACCCCACCCCATCCGGCGAGCTAGCTTGAGCATCGCAAGTCGTGCCGACTTCAGATGCAGAGGATGCAAGCTTTTTGCGATACCCTCCCGGCGGTCGAACCGTCCCTGCTACCCCTTCTTCATTCATCCTTTCTCCACCCGTTATTTTTGTGACGATGTCTTTCTGGCCTTTAGGGCCCACTCCCTTCTTCGGGCTCCGGCACAAATTACCCTGACAGTTACAAACATAAAACACTGAACTTAAAAGTGAAAGGTGAAATTATAAAGAAAATATTAAGCGGAAAAAGTTTAAAAGCTGTTGCTAACAAATGCGATGCCATTTTTTCTTAGCGGGAGCCTGGGATAAGGTTAATAAAGAAATTTTACAGAAGTGTTGGAGGACACTCATTCCTCAGGAACAAGGATCAGACGATGGCTTCGGATCAGAGGACGATATTGCGTAATCAGTTACTTTTAGATCAGGATAATATCAACGACTTAACCATTATATTGAACCAAATCTGTAATGAAAGTTTTCGTACCACTGAAGTTAATGAATGGGTGGAAAATGCGGATATTGAACTTTCATCAACGTCAGATGAGGAAACCATTCCAGAATGTGATCCAACCCAGATTAACGATAATAGAATTAGATCGGAAGACGCTATTGGAAGTTTTGATGATGATTTAAGCAACAAACTATGAATAAAAATTAAGATAACATTTGCAACTATAATAAAACCTAAGATAATAACTTTGAAAATGTGTTACGGATGGGACAAAACATGAAAGTTAGTTTTGAGAATTATTAATATATTTCCGAAGCTCTGCGAGGCGCATTCATTTGTCGGATACATATTTAGATATTGGTTTATGTAAATAGGGCAGTGCAACGCTTTAACTATGTAAACGTTAAAAAATTGTGCTAATTTCGCGTCCGTAACGTATGGAATGACCCATTATGCTATCTTATTCTGGTAAATAGCAGCTGGTCTGGATATCTTATTTTGACATTTGTGAATATATGGACGCAAATAGGTAAATTGGATTTTAATATGATATATTTTTATTTTATTTTTTAGGGTGTTGGAAGGAAATATATAGATTTTATGCTGGAGGGGCTTTTGGGTAATTTTGGTGTTACCAGAGAAGTATGTTGTGTAGTTTATCCAAACTTTGATTGTTTTATTTTTATTTTCAGGATTTTCAGTTGGTGACTGCGGGTGCTGCTTCTTTGGACTTTAGTTGGTGTTTTTATTTCATTTTATAGATTGACTTCCAAAATGCCCAGAGAAACCTTAACTAGCCTTCGTGCCGCAAAAGGACCACCAGCGGGCATTCAAGCACAACCCAACATCTTAGAGGTTATAAATATGTTTAAAACTCTAGATAAGAAAGTCGACTCACTTCGATCAGATTACGGGGAGAGCATATCATCTTTGCAAGCGGTTCTAGCTGATAAATTTAAAAAAAATTGTAGAAGTTGAGGCAAGAGTTCTTGCCTTGGAGAATAGTTTGGAGGCTGTTGCTGCTCAGAACAATTGCCTTCAGGAAGAAAGGTATCTAAAGACCTGATCCTGTCCGCAGTGCCACATGTTAAAAATGAGAATCTCAAAATGCTTTTCAGCAAAATTTGTAAGACACTAAATTGCGAAAGTGTCGCTATCAATAATATTTTTAGAGCACGTCCTAAGGATCCCAGTGGAAATATTGATAAAACTAAGTCTGGCACTAATAAAAATAAAAATATTCCTGTCGTAATCATAAATCTAGCGAGCATAGACGACAAGAAATATTTTCTACAAAAATTCTTTGCCCACATCAGAGTACACAAATCTCTGTTGCTGAGCGACCTATATCCTGAGATGGCTTCGAATAAGAAGGTATGTATTTATTTCCGAGAGTCTAGCGAAACGGGATCGTGAGATTCGGTTAGAAGCTCTCAAGTTGAGAAGCTGCTCACTGCTGCATTCTGTTTACACATCGATGGTCGTGTTTTTGTCAGAAAAAATACATCAAGTCGGCCGATCGTCGATTGATCAATTGCGGCGTTTACTTGATGATTCTGGACAGTTGTCACCTCCAACAGCTGTAACCTTCACCAAGGCAGTTTAATCCGATGTCTCTGGAAGTGACCCAGCTCCGGCTAATGCGGCGAGCTCCTCACTCTGACTGACAGGATGGATATTTTTGTTTTTGTTTTTGCTTTTGTTGATAAATGTAAATATGTTAGTAAGTTTTTGTGTTAATACTGCTTTCAGGTTAACTATTTTTAATATTGCTTCTCCTGCGGTACTTCAGTTGGGACTTCAATTTGCTGATCTTCTCTTTTGTTTATCTTCAAATGGCTCTAAGTGCTAGGTGTGGTGCTTGTAACGTGACTCCTGGTCAAATACTCTTGAACATCTTCAAAAAAAAGGCAAACGGCTTACGCATAGCTCACATAAATGCACGCAGTATACTATATAAAATGGACGAAATACAGAATATTATATCTAATTCAGGTTTGCATGCTTTATGTGTTGCTGCAACCTGGCTCCAATCATCGGCTAATGATAAAGTTGTGTATTTGCCTGGGTATAAAATCATTAGGCATGATAGGGTGGATCGTAGGGGTGGCGGCGTTGCAATTTTTCTGAGTGACATGTTCGATTTCCGTATAATCAAAAAGAGTAATCAAAATATTGAGTATTTATTTATTGAGTTACGCAATAAACGTGATAAAAATTACTTTTGGGTTGCATTTACAAGCCGCCAGATGTGATATTTGAGGACGAGTTCTTCAATTCGCTAGAAGATGTTTTACTGTGTCCTCAAGATGTCATTTTGACTGGCGATTTTAATATCGACATGTCTAGGTGTACTCGCCTTACAGCTTTGGTATCCCCATTGATAAAGGCAGTAAAGAATTTACATATAGGGATTATAATAATGTAGATACCGACTCATTATTACTAGATATGTCAGTGGTTAATTGGAGTCCAGTATATAATATTTCTGACATTGATGATAAGGTGAAAACTGTCGCGGATATTATACGCAGCTGTTATGATCGTCATATCCCTCTTAAAACCATTCATATAAAAAAACAAAGATGTAGCTGGTGGTCCAATGAGATTAAGACATTGATTAAACGAAGGGATTATTTGTACAGGCTATGGAAGAAATGCAAATTTGTTAGCTTAGAGGTAAGCTACAAAAAACTGCGAAATAGAGTCAATGCAGTAATTAAAAAAGCAAAGCAAGAATACTTCAGCAAGCTTCTTGATGCATCTCTACCCCCTAAATAGCTATGGAGTAATGTTCGTAACCTAGGAGTCGTTAATAGTGTTTCTGCTCCCTCTAAATTTGACGCGAATGTACTGAATACCTATTTTTCTTCTGTATTTATGCCCAAACGGGCTACTTTTGATATCAGCGAGGTATGGAGTATGAGTATCTCATAAATATAATATAAATTGTATATAAATAGTATATAAAATAAATATCTAATAAACTTGTGTTTAAAACGTGTAAAGAAGTTAAAACAAATCAAGTTACATTGTTCCAATAATTTGTGCATTACTGAACTCCTTTTGGGAAGCAACCCGGACCAACATGCCCCTTCTCGCGTTGCTGTTATCAGCCACATTCTCAATTCGTGCATTACGCGAGTTATGTTACCACAATAGAATAGATAAATATAATCCTTATAGTAATGTTCCCACATTAAATATAACGTAAGCATAATTCTTTCATTGCCATTCAATTTTTGTTCTGTAAATTTCCATAGAATTTGTCTGGACGGTTTCCGCCGACCCAATTTTTCTCTTTAGGATAATAAATTTTTTTTCTCTTTATTATAATAAATTTTACCTTAGAGATATTCAAATAAGCTTTTAGACTTCACTTACAGTTTATAATTCAAAGCGTTAACTTGTATCGTTGTCGTTTAGTGGAAATAAATTTTATTTTTTAAAATCTTTATTTTTTTTCTGTTTTGGCTCAACCCAAAACTTAAGTGGCGCAGTCGTTGTAGGATCCGGTTACGATCCTTATTAATATTTCTGGAATAATATCGACAGTTTATCGGTAATTAATTTCAAACCCATCGACGGTTTATCGGTGTGGAAAAACATTACAAAAAAGTGCAATTAGTGAAAAGTGAGCAAGCCCAAGTTAAAGCAACATCGAGGGAATATTGAAGCTGCTACGAGGGATTTTCCAGAAGACATCGTGGGAATATCTGTTCATCACACTATTTAAAGGATCGGCGAGTTTCAACTCTTAATACCGGAAAACGTTCAACAATGAAGGAAGTTTTTGTTATAATTCTGTAAGTCAAATTTTGGATTTTACTTTCCTATATTTTCTATCCCTTCCTTATCCTATACTATATATTTAAATACAACATAATATTAATTAAAGAAAAATATTTGAATTTTTATTGAGTGAATTATTTAAACAAATATATATTAAATAAAGGAAAATTTTTATATTTCATTGAGTTTATTAACAATTTAAGCAAATATATTAAAGGAGAATTTTTTTTAATCTTATTGAGTGAAACACAACTAAATACAATTTAAATAAATATATAGTAAATAAGGGAGAATTTTTCAAGTTTATTCAGTAAATTAATTAAGTGCATAAAAAGCAAAAAAAATTGAGATTTAAATAGAGTAAACAACAGAGGAGATTATTTTTTGTTTTTGAAAATTTAATAAGTAAAGAATAGAAGCAAGGTAAATCGAGAACCTTGCCTTATAACATAAAAGGTGTTAGATTAAATAATTTGTTTAGTCTTGGTAGCAGGGAAAATTTAAGTGAATTAGAGGATATTTTAGAAGAAAATTTTGAAGAAAATTTAAGTGAAGTTAAAGATAATTTTGAATCGGGTAAAACAAGTGATTTAAGTGAATTTTCAAATATGCCAAATAATACAGAATTGTCCAACTCCGGTGTTAGTCCACCTCAGGCACATAATTCAAGTACCTCAAACGATAAGAACGCGATATCAAATATGGCCAATGGAGTGTTTAAAACGCTAAGAATTCCCGATGCGGTTAAAGATCTACCAAGTTTTGACGGAAACCCCCGACTCCTACATAATTTTATCCGCAATGTAGAGGAAATTTTGTTCCTCGTTAGTGAAGCAAACGGAACAATATACGGTCGCATTCTTATTCGAGCAATTCGCAATAAAATCGTTGGCCCTGCCAACGAAGTCCTTAACATGTATGGCACTCTATTAGAATGGAGTTGCATAAAAGGAAATTTAGTCCTCCATTATTCCGATAAGAGGAATGAAAGCTCTCTCATTCGTGATCTACATACACTAAAACAACAAGATAAAACGGTAGAAAAATTTTACAGTCAAATTATCGAGGTTCAAGCTGCCATGTTCAATCATCTGCAACATTCCTCAACGTCCATCAGAAGAACCCACAGCAGGAAGAAGTGAAATGCAGCTCTTTTTCTTTTATTGTCATTTATAAGAGAGTGTTAAATGTGGCGATTTTTCCAAAGATTCACATCAATGGTGTAACGGTTCCATATGTTGATAGAGTTAGGTATCTTGGTGTAATTCTAAATCAAACTCTGTCGTGGAATGATTACATCTTTGATATAGCTTCCAAAATTTACTGTGGTTTACGAACTCTGCGGCATTCTTCGTCTTATGTTCCGCTGCTGACAAAACAAAAAGTAGCTAAATTATTACTTATGCTTCTTATTCAATATGGTATTCGGTATTTGAATATATTCTTTGTGGTTGTTTAGTGTCTATTTTCAGGGTGTCGTCGGAACATAGAGGTATGGATGCATCTATCAAATTTGTACATTGTTTAGTAACAGATTTAAAAGAAATTTATATTAAATATTTAGAAAAGGTAGAGCCTATGATTCCTTTAACAAATATATCGTCATTTGCAGATCGTAGACAGAATGAGAGTAACATTTGTCATATTTGTAATTTAGAGTTGGGCATTGATCGTGTTAAAGATAATTGTCATTTAACAGGGAAATATCGAGGTCCTGCTCATAATAGTTGCAATTTGAAATTTCAGACTCCAAAATTCTTTCCAATATTTTTCCATAACTTCTCAGGTTATGATTGTCATTTATGTGTCAAAGACCTTTCTCAAATCAAAGGTGAGATTAGTGTCATTCCTTTAAATAAAGAATTATACATTTCTCTTTCAAAACGAATATTTGTCACTGAAACCGATACTATAGAGTTGAGATTTCTCGATTCGAGTAGGTTCATGCAATCAAGCTTAGAATCGCTTAATCTAGCTCCTGAAGATCTTAAAGTGGTTAGAAGGGTATTTTGTGAGGAAGAAGGTTTTAATTTAACTCAAGTTAGTGGCAAATGAACACTCGAATAGATCGGTAAAATCGACGGTGGTGTTTTAATTAGCCTAGTATAAGGTTCCTAAAAAAGGAAGTGAGATCCACAACGCTATATTTTGCTTGAGTAAATCGGTGTGACGTACTGGTAATCACAAAAATATTAGATATTGGAGGCTGAAACAGTTTTAAGTTGTAACACCTTCATGTATGCTGCTGTAATCACAGCGTAAACGTCTAAATCTACCCCTTTTCACTGGATAGTATACTGGTTGGTATTAGGAAACACGGCCTATATTAAAAAGGCGACTTTTGAGCATTTTTGCAAAGTTAGCTAATTTTGATTTTAATTTTACTTGAAAATTAATAAAAAATATTACTTGATTTCGTATTAAAAAATTAAATATTATTTGTTTCCATTCCATAAGGCAACTGTTTCAGCGCGAAACAATAAGAAGCAACAATCTGCCCCAGAATACACAAAACACAACAATGTAAAATAACCAACAAGGTTTATCGTGCTGAACTTTAGTTTATTGAAATAAAACTAAACACTAATTAAAACTAAAAAAACAAACCTAAAAGAAAAACTTAAACTTAAAAGAATAATAAATAAAATTATACACTAAATAAACAAACCTAAAAGAAAAAAAAACTTAAACTTAAAAGAATAATAAATAAAACTAGACACTTTTAACTCAAACAATTATTTAAAAAACTTAAAACTAACACCACACAAACAAAACAACAAACCCGAGCATAAATAACACCTAAAAAGAAACAACAATAAAAAAAAACTTATAAGAAAATTATTGTAAAATAAGTTACCTTAATTAACCACCAACTAACCAGCAAGGAATTATTTAAAAAAAACACGAAAAAATAATAATAATAACAATTTAAAACTACAAAAATAAAAATAACTCTAACCCGCCACACGAACTGTCAACTTGGGAAAGTTTGGCAGATAGCAATCAGCTGATTGCAACCGGAAACCCTTTAAAATATTGGAACTATCGTCGCCATTTACAAATAGTTCCAATGGCAGGATCGCCATTTTTTTCCACAAGTGGAAATTGCCCCCCATCGAACTCTGGGGGGCTATATAATTCAGAGCACGACAAGAAATTTCGCCTTTGCATCGATTCGAGTGAAGGTAATGCCGGTTGGATTTACAACCGCATTTAGATTTAGCTAGGGCTTAGATAGCTGGCGTGTATTTACCGTCGGCTCTGCAGAGGTTTATTTAGGACTTATAAAATTTTTGAAGACTTGAAATATTTTCTAAGTTTGGACTTAGAAAATTTTTTGGGAAAAAATATATATAAATTTTTGAAGACTTAGAATTTTTCTAAGTCTTGGAATCAGGACTTATAAAATTTTTGATTACTTGGGAAAATATTAATATTTGAAGACTTGGAATTTTTATTCTAAGTCTTGAATTTAGGACTTAGAAAAAATTGGAAAGAAAAATAATATTTTTTGAAACTTAGAATTTTTATTCTAAGTCTTTGAATTTTCTGCAAAAATATTCCAAGTTTAAAACATTATTAAATCCTTGTGTGTTCATTCGCTCCGGTGGAGGGAACATAGCCAAAAATTTGTGTATCAAATCAAGGAAATTCCGCAGTCTGTCGGGCCGGGAATTCCCTTGATATTTTGTGTACATTTGTACACTATCAATAAAAAGATTGACAGCAGTGCCGATTTTTCCCAATTTAATTATTTGGTAGCATCAAGCCTCTCTTGATTACCAACAGACTGCAAATAATTCCTAAGACACAGGAGCAAGATTTATTAGCAAGTTATAATTTGAATTGCAGTTATTAAATATCTGTTCGGCATTCGCTAACCAATTTTTATTGATATTACTAACAAGTTGGAATTTGCCAACAAAAATATTTGGACTCAATAATAAAGCTTTATATTTCAGCTCCAGCTAAGGACAACAATTTAATTTAAGATTTTAATTTGAATTTAATAAAACAAAATAAAAAGAATTAACGTAGAGTAAAAATTAGATTTAATTAACTATAAATAAGGTAGAATTGTCACAAATAGGGAAAATAAACTTGTTTGTAAACCGACCAAACTCTTTTATGTAGAGGAACCAATCCATCCTATCCTTTTTATCATTGCAGCTAATCGACGCCGCAAAGGCAACAAAGAACCAAAGCTATAAAATTTAATTTTTCGTTCTCAGATATTTTTATCAGACGCATAACATGGCAACCCTAGAATGGAAAAATGTTTTGGAAATGTTTTCGATTATACGTTAAACGTGTCCGTCGCCATTCATATCGCCGTTATCCGAATTTTCAACGCCATGCAATATTAGATTCAGTAAATGGTTAACGCTGTATAATAATTTCGTAAATTTCGGCATTCGAGGATAAATTCCACGAAATTCGACGCTTTGCAAATTGTGGAATGCCAAAGAAGTGCAATAGTGGAAAATTGTAACCCAGCGTCATTGGAAGGGTTGTGTGTGTGTGTATAATTGGAAATCTTGTAAGCAGTTACATTGAAAGTATGTGTAGACACAGTCATCAACGCAGTCGGTAAAAATAGTAAAAGTGAAGTTACAAAACCTAAGAGTGCCCGAATATAAAATCGATTTTAACCGAACAAGAATTAGCTACTACTGGTTGCAAGACCGATTTGATTGCGAGAATCATACATCACTTATCAACGGACGAACGAATGGAGCGAGACAACCAAGAACCAATCTCCGATTCAAGCAATCGTCGCGCAAAATTAAAATGCAGAAACGTCACTTTACATGTTGGGGTCGCTGATTACGAATCCGGTATAGAAATTGCGATTTTCAAAATGGGAGACTCAATAAGGTTAACATAACCTCTCCCAATAGTTAATACTTTTTTTAATACTTTTGATAAATTTTTTTATAAGCAAGTTATTTTATCAGGAAGTTATTGTTTCTTAGAAAAATAAAATAAAAATTTTTAAGAATGCAATTGCAATTACAGAAGAAAATCAATTTGAATACAAGTAAAAGTTCTACTATTTCTATCTTCTGATGTCGAACATTCAGAGCTTAAATCTTCATGAGGTAAACTACACTATCCATCACTCGTCCATCAATGACGGGGAAGTGACTGGAATGTGAACTGGAAATATTTTGATAGTTCTCATTTCAATGGCATCGAAATCGGATTAAAGTAATTGTTTACATTTTTAGTTGTAAAATAATCGTTTTTGTGCTTGGTAAATTATTAATTTGTGTTTAATTTTCAATAGTTTTGGCTTTAGGAGTCGACCGCGACGCGCCCGACAGAGGCCGGTTCTGAGCAGGCAATTGTTGTTTATAAAAGTGATTTAAAAGTGTGATTTGTAAAAGTGATACCAGCGAGCAATAATAATTTTTATTGTTCGCTGGTGATGTGATATAAAGTCAATATATTGTTATTATTAAAGTGTTATGTTAGATTTTCCAAACAAGATGTCAGTTTTATATCCCTAGATCAGGGTCTTTAGCACCTGTTTTTATGCGCTAGAGCTTCATTCTTTAGTTTAGAAGGGCTCACTAATCTAGGTATGTTTTCTTTTTTCTTTGAAGTTAACCAAAAGTGCGGATAATAATTCATTAAAGAAGAAATATACAAAATGTTCCAAATTTTTTGAAATATTTTATAAATTCAGTAAATAAATTGCAATTAATTTAACTTGCCGATATAACAAGTACAAATCGTGCGATTCCCGCTTTGTTTACTAACTATAGAGTCATTTGGGGTAACTGTGCGCAGTGGGTAAGTGTGCGCAGTCCTTGTATCTCTCAAACGGAGAGGGGGGAGGAGTTGTTTCTTTGGGTCGAATGGTGGCGCTCGAGAGCCCAACTAATAGCGACCTCTTACAGTAGCGTGCGGTTGAGTGATCCTTTTTTTGTCATCAAAAATAGTATTTGGTGCTTAAATCCGTAGTTTTTTGTTCACTGGAAAACAGTGTAGCAGTGTAATTATTAATTCCACGAAGGTGAGTTGTTTTTTCTTTGAATAATAACATATTTACGCTACGTTTAGAAAAAAAAACTCTGAAGTTTATCGAGTGATGTTTGGCTAACCGTAAAATAGAAAAAAAAATGGAGAAAAAAAACGTGAATATTTGTGGTTAATGAAAAAAAAGGGAAAAAATCTTAAAGTACAACCTAGAAAAGTGTGCAAACTAGGTTGAAAAATATAGAAAATTGTTTAATAAGGAGAAAATTGTTTAGGAAGGAGTTTATTGTGTTTTCAGGTTCGTAGTTAGTCTTGAAGTGTTGTAACGGCCGCCTGCCTAAATTAGGATTCGATAAATTCTAAATATCACTAAGAAAGAGAAAAATAGAAATGGCAACCCCCCTGGCAGATTTTTTTTTTTTTTCAGTTTCCGTAAAAACAGATAAAATTTTATTAACTGGCCACCCCGCACAAATGAATTAAAAATATGCACCAACACCATGCCAAAATATCAGTACCGGTGGACGAAGCTGGCTCCGTCGGGGCTGAAACAACAAACAAGGGAGAAATTCGCCTGGAATGCAGGCTAACGGCGTGATTCGGTGGATGTATGCATGTCCGTTCACGAGGAATCGCTTGATCGGTTTTTTTGTTTTTTTATTGGGCGCGGAAGGAGAACAGGCGATGAAAATCGGATGAGTCGAGTCAGTTGGGAGTTTGCGTTAAAATTGAGTAGATCGATGTCAGTTTCCATATGAAACAAAGGAAAGAAAAAAAAATAATATAGATTGGAGTTGCAGTCTCAGACTGGATAAAAGGAAAGAAATCTAATTGGAAGGTGAAAAGCAGGAATTCCGGAGAGAAAAGAAAAAAAAATATAATAATAGGGAAGATTCGAGTCGAAATTCTTACAATAAATTCCATGTCTGGCCGGGTGTTATCAAAAAACCCCCAGACTGTAATCTGATCCTTAAATTCCTCAAACCAGAAAATTATGTTGCATAGTAAGCATAAAGGTGCTGCTATCTGTTCTTAGATTTATTTTGATGCTTGTGAAGCATTTTTTGTGAGAAGAAAATTTTATCATTAAGCTTTGTAGATGTAAGCATTTTTTTTGTTATAAAATGTGTTGTTTTTAATGTAATAAAGTTAGTCATTATTTGATTTCTCAAGAGCAACAACGCTTATTATTGAAAATAAACTGCTTCCGGCGAAACGCCTGAAGTCCAATTTTGCACAAGTAACAAGAGCTTGGGCAAATAATCAAAAAAAATTATTAATCATTTTTAGAGTTTGAGTGAAACACTCAAACTTGTTAAGAATTCAATCGGTATAAGAGCCAGATTGAAAATCCCAAGGCGGCAACTGTCGCTCTACAAAACAATAGTTATATTTTAAAAACTGTTTTGCGTACAATTTTTTTTGAATATAGAGTGGCGAGTTTTTTGTGAAAAGAAAAATTTTAACGGCAAACAGGGGAGAAAACGGCATCGCGCATACTTGTTTGTCTAATTTTCACGCGATTGGCAGGCGAGCTTTGGACCTTGGGGCCTTTTTTCCCATTTTTCGACTATTGAGCGACTTTGAAGATCTAACGGACCGCGATTTGTGTACGGTTTTTTTTTTGTTGAATTTGAAATTTTCATTAGGGGATCTAGGTGTGTACAATTGTCTTGGTAAGAGAAGAGAAGAATCTTAGCGAAACCCAAGAAAAAAATTAGAAAAATCCAGTATAATTGGAAGGTAGTCCTATGTGCATTACGATTATCCATTATCCTCCGTTTTGTTTAATTTAGTTAAGCGATAAATATTTTTTTTATTAAATAAACTATAAACAGTTTCTGCATGAAAGGTTTGCAGGTTTCGACTGAATCCCTAATAGTCAATAACAAAAGCATATAACGATTTTTTTAGACACTAACAGATATTTCCAGATTGTAATTTTGTTCTGCGGATCTTTAAAACCAATCAAAACCAGGTTATGCTCCAGAGAACCGGAGAGACATTTTACTTGGAGTGGCGATTAGGAAACATTTCTTGAATTGGTTGGAGTTGATGGAGTAGGAAAGGTCCAAGGATAAGGATTGTGCATATTTTGGAGCGCGATATTGAGTCCTAATGCATTTCATTTCAGTTAAGTACATAGAATTAGTTTATTGCGTCTAGACATTTTTTTTTCTTTCTTTAAAACCCATGAAAATTAAAGTTTTTATGAATAGTTGAAGAATTTATATGTATTGTTCTGGTGGTACAGTAGTCTAAGAGATTCTTGGCTCAAGGGAATGAGAGTGGTAATTGGGATCCCCTTGGTAAGGTTTAGGATCAATAGTGGTAATCCGGTGCTCTTATCGTTGTAGGATAGTAGTAAAAGGCAGGTTGAATCGTTCATAAAACATGTCGGTTTCTGGTCACGCTTAACCCAGGATTTGGTTGGTGACCGTGAAATTATAGTAAGCACAATAACTCATAGCCATCGTGGCAACATCTTGGGCCTATCATTCGCGGAACTTAACGGTCTTAACGATATAACGGTTTAATTAAAGACTAAAAGTTGAATAATAAATAAGATCATTGAAAAAAAAAATAAAAAAAATAGGGTATAACTTGAAAGAATAATATAAACAAATTTTTAAAAATTATCCGCATGATGACTAGGTAATACGGCACTATAGCCGGAGGTACTATTCTGAGGATAACATTAAACAATGAAATAATTTAAATTAATTAATTTGAAGGATAATTTAAATAGAGAAATAATTTAGAAGATAACTTAAACATTGAAATAATTTAAACGAAGTAAATTGAAGGATAAATTAAAAAGAGAAATAATTATTTCATTAATAAAAGTTAAATAATTAGTACCTACATTAAAGAATTTATATGTTAGAAAAGCTAATAATCAAAAGTAAGATGTCTAGTTAAATGCCCTCCCAATGAGGCCCCCTGGAACGTGGAAGCCTCCTCACGGGGTAAGTGCTTACCACTGAGTACTGTCTAACATGTAGCTTTCCGCGACGTTGACCGGCGCTTGTTGACCAATCCCTTTTGATCGGCCCCCTCTCGTTGACCTCGGTAGGCTCGTTTCTCTCCGCCGCCGCCTCTTTTCTCAATTTCGTATTAGGCACGAGTTTTATAGTTATAAACTGTCACATTTCTGCATCCCTGTAGTGCACCGCACGTCGTGCCGACGATCCGTCGAGCCTCTCCAGCCACCCTCTGGTCTGCCCCCTTTTCCGAGTTTCTCTAGTTTTGTGACGATGGTCGTTTATCTAACTTGTTTAGATTCGCTTTCTTTTATTTCGTGCTATAGCACACATACTCCCGACAGTTACGCATCGACCGCAATGAAATCCTATGGAGGAATTATGATCCTTAAGCGCGCGAGTTACGTTCCCACAGTCGCATAACCCAAACAATGTGGAAAATGACACTGAGTTGTCACATAACCGGATGGCCAGACCACAAATATTAAAATTCGTAGAAAGATTAAATACATCCAAAATTAGTCTGAACGAAATATGAAACACGATTTCATACTTCATCCAGAAAATGCAACACAAACAATTTTGTGTGAGATAATAATGCGATGAAGCCTTTCCATGGCAATCAAAAAGTCAGTCAAACAACCGACCGGAACGTAACGACTCCTCTAAAGAGAAGACTTCTGAAGAAGTATCGTTATTAGTTTATATAATTGTTTAATTAATTCCCCTTGCTTTTCAATTAATAAAAAAAGTTATTAGTAAATTATTTTTATTCTTTATTATTTAAAAGTGGAACTATTTAAAACGTAAGTAACTCGCGTGAGTTGAAAATATTTCTAAAAAAAAACGCGGACTTTCGCAAGGTTGCCGCGTAAAAGAGGATTTAGTCGGGAGATTTTATAGTGCGGTAGTATCGGTAGAAGGTGGTAGTACTGAAAACGAAGTAGATTTAATACGCAGCGAGATCTCGATTGTTATCGATAACCCAGGGTATTTCTCTATTCCTTCAGACGAAGGAGACCAAGTGGAAGAAGAAGTTTTGTCAGAAAATCTTGTACTGGCAAAGACAGAAATAAAACAGGTAGAAATGGCTACGAGTAACAACTTCGTTTTTCAAGATGTTGAGGAATCCCTAGAAAACTTTACTGGGCAATCAGATAAGAGCATTAAATGTTGGTTAAAGGAGTTTGAAGAAATAGCCGCCGGCTGCAGTTGAAACGACATGCAGAAATACCTATACCCACCGACATTGTTCGAACGCAACCAGAACGCCGACCACCCAACACTGGACGAATATCCAGCCGAGGCAACACTTCGCCAGCATCGACGAAGATAGTGGAAGCAAAGCGACATTTTGTTTTTACTTTAAGCACTTGTCTCTTTACCGTCCATGAGAGCAGTGTGGATTTTCTGATTTGTGGGTCAATTATTTTTTTGTAATTTGTTTTTTCCTTTTGAAATCTCTTTTTTTATAATGAAAGTTAAAAAATGAATTTTGTAGGTATTATAATGAAAGTGTATATTAAAAACTTGATTATGAGTTGCGAGTTTATGTAGTTTATAGACAGTTACAATTATTTCCACATGGGAATATATTTTTCAGATTCCAAAGAGTTAATACAGATATTACTGTTGGCCTATTTAATTCTTCTTCGAGCAGGGGTAACTAAAAAAATCAAGTCACGTGAAAACCAAGCTTTGTCACATTAGGTATGGTGACGTAAGTACAGGTAAAGTTGATTCATAATTTTTTGCCATGTGTATCTGTTGTCTCTTCAGTAAATAAAATAAAATAATATTTAAGTTTTTATTATTCGATTATTGATGATTTTGTCTAACCCTTCCAACTCACAAGAGTATAAAATAAGAGCATCTCTTCTATTATTCCAGCTCTTTGGTTGGTTCTAGATTCAATGCATTTGACACTAGTTCCAATGCATTTGAAGTGACTTCACAGGGACAGTTCTGCGACCCATCTAGTTGCAATAGAGTTTTAACCACTTCTCTGTAACTTAATTAGCAACAAAAAACCCGCGTAAATTTTTCTTTTCATCATAAAGTTACAACAAGTGGCACACATTGTGATTTTTTAAGATTTGGGAAATATTCATTAAAATGTTGTTCAGTGTGGTACAAGGACGAAAAAATGAAAAGGCCAAACCTGTGCTCTCTGTAGTCCCTACCAAATGGATACAAGGTAAAAATATTTATTGGCCTCCAATGAATATGGTTGAGACATTACAACGAGATCCTGATTCAGCACCTGATTTCAAAATTTGGAAACAATATTCATATGATGCAATTATTGGTGGAAGAAATACTTTTGAAGATGCTGATAAATTATTAGATGAATACTTGAATTTAACAGATCCAAGAAAAGAAAATTCTTCGCGCCGTGTTACCAGAAGTAATCCAATGTGTGGGAAAAGTGGAAAGTTTACAAGCAGCATAAATTATTTAATTTTTTAATATATGAAAAAATCTATACTTCTTCTTTATAGCTTCAATATTTTCAAGGTGGGTGAATTGAGTGCATCCATATGACCTTTGGTTGAAGGGATTACTCATATCACGATCTAATGTTACTTTTGTTTTACTTATATCAATAAATGCGGCCTGTAGGTTAAACAATATGAATGTTTTGTGTGCTCTCTTTTTATCAAATAAATATTAACGTAAAATTATTTTAAAGAATTTTTTATTTATTTAAACATAATTTGGTGGTGAAATCGAGTGAAAATTTAGCATGTTTAATTCATACACATTAAGCGTTGATTGTTTTAAGTAAGAATTAAAGAAATGTCCC
Source organism: Thereva unica (assembly GCA_949987705.1). Lineage (NCBI taxonomy): Eukaryota > Metazoa > Arthropoda > Insecta > Diptera > Therevidae > Thereva > Thereva unica. Next base: position 31,460,257 of record OX465284.1, on the reverse strand, counting down.
AGCAAAACTTCAGAAGGAGTGTAGAAAATGAAGCAAACAAATGGATAAACAATTTGCTGGTCTCGGAAAAAGAAGAAACGGAAAATATTCCAATAATAACTGATCGTATAGCGAGAAAAACAGTGTTAATGTAACAGAGCCTATACGTTATAGATATAAGCCCAGCCCGATAATATAAATTCTCGTGGGAATATTTAATTTCAGTAAACAAATTCTATGCGCATCTTATTTCTAAGACGCGACATAACAAAAATAATTCTAAGAATCGTTACCTTTTGTTTCCCACACATTCTTATGCACAAATCCCACGCGCATCTTATTATAACGCGAGATAATTAAAATACAAGTCGGCAAAAGGCTAACTAAAGAAAGTTAATTAGAAACAAGTCAGTCTGAGAGTGTCCTTCGGAGATACTTCATAAAAATTATTATTTTATCTTCAAAATAAAGTATAAAAGTTGAATCTTTTTCTTTTATTTATTTTCCTTCGCAAACGTTAATATCGTTAATCCTATACACGAAAATATTTCAAAAGAAATAATACGAAATGGCCGAAAATATAGTGAATTCTCAAAATTTTGAAATTGAAATCCAAGAAGACGTGGAATCTTGCAATTTGAAGCCATTTTTAAGCCAGTAGAATAGGCGCTCAGGCTATGAATTATTAGATAAATAATGATGTATGATAAAAGTCATCCAAAAGATGTGAGGACCCTTAGAGGTACACCAAGAACAACTGAAATTATGCCTATGCAACTAGGTGAATATTTTCACTATAGTGTAAAGAACTGGGCCTGTACTCCCGAAGACGAAACGAGACGAGAACGAAACGATTTTGTCAAAATGCTACCTGGCAACACGATATCGTCTCGTTTTCGTCTAATGGGCCGTCCATACTATGCGGACTTGAATCCCACGCGCTTTTCGCTATACGGCCTCAGCCAAAAGCGCGCATGAGCTTTAAATCGTGAGCAAATTGAGAAAACAAATCAATTTTCATATGAAAGGCCGTACGCGTTTCTGAAAAGCCCGTATTGTGTGGACGTAAAATGTACCTTTTTAAGCACAGCCTTTTGTCCGTGCCGTTTGGTCGTGCTGCTTTTGCCATTAAAAATATCACAAAAAAAGCCATTAAATTCTATATGAAAAAAAGAGGCAAAAGCGCGTATGACTGTGGCAGTCTTAATTCGATTGCAACGCCAGCGGAGAAAATGGCAGTCTACATTCGATTGCAACGCCATAGGAGAAAATGGCAAAAAATATCGCCCACACAGAGAAGGAAGAAGAACTATCTTCCGCCATTACTAAACACGTCACGAGACTGAACACATCGTCATAGCGAAGGAAGGAGAACCCTGAAGGAATCGTCCGCCATCGTCCGCCATACCAGAAAACGATTATCGCCCCTCGACCGCAACGAATTAAGAAGCCACAAGTCTTTAGTAATCAAGAGTATTGTTACGTCTGGTAAATATTTGTTAAAGTCATTGCCTAATAAAATAATTTAATAAAACGGAATTATCGGCTAATCAGTGGTTATCAAATTATTTGCTAAAATGGTGACCCCTGTGAGTGTTTTGTGATAACTATAATTATTTCCTAAACACAAATAAAAACATAATTTTTATATATATAAAACAAAGTACATTAAACCAATTCGCGAAAAAGTGAAAAATAAAATCGCAAATTTTACATATTTGAGTCGGCAGAATTTCTCTATAACTGGGCATCGTGGCTTTAATTGGTTTGACAAAATTGGCAAATAATTGCAAAATGTGATGACCTAACGGATCAACAAAAAATACCCGCTATACATATAGTTAAATGCAAAAATATTGCAAAAAGCATATATGTAAAATCATTCCCATCAAACAAATCCCACATAACGGGACACAGCAGCACATGGAAGGGAACAAAGGCGAAGAAGCGGACAAGTCAGCAACACAAAGAACTTTTTAAGATGATTTTTTCCAATATTCCCAATGACAATTGAACGTGTGAGAAGAAAAACAGTAATATTCCAAAAATACCAAAAACGGGTTAGATAGCCATTTTGTAATTTAAATGTAGGTCTATCGTTGAGGAAAACATGGTTAATATACGCCAAGAAAATTCCACCAAAATTTGAAGTGAAGGAAGTAAAAAATGAGCATATTTTGAACTTCCACGAGTGGTGGCCACATTATTTCAAAAAGTCGTCTACAGATGTTGAGAAAAGGAATGAGAAGTTTGCTATCAGCAAATACAGGCATTTGGATTACACTAGTGACGGGTGTATAAGAGCTTCTGAGTACATCGATAGCCCCATAAGCTCAAAGTTCAAACTTTCTAAACGGCATCATAACATTATTTTGCTTCCTGAAGAAAAACTTTACGACGGAAAAACTCCTGTTAATCCCAAGAAAATCGAGGATATTAAAAGAGTAAGACAATACATCCCAGATGAACACCAGTATTTTTATGAAGAGGTACTTACGCTGCCTACAGATTTGGCTGACAGTGATGACAATGAATAAGAGCTGTCTAGGGAGTTGAAGGTAAGGCCACGCCTAGCATAATATCCTGCATCTTATTTTCTCATAAGTAAACGATAGTCCTAAAATCCTCTTTATATTTTACAGATTATTGGTACAAGGAAAAAAATAAACTATTATGTTATATAAACAGAGGAAGGACATTTAAAGAAAACTGAGGCCTTTAATCATTTAAAACGTGTGTTTTTAATATCCAAATATTGTTATTTTCTCTTTTCTGTATTCATCTTGCAACAAGTAAATACAAAAATATTTATCTATACCTATTTTTGAGAAAAATTTTATATTGAGTGGAAGAAAGATAATATTCCATGACACATTATAGTAAATATATACCAAACTAATAATCCGTGTAATTTTCTATTTTGAGATAATATTTAGGACCCATAGATCTACAAATTTACTATAATACGCTTTTTGTTTAAACTTCACGTTTCTTTGGTATATAGTTTTTTTTGATTTCCCGAAAATGATGTTTTTGGAATATTACTGTTCTTCTTCTCACACGTTCAATTGGAAGGGAACACAGGCGAAGAAGCGGTCAAGCAGCAATACAAAAGGAGTTTTTAAGATAAATTTTTCAATATTTCTAATGCTAATTTCAAAAACTTAAAATTCAATCAAATTTTAAAAATATTTTTTTTTAGATAAAAATTATGTACTAAAATTAATGAATGATAAAAAATTATCTGCTAAAATGAGATACATAAATATATTGAATTGCAAATTTATAACAATTAATGCAAGAGGAATTAAAAATCAACCATAGTCGACGGAATTACTCGTAAGTAATTATTGTTATTTATGTATTAAACAGTCTTATATAAAATAACGTATACAAGGAAGAAAAGTGTATAAGTGTAAAGTCTTTTAAGAGATCTTAATTATTAACACAGTAAGAATATACACAATTTTTACACAAATATATTAAATTATTTGCTAAAATTTGCTAAATGCAATAGTGAATATCATTTTGCTTTCTAAATTTCTCCTATTTTACAAACAAATATTAAAGTAAACTCATTTTAATTTCTCGTTCTCATTTATATTATTAGCAAATATAAAATTGCAATAATAAATCAATTTCGTAAATGAACTTATAAAATAAATAAGAAGAAGTATATTAAAAGTAGAGCGTGTGCTAAAAAGCAACCTTTAAGCTGACGAAAGAATATAAATAAAATAGAGAACAACAAAACAATAAATTCAATATAGTTAGGTAAACAATTTTGATTGTTTTTTTGGTAAAAAATTATTCGCTAAAATTCATGAGAGTTTTAAAATTTTTTTTTGGGTAAAATAAAATAAAATTAATATGATCTATATAATTCAAATTTAACTATAAACCAATTAATAATAAATTCAAAGTACAAGCATACCGCATACGTTCCTAACATTACACGCGTTACTTTCTTGACTGATAATGAATCTATCGTGAATGGATTTCTTAATGTTACCGATATATTTTTAAGAATGGTTCTAATGGTTGATCTAACCAACCCTAGAGCAGAAGACACTTCGGACTATCACCATTTTCAATTCAACTGATAACATCCATTTTCATACCCAACGTAAAGCTTTTAGAATATTCTTTAGCAACATAACTCTGTGGTTCACCCGTTCTTTTCAATGCCATTTTTGTAAGCAATTGATTTTTTCGAGAGATTTCAAGAAGTATAAATTACGTTTCATTAATTTTCATATAAAATTAGATTACACGCCTGTATAGTATCAATTCTAAAGAATAACAGAAACAAAACATAAAAGATATTATTATAATATATATATACTATGACTTCTAAAGAACGCGAAGAAGGATCTTTCCCCAACCTTATGTTCGAGGAAACAAACGCGGGTGCTTCCAATTCCAAAATGCAGAACGACAATGACAACCACGAAACTAACAATAGCATTCCCAATCCACACATAGCTTCAATGAAAATACCACCCTTTTGGCCAAACAGACCAGACCTGTGGTTTATACAAGTGGAGACTCAGTTTAGAGTGAAATGCATAAAATCTTCGAACACTAAATACGACTACTTGGTGTCGTCATTACCGCCAGAGACAATGGAAATTGTCGCCGACGTTCTGCTAAACCCGCCACAAGAAAACAAATTCGAACATTTGAAAACAACCCTCCTGCTTCGTAGTAGAGACTCAGAGGAACGTAGACTCGACGCTCTCCTACACAAGGTCGAAATAGGAGACTCTAAACCTTCTGAGCTGTACAGGCAGATGGAATCTTTGGCAGGAGGAAATAGCCTTGTCAACCCGTCTCTTCTAAAAAAACTATGGATTAATAAACTCCCTTCCTCAATGAAAGCCTGCATTATTGCAATAGAAAATTCCCATAGTCAGGATGAAATATTTTCCATCGCGGATAGAATCTTCGATTCTTCTTCTACTTATAACGTTTCCGAAATTAGAACACCCCCAAACGCTACAGAAAACACTCTCAATAAAGTAATGCAGCAACTTCACGAATTTTCAAAGCGACTGGGAAGCATCGAACTTAACAGGTCAAGAACAAAGTATCGTAACTCTTCCAAAAGCCGGTTTTACCACAAATCCAAATCACCTTCTAAACATAATGAAAATTTATGTTGGTACCATAGAAAATTCGGGCAAAAGGCCAAGAAATGCATTAGTCTTCCGCCATTACTAAACACGTCACGAGACTGAACACATCGTCATAGCGAAGGAAGGAGAACCCTGAAGGAATCGTCCGCCATACCAGAAAACGATACTCGCCCCTCGACCGCAACGAATTAAGAAGCCACAAGTCTTTAGTAATCAAGAGTATTGTTACGTCTGGTAAATATTTGTTAAAGTCATTGCCTAATAAAATAATTTAATAAAACGGAATTATCGGCTAATCAGTGGTTATCAAATTATTTGCTAAAATGACCTAAGACCGCGTAGTGTGGACGCACCATAAACAGACGATGGCATATTTGTAATCGTCTTCGTATAGACGTCAGTGCTTGCTGTTGTGTGTCAGCAGTTTTGAGGTTAAAATGTAAGTTGGGATTGTTAATTAATTTGATGGTTTTAATTTATTTTGCTTGATAGGGCAAAAATTACAAATGCAAGGCAATTTGAAATTATTGTTTCCTTCATGGAGGAGAACCCGGACTTGGCCAAGAACATTGCCAGAACGGCTGAAGGCAGAATAACAGCTGAGAAGTTGTGGGATAAAATTGCGCTTGACTGCAATGCAGAAGGACCTCTTACAAGAGACGTTACCTCTTGGAAAAAAGTAAAAAAAACTACTAATTATCAAGAAAATAAATTAATTTTTATTGAAATAGGTAAGGAGTGACTACAAATTTTTTTTAAAAAGAAGCTAAGAACCAACAAGAAACATCTGCAAGGAACAGGAGGCGGTGGTTATAAGCAATTTATCATTTCTTTAAATAAAACACAACTTTTCTCAATTGAAATGCTACCGTAACTGTCAATGTTTATTTTTTTGTAACTTCAATGTTGGTAGTATCACTGAATTTATAGTGCATATGGCAATTCTGTTCGTACTTGACAATCGTCTTCAAGACGATCGTTTCGTCTCGTTTATCGTTTCGTCTTCGGGAGTATAGACTTTGCTCTAACAGATAGTCAGTCTAGCGAAATTCGTAGCGAAGGGACGTATTTCCTCTGTGCTCTAAGTACAATTCGTGATTGTAAAAATCTTTTTACTGATCCTAAAGATATTATTATGTCTACTGCTTGTGAAATTTATTACCATTAAAATTGGTAGACAACATAAGAAAATTGGGACAGAAACGTGAGACGTGGAAATGTGATTTATACAAGTCGAAAGTTACCAATAAAACTAACGCTGAAATTGACGGAATTGCCGAAACGTTGTTTAAAAAAATGAAGTGCGAGCTGGATAACCTTCAAAAAGCCTCTACAAAAGAAATTAATGAACTTAAACAATCAATTCAATTCATGTGGGATAAGTTTGATGAGTGCTAAAATAAAATCAGCAGCGTACTTAAAGAACTTCAGGAGGTCAAAGCTGAAAATGTGTTATTAAAGAGTGAAATATCGAAACTTAAAGCTGAAAATAACTCCTACACGATCATACACCGTAAAAATAACCCTGTTATTCTAGGAATAAAAGAAACCACAAATGAAAATCTCAACTCTGTTGTTGCTGCTCGTCGTTGACCTCAGCTTTAACCCTTAGCTGGACCTGGGAATGTGGAGACCGGACACCCCAGGCCTAAAAGAAACCGTTTTTTCATTATTTAAATTTTGAAAATAATATGTGTGGGACCACGTAGTGTGCCTTGAAGGTTGTAAGTTTTACTTGTGTTAGATGGTGTTATGTGCAGAGCTTTTATGCGGTTGCGGGAGTCGATTAAAAACTGCTGGGGTGCCCACACACCCCACAGTGCCAGGTCAGGCAATTCAAAAAGTTCAAGAGTTTTTATTTTTATTGGAAATGTTCACGTTACAAAGTAAGTAGAAAAATGTATTTACGTAGAAATTTTTTTTTATATTTTTTTATGCATGTATTGAGTATATGTACATATATATAATGTAAAAATGAGACTGAGACGCGCGCCAAGTTTATTGCTTTCTTTTTACTTAGTTCAAGTCGCTTCAGCTATGTTTTACCTGATATTGAGTATGGTCCTTCTACAGAAGCTCAGAATTGCTCAACTATAGAAGAATTTTGGGACCTTTTATTCAACAACGAGATGGTAGATTTAATTGTCGAAAACACCAATCAAATAATAAGAAAGGTTATTTCTGAAGTTGAAGATGGTCTTGCAATTCTTGTTTTGTTTTGCAATTCTTCCACCTAGGACGGAGGTAGCCTCAAACCAGTTTACCATCTGCCAAAGAAATGCATCAAGCTGAATTCTTTTGGGTCAAAAGAGAACAAAGTTGTCATTGGATTTTTACGAAAATGATGATACCATTGGACAGACCATGCCCGGAAGCAAGGACAAAAAAAAGTGTTAAAATCCAGGGAACTAAAGTGGTGAAGCAGAAACGCTTACTGTTGTGTAAACTCAATGAACTGTACGAGATTTTTAAGCCGAAATATCCAACAATCAAGATCTCTTTTTCAAAATTTGCTGAATTGTGACCGCCAAACTGCATTCTCGCAGGATCCTCAGGAACACACACCGTTTGTGTTTGTAAATATCACGAAAACACAAGATTGATGATTGATGGTATCAATTTATTGAAACTCACAAGTGACTCTTCGCCCGCCTTGAAAACTTACAAAGACTGTATCAAAATGCTTGTTTACGAAAACCCAACGAAAAATTGTTTCAAACAGGATTGCGAAATGTGCTCAAAATTGGAGATTTTATCTTTCAACTTGTGTCAAATTTAGGCGATTTAATTTTACACGATTATGTTGCCAAGTGCCAATCCAATTATGTAGATGCGAGAAAGAAAGAGTTACAACAAAGAAGTTCTGGTGATTGGAGATTTTTCTGAAAATTACACGTTTGTGATTCAAGATGCTTGTGGCGGTCATGTGCCTACACACACATATTTCGATATTTCGGAAATCGATTCGAACGTGCCCATGCGGACACCGGAAGAGCTGGACAATACCTCTTCTTGCTTTGATCGTCGTAGGAGACAGACGTGGTGGCTCTTCGCTTCTTAAGGGTATCATATAATTATAATGAATAAATGTTTAGTTCTTGGTAATTCAGTGAGTTCTTTTATACATAAACCAACTTCCCCTAAAATAAGTAGTGGCCCGTTTTAAAAGGCACCCCTTGCATACTCTGCAAGTGGTCGACGACATGAGGCCAAGACCTACAATGGTGACCCCGTACACGTGAGAGCATAAATGTTAAAAACAAACCAAACTAATTTAATACAAAATTAGTTGTAAAAAATAAAAACTTAAAGAAAAAATAAAAATTTCACACAAGTGTTCGAAATTGAGGGAAGTGCTAAAAAGTTTTCGAATGTAAAGCTCATTTTTTTCGCTTTTACTCAGTGCTCTGAATATTGTAAAAAATTATGTGTTCAATAACAACAAAAAACTTTCATTGTACAAAAATTTCAAAAATTCAAAATAAAACGAAATAAAACAGAAAAAGTAATAAAAAGTGCTAAAAAACGACAAAACAATGCAAAAAGAAAACCAGAGGCAGCACGAAAGCTGCGCATAACAAAAAAGCTTCAACAGTTAGATTGCGTCATTCAGAACAGTGACACAAAAACCGCATGAAAAAAAACCGACTGCATCAGACACAACAGTAAAAGTGATTTGGAAGTGATTTTTTGTGGCCAACATAATAATACACGAAATGTAATAATAAAGTAAATTCAGTGTTTGTGCTTATATGTAGGTACGCAAAAGTGCTAAGCACCACCATTTTCCTAAATTGAAAAGTGAATACAAAATGTCAACAATATGAAGCACATACATTTTTTCCTCCAAAAAAAATTCTATGGACTTCGGGGTTTTTAAATATCCATCGAACACACCTGAAAATTAACTAACACCAATACAAAATCGAAATTTGTGGATAACACAATGAATAGCTCCGCTATCGACACCTCTATCATCCAGCAGAATCAATCCAGGATTTTCAAGAGGAACAAAACAAAAACAGAAGTGATAAAAATTAATAAACAACAGAAATTAAACAAACACGTATATTTTTTTTAATTATATTAAATAAATAAATTAGGCTTAAACTAGTGTAGAATTTAACTAAAATACGCTTATTTTTAGGGAATAAATTACGCACAATAAAAGGATTAAATAACCTACAAAAAGAAGGCCGACACATCAGGATTGACAACGAAATGTAAACATTAAAAAAAAGAAGCTAAAATTAAATGTACTAGTTAAAGCAGAGTGAGTACAAAAACAATCATTACAATAACTAAAAAATATAAAGTGTTTAAGAATATACAAAAAGGGGGCATTTAAGGTTATCCCGATAAATAAGATTTTAAATTACAACTCCTTTCTCTAATCCCTCATAGTCGAAATCATATGTGCCTACAGTAATCACTCAAGTGATCATTACAATTTATAGTTTTTTCGGTTTGATACCTTTTCGACAAAATTTATTTCTATTGTATACCTAATTAATTCTTAAAAATAGGCATGACAAAACAAAGAGGATTAAAAATAGTACATTTATCCAGTTATAATACCACAAGTAGTCCGGTTATTTAGCACATTTTTCACAATCGACATGCAAATTCATTATTTAAGGTCAAAACGAAGAATATGATCATCTGATCACGCCTTATTACTCCTAATTATTTTATTAAAATTTATTAAAAAAAATAAATAAACAAAAACAAACACATATTTCAATATTGAAGATAAGTATTCAAATTGTAATCGTCAAAAAAGTTCGATTTTTTTTTTACTCAATATGGGTTTTTTTAATATGGTCGGATCAGAAATTTTACGTAAAACTGTTTGAAAAATGTTCAAAACAAAAACTTTTTATACTTATAGTAGGTATATATAGTACTTTTGTATACATTTTCTGTTGTATTAAAATAAAATATTTGCCAAAAACAAAATTATTTGTTTTCATTTGCTTGCATTTAACATAACATTCAAAAGTTAATAACTTTTGAAAAAGAGTTGATAATTACAAACTACCAAAACAGTCGTGTTCCAAAAGCTCAGATCTCAATGAATATCGAATTTTTTTCCATATGAGAAAAAATAGTGTGTCATTTGTTCTACAGTGTAATTATATAAAATTTTTCATTTCAAGTGCTATTGAATTAAATAAAATTTTCATAGGAAATATTTCAAAAGTTCAAAAATAAAATATATTATACTATTATTCCTCATTTAAAGGGGGTCAAAAATTTTCAAAAATTGCGTTACGTAATACTTGAACGCCCCCTTAGTGGTTTTAAAAAGTTTTACAAACAATACTTTTTCAAGTAAGAAAACACATTTTTAAATCAATCAAAATATCTGTTAATGAAGATACTGGAAATGCTACCGCGGGTTACGGGAGTTCTAGTGATATTGCGAATCAAAATAAAATAAAAATATCAAACGTTTTCGAAAATTTGCGCATTCCAGACGCAATAAAAGATTTGCCACCTTTTGATGGTAATATTCGGTTACTTTATGAATTCATCAATAATGTTGAAGAAATTTTAGGTTTAATAGTATAAATTGATGGCACGGTTTATGCCAAAATAATTTTACGTGCTATTAGAAACAAAATCATTGGTCAAGCCAATGAAATTTTAAATATGTGGGTGATTGTCATGAAATGGGGGTAGTGGCTGGCTGGCCGTTGTTCTCTAGCTACAACGCCTCAAACAAATTTTTTCTGGGGTGAAAATCTCCATCCAGTAATAAAACATTCTCTCCTTCATCGCCTCCCGCGGCAAGCACTCTTGAACAAAATGGCGGCCCTTCGACCACCGAAAATGTCGCCTCCGTAACCTGTCCATTTTCCGCTTTTACGTCACGGCACTACGTTTACGGAAAAACAGTGCATTATTGCCGCACGCCTAGGGTCTCAAACGATAGCAGCAGTGTTCCGAAACTGATCACCGGTATGTATTACGCGGGCGGATACCTGCTTAGTTAGATGTCAGTGTTTACATTCTGACTGTTGTTTGTTGCAAATTTCAATAAAAACTATAAGAATAGCGCACACGCAACGACAAATTGGTTGTCAAGTGGCACTAAGTAGTGAAAACGAATCGTCACAAGTTTCTTTATGAATGTTTATCCTCGCCGGACGTTTAGACTGTGAACAATTTATAAACAAGAGAGCAACCCTCAAGAAAATTATCGAAGAAAAAAAAACTGTCGCCTCCGTAATGTGTGTTTTCGTTGTGATATGTGTTGCAAATCTCTTTTAACTCGGTTCGGTATATTTGTTTGCATTTGTAGAGCAAGCAAATTTTCGGAAAAATTGTTTGCTCTCATTGATCATGAAAGCGACGGATTTTTCGATGAAATGTCGCTACCGTAATTGTCGCCTCCGAAGCCATATAATTTCGGCTTTTCGATATAAACTTCTCACTGTCTATACCTCGTGTGTATTTATGTGGAAATATACAGAAAGTACTTCAAAATAATGTTGAAAACACATGAAAAAATTTTTTTTCAGCACTTTTTTTTTGTTCACAAATTTTTGTTCAAATCTCAAAAACTCCCATTTCATGACAATCACCCATGTACGGTACCCCTTTTAATTGGGAGCAAATAAAACTTAATCTAACATTGCATTATTCAGATAAAAGAAACGAGACTTCTTTAATTAAAGACTTACACAATATAAGACAAACTAATGATACTGTTCAGGCGTTCATTCACCCCGGTAAATAATTGACATACATTCGCGGTATGAAGCAATTAACAAAATCAGCAGAATTGCACAACGCGAATGTTCAGTCAACAATTGCATCAAGTGTGAATGAACGACCTGAATAACAAGTAAAACCAAGCAACGACCGATGACCCACCCGGAACAACCATCGACGAGGAGGAGGTGTCGAGTATCACAACAGAGTGACCAGGGGACACTTAATATCGAGAAGTTGCGCGAAGAATATACCTACCCGTCCGATTATTTTCTTAATTTTACGCAATTCTTAAATTGTTTATACCGTGTTTTGTTCTTGTTATCTTCTAATGTTATTAAATTAATTAAAGTGTCGTATTTGAAAATTGTGTATTGCTTTTTAATCTTGGTACTTGCGCCCTTTACGTGAACAGATACGGTAGAAAGTTATTATTCGAAAATAATTGAGTTATTTTCAACGTTAATGAACCATGTAAATTTACATGAAAGTGATTCTAAAGTGATAACGGCGAAACAGAGGCTTTTCTCTGAAATGTGCTTAAATAATTTTTAACTGGATTAAAAGAACCCCTTGGTGCTACTATAAGGGCCATGAAACCAAATTCCCTCACGGAAGCTTTTAATTATTGCATTAAAAAGCAAAATACTTATTACCTAAGAAATTTCGGTCAAAATAAAGCGAATCATATTACTGCAAAACCCCAATTTCAAACCCATGTCTACTCATATCAACCGTCTTATCGAATGAATCCTCAAATTCGACTAAATTTTAATTACACAGGCACACAAAAAAAAATTTCATGAACCAGAGGGTAGACCCCATTATTCTTAGGTTTTTGGGGTCGCTGAAACCGAATATGACAATAAAAACTAATTTTAATTACCCGTTTTCCCGCTAGCATCCCCTTAAGGGGGTGAAAATTTCAATTTTTGTATAAAATCAAGATGGATGTGTATTTCTATGTTTTTTGGGATGCTGGAACCGAAAATAATAACTAACGTATGTGGTAACTTTGAATCGCAAAAACTTCGTAGGATTTTTTCACAATATGAGGATAAATATAAGTCTGTTTTCTCATTGCAGGTTGCAAGTTATAAAGGTGATACGTGGGTACCAAGACGTATCTGTGGGAAATGTAGCAATATATTAAATCGTCAATCATCTAATTCAAGTACCAAGAATTCTATGAAGTTTCCTGCTGTGTGGAAAAAGCCCGAAACTCAAGCAGATTGCCATATTTGCATGGTTGAATTCAGAGGTATGTTCACTCCAAACCGCCGTATATAAAACTACTTCATCCTTTACTCCACCAATTTATAATAATATCGATGTCATTTCAGCTAGTCATATTGAAATGAATTCCACGAGTAATGTAATCGAAGATGAAAATGAAATGGATGTTAATGATTGTTTTAAAGATGATAGGCCAATAAAACCATGGGATCAAAAAAAAAATTAAATGATATGGTGAGGGACTTGGGATTAGCAAAAGATGCTGCAGAATATCTTGCGTCGAATCTCAAAAATGATGGACTTTTGGCTAAAGGTACACGTGTTACATTTTTCCGGAATCGGGAAAAAGATTTTCTTCCTTTCGATTTTCTTTCAGAAAAAAAGACCCTCTTATCTATTGCACGGATATCCAAGGTCTTATAAATGTTTTAAAACCAAAGACTTACAATAGTAACGAATGGAGGCTTTTTATCGACTCATCCACCCGCAGTCTGAAAATAGTTCTTCTACATAATACTAATGAGTTAGCTTCGATACCAATAGGCTATTCCGTGGAGATGAATGAAGAGTACCAGTCATTAAAGCTGGTACTTGAAAAAATAAAATATACAGAACATAACTGGCAAATTTGCGGAGATCTAAAAATTCTCACGATTCTTCTTGGCCAGCAAAGTGGTTTTACAAGGCATCCTTGCTTTTTATGCCTTTGGAATAGTCGAGATCGTGAAAAGCATTACACAAACTTCAAATGGACTGCTAGAGCCTCTTTAGTTCCTAGCTCAGAAAATATCCTGAACGATCCTCTAGTACCACCTACGAAAGTTCTTCTTCCTCCACTCCACATAAAGCTCGGCTTTATGAAGCAATTTGTTAAAACTTTAGACAAAGAAGGAAGCACTTTTATCTACATCCGTCAGAAGTTTCAAACCAAATCTGACGCTAAACTTAAAGAAGGAATATTCGATGGGCCGCAAATTCGAAAGCTTTTGCTTGATGCTGAATTCATTCAGTCGATGAGTGCTAAAGAAAAAAATGCGTGGCTTAGTTTTAAGAGTGTAGTAGAAAATTTTTTAGGCAATGAAAAAAGTCCAAATTACAAGAAAGAAATAAAGAAACTGCTAATAAACTATAAGAGACTAGGTTGTTTGATGAATTTGAAATTACACTTCTTCGAATCTCATCTAGACTATTTTCCTGACAATTTAGGAGACTACAGTGAGGAGCAAGGTGAAAGGTTCCATCAGGATCTTAAGACAATGGAACAGCGCTATCAGGGTAAATGGTATGTCAATATGTTAGCAGACTACTGTTGGAATTTTAAAAGAGAATTGCCAGAACAGAAAAGAGCCAATAAAACGAAACCACTTAGAAGATCTTTTGAAAGCAAGAGAGTTCGTTATCATAGAAACAGGTAGACGCCGAATAGTGAGAGGCGAGGGGACTCACTTTAATCCAGCACCCCGGATAGTGGGAGGCGAGGGGGCTCACTTTAATCCAGCATCCCAAAGGGAACAGAAATCGACTACGTCCACGCCGTTGTTCCTGGGTTACGCTAAGAGTAGAATTAAATCATGAATATACATATGTATATCAGATACTTCTGATCGATAAAGCATTTGAATTTCTAATATAAGAGCTAAGAGTAACCTCAAATTAGTTTGATAAACATGTCACTTACTGATAATTATATGATAATTATTAAAACTACACACGATATTCCAATATAAGCTAAGTCGTATAGATACCACGAAATTCATAAATCCGAAGTTAAATCTCAAATTCAAGATTTGTTAAACCAAGGAATTATTAGACCTAGTTATTCTCCATGGAGTAGTCCGATCTGACTAAAATGTTTGCGCCACCACTTTTCGTGTTCAAGGCTTACGCACGTAATTATCTTTACAGTTATATTAATAAAAATTAATAAGTTTTAATGTAAAAGGAAGTGTTTTAATTTTTCTAATAAATCCCTTCCGTGTGAACGTCGATACTTTGAATGGCGCAGTCGGTAGGATGCGTAAATTAGTGGAAAGTTAATACAATTTTTTTTTTTTTTTTTTTTTTTTTTTGAAAAAGTGAACGTAAATCACTATTACATATATAGAAATTTTTTTTTCTACGAAGTGAACGATTATCAAAACGAAATCGTGAAAGTAAGCGTGAATGTAAATTACAGAACAAAAAAATAATTTCAAGTGAAAAAATTTTTTCCCCACAATTATATTTTTTTTTAAATACACACATACGCATATAAAAGTGATACAGTATAAGAACATACATTTTTACTTAGAACCGACGTTCACAAATAACAAGTACCTACACTTCAACCCTTCTTGAGGAAATTTACGAAGGAAATTTTCGAGGAAAGTAGAACCCTGGAAATTGTGGCCTGAAGATCAACAAAACAAATTAAAGCAATTTGCAGCCAACTACATTTGAACGGTGTTTCCAGCTTTAGAGAAACTACAAACAATTTCTTTCTTCTTATGTAAGTAAGTCATTTAAATTTTAACTAAATATTCTTTTAAATTTGATGAAATTAAAAAAAAATATATAATATAATAAATTTAATTAAACAAAGATACATATATGTATATAAAAAAATAATACGATTGTGATTAAATAAGCTAATAAATTCCAATTAATTAAAGTGTCATAGATCTACAGTTATAAAAAGAAATTTTTTTTTGTATTATAAGTTAGAAAAAAAAAATATTTTATTTGATCAATTATATAGACGGAAGGAAGTGCAAACAAAAAAAATTTTTTATGTAAAATTCTGAAAATCAAAATTTCCTTTTCGTGAACTAATTCTGCATGCCAAACGAAGATATCGATTATTTAACAGGCGCGCTTTCATTCCTTTATTTAAACACCAGCAACAATATGACTGAACAAAAAGTACTTTCAATTACTTTCCGAAATTCGGAATTTGTTCGTGAGTAATTTTTGTATTATGCTCGGAAGTTGCCCGTGAAATAAAATACAGGGACACTATTACTTTCGGAATTTGTTCGTAAGTAAATAGAACCTGTACTAATTTTCAATATTCTCGGAAGTTGCCCGTGAATACATACTAACATTAACATATTCTCGGAAGTTGCCCGTGAATAAAAATTACTAATCCTTCCCAAACTTATAATCGTCGTTAAAGAGTTCTACTATAGTGCAAGCACAGGTGAGTGCCCACATTAATTACTTTCATTTCTATTATTCCCTATTGTGGTAATATGGTGACTTTAGATTTCAACGTAGATGTGGTGGGGTTTTCTTTGTTTAGTGATCAACTTAGAAGAGCTCGATTTTCTTTCCACTCATTTATGTGATATGGATTATATTTTCTTTTCTAACATATAGTTTTTTTCATTATTGAATTTAGCTTACAACGTAGTTGAGGTTTCTATATAAATATTGTGAAATTCTGAGTGAATTGATTACAACAATCAATTAAAATATCTTAAAGTTTTGCCTTCTAATTGTCATAATATAATTGAATTAAAGTAAACATAATTATGTTGACGTGCATTATATAATTCGTGTAATAACTATCGGTAAACATTACCCATTGAATTAAAGTACATTTCTATTGTTTCTATTGTATACTCTTTGACTTGCATATTTTATTTGTTCTTTTCCATATGAATTGTTTCTAATTTCTTGAATTGTCTTTGAATAAATGAATTTGTTACCTAGTGAAGCATATGTTTTTCATTTGAGATTGTGCATTTTGATTGGAAGCTGAGCTTCGGAAATTATATTACATTAAAAAACAGATCCACTTGCTCAGACTGCGCCGAAAATTCTTGTCGTATATGCCGCTTCCAACATGTCAGTCAACTCCAAAGTGTCCGCGGCATAAGCCCGGCCAGTGACCAAACCACAAGAAAAATCTCAAATAATTCACCTCTACATAATGGTGAATTTGTATTCCTATGATGAGATAAAGCAAAGTCTGGGCGACAACGTAGCTAACATGCCAGAAAATCTATGCAGTAAGGCAGAGTGTATTTTAACTGTTGCACACACAGCCCCGAGTTTCTTCGTCTCTTGTATCCCGTCCGCCCCATTTTCCATCGTTATACGAAAGCTCTGACGATTTTTCATGTGTGAGAGAGTTACGCGAATGAAATTGATTCACTCTCATGTAAATTTTTTTAAGCAAACGTCCCTAAAGAAGTTTTACTTCAATAAAGTTTAAAATTATGTTATTACATTACTTTTATCAATAAATAAACAAGCGATGACCACACCAAAAATTTTGAGATCCTTAAAAAAGGATACAGTTGCTAGCGAGGCCGTATCTGTACCTGACAAAAATTTTCAACTTTGACGAAAATTTTCCTTCGGTAGAAATTGATAAAATCCTAGAATTCAATAATTTCGAATCCAATGAGCAATATTCTGAAAACAACGTCTCAAATGAACAGTTTTTCCAAAAAATTAAAACTGAACATTTGAATGAAGAAGAGAAGGCACAACTAACCAACCTCATATATGAATACAATGAAATATTTTCCCAACAAAAACCTCTCTCGTTTACAAATCAGATAAAACATAAGATTATAGCAAGTCAAATCAAAATCACCAGACGAAAGTCCGGTCTGCTAACACTGTAAAATTAAGACATGGTCTTCCCGTGGCTGCGAGCGTTTAAAGTGTATAGTAGATGATGCATTTGTAGAAGTCATGTAAATAACATTAAATAATGCGTAGTTAGTAGATTTTATGTCCCAAGGGTAGTATGGATAGGAAGTAAATAATTGTTGACCCTTTTAGACGTCATAAATATCCCAAAGTAGTGCAAAGGTAGATTTTCCCCTCAAGTGCATGGAACCCAGAGCTCAGGGTTTACAGAGAGGTAGCTAAAAAAGTAGAATGCGCAATTAAAGTAATGCGCAATTAGTTACTAGACAAAAGACTGGCATTATTGTATTATCTCAAGGGCAAATGCATGTCTGGAACAATAAATAAGGGTAGTGCACGTTTTAAAAAAGCAGCAGCAGTAGAAATACACTCATTCGCAAGTCGGGCGCGTGTTACATTCCCACGACCCTACATACCAAACACTATACGACACATGACCCCAGCCAAAAGTGCCTTCCGGCACAAGCCACCATCGATGACCTCGATACCTATGGAGTATCCGGCCACCCAGACACTAAGCTTGCAATATTGCAACATATAATTAATATTAAATAAATTACAGGTGTAAGCTTTTCTTTCACCTTTCATAAATTCATTTAAAGACCAGAGCTTCACTCTCGGTTCAGTCTTCACTTGAACTTGACGTAGAATTTCAATTGTTCATTTTTATTCTTTAAAAATATTAAATCATATAATTGTTTCCTTGATAGATAATATTGGATAGAGATCATTTTATCTAATTGTAAAATAAATCATTAGTTTGTGTTAAATAAAGACTTTCAAATTTAATTTTTTTTAACGGTTGCGTGGCGCGAACTTATATTTCGCGGCTGTTATGATCCCATAATAGTATATATCATAAACAGCACAATTGGCATAAATTTCCAATTCCTCAAGTGCATTGCACTTATCAAAATTCTTTTAACGAACTTGCAAAAGTATTAGAGTCATCATAAATTCTTCAAATTTACGATGACTATGTTATTTATCCTAAACGTATTAAATTACACTTTGTCCACTTGTGCATTATCGCCGGAAACCCAAGCCACGCTTGGACTTATGATATAAATTTTTGCTGATAATGCAAAGCGTCCCGAGGGTTCGCTTTGAGCCTAATAACCAACTGAAGGCGAGTTTTGAACCAACCGCAATACAGAGCGGACGCGCCGGCCAGTATCGGGTCTTTACACTAATTAGTAGTACATGTACAAGTTAATTTGATAAAATAAAGTTAATTTGATAAAATAAAGTTAATTTGATAAAATAAAGTTAATTTGATAAAATAAAGTGAAATTCTGTTAAAGTACAGTGTTTAATCATTTTTAAATATCAGTAATTGCGTAAATAGTTCAAGCTCCCCCGTCTACACTCCTCACCAGACGGAAGGCACGGTGTAGGGACGGGTTATAACACGGCCACGGGTTGACGAACATTTTCTAAAAGTAATTAAAAAAAAAAAAAAAAAGCAATAATAAGATCAATACCACAGATAACATTCCAATAAAAACCAAAATATACAGGTAGCCATACATCCATAAATTAGAAATTCAAAAGCAAATTGAAGAAAAGCTTCAAAATGGAATTATCCGTCCCAGCTCAAGTCCTTACAATAGCCCTGTTTGGGTCGTCCCAAAAAAACTCGACGCGTCGGGAGAACTCAAATACAGGCTAGTATAGTCCAGTAAATAGGTTCTTTTTCTTTGCGAAAAATACCGCACGCGATTTTCTTTACCAAATGATTTTATATATTTTTATGAGATTTAATTCAAAATGGCGTCATCCCCACCCTTATTCTAAACTTGCAGTGAAGGGAAACGCGTTTAATTCAATATCTCGGAAACTATGCATTTTACCACAAAAATGTATATAATCTTTTTTGTAGATAAATAAGTGATTTAACTTTTTTCTTCAGGAATTTTTGTTGTAAAGTCATTATGTTCGGAGTTACTTTATAAATATATTACTTTCTTTGCACTACATTTCATTAACAGTTAACACGCCATGAAAAATCCTGAGGCTAATATTGCACGAGTTATAGTGCATTAAGTGTCGAAAAACGTGAATTCAAAAGTAGTTTTTTGCCAATATCTTTTTAATTGCACGTTTTATTGCAAAACTGATTATAACGTTTTTTGTGCGTAATTTCATTTCCCACATTTTTCGTTTCGAGAGGTCTGTGGAAAAGAGTTTGTGCACGAAAGAAATTTCTCAATTATTTGTGTGTACATTTTTGTGCATTGATATATGAAAAGTTTGGCGCTGAATAGCGGCTAAAGTATAAATGCTACAAAAAAATGTTTAAAGCAAAATTTTTACAGAATTTTATAACAAGCATATTTGTTGATATAAATTTTCGTTGAAAATTTTGATTTCGATTTTCGGACTGATTACAATAACTTCCCTATACTGGGAAGTTAAAAGTGAGTTAAAACTTTGAGAAATTGATCGGACATCTAAAGATATCGGATCATTTCTTGTTCGTGGTGGTGACTAAAGGCACGCAGTCTAGAATCGGGAAACAATGGTGAGCAGCAACATCGTAGGGACATTACTCGACGCCGAACGAGAGCTGCTAGAATGGCTTCCGTTCTGGGAGCTGTTTCGCACCACTCCCCATCTCACATTTTGTTACCCCTTAACAAGTGTCAAGTGTCTTTGGTGTCGGTAGTCCGCGTTTTATTAATTTTTTATGTTTTTTATTGTAATTTTTAATAAGTAAAAACTTCATTTAGTGTTTTAACTTGCTTCTAATTTCTGGAGATATTGACACTCGAGCTTTTGAATTTTCTTTTTCTTGTTTTTGTGTTTGGTGTTTTCTTTTGTTCTTTTTTGCTGTTGTGCTAAGGTGAAATTTTTAAATTTTGTTAATTTTATTTTCAATACCATAACCTCATTTTTTAATATTTTTCCTTTTACTATTTTTTTACCTGAGGTTGCCCCTGCCCCAGTCCCTTTTTGTTTTTTCAAGCTTCTCTGTTTGATGTTTTGTGATCTTATATGTTATCTAATATTTTATTTTTGTATGTCTCAGCTGAGCCACGACTGCAGTGGTAAATGTTTCTCAGCCCTGTTGAGAAGTGCACCTTTTAAGCTAGAAGGGTAACTCTACTATATTATTATTATTTTAAACTATAATTCAAACATCAAAAGTTTCCCCTCAATTCCACAGCCCAGGACAGAGCAGATTGAACCCTTCGATAATTCGCAAAATAACTGCCAATTGCAGGCAAAACGTCGCTTTCGCAATTAAAAGTCTTGACCTTTTAGCCTAAAAAAATTAAAACATTTTAAATAAAAAACAATTCTTCCCATTTATTTTTTCCGCAAAAATCTATGTACTCCAACAAATTCACACCAAAACGCTTACTAGAAACGAGCTACGCGAATTTCTACCAGCTTCTCACACTTTGTTATCTCTTCACTGTACTTGACATAACAAAAATTTCCCCTCAATCGCCGCGACTATAAAAGCAGTGCACATCTCGCCTTCCTCGATCATTTGTGAAGTGATTATCGCGGGTGCAAGGTGAACAGTGTTGGGGAGTGAAGGGTTCTGGAGAAGAATTGAACATTTTGAGTGCGGGTGTATTGTCTCAGTACTTTATATTCGGATTTAGTTTGAGTTAATTAAAGGTGGTTAAGGTTAGTGGTTTTTTTTTTGAATAAACTATTATTTCGTAGAACGATTTAATATGAAAAGAAAAAAAAAAGATTTAGCCAGTATTCGCATAGACCCATAATATAAACTAATCAAATCTTAAAGTTAACACTTAGTAAGTGGCTTTTTCCATTTTAATAAGATACCTTCAGGTAGTCTTAACAAGGCATCCAGCCGGCTTAACCGGTTAAAAATAGGGTACCTAAGTACCGCTTAGGTTTGCAGTCTCTTCATCTAGCGGGAGGTGCCCTTCTTGTTCATCTGGTACTTTGGTAATGCCGGCTCTTCGTACATCCTCCAGACTACCCTTAACCTATAATATGCTTTTCCTATCGTTTCTATTGGCCTTCTCCGCCTTTCTTATCTTCCATATCCTGGCAGTGTCCAGCCAAGGCCAATCCAGGCGCGGACCTCCAGCGTTCGGTCAAAGTAGTGGGGCTCTCAAAAAAACGATGAAAACAATACCAAAGCCCTGTCGAATCCGTCCATTTTCTTAATCGGTTTTATTGATTAATAAAAGCCGAAAATCATCAAGCTGGCCCTAAAACTCTTATATATTAAAAGCTTTTTATACTTAGACCTCATTGGGCGTGTTACTTAAACTGAGCTAGACAAGTTAACAAAGACATAAATATTTTACGCTGATCTGAGCCCTGTAAAGGTCAACGAGGTACCACAAAGAGAATCGCATGCGACTACATTCCAGGCTACCAGTTCTAATTCAAAAGCTAAGGTCCATCCAGCCATGAAGTTGAAGGATGTTACAAAACACCCCAAGCCATCGGTGTCCCAGCCAGCGGTTATAAATGGAGCTCAGGAACTCATGTTGAATATCTTAAGGCCAACCACTACCATCAAAGAATTTAGTAAGCGGATCGACAACACTCATCAACGGTTTGCCACGATAGATGGGATCGACATTTTCTTAACCCATGAGTTCCTCACACGAATTAATTTGGAAGCTATCCAGAAATAAAAATATGGGGAAAAACACTCAACCTCCCACAAAAGTACCAAGTGAGGCTTAAGGTGAAGAAGGATGGTAGGCTGATCTTTTTCCACTACAATAAGAAAGGTGTTCTGAAGCAACGGTTGAGAAGAGAGAGGGGCCGCAGCTTTAGAAAGGCATCGAAACATACAAAATCAACTCCATAGCCCCAGCAAAACTTTCACAACTTCAAGAACAACAATAGACAAGATAAACAAAATTAAACCCACAAAAAAAACATGTCAAAATGGAACGCATAATACTCAGATCCCTACTAACATAACCCCCCTCTCTTGACAATAGTAGGTTAGTTGCTGTCAATAGTTATAGTAATGTTACTACTAGCATTTTTAATTTAAGTGTATGTACACTTAGTTTAAGTGTGCCTTGTTTGGTGAATAAATAAATATAAAAACATAATTTATATATTCAAAAATAAGTATACTAATTGGCACTAACAAAAATTTCCCCTTAATCGCCGCGACTATAAAAGCAGTGCACATCTCGCCTTCCTCGATCATTTGTGAAGTGATTGTCGGACCTGCAAGATGAACAGTGTTGGGGAGCGAAGTGTTCTGGAAGAGAATTGAATATTTTGAGTGCGGGTATAGTGTCTCAGTTCTTTTTAATCGGATTTAGTTTGAGTTTTTTTTTGATTTGAAGCTAATTAAGGTCAGTGGTTATTTATTTTTTTGAATAAACTATTATTTCGAAGAACGATTTAATATGAAAAGAAAAAAAAGAAAAGATTTAGCCAGTATTCGCATAGACCCATAATATGAAGTAATCAAACTTTAAAGTTACCACTTAGTAAGTGGCTTTATCCATTTTAACATGATACCTTCAGGTAGCCTAATAAGGTATCCAGCCGGCTTAAGTGGTTTAAAATAGGGTACCTAACTGTTAGAGAATGAATGAAAAGGGACCAAAGTCCAACATCTCTATGTGATGGACGCAGGAACAACAATTAGAATTTGTTTTGGACCGGTGATTGAATAAAGACATTGTCTGAAAGTACTCGGAGTTTCATTAAAAGTATAATACACTAACCCTCCGATAGGCAAGATGGCTTAGCCAGGCCATTTCGATTTTTAACAGTGAATTTCTTTTTTTCCCTTGATTTTTTGGCAAGCGGTTTCAATATACTATACAACTTGGCAAGCTGCATCGAATGGTGCTATTGCCGGTGAATTTGCGTTTTGTTTGTAGATAAAAAGAACAAGTTAAGACCAAAACTTCAAGGATTGTACCACATGGCCTAGGCAGGCCACATCGCATTTTATATTTTACTTTTCCTGGAATGCTTTTTGTCTCGGCACACACGTTCGAACATGTCTTCTGTATACAACATACAGCACATATACATACGCAGCTTCTCAGTTTGAGTTATCCATTCTTTATGAACGGACGTAAAGAAATATTTGTGCATTTTTTATCATTTGTTCGTTTTTCTTGATTTTTTTGCGTTGGGTACCGATTAGTGTTGTTTTGTATAGAAAAATGGAATCATTAGACGGAGTGTATGTTACTGGACGTCGTAATCGGCTGACAGGTGAACAAGTTCACGAACACGAGGCAGCTTTAGCCGAATATTTAGCGGCGGATAGTGAGGAAGAGGAACCGTACGATGGGGACGATGACCATGATGTTGACTATGTTCCTGATGAGGGAGAGGCATCTGATGTTGAATTCGAATTGCAAGTTGAAGAAAATATTGATTTACATGATCCTGAAGCAGTTACTGAGCCAGTTGTTGAGCCAGCGGCTAATGTGCCATTTGCTAGTGGCAGTGGTGTGCGTCGTCGTTTGCTTGGCGAGTCTGAAGACCATTACAAATGTGAAGACCCGAATATTTTATGGAATAAGGAGCAGCCAATGCCAAGAGCACGTCATTGGAATCGGTTCACCAGTACGAGACCCATCGGACCTGCTAGTAAATTGATGCCAAATCCAGCTGACATTTTCCGGGAGATAATCACCCCGGAAATGGTTGATATAATAGTGCGGGAGACGAACCGCAAAGCAACGGAGGTAACGGCGGAATGGAATGCCACTCACCCTCAGAATAAACCAAAAGAATGGCATCCAACTAACGAGATTGAAATATATGCCTGGATTGGTTTGCTTTTATTCTCTGGCACTTTCCATTGCAATAAGCAGGCAGCGAAGGGTTTGTGGGCACCTCGCCACTTTGATATTTACAAAGCTACAATGTCATTGAAACGGTTCAATATTCTCCAACGGTTTGTTCGTTTTGATCGAGGTAATACTCGCGCTGTCCGCCTGTTGTCGAGCAAATCTGCACCAATCGATGACTTATGGATTATGATGAATCATAACCTACAAGAATCGTACACTCCCGGTGCCGCAATAACAGTCGACGAACAGCTGTACCCATTCCGTGGACGGACTAAATTCACGCAATACATTCCGTCTAAGCCGAGCAAATATGGAATCAAGGTCTGGTGGGTCTGCGATTCGGATACCAACTACCCGCTCAAAGGTCAAATTTACACCGGAAAACTTCCAGGTGCCGATCGTGAAGTGAATCAAGGTGCGCGAGTAGTGTTAGATTTAGTTGATAAGAATCGCAATACCGGCCGAACAGTATACTGCGACAACTTTTTCACGTCACTCGACTTGGCTAGAAGTCTAATGGAAAAAGGACTTGCCATCGTTGGTACTGTACGCGCAAACAAGGAGTTTGTCCCGTTGTGTTTTCCACTCAATAGAAATACAAAGCCTTATAAGAAATTACGACCATTGTATCAAACTTTGTTTGCTTTTCTCGCTGAAAATGTGACTATTTTGTCTTACGTTGCCAAGATATACAAATATGTTATATTATTGTCAACTCAACATTACACGCGAGATACTGAAACAACTGGTAAATGTAAGCCGGCTGCTATCTTGGACTACAACGACAACAAAGCAGGGGTCGACACGATGGACCAGATGGTATCCGGATACAGCTGCAAACGATCAACAAACCGTTGGCCATTGTCGATGTTTTACAACATGCTGGATATCAGTTGTTTGGCATCATACATCATCCACAACCATTTGAAACCGGTCAAAAAGTCTGATAAACGCAGGGCATTTATTGTGGAATTGGCAGAACAATTGGTCATCCGAAACATTGAAAGACGTGCTGCAATTCCGAAGGTATATGGCAGACCAGCAATCAAATTGGCAATGCAAAAATTCAATGTAATTTTGGTAAGTATATCATCCCACACCTTTGACATACCTCTCTACATACACACACCTTATATCACACTAATATATGTTCCATCTCTGTATTTCTTTACAGGAGCCACTACTAGATCGCCGCGCATCAACATCAGCAGCCTCTGCAAGACCGGTAAGCTCACAGTATCGAGCATTGTGCAAATTATGTTCAACCGTTGATAAATTTCAACGTAAAACCCGCTTCCGTTGCCTCCGTTGCAATGATGCAATGTGCTTGACACACGGTACAGAAACCAAAACGTACACATGCAACGTCTGCCTGGCCGGAGAATCTGTTTAATCTTCTATAAAATATCATTATTTATATTTTTTTCACGTTCTTTAAATAAAAACAAATTCTACCTGTGTTTTTTCTACCCATTCTATTTTGTACATACACATATACAACATATATAACATATATACACATATACCACATATGTACAACATATTGATACATTCAAACAGACTATTTGCACCCCTGCCTTTATCTAAAATTAGTTTGATAGGTCACACCACTTATATGGCCTGGCCAGGCCATGTTGCCCATCCAAAGGGCTAAAAGTATGTTGCCCATCGGAGGGCTAAGTACCGCTTAGGTTTGCAGTCTTTTCACCTAGCGGGAGGTACCCGTCTTGTTTATCTGGTAGTCTGGTAATGCCGGCTCTGCGTACATCCTCCAGACTACCCTCAACCTATAATAGACTTTTCCTGTCGTATCTATAGGCTTCTCCGCCTTTCTTATCTTCCATATCCTCGACCAAAACAACGATGAAAACAATACCAAAGCCCTGTCTAATCTGTCCATTTTCTTAATCGGCTTTGTTGACAAGCTTAATAAAATACAGATTCAAGTTTACGTTAAGAGAAAAAGAAATCATAAATGAAACTCAAAGATAAACAATAAAAACCATTTCAGAGTGAAATTCAGAGACAAACTAATATGGAATTTATGATTACAGGCTAGCAGAGAATCAACAGCTCAAGAAGGACAACGACTAGAATTTAAGATATCAAACCAAACAAATTCACATTGATCTCAAATCAAGTTAAACTTAAGCTCAGTTAAATTTAAAGTAAAGTCGAATTGATCTAAAAATTACCACATAAACTTGAACTCGAATTTAGTTAAATGTATTGTAAAATCAAACTTGTTCCAATGACACTAAACCAAAACCAAACTTAAGATAAAAACAAAGTAAAGCTAATTCCTAATTGGTTAAAAACAAAACATTGTATGAATAATATCAGTAATATGGGGTTCACACTGACGCCCAAAACATGTTTTAGAAAGCTCTTCAAGTTTCGGCTCAAAACAAGGTAAAACATGTGTTTTACCCATGTATTTTATATGGAGCGAGCTTTTTTAAACAAGTTGACTTTGACGAGTTTTCAAATAAAACACGTACAAAACACTTGCTGACAATGCTGAATACTCGTTCAGCTGTAGTCAGCACGTCATTTTTGATTGAAGTTTGTGTTTTTTTGGTGACCAGAAAAACCCGGGCGGTGCGATTTTGTTTAAAAAAAATGAGTAAATTCAGTAGGAAATATTGGTCTTCGAAAGAAGAAACTTTATTAATTGAAATGTAGGGTGAACGTATAAACGAGCTGAGAGGAAACCGTAAAAACTCCCATATTTTCATGAAAATGCAAGCGGATCTTGCGAAAAATGGAGTGACGGTTTCAGGAAATTAAAGGAAAGATTCACAATCTAACCACAAGATTTAGGTAAGTACCAACCACTTTTCAAATTATATGTTGGATTTAAAATGTTGCAAACCTCCAAACATCTGTGATAATTGTATATCTGACAATTGAAAACACGTTAAAACATATTAAGCCAGTGTGAACACTATTGAGCTTTTTAAAACGACTGGTTCAGAAAAAATGTTTTGGGAGCCAGTGTGAACCCCCTATAAGTTTGTTATACAAATAATAGTTGAGAAAATCAACAAAAGGAGGGAGTGTTAGAAAAAGGTTTTGTTGATAGCGCCGCCTATCGGGCGATGTTTTTACATGAGCGCTCAAGCTGGCGCCAGCGCGAGCAACGCGAGCATGCGCTCACTCTTGTCCTGACCGTCGTATTGTTCGGAAGTCAAAATACCACATGTGAGATCCAGAGTGAAATATCGAGTATTAATAAAGAGTAAAAGTCCAGTGATAAAACAAGTGTCTGTTGATTATTTAACTCCTTTCCTGCCGAACCATTTTGTTAATCCTACACTTCGCTAGCTGCAGCATTTTGCTGTGTGTGGGCGCTTTCAGTAATGCAGGATGCGTGCGCAATTGACTTATTCAGTCATTGAAAGCTTTCACTTTTAATTGCTGAATAAGTCATTTGCGCACGCATCCTGCATTACTGAAAGCGCCCTGTATTATTGCGAGGAATATCATGTACCATACAATAACAAAAAGGAGCATGTAACGGCGGACTTACCCTCGGACTTACCCCCCGGGTAGAAATCTGGCATATAGCAACTTTACAGGCAATATTCTTTTGAAAATACTGAGTTAGGAAGGAAATTAATTGAGGCGTTGATTCCAAAAACAACCTTTGTCCACTTTTTCGATTTTTCAGTTTTTGGTTGCTGGCAATACTTTGAAACGAGGTCTTTAAAGTGGTACAAACGGTTCTTACAGTTTCAACCTAAGTCCAGAGTTATCTATGATGTAAAATATGGTGGTTCCACAAAAACAACCAATGTACGTATTGTTTCTACAAAAGAAACCAATGTCCCTGGACTTTGGTTGTTTTTGAACGGAACTGTCATTCGATCCGAACGAAAGAACTTGTGAGGTTGTTAATATTGTCAATCAAAATGTCGACGTCGCCACCGCAACTAGATGTGCCTGAAAACGGAACAAATTGGCCTTTAAAACGCCATAGAAAGGAAAGAAAAGAAAATATAATTAAGATGAAAAAGGTCAGAGGTGAAGCCCACATAAATCATGTAGGGGGAAATGTTTCTGAACGACGCAACGACGCTTCTTGCAAGTAAGTTTCTAACATAGAACGTGACTAAATTTTATTAATTTTATTAAATTAATTTAATTTAAGTCATTTTCTTCATTCTCTGTCTTTATTTTTGTTACAGTTGTAAAAAGGATTGTGTCAGCAAATTAAGTGATGAGTTCCGTGAATGTATATTAAAAACATTTAACAGTTTAACGGACAAAAACTCACAAGACTCCCATTTGGCGGGACTGATTTCAGTTCTCCCTATTGCTCGACGGAGGTCTCGTAAGATCCAGTCTGATAATGAGGATGTGGAGAATGATGTGATACATGCTCATAGTGCCGCTTACAGTTATAAAGTCCGAAACAAAAGTGAAGAGATTGTTGTTTGCCAAAAAGGATTTTTAAATCTACATGGAATCCAACGAGGTAGATTACGTCGAATACAGCAATCATTGGTGCAAAATGGAGCAGCCCCGGTAGACCAGAGAGGTAAACATTCTGAAAATAGATACAAAAAGACTCCTCCTGAGATAACTAATATAATAGAAGATCACATTAAATCATTTAAATGCCGCCAGTCACACTACTCTCGCAGGAAGAACCCAGGTCGTTTATTTTTGCCAGAAACCTTAAACATAAAAAAAATGCATCAGATGTTTCGTGATTTATATCACATCAATGTGTCCTACAAAGTGTACTGGGAGATTTTTACAAACAAATTTAACATTAAATTTGGTCTACGGAGGAGTGATTGTTGTTCATATTGTGATTCCGCTAACAATAAAATAGCAGCATGCACAGATAAAGAAGAAAAGAAAAGGTTAATGTTGGAACATGAACTGCACAAGGCAAAAGCAGAAAAATTCTATGACCTAAAACGATTTTACAAACATAAGGCAATGCATGGTGAAATAAAGTGCATTTCTTTTGATTATATGCAAAATTTGCCACTTCCACACATACCCACAGCAGATACTTTTTATTCACGGCAGTTATGGTACAATGTATTTGGTATTCATGACCTGGGGAAGAACGTCGTTCACATGAATGTATATGATGAAATGGTGGGGAGAAAAGGACAAAATGATGTGACATCCATGCTATTAAAATATTTTTCAATGGTGGGGACCGAGCAAAATACGTGTGTACTTTTTAGTGATGGATGCTCAGGCCAAAACAAAAATTATGTAATGGTCAGATTTTTGTACTACTTAGTAGTTATTTTAAAATTATTCGAGAAGCTTATATACATTTTTCCAATAAGGGGCCATTCTTATTTGCCAAATGATCAAGACTTCAGCTTGATTGAAAAGCAAAAAAGAATAAACACTGCAGAAGTGCAGAAAGATTGGGATGATCTGATAAAAATATCTCGAACAAACCCGTCTCCATTTGAAGTTGTCAACATAAAGCAAAGTGATTTACTAAACATTGGAAAAACTCTACAGCCTTATTTTCTGAAACAGTCTCGGCCACCTATGAAAATAAAAGGAATAAGAATGCTGAAAATAAAACAAAGTGATACTAAAAATGTACTTGTTAGAGACAGTTATTGTGGGCCATGGCAAAGTATATGTATACGTAACAATAAAAATATATCTGAAGATCTAACGTTCGAACTCTCCAATGAAAATCCAATTCCATTAAAAGCTGGAAAACTGGCTGATATACAAAAACTAGCAAGTTTTTTGAAGGTACCTGAAAATACTACCTATTATAAAGGGTTGACACTCGAGAACACATCAGCTTCTGTCGATACTGACAGTGATGATAACAGCAGCGGGGAAGAAGATAATAATACTAAAAATAAATAAATATATTCTTGATGGTTGTAAATTAGTTTGTAAGGATTAAAGATTAAAAAATACTGTCTAATAATGTTGTGTTATTTTCATCTTTACTTAGAATACTATGGGTTTTTCCCACAAAAACAACCAGTGTCACTTAGGGGTCAACTTTGGCTACATTTTTTAGAATGACCTAAGTTACTTCCTAATTTCATTTATGCATAATACCATCCCTAATATCTCTAACTTGCTTAAGGTACTAGTGTGGTCTACATATTTTTAATTATGATAGTGGTAGAATGTTTTTTATCTCTCCTGTAAAATTGCAATTTTGGACAAAGGCTGTTTTTGGAATCAACGCCTCAATTTTTTTTGAGTAAGGCAAGGATTTTTTTCAGGGCTTCGAACCGGAACTGAACCGAAAACCGAAAAAAACCGATATTATTCATGGAACGAAAACCGGATCTGAACCGGAAAAAAAAATCGGTTTTTTCCGGTTCGCTATTCGCTATTCACGAGTTTTATTATAATCCGCCCAAACAGCACTTCTGGCAATTCTGATTCAAGGCTGCACACGCAGATTAAAATAAAAAAAAGACTTCTCACCCACGGTATACGGTATACGATATTCGGCTTCATACCATTCCGATTCAGTCTTCTTCCTTCAGTTGTTTTGACAGCGTCAGTTTATTTTGATTTACTGATAACCGTAAGTATTAATTTTAAAAATTATTTATTTCGTTTGTTAATTATTATATTTTCTTCTTTCAAATACCTTTTTTCAATTTCTATTCGTTTTCATTATCAGTTATATAAATTTCAATCATTACTTTTGGTTCTTTTTCCTTCGTTGAATCTAGAATGGGGAGAAATAAAACAAACACTAGCAGGGATTTTTTCACATATAACAAAACAGAAAATAAACACAATTGTAATATATGCGACACTTCTATAAAGGGAAATCATTCTGCAAATTTGGAACGACATTTAAAACGACATCACAATGATGAGTTTGAAAATGTGCAGCGAAAAAAAAAGGCAAGTATAAGTATGAAAGATGAACGTACCTCAAGTACCAGCGGTATCGAAAAAAAAAATCGCTCACAAGAAACTTTAAATAAATTCATCAAATCTGAATTTTTGAAAGTAAAATTAAACAAAGAAATAGTTCTTAAAGCTTGTGTGGAAATGATTACTGTTAATGGCTGTTCATTTGAAATGTTAGAGTATTCAGGATTCAAAAGAATTTTGGACCCAATTGTAACTGCCATAGATAATAATTTTTCAGTAAATTCGGAGAATATTAAGTTGCTAATACCAGAGACGGCTCGTAAAATTATTGCACAAATAAGCACAGCGCTCGAAAAAAAAATGATTTCTTTAAAAATTGACATACACTGTCTCAAAAAATTGCACATACAGCAGTTATAATTTGAAATAGAGTCAGTGTTTTTGAAAATAAAAGAAGATAAGTTAACTTAGATTTATTTTATTCTTTCCTTAGAGTTAGTTCTTACAAATCAAAAAAAAAACTATAACTTTAACTTCATTTTCTTGGAAATAATCGCATTTTTATGTTATAGGTCGCTATTCGTACATCAAAAAATTACACATACAAGTAAAACCAATCTAGTATTCCCATAAATTTCAAAGTAGCGGTACTTCTTTTTTAATGGAACTTTAGTATCCCATATCCCTTAGTGATAGTTGCAGTCGTTGTTGTTGCAGTTCTCGTAAAGCTAGTTGGTAGTTGTGTTCTCGCAAAGTAATTCAAAATGTCACAAATACAGAAAAAGGTTCCTGTTGAAGTAAGAAAATTAATTGTTAAACTCAAGGACGAAGGTAAAAGTTACGCAGACATTGGAAAAATCGTAGGGCGACCACGTGCAACAATTCAAAGCGTCATAAAAAATTATAAAAATAATAACACTTTCGATATTGCTCCAGGGAGAGGCCGTAAGAGAATTCTGACTGAACGTTTAGGCAGGCGAATTGAGAGAATAGTGAAAGACGATCCAAAAACAAGTGCTCCAAAAATAGCAGCTGACCTTGAAAATAATTGCGGAATATCTGTAAATCCCCAAACTGTACGAAATTTCTTACATAGAAGAGGATACAAGGGCTGCGTTGCAAGAAAGAAACCGTACATTTCCAAAAGGAATGTAAAAAAACGAATTCAGTACGCCAAAGAATATGTATCAAAGCCTCAAGAATTCTGGGAAACATGTATTTTCATAGACGAAAGCAAATTTAATGTTTTCGGCTCCGATGGAAGGCGATTTGTTTGGCGTAGAGTTAATACTGCATTGGATTTGAAAAATTTGAAACCTACCATAAAACACGGAAAAGGCAATATTATGATTTGGGGTGCAATGGGCGCAAATGGTGTAGGTACTTTAGTATTTATTGAAACGACAATGGACAAAGTAATGTATTTGGATATTTTAAAGAAGAATTTGAAACAAAGTGCTGCAAAAATTGGAATAAACGGTGGGTTTTCTCTTGTTCAAGATAATGATCCAAAGCACTCTTCGATGTTAGTGCGTGAATGGTTGATATACAAAGTCCGTTCTGTTCTTCCTCACCCACCCCATTCCCAGACTTGAACCCGATTGAACATCTGTGGGATTATTTAGAAAAGAAGGTGCGTGAGCATCACATAACCAGCCGTGCTCAGTTGAAAGAGGTCATTGTAGAAGAATGGAACAAAATTACGTCCGACACTACTCGAAAGTTGGTTTTTTCCGTGCAGGATCGTCTAAAAGCAGTAATAGCTGCTAAAGGATATCACACCCGCTATTAAAAATGTACAGAATATAAATTAAAAATTTTTTTTACAAAATAATCTATTTATTTCTTGAGTGTATGTACAATTTTTTGATGTACGAATAGCGACCTAAAACATAAAAATGCGATTATTTCCAAGAAAATGAAGTTAAAGTTATAGTTTTTTTTTGATTTGTAAGAACTAACTCTAAGGAAAGAATAAAATAAATCGAAGTTAACTTATCTTCTTTTATTTTCAAAAACACTGGCTCTATTTCAAATTATAACTGCTGTATGCGCAATTTTTTGAGATAGTGTAGCTACTCGACTAAATAGATCAATTTTGGGAATCAATGCTCAGTTGGTATCTAATAGGTGGTAAAATAAATTTATTTACTTTGGGAATGACGGAGTTAAAAGATAAACATACTGGAGTATATATAAAAAACATGGTTGAAAAGGTATTAGAAAAATATGATATTGATATTCAACAAATTTATTCCATTACAACTGACAACGGAGCTAATATGATTTCATTTGTCAATTTATTAGGAATTGAAATGGAAGACGAGTACTCAGTTATTGAAATTGAAAATGAAACTATGAATCAATTTGAGGAAGGTGTATGTTTCGATAATAACTTTGCTTTCAACAATCTTATCGGAATTAGATGTGCTGCACATACTCTGCAACTAGCAATTAAAGACTCTATTAAAAACGCCAATTTAGATGAATTCATATTTAGTGCTCGGGAATTAGTAAAAAAGTTGCGAATTCCATCTGTTATGTTGAAATTTAAAGATGCTAATATTAAAAGACCAGTTTTGGATTGTCCAACTAGATGGAACAGCACATATAATATGCTAAAAAGTTTGTTAGAATGCAAAGAGTTTACTTCATCTTTGGCGGAAAGTAATTTAGATTATTATTTTGCGGAAAACAAATGGGTGAAGTTGAAATTAATTGTTGATACTCTGCAACCCCTAACGGAAGCAACTCTTAAGTTACAAAGCGAACAATTAACTTTAAGTGATTTTTACGGAATTTGGATCCAATGCAAAATAAAGTTACAGAGTTTAAAAAATTTCTTTTCAGATATTTTATATTATAAAATATCTAATAGGGAAGCATCGTTATTAGAAAGTGATAGTTTACTAGGAGCAGTTTATTTAGATCCGCGATATCAAATTTTACTTTCAACATCACAAAAAGTGCAAGCTGTGCAGCATTTGAAAACTATTTGGAAAAAATTACAATTTTTAGAGAAATCAATTTCAGTGACAAATGAAGAAGCACAATCGTCTAATGAAACGTACAAAGACAAGGAAGACGATTTGGAAAATTTTTTAAGAAGTAAAGAATTGGCAGTAGAGAATCTTAGGCACCCTATTTCTTCAGATGTTGACATTGAATTCATATTGAATAACTTTGACCAAGTACGAAGATTAGACAGTAAAAAACAGATTTTAGAATTTTGGGAGGAGAATAAAAATGTATATCCTCATTTGCACAAAATTGCAATGGTGGTTTTGGGAGCTCCAGCAACACAAGTTAGTGTTGAAAGGGCTTTCTCTGGTTTAAAGTTTATTTTACGAGACAATCGATACAGTTTAAATGAAAATACATTGGAAGATATTTTGATAATTAGAGGTAATTTTCATCTTTTATAATTATAATTATGTACAGCTATATACGTGAGGAGAATAATTTTTCATACAAAACCCATTCTTGACAAAATACCTTTATTTCAAAAGTAAGCATTGGAATTATTGCAAGTTTTTACAGTTACTTTAATTAGCTAAAACTAGTTAAAGTATTTGTAAAAAACTGCAATAATTTCAATATCTTACTTTTGAAATAAAAAAAAGGTATTTTGTCAAGAATGGGTTTTGTATGAAGAAATATTCTCCTCACTGTAAGTATAGTTATTATAGTTTTATACGTTGGAAGATATTTTGATAATTAGAGGTAATGTTCATCTTTTATAGTTATATTTATGTACAGCTATATACGTGAGGAGAATAATTTTTCATGCAAAACCCATTCTTGACAAAATACCTTTATTTCAAAAGTAACCAGTTGCAATTTTTTACAGATACTTTAACTAAATAAAACTTTTTGTGATGTTGAAAGTAAAATTTGATATCGCGGATCTAAATAAAGATAAACTGCTCCTAGTTTACTAACACTTTCTAATAACGATGTTTCCCTAAAATTTGTAACTAGTTAAAGTATCTGTAAAACATTTCAATAATTGCAATTGCTTACTTTTTAAATAAAAGTATTTTGTCAGGAATGGGTTTTGTATGAAAAATTGTTCTCCCCACTGTAAGTATAGTTAATCAAGAATCCTGTATACTTCAATTATGAATACATGAATTTGTTTCATTTGACCAATATTTGCTCTTTAATTTTTTTTCTTTGTATTAACACGGAAGTTTCTCAGTTTCAATTTATAAAAATGAAATATGTTAAAAATAACATTGTGGAGATCGATAACAATAAATAAATAAATGAACACTACTTGTTATTTTATTCACGTTTATTATAATTATTTATCTTTATTACAGTTTTTGTAATTAATAGTGTACTCACGTAAGATAGTTTGTCACCTCGAGGTCATCCCATATCTTATCTTAATTACATCCCATACTTTAATACACCAACAAATAGAATAAAACTATGTTTTTGCTATGTCCTTGTTATGTGTGGCCATCACCCCATATGTTAAAACAGCCAACATAATAAGCGCCCCAACAATAACTATTTTTTTTTACTGACCCTCTATTTAGAAAAGGCTGCCGGCTTTTTTTGTATTAAAAGAAGATTCTTCATCAAACGGTCATGGCGCTAATTTATTGCGGACTCGGCGTTACTGAAATAAAATCATTTAAAAATCCATCACTCGGAACTGAACCGAAAACCGAAAAAAACGATATTTTTGCCGGAATGAAAACCGGAACCGAACTGATATTTTTTTTTTAATTGAACCGGAACGAAAACCGAAACGAAAAAAATAACGGTTCGAAGCCCTGATTTTTTTCCGGAAAAAGGGAGGCCTCGGGAAAACAAAAAGGAAGAAAGGAAGAGTTTTTTGAGGAAAAAATTAAAAAAAGGGCAGTCTCGGTCGGGAGGTGTTGTGAACCAGATACGAACAATAAAAAACAAAAAAATTAATGACTAAAGCTATTTTTGTTGAGCCGTCCGTATTTTTTTTTGTGTGCCGAAAAGTTCGGGAAAATATTAATTTATAAAATAATTGCCGTGTTTGGATATCCAGCCGGAGACCCCAAACCAGAAGGACGATTAACTAAAAGGAAGAGCTGGACAAATCACCGAGATTCTAGGCCGCGGTGGAGACGGCAGCGATAGGTGTTTGCCAGTGGAGCGACCAGAGATTCAGCAAGGTGTAGGTAGAAATTAGAAAAGGACCGAACAACTCCCCCATCAAGACACAGAACGCATGAAGCCCGAAAAGTATTCTCGGCGAGGATGTAGGAAGTCGACCCCCCAAAAATAACAACGAGGAAGAGGATGAAGCCTTGAAGATTTAACAGAAGATGGTTTCAGATAAGTATCTCCATTAGAGATAAGGTTGTGCAATAAGTATATAAGAAAAGGGTACC
Organism: Thereva unica; assembly: GCA_949987705.1. Lineage (NCBI taxonomy): Eukaryota > Metazoa > Arthropoda > Insecta > Diptera > Therevidae > Thereva > Thereva unica. The sequence continues at coordinate 31,423,522 of OX465284.1, read as the reverse complement.
TAGTGCGATCGTAAAAAAAAAAAAGCAAAATAGAAAATTAAATTTTGGTTTTGGTTAAACCAGCTCGCAGGGCATCCGACTAAAGTTTTCACCGAACCGTTGTTGAAGGAGGAAAATCTCGGAAAGACGAATCTCTGACGAATTACCAATATAAAAGGATAAAAGCTGATTAAAATCAATAAAATTGTCTTGTTTTGAATAATTTTGATTAATATGAAATATTTACATATGAAGTTTGACACCATGAAGTTTATTGATTTGTTTACTTTGTTTTACATTCTAATTTTTTAGATTTTTTTTATTGTCAAGTTTTTTTATTACAATATTTTACAATTGGTTGGTTGTGATTTAATGAGTAGTAGTGGTAGTGTTAGTGCACCAAGATTGCTTGGGCTGCTAACCGTTTGGTTTTGTTTGTAACGCACTGACTAGGTCGTAAAGGTTGTGATTGCTTGTCATAACACAGGTTCAAATAATTGGAACATCAAACGGACTGGTACCAGCGCGTTTAGGTATAGTAGTAACTAATTAATTACAGGGAACAATTAATCACGTTAGTATGTGGTCGTTACGACCTGGTCAAGCGACTTAGATATGGGTAGTATCGGTGTTATTTGATGTTTGTGAAAATCGTAATAGGTAACGTTCTTGATACATAATGGATAGTTATAGGTTCTCTTTGTACACTTGATGTTGTTTAATTTTTTTATTGATTTGGGAATTGAGTTTGTTGTTCAATAGTGTTCAAATAGTTTTATCAATAAATGTAACTGTTATATTAATGAACTTGGTTGATGGTTATATTCTTGATTTCCTAATGATGGGCTAAAGGCATACTATTATGGCTTAGCGGCGGTTCACTCTCTCCATGAATTCTAGTTTTCAGGCACCCTCCTTGCTCCAATATGTTATCCTCGTCCGCCCTGATTATGGGAGGACCTTCAATTACAGGTGAGTGGTGATGCACCGATGTAAGTGGTACCTCTGGAGTCCTGCCATCCCACGACCCCCCCGACGAGCCAGCCCTTTTCTGGAGGCCCGGGGTACCGCCGATGTGTTGATTTACATCCTTTGATTTTGTTGTTGTTCAAAATTATTTAGTTTTTTTGTATGCGGATCCGGGGTTGTCTTCTTCGGGCAAACCAACCCAGGGTTCACATTACAAGCATAGATGTGAAAGAGCCTCTCCTTGCTGCCAGCAGACTCAAAGCATGTGCCAAAGACTGTACCGAAAAGCTGTGTAAAGAATGTAATCGACATTTTAGAGGAGAACGTTGCTTCAACTATTACAAAGCGTCAGGGTCGTTAAATAAGAAAAGTGTTTGCGAGGTAATAACAAAATGCAAAGATTGTCTCAAGACCTATGAAACAGATAAAAGTCATATATGCGGTGAATATTTCTGCAAGATCTGTAATAAACATGTGGAACAAGGACACTTCTGCTTTATACAACGAGATGTCAGAGCACCCCAGACAAAAGATACTCTTTTGATCTTTTACGACCTGGAAACAAGACAGGAGAAGGTTGTACATCATAAATATATAGGAGGAGAATCAGCCGGTGACATAAAGCTACATGAACCAAATTTATGTGTAGCTGCGAGGCGTTGTGAACTCTGCATTGATATAGAAAAGCTACATTTCTGTCAAAAATGTGGGTCTAGATTGAAGATTTACCAAACTAATTGTAACGGTCGGTTTTAATAAGTATGTTCCCCTGGCGGAAATTTTTAGTAAGTAACTAGAAAGCACTTCCCGATATGGAAAAAATTTAAGAAAAGTAGGCGTAGAGAAAAAAAAATAAAATTTGAGAGGAAAAATAAATAAAAAAAATGGAGAATGTTTCTGGACGGTCAGGGAGGTGGTCGATTTTGTGCGAAAAATTATTTTTTCAATAAAGAAAACCGATTGTGTGGTATCTTTTAAATTTGTTTTGGCAAATCGTGGAATTAAGATAGTATCAGCCAGTACAATTCAGTGCGTGTGGAATGCTTTTGGTCCCGGAGTGAATTAGTAGCAACTTTCAAGTTTTAAAGGAGGAGAATGAAATTTTAGCCAAGATGTCTGCCATGACTCCTGAGGAGGATTAATAATTCGTATTGCTGAGAGGAAGGGTGACTGGTGAATCTACAACAACGAAGCATAAGTTGGCAAATATATGGCCGCACAAGAAGATTAAGGTATTGTGCTTTTCTTTGTTGTTTACCGTGTGGCCGGCATAACACCCCCCTAACAGTTATTTCGGTAGATCAGGGCGGGTAAGTTTTTTTGAATTTTTTTATGTCGGGGACTGCTTCCATGGTCAGCTTCTTCAGGGCTTCTGATTCATGGAGCAGAACCAAGCCTAGTGGCGGAAACAAAAATGCCATTACAGTATACCGTCATTGTGCCGGTACATAAAGTAGTGAACGAGTTTCTGAATCATTTGTTGGAATTAAGGAAGGGCAAATTTAAAAGGGTAGTAGTCATAGCTCATAATGGTCAGGCGTTTGACCATCAATTCATACTGAATTACATTCTGAAAAAGGCAGACTGAAACCCAAACTAATAATGCGGGGGACGAAAATTATAATGATTGGACAACATAAAATTTATCGACTCGCTAAATTATTTTCCTATGAGCCTATCACAACTACCAAAGGCGTTGACTTTTTTAAGTTTAAAAATAATTTTATTAATATTAATTATTACTTAGTCGAAATCCATAATGCTGAGATTTCCCGAAGATGCCGTTTCTGCTGAGTTAAGGGGTCTACCCTCTTTAGAATTTTGAAAAAATCGAATTTTTTTTTTGTATTTTTCGAAAGTATACATATTTAAAAGTATCATACTGAAAATTTATAAAGATCCGAGCAGTCTAACTGTACTTTTGGACGACGTTTTTTTTTTTTTTTTTTTATGTGGCAGTGCTAAGCTCAGGAATCACCCTTTGTACCACTAGTCCGTCATGTCATTTGTCACGTCATGGTGCAATGTCTAGCAGTAAGCTTAGTACGGGGGGGGGGGGGGTTGGAGGGGTTATAAAGGAACGGGAGGGAATTGAAGAAGGTGGTGTTTACGTAGCTACCTGAGCGCGCTAATATGCGGACCGCTCGGAGCGGTACGGCCTACCTGCCTTTGTATTCATTAGCAGCTGCAACCTTTTTCAGGTATACTGACAAATGTACAATATTATAATATACTATCCATACTGAAAATTTTCATTTATGATAGGTTATTCTCGAAGGATACCGTTCCATTAGAATTTCTCCCTATATTAGTCGTGTTTGAAATTTTCAACCGTCAGTATCTGTGCTCGTGATTACCGAAATGGACAAGAAAAGGGTAAATCAAACTGCCAAGTGGAGACGTCCAGGTTCGAAGCCGAAAAAGCGGAAATTTCATGGAGTGCTTCCACATGACCACGAGGCAAATACAAGTTATGCTAGTGCATCTGCGTCGAAGTTACAACAATCGGAAGATACCAGTTTCGACGTACACGTGGATCAAACGTCGGGATACAGTATTATACAGTTTTTCCTGGTTTTCTCTACGTTGCAAGAGTATTTAAAGTGTAAAACTTGTGATAAAGATATTTCTTTTACAAAGTATGGACAGCGAGGACTCGGTTTTAAAGTTTGTGTTACATGTGAGTGTGGCGAAAGGTACATTAATTCGTGTCACATGATTTCTACTGGATACGAAATTAATCGTCGTCTAGTGTATATTATGCGTTTGATTGGTGTTGGATTGAGTGGTATTAATAAGTTTTGTGGCCTTATGGAACTTGGAACTGGGATAAGCTCCTCTATTTATTATAAAATTATCGATTCGATCTCTATCGCGGTGAAAAGTGTGTATGATGTAGTGATGCTGAAGGCTGTTAGGGAAGAGAAGCTCTTGAATGCTCAGCACGGAGAACCAGAAGATATTTTAACCGTTTCAGGAGATGGTTCCTGGCAAAAAAGAGGATTTTCTTCTCTTATTGGCATAATTTCTTTGATATATAAACGCAGTAAAAAAATCGCGAACGTCGCTATCAGATCAAGTTACTGCAAAGCATGCGAGAAAAAGAAAGGAACTGAGAAAACGATTGAATATGCAGCGTGGTACGAAACGCACAAAAGAGACTGTAGTGCTAATCACTCTGGTAGTGCTGGAAAAATGGAAGTTGACGGTGTATGTGAAATGTTTTTGCAATCTTTAGAAAAATTTTCTGTGCGTTATGGTTTTTACATCGGAGATGGCGACACCAAGACTTTCAAAATGCTGCTCAATACACAACCGTATGGCGAAGATTTTATAGTAAAAAAGTTGGAGTGCGTCTTACACGTCGCAAAAAGAGTCTTCAAGCGCGCTAGTGAGGCAAAAAAAATTCTTACACAGACAAGGAAAGCTGCAAAGAAGGACGAGAAAAAAAGCCCAGTGAAAAAAAGTGCAGCAAAAACAGTTGTCGTGAAAAAAAGAAGAATCGTCGTAAAAAAAATTCCTGCTGTAAAAACTCAGGATTTAACGATAAAATTGATGAAAGAACTATCAAGAAACTATGGTTTAGCGATTCAAAGACATCCCGATTCCGTGGTAGAAATGCGCAAAGAGATCTGGGCAGGACTTTTCATAAGATTTCAACTGACAGCAATCCACAGCATTCATACTGTTCTGAATCCTGGTGTAAATACAAGATAGCTGTAAAAGATAACTCCGTTCATAAATTCAAACATCCTCCTGCAATTGCTCAAGATGTTCAAGAAGTTTTAAAACCGATCTACGACGATTTGACAAAACAAGAACTGCTTGAAAGATGCCTCGGTGGCAACACGCAGAATAATAACGAATCTTTCAACAACTGTGTCTGGTCAATGGCTCCCAAACACATCTTTTGCGGAAAAAAAATTGTCGAAATAGCTTGTCAAACAGCTGCTTGTATTTTTAACGAGGGATTTCATCCAGTACTAAAAATCTTGGAAGTAATGGGCGTCAAAATCGGCCCGATCGCCGCACAGTTTGCTGCTGACTGTGACAGAACGCGCATACGAGTTGCAAACCGCCGCAGCACCGATGCCTCTAAGGAAGCCAGAACGAAACGAAGGCAGGCTATTTTGGATGAAAATGAGCACTATGAAGAAGATGAAGGCATAATGTATGGTGCAGGCATCGCTGATTAGACGTAAGTAAGATTTTTTCACGATTTTTCGTTACAGAAAACTTTAAACGCGTTTTTCTCGGAATGACGTTTTTGGACGGCTTGTTGATAAAATCTCCGAAACTATTTAACCGAACCTTACCAAAATTTAATCACATGTTCTTGATGACTATAGCTATAGCGCATATCATACGATTTTTGAAATTTTGAGTTTAACTATTTATTTTTGGCAAAGAACGACGGAAAAAACGTGATTTGTCGTACTTTTTCGAAAAATGGCTGCCGTTTTGTCATTTTTGAAAAAAAAATCGTATGATATGCGCTATAGCCATTTACTTACTGAGTCTAAAACTATTTTTTTTTTTTTTTCAGATCATCCATTCCAGATATTTCATCAACAGCGCACACTCATATTTTTTTTTGGACCAGTCTTCTCCCTCATTTTTATGTATAAAAACTGATTAAAATAAATATAAAAAAATTCTCTTGTGTAATCAAATAGTGTATTTTTTAGGCCTAACACTTTTTATGTCCATATTTATGACGTATACCGGTCAAAAAAATTCGTGAAAATAGCCTTATCTTTGCCCGTCTAAAGAGGGTAGACCCCTTAAGCTTCACAGTACCTTTGTTGTTAAAGGAGATCAAAGAGTTGTTTTCTTCTTTTTCTGGCTTATCAAAACGAACCAGCTGACTCAATTAATTTACTTAGTTGCCGATTTTGTTTTTCCTTATATGCGGGCTGCTTGCATTTATGAACACATCATGCGCAAGTGTGCGGTGTGTTTCTGACTTCTCTTTAACTGTGTTAAAGTTACTTTGCCTTTAGATTCACAGGTACATCATCTACATATAGGATGGCTGGTTTTAATATTTCTGCTACACTACTAAAACATGTTCCTCTTCTATCTTATTCTTTTGCAATTATATAAATTAACAAAGCTAGTGTGAGAAAAATGTGTTTTTTTACTGGACAACAGCAAAAGCAGTTTATTTTTGGAGTATTATTTATTATTAATCTCGATCTATGGTTAAACGTAATTAAGAAATTAAATTCTTAAACGAAAAAAGAATTCGATGTTAATTTTTTCTTGCTAAGAGATATGCATGTGCAGTATATGTAAAAATACATAAATTATAAATGCAATCGGCATCTTGCGACTAGGCAGGGGGTTCCTATACAAATAGCAGCAAGTTGTCTACTGACATAAAGGAAAAGCTTTTGCAAAAGTTATGCACTCTGGCAGATTTTGTTGCGGGTGAAAGAAGATATCTGACAAAATCAGTTTGCTTGGCTGATTCTACCGAGAGTATTTTATATTTGTTTTTTCTTATTCCAGATTTCGCGGGCTTTTGCAACTCCGATCAAGATCAACAAACGTGCTTCTGGCTTTTCTTCAAGTCTGTGTTCCTGTTACTTAGCTGGATACATACAGCTATTTTACATTCAAATAAATACTTTGATTGTTCTTACGTATAATATTTTGATATTAGAAATTATATATTATTATCGGATGTTAATAATTAATATCCTGTCTTCGTGTAATGCATCACACGTATTCACACACATTCACTTGCCCTTTCTTTCTCTCGTACATGAGCATGTGACGTCACAAACCAATTGGCACAGCGAAGAAAATCCAAGATGGCGGAAAAGGTGAATTCAGAGGTTGTAAAACCCCATGTTAAATTGCGTTAGAACCGGCATAAATAGAGCATTTTAATTAAATAAATTTTAGTCGTTATAAAACTGATGTTTGAGTGGGCATCCAAAAAACTTCCCTAAGCCCGGGAGTTAAGCTCTTCAATAGCTGCTCCACTTACTAATCGGAGTTAACGCTTCTATAGCTGCTCCATAGGAGTTAATGCGTTCGGGCTGCTCCAGGTATTTAAAGGAATATCACAGCATACATATATACTAATGTATTCCGTTAAAACAAGAAAAAATCATTCAATGAATACTTAGGTTAACCCTACTCATAATAATTACCGTAACTTTAATTGTAGACGGTGCGATAAAAGAGGGCACAAAGCGAAATTCTGCATGCAAAATTCAACAGTCAGACAAATGGGTGACAGCTGTATGGTGGAACAAGGTTTCATAATGCAAGAAAATGTATACAACACCAAAAGTTTGGGAAGTGACAAGTAATATTAATAATCAGTGCTGGTACTTAGATAGTGGTGCTACGTCGTACATGTGCAGTAAAGAAGAATTATTCGCAAATTTATCGAAAGGTTCACTTGGATACGTTGAGTTGGGTTATAATACTAAACTTGTCAAGGTGCCTGATGATTAAAGCAAACTTACCGGAGTATATATGGGCAGAATTAATTAATACGTCAGCCTTTATTCGGAATAGATGCCCCGCTAGCAGGCTCTAAGGCTTATGGACAATTTGAGAAAGGTCAATGGAAGCCACTAGCATTCTTTTAAAAAAAAAGTTGCAGCCGGCAAAGCGAAAATATTCAACTTTCGACAGAGAGCTCCTCGCGATTTATCAATCAATCAAAAGATTCCGACATTTATTTAAAGGAAAAGATTTCATTGTTTTCGGCGACCATAAGCCTTTGTCCACAGCTCTCTTCACTAAATCGGAGAGAACACCACGCCAAGCTAACCACTTGGATTTCATATCACAATTTACATTCCCCTCCTAGAACCAGAAAACAAAATAACATTTTCGTGCCCCAAGATATTCACAAATGTTCTCATGTTTTCCTTCGCGAGGCTGGAATAAAAAGTGGTTTAAAACCACCATACACGAGACCACATAAGGTAATAGAAAAGAATTTCGAGATACTTGTTAATGGAAGTAGACAGAGAGTGAATGTCGCGTTTGTACTCTTATCAAGAGCATACAGACTGTGCGTTTAGACTAGAGATCGCGAGAAAAGTCGGTGTTTTTTTATTAACGATCGTTATTTAGTGAGTGATATAAAGTTTCAAAATAAGAAGTGGTAATTAGATTTTCTTATTTAAAAAAAAAATAACTTTCGAGAAAGAAAAATATTAAAGAAATAGAGGATAAAAGACCTAGTGAAGAGCATGCAAACGGAAGTGGCATGTCTCAAATAAATAATATAAAAGGTGCCGCCGGCACCAGTGATAATGACACTAAAGTGTTTCCAAAAAATAAAGCCAGTGACAAAGAAGGCTATAAAATCAGTGGTGACGAAAAAACTAACAAAGCACGGCGCCCCGTTAACAAAAGGCGCCGCAAAATTAAATCATGCCGAATTTGTTGCAGCGAACAAAAGGCAACAACAACACACAGAAAAAAAGTCCAGCAGCGTCTAGGTCCGGATCAACAGCAATATGCACCGTAGTGATGACTGACTCCGATGAAGAGTCATCCTCCCACGACTCCATCCCAGGCAAATATAAAGGCCTGGGCAATAGTTTCAAGGAACTGGCCACTGACACGAATGAAGAAGAGGCCAGGCTTGAAAAAATGATCGAGGAGCTAAAGGAAAAAAAAATTTCCCAGGCTCCCAAAAGCAAAACAAACAACAACAACTCAGCAACAACACCCGATTGTGACACTGAGGAGCTCTTGAACGAACTGCAATCTCTCGCGGTAGATAATTTAAAATTTTCCGCGATTAAAAAATTTAATACAAGCTATTCGCGTACTACTAAGAGGCAGCTCCCGATATTCTTAGTCCAATTGACTCCCGACAGTCGGTTGGTTAACCTTAAAAATATTAGGTATCTCAACTTCCATGTTGTAACTTGGGAGAAAATAAATAAAAAAGCAGACATCCTGCAATGTATGCGCTGCCAAAGGTTTGGACAAGCCGCAGCTAACTGCCAAATGGCTTTTAGGTGCGTCAAATGTGAGAAAACCACCAATCAAGGCGAATGCTCTCTTGGGAGGGAAAAAGTCGCGGATAAAAACCAGTTGCTCTGTGTACTCTGCAGATCTAACGGACATCCTGGTAATTATAGAGGATGCCCTATATATGCAGAGTTCAAGCAACGTATTCAGGCGCGTAAAGAACAGCTAGAGGCCCAACAAACCCATAAGGGGTAATTGTATAAAAACTTTGTTGTACCTGGAATGTCCTTCGCCCAAATGGCGACTGGAGCCCAGACAACCAAACTGCAAGCCCCGAAAGCTGCGCCTGCAGCAAGTTCTGGGGACAGCGAGCTGAAAGCGGTGCTCTTATCCATTCAAGGGCAAATCGCCCAGCTACAAAGACAACTAACCGAGCAAAACGCCCGTTTAGACTTAGTATACTCGGCTTTCTTCACAACAGAAACCATCTCTGGGTAAGCTGTGGCTTTACACACAGAGGACACAATCAAGGTCATTGCGGTGAACGTCAATTCGCTGATAAGAAACGAAAGAAGGGCGAATTTATTGACCCTTTTGCAAAACCAAAATCCTGATGTGCTTCTTGCTAGTGAAACCAAACTAAGCGAGAAACACAAAGTGGATTACAAAGATTATGTGGTAATTAGGCGAGATAGACCTAATTCCACACAAGGTGGGGGCCTACTAATATTAGTAAAGACCACTCTTAAACACAAGATCATGTATAGCAGGGACATCGCCAAGTTTCGGGTGCTAGAAGCATGCGTTATATACCTCCCTCTGTCCAGTGGCAGAAGGTTGTATATAATAGCCGCGTACGCACCCCAAACCTCCCAATCCAGACTATTTATAGAGGAATTGAACTTTCTGTTTCAAACTCTCAACCAATAACCGGAAGGCAGTCAGTCTAACAGTCTTTGATAACAGCCTTTGATAAGCCGAACACGTCACTCGTCGGTCCGGTGGTAAGTGATAGCACGCGAGAAGCGCCAAAGAAATCACTTTTAATTTTTGTGTAACCAACAAGTACATTGTGAATTCAATAATAAAGTCTGTGGCGGCAAAAAGCCGAGGAAATTCAGATAAATATTGCCTAACTTGCATCGATCGTTTCACGCGGTGGCCGGAAGCCATCCCGATGGTGGATATGACAGCCGAAACCGTGGCCCGCCATTTAATCGAAAGTTGGATTTCCAGGTACGGCATACCGCTAAGAGTGACAACAGACCTGGGACGGCAGTTCGAGTCTACACTATTTCGGGAATTAACAACGACATTAGGAATAAACCATTTACGGACAACCCCCTACCATCCACAGGCAAATCCACCTTTTGACGGCCCGTACAAGGTGATACGTCGGAAAGACAAGTATTTCCAGTTGGAGATAAAGGGACGTCGCGTCAAGATTTCGGTAGACCGACTCAAACCGTCCTTCACGACGGCAGAAGAGAAATCATCACCGGCGAAGAAAGCTTATCTCGAGCGAAGTCGCGAAGAGGAAAATGCGGCGAAACCCGAGGTAACCACACGGTACGGCCGAAGAGTCCGCTTCACGACGAGAATCTGACCGACTGGCGCAAAATGCAGCATCAGCTCTGATTATTACTCGAGCATACATTGTAGTCACCAACAAAAAAAGCATTTCATGTAAACGAACAAACAAATTTATAAATTACCTGACAGCATTAAATTTTGAGTTGTTTAACTATTAAAGCTCTAAATTTCTTTTACAAATACAGGAAGCAAAACGGTAACACCCTTTAATGTTCTCAATTCATGAAAGTACATTCAAACAATAAAATTTTTTAAATACGTAGGAAGTGTAAGATAAGTAAAGATTATTGCCTGGAGTTCACACATGTACGTGCGTGTAAAACAAATTTGCGCGGTTTGATCTGGCGAGGTCTGGTAGTAGTCCGGAAACCTTACGTCGCGGTTACAAGGAAAGTATAAATTTGCGAACCCGCCTCATTCCAACGCTGCCGGCATTAAAGATTAGAATAACTAAAAAGATTGAATTAAATATCGTGTATAATAAATATAAAAAAACATTTGTGGTCGCTTAGAAGTATGAATTAAAAATAAAACAATCTATATACCAAATTCATGGAATATGTCAAGAGTTAAGGTAGATGCAATATTTATACTATAGAATTTATAAATTTTTTTTTTTAATAATATAAGGAAAACGAAGATTGTAACTGATTTTATACTATTGCTATTTTGTCAGCATTTATTTTTTGCATGTTAAATTATAGATTATATCTTTGGAAATAGAGAAAAATGTAAAAGTAGAAATAGAACTAAACATAAAAGAAAAATTGTAAGTACTATGTCATACATTTTTTTGTAATAAAGGGGGAGTGATTTGGCGGCAAACAAACCAAGGAAATTCAGATCCATGAACACCAAAACACCATGGATCCGCCCCCACCGTGATAACACCAAAGCCGTTATCACGGGCCGGAATATGCAACGCGAGAATAAGAATATCAGAATCACCAGCAGTAACAAATCAGCTTCGCTCTGCTTTTGCCGCAGCATCCGATCCCCGAGTTATAATCGACATTCGAGTTTTTATTAAAAGTTTAAATTATTATTATAACTATTACGGGTGAAGCCCCAAAACATATTCCCACACAAATTTCCACAAATACATCAAAACACCATGGATCCGTCCCCGCCGTGATAACACCAAAACGGTTATCACGGCTGAAATAGTCAACACAAGAAATATGAATATCAGTTATCACTAATCAGTCAGAGTTAACTTTCCTCTTTGCCATCGATCGTTGTTACCGTCGCATCCGACTCACAAAGCTGAAAGCAAGACTTGAGTTTTATTATTGAAAGTCTCGGTTCTTGTAATTATTATTATAACGTTTCTTATTATTATTATTATTATACGGGCGAAGCCAAAAGGTATTCCACAAGTCGAACTACAACTAAAGTTCGAAAGTGTATTTGTCATATAAAGTTCATCACATAAAGTTGGGTTATCTCAAAAGGCATTTTTCGCGTCATATGCTTTGTCACAATGCCGGAGGCTATTGCTTCCGACATTACCTCTAACAAATTTGAAGAGGAAATATATATGGAACAACGACCTTACTTCATTAAGGATAAAAATAAAGTTTGCAAATTAATACATGCTATATATGGTTAACAATCAGGTTTTCAACGGAATAAAAAGTAGGACTTTAAATTGCGTCAAATTGGATCCAGTAATTCAAATTACGACAGATGTATCAACTATAAAATTGTAGACAACACTATGACGTACCTGACTGTATACGTTGATGACATAATTGTAGCTACGAACAACGCCTCTATTTTTGAACAGTTAAAGAGTCATCTAAAGGCTAGTTTTAAAATCAAGGACTTAGGTGAACCAAAGCTAACCGTAGGTCTAGAAATTGGCAGTAATAGGAAATTAGGTACAATATCAATAAGGTTATATTAAAAATTTATTACGTAGTTACGGTATGGAAAACAGTCAAATTATATTCTCGGAGTTAATATTATTAAAATCTGGTGCCGAAACCCGGGAAAGTCGTCGGATAATAAAGAATATAATTTAACGATAACGTGATCAAGCGAACGAAAAATTAATGTGGATAAAGCGGCGCGATTTAGAAAAGGATAGTGATGAAGAAGCCGAATACAATGATAAAGCGATCTCTGCTATCACACGACTCCGACAACGAATTTTAAAATTGCAAAAGCCACAAGCACGCAGTCTAGAATCGGGAAATAATGGTGAGCAGCAACATCGTAGGGAGATTACTCAACGCCGAATATGTGCTACCAAGTTACCAAAACTAGGACTTAAAACGTTTTCTGGAGAGCTGCTAGCTGCTGGCTACGAACTACGCGCATTTCTACCAGCTTCTCACACTTTGGTATTTGTGCACTGTATTGTGTATACGCCATTTTGTAAATCTCCATGGTCTAGTGCGTCATGCTTTCAGTCTTGTATAACTGCGGACGTGTTAGCTTGTATTATCTAGCTTAAGGAAAAGTTATTAATAAACTATAATTAGAAAACGCGTGTCTTTAATTGTACTAAATATCAAAAAACAACAATACATAACACACTGTACTTGGCATAAAAAAAATTTCCCCTCAATCGCCGCGACTATAAAAGCAGGGAACATCTCGCCTTCCTTGATCATTTGGGAAGTGATTGTCGCGGAAGGTGAACAGTGCTGCGGAGTGAAGTGTTATGGGCTTCAGAGCTTCAATCGATCAATCAACAGGATGCTAGTAATTCCACGTGTGCTTCATGTAATCGTGAAGTTGGAAGTGCTCATGCATGTTTTTATTGTCACTGCTTTGTTCACGCCATTGACAGCTGTTCAAAAGCATTGGAAGGGAGTGAAGAGGGATATGGCCAAAAAAGAGTATGCATCAACTGCACAAAAAAAGAGTCTGGCAACACTAATAAAAGGAAGTGCCAAGGTGACGAACGAAGTGCAGGAAAACAAGAAAAAAAGGTTGCATTATATCTTGGTGAGAAATAAAGTACAATCAAAGATATTTTGACGCTGAAGAAACATTTTAAAATTCCTGTAGTCAAGAATGGAAGCACACTGAGTCTAGCTCCAGTCAAGCTAGATGCCAAAGATTATGTTCTGCGAAAAACTTGTGCAGCGGATTCCTTATTTCAGTTGTTGTTGGCTGGAGTCAGAGCTGCACAATACTTGAAGTAAAGTACTTGAAAAAGTACTTGAATTACTTTATATAACTTGAAGTATTTTACTTCAATTACTTTTCTAAACCAACGAAAGTAATTGATGTTGCAAGTACTTTACTCAAATACTTGAACTTGGTAATTGGTTTTGATATTTTTAGTTACTTCAAGTACTTATAAAAACTTGAAGTACTAATAAAAACTTGAAGTACTAATAAAAACTTGAAGTACTAATAAATACTTGAAGTACTAATAAATAGTTCAAGTACTTATAATAATTGCTGTCTTTTATTCTCTCTGTCCGTTTTTCGGGTTAAGAATCGCTTGCACCACCTCTGCTTAAACAGCTCTCACTTGACTTTCATTTAGGCTTCTTTGCACACGTTATGTTTCCCGGATTCCAAAGACAGTCTGGTCAGAAAGTTTTACCTTAACTTTACTTTTAGAACCTCGAAAATTATGATTCTTAGCTGCTATTTCCCATTATTATAATTTTCCAAAGTAGTTAAATAACCCAAAATATAGATAATTCAAGGCGTTACATAAAATTCTAATTCATCCGACACGCGAAACTGGCTGGAAGCGAGTTATTCCTCGAGAAGTGTCACAACCTTCGCGGTTGACTTTTCACCCGTTATGTCGCGGACATGAAACGACATAGAGTTTCGGCCAATAGCCCATTTGAAAGATATTTTAATACCCGTATTTCTGCTTCTTACTACATTATCATATGAGCAACCGTTAAAGAGATATTCAAAAAAATGGCGTTATCAGTTATTTCAGGCACGTTCAGTACGAACTTTGGCGTTGAATTACTCGCAAACTGTACAAGCGAGAACGACGACTAAGGGCTTATTCTAAAGGTAATTACTAGCACTTTAAGTTTGGTAATCGGCATTAACCCACACAAATTAATATCTTACGAGTTAATCGCAAAAAACTGCATTCAACCCCAACCACATGATCAAGGTTGAACTTTGAGCGGCCATAACTTTGAGCCAAATCAACTTACAGACCTCGTTGAGAGCTGATTTTGTAGATAATTTTATTCTCCAATACCTAGCCAGGCGAACGGCTAACAAAGACCTCGGAAAGTGGTGGCACCCGATTTGTCACTTCTGTCAAGATTCGAGGAAAGTCACTGCAGACGAACACCTAGCAGACCTGTTAGCAAGTCCTAATCCCACCTCCCCGCGGTGCCCTCTGGGGTACTTCTTCGGAAGGAGCTAACGGGAGACGGGCGAATGGCGAGCTCTCTGCGCCACAAAACAGAGTTTTAAGTCGGTTGGGCTGAGGGTTAGCAACCCGCTCCCATAAAAAACACCATTGCTACGAATCGGCAAACAATGCCTCGGAACCGGACGGACAACACGACGACGACCTTTGCTTTTCGAACAAGGACACGAATCGGATCATGGAATGTGAGAACACTGCTGGCTGAGGGACGGCTGGATGAAGTCCTCAACGAGATGAATCGATATAAAATCAAGATCATGGGACTTAGCGAGACCAGATGGCCCGATGCGGGGGAACATATCTGCCCAAATGGTGAGTCCTTCTTATATTCTGGTAGAAACGAAACTGAAAGCCGTAGGAGTGGCGTTGGCGTAATACTCACCAAAGAAGCCAGGTCCAGCCTCATTAGCTGGTCACCGGTTTCTGAGAGGATTATTACCGTGCGCCTGCGTACCAGACTAAGAAGTACTACGGTAGTCCAATGCTATGCTCCAACTGAAGACGCTGAAGATGACATCAAGGACGAGTTCTATATGCGACTGAATGAGGTTTTTCGCTCTATTCCAAGGGGAGACATCATTGTTTTAATGGGTGACTTAAACGCTCAGATCGGCCGTGACAACACGGGCCTTGAACACACAATTGGAAACCAAGGCCTAAGCCAAGTTACCAATAACAATGGTGAGCTTTTCGTTGACTTTTGTAGTTCCCACCAACTCATGGTAGGTGGAACTTACTTTTGTCACAAGAAGATACACAAAGAGACCTGGGTATCGCCCGATGGTAGAACGAGAAATCAGATAGATCACGTGGCCGTTAGCCGCAGATGGAGAACTATTCTTGAGGATGTCAGGAGTTTCAGGGGAGCGGATACTGGAAGCGACCACCATTTGGTTGTAGCAACTATTCGCCTTAAAATCGCCGCAATCAGAAACGTGCAACATGATGCTATAACCCGTAGACGGTTTAACGTAGACCTTCTGCGGGAGAGCGTTAAAAAGCGGGAATTCGCTGGAAACTTTTTAGAATTATTAAACCAGCAAACCGTTTCTGACGACACAAATATTGAGGAATTGTGGAGTACGACAAAGGGCGCGATATTGACGGCTGCGGAAACAAGCATCGGTTATGTCCAAAGAAACCAGCAACACTGGATCTCGGACACAACCTGGCAAAAAATAGAACGCAGAAGGGCCCTCAAAAATAGCGTAAACTCCACAAACGACCCGGAAAGACGTCACCAATTAGAACGGGAATACTCCCAATTACACCGGGAGGTTAAGAGAAGTGTCCGGCGTGATAAAAGGCAGCAGATAAACGAGCTCGCAGAAAAAGCGGAAAACGCGGCAAACACAGGCAATAGTAAGGTGCTGTACCAAATCACTAAACAGCTCTCGGGAAAGCACTCTACTAAAAAGCATGCCGTTAAGAGTGCGGATGGAAGGCTGCTGTGCAGCGACGAAGAGCAACTCCAAAGATGGAGAGATTACTTCTTCGCCGCCCTGAATGGTACACTTACACAGGAACCTCAGGAAAATAGCAACAATGCACAGCCAATAAGAATCACCACCCGGGCCCCATCCAAGACGGAAATAGTAACCGCAATTCATGCGATGGCCAATGGTAAAGCAGCTGGGAAAGATGGCATCCCGCCAGAATTGTTGAAAGCCGACTCAAGCCTCATAGCAGATGCGCTTCAGCCAATCCTAGAAATAGCATGGAACACCTGTACCTTTCCGGAGGATTGGACGGAAGGTATCATAGTCAAAATACCAAAAAAGGGGGACCTAACAATATGCGACAACTGGAGAGGCATCTGTTTACTATCTACAGTGGGCAAAATTTTGTCCCATATATTACTATCTCGGATAAGTGAGGCAGTTGACCGAACGCTTAGGAGGCAGCAGGCCGGATTCAGGAAGGGCCGCTCCTGTATTGATCATATTAACACCTTGAGAATAATAGTGGAGCAGTCTACTGAATTCCGATCCCCCCTTTACCTTGCTTTCGTAGATTATGAGAAAGCGTTCGACTCGGTCAATAGGAGCTTTATATGGCAGGCACTACGGCGACGTGGATTGCCTGATAAAATAATAGAATTGATAAAAGCCCTATATAACAATTCCAAATGCAGAGTTCTCCATAATGGAAAATTATCCGACAGCTTTGAGGTGAGCTCAGGAGTACGACAAGGATGCCTACTTTCGCCTTTACTATTTCTTATAGTAATAAATGACATCCTTGTCGGCGCTCTAGATAATCGAACAGGCGGCATACAATGGGGTTTGGTAGACCGCCTTAAGGACCTCGACTACGCCGATGATATCTGTTTGCTGGCCCACAGACACCAGGACCTCAAAAACATGTTGAACAATTTGGCAACAGAAAGTAGTCCAGCAGGCTTAAGGCTAAATCCGACTAAAACTAAAGAAATGCGGATAAATGCAAACACCATTGAACGGACAGCGCTGAATAACCGTGACGTGGAACTGGTAAATAAATTCTGCTACCTCGGTAGTGTTATTACCGAAAATGGTGGGGCAGAAGAAGACGTAAGTTCCAGAATAAACAAAGCACGAGGCGCATATGCATGCCTGTTCCGCATATGGAGATCAACGGAGATCTCAACTAACACCAAATTGCGGCTGTTCAACTCCAACGTGAAGGCTGTTCTTTTGTACGGTTGCGAAACATGGAAAGTCACCCAATTCATCACAGGGCGCCTACAAGTCTTCATCAACAGATGCCTTCGTCGTATCCTAAAAATCCGCTGGCAAGATAGAATTTCAAACGAAGAACTATGGCGCCGTGCCGGCCAAGAAAGGATAGACGACCAAATCAGGCGAAGGAAATGGAATTGGGTTGGCCACACCTTGCGACGCGAAAACGAAAACCTAGCCAAACAGGCCCTTGACTGGAATCCGCAAGGTTCCCGTCGAGTAGGAAGACCTAGAACAACGTGGAGGAGAACCCTACTAGAAGAAGCCGCAACTACTGGGAGATCCTGGTCGGAGCTGAGAGCTGTCGCGCAAAACAGAGTCCGCTGGAGGGCAACTGTTTCCGCCCTATGTCCCATGAGGGATTAAAGGAGTTTAAAGAAGAAGAAGAAGAAGAATACCTAGCCAGTGATCATTTTGAACTATCACTGCATGGAAACTGGTTAGTTGGTATAAATGGCCTCTACCTTTTTTTCAAGATGGCGGCTTTTCAGATGTACCCAAACAAATTCCAAAAAAAAAAATTTCGTACATCATGAAATGCAATTTCATGCCCTTTTTCGACTAATTGCACTGGACTATTCGTATTTTTCTTGAAATATTTGTATTGAAATATTTGAAATATTTACTTCAACTACATAGGAAAACTTCAAGTAATTGAAGTACTCAGATATTTCAAATACTTAAAATATCAATGTACTTCAATTACTTGCAATTACTTGAAGTTTTTCTATGTACTTGAAGTAAATATTTCAAGTACATTTTGGAAGTAATTGATAATTCAAGTACTTTAAATATTAATGACTCATAGTACTTGGTACTTCAAATACATTTACCAATTACTTAGTACTTACTACTTCAAGTAATTTTGGTCAGTACTTTGTGCAGCTCTGGCTGGAGTGCATGATTATGGGATCATCGAAAAAAAGGTAACCTGATAACAAGTAATATTTGTATCAATCGAAGCCTACATGTTTTTTTGTATTTACAGTTGCAAGAGCTATCCAGCCGAAATGCATTTTTTCGATGGATTCAAGGTGTAAAAAGCGATGGGTTGTCACAAAAGTCATAACAGGCGAGAGCACTTGCATTGATAGGATTGGCCAAAGTTCAAGAATCTGATAAACATCCCGGCTTCATCCCGGCCGGTTGCTGATTGCAATACTAATTGTTGAGGAATCAATCATCATTATACTAACATTTAAATTAATTCATAATATTAATTCATAATTCATATTTGCTTAATATCTAAAATAAATCCAAAAAAACAAAACCTAATCAAATATCATAAATTCATGCTTTCTCATAGAAGAATTTTATTATCATCCAAAACGTAATCTGATATTTGACTTTTAATGTATCTGGCGCAAATTGCCAGACGAATAAGACTCCAATTTTAAATGCAACTGGCGTAAATTGCTGCGAGAGCAATTTACGATACCTATGAGGAAGAATGAATTTATGATTCTATGGGAAAATTCTTTCCTCGGAAAATTTCAGATTTAGGAATAAGTAATTATTGTATAAAAGTCAGTTGTTTTTCAGCATTAAAACAGCGAGTTACAATCTTTTTTCTTAATATTCAAGTGTACTGGTTTATGAGCCTTTGCACTAAACTACAAGGGTCTAGGTTTATGTGCCTTAGACCAATTTAATTTCAATTACAAAGCGAAATAAAAGAATTTCGTACACTAATGTTGCAGACTTGGCAGACCATTTTTTTGCTGACAATCCCAGTTTATCGGAGGGTTGCACGTGCGATAAAGGATGTGCACCGAAAACGACGACACAGCGATCCTACAGTAGCCCTCCACTTAACGCAGAATTTGGGAAAACTTTTTTTGTCGATTGTTTCAACCAGCAAAACTCTGATATTCCCTGTGAAAAAAAAAATACGCAATCGGCTCTGTGGTGGGAAACTGAGACTCTGTCATTCTTTAGGTAAACAGGATTGTTTATGTCAATCTACTGCAGGAATATTTTTTACTATAAAAGGTAATGTATGAAATTAATAATAAATATATTTGGTCCTGTTCATGTTTTAGGTTCCATTGTGGTGGTCAATGTCATGCACAATTATGAATGTGTCAGAATTAATTTGCAGGATATCCCTATTATATATGTTTGATCGAGTTTACACCGACGCCCCCCCCCCCGCTCTCTTTTTATTGTAAGCGGTTTCTCTCCTGAGTCTCCGTCAGCAACGCACTTGTAGAGTAGCATTCAAACGAAACACATCATATGTATATTTTCTAATCAAGAATTTTATTAAAGTCCAATTTTGTTTAGTTTTGATAAAGACGGAGTTTTATTTAGTTATCGCTGTTCGAACAGTGCCGGTGAAAACGAATATTTTTGACGTGAATTTGCATCTAGCAAATCGAGGCTTCAACAAGCGCACATGCGCATGAACGGTTTCAATCAACAATATATGATGTACCGGAAGATTCACAACATCGATTAAAATTATTCGGCATTGTTGATTATAAACCGCATTGCAGAAATTTGCGAGAAGAGGAGAGTGAAGGGCATTACACAGCCATCGCAAAAAGGTCAGATAATACCTGGTGGAGGTATGACGACTGTGGCGCTGTCAGTAAACCCCTGAAGGATAGCACCAAAATTCTACCAGCTTTACTATTGTTGTTCAAAGAAAAAATCTAAGTTTTTAAGATTCTTGTTCTTTTTTTACAGTTTATAATGCCTTAACCGAGTTTTAATAAATTCTAATTAACGTTTAATAAATGTTTCTACCTTCACACTGTCATTTCCGAGAATTTCCGGAATGAAATTTTGCGATACGGTGTAGGTTCCGAGTAATCTGGGGTTTGTTTGGGCTAAAACTCAAGATGAACGGTGTTAATAAATTTTTCCCGTCCGGCATATGATTTTAATTAATGTTTCCTAAATATTAAGAATGTTTTTTTCCCGGGCGGTATAGCTTCAAGTTGAAGCTGGGCAATTTGTTCACAATTAATTAGGGGTAACGTTAATAAAAAAAATTCTTGTCTTAATATATTCTAATAAACTATTAATAAATTATCCCAGGGGTATTTTTTGGGCGGGGTGGAATGGCTGGTGGGGCTTCAAGGTGCTAAGAGAATTGAACATTTTGGGGGTATAGTGTCTCAGTACTTTTTAATCGGATTTAGTTTGAGTTTTTTTTTTAATTTGAAGTTAATTAAGGTTAGTGGTTATTTTTTTTAATAAACTATTATTTCGTAAAACGATTTAATATGAAAAGAAAAAAAAAGAAAAGATTTAGCCAGTATTCGCATAGACCCATAATATAAACTAATCAAACCTTAAAGTTAACACTTAGTAAGTGCGTTTATCCTTTTTAACATGATACCATCAGGTAGCCCTAATAAGGCATCCAGCCGGCTCAACCGGTTAATAAGAGGGTACCTAACTACCGCTTAGGTTTGCAGTCTCTTCTCCTAACCGGAGGTACCCTTCTTGTTCATCTGGTGATGCCGGCTCTTCGTACATCCTCCAGGCTACCTTTAACCTATAATATGCTTTTCCTATCGTATCTATACGCTTCTCCGCCTTGCATATCCTGGCAGTGTCCAGCCAAGGCTAATCCAGGCGCGGACCTCCAGCGTTCGGTATGTTTCATCAAAGTAGTGGGGCTCCCAGAAAAACGATGAAAACAATACCAAAGCCCTGTCTAATCCGTCCATATTCTTAATCGGTTTTATTGATTAATAACAATAAATAAAAGCCGAAACTGCTCAAGCTGGCCCTAAAACTCGGATATATTAAAAGCTCTTTATTACTTATCATTATTTTATTAAAACCGTGATCGCGAATTTAATAGGAAAAATCGTTTCGAGTTTCGCAAACTTTAATAGTAAATTTGCAGTGTTTAATCAAATCGTGTATATTGATCATATGGGATCCACGAGGCACGAGCGATTAAATAGTGTAAAGAAAATCAGGTGTGATTCTTAGTGCAATATTAAAAACGATCATAGGTGATGGTGTAAATTAAAGTTTTAATATTTTATTTAATCTGGATTAATTTTATACATGGCGACACGTGCCATCAGATTTGCAGAAAACGCGACGGCGTTAGTGTTAAAAGAAAAATTGGGACAGTTAGGACTTCCCACAACGGGGAAGAAAGGAAACTTAAAAGAACGTCTTTTAGAGGAAATTAATAATTTCACAACTGGAGGAATACTTTCCCGACCACGAGGAAGATGAGAGATGGTGGAGAAACAAATAAATTTCTAATAAATTCACACGAAAACGCTTACTAGAAAAGAACTACGCGCATTTCTACCAGCTTTTCACACTTTGTTATCTCTTCACTATACTTGACATAACAAAAATTTCCCCTCAATCGCCGCGACTATAAAAGCAGTGCACATCTCGCCTTCCTTGATCATTTGGGAAGTGATTGTCGCGGAAGGTGAACAGTGCTGCGGAGTGAAGTGTTCCGGAAGAGAATTTAACATTTTGAGTGCGGGTGTAGTGTCTCAGTACTTTATATTCGGATTTAGTTTGAGTTTTTTTAATTGAAAGTTGATTAAGGTTAGTGGTTTTGAATAAACTATTATTTCGTATAACGATTTAATATGAAAACAAAAAAAAAGAAAAGATTTAGCCAGTATTCGCATAGACCCATAATATAAACTAATCAAACCTTAAAGTTAACACTTAGTAAGTGGGTTCATCCATTTAAACATGATACCTTCAGGTAGCCCTAATAAGGCATCCAGCCGGCTCAACCGGTTTACAATAGGGTACCTAAGTGTAAGAGAATGAATGAAAAGGGACCAAAGTCCAACATCTCTATGTGATGGACCCAGGGAAAACAATAAGAATTTGTTGCTCTGGACCGGTGATTGAATAAAGACATTGTCTGAAAGTACTCGGAGTTTCATTAAAAGTTTAATACACTAAGTACCACTTAGGTTTGCAGTCTTTTCACCTAGCGGGAGGTACACTTCTTGTTCATCTGGTAGTCTGGTAATGCCGGCTCCTCGTACATTCAGAATAGTCTTAACCAATAATACACTTTTCCTATCGTATCTATAGGCTTCCCCGCCTTTCTTATCTTCCATACCCTGGCAGTGTCCAGCCAAGGCTAATCCAGGCGCGGACCTCCAGCATTCGGTATGTTTCATCAAAGTAGTGGGGCTCTAAAAAAACGATGAAAACGATACCAAAGCCCTGTCCGATCCGTCCATTTTCTTAATCGGTTTTATTGATTAATAAAAATTAATAAAAGCCGAAACTGCTCAAGCTGGCCCTAAAATTCTGATATATTAAAAGCTTTTTATTACTTAGGTAACTTTAGGCCAGTGGCAAATTTTGAATGACTTATTGAATGTTTTGCAACCTTTTGAAGAAATAACAAAGCTCATTAGCTCCACTTTTTCATCATTATCTGAAGTAATACCTCACATTACGACACTTCTAAGATATTTACACAAGCCGGATCCTAAATAGGCGTGCCATAATGTTAATAAAATGCGAGATACATTAGAAACAGAATTAAAATACAGATTTGCAAACATTCACGAGGACAAATACTATACGTTGGCTACACTGTTAGATCCCAGATTCCGGTTGAATTTCTTCTCTACCGAAAAACCTGAATCAAAACCACATTGTTCAGGGAAAATATCAGAAGGAGTGATGCTTTAGAGAGCAGCATCAGTGAAATGAAGAATAAAGCTTACCATTACCAAATGTGACAAATGTGGAAGCTCATGATTCTCAAATAGCTTTAGAGTTACAAAAAATTTTGAGTGAGAATTTATTACAACGCCATTTGAGTCTTTTTACTTGGTGGTCAAAAAATCAAGCCAAATATGAACAGATGGCTACTTTATCCAGAATTTGCTTATTCTCTCCGTCTACATCCGTGTATAGCGAGAGACTATTTTCCGAAGCAGGAAATATTTATGAAGAAAAAGAAATACATTGTTACCTCACAGGGCAGAGAGTCTAGTTTTGTTTACATCACAATTTACCATTGTTAAATTATAAATATTAATTATGTTTTTTTTTTTTTTTTTTTTTTTCGAAAATTGTATTAGGTATGTAGACAAAACAATTTTTTCATCTACTTATACTTATTATTGCCTACAAAAAAAAAAAAACAGTTTTTGAGTGTTTTTTGCAAACTTTAAGATTAAATAACTTTGAAAGGGTTAAGTTTTCGAAAAAATGAAAAAAGGACTTTTTGTAGGCAATAACGTTTCGTACTGATTGAAAAAAAAAATCGAAAATATGTATCGATTTTTGAGTCAAATTTTGGCCAAAATGTGATTTTCGGAAGGGATAATCGGGTCAACTTTTTTGCAAGAACTAATCATTGTTATAATTGAGCCCTCGCACGAGGTTGTAAGACCTATAGAAACCGAGATACATTGAAAACGCGATATCTCCGGCGGCCATGTTTTATTTTTTTGGATTCCGAAATTGTTTTCTTAAAAAGTCATAAGAACTGGCCTGCTTGGACAACAGAAAAGGCGGTAGGGCTACGTGGATTGGATCTGTTTACCTACCATATGAGGGAAATTTGGACAGCTCCAGTCTCTTTGATGCGGCAAAGGAAGCGGCTAGTCATGGAGCCAGCCTCATCGTTGGATGTGATGCGAATGCTCACAACACCGTTTGGGGCAGCTCAGACACAAATGTAAGAGGTGAGTTGCTTTTTGAACTATTATTTCAACATAATCTCTTGCTATGCAATAGAGGAAATGAAGCTACGTTCATCACAAGGGTAAGACAAGAAGTCTTGGATATTACTCTTGAAAAGAGGGACCATCCTTGGCTCACCCTTCCCTGATGAATTGAGCGATCTGCAAAATATTGGTGTTCATAACCTCTGTCGCTTTATCAAAAGCTCAAAATGGCTTGAAATGTCCCAAAACTAGAATGGCGTCACAATGGGCCCAATGGCGTGCCTAAGTGGGCTCCCTAGTGGGGGCAGCCATTTCAACCTAACCTAACCTATCATTACGCAAGAAGTATTCGAGCTCACACTCTTCTTCGTTTTGGCAATATCAACGTTTATTTTTGAGGAGCTGGAACTGCAGGAAAGCGATGAGAGATACTGAGTTTTAACCCCTTAAGGGTTGAAAATAATTTATTTTTGCCGGACAGTACGCCCACAATCGAATTTGAAGCATAAACTTGAAAAAAAAATTTTTTTTTTTACAATTTTTGCCATTTTTCGCCAATTTAGGGGTACTTTTAACCCTTTAGGAGTACCCCTTACCATTAAGTTCGCCTTAATTTAGTATAAATCAACCACCTTCACAAATAACTATTAAAAAAAGTGCATTTCATCGCATTAGTTTTCATTATTACTGAAATAATCGCGAAAACCTCCTAAAAAGGGGTGTTTTTTGCATTTTTAGGGGTGACGCCCTAATTTTAGGACCGCGGGACCTCGATTTTCGTGATCAACGACCCCAAAAACGTTTAGGGTTCGATTTTCTTAACGGTGTTATTTTGGAACACCATAACTCGCGTTTTGAATGGACTATTATGAGGGATCGCCTGATCGGGCGTTTTTTTTTATGGTCGGGAAGGAGAACTTGCGATGAAAAACCGGCAACGGTCAAGTAGTTACTCTCTGCGATTCGAATAAGAAACAACGTATATGAAAAGTAAAAATTAAAACGTGGGACAAGGAATTGAACGTGAAAAGTGAGTCAAAAGGGGTGAAAAATTAAGAAAAACCTGAAGAGTTAGAGGCCCGAAAGGGATTTTGGATGATCACGGGAAATAATTAGAGGTTTCTGGCATAAATACAGGTAACAGGTGTGACTGGGTTTTAATCATGGATCTGGGCACGCGTTGGTATGTAAAACCTGAAGAAAATTTTTGTTTTATTTTTGAGAATTAAATACAGAAAATCAAGAGTGAAGTAAGCGCCCACTAGAAAGGGCAACGGAATTTCGCGCATGGTTGCGGTTATATATATAATATTTAAAAGTTCAGTGTATTCCTATTTAATCCCACACGAATAATTAACATCTAGGTAGTAATAACGGGATTTGATTACGCGTGCATTACCACAGCGTGTCAAGACATCGTTGTGACTTTTTCTTCGAGATATAGGATATATAGCGCGAATGGTCGTCCACTAACAGGTTCCTTTTTTTGCGAGTAAAATAGTGGATTAGTAATTTTTCTTTTGTTAAGTAATAAATAGTGGAAATCTATATTCCCGTTAATCATAATTACAAAAAAAAAATCCCGTCATCACGCAACTACCAAAAAGGAAAAATCACTTTGATCTTTTTACAAGTAATTCAATGATAACGGAGTAGAGCGGTAATATTGGAATTTAGGAGATAGAACTAAAGGAAAAATTAAGATACCGCGTTGGTCAAAAGAAAAGTTCGGTTATAACTATTTAACTATTGTTGGAAAATGAGGTTGTGAGTGTAATTTGAACCACGAAGAAAAGAAATTGATATAAAATTCTAATCGCCATATCCAGAAGATTTCTTTAACCTAGTACACTATAATAAATGAGTATTTCATGTAATTGGAAAAGTAAACGCAGTATTCAATTAGTATTAATTTCATTATCAATTTCATCATGGAAAGGTTTCAACAGAAGAATTTGAGGAAAACAAAGGGCCAGAGAGACAAGGAAGTCAGGCCCATTTCATAATAAATTATCTTGTTTTCGTTTTAGGTTTTTTTTTTTTTTTTTAGGATTTTCCTTGTGACAATCAAAAAGGGGAAACGTAAGAGCTGCGATTGTAATATTGATGGTACCCCTACTAAGGCTGGTTTTTACATGAGATTGAGGACTCTTGAAGGTATTTAGAAGAAATAACAATAATAGTAACGGCATACAGAAGGCAAAGGTAATTGAGAAAATAAATAAAACGTTGTTGGTATAAGAAAATTATGGTATCGAGGAAACTCGAATATTGGGTCATTAAGTACTTTTTTTTCTTTTCGAATATTTGATCTTTTTTTTGTCATCTGAAGAAATAACATAAGTTTGTTTTCGCGTGTTGGTGTGAGCATATTCTTGCTTCGCGATTGATGGTGGCTTGGGAAAGTTGCATTGAAGTGGGTTGGCGAAATGGAAAATATGGAATTTTTAGTTTTTTTTTGTTCTTTTATATAAGAAATTTTAAAGAAATATATTGGGATAATTTAAAGGATAAATTATAAATTTAAATAATTAATACATTGAGATAATTTAAAGGTTAAACGGTTAAGATGTTTAGATAAGTACCCTCACGGGTACGAGGCACGAGTCTATTTTCATATACTGTCACTCTTCGGCATCCCTGTACCGCGAACCCCACCCCATCTATCGAGCTAGTTAGCGCTCCGCACGTCGTGCCGACCATCGGTGGAGCGGATGCCTCACGATTCAGGCATTACTCCAAGGCGGTCAAGCCATCCCAGCCACCTTCTTGTCTGCCTCCTTCCTCGAATTTGTTTTATAATGAGAGTCCTTCGCATCTTTCTCTGAGATGTGTTTAAATTTATTTTATTTCGTGCTAAGGCACCCCTACCCCTGACAGTTACATGTTGTGTAAGAATTTTATCTTTAATCCAATTTGTTGTTTACAAGCGTTTTAAAATAATTATTAGGGTATAAATCTTCAAATATTGAGTTTCAGGTGTGAACTCATGTCTTTCGATTGTCATAAACATTAAATTCTAAGAATTGCGAATGAGCTGAGTTCTCATGATCCAGGTTCTAGGTGAGAGTGAGAATAATTACAAAGCAGCTGAAAGACTATGGCGAGAACGTTTTCCCAATCGCCCGCCTCATTCGAGGCATGTTTTTAAAAGACTGAAAGAAAGGATGATCAACAAAGGGATCGTCCAGCCAGATCAAAACAAAGGGGAAAAGATTCATCGACGTGTGCGTGATGTCAGAAGTGTTGACATCCTTGCTTCAATGCAAGTTGATCCAGGTGATTCTTTAAGGCGTAGAGAAAGAGACTTTTAGCCACCGTCTGACCACGCGGTGGTGTAATTAGAACAACACTTTTTGTTTTTAGGTTTTTTAATTAACTTTTATTATTCTAATTATTCATTCTTATTTTAAACTACAATGTTTATAACTTATTATAAAATGTATAGAGTTGTACAATAAATGCGAATTAAGTTTTCTCTTAGGACGCGGGAGAACCGACTTTGTGTTGACACACACGAGGGAAAAAGTAGAGAGATGCCGGAAATTGGATCTACGATAAACACGATGGGGGTATAACGGAAAACGGTAAGATCACTGAACTTTGAGTTCGGTGATCGATGGAATGTTCCGACTGATCGTGTTTATTGTGTGGGAGGCTGTTGTGTGACTTTGCGTAAACTTGGTAATTAAGTTTACGCGGTCACTACAGACTCTGGGGTATCAAGGGCGACTATTCAACGAATTTTGAAAGAGGAAAAGTTTCACCCCAACAGAATGTGCCTTGTACACACTCTACAGCCAGGATACTTTCCACAATGGCTGAATTTTTGTAATTGGGCGCTGAACCAAATGAGACTTTTTCACAGGAAAATCGTATTCTCAGACGAGTGCAGATTCAAAAGCGACGCTGATAGTCCATTCAAAACGCACGTTATGGTGTTCCAAAATAACACCGTTAAGAAAATCGAACCCTAAACGTTTTTGGGGTCGCTGATCACGAAAATCGAGGTCCCGCGGTCCTAAAATTAGGGCGTCACCCCTAAAAATGCAGCATTAATGCAGAATTAATAAATAGGATTCAGGCATTCCACAATTGTAATGCTAATCGCGAAGAATTATATACTATAGCTGCAGATATAGTAAGTTTGATGTATTTAAAGAAAAAGGTACCCATAGAAAATTATAATTTAATTCGGTTAGAATGTTTTGAAAAATTAAAAAATGATATAAATATTAGTCGGCTGCCACCAACCAATTTAGCTTTAAGAGAGCACGCTTTCCGCGTGTATCGTCAATGCCAAGATTGGTGCTCAAACAAATTGAACCCAACTGATTGGGGTTGGAAGGTGAAAAATAATGTGTTACTTCCAATTTACACCTCAATGCCATTATTACCTAATAAATTCTTGGAAAAATTCAATTGTTCCTGTGCAAAAGGGTGCGCAAAAAAACACGTTCTTGTAAGAAATTAGGGTTAAAATAGCATATTTTGCAAAGTTTGTAAAGGCAGAGATTGCCTAAACAGTGAAAATGTTTCAACCGAAAATATGCAAATTGACGAAGGATATGATATCGACGGTAATTACGTAACAATCGAACCGCAAATTAGTTTAAACATTCCACCTGAACTTGATGAGGATGAATATATGAATGAAAACTATGTATTTGAATCCCAAAGCTCCGATGTATATGAATACGAAAGCTATGATAGATATCAACCCGGCACAAGTGTGCAAGACACAGAAGATGTAACTTTTAGTGAGAATTATGATTGAATCAATATTGATTTAAGCGATAAAAAACGAAGATAACTAAAAAATATCTTATAATTTTTAAATTTTGTTGATAAATTTATGATTATTTACTTAATTAAACAGAAAATTTATATTTCCCCACTTGTAATGGCGAATGTTGGCACATACAGGTTGCCGAGAGTGTAGCGAGGGCGGGTGGGTGAGGGACGTCAGCAAGCGTGTGGCGCAAGAGGCGCGGGCGGAACAGGGCGGACAGCGGCTGGCGGGTGGCAGAAGGAAAGAGGGTTAAAAAATTTCCAAATGTTTTAATAATATTTCATCAAATATAAAATTTTAATGCAAAACAATAAATTTCAATTTGTTCCAATTACAATTTTAATGTGGGGGTAGTTTTACCCCCTTAAGAGTTGAAAAGATTAATTTTTTTGCTTTTGAACCAAATTTCAAACCAAAAGAAAAAAAATTTTTTTTCATTTTTTTTTATATTAAGTTGTTTTTATTATAGTAAGTTCGCCTTAATTTAGTATAAATCAACCCCCTTCGCAAATAAATATTTAAAAAAGTGCATTAGTTTTCATTATTACTGAAATAATCGCGAAAACCCCCTAAAAAGGTTTTTTTTGCATTTTTAGGGGTGACGCCCTAATTTTAGGACCGCGGGACCTCGATTTTCGTGATCAGCGACCCCAAAAACCTTTAGGGTTCGAGTTTCTTAACGGTGTTATTTTGGAACACCCCCCTAGTTTTCAATTAACTATATTGTAGGGGTAGTTTTAACCCCTTAAGGGTTGAAAATAATTTATTTTTGCCTGACAGTACGCCCACAATCGAATTTGAAGCAAAAACTTGAAAAAAAATTTTTTTTTTACAATTTTGCCATTTTTCGCCAATTTAGGGGTACCCCTTACCATTAAGCTCGCCTAAATTTTAGTATAAATCAACCTCCTTAAATATTTAAAACAGGACATTTCATCGCATTAGTTTTAATTATTATACTGAAATAATCGCGAAAACCCCCTAAAAAGTTTTTTTTGCATTTTTAGGGGTGACGCCCTAATTTTAGGACCGCGGGACCTCGATTTTCGTGATCAGCGACCCCAAAAACCTTTTGGGTTCGATTTTCTTAACGGTGTTATTTTGGAACACCCCCCCCCCCGCGTTTTGAATGGACTATGAAGTGAATACTTGGAATTGTCGTTACTGGCCAACTGAAAATCCTCATTGGCTGAGAGAAGTGGATCATCAGCATGTGTGGAAGATCAATGTTTGGTGTGGCATTATCGATGATATAATAGTGCGACCTATTTTCTTAGAGGAGAACCTAAGCGGAGCAAGGTATGCATCACTTATCGAAAATGATTTGGGAGCATTGTTGGACGAGTTACCACTTCTGTCTGAGACACCCTGTATGTCGGTGGATTAGTGGGATGAATACAACAAATGCTGTTTGTGACGAAAATTTTTGAAAGTTTACAGTGAACAAGAGAGATGCACCAGTTAAGAGAAATTCTCAAGATGTTTTTAAAATCCGGCTAAAACTCTACAACTCTTTATCCAAAATACATAGACGAAATTGTAGGTTTAACGAAAACTTATATTGTACAAATTTAATTTAACAATAAAAAAAATATTCCAAACTATAACTTTGAAACTTTTAGGATTTTAACTATTGTATTTTTGGAAAATCTATTTTACGTGCGAAAAAGTATTATACTGGAGACACACTACGCTACTTAATCTGGATTAAGTGCTTTGTTATGATTGGCCAACATAGTTGACCATCACAACTTTGTATTTCCCTTTTGGAAATACATTTTGCTACTTTGTAGCACAACCAACAAATTTAGTTTGCTAAAATGCAAACTAATCACTTTAACGGCTTCATAAGATAAATATTCGTTCGCACGAATATTCTTCTCTATGATACCCGAGCCTCATAAAATTATACCCAAACTTTAATCGCGCCTAGGTAATGATACCAAAGCGCTACAATCAACATATTGTTCCTAACGCGTTTTCTTTGCAACAATGTATGACACCCGATCCCCAAGATGATAATTAAGCATTTTTACACGTAAAGCTTTTGCGCCCTTGGCCCAAGCGTTATCTTGACCACGCCGACGCCAAGAGCAAAATTGCTGACAAAGCAATCTGCGCGAAATCCAGAGCTAAGATCTGGAGACTTTCTGCGATCGAAAATCAGTCCGGGTCATATCTCCTTTAGGAACAGTAGCTTCCTCAAAATCGCTTTAATCAAAAAAGTATATAGAAATATATTAAAAGTAATCTGTTGGAAGTTTTTAAGAGAAATAAAGTTTAAAAGTTTCATTGAAGAGTGATTGTTTAAATAAATATACCGTGCGACGGGACGCCGGGAGTGAGCAAATTCTTTTACAGGTACTCTGACCCGCAGACTCCTTGGCCCCTCTTCTCCTTTCTGGAAAGCACGGGCGGCCAAGATCATAACAGCTTGTTCTGGATTAACTTTACAATGTGTCAGGGCAGCATATTCTAAATCCGATTGCAAACTAGTTAACCCGGACCCGGTTTTAGAAACTAGGTAATCTATGTTGAACAGTATTATAAAGAAGAAGATAAAACTGTCATATCTTTTTGTTGTCATAAAGTTGTCATTTGTTTTTAGAAAAGGTGAAGTGAATTAATCATTTATTAATAATGGAATTAAATAAGAAATTAAAGATATTGTTGGTATTAGCGAAGCATTATGAATGTCTTGCAGCCATTCATAAAAGAAGAGCAGCAATTTTTAAAAGGAAATCCGAAAAGATAATGTTATTCCTTTTGATGAGCAGGCGCTGCGAGGTAAATAGAATATTGTGGGCTTTGGTAAGTTTTAAACGGATTTTAATTCAAAATGTCCTAATATGGCCCGAATATATGAAAAGTTTTGGGAGTAGGAAGTTCCTTTGTATAGTGAACAGAAATTCAAAGAAGACTTTCGAATGTCCAGGAGTACTTTTCAGTACTTAGTTGACTCCTTGGATTGTTTGAAAAAGGAAGATACGTATTTTAGAGCGGCTATTAAATTGGATAAAAGAATAGCGATAGCTGTATATGCGCTTGGATCTTCGGCAGAATACCAATTACCTGAATTTTAACTCATTGAAGGCACGTCATATTTAACTCTGTTAACATTAGGTTTAATGTGTCAACTTTTTTTTTTGTTCATGTAATAAACCCTATTACATGAACAAAGAATGTTTAAGATGAAGGATATGGTTTCCTAGTTAAAAAAAAGGAAAATGGAATCTAATAAAGGGAACTTGCATACATTAATTTCGTCGCCTTCCATGGCCAACGAAAAGTTCCCGCCCGGGAAAAAAATTAAATAAGATTTTGATATTTTAGGTAAAATACGCGATAAATTTGGGGGCTCAACCGGGATATTATTCATAATCTTATATACGCGTAAATAACCTAAAAAAAAAAACTATATTGATACTTTATGTGCCAAAGTCCAATTATCATATTCACATTCTTCCCTTCAAACTAATAAAACAATTAAAGGCATCCATTTCTATTTCAATGTCGACTTTCAATTTCAATTCAATTTTCAATTGAATAGGTGTATAGAATAAGCCAGTGACATTAAATCTTCCATAATATTGACAGTGTCCGGAATTTAGTCGCGAAAATCAAATGAAAAAGGCAAAATCTAATAAACAAGTGATTACTTAAAGTGAGCATAATGTACATATAGCGTCGCACTGGAGTTTAGTTATTTTGTAGAGCTTATAGTCTATATAGACAAGTGCATACAATTAAGTAATTAGTTAGTGAAGTAAGAGTTAAAAATTGAATTGATTCCTCAAAAGGCGAGAAAATGTCAAAAAAAAAAACTTATTTTGAAGAATGGCTAGTGTTGTGACTCGACGTTTCGTATTAAATATTCTTTGTAAGTAATCCACTAATATCGTGACAATTCATATCCAATTGCAAGTTAATACGTTAAATATATTTCATAAAACTTTTTTTTCGTGATCCTTTTATGATGGTACAAATAGTGCGCATTCTAGTGCATTTAAATCAATCTAGCTGCTGAATTAAGCCTATATTCCTAGGATCCATTTGTTTATGGTACTTATAACAGTAAGATTGATATGCGCTGATGTAATTAAGCTAGCTATTACCACAATAGTGTGACTTCAAATACCCCCTATTATTTAACTAGCCTAGTGTTATTTCATAGTGTCTTGTGATTTAAAATTGAATGCTTAGAGCCATATCTTCGCGATAAGATTTTGTTTTTTTGTTAGCGTGCGCTACTTTAGAATTCGTTGCAGTCTTTGCGGACTTTAAATGTTAGGTACTCGCTATGTACAAAATTTTCTTTTGTTCCTTTAAATGTGTCTTATTTAGAAGTTACTTCGATTAGTTCCAGTTAGACCCAACATTTTGTTAAATTCAATAACATAACGAAGTGGCGATCAAAAGTTAAATAAATAATTGCTTTAAATATGGCGCTTATTTGTTAACAATATGCGTATTAAAAGTAAAGTTAATACTTCCCGATTTTGATTTTGCTTGTCAAATATTGGTGAATGGTTATTATCCGTGTGGAATATATATCTACGTTTAGCCACGTGAAGTGTTATGACCTATAAATATAACTTAACTCGATTTCCTGCTGGTGTTTGACATTTTGATGTTTATTTAGAAGTTTGATTTAAACGAATGTCGTTAGCTTTCACTGTGTCCGATTTCTTTGACTCAAAAAAAAAAAAAATTGCTAATAAAAATGGCTGATATTATTTAGTAAATTATCTAAAATTTTATCTGTGCGTATTAACTCTTTGGGTGATTAGTAACTGGTGACCGATTTATGTGCTAAGGCTACACAGTTTAGAGGTTTAAATTGTTTCGATTTACAGTTTTGTGGGTTTTAATTAATATCGACTGTTTTTCATAATTAAATCGAATTTCACTGAGTTTTCTGTTTGTAAACTACTTGTTACTATTTTAATTTATTACTATTTTACTATAATTGGTGTGGAACACTATTCGTATACTATAAACAATTTATCTTTACTTTAAACTTTTACTAATTTTAATTTCTTTTTAGGTTGGAAACTTCGACCTCTCAAATTCGGTCTTCACACTCTGCCTCCTAGTACCAGAAGAAGGATCGGTTTCCTGTCTCTTCGCCACGCGGCAGTTTTCGAAGAAAAATGGAATTTCGGATTTCCGCTGTGTTCTAGTCTGACAGGTTTTTAATTGATTAGGTATTTAATTGTTAGGTCTAATTAAAATAAATTTTTGTGATATTTATGTCTGATTTGTTATTGTTTAATTTTGAAATATTTGTACTGAGTTTACTTTGAAATAATTTTGAATTTCATTATGATGTCATTTAGGACTTAGGACATTTTTTAATATTTATGTTTATTTGCGTTCGTAGCGATTTTGATATGCTACAAGTTTTTAGCAGTTATATGCTAGATGCAGTGTCAAAAGGAAATTACCTTTGCTACAAAACGTTAATATTCAATATAAATTAAAAATTAAAATAGATAAGATAAAAATGAATATGAAGATAAAAATTTCCGGGTAAATAAAATGAAGCTCAACAAATTTTTTACATCTGGGTTGTTTCAGCGTAATCACAATTTGGGAGTTCGGAGTGTTGGAGGCGCCAGAACCCCCCTAAACTCACTACTGGCTTCTTTTTACAAAATTTATTCAACGCAAAAGCAAACGAGAACAAATATAGACAGAATTTGGCTATTCTAAGAAGTTAGTGAATTGATTTTCAGTAGAATAGAGGTATATACTGAATTTCACTAAAGCGTCATGAGATATTACAATTTTATTTTTTTAAAAAACAACACACAAAAAATAGAAAAATGGAAATAGACAAACAAGTTGAAGCGTGGAGCGTGATCGTAATTACGTGAGTGATGTTGACAATTCACTCGAGCTATTGAAATTTATTTTCTTTTTCATGTGTTTGGCTTTGTTCTTTTTTTTTTGTTGTGCTAAAGTTTCTCCAGCTGTTCGAGGTTGTAACCTTCTTCTTGGGTGCAATTTTTAATCTTTGTTCAAGACCACAGCGGCACTGGGATCATTGCATGGGCCACGACCCCATTCCCATTTCACCAAAAGGTACGACGTCCATGGCTTGCGATGATAAGAGCCGTTGTGTATCAACCGTTGATCGATCCCCGGAAGCGATGCGAGAAATCGATAGAAAGATTACTTGGACAACCGACGCCGACGAGAGCGGAGCAACATTTTGGAGAATCCATCAAGCACGTAAAGTTACGTTTGTAAAGTGAATTATAATCTAATAAAAGTATCAGTTACTTGGAAGGAACGTATTTAAGTTTGAGAGAAGATACATCACAATGCCAATCCCAGGTCCAACCTGTTCTAACTACTCACCTACCTAATCCCCAAACATAATGGTCCTTCGAGCCGGATTAGCCTTCCCGAGGTGAGTAATATAATAGTTGCAATAAATACCCAAATTTTATCTCGAAAATTATTACCTCTCCATGTGATATATTATTACCTCTCCAAGTGATATAAAGAAAAATTAAAATCGAAAGTAAATAAAGATCAAATCTTGAAATCGAAAGAAAACTATAATTTTTATTAAAGTTCAAAGTGTTTCCAAAGGTGAGAACGGTATCACACGAAATCCCGCTCAAGCACGGTAAATGGTAATAGAATATCCTCGTGCGTTATCGCTTCCCGTGGTGGAATGTGCGATCGGTTCCGTTAATTTGTAAAGTGCATTGAAAAGGTTTTGGATTTAAATTCTGTTGTTTAAAAGAAATTCTAGTTGCATTCAAAGAAATTTGGTTTTACATATTGTGGGATTGATTAAATTGATAAATAAATTACGATTTTCAAGGTGCATATGTGCGATTGGCTCCGTTATTCAATTACATTCATTGAAAATAGTTGGTTCTGGATTTCCATCCTGTTGGCTTTAAAGGGGAATTCTAGGGGCATTAAAATATATTTGGAATTATAATTTGCCAATTTAATTATCTTGTCAATGATTCGGCTAGTATTAATACACAGTGGCTCTCATTGGTGGCTTGATTATGCTAACAGCATAACACTGTCCACTTTTTCCCCAAATATCTCTAGCATTAATACAAAGTGTCTCTCTTATGGTGGCTTTACTATGCCAATAACATAATACTGTTCATTCCATCCCCAAATATATACCTACATTATATGGTATCAGTCATAGAGCGGGTCGTTGGTAACGGTGACTAGGTCGACAGCATAATACTGTCTACTCTCCCCCTAAGATATGTAACGGTCGGCATGTACAAGCGATTGATTTGAATATATCTCCCATGTAACTAAATCAATCGTCAGAAATTGCCGCAATATTGCTAAGCAATGTCGTAGTAAAGAATTCTCTTATAAAGAATCCCTCTGTCCGTATATCTTTTTGACCCACTCATTTCCCCTTTTTGGCCCATCTTTTTCAAATAATATTCATCTCCCAATTTGTTGCCCACGCAACTCTTTTCCCCATAGACGCTCCGCACGGCGTCCAAAAGCTTAGCCAATCATGTCGCGACACTTGGATTCCCCCCCCCCCCCCACAAAAAAATTCCTTCTTTAAGTTGTTTGGTATGCGTGGGGCAGAAAGATGAATAATTCATTCCTTCATTCCATTATGATTATTCTTGATTCTCCCTTTTGGGCAACAAAATTTAGACCAAAGAAGTCGAAGGCAATGGAAAAATTGCTCGGTGTAAACGCAGTTTTTGGGCGAGACCATGTGGGCGAGAAAGAAGGAAAAGTGCTAGTTTTTTGGCATTCATAGTGGGCTAGTCGGCGGCGAAGCAAGGTGCTTGTTTTGCGCCGTATCCGAAAAAACAGGAGTGCAGAGAAATATGTAGGTATATATTATTGGCCTGCTGGTAAGCGCCTGGAAAACTATTATTTTTCTTCTGATTAATTACAATTAATAGATTTTAAAATGAAATGAGAAACAAAAAAAAGTCATAAAAATAATTTAAATTTAAAACAAGAGAAATTAGTGTTAAATGCAATAAAAAGGAAAAAGGTGGATGCAAGAAGATGACAACAAAAAAAAAAATAAATTATGGACTATTAAGTACCTACAGGAGAGAATTGTAAGCTAATTTGAGAACAAACGAAAACAAAAAAATACAAAAAATAATGTAAGTAAAGTCTTAAGTTTCTGATGGAAAGAAATTTCTATACACAAAAACAACAAAAATAAGAAAAGAGAGAACAAAAAAAGTAAAAGAATTATAAACATTTAAAACAAATAAGCTCATAAATTAAAAAAATAACCTAAAGTAAAAGAATTATAAACATTTAACAGATGAAAATTTAAATCATGGTTGAGATGAATGAATAAAAACCCCCACGTGAGGCCCTCTGGGATAATGATGCCTCCGCGGAAGGTGAGTTCCTTCCGCCAGATACCAACGGGCACTTAGCTTTCCCGAGGATGACTGTTTCTCGCTGACCGAACCACCCCTTCCGACCCTTTTGATCGGCCCCCTCTCGTTGACCTCGGTAGGCTCGTTTCTCTCCGTCGCCGCCTCTTTTCACAATTTCGTATTAGGCACGAGTTTCTATAGTTATAAACTGTCACATTTCTGCATCCCTGTACCGCGAACCCCACCCCATCCGGCGAGCTAGTTAGTGCACCGCACGTCGTTTCGACGATCGGCGCAGCGGATGCATACATTTTCGGCGATAATCCTTGGCGATCGAGCCTCTCCAGCCACCCTCTGGTCTGCCCCCTTTTATGAGTTTCTCTAGCTTTGTGACGGTGGTCGTTTATCTAACTTGTTTAGATTTGCTTTCTTTTATTTCGTGCTATGGCACACATACTCCCGACAGTTACAGATATAATATCCTAGAGCTTCTCCGCACCCAAATTTCTTTTCTGTAGACCACTAATTATTTTTTCTCTATCCTCAATTTCCGAGGAATTCTCGGTGGGGCAACTCATTTCAAGATCTCAAGCAAGCTTTCATCGCTCAGTGAATCTTACAAAATGACCACCGTTGCCGAATTGATCCACGATCAGCTAGCCCTAAGGCACAGCTCGATAATTTCATCGCTAATTTCCGGAAGAGCCCCAAAGAACGGCTAAATAGTGAAGGTCATCTTAAAGGTCGACTTGAAATCCTTACACAGTTGTACGCGGATTTCAGTTCCAAAGACCGAACCATTCAAATCTCAGCCTCAGCCGAAGAGAAGAAAGGCGACTACTCCACCGGGACCTTGCACGACGACTTTATTGAAATTTTCTCGGTCGTTCGGTTTATCCGATATCAACTATTTGTTAACTACTCCTGGAAAAATTACGCCATGGGAAAGATTTATGCCCAAAAGTTTTCGTCTGGAGCATCATCTTCTAGAACAACGGCACAATCTAGCCCGGCTCTCACCAGATCCACTTCCTCGAAGCAATCAAACAACAATCTAGCTGCCTCCAGCCAGAAATCCCGATCCTGCTCTATCTGCTCTACAGACAGTTTCGATTTGTTGGAGAGGAAATTGGAGAGAAACTTGTCGCTCATTATAATAGAAAAATTTTCCGAATTTTAAGAGCGTTTTTGTTGCGCTTCGATCATGCATGAACTCTATCAATGCTCACATGACTAAATTGCACTCCGAATTAGAAAATTTAAAGTCAGAGCTCCAAGCCGCTCGTCAGGAAATTGATAACCTCAACAAGGAAAGTCGGTTGACTGTTGCTATTTTAACAGGGATTCCGTGCGTGTCTAACAAGGAAGTCCGAATTATCCGAAGTACCAAGCAAGACTGTGTAACGGTCGGCATGCCCGAGGGATAAAATCTCCGTTCTGTACACCCCGCCGTAAAATAAATAAATAAGCCCTGTCCCAGAAGCGCTCGAAAGAAATTCGTTATTAACTCCCGCAATTTACCATTGCTAAGCAATGGACATAACTCCCAACGAACTTTAAAGAAGCCCTCGTTTACACCCTGTAATCCCATCTATTCCTCCTTATTGGGCTCGTCTTTAAATAATTCTTCTCCACTATTTTATTGCCCAAGCAACTCCTTCCCCATGGACGTCTCAAACGGCGTCATATTCCTTGACCAATGGGAGCACGGCATCTGGCAATTTTCCAGAAAAGACGCGCTTCACTTAGGTTGTTTGGTATGCGTGGGACAGGAAAATGAGTCATTCATTCCTTCATCCCATTGTGATTATTCTTGATTCTTCCTTTCGGGCAACAAAAGTTAGACCAAAGGGGGCAATAGAAATGGAAAAATTGCTCGGTATAGCCGCGGTTTTTGTGCGAGACCCTGTGTTCAGGGGGATAAAAAAAGAAAAACTTTAGACGAGATGCGTTGGCTTCGTCATTCGGGTAGCAACAGTCGACCAGAGTAGACGATAAATTTCTTTTCTAAAATTGGTGAAATTCTCCATAAATTCTCGCAACATAAAAATGTGGTTTCTTAACCTTCACAATTTTTTTCATTTTTTTGTTTTTAATTGATGTGCTGTGAAGTGGGTCATCTTGGCCGCCTGATAAAAGGTACCACGGAGTGTTTAAATTGTGCGCAATTAATCATACGTAATTTTTTTGCTTCTTCCAAATCTCTGGTTAATTTAAAATTAATACCAATAATTAGCTGCAATAGCATTTCCGACATGCAATAGCTAGCGAAAAAAAGAAACACACAACTCATAAGGTCTTAATAAATTGTGTTTAATTAGAAAAGAAAAAAACTCGTGAATTGTGTCCTTTTAACTGGTGCGGTCAAGTGGAGATGAGTAGGAGTTGCAGCAATCGGGCGGCTCCAGCCTGACCTGGCTTATTTAAAAAACCACCAAAGCTGCCCGCGGTGTTCACTGCTTTCCTTTTTGGTTGGTTCCTTTTAGCGGAGTTAATCCTGCAGTTTCCGTTTTAAATTGCATCCTGATAGTGGGGATGTCGTAAGATTTCCTACCTGTGACTGGTTTCCGGCTAAAGCTGAATGTGCAATAGGGGTTTTGCCCAGATTTTCAGAATGCACCCTACACCGGGATTTCTCTCACCACCTGATGACTAAAGTAAGGTGACAATATTGAATTTATTATTTGGTATCGTAGTAGTGATTATTGTGTAATTGAACTTTTTTTAAACTGGAATTACTCACAAAAAAAAAAAAAAAAAAAAAAAAAAAATAAGGATTAGGGAGAAGCAAATTTTATAATTACATTGTATTTCCTTTTACTATCACTGTAAAAAAAAGAAAGACAAAAAAAGAAAAAATATACTCCAACAAAAAAAAAAAAAAAAACATGCTTCATCCTCTGGTTTCTCTCAAGATAA
Source organism: Thereva unica (assembly GCA_949987705.1). Classification (NCBI taxonomy): domain Eukaryota; kingdom Metazoa; phylum Arthropoda; class Insecta; order Diptera; family Therevidae; genus Thereva; species Thereva unica. The sequence goes on along the minus strand of OX465284.1, from coordinate 31,383,209 downwards.
TAATTTTTCTTAGTTCTAAATGGCCTATCTGTAATTTTTTTGTAAGATTTGTAATAGTGCTTTAGAAACAAAATAAGTAGAAAAATAATTAAGTACGATAAGAAAAACAAATACTAAAATCAAAATAACAAATTAATATAAAAGAAAAACCAAAAACAAAATTTTGATAATAGTCCAATCAATCTACGCAAATCCATCTAATAATTGCCAACAGGAAACAAAAAATATGGTCATATAGGAAAAAAAATTCTAAAAAAGATAGCGTTTTTTTGTTCGGAATTGGGAATGGCGAACCTAACCTAAAAAATCCCGGAAACTGAAAAAAACGGTTTTTAGCGAATAAAAGAAAAACGTGACCTCGGATCGAAAAAAATCAAATTATAAAGTTTTAGCTATTCAAATTATCTTTCGATTGATGTATATTGAGTTATAGGTTAGGGCACAAAATATAGAGAAAAATGGGAAAAACTGTCGAAAATCACGTTTTTTTAATTTGTTAATAACTTTTGTTTAACGCCACTTACATATTTGTTATTTGGTACAAATATTGCTTATTGCTAGCTGAAAAAACGGTGTAATTTTTGTGGCGAAATATTGCACAGTTTCCTTGAAATTTTACTTTTTGCAAAAAAAGGCGTTCTTGTAAAAACGCTCCTCTTGGTCCATGGATTTCGCTGGATCAACGTTCGAGAGCTTAAAATTTTCTTCAAACCTTGTACTATCATGTACAAGTAAAAAATAGTGGATTTTAAAAGCGTACAATGCTCAAAATGGCCCCCAAAATGTATTAATAATGAAAAAAACATATGTTTGGTGGAAAAAAACGGACTTTCTGAGTCTGTTTTTTCATTATTAATACGTTTTTGGGGACCATTTTGAGCATTGTACGCTTTTAAAATCCACTATTTTTTACTTGTACATGATAGTACAAGGTTTGAAGAAAATTTTAAGCTCTCGAACGTTGATCCAGCGAAATCCATGGACCTAGAGGAGCGTTTTTACAAGAACGCCTTTTTTTGCAAAAAGTGAAATTTCAAGGAAACTGTGCAATATTTCGCCACAAAAATTACACCGTTTTTTCAGCTAGCAATAAGCAATATTTGTACCAAATAACAAATATGTAAGTGGCGTTAAACAAAAGTTATTAACAAATTAAAAAAACGTGATTTTCGACAGTTTTTCCCATTTTTCTCTATATTTTGTGCCCTAACCTATAACTCAATATACATCAATCGAAAGATAATTTGAATAGCTAAAACTTTATAATTTGATTTTTTTTCGATCCGAGGTCACGTTTTTCTTTTATTCGCTAAAAACCGTTTTTTTCAGTTTCCGGGATTTTTTAGGTTAGGTTCGCCATTCCCAATTCCGAACAAAAAACGCTATCTTTTTTAGAATTTTTTTTTCCTATATGACCATATTTTTTGTTTCCTGTTGGCAATTAACGCAAAAATTACATGGAGCTATTTTAGATTGATTGGACTAAAGTGGAACAGAGCGTTTGAAGTTTATTTCATAATAATTATATAAAAAAAAAAAAAAAACAAAAAAAAACATAAACTATATATACAGGCTTACATGAAAGAAGTATTTCTCCTTAAATTTGTTTTTTTTGGTCGCTTGTAAGACGGTGAACTAAATTTTGTAACAAAATTTCCTTGTAATATATGTGTTTTCGGAATCAAATTTCTAGCGAAACTTATTTTTCATTTTTTTTGACGGCCTCCGTGAAAATGTAAGTCAATAGTAGGACAACTGGGGCATGGTGACCGGTGGGAAGGCCGTGTACCCCCCTCGCACACCGTATGTAAGTACCAGTAGTTAGAATTTTTCTTTTCAGCTTTCTTCCCGCGACGGCATCCGCCCGCATGGCTACGCCCACCTAGAAGCCCCTTTTCGCTTTCGATGGCCCCGGACGGGTCCCTTTATCGACCTTGATGAATATATTATTTTCTTGGCTAAGTTCGTTTTGGCACGTAATATTTAGTTTGTACAAACTGTCACCCCCTTTTTTCCTGGTCTCCGTGCACCACGAACCCCCCCCCCATCCGGCGAGCTAGCTAGTGCATCGCTAGACGTGCCCAAGCCAGGTGTAGTGGAGGCAGACAAGTTTTTTCTCGGCGATATTCCTTCCTTTGGACCTCGTCCAGCCACACTTTTGGCCTTTAGTGACCTCTTGCTCCTTCCTTCTTTTTTTTTGTAAAATGTTTACGGCCCCTTGGGGCAATGGTATCCTTTCTTACTTTTCTTCGAGCATAAGCTCATCCGACCTCCCGACAGTAAAGTAATATTACAACTGAAAGTGGCAGAAGAAGAACATCTGACACCAGCAACAATAAACGGTGACGAAATGGAGTTTACTTCGCCCTCAAGAACCATCCAAGATGTTCATATGCGAATCAAAAACGACATCCAAAAATTCGTGACCAAGGAAGGTGAAGACGTTTACATCCCAGGAAGTGTTTTAAAAAGAATCGACTTTGAAAAGATCCAGATGTCCAAAAGTAAGGAATTCAAACTTAATCTCCCAGATCGATTTGAAATTCGACTCCATGTGTATAAGGACAACCGAGTGCAATTTCACCATTATCTCAAGCGGAAAAGAACAAAAAAGCCGACTGATAAAACCACTTTACAAGAAAAATAAGGTTACAAGAATGAATGAACAAAGCGAATGGCAGTATTAAAATAAAGTGTTGAAGTAGTAGATTTAATAAAATGAAGTAACAAATAAACAACTTAAGTAATACACATAAGAAAATGAATTTATTATGAGAAACTTACGAATTAATAATAAAGGAATGAATTAATAATAATAATTACCGAAGTTAGATTAGGACTAAGCACATCAAAGTGAACGAATATGAATAATGTTGAACGCATTTATCCAAAAGATCCATAAAAAAAATATGGGAAACAGTAATGTTTTCATTTAATAAAATAAACGCTTTCCTTTAATTGAATTTCACAAAACAAAATGAAAAAAAAAAATAATTTTTTTATAATAAGGATTATTATTAACGAATTTTCCCATAGGTAACGGAATAAATTTTTATAAATAAAATAAATAATGAATATACAGAAATATATAAAAAGTAAGGTAGTTAGATTTTTATTAATCTATCTAATACCTAATACCTTAGAATAAGAAATGTACAAAATATAATAAATAACACTAAAAATTATTAAATTTATAGAGTAAGAAACTTTTCTTTTTGAATTAAAAAAAATTTTTTTTTTACATAATTCGCTCCGTTCCCATTGTTTTTATATATTGTCACATAGATATTCGACCTAATTGATTCAGCTCAGTAAATACAAATAAATTCACATATAACTTCATCAGGAATCCGTCTACACAAGCAGTTCTTAGAACTGCACAAATATCTAGACACGCCGTCTCATTATGCTGACGCAACTTTGTTTCCTTGTAGATAAGATTATTATTTGCAAGCTAAGGTTTATCATGTGCTATGTTAGGACGTAGTTTTAGTTTAAGATTTTTACTCGATGTTCATTTCTAAGTTCTGCTGTCGAAATAAAGAGTTCCTTTGATAATTTTAAAGCGTTTTTATTAATTTTACCTTCTTTGTCGTGCAATATAACTATACCGGGTGTTTTTTTTAAAACTTGACACGGAATTCTTGAACAAAGGAGGGGTGACAGAGGGAAACCTGTTATACAAAAGATGTCTGATATGGAGGGGGACGTCGATTGGGTATAGTGCGCACCCCCTCTCTTCCACCCCCTGACCCGGGGGGGTAGCTTTTTGTTTAAATGGCAACCCCTATTTTTTTATGCAAGATTCAGATTCCTGGGATGAAAATAAACATCTTTTATCCCAAGCATTTTTTTCTATCATTTGTTTTTACTCCTGAAACTTTGATTGAAATCGTCATTAAGGGGAGCTTTCGGTGGTTTTTTTTTTTTTTTTTCAAAAAATCCAATTTTTTTTTTGTTACTTTGAACATCTAAGAATACAGCAAAAATAGTTTCAAGAGTTTGCAAGGCCTACAACGGGTATAAAATGGGGAGGAGCAGCTGCACCGCTCGTTTTTTTACGTAATTTGCATGATAAAAAAACTTTAAACGCGTTTTTCTCAAAACTTTTGTTTTAATAACAATCTTAGATCCTAGTTCCGGCGATAACCAAAACAGCACAAATTAAGAAAATGTTTTACTTTTTGATGTCAGATGAACCGTTTCGGCAAAAAAGTGTGACCGAGTTTTAAAGAGGACCCTTTTCAGCCGCCATTTTGAAAAAAAAAAAATGTTTTTGTAAACTTTAAAATATCCTTTATAATCATGTAAAAAATTTAAGCAATAAATATTTTTTAACAGTTAGAAAAAAGTCTTTGAAAGAAACACGTTTTCCACCGAAAGGTCCCCTTAAGCCGTCTCTTGCAGTCAGAGAACGAAGGATTACTCTAAGAATTCTAAGAATTGCAAAAACAAAATATCAACACAATTTTCGTTTCTTGATGAAAAATGTAAACACGCACTTTCGTCAGTTCTCAGTGTATTGTCATTCTTTCAATAACCACGAACATAAAATGGTTTATACTCTAGCCGATCGAGTGGAAGTTATTTTCCTTTACGGGCAGAATAATTTAAATGCCAGTGCAACAGCACTGGCATTCAATGAAGCACATCCGGGAGTGAATGTGAGTCGTGAGTATGTGAGGCAACTTGTGCAGAAATTTAGAGCGAACGGGTCACTTCTCAATAAGAAGAGGAACAACCCAAGAGTGCTTGATGACGGTGCGTCCATAGAAGTTTTGGGTCATTTTGTAACGGCGCCAAACATGACTCTCCGTGAAGCTTCGAGTGTCACAGGTTTGTCGGTGTCATCAGTGCGCAAAGTTCTGAAATCGCATAAATTCCACCCATACAAAATGCAACATCACCAAACACTATCAGAAGACGATCCAGATCGCCGGGTGGAATTTTGCGAGACTTTGTCTATCCTTATCGAACAAAATCGTGAGCTGATAAAAAATACCTGTTTTAGTGATGAGTGCGTTTTTTTTTTGGACGGGCAGGTTAATAGACATAATTGTCGTTATTGGTCTGACGAAAACCCTCATCTGTTCCGACCGAACAAAACTCAATGGCCGAGGAAAATTAATGTGTGGGCGGGCATTCTTGGAGACGCGGTGGTCGGGCCGATATTTTTTGAAGACAATTTAAATGGAGCGCGGTACCTACAAATGTTGGAGGAACAGATTAATCCTCTAATCAGACAGGAGCTGGAAAATCAGGCCAATAACCAGGGACACCGAAATATAAATGCTGATTTGATTCATTTTCAGCAAGACGGTGCTCCTGCTCATTATGTCGTTGCAGTTAGAAACTGGCTTACCGAACACTTTGCAAACAGATGGATAGGACGAAGAGGTCCAATAGAATGGCCTGCAAGATCTCCGGACCTCTCTTCATTAGACTTTTTTTTATGGGGTCACCTAAAATCCGTCGTCTACACAATAGTACCCCTTCATGTAGACGATTTGAAGCAAAGAATTACCGAAGAGTGTCGCAATTTGACACCAGAAACATTCGCGGCAGTGCGGCAAGAATTCGAAGATCGATTATTCCATTGTTTGAGCGTCAATGGCGAACATTTTGAGAACCTTCTATCTTAGAAAATTAATAAATAAATGTCGTTTAATATCCAAAAGATGTTTCTTTTCATCCCAGGAATCTGAATCTTGTGCTTGTTTACATTTTTCATCAAGAAACGAAAATTGTGTTGATATTTTGTTTTTGCAATTCTTAGTATGTCATCCTTCGTTCTCTGACTGAAAGAGACGGCTTAATGACGATTCCAATCAAAGTTTCCGGAGTAAAAAATAGGGGTTGCCATTTAAAAAAAAAAGCTACCCCTCCCCCCCCTGGTCAGGGGGTGGAAGAGAGGGGGTGCGCACTATACCCAATCGATGTCCCCCTCCATATCAGACATCTTTTGTATAACAGGTTTCCCTCTGTCACCCCTCCTTTGTTCAAGAATTCCGTGTCCAGTTTTAAAAAAACACCCGGTATATAAAGAAAAGCTTATAAGATCATTTTAAATAGAAATTTGTTTTACTATTTTTATCAAACGAAAAGAGGAGCGACAATTTTGTCAATTTTTTTTTTTTCATTTGCTAAACTACCCAACCGCAAATAATTACGGACGAAAGTTTCGCATCCGTAAACTTTCTTTTCTAAGGGGGAAGATGTAATGAGCGAGCATCCACTCGCAAACATCCACTCGCTCATCACTCTAGCTTCAGATGATAAGGCCTCAACGGCCCATCCAAGGGGATCCCTAAATCTCGAAATCTATACGATTTAAGCCTCAACGGTACATGTGGAGATAATGATAATACTTCATGGTTGTTATATAATTGTTCGAAATCGCCAAGTTTGCTGACAGGAAATACTGCACAAAACAATGTGTAAAAATTGCTCAAATAATTGTAACTAACTTCACAACAATCGGATTGGATACAGTTAGACTATTGTGTCTACCAGTTGAATATTATACCTTAAAGTAAATTTGTGATGATTAAAGTTTTTGAGTTAAAGTAGCCGAAAATTGTGGTTTTACATATTTCATATAATTTAATCAACGAAGGGAAGAAACAAAGTAACAAACGTGCTTCCCGATCCCAGTCCATTACACAACAATAATTATAAAATCGATCACGACAACCATGACTGAGACTCAGTCAGTCGGACAGAAACCTTTCGACAATAAACTTATCAAAGCAAGTCTAGGTTTTTGAATTAATTAAACAAACAAGTGACGAACATTACATGGTGTCAGATTTAAAATAGAAAAATAAAATAATTAAAAAAAATAAAAATAAAAATGGAGACGTATCGTTCACCGGGTGAATTAAATTTCAACAAATCCAACTTAGCCGAAGAATGGAAAAGTTGGATACAAAAATTAGAACTGTTTTTGGTAGCCACAGGTCTAGAAAGTAAAAGTGAACAAAGTAAAGATGCAATTTTACTAAATTGCATCGGTGAAAAAGGCATTCAAATTTATAACACGTTCAAATTGGACCAAACGGAATTAAAATTTGAGGGTCTGATTGAAGCATTTAATGCATATTTTTTTGCCAAAGAAAAACATCGTGTACGAACGGTACAAATTGTTATCATGTCGTCAGAAGGAATCTCAAACCGTGGAACAATATCTAATTGGACTTAGAGGCCTTGTTCTAGTTGTGAGTACAAGGAAGAATCCGATATGATTCGAGACGTCTTTGTGATGGGGATCAACGATGAAGCACTAAAAGAGAAGCTAATTAGGACAGAGGCACTAAATCTGGAAAAAACCGTGGAAATTTTCAAAGGTTATAAATCCAGTAAAGCTCAACTAAAGCACATGGTAACAAAAGAAGAGAGAGATATTAACAAAATCAACGTCGCTGGACCAAATTCCAACACAAGGGCGAGAAAGTACATGCCAAAAAAGACAATTCCAGGAGAAACATCAAGACACAAATCACCCTCAAAAGGAAAATCCTGTTATCGTTGCGGTCAAGTGCACCGGACTAAATGCCCAGCACAGTCATGCCGTGGTGGATTACACTGAAAGTCAATTCGGAGATAATTAAATGTCAACTGGACACAGGTTCGCACGTGAACATTATGTCAATTTTTACGTTTAAAAAATTAAAGCTATCCGATAATATTATTAAGGGGAGATTTAGGTGAAAAAATAGCATCAAGAACAGTGTGGCGGTCATATAATTTATTTAGTACAATATATTAGTACAGCACATAATTTTAATATATCCGAACGCACACTATCCGTCCCGATTTTATCGTTCCGCGAGACAAGAGGTTTATGAACAGCTAACTCAATTTCAGTCAATTGTGAAATACCTTGCAGACAAGTCACATCACTCCTTCCTGCACAAGCAGCAAAATATTAAACCGTAATTAAAGTAAAGTGAATTAATGTTAATGTTTGTTTGATTTAATATACTGCAACAAACGGCTCGACAGATAAGGCTGAAATTTTGCAGGTAGGATGAGGGGGGCATAAGAAACATCCTGACAAAAAACCACCCCCTACCACCCCCACCACCGAAGATAATTTTTCCACCCCCGCCAAAAATCAAAATTTTTAAAAACGCCCTCGATATTTTTGAGAGTATATAAAAAAATGTTTATAAACAAATTTTCCAAAAAAAATATGGAAAATTTTGAGAGAAGATAAATTTTTGTGAGTCGGTGAAACTTAGATTTTCGTTTCAAACGTTTGAAATTGAAGTAAACGTAATGTAAACATGATACTTTAGGAAAATAATAATAATTGGCATGTTTTATATATAATATTTTATTAAAATTGAATAATTTTCGAAAAAAAATGTTTCGCAAAAAAATGTTTCGTCATCTTGCAGCTTTTTGACCTTGAGATGAAGTTAACGTTCTCAAAATTTACCTGCACTGTATGTGCAACATTCTTTGTCTTTATACTCTTCTTCCAAGCTCGATTTATATAAACATCTGTAGTTTTTTATGGCCAACGAATTGTCAGACAGTTAGTTAAGTTCTAACTTTCAACATCAATGCATCAAATTTTGTGTTTTCAAAATGTCCAAACGCAAAAATTGCGACTTCGCAGCACGAATGAAAGAAGCCAAGCAATCAAAACTTGCCACAGGTCCTCCGGTAAAGTATCAATTATATTTCAAAGTATGTATTTGTAATTTTATTGAAGGTTTTGAAAATTATTTGATTTTTTACGTATTATAGGAACAAGAAAATGACCATTCGGATGATGTTCCAGTAACTGATTCAGTACAGGCAGTACCTTAAGTCCAATTTCATTCAATACTTTTTAAGTTTTTAAGTTAATACTTTTTATTTCAGAAAGAATTGGATGATGAAATTCATTCTCGTGTTGCATTCCAAATAAGATAGAACGACACTCGCCGCCGTCCGCGTATTAGAATCGACCTTGTTGAATTAGTAATAGATTTATGTAAAATTAGTTAATAAAAATTAATTGTGTTTCTGTAAATTACGTGTTTTTTATTTAAACGAATTATAGAACCACAAATGTACAAAATTAGGAGGACTTGGACAAGGGAGGAGACAATGGCGTTTTTAAAGGCATATTCCGCCAGGAAGGAAGAATTCCAAAACATACGAAAAAAAAACAAGCTATGAAGAATGTTTTGGAAGATTTAATTTCACAAGGAGTATTAGTATGTTGCATATTTCGCCGAAAACCTTAATTAACAATACTTTTTACAGACACAGGCAACTACAGAGGAAATGCTTAAAGTGCAATTAAAAAACCTCTTACGAGCGTACAAGGCTGGCATAGACAACAACTTGAGGACTGGTGCGTCGCCGTGCAATCATCCTTACGAAGATGCCATGAATGAAATTTTTGGAGATCGTCCAATTATTTCAAACTCCCACACACTAGATTTGTGTGGGGAAAATGTAGAGCCTCTGCCGGTTTCATCGTTTGCAAATGAAACGATGGTTGAGCTTAGTGCGCCACCTGAAACGGCTAGTACTTCATCTGCCCAAAAAAAGGACAAGGCAAAACTAAGTCAAAGAGACAAATACTGCAGAGCCAAATTAGAGTGCAGAAAAGTTTTAGGTGAAAAAAAAAAAATTAAAAATATACGAGAAGTTCTTGGAGGATAAATTAAAGAGAAAGGACGAGGAGGAAAAAGCCAAGGAAAGGCGTCATCGCGAGAAAATTAATACGCTGTTAGGTATATTTAACAATCGTTTTTAATTTTTTTAAATTTCGATAAATACAGGGCGTTTTGCGCAAGTTCCTAATCCATAGGAGGGTGATACCTGGATGTATTTGGATACATAGAATGCGGCTATCGGCCCTATTCTCTGAGATGCAGGGGTTTAGGAAAAGACGTTAATGCAATTTTTTAGTTTACTTCAACTTTAATAAGTGTTACGGAAAAAACCGCTGTATAGTAGGGCAGCTCTAAAAACAGGAAATGTAACTAACTTCAGACTATATAAATAAAAATTAACACACACATTTGATTGATGTATAGTAGTTGTGCGTGGACGTCAGATTACGTTTAATAAAGTTTTATAACGAGTTTTACGGGTTTTATTTAAAATAAATTATAAGAACTTAACAATTCAGAAGTGGGATGATTACACATCGCTCGTTATGTAATTTTCGGGTCGGTATATGAATATTTCTAAACGGATGCTCGCGAAAAATCGCAATTTTGTTTTTGCACGTGATCAATTTTGCTCGGGATAATTATTCGAACCACACAACGAACAAAATCTTGTGGTGCAGTGTATGATGGCCGACGATAAATCTGAAATCATGGCTGAAATGGCAGAGGGCAACGATTCGCCTATGGAAGGACGCACGGGGACGTTCATCACAACGTCAACCATGATTGAAGCGGACAATTCGGAAGAGGAATTCAACGAAAACGGGGCACGCAGAAAGCGGATTGTTTGAAATTTGAAATGTAAATAATCCTTGGGTTTACTATTTTTAGAAGCAACACTGAAGACAATCGATCAAGATGTGGTCTCAAAGGGATCTTATGGTGGTTATGTGCTTTATTATGTGGACCCGGGATATTGAAAGAGCCATCTTATAGGCCCTGGCTCAGGACTTCAACCACGCTGAAATGCGAGAAATAAAACGAATAATTAGTGAGAACGATAAAGAACGGCTGGAAAATCTTACACCAACTACAATCATAAAACAAGCCCCGAAACCAACCAACAAGCGAAGAGCTCGAATAAGCGAGTTGGAAGGGTTGCGACAGTCATTAGGAAGGCTAGAACTTTTTAGTATAGACCACGGTGCAACGGAGAAAAAAGGTGTGCTGTAGCAGCGTCGCACAAAATAAGTCTACAAGTAAAAGCAAGACAAGTTGCCCGAAGGAACGGCAGGACAAGCGCGACAATACACGAAAGCTTCCGCAGGCGGCTTATTGTAAAAATTAAAAGGCTGAAGACATCAAAAATCTAAGGAGTAAGACGGACTTCCAGACCTAAAACTCAGCTTAAGTAACCCAAGGATTCATACGGGTCAATTTAGAACTATAATATGGCTAATAAGGAAACGAAAACTTAACATACGATCGAAGAACTGGATGAACTAGAGGAAGCATCACCACAGGCAGCCACCGAAAAGAAAACAACACGATGCTGTCAAAAATCTGCCACAGGATGACAACCTTTAAAATCGAAAGGCACCGACAGGCGAGAACCGAAAAATTCACCATGAAGGGGAAATTCATCGATAAAAGATGTGGGTCAACGACCGATCTACAGCAACCACCTACAATGGGAAGGCGATAGGTCGATGACCTCGGCAGGAGCGGGAAATTCTTTCACCCCAACCCAAAAGGAAACCGCTAAGGAGACAGAATATAAGGATGAAGAAGAAACTGGAACCTTCCTTGATCAATCAACAGTCGAAGTCTACGGAACGAGCCAGCCACATCCGAAGCTCACGGAATTAAGAAAAACCAGTTGGATTGAAGATCGTTAAAATCTCGGTAAAGTTAAAATAAGAATATTAAAGTACAAACAATTTCATTAATAAAATTAGAGAAACATTATTTTTATATACCTACTGAAATAAGGGACAAAATTATGTTTACGAATTTTGTGAAATATATAATATTATATGGATATTAACATTATTGTGAATTAAAATTTAAACAGATAAAGTGAATTAGCGACATTAATAAATATAAAATGTGTGTGAAATTTGTGCGTTTCCTTGAACCATTGAACTATTGACATATATATATTATGTCCCGGGGTCGTTAGTGATTCAGAAAATTGATGCATACGGAACATTGCAAGAATTATTTAAATACCAATCCAAGCCACGTTTCTCCGTGAACCTGGCTGGCGGGTAGTCAAAGTGGCAAAGTGAGTCTGGTTGGAACTCTCGTTGGGTGAAGACAGACTATCGTTGCGGACTTGTAGTCTAATACAAATAAACGGAGTGACGGTGTCAATTACTAATCATACTTAAAGCGCGTAGTGTACAATAATACCTATTATTTCACCTCAGTGCGAAACAAGTGTTATTTAAAAATAAAATAAGAACAAAAAACATAAGTGACAATAAGAACATAAGTCACAATAAGGACACTAAAATTAGTGCAGAGCATGTGCACAAAATAAGTGACGATGTCTCTTGCAATAAACACGACCAAAATGAAAAGTGCAAAGTGCGCCGATAAAGTGATCGCTGGTGATAGTGATTCCAGCAGTAATTATAGCCAAAAGCTAAAAACAATGAACACTAGTGATAGTGATAATAATAGCGTGCGCAGCAACACTAAGCGCCGCCGTAAAATTAAAGCTGTTCCTAACCTTGTGCAGCGAAAAGCAAGGAGAGAAGAACAACAGCCAGCAGCATCTGGGTCTAGGTCAACGGCCCCATGTACCGTGGTCATAGAACCAGACCAGGAGTCATCTTATGATTCCGTCCCAGGCCTAACAAGAATACAAAGGCCAGGGAAACAGTTTCAGTGCACTGGCCACTGAAACTACAGAGGACGAGGTCAGACTCGAACAAATTATTGAGGAGCTGAAAGAAAAAAACTTTCCGGACTCCCCAAAACAAAGGCGACGAAAACGGCAGTGCTCGAGGCGAAGCAACAACAACAAAAACAACAACAGCTGACGCAGAGTAATATGCCCCAACAACAACAACCACAGCAGCGGACAACAAAGTCCCAACAACAACAACAACAGAAGAAGGAGAAAATACCGCCGATAAATATTTTCCACCAAAAGCCGGTGGATACCATCAGGTTAGCAAAACAGGTGCTTAATCACGCAAACTTTTATATTAAGCGGTTAAATGGGACAAAGCATGCGTTAGTTTTAAGTAGTGTAGAGGATTTTAAAAAAATGAAGATTGTCTTAGAAAGGGCGAATACCCAATTTTTCACTTTCACCACAAAAGGTGAAAAGGTGCAAAGCGCCCTCTTAAAAGGGCTTGATGCGGATTCTGACCCGCAAGAGCTCCTGAATGACCTACAGTCATTAAATATAGAAAATTTAAAATTTACAGCCGTCAAACGCTTCAGCAAGGCCCATTCACGCTCCTCTGAGAGGCATCTGCCTATCTTTCTCGTCCAATTGACTCCCGACAGTCGGCTGGAAAATTTAAAATCCATTAAATATGTTAACTTCCACGTCGTCACATGGGAGAAAATTAACAAAAAAGCTGATATCCTCCAATGCATGAGGTGCCAAAGGTTTGGTCACGCCGCAGCTAACTGGCAAATGGCTTTTAGGTGCGTCAAATGTGATAATAACCACAAGCAAGATGAATGTCCCTTGGGGAAAGAAAAAGTTGCGGACAAGAGCAAGCTGTTCTGTGTTCTCTGCAAATCAAATGGACATCCTGCTAGTTATAGAGGATGCCCTAAATATGCAGAGCTCAAGCAACGCATTAAAGCGCGAAAAGATCAATTTGAGGCTGAACAAGCGAAAAAAACGCAAATGTTCAAAAATTTCGTTGTTCCTGGTATGTCCTTTGCCCAAATGGCTACAGGAGCCCATGCAACAAAACAACAAGCTCCTAAAGCTGCTCCTGCAGCGAGCTCTGGACACGGTGACCTTAAGACGGTTCTCTTGTCTATACAAGGGAAATCGCACAGCTCCAGCAACAACTAAGCGAGCAAGCCGCTCGTCTAGACATAGTATACTCTGCGTTCTTTTCGACAGAAACCATCTCTGGGTAAGCTGTTTAATGGCTTTACGCAGGGAGGACACGATCAAGGTCATTGCGGTGAATGTCAACTCGTTGATACGAAACGAGAGAAGGGCGAACCTACTAACCCTCTTGCAGAACCAAAATCCGGATGTGCTTTTGGCTAGTGAAACATCTCTCTTTTACCTCCCTTTTTTGGATTTTCTGAGTTCATTATTTTTTTTTTTTGGGAAAATTACTTTCTTTCCAGACATTTTAGCGTGCAACCAAGCTGCTATCGGACATTTTACTTTACTCCGTTGAAGATAGAGACAATTTGTGCGTATAGATATATAAATATAAAAGAAATACCCCCGAGTGAGCGGTCTTTTGATAAGTTCGGGAAGTACAAGCGAACACGTTGTGAGGGACCAGCAGATCAGTGTGGTGCAAAACAGTCCCTGATATGCCTGACAAACCTATATTGTTATGCCAATATTCATACATAAAGCAGTAGCATTAACCTACTATTTTGAATTACCGTCTTGTGGAGAGGGAATGTTCTACTTCATAACCCGAGGATTACCATATTAGTAGGACCGCAAGGCAGCCACAACCAGGAACTGGGACCAAGCAGAAGGCAGCAGTACTTTAGTCGAAAATAGCAGGGTAAGTAAAATCTCGCTCGCAAACGAAAAAATATTAAATTCTCTTGTTTTTTTCGCTTGCGAGCCGAATTCTATGTTTAAATTCGCGAACTTTATTTTTGAAGAGAATTTTATAAGTTGCGTTCGCTCAATGAGAGCGAATGCAATCGCTTTACATACAAAGCAATTCGTTCTTAAGAACGAGTTGAAATCAAGAAAATTATGTTTCGCTCTCGCGGGTGAAAAAGAACTGAAAAGAACGATTTGTTTTCATTCTTTGAGTAAAGTTCGTGCTGTACGGGTATATATGCTCGCCTCGAGTGTTTTATAAAGTTAGTGATTATGGGTCGCCGGAAAGTATTTGATATGTGTAAATACGTTATTTATGATGAAAATAATAATTCATCGACTTGCTTACAATGTAAAAAAAATATTAAAAGGACAATCTACGGGAAATATAAAAAGACATTATAGTCCAGGAAAGATAGCGGAAAAATATTTAAAAGTTGAAATAAATCTACCCTGCGATTTCTTGACGCTATAATTAAGAGAAAAATCGTAGGAATTCAATGAATGTGTTTTGGATAAAATTGGTCCAGGGCAACAGGTGGTAAAATCTTAATAAAAGTAGCAAAAACACGTTTTTTCGCGATTTAGGTACGAAATAAATTTTGTTTTGGAAAACAAAAAATACTACATAATAGTGCTTAAGAAGACGAAAATTATGAGTTTTGGACCATTGAAATCGATCAACAGGGTTTTGCAGAAAAATTCAAAAACCATTAAAAATGGCCGTTTTTTGACATTTAATTATAGGGAGTGTAATTATCGTAGAACCTTGTGTCAGGGCTTAAATTGTGGCCACTGATGGTGCCTACCTACAATAAAAATTTCATGGAAAAATAATGGTAACTTTTCGAGTAAATCTCAAAAATGTAAAAACACCTGTTTCAGGGAAACAGGTTGAACAAGGCCCACAACGGTCTTAGAAATTTTTTGATTGACCATTTGGCTCGCAAAGGGCTGCTCTACAGCCCCATTTTCATGAAATGTTTGTAAGGTTTGATTTAACACCTTAAAAACCCGTTTGAAAACCGCCCTTTTTTCAGTTTTTTGAATTAAAAACTTTACTTTTGAGCTTTTTCTTGAAAATCGTTCTTCGACAATTTTATTAACTTGTTTTTTATCTGTTCTACAGCTCCGATTTTATCCGAAATATATTCATATAAGTCCTACGATTTTTCTCTTAATTATAGTGTTGAAAAATCGCAGTTTTTGTTTGTTTTTAATAAAAAGCTTACAAAGAAAACTCAAAAGAAGAGCTTTTAATGCAAAAAATTGGAAAAAGGGTGGTTTTCAAACGGGTTTTTAAGGTGTTAAATCAAATCTTATATACATTTCATGAAAATGGGGTTGTAGAGCAGCCCTTTGCGAGCCAAATGGTCAATCAAAAAATTTCTAGGACCGCTGTGGGCCTTGTTCAACCTGTTTCCCTGAAACAGGTGTTTTTACATTTTTGAGATTTACTCGAAAAGTTACCATTATTTTTCCATGAAATTTTTATTGTAGGTAGGCACCATCAGTGGCCACAATTTAAGCCCTGACACAAGGTTCTACGATAATTACACTCCCTATAATTAAATGTCAAAAAACGGCCATTTTTAATGGTTTTTGAATTTTTCTGCAAAACCCTGTTGATCGATTTCAATGGTCCAAAACTCATAATTTTCGTCTTCTTAAGCACTATTATGTAGTATTTTTTGTTTTCCAAAACAAAATTTATTTCGTACCTAAATCGCGAAAAAACGTGTTTTTGCTACTTTTATTAAGATTTTACCACCTGTTGCCCTGGACCAATTTTATCCAAAACACATTCATTGAATTCCTACGATTTTTCTCTTAATTATAGCGTCAAGAAATCGCAGGGTAGATTTATTTCAACTTTTTTGCTATTCTTCCTGGACTATTATGCTACAGTGCACAAAATCGATGTAAATAATGGGAATGAACAATTGACGTCAGCAGAAGAGACTGAAAAAAGTGTATGTTCGCGAAGGCAGAAAAAAAGGAAAATTTTTCCGACAATGGGCAAAAATGAATTTTTATTAAAATGTATTGGACTTGTGACGGTGAAGAATATTCCTTTTAGAATATTTGACGATGAAGAATATTTTAAAAAAATTTTAAAACCTTATGAAAATTTATTTAAAATAAATTTGAATTCTAGAAACATAGTGGAAAAAGTGAAAGTGGCTTCAACGGAAATTAAAAAAAAACAATAACAAGTGTGGTGCATAAAAAAATGTTGAGTTTGAAAATAGACATTGCTACTAGAATGGATAAGAGCATATTGGGTATTAATATTCAGTTTATAAAAGATTTTAAAATATACATATACTCTCGGAATGATCCAATTAAGAAAGAAACATACAGCACAATTCTTAAAAGATGAAATATTAAAGTGTTTAAGTGAATTCAATATCGACATCACGCAAATATATTCTAATACCACAGACAACGGTGCAAATGTTTTGAAAGCTTCGAAACTACTACAAGAACTTCAAGAGGAAATTCAAGGGCATTTTAACATTGATGACGCAGCCTCTACGAATAATAGTGAAGATGAATATAAAGACATTCATTCCAGATTAACATCTGTATTGGCAGTTGTTAGATGTGCAACGCATACGCTACAATTAGCTGCTCATGATGGTTTAAAAAGTATTGAGTCTAATGTCGAAGAATGCAGAAAGGCGGTCAAGTCGCTTCGAACTCTAATTCGTGGAGGAGCATATAACACTCAAATGCCAACATTAGACAACTGTATACGTTGGAATTCCACATACGATATGATTCAATCACTCGTAAATTTAAGAACTTTTGTAGAAAGTCTAGTTTCTGAATCAGAAATTAACATTGATATTGACTGGAACTTTACAACCAACTTTCTGAAGGCGTTTAAGCCAATCGCGAAGTGCACAAAAAAGTTTCAAAGCGAAGAATATGTAATTGGTGATTTCTACAGAGATTGGCTTAATTGCGAGATTGAACTCGAAGAATTGAAAGAAAGTGGAAATATATATTCAAAAAAACTACTAGAAGCCATGAACAGAAGAAAGGATAAATTGCTGGAAACCGATGCCTTTATTTCAGCCATCTACCTGGATCCTAGGTTCAACTTTTTGAATTCACCGTTTCTGAATGAAGCCCAGAAAAAAATCGCTGTGGTAAGTATTCTAACAGCTTCTTCAGGGTTTCCCGAGTAATAAAGATAAATGTAGTCGGTAATTAATGAAATAAAAAAAGTTTAAACATTAGGGAATTATCAGATTTCACTTTTCTGTAGCTAGCGATCTAATTTTCTACAAGAAATGCTTTTATTTTTTTAAATGTCAATTGATTTTTTTTACGTAAGTTCTATAGATGTTCGTCTATTTTCAGCTTCACTTGCTAAAAACATTTGAAATTCATCAACGACTATCTCGGATGTCCTCAACCGTAGGAGAATACGCTGACAAAAACGAAAATGACAGAAATATAAATACACAACCATCTACAAGTTCCTCATCTTTTTCAACTTTAACACAAACTCCCGCATTTTCGAAATTAGAAGAAAAATTGAAGTCTTCAATTGTCGCCAGCGCAACTTCAACGCATTCAACACAGCGTAATATTAAACAAAAATTAGAAAATCTTTCATATAATGACAGATTTCTTTTTGATACCAATATATTGGATTATTGGAAAGGGAATCATAACAAAGACCCTGATATCAGTCGTTTAGCAGAAATAGCTTTAGCTGTTCCAGCAACACAAGTTTCTGTTGAACGGGCATTTAGTGCCCTTTCGACTATTTTCACCAAAATGAGATCAAAGTTGTCAAGCGAAACAATAAATAATATTTTAATTGTAAAACTTAACGACAATGTATTATAATCGTTATATCGAAAATGTACTATAATCGTTTATTTTATAATAAAAAAAAAGTATAAAAATAACTAATTGTTTTTTCTACAATGCTCGACACTTGATTACTCTCACCCAGAAATTCTTAAAAATTTGGATTTTTATGGTTCACCTGTTAGAATTTTTTGTAATTAGTCAATGTTTTAGATCTTTCAAGAATAATCAAGGGAAAACCGGGGTCATTTTCAATTCGTTAAAAATAAATTTCGTTCGCGTAAACTGAATCAATATATGTGATATCTTGTGTACAAACGCGACGTAATGGTACCAGTGCGACGCGTTTTTCAAAATCTTTCGTCGACCAGATTTATATAAGTATATGTAATTATAGATTACTGTTTCTTGAAGTTGCGAATTTTAAGTCGTTATATCCGACAGTGGTACTAGTTCATTGTCAATGAAGATTGTGATAGTTGTTAATTTGTTGTATTCTTGTGCGTTGTTGGTACCTGTACTGAACAGGAAAATTAAATGATTATAATGAGAATTTCGGGCTTCTGGCTGAGGGGGCAATACCTCGCATAAATGGCGCCCAATATATAGTCGCGCCATTATGCTGTTTACACACGAAAGTCAAAAATGGAATGCTAAGGTAAAGAGAGAGGTTTTTACTTATTTAGTTTTAGTATCTATGAAAATGTTATTATTAATCTTGTGATCATTATTAAAATTTGTTTAATTACAGGTAACAAATTGGCAGGTAGTTACTTGAATAAAGCTTATCCCAAGCTACTGCCTATAAGTGAAGCCAAAAAGAAAGATTTACTGTCGCTGCTTGAATCTCAAGTTATTCCAAGAGATTAAGAGTGTTTTTACCGTTCCCTGCCCTCAAGTACCAGAATTAGAGAGGTTGATTCTGAAGAGGAATAATGCAATCATCTTGGTTTAATGGATTAAATATTTTTTCTTTAATAAATAAGGAAGTTTTTCATTCCACATTCCTTTGAAGAATTAACATCAAATGAAACCAAATGTGGTATGTGTACTAAACCAGTGCGCAGAAATGGTTTCTACATACTCAAAGCTAAATAAAAATAAAACCAAGCATATATAAAACTTTACACATTCCTAAAGATCATATATTATAGTGGTTAATGATCTAGTGTCCAATAGCAAATCAATGTAGTTACTATAACTACGAAAACTTTTATGTAGCAACCATCAAAACTTTAAAATCCCTGTACTGTAAAATTGCCATTCATGCACATACCACATCTGTGTACTATACCATCGATGTGTGGGATGCCCTGGATGAAAATATACGGACTCACGAAATTAAAAATAAAAAAGAACTCAAGGACGTTCTGTTATCAGAATGGCAAAAGATAAGTCCTTCCTATTGTGAAAAACTTGTAGGAACGATGCAAAACTGACTAAAGGAAGTTTTAAAAATGAAGGAATATCCCACAACATATTAAGAAGACAAGTAATAATTTATTTGTTGTTAATACATTAACTTATTTAAAAATTTTTTAACAAGTGTACGTAGACTTTTGTGGAGTAGTTTTTGGAATTTTTTTAATTTTTGTTAATTTTTTTTATAAATAATAATGAAATTAAATTTAGTTTGTTGTGATATTATACAGTGATCATTTTTTTTAATTAATTTGTATTTTTTTCGAAATATTAATATTCACGTTGTATTAATATAGGTGCGTTTTTCGAAAAATTTCAGTGTACGTAGACTTTTGTGGAACACTGTATAGAATTCAACACAAGTTCTCCGGCTAACCATCATCCACCAGACTAAGTCATAAGTTAAGCATAATTTATAGCTCATTGCACTAGTTTTCGTTTTGCCTAAACTCTTATTTTTCTCATTTAGCGTAAACAAATATAAAATAGAAAAGTGGAAAGAAGAAAGTGTCAGAACTTAACAATTGAATGGCCGAATTGGGTACCTGAGTGAGTGCTTTTGCATCATTCTTGGATATAAAAATTTACTTTTATTTTATATACACAATACATTTATGTATATAATTTTTTTTATATTTATTTCAAATCTCGAACAGAGTTGTACTGGCCAAAAAATGAAAATATTGTTGGAAAAAAACACATCATCAATGAAAATGCAAAGCCAGAAAAAACATGGGAATTATTCCACTGTCAAATCCAACTCTGGTTAGAAACAGAGAGGGATGCGAAAAAATTGTTGAATGTTTACTTGAAAACGTCTACAAGGGATGAAGAAGCGAATATTGAAAAGTGTAATAACATGTACACACCGACTTGGTTATCACTATTGAGATGGTTTCAAGCGTTAACCGTTAATTTAGTTAAGCGTTAATTTAGATGATTTGTGCAGCCATGCCAGCCTTACATATTCAAACCAAGCAAGAATCGCAAACCAAGAAAAATTTCAATGGTTAACTCGATAATTAACTGGCATCAAAGCCATCAATAAAAGTTTACGACAATTGACCAAAAATTTGTTGTCAACAGTCAGGTTGACATGATATTTTTAAATTTGTCGCTGAAATTAAAATGAGCCGTGCAGAGCAGCAAAAGAAAAAAATATCTGTTTGGTCCACAAGGGAAGATGCTAATTGATCTTTGGAAAGGCAGTATTACGAAGCATTAAAAGGAAATAGAAATAAATCCCATTATTATAAAGAAATGGCGAGTACATTAGCATCACATGGCTTTATTTACTGTGGGAAAGAAATTCAAACATACATAATTACACAACATGGCTAAGAAATGCATAACATATTGTAGTGATATCGCTCGCAATTGGCAACACGATCAAAAAAGCGCTTAAGCTGGAAAGCATTTATCGCCACACAAAGGATACACAAGTAGAGACGATCGCCTAGATCGTCTCCCGACCGAAGAAAGCTTTGGAACAGAGGATCACAAGATCAAAGAAGAAATTTGGAATTTAGTCACTGGGTGATAGTTGCAAAACCTCGTAGTTGGTCACATCCGTACAATAAGCAATATTAAGTATCACTCAGCCTGTGAAAGTAATTTACAATAAAAATAATTAAGCAAACCACCAGTGTTGTTCTTAACACTTTGACGGCCGGAGTCACAGTTTTGTGGCGGTTATCGGCCGGAGTCAGGGGTGTTCCAAAATAACACCGTTAAGAAAATCGAACCCTAAAGGCTTTTGGGGTCGCTGATCACGAAAATCGGGGTCCAGCGGTCCTAAAACATGGGCGTCACCCTTAAAAATGCAAAAAACACCCCTTTTTAGGGGTTTTCGCGATTATTTCAATAATAATGAAAACTAATGCAATGAAATACACTTTTTTTAATATTTATTTGCGAAGGTGGTTGATTTGTACTAAATCAAGGCGAACTTTATGATAAGGGGTAATCCTAAAGGGGTGAAACCACCCCAAAATCGGCTAAAAGTAGAAAAAATTGTAAAAATCTTTTTTTTTTAAGTTTATGCTTCAAATTCGATTGTGGGCGTACTGTCAGACAAAAATAAATTATTTTCAAGGGGTTAAAACTACCCCTACAATTATAACAATCAACTTTATATAAAAAAAAATTTTTTTTGCTTTTAGGATTACCCCTTATCATAAAATTCGCCTTGATTTAGTACAAATCAACCACCTTCGCATTCGTTTTCATTATTATTGAAATAATCGCGAAAAACCCCTAAAAAGGGGTGTTTTTTGCACTTTTGTGACGCCCATGTTTTAGGACCGCGGGACCCCGATTTTCGTGATCAGCGACCCCAAAAGCCTTTAGGGTTCGATTTTCTTAACGGTGTTATTTTGGAACACCCCCCCCCCCCTGCGTTTTGAATGGACTACGAGCAACACACAAACAAGCAAAAGCTTGCGAACATTTTGGAAAACTGTTTTGTTTGTTTTGCTTTGAGTTGTGTGAATTAGTATGAAAATTCTTTTCTTTTGCTTTTGTTTTGTTCTGCCTGGTTCAGTGTGGCTTCAGCCTTACAGTCATTAAATATATATCTGTAAAATGTCGGAAAGTGATGATGAAGTGTATGCTGATATTCTATCAGATATTAGCCCTCAAGTATCAGATATAACTGACGAAGATTCAGAGAGTGGAAGTGAGTTCGGAGTCAGAAGAGTGGTCAATCGGTTTAGGCCAGTAATAGAAGATAATGATTTACATGAAAAGGAGAATAATTCCAATGAAGAGGAAGTTGAATGGTCATGCCAAGACAGTGTTGAGAATATTCAAAATTGTTTAGAAGAATCTGGAGTGCAAATACCACTTGAAATTTGCAATATACGATCAACTGCGGAGCTTCTCCTCGGAGATGATTTATTGGAGTTATTTGTAATGGAAACCAATCGTTACCATGAACAGCAGAAAAATAATTCCAACATCGATAAAAATAAAAAGTGGACTGATGTAGATATAGCCGAAATAAAAATTTTTTTAGCCCTAATAATTTTAATGGGATTAGTAAAAAAAAATGAAAAAGATGAATATTGGTCAACTAATCCACTAATCTCTACTCCAATTTTCGGAAAAGTTATGACGAGGAATAGATTTCGCCAAATATGGTGATACTGGCATTCCAGTAACAATGATAATTGTCGAGAGCGATTGGATAAAGTTAACCCAGTGACAACATATTTTAAAAACAAATTTCAAACCATTTATAAACCTACGAAGGAATTGTCTTTGGATGAAGCTATTATTCCATGGCGCGGAAGACTTTCCTTTCGAACTTATAATCCCGATAAAATCATCAAATATGGAATATTAGTACGTATGGTATGCGAGGCTCGTTCTGGATATATATGCAATTTTGAAATTTATTGTGCTCAGGGAATAAAATTACAAGAGACAATAATTTCTGTATTATCACCATATCTCAATTTGTGGCATGAAATCTATATGGACAATTATTACAACAGTGTAGCAGTCTCACAAGAATTATTATAAAAGAAGACCAATACATGCGGAACATTACGAAAGAACAGAGGTGTACCACCATGCTTGAAAAACATAAATTTAAAGGACACTGAAACAGAGTTTAGAAGGAAGGGCAGTATCCTAATCCAGGCATTCCAAATGAAAAAAAATTAGTATATATGATATCAACAATACATTCAGCAAATATGGTTGATATCACCAATCCTAAGACCAAAAAAACCGTTACAAAGCCGACTTGCATAGTCGAGTACAACAAGTACATGAAGGGTGTAGACCGCGCTGACCAATACTTATCATATTATTCAATTTTACTAAAAACAAAAAAATGGACGAAAAAAACTGTTTTATACTTCATAAATGCAGCCTTGTTCAATGCTCATCAATATTATGTGAAAAGTTCTGGTAATAATATCCGATTTAAAAAATATTTATTAGGTGTAGCAAACTCATGGCTAGAAACTACAATCGAAACTGACGAATCACAATCAAGTATGATAAATAATTCTATAATTTCTACTTTCAACTACATATTCTTTTAAACTAGGTCAATGCGTTTATGACGAACGTACTGCACGAGTTTCGAAATATGATCCGATTGATAGGTTGTGTCCGGAAATGCGAAAGCATAAAATTATTCGAATTATCGGAAAAGGAAAATTAGAAAATCCCCGCAGAGCATGCAGAGTCTGCTCCGCTGCCATGAAAAGAAGCTCAACAGCATTTATGTGCTCCTCATGTAACGTTCCGTTGCATGTTGGCAAATGTTTTGAAAACTATCATATTAAAAGAAAATATTAAACTAACAAAATCCTTTTAAATAATAAAAACGTTGAAAAAGTACGGATTTCGACTTATTACATAATTTGTTTTTTAGCTCATTAATTACTTCAGAATTTGTAAAAATTGCCGGCGGCAGCCAGTAATTTTCATCAATATATGCGGCGACAAGTGCCCAGATTTTTATCATAGCGTGCGGCCGTCAAAGTGTTAATTAAAGTGCGAGGGCACTTAAAACCCCACACATATTATACAACCAAATAGCTCTCCAAACATGTTGCTTCCTTTTTTTCCTTTAATTATTACTTTTCCTTGAGTAATAGTCATTCATAATTGGAAATAAAGCTAAATTATTTTATAATAACATAATAATTGACATCCATATCTAATAATACAAATGACAGAAATAACAAATCGAGTTAGTGTGTACCCACATAAAGCGATAACCAAGTCGGTGTGTACATGCTATAAATATAATTCATTTTCCACTATTCGTTTTCATTCCCTCCATTGTTATTTTATTTCATTTTATTATAAAATTGAATGCTTTTAATCTTTCTAGAGACTTGAACTAGAAGATAAAATCTGGTTTTTAACAATAAAGCAATTTCACAAGAATCTGCTGAAGTATAGAACTTAGCATTCTGAAAACACAGATTTGAGGTCTTTTTTCCAGCAAATCCCAAATTAAAGACAGCTTTGAAGTCTTTAATATATCAGTAACTTAATTATGAAAATTGATTTCAACAGTTACTCTAACTAACCACAGAGGGACAAATTTGCAGCAAATCGAAAGATAGCACTCAAAGCAGTGCACTAAGCAGCAAACAGGGCAGCAACCAGTAAGCAGCAAGCAGCAAACAAATCACAAGCGATTTCCAAGAACGAAATCAAAGTGCAGCGCAACAGAAACTATTCCTGGCTTTTCTAATTGAAGAATACATCAGGCAAAACCATCAATCACACACTCGGACAGATAGGTGGCGCTACCAGAGCAAGCGATATTTTATCTACGGTTGAAATTTATCGAATTTATATTTGAGAAAATCTAATAATTAGCTAGCCATACACGATGGAATTTGCGTGCGAGCAAACATCTTTCCTGTTGGTTTCGAAACGAATGCGCGAGTTACGGCTCCCGCCTTAACGATGACCTCCAACATGCATGCGCCCAATTCACAGGAAAGCTTCAGCATTCACCTTTTCTCAAATTACAACCTCATCGCACAGGTGCTCCATATAATTTACACGAGCCACCGAATTATGGCAATATTGCAATAAACGAATACAACAAACGGAAAACCGTCAGCAATAACCCAGACGAAATTCTTAGAACTCCAATCAGGCCGGAAACCAACAAATTTATTAAAATTGTAATTAAAAAATAAGTAAATTCTGGATTTAGTCTTAAGTTGATTTTCAATGTGATTAGATGTAAATAAAAGTTGTAAACGGAAAAATTCTTTTTTTTTACTTCGTCGTGAGTAAAAATCCTAATTGGCGCAGTCGGTAGGATCAGACAACGATCCTCGCGTAAAGTAAATTAAATTACGAATGAAAGTATATCGTAAACGCGAGTGAACTTCAGTGGCAGCGTTGTGGATCGGCGGGATTCATCTCTTTGTGTCTGATTTGTTTGAAGGATGTTAACGCTACCCATCTTTAGCGTTCTCACGTAAGTCGAAAATATTGAATACTCCTTTCCTTTTGCCCTTACCCATATTAATTTAAGAACGCATAAAAAAATTTTTTTTTTTTTTAAATAATGAATTTAAATTTTATCAAAAGAAGTTAAGTTAAAATAAATAAATTAAAAGAAAAATAAATAAATTAAAAGAAAGTAAATTGAAAGAAAATAAATATTAATAAAGAATAAAATAAAATAAAGAAAATAGATTTAAATTTGAGTTTTATTTTAAAAGAAAATATATTTTTGAGTGTTTTAGATTGAAAATAAATATTTGAGTGAATAAAATTTTTGTTGTTTAATATAATTGAATCATAAAACGGAAACTTTTTAATAGTTTAGTTCTCGATACAGTGAACTTTAAATGAGTAATAGAAGAAACCGATTATCTGGACTAAGAAAAGTTCCATTTTACCTCAGAAGTAGTCTTAGCAACTTAATTAATTGTGGGAGTACTAGTAGTGAAGAAGATTTAAGTGATAGTGATTTTCACCGCCCTTCTAGTGTTTCAAGTATCGCTCTATTCCCCAATAGTGTAGATTTTTGTGAGAGTTTAGATCCCTTAAATATCCCAGGAACTTTTACTGTAGAAATGGCTACGAACCCAGTGGTAGACCCCTCCATAAGTGTTTTCAATTCTTTAAAAATTCCGGACGCAGTTAAGGATTTGCCAAAGTTCGATGGAAATCCTCGCCTGCTATATGATTTTATTGATAATATTGAGGAAATACTCACATTAAGTAACGAAGTGAACGGTACACCTTATGGAAGAATTCTCTTGCGAGCTATTAGAAATAAAATTGAAGGCCATGCCAATGAGGTTTTAAATATGTATGGAACCCCATTGGAATGGATGGCAATTAAAAATAATCTGGTGTTGCATTATTCTGATAAGCGTAATGAAACATCGTTAATAAGAGATCTCCACAGTCTTAAACAGTCTGTTGGAAATCGGAAGAGCAAAACAAACTCCTGTATACCATTTCCCAGCAACAGCAGCCGTATACAAATCGCTAGCAACAGCCATATGCAAGCAACAACAGCCGTAAACAAATCGCCGTATGCAAATTCCCAGCATCAGCAATATCCGAAGGTTTCTCGGGACGACGACGTGGATCGGCACTGAGCAAGGAGCCTTGATAGAAAATACCAGCGATCAGTAGAGGCAGTCAAAAAAGGGAGATCACAGCGAGCAGTCATCCCTCAGCATCTGTGGCATGCTGCCTCAATCCATTACTAAGTAAAAATAAAGAACGTAGAAAGTACAGCCGCGTGTTTAATTCCATATTCTAATTATCAACGTTGGAATCTCCCCCGCAGTTATTACGGTTAAAGTAAAACCGTTGGAATTGCACCCCAAGGAACTCTGCAAAGGTGGAAATATACCAGAAGAAGTTATCCAGCACTCCATCCCCCATTCTACCCCAAAACACAATCAAATAAGACAATTGAAGTATTTTATAGAGAGATAATTGAACTGCAAACAACCATGTCCAATCATATCCATCTCCATGAGATTGAAAATAGTGTAATCTTAGCAAAGAAAACGCTATTCGGAGAAATGTGCTTGAATGTCTTTCTATCAGGTTTAAAAGAACCTTTAGGATCAACCGTAAGAGCAATGCGACCAAAAAGTTTGCCAGAAGCCTTTATGTTTTGTATTCAAGAACAAAACATTTTCTATTCAAGGTCAGAATACAATGGTCATAAATCTAAATCCACTACAGTTTCCCAAATACCCAGATGGCCGAACACATCTGTCTTGCCTAGCATACCTCAGAGACCACTAAATTTCCAACAGTATACTTCCAATCAAAATTTTAATCGACCTATTAACCAATCATTCAATAGACCACTTAACCAGCCTATCAATCAATCAATCATTTAACCGACCTTTTAACCAGCCATCTAATCGACCTCCCAACCGACAAACAAATCAGCCAACTAACCGCCCTTTTGGTCAACAATTCAGACCAAATCTTCCAAGACCCGAACCAATGGATATTGGCTCAGGACTTACAAGATTTAGACAACCAACTCAGGCATACCCAAGGCACAATAACAACCAAAATAATAGAACGCTAAACTTTATCAGTGAAGAGCTTTTCAATGTCGACGAAATTCCGCCATTGAGAACCACTTAAAGCCATAGTTATGAAGATCTCGATAACTATGTCGTAAACCATTCAGACCCTACACTAGTAACTGAATATAGTAGTCCAGCTGAACATGTCAATTCATGGCACCAAATCAGCTACGAAGATTTTGACCAATCTTATTCTCCTCATTCTCCAGATAATACTCATGAATCAGAGCAAGTGCAGAATTTGGAAATCAATGACGAAAATTTTCCTTTGCACGCCTCAATGACCCCATCGGATATATAGACATAAATAAACATGGTAATATACTCTCCTACGTTCATATCTCATCTCCTTTCGGTCGCCCCAAAAAATTTCTAGTTGACACAGGGTCTTCATCTTCATTCATTAATCCTGAATTAGTAAATCCAGATATGATCATAACTTCCAAACCTTCAGTCTTTATCACCGCATTCAACAAACATACTCTGGATAAAGAAGTAACACTCCCGTCCTTTTCAGAATTTAAGCATCCAGGTCAGATGCGATTCCTCATTTTTAAATTTCACGGTTACTTCGACGGTCTATTAGTACTAGATATCCTTAAACAAATTGGCGCTAAAGTCGACTTAGAAAATAACAATCTGGTAGCGAAAAAGGTAAAGATTCCCCTAATTTTTAAACCAAATTTAATGTCCCAAAAGTATCTTGTTCCAGCTAAATCAAAGCTGATTGTAAAATTACCCGTAGATATACGGAGCGGCGAAATTTATACCAAAGGACTTTTTGTAAATTCTTACCTGTACATTCCTGAAGGTATATACACTGCAAAGAATTGGTATAGCCTAATGGAAGTAGTAAATATGTCAGAATCCAATCAAACACTACTTGTAGAACAACCCATTAAAGTCAATGAGTATCAGAAAGAGGAATATTCCGAGATAAATTATTACAATATGAAAAGTGAGATCGAAGGAAACCTATCATACCAAAACATTGCAGATCTCATTCGGACCTTCCATTTGAATGACGAAGAGAAACGCCATCTTCTTAAA
Source organism: Thereva unica (assembly GCA_949987705.1). NCBI lineage: Eukaryota > Metazoa > Arthropoda > Insecta > Diptera > Therevidae > Thereva > Thereva unica. Next base: position 31,354,437 of record OX465284.1, on the reverse strand, counting down.
GTTTGCCAAGACTTCAACGAAATATTTTTCAGAGAAGGACAAACTATTTCTTTTACTAATCAAATAAAACAGCGATTATCTGCAATAAGATATCATCTATAGAAAATCCTGGTGATCCTCCGAGCATCCAGCTTTATTGGCCGAGGACACTCTCTTATAGGGGAGGAGTTACGGCTCCCGCCTTAACGATGACCTCCAACATGCATGCGCCCAATTCACAGGAAAGCTTCAGCATTCACCTTTTCTCAAATTACAACCTCATCGCACAGGTGCTCCAAATAATTTACACGAGCCACCGAATTATTGCAATATTGCAATAAACGAATACAACAAACGGAAAACCGTCAGCAATAATCCAGACGAAATTCTTAGAACTCCAATCAGGCCGGAAACCAACAAATTTATTAAAATTGTAATTAAAAAATAAGTAAATTCTGGATTTAGTCTTAAGTTGATTTTCAATGTGATTAGATGTAAATAAAAGTTGTAAACGGAAAAATTCTTTTTTTTTGACTTCGTCGTGAGTAAAAGTTATGACAGCATGCCATGATTGCGCGTGAGCAATCATCTCATTTTTCCACAAGTGTAGCTCTCTGAGAGCCATAGACCTACAACTGCGTGTGCGAGCATTCCCTGCAGCTTTCCTTCGTTTGGCAGTCGCAAAACGCCTGCATGCGCAACAGGTTTATGTGAAATACTTTAAGTGTAATAAACCGGTCAGATTTAAGGATTTTACCAAAGGAATTCCTTGTTAATTTTATAGAGATTTATAAAAAACATGTGGCATTGTGGAAAGTGAAAAGTCCAGCATATAAAAAAAAATTTGAAAAATAAGGGGTACGATGAACTTTTAAAGTTTTATAAAACGTATGACAACACAGCCAGCAAGGAAACTGTGACAAAAAAGTTACAGTCTCTGCGTGGCTCCTTCAGAAAAGAACTAAAAAAATGTATGAAAGCGAATCGTAGCGGTGCTGGTGCCGACGAAGGTTATGTGTCATCATTGTGGTATTATAACTTATTAGAATTTACAGAAGATCAGGAAAAACCAACAAACAGTATCGATAATTTAGATGAACAAGAGGATATCTTCACTACTGCAGATCTGGATTTAGAAAACGTTACTACCACCAATATCACAGAAGTGGATGAGATTAATGAGACACAGGTAATTTAACTAATTGCTTCATTTCATTTCATTTTAATGAAAAGCAGAATGTTGAACAAATGAGATTATGCTTCACCAATCCTTATCATGTAATCCTGCCATGGTACTTGCCCATTATTTAAAATAGTGCAAATGTCTGAGAAAACAGTTAAACTAGAAAAGAAAATGAGTGAAACAAGTGTATTTATGGGAGCGATTGAATCGTTCGTGCTTGGAGATAATTTCGATTTATATTCGAGACGACTCAACCACCTGCTAGCATTAAACAAAACTACTGACAATGCAGCGAAAATCAGCGTTACAGATATTTCCACAAAACATTACAACAAAAATTCTACTTTAAATGAATACCCCAAAGAATTAAAGTATTTGTTAGATATGGATACTTAAGAACAAAAAAAAAAATAATGAAAAATAGTTTAATAAAACTTTAATAATTATTAATCATGTTTTTTCTTTGATCCCTCTAAATTTGTAAACCTTTCAATCAGACGATAAGTTTTGGCCAACAATTTAGGAAAATCCGCCTGTGTGCGACGTCTAGAGTCTCGAAGTGCAAATATGGCGCATCGGAAGTATGCAGAAAAGGAGGAGATTTTCCCACCAATAAACTATCGTGGACAAGGACATCAAGGTCAACCGGATCCTTCCCAAGTGGGCCATGAAGTAAGTTCCAGCGGAGCAACGATCGCTTTTCGTTTCGCCACGAAGGACGCTAGACGTGGGAGGTAAAAAATCTAAGGTGAGCCAATAGATGTCTTTTTTATAGCAAATGGAGGTACAAATATTCAAAATCAATGAGTTTCCTTTTTATAATAAATGAAAGTGAAATAAAATTTAAATTATAAATATAAAAAACATTAATTAGAAATTGTTAACAACTGAAGTTTTGAATAAAATGAATTATTGAAAGTGTATATCCTTTCTACTTTGGTGCATTTCCGTTCTCTCTTTATGGATAAGTTTTAAGACAGATCGAGACGACCCGTAATTATTTTGATCTTACAAAAGTGCGAAGCTTTAAATGAACAAGATAAGCACAAATCCTAATAGAGTATGGTCGAATCGGTAAATTTATTGGTACTTTACACCGCACTTACTGAGTGGTCACGAGTTCAAATCCAGGTGGTTGCGTGAGTTTTTATTATTTTGTTTCGCTCGATCTCAATCTTACTTTGTTGAATAGTGTCTAACGAAGTAACCATTTAAATCCGGCAAACTTCTTCGGAGATGTATTTCTTTATTTTATAGTTCATGCGCGTGAGTTACGTCCCCAACTCCACAAATCAACATAAATGCACCCTCAACATAAATTTCACTTCAATTGCATTTTCATTTCAATCATGCACTTTATAAAGAAGTAATTGAATACTTTTGTTTTGTCTATCTAAAATCCATCATTCAAAATTCTAAGAAAGATAATGTAATTTAAATACTTCAAATGACTTAGGGTAAGATGGACTAGCAGCCAGGAATCCAGAGTCAGTCTGGTACGAAGAGTCGAGATTAAAACATTGGAAAGTATAAAAATAAATTTCTAAATTCGAATTCATATTCTTTTATTTAAAAGTAAATTGTTTTTTTTTGGTTGAATATTCTCATAAATACATAATTGGCGCAGTCGGTAGGATATAATGCAACAATTTTTTTCGCGAGTTAATAGAGACAAATCGTTCGCAATTAGTTGTCCGTATATACTTGAAATTGTTAAACTTACGGCGGAATACCGGAGTAAAATTTCACACCAAAGGAATATTGGTAGTTAGTGCGAACAAAGTTATTGAACGGTTTGATTTAGTTATCGGTGAATATATCGTTGTGCATATCTAGAAAACATAATTTGCGGCGGGATACCGAAAAAGTGTGTTTTCATACTAAAGGAATATTGGTAGCAGTGGAGTGCAAAACAACGTGGAAAATTATTAGCAGCAACCAGCGAAAAAAAGTTTGGCGGATTTTAATCTCTTGTGCATAGGATCTACATATAAAATGAATTTATAGAAGTGGATGATAGTTCTAATCATATGGTGAGGTATGTTGCATTAAAATTGTTTTTAATCCTTTCTATACCCAATCCTAAAAATAAAAATTAAAAAAAAAAAAAAAAAATACATAAATAAATACATATAAAGTGTTTCAAGAAAATATTACTTATTCATAAATACATAATTCGTGCACGCCGAAACAAAGGCACTAAGAAAACATTGTGGAGGCTCTGCGATACCGCCATCCAACGACATAAGGAAGCAACGGCTGATAACGTAAAGCACGCGGAAAATGTAGATGATGTACATTTTGATGATGCGGATGAAAATGCAATAGAAACCACTTTGTATGCACTAACAAATATGGATAATATAATATAATAATATAAGTCATTGTAGTAGAGAATACTTTTTTATTTAAATAAGAATTTTTATTAAATAAGAATTACACTGAATAAGTTCTCTGTTAACCTCCGTCAAGTAAAGATCGTGAAACTTATAATAATTTGCTTAAAACGTAAAGTGCGTTTTTTAATTCTTGTTTTCGCTCCTAACATTTTTGGTCCTTCGGGCCGGATCTGGGATTAATATCGTTTTAATCGCGTTGTTTTAATCATAATTATTCCGGCAAGTTAACGCGCTTTTATTATGTTTATAAAGTCCTTGCGGCTGCTTAAATTACCGCGCGTGTGCATCCCGCAACATTCACCGATGTGACTTAAAGCATTAAATATTTAGAAAACTATTCTCGCGATCTGCGTCGTTGTATATTTAATGAAGTGTGTGAATATCAATTTATGACTTTGGGACTTCCAACATGAAATTGTAATCCACGTGTTTATGTTGTATTCGCCTGCGCTACAGTTGAGGACACCGCAACTTAAGTTTAACGGATAATCAAGAGGAGCAGGAACTTCAAATAAGCAAATCCTATGGAAATCCCGTGAGTTCGTTCCATTTATTATTTTTTACACTTTATGTCCAGCTCTAAGGACTTTAGAAGCATAACCATAAAATTAATTTATATGTACTCTATAATAAGCCCTGCGGTTACTAACAATCATAATCACGTTGCTAATTCATATTTAACAATTCTCCGCTTTAAATATTAATAAACAAGGACAAAAGGCATCAAACATAAATATTCATTGCATAAAAGCATAGTGTTTTGTGTCGATTCATAATCTTTCAAGAACTTTGAGCTTTAAAATTAAACTTTCTGATCGTGAACTTTGAGCTTTGAATTAAACTTTTGATCGTGAGCTTGGAGGTTTGAATTAAACTTTTGTGATCGTGTGCTTTCTGAACTCAAGTTCACTGCGAAGCTTTGAAGTAATTCGGCAAGACTTTTGAAATATTATTTATGCAAGTGAATTATTGATTGTTATTTTGACATTTATCATGCATAGTTTACACCGACGTATATAAGGGGGGGGTTTCGGGGGTCCGGACCCCCCCCATTGAAGCCCCCGCACTAATAAATTTTTAGCTATGCGATGTGTGATTTTTAATATATAAATACAAAATTATTAAAATGTTTTTGAAGTTTCAATACAGTTTAAATGAATTTGAATTTCTGTCAGTTTCATGAAATTAATTTTTTATATTAATCTAACTCTTCAAAAATAATTTTTTTCGGAACGTTTTCCACTTTTGCAAAACTCAAATTCAAAGACTCTCCCACGCGGCTATGCCATTGGAGAATGGCCACGTAGTACGTTGGCCTACCACCAATCTTAGCGAGCGACAATTGACAGTTGCTCCGACATTTTCGATCCAGTGCTGTGTGAATTCAATCTGAACGAAACGTCTCGCGGTTAAAACCATATTATGAAGCGAAAAAGTCGGCAAACTCTTTTGGATTTTTTCCCTAAAAAGGACAAACCTAATGAACACAAATCGAAAGCCAATGACATGTCTCCGACTGATGCAGAGTCCTTTGATGAAAAGTTAGCAGAAGCGGGCCCGTCCTCTATAATTAACAATGACGCGAACAACGGTAAGTAGCTCATTTGCGTTGCGTTGCACAAAAAATTACCCCAGTAGCTAGAGCAATGCAAAGTTCACAGAAATGTTTTGTGATTGTTTACGTAAAATTTACTTAACCTGACCTCCGCACATGATTAAATATTTGCAATTACTCGTTTAGCTGTAGCGTTTACATAATGTTTACGTACCTTTTTCTACATTTGATTCTATGTATCAATTTTATTCTCTATTTCTTAAATCTATATTATAATTATACAAGGAAAGCTCATTTCAGTACCCTTTAGAAGCTTTCTTCCATATTGAAAAAATGAAAATAGCATATCTATATCAACTATACCTATGGAAAGCTTTCAAAATGGAAAGCTTTGAAAATTCTCTCATATCTCAACATAAGTTTTTGCCCATGGTACAAATGTTACAAGGCATGCTCTTACGGAGAGCTTTTATGGTGTGACGTCACTGTAAATTTTTTCCTTTTTATCTTTTTTTTCAGCCACAATAAATTTGTCGCTGGCTACGCTTAAAGATTTTGATATTGGAAGATATATCTGCTGTCCTCCAAGCAATGACGAAGAAAAGCTGAAAGCATTAACAGAACCTTGGACCCCATCGGATACTTTTAAGTTCCCAGTTACTGGCAATAGGAACCTGTCTTTCCAACTTCACTGGACTAAGAAGCATTCTTGGCTTGTTTATTCAAATGTTCTGCAGGGAGCACTTTGCAAAATATGTGTTTTACTTGGTAAAATACAAGGTGGTCGTGGTCATCAAGAACTTGGAGTCCTTGTTAGTAAGCCGTTTACCAACTGGAAGAAAGCTTTAGCGTCCTTTGACCATCATGCAAATAAAGAGTACCATAAATTCGCTGTCGAGCAGGCAGCAAATTTTGTAAGGGTCGCAGAAGGCAAAGCGCCTGATGTTTCAGAATCCATCAATGTCGAAAACAATAAAATAGCTGCTGATAACAGAAGAAGATTGAAAGCTATTGTAGAGACAGTTATTCTGTGTGGAAGACAAGAAATGGCCTTAAGAGGAAACCGCGATTCGGGAGAAATTGGAATACACGAACCCGCACACAATGATGGTAATTTCCGAGCACTTCTTCGTTTTCGTGCTAGATCTGGTGATGAAACATTGAAGAGCCATTTACTCACACAAAACATCCATAGTAGAGCCATGTACACCTCACCGGTCATCCAGAATGAAGTGATTGGACTATGCGGTAATGCAATTCAAGCGCAACTACTTGAAAGAGTCAAAGCTGCAGGGTTCTTTACTGTACTAGCTGATGAAACCCAAGACATATCACGGCGAGAACAACTAGCTTTATGTTTGCGATACGTGGACTGCTCATCTGGAACATCGGTCATCCGTGAGGATTTTCTTGAATTCATCTATGTAGAAGATGTTTCAGCTCAAGCATTGGCAACAACTATTTTAACACATCTGTCATCGTATAACTTAGATATGGATAAGTTGATTGGACAAGGGTATGATGGCGCTGCAGTGATGAGCGGCCGATTACGAGGTGTGAGAACAATAATCGCTGAGCAATATCCGAAGGCGCAATTCGTACACTGTGTAGCTCACGTTCTTAACTTAGTTCTAGCACATTCATGTCAGATACCTATGATACGGAACTGTATCGGAACCATAAAAAGTGTAATCAACTTTTTCCGACAATCTCCACTTCGAGACAACCTTTTGAGGAAAACTGCGGATGAAACTGACTCATCACACTCAACACTTATCTCCCTTTGTGAGACGCGGTGGACAGAAAAGCATGCGGCTGTGGAAAGATTTGCAGAAATGTTTCCCGTAGTACGTGCAACACTTGAGGCACTCCAAAACGCTGCTAATAGGGATGTTGCAGCTCAAGCGTATCAACTGCAAACCGCTATGGAAAATAGTCAGTTTATCGTGTCGCTAGTTATACTGAGGAAAGTGTTTTCGTATACAACAAACTTAAACAAAGCGCTACAGAAGGTCAATGCCGATTTGTCCAACACTTGCAGTTACGTGAAGACAGTAAAGACAACTTTACAAAATCTAAGGACTGAATCGCAGTTTTCGACTCTCTTCGAAGAAGCAAAGCAGATGTCTTCAAGCGATATATTTGTTCCGAGAACGACTGGAAGGCAAACTCAACGCAGTAATGTACCAGGAGAAACTGCAGAAATATATTATCGCCGCAACGTATTTTACCCTTTTCTTGAGCATGTGATTACAGAACTCGCTGCTCGCTTTGATCCACATGAAACAACAATCAAAGGGATTCAAATGCTTCTGCCTAACAGGACCAATAATAACTCCGAAACAAAAGAAGCCCTCAAAAAGATAGCACAAACATTTCTTGGTGAAAATGAAGGCATGAATTATCCGACGGAATATGAAATATGGCACAATCACTGGACATATGTATCTCAAAAACCTGCCACTGCAATAGAAGCTGTCGATCAGTGCGATGAACAGTTTTTTCCTTTGACGAAGAAGCTCCTTATGATTTTAGCTACACTTCCAGTGTCCACAGCCACCCCTGAAAGATGTTTCTCTACTCTGAAGAGGTTAAAAAATTACCTTAGAAATAAAACAGGAGATGAAAGACTGACTGGTCTTGCTCTAATGAGTACTCATCGTGATCTGGCAATGCAAATAGATTCCGACGAAATTATAGACAAGTTAGCAATAAGACGTAAAAAATTGAATTTAGTAATGTAAATTGAAGTTCTTATTTTGATTACATTAGATTTTAATTTGAAGTCAAACTAAAAGCCAAAGTCAATGCCAAACTTAACTATAATCTTTGATTTGAATATAAAACTGTTCAAGATGTGTTGTTACTTTTGTGTTTCCTTTTTTATTAACAAATACCTCTTCTGACAGCTTCTATGTCTCGTACCAGGTAGATTCTGAAAACATTATGATTTTACCCGAATAAAGTTCAGTGTCGTACCCCCCCCCCCCCCCGCCCCAAACCTATGAAAGCCATAGCTACGTCCGTGCCAGTGTCGGACCCCCCCTTATGAAAGCTATAGCTACGTCCGTGATAGTTTAATACATTTATTCGTGAAACAATAAACAACAAACGATTTTTTTGTGACAAGAAGCTTGCAAACTCAACTCTGTGTGAAACTTTGAACTTTGACAAAACTTTTAAGATCGCATTTATTAAAGAGAATTTTTCGATTATTATTGCTATCATACATAGTTTAGAATTTATATTGCGTGAAACTAAACCCATACATACATAGTTTAAAAGTTATATGCGTGTAACTGAATCCCTTTGGCGAACAATAAATGGTTTTTCTATGAGAAAAGGAAGCAGCTTTGAGTTTGTTAAAGAACATTATTTGCTGAAGTGAATTTTGCTTGCTATTTTAAACTTTTATCATACATCGTTTAGAATTTTATTCGTGATACTAAAAGCCTTTTTCGAATTCGCTGTGCTGAATTAATTAAGCTCACAAGATTTTAAGATGGATAAGTGCAAGAATAGGGTAATAGTAATTTCAGATAGAATCGCTAAATTCGTAGTCAACGCCAATAAGACCGACAAAGATAAAAGGGACGAAGCATATCTCAAAGCACGGCTACAATTGCTAAACGATTATTGGAGTCAATTTAGTGAAGGTTATGACAAATTGACATAATGACGAGCAAACTCTCACCACAGATGAATATTTAATCGCAGATCCCTACTCAAGTGTAGAATGTGTTTATGTCGAAGCGCTCACTTGGATTCAAACCCAACTGTTACCATTTAAAGCCCAGCGTGAGGTGACAAGTGCAAACGATTCCCAATTTTTTCACTCCACGGTTAAATCTCCTTCTTGTTCTCAAGCTCTCAAGCTTCCGAAAATAGCTATACCAAATTTTAGTGGATTTTATTTAGAATGGCCCTCGTTTCATGACACTTATAAATCGCTTATCCACAATATGTGCAGAAAATGCATTACCTCAAATCCGCAATCAATGGTGAAGCGGCCAAACTATTGAGGCATCTCGCTGTAACTAGCTCTAATTATGATTCTGCGTGGAGAACAATTCTGTCCAGATATGAAAACAAACGTGTGTTGGTGAACACAAATCTTCAGGAGCTCATAACTTTGCCAAGCATGTCATCTGAAACTCCAAATGACCTGCGACGGGTTTTAGACAGATAAATTAATTAAGAGAAATTTATCAATTGTATACTGAAAAATTTCCTGAATTCAAGTGTAGTTTTTCAAAATTTGCATCTTTGCGCCCGAAACATTGCGTGTTAGCAGGTGGAAGTGGAACACATTCTGTATGTGTTTGTGCAATTCATGAAAATGTAAAATTATTACTTGAAGGGCCAAATATAAAACACCTTACAGCTGAAACCCCAAATCCTATAAAAACGTATCACGATGGCTTGAAAAGGATGATTTGCTCTGACGCGGAATCCGATTGCTACTTTAGAAAGTGTACTGCGTGTCCTGGTGCACAAAATTTGATAGATGAATTGGAAAGCATTTTTAATCAAAATGATCTTGAAGAAATCACTTACAGACAGTGGACAAATGTTGACAGAGCATCTTTGCAAATTTTAATATCCCCAGTAGATGACTATTTAGAAAAATTAAACACCGGTTTAGAAAAATTGCTTCTTCATTCATTTCTTATCAAAAAGCAAAATCTTTTTGTTAGTATTAAAAAGGAAGAACTTGTTGAAAGTGAATGTATTGTTATGTGGGATTTTTCTGAAAATAACGCTTTTGTTATTCCAGATTCAGTGCAAGGCATTCACTGGAATAAATAGCCGAATGATGCCAGGTAAAAAAGATTTCGTTTCTGTGAAGAAAAATGGCCAACGCAATCATGTACAGAAAAGATTACTGTTATTCAATTTAAGAGAAATTGATCAATCGTATACTGAAAAATTTCCTGAATTCAAGTGTAGTTTTTCAAAATTTGCTACTTTGCGCCCGAAACATTGCATGTTAGCAGGTGGAAGTGGAAAACATTCTGTATGTGTTTGTGAAATTCATGAAAATGTAAAATTATTACTTGAAGGGCCTAATATAAAACACCTTACAGCTGAAACCCCAAATCCTATAAAAACGTATCACGATTGCTTGAAAAGGGTGATATGCTCTGACGCGGCATCCGCACTGAGAGAAAAAATAATTGTTATTTCAAAAGTCACGCGCGTTTGACTGCGTGTTTACAGAGAATACTGTTTGATTCAAAAAAATTTCATTTAAAACAAACGAAAAGTGTTCAAGTCAAACGACTTTCTAAAAATTCACACTTTTGAAAATAACTTTTAAATCAAACGTTTAAATTTTTGATTTTGGCGCAGCTTTTCAAACACTCCAAAGTTTAAAACAAATGTCAGCACGCTTGTAACAAATACTTCGACGTTTAATATTTTTCAGTCAAATGAAAAACACATTCAAACCAAAAGCCGCTCGTTTAATCTAAATACTTTTACATTTAAATTTTTACAGTTAGCTTTTCAAACGAAAATCACATTCAAATGAAAAACCAGCCCGTTTGAACTGAATGCTCACACCTTTCACTTTCAATACTCAAAAGAAAAGCGCATTCAAGTCAAAAGTCAGCGCGTTTGATCCAAACCAAGTCAAACCAAAAACGTTCTTTGTATGAGTGCGAATGTGTTCTGTATTGTTATCGTTTTGCGTCCGAACAGAAATTATTTCAGTGTAAAATGTGATCCATTGTCTGGAAAAAAAGCGTGTATTGCTTGTCCTGTTGCATTTCATTTCTGTGCTCGGGAGAGGTAAATCATAATTTGAAAAGTGAAAAGATGGAAAGTGAATGTGATTTAGATCAAATAGTGTACCGCATTTCAATTCCCAGTGAAGCTGAGAATGTTTCAAATGGCAATATTAAATAGGTGCTGGTGTTACAATTGAGGCCTTAAAATATTTAACGGAAGCAGACATTCAGCAAATTTTCCCAAGATTAGAGCAGGGGGGAACAAAAGCTATTTTTCGGACTAAGCTGAGCATCTGGGGGAAAAATTTTGTAAATAAAGTCCAAAATTAGTAATTTTTAAGACCATACAAAAAAGTACATATAAAAAGGCAGTGAAAAAAATGTCTAAGTGAAACAATCAGAGTAGAATACAATTTGGCGTCATATGTGTTTCTTATTATTTTGTGTGATATTTTCATACTGCACTTAATGCAGACAAATTTCTAAGAAGTAAATCACACAGAGCGAATTACCCAAATGATAATAAAAGTAACGACACAAATAAGAATATCAGGTTACAACTGATCTCTGTCTAATTGTAAGGCATTCTTTTAGTTTTAAGTCAGTTTGGATTTGTACTCGTAAAAGAACGGTTGATTAATTAATAAAGCTTTCATTTTAAATTGCATCTTTTATTTCGTTACTATATGTATATTTTTATAGGTTAATGTTGAAACGATTTTATCGGAAAGGGCAAAAGGCAAATCAGCCTTGGAATTTTTTAACCAGAATAAAATATTAGAGCCATCACATCAACAAGACGTGGCAAACTGCATTATTGACTCCTTGACAGCAAAACAGGAAAAATTGACCACTACCGATTTGAAAAACATTAGTGAAAAAATCACTAATTACTTTCCAGGAGAATCCACGGTATGAGCATATTTTTTCATAAAACTAGGTCGTAGATATACGCCAGTTTAGTGTGATTTTACATATTCCTGCGTGCGCACCAATTTGGTGTAAAGTTAGATAAAATTTACAAAATTTATTGAATGTTACACCTAAAGTATAAAAATAATTTTACCTAGAAACAAATGAAAGTTTAGGGTAAATTTATACACTCAATTTTTAGAGTCCACTTAATGTGAATTTTATAGAAATCAATCAAGTCATTTGTTTGCGTATACCATTTAAAAGAGAAAAGGCAAGAGTTATCCAATAACATTATTTTCTAGGCCACTTATTAGGTTCCACGATCTGAACTAAACAAAAGGCCTGGTGGACTACTACCCGACAGGTATTTCAACGTTCAATTCAAGAATTGGCAGCATAAGAACAATAACACGGATGACGCAAAACACGCTGACGATAGCGAAGTAGAATATGACCTAAGTCTTATGCACACTATTCACTCGTGGTTAAAATACAACGACAATTCAAGCGAAGATGTCATTTACAAATGGAGACAGACTGCAAAGTATAGACGACAAATTATTATGTCAAAAATTAACTAGTCCAAACAGTGCTCGCGGAATGGCCTTTATTCAAACACGGTACTCTTGGTCCAAAACTTGTAAGTAATAATTTTATGGTACTTATTATAACTTCATTATACTCAGTACTTGGCAGTAAAAGCATTCATGGTTCTGATTTAAATTATAAATGCTGCTTTCTGTTCTATGGAATTTTTGTGGTTGTGTAGGAAAGCCATCAAATTACCTCGAGCTTGAGGCTCTAACTGGGTTTTTAGGAGAGAGGTATAGAAATGTCAAGAGGGAACGGTAGGGGGAATACGCAATGAAACGGACGCGTTATGAAACGGACACTATACATATCTTAAAAATTTCTCAGCGAAAATATTAATGTCTTTTGCTTGTTGGCAACACTGATGGCCATAGATAAACCCACAATAATGACAGATTCCGGCAGCCATTATTTTGTTTACTTTTTCGTACGTTGCTGAAGCGCATGAGATTTGTAAAAAAAATTGCATTTTTGCAAACTAATTTAAAATTCGATAATAATTTAAGCTACAATTGTGATAGTTGTATTTGTTGTGAGATATTCTCAAGAAGATAAAGAATAGTGAGTTCTAATTTTATCAATACTTAATTATATTGAATTTGGTTAAAATGTTTTTTGGTTAGATTCGCAATGAATCGGACAGGTACCGTCGCGTTGAAACGGACGCCCGATTCAATGCGTCAGTGCCTGTCCGATTCATTACTCCTGTAGTTTCTTAAAACTGGTTTTATTTATTCATCACCATCAGATGCCGCCAAAGAAGAGGATTCGTCCAGAAAAAGCTGCAATAGAGTCTGCTGTGGAAGAAGTTCTAAAAAAAGGACAGTCAATTCGCTCAGTTGCATCAGCATATAAAATTTCGAAATCATATTTGGCGGATATCGTTAAGAAAGCTAAAGGGTCTTCAACTACGTTCACTCATGATCCCAATATTGGAAATAGAAGAGTTTTTACCCAGGAACAAGAAAAAGAACTAGCAGATTATTTGAAAAGATCTTCGAAGATGTGCTATGGACTAACTACAACGCAGGTGAAAGAGCTTGCTTACCAATTTGCAGCTGCAAATCATGTAGCTTCTGAAAAGTGGATTGAGCAACGAAAGGCTACAAAAGATTGGTTTCGTGGGTTCATGAAAAGAAATCCATCATTATCAGTACGCAAACCAGAAAATACTTCTTTATCCAGGGCAACATCTTTTAATCAAGAAAATGTTAGTAAGTTTTACGAAAATCTTGCAAATATATTAAATAAAAAGATAATTGAACCTCATATGATATGGAACCTTGACGAAACTGGATGTTCAACAGTGACGAACCCGCCAAAAGTAGTTGCAACCCGAGGGTGTAAACAAGTTGGACAGGTGACATCGGCAGAGAGAGGACAGTTAGTCACAATGCTTGGATTCATTAATGCTTCTGGTGGCACCATACCTCCTGTATTTGTGTTCCCTAGAGTCCATTTCAAGGAATTCATGTTGCAAGGTGGTCCAAAAGGGTCATTGGGTTTAACCAACCCAAGTGGTTGGATAACTGAAGAGAGTTTCTACAAGGCCATGATACACTTCATCAAATATGTGAAGCCATCTGAGGAAAACCCTTGTTTATTACTATGTGACAACCATTCTAGCCACATAACAATTGACATTGTCACGTTGGCTAGAGATAATAATATAACAATTTTAACGTTTCCACCTCACTGCAGCCATCGCCTCCAGCCGCTAGATGTTTCTGTTTATGGACCTTTTAAATCTCGGTATAGGGAGGCTATGAATGCGTGGATGTTATCTAATCCCGGAAAGACAGTATCGATTTATGACGTGGCTCAATTTGCCAACACCGCGTATATTGCCGCATTTTCTATGGAAAATGCTATTTCAGGGTTTCAGAAAACTGGAATACATCCATTTAATAGACATACGTTCACTGAGGATGATTTCTTGACATCCTTTGTCACCGACAGACCTATACCTGAGCCCCATAATGATGAAGTATCAACTTATAATGCTCCTGGAACTTCTGCTCAAATTCCGTCTACCGTCGATGCTCCCACAACGTCTGCTGCCATCTCGTCTAGCTCCACTCCACCAATCACAGGCTCAGAATCGAATCCATCAACCTTGGTTTTATCTCCTGAATGTATCCGACCATATCCAAAGGCGTTGCCTAGAAAAAAAAACTCAGAACCGATCCAGGAAGATGAAGAGCACGATTATAACTAATTCGCCTGAGAAGGATGCATTAATGGAAAAACATTCAACTAAAAAGAATAAAAAGATTATGAAGATGAAAACATCTAGAAACATTAAAAAGTTCGTACAATCATCTTCAGAGTCGTCATATGTAGATTTTTCACTCCCAGAATCAGATGATTCTAATGGGTCTACATATAATATACCATCTACATCTGCATCTAAGGCTAAGGGCAAACGCAAGGCGCGAAGCACCCAAAAAAAAACAATAGAAATGATCACTATTGCACTGTTTGTAAAGGGGCTTATTTATGCAGCAATGTTGACTGGCTAATGTGTGCTATTTGTAAAAAATGGGCACACGAGACATGTGGCTTGAAAGGTATGAATAATTATTTTTGTTTTAATTGCAATTAATACTTCAATAGGTAACGAGAAGACTGATTATTTTTAAAATGTAGGTAAAAATTATAGGATATCAGTCTTAATATTCATAATAAATATTTTTATACCTACTTATTATATTGTTGCCAAATTGAAACTAAGGCTAAGGAAGTTAAAAGTCTAATAATTTTATGTTTTTTTATGTTTGGAATTTTTTATTTTATGATCTCAGTTTATGTTGTACCAAAATGTTTGTATTATTTAAATAAAAGTTATTGTGAAAAAGCAAAGAATTTGTGAAATATTGAGTATTCATGTGGCTGAAAGAATGACGTTGGTTCCTAGTCCGTTTCAAGACTCCCTTTGTCCTATTCAATGCTACCTGTGTTATGAAACGGACATAAGTGGATTAGAAAAAAACATAATATTTCTTACGGTTAATTCAATTTTCATAAAATATGGTGTATGAATAATTGTACAATATTATCTCTGAATTACTTAAGGACAGTTAACGAGTTCCTAAGTTCTTACCTACAGTATGTAATAACACTTCAAAGTTAAACGTCCGTTTCATGGCGTATCTCCCCTAGTAACCTGTTCACGAGAAAATTTTGGCGTGAAAACTTAATACATACACAATGTGCTTTTAGTTGTTTTATTAATAATTAAACAAACACTTGTTTCGTTATTGGTAATATTTATTTAGCACGTGTTATACTTATTATTATTTACTATTAGTATTAACTAAACTGAGTTTTAGGTTTAATGACACTGATTTTATTTCCTATTATTTATTTATATTATTTATTCTTTATATTTAGTTTCTTCTGGGTTTTTTTGTTTTTTATTTAAATCACTATGTGGACGCCGTAGTGCAAGCACGAGGATCAGAGAGAAAAGTGAAGATGCCGGAAATTGGCTGAAAGGCTAGACACGATAGGGACGGAACGGAAAACGGCTAGATCACTGAACTTTGAGTTCGGTGATCGATAGAGTGTTCCGACTGATCGTGTTTATTGTGTGGGAGGCTGTTGTGTGACTTTGCGTAAACTTGGTAATTAAGTTTACGCGGTCACTACATGCTTCTCTTCTTCTTTCTTGTCTGTGACGTGTACGCATACGGTCGCTTGAAGTATAAACATACGAGTATTATTTTAGAGGTTAACAAAATGGATAATTGTACCAAAGAACAAGCTTTGGCGTTAATAAATTTATATAGGGGGTGTGAGTGCCTGTATAATGTAAAACACGCGAATTATTTAAAAAGAAATAAAAGAAGTGAACAAATGTTATATATACAAAAAGAACTAGAAAGCATAAAACCGGGAGTGACAGTCCAGGGAATTAAAAATAAAATACGGACGCTGACAACACAATTGTCTAAAGAGAGGCAAAAAGTGCGTAAATCAAATAGAAGTGGCGCGGGTGCAGGGGATATTTATACATCAAAATTATGGTGTTTTAAGGATTTAGAATTCCTTTTTTATTTAAATGATGAAAGCATGGGAATATCCAATTTGGAGGTAGAAGTGACAGTAAATGTGTATTCCAAATTACATTTTCTGTTTCCTTATAGGAAAATAATACTTATTATAATATTTATTTTATTCAATTTAACTTCAATAACCAATTGACGTTTTGCATACAAATAAAAACAATAACCTTTTGACGTGTATAAAGCCCCCTACCCACTTGTTGCAAACCGGCGTTTCGTATCCCTGTATCGTTTCAATTGTTGATTGATACGAACAAAACAGGAACCCAAGTTTTTCGTGTATCATCACTGCGTTTCGAATCATCCAGCCTGTATCATGTTTGATGCGGGAGCGCGATACGGTTATCTGGTCAGTGTGTGATTTGAAGTGACGATGAACAGGATACGCGCATGCCCGTCCACACGTCCTCCTAAAGCGTATCGTATCATTCCTTTGATGTGACGGAGAAAAACCGCTAAATGAGAGATCGGGTTTGGATTGTATCATTTCGCATATTTTGAAACGAAGCGTTGCAATTTTTTTAGAAAAAAATTTAAAGAACGATGATACGAAACGCCGGTTTGCAACAAGTGGGTACCGGGCTTAACGTCTAGTTCTAAATTATCGACACGCACACAGATATCTCCGTGTAAAGACAAGAAAGTTACTCGCGATGCAAAAATACCAGTGTAGACCGAGGTTAACTTCCTACACCGGTTTCGCTGCTACTGAAGAAATACTAGTTTAGATACCCACATTGACATTGACTTCCAATGCATACATATATCCTGGAAAAGAAAATTTATTATTTAGTAAATGGAATTAATTTGTGGAAAAAATTAAACCATACCTACTTGGAAAAAGACATCAAGGAAAAAGATTCTTTGAAATTATTATCTAACCTCAATAAGGATATTAATGAAAGTAAGACTTTTCTATTTTTTCAAACAAATAAAATTACATAAATTCTCAATTTTTTACAGATTCAAGACACTGCATAATTACACTACTTTTGAATGCAGTGATAAAACCGTACAATAGGCTTTTGGAAGGAAAAGAAACTCAAAAGGGAAAGAAAAAGAAATTCACCATAAGAGACGCGAAGGACTCTCTGGTATTGCACGTAAAGGACGCCAGTGACTTGGCGAATGCTCTTTTAGACTTGAAGCAACGTTTCTATGAATTAAAAGAAACAATTCAACCACTAATCATAGTAATAGGTCCGGACTTGGAAAAATTTACAGAGTTTTTTGTTTGCTTTGATGAGGTAAATTTTAGATTATCATCCTTCTTGTCTGCTTTAGACTTGTGTTTTAAAATATTTCAAATTTTCAATTTGCAATATCCGGTTTATTGCGCAGGGGTTTCGCGATTGCTAGTTTAGAAAGTGTTCTTCGTGTCCTGGTGCACAAAATTTGATAGATGAATTGGAAAGCATTTTTAATCAAAATGATCTTGAAGAAATCACTTACAGACAGTGGACAAATGTTGACAGAGCATCTTTGCAAATTTTAATATCCCCACTAGATGACTATTTAGAAAAATTGAACACCGGTTTAGAAAAATTGCTTCTTCATTCATTTCTTGTCAAGAAGCAAAATCTTTTTGTTAGTATTAAAAAGGAAGAACTTGTTGAAAGTGAATGTATTGTTTATGTGTGATTTTTCAGAAAATTACGCTTTTGTTATTCCAGATTCAGTGCAAGGCATTCACTGGAATAATAATCAAGCCACAGTTCACCCATTTGACAACTACTACAAGCATAATTTAGAAGTTAAAATGAAAAGTTTTGTAATAATTTCAGACTGCTTGCACCACGATACAGTAGCAGTTTACGTGTTCCAAAAACATTTGGTAAATCTTTTGAAAAAAAAAAAAAAAAAAAAAAAAAGTAAAGTCAGAAGTAATGTAATAATTGACGCGTATTACATTGTAAATATGCCACGAAAGTGCTCAAATAACCCGGACCGTTTTTGTTTTGTACATATGTGGAGAATTTACTTTTGTACCTCAGCGCCAGAATTTTACAGAATTAATTGTTAATTGGGTAATAGTGTTATTTAGACTATTTTGGTTTTCCAGTGCGCCATCAAGATAAATCCTGGGCCTGTACTCCCGAAGACGAAACGAGACGAGAACGAAACGATTTTGTCAAAATACTACCTGGCAACACGATATCGTCTCGTTTTCGTCTAAACAGACGATGGCATATTTGTAATCGTCTTCGTTTAGACGTCAGTGCTTGTTGTTCTGTGTCAGCAGTTTTGAGGTTAAAATGTAAGTTGGGATTGTTAATTAATTTGATGGTTTTAATTTATTTTGCTTAATAGGGCAAAAATTACAAGTGCAAGGCAATATAAAATTATTGTTTCCTTCATGGAGGAGAACCCGGACTTGGCAAAGAACATTGTCAGAACGGCTGAAGGCAGAATAACAGCTGAGAAGTTGTGGGATAAAATTGCGCTTGACTGCAATGCAGAAGGACCTTCTACAAGAGACGTTACCTCTTGGAAAAAAGTAAAAAAAACTACTAATTATCAAGAAAATAAATTAATCTTTATTGAATTAGGTATCATTTCTTTAAATAAAACACAACTTTTCTCAATTGAAATGCCACCGTAACTGTCAAATTTGTTTATTTTTTTGTAACTTCAATGTTGGTAGTATCACAGAATTTATAGTGCATATGGCAATTCTGTTCGTACTTGACAATCGTCTTCAAGAGTAGGGAATTTATTCTCGTCTCATCTCGTTATTTCGTTTCGTTTCGTTTATCGTTTCGTCTTCGGGACTACAGCCTATGGGTTCCACATATATGTTGTGCTACGTGTGTGAGACTCCTATTAGGTTGGGCTAAAGGAGAATCTAGACATTTGCCATTTGCTAAACCAATGATTTGGAGGGAACCTAAAGATCACATAAAAAACTGTTATTTTTGTTTAACTCAAACAAAAGGCATTACAACAAAGTCCAGACACACTGTCAAGTACCCAGACTTGTCATCGGCCATCAAACCAATCCCACATAGTGCTGAATTGCCAGTGCCAAAGCCTCCGAGTCGACGAGAAAGTCAGGAATCTGGAGCTACTGAGGAATCTCTTCTTAGTCAACACGATAAGGTATCTGAAGAGAGCGACCCAAGTTATGAGCCGTCTACTTCAAAAGAACCACACTTATTGATACCAAGTGATCTAAATGATTTAGTACGTGATTTAAATTTGTCTAAAAAACAGGCTGAGCTTTTGGGGTCTAGATTAAACGACTGGAATTTACTTTCTCCCGATACGAAAATTTCTTATTTTCGTTATCGTGATGATGAATTGAAACCGTACTTTTCCAAAACAGATGATTTAGTGCATTTTAATAACATTCCCGCAGTAAAGAATCTATTAAATTTGAAGTATGATCCAAGTCACTGGCGGTTGTTTATTGACTCCTCAAAAACAAGTTTGAAAGCAGTTTTGTTACATAACGGAAATACACTTCCTTCAGTGCCTGTAGCTCATGGTTCTAATATGAAAGAGACTTATGAGAATATGAAATTCCTTCTCGAAAAAATTAAATACAGTGAACAAACGTGGAAAATTTCTGGGGATTTTAAAGTCATTGCTCTTTTGCTTGGACTACAGCTTGGATACCCAAAATATTGCTGTTTTATTTGTGAATGGGACAGTAGAGACAGGAAAAGTCACTACACAAAGAAAGCTTGGCCCAAACGTGAATCACTTACTCCAGGGCATAAGAATGTTAAAAATGAACCTTTAGTAAACCCTGAAGACAAACTTTTACCACCGTTGCATATAAAACTCGGCCTCATAAAAATTTTTGTAAAAGCTATGCAAAAAGATGGTAGTGGTTTTTCATACCTGAAAGAAAAACTCCTTAAACTCAGCGAGGCAAAAATTAAAGAGGGAATATTTGTTGGTCCACAAATACGGGAACTAATGAAAGATGAGAACTTTGAAGAAAAACCGAATGATCAGGAAAAAATTTCCTGGAAATGTTTTGTGAAGGTCGTCCACAATTTTCTAGGAAACCATAGAGCAAATTGCAAAGATTTAATTAATGACCTTATAATCTCATACAAAGCTCTGGGGTGTAACATGTCCTTGAAAATACATATGCTGGACTCTCATCTAGATTTCTTTCCCGAAAACTTAGGTTAGGTGCCGAACAAGGCGAGAGATTTGATCAGGACATTTCCTTAATAGAGAAATGTTATCAAGGGAAATGGAGTCCAGGAATGCTAGCAGATTACTGCTGGAAACTTAAAAGGGATCTACCAGAAGCCAAACACTCACGAAAATCGTAACTGTATATTGTACATTAAGCAATAAGTGTAGGATTTTTGTACTTTTCATGAAAATATAATGTTTTGATGTCACAAAGAAACCTGATGTGTCAATTTTTTTTCATTGAGATATTATTTTTTGGTTATCATAGTACATTCGAATTTCAAATAGGTTTTCGCGTGACAAAAAAAAAGTTAAAATTTTGTAGACCAGTGTTATTTATTTTTTTGAGTGCTCAATATAAGAATAGAAAAAATTTTGCCAATCTTATTCATCATCAGCAAGACTTTGGTATAGCAGCCGAGTGGCACTTTTTTCCAATGTCCCACGGCAAAGGTGCGTGCGACGGCTTAGGAGGGACATTGAAAAGGTTATCTGCTAGAACAAGCCTCCAGAGAGTAGGAAATTCAATTCAAACTCCAAAAGAGTTATTCCAGTGGGCAACTGGAGCACTTCCTAATATTTCATTAGAATTTGTTGAAAGTAAAGAGTATGACGAAGAAGAAAAGAAATTACAAACAAGATTTCAAAAAGCTGTAACAGTGAAAGGCTGAACATATGTTTGTACCCAACACATATACTTGACTAAATCATGATTTCGAAAGACAAAATTTACGCAATTGTGACAGTGACTCTAATAAAACTTTATGCGCAGAGTACTTGTGGGTGCTGCCCGAGTTACATGTTCTACTTGCAACACGTACCGGAAATCAATCAGACGTTGACCAAATAAATTAATAACATTTTTCTTGAATTTCCCAACTTTTAAATATCCAATTAATTTGCCGAATCAGCAATCCCATAGCCTGATTGTAATTAATTCACCGTAAGCAATTTTGATCGATTTTTAAAGTATCATTTTTTAATGTAAAATAAAGTGTGTTATAATGAATTGAAATGACACGACTACATTTGATTGAATGATCTTTATTCTAGCATATTTATATAACACATAAAGAAAGCTCAGTTCTGATTCAAGCTCAAAAGAATAAAGACGATTTTAATAATTGAAGGGTCCAAGGCAAGAACCGGCTAAGGTCCAATTTTTAGGCAAGTTGAGTTAAAAGCATGTTCTTGGACAGTGTAAAACGCTGAATCGCCATGGCCCCGAGCGGCACATATTTGGGGGCGGCAGGCGGCGGCGAAGCAGGCTAATGCTGTCTGCAGCATCAGGCAATGGTCATAACACTGAGACCTCAATTTTTTAAATTCAAAACGAGTTTATTGAAGTTTTAGGGAAAAAGATCTCCAAAAATTTACAGGTCATGTGCAAAAGGCCAAGTATTATTCCATGATATTCGACAGTACCCCTGACATTTCCCACAAAGACCAAACAAGCCAAGTATTAAGATATGTGATGATTGAGAATCGCGAAGTACGAGTAGTAGAATCTTTTATAGATTTCATTGAAACGAAGAGCAAAACAGCCGAAGGCATTAGTGAGATGATTTTAAGTAAACTCGACGCTGATGGGCTCGACACTATGGATTGTAGAGGGCAAGCTTACGATAATGCCGCTACAATGGCCGGAAGACAGACAGGTGTGCAGCAACGAATAAAATATATAAATCCTAATGCCGAATTTGTGCCCTGTTCAAACCACTCATTGAATCTAGTTTGCTTGCATGCGGCATCGGTGGAGGTGAATTCAGTAACTTTCTTCGGCCCATTGGAACGTTGTTATGCTTTCTTTTCTATGTCCACACACCGATGGGATATTCTGATTGCTGCCACAGGGAAGAGTTTGAAGAGGATTCAGGACACACGTTGGAGCGCAAGAGGCGATGCAGTAAACATGACAAGAAATTATTACAAAGAAATTTTGACAGCGCTAGAGAAGCTAACAGAAATAGACGAAAGCTTGAACACACGAACGGACGCAGGTATACTTTGCTAGTCGCGATTCAATCATTTTCGTCTTTATGTTTCTTGGGTCTCTGGCAACCGGTGCTGCGTGAAGTGAATAATGCCCAAAATTATTTGCAAACAGAGGAACTTAACTTACATCAGTGTGCTCAGAAAATAAGCGCCCTAAAGACTTTTATGCAAGAGAAACGAGAAGAACTCGTATACGACGCTTTAAGTTACGCTAAAGGCTTGTGTGAAGAACTTGGCATATCTATTGAACCTACAAGACGGATTAAGAGGAAGCATATTTTTGGCGACGGAAGTAGAGATGCCGGCGTATCGTATGAAGACGATCTAAGACGAAAAATGTTTTCTTCGCTAGATAGAGTAAATGCTGAAATTCGAGATAGGTTCCAGCAGCTCCAGAAAGTGGCCGAAAAATATGCCTTCATAATGCCTTCAATAATATTAGGCGTGAGTGATGAGAAATGCAACCTCGAACAAGCTCCTCAAGATGTTGACAGAGAGGAGTTCCTTGAGTGTGCGCGTCTAAGAGCTTTCGTACCCACAGCAGCCTATAAGAAAAAACTTATTGATTCCGGACCACTGGGTTTACTAAAGTTAATTTTTGAGTCAAAACTTGAAGCAGGATTACCTAATATAGTTATAATGCTAAGAATTTTCCTCACAGCTGCCACAAGTAATGCCAGTTGTGAGAGAAGCTTCTCTAAATTAAAACTAATTAAAAATTATTTAAGATCTACAATGTCCACGTTAAGGTTAACAAACCTTGCTATTTTGGCGATAGAACAAGAGGTACAAATTAACATTGACGAATGTATTAAAGAGTTTGCCTTGCAAAAAACACGCAGAATAAAATTTTAATATATAAAAGGTGTTTTATTTTGAATCTGTTTTAAATAGTGACAGGGTATGATAAATTTTTTTGGTAAGTTGGAAAACAGAGGGCGGCAAATTTAGGATCCGCACCGGGTGGCAGAAATCTACGCTACGCCACTGGATATCTCAGAGTCTTCAGAACCTGCTGAGGATGCATTAGAATACATAAATTTGTTATACTATAGGTTCGTCACAATGGCCAAGATCATACTATTTGTAAAAAAGCATTCCTAAATTTACATGGAATCACCAAAAGTAGATTGTACCGATTGCAGCAGCATCTTTCCCTTGGGAACCACACTCCTCCAACAGACCGTAGGGGCATCCACCAAACTAGACCCAACAAGATTTCATCCGTAGTAACTGCACAAGTTAGAGAACACATTTTAAGTTTTCCCCGTTATAAATCTCATTACAGCAGAAAAGACAATTTACAACATTACTATTTGTGACCTTTACTTAGTATTGCTAAAATGCATGAGTTATATTTGCAGAAACACGAACCAGAGCAACACTCATTGTTTCCTCAAAACAAAAAAGTAAATGCTGTTGTTAAATATGAGTATTTTCGGAAATATTTTACTGAAAATTTTAAAATTACCTTTGGTAGGCTAAATCTGATACATGTTCAAAATGTGATAAACTCATGAATAAAATGAACAACTCTGACTCAGATGAAATAAAAAAAACTCTTGAAGTAGAAAAAGAAATGCAACTTAGAAAAGCCGAGTGGTTCTACACCGACTTGAAAGAAAAAACAAATCTTGCAAAAACAACACCACAGGTGGAAGTTCTCTCGTTTGACTTCCGGAACCGGGCCATAGTTTTTTGCCGCGCGACCGTAGTTTTGACAGAATTGAAGCGGAAAAGAGGAAATACGACAAAATATATTTACCTAGGGATTACATAGAAATCATGAAATTTTGAAATAAAGGAGATAACTCGAGATATGTTTCTAGACTGCAAAGGACATTTTGAAAATAGGTATGTATGTAAAAAATCCCTCAAAAAAAAAAACCATAAATTTACTTTGTCCAAATATCCTTTTTTGTTGTACCAAAAGAGCAATTTAGGTACAATGTTAAAATGTAGCGAGTCAGTTGGGCATCCAATTTTTTCAGAATTTCGTATTACGAATCAGAAAGTTTCGGTTCATGTGTCATTACCACATGAGAAAAAGTTATATTTGAATCCAAGAATACTTTAAAAAAATAAGTTTGATCAAGTTATGACACTAGTAACAAACTATGTACCTCAGTGCGATCAATGGTTTTACGACCACATTAAAGAATACCATACCCTTCATAAGGAACCTAATGGTGACACTTCAGTCTCCGAATTTAGTTCCAATGAATAGCTAAAATGTAAATAAAATATGTCCTACTTAAGGTACCTTTACATTATATGACTTGTCATTTGACTTTACTGTGAAAATCACTAGTTGACAGTTCATCTGACTTCGTATTACATTGAAAAAATTTTCTTGTGTTTACACTTAATTTTGACAAGTCAAAACGGAAATTTTAAAAGCAAATTTTGCAGAACTTAAAATGGAGACCTCGCATGGAATTAGCATTATTTTGAATCTTGCCAAAATTGGGAAGTATTTAAACGAAAGTAAAAGACGTTCTGTGAGAAAAAGGCTTACCTGGAGTCGAAAGTGGCTTTTGAGGAGGGAATGACGAATTTATTAATAAAAGAATTACAGATGGAGGATCGTGGAAGTTTTAAAAATTTCTCTCGAGGGCCCCGAATCATCGTGCAAATGGAGGCGCGCTGAAGCTGCGAATGCGCTGTCTACGTTTCACCACACCAAACCACCCTTGGCTCCTAAAGTTCAAGCAGCCATTTATCCGGTTTTCGAAAAACTGACGGAGGATGATTTGTTGAAAAAATGTGAGGGAGGGCACACACAAAATAATAATGAAAGCTTCAATGCGACGATCTGGCAAATCGCACAAAAGTACCAATTCTGCGGGTCGGAAATCATTGAAATAGCGGCTTGCACAGCAGCTTGCATTTTCAATGAGGGGTTCAATCCCGTTTTAAAAATGATGGAAATCATGGGAATTAAAATTGGAGAACAGGCGCAAATGTTCGCGACAACTCGCAGGAGGCGCGAACCGCGAGGAAAAAGGCGAAAAAGCAACAGGAGGAAGAATTCGAATGTGATGAAGGGATTTTGTATGGTCCTGGGATCGATGTTTGTCGGACAGTCCCCTTAAGAGAAAATGAAATACTAACTGACTAGCTTCGGCAGATAGCTATCGATTGTGGAAGCTCCGATCGACTACTATTTCAAATATATTCCCCAACAGATATTTTGTGTGATGGCTGAAAAGACTAACTTGTACGCAGTGCAATCAGGAAGACCAACAAGATCAGAAGAGTTAGAAGTTTGATTTGGATTACTTATGGCCAATAGGATTTTCAATTACCCTTGTTTGAAAATGTACTGGGAAACTAACGTCAGCGTCAGCCTATTCACGGAAAATATGCCAAGGGACAGGTTTTTTGAACTACGAAGTAATTTACATCTCGTCGATAATACAAAAATGGCCAATGATGACAATGATGCGTTTTATAAAGTACGGCCTATATATGATGCAATCAGACACCGATGCTTGGATCTACCACTGGAAAGAAAACTGTGTGTTGATGAGCAAATAATTAACAAAGTTCGTCACCAGAACTAGATAAAAGTATTACAAAAGAACTAGGATATGGTGCATCTGTCGTTTTACATTTTGCAAAACGATTCGGACATTTTTACATTTACCGCACTTGTCAATACATTGGCTAAACCTTCATTTCTTAGTGACAAAGAATTAAATGAGAAGCCGACGTTGGCGGCGAAGTCACTTTAGTCAAATGGTTGGATAATACAATTGCACATTTTGCATCTAATTTTATTGGGATAGGACAGAAGAACACTATGGTGATGCAAAAGGAAGAAGAGATTTATTGAAGTTGAAAGGCCTGAAATAGTGAAGAAGTATAATCGCGCAATGGGAGGAGTTGACTTGCTCGATCAACTAATGAGCTACTACAGAACTTTTATAAAATCCAAGAAATGGCTTCTTCGTATGATATTTCATGCGTCAGATTTGGCGGTAGTACTAGCTATTCGAGAGTATCAAATAGACAGTAATTTGCTTGAAGCACCAAAAGACAACAACTGAGTTTGCTTCAATTTCGCCGACAATTAACTGACGGTTTGGATTTATGAAACAAAAATGCAACAGCTAAAAGAAGTCGCCCAAGCGGCAACAGTCCCAGTCTAAAAATCATTCGAAGGAACCCAGGAGAAGTTCGTCCAGCAGAAGAACATAATGACAGAGAAGTTCCCGGGAAAATGGGGGGGGGGAGTCCCGATAACTTAACATAAAGTTAGCGGGACCTCTGTTAAGTTGGCGGAACCAGGTCGAGAAAATTATGAAAAACAGTCATTTGGGGAGAAACAGCATTCATGAAATCGGGATCGACCCATTTTTGGTTCATTTCCATTCAGCTCATCAAAAAAGATTATGGAATTATTTCGGCGATAAAACCCCGTTACTTATAGATTCAACTTCAGGAATAGCACAAAAAATTAGAAAATTCGCTGACAGCAAAATTCGTACTCCCTATTGACACATTGCCGTAATCAATGGACAAGCTGGTCAAGTCGATGCACAGCAGGGGGTAATGAAACCGACAAACGGTTCCGAAATGGCAAGAATCTCTTGGAAACTATATAACCGGGGATTTTCGGGGCAGCTGATTATGAATTTGACATTATTTTTTCAAAAACCAAAATGGCGGATCCAATATGGCGGACGACCACATGAAAAAATGCATATTCGCGGATGACATTCGGTACTTGGAGGTTTTCGAGGTTATGAATTAAATATTAGATTTTAAATTTTCTTGTATTTGCCGGGGCATATCGAGTATCGGGTTTTCCTGCATTTTAATGCTTTTCTTTGTTGTTAAATTTTAGTCGAAGCGACTAAATTTAAAGTTTATTTATGTTTTCAGGAACCCAAAGAGTACTTCAATTAACACGAAAAGAGATCTTCTGCTTAATTAAAGATGATCTTTCTACTGAATCTGCTGACGAATTAGCTCTCACTATTGAGAAGCACATGACGCTCCAATTGGGATTCTCATACTTCATGACTGAAGAAGTAAAGTAAAATTATAAATACGTCATGTACAAATTGCGTTCTTTATGGAAAGAGGTTCGCCTGAAAGAAGAGTGGTTTTGCGGAATGGCTGAGCGCTGAATTGATCCTATCGGAAGACGGATCTTCTCAAAGTACTGCGGAGACAAAGGCAATCGATGGTCGGTTTCTATAAATTCAAGGATTATTTTTTATAATTTTATTTTACTAAGTTAATGTAGTTAATGTCTACACCTTTTTTTGCTTTAAAACGATGCAATGATATTTGTAGTGATACTTAATTGAATAATAGTAGGCTGTCAGATTTATTTTTTTATTCAAAATCAAAAAGGTTTTGATTATAATCGGCACTTCTACCAAACCAAAAAAAATTTTCTAATACCAGTCATCTTGACTGGTGTCGGTAAATATAGGTAAGTCGAATTGTCGATATATCTAGTGTTAAGAAAGCCAAACTGGGAATGACGATAATAGTCTTAAAAATTGTACCCAAACGAATTGCTCATAATTAGCTCATAACAACCTTCCAATCTGTTATAAATTGAATTATTGGTCATCTCAACTGCAGAGGTCGGTGTGTCTATCTACAACTGAAGCGGAGTTTATAGCAGCTTCAGAAGCATCCAAGGAACTTTTATGGTTAAATAAACTGTTGACTGATATAACGCTTGCAGAAATAGAAAAATCCACTTTGTATGTAGACAATCAAAGTGCAATTAGGTTAATTAAAAATCCTGAGTTCCATAAAAGATCGAAACACATACATGTAAGAAACACATAGATGTAAGATATCATTTTATAGAGAAAATTTTCAAGAAAAATTGTTTGAACTTTCGTATGTAGCTACAGAAAAACAATTAGCAGATATTTTAACGAAATCTTTACCAAAATGTAAATTTGAAAACTTAAGAGAAAGTGTAGGGTTATTAGATTTGTTTCAAGCTTGTAACAAAGTGGGAGTGTTATAAATTGAATTAAGCTTCACTCAATTTGCTGTTGTTTCAACCTTGGACAGTGGTAGCACTGGTTCTTAAGTTAATATGTATATGTATATATGTAGATTTGTTTTTTGAAATAAACACACTCTGAATTAATCTTTCAAACAGAGAAGTCGTCTTTTTCTTTTGGCTCTTCAACACAATCAATGAACATTAAGTGGGAATGGGTTTTGCATTTGGGATGTCATATTCAGCGCATTATAAGTTGTAAGATAAATTTCTGGTTTTGTGAGGTCATTTTGCCTGCTGGGTATACTGATTGATATTAGTCTATGGCTATAATGCAACCACACAACAGAAACTGATGACAGTTCGAAGCGTACAGGCGTTGCTTTGGGTGGCAGGAGAAAAAGAAGTGTCGACTTTGATTAGTGAGTTTAGGAAAAAGTTTATAAGAAGAAAAAACGTTTGAAAATGAATTTTTAATAAAATGGAAAAAACTAGAATCGCCGGCTTTTTAGGCCAAAAACCCTGGCGAAATCCAAAAAATCCTACATGTATATTTATTAGTTGTAGGATGATTCGATGGCATCCATATTTCGCTTTTAAGGCCTGCAATAAATGAACAAATGTTCTATAACCGTAAAGGGACACATACTTAGTTTCAATGTCATGATCGTAAGAATAACGAAGTAAGAGTAAAATTTTTTAAATATTTAATTTGGAGATTTGCGACAATAATTTAAGGATAATGGCGCTAAATGCTAAATATGGAATTGCTGCACATGATAGTTTTGTAGGGAAAGAATCGAATGAAAGACGTTTCTATAAAGATCTTGTAGCGGCGTACCTATCGCCGGCTAGAAATTTGGCGTATAGCAACTTTGCAGGCGATATTTTTTTTTTTTTAAATATTGAGTTATGTAGAATTTTTTTTTTTTAAATCAAGGATTTTTTTCGAAAAAAAAGGAGGCCTGAGGAAAGAAAAAAAATAAAAGTTAGTTATTTGAAAATCGGAAAAATGGTTTGGTTTCGAAAAAAAAAAAAACATTTTAGTTTTTTTAAATTTGGAAAAAACAGAGTTGTGCTTTGTCGGGAAGAAAAAAATTAGATACTGAATTTAGTTGAAAAAGTTGCTGGTAAACCAGGCAAGAAAGGCAAAAATATATGAGCGATTGGCGATAACCTGATTATGAGAATTCTGTGAAGTCGACCGGTCGTCTCAAGAAAGAGGAGACCCAGGTGGGAAGCAGACAGAGATCCAACGTGGGCAGCTGCGTACAGCGGGCAACGGAGGCCCCTTATCTATTTGAGAGGTGGCCATAGATGTTCCATTGATTGGACTGACGTGGGAGCACCCCGGTGAAGGTTAGGACGAGGAAAAAGGCTGTGAGAGCCTAGACAACCTACAACCTTACAAGGTTATTTTAATAGATTAAGTACAGCGTAATTTCATTGAGGTGATTATTCCCCGCAAAATACGGTGTCCCACCAGCCAATCTGTGTGTTATTGTTGGGATTAATTATTTTTCCTTCGTAAACTAGGCTTGAGCCTAGTGTGAGTATGCTTTACAAATAATAAGAAGAAGAAATTATTCACTCTGTTAATAAAAGAAGTCTGTCATAAAACTATTTTTCATGTTAATAAAAGTAAAAGGTTTTGTAAAAATCAGTTTGTAATAAAAAGTAAAAAACAGTTTATAATAATAAAAAATTTTGTTTTTACATTTGACCTCATTCATGCATAAATAACATAATAACAGTTATCTAACGATCCAGCCAGGTTGGATACGACGCCGAGAAAAGCGCCTTTTTTCTATCAGGCGTAGGTCTGCATATAACTGTGTAATTGAGAACGAAGTTGACAAAATTTGTGTTTTGGTTCTGAAATATATTGGTTGGTTTAGTATGATGTATTAAGGACACTTTTTATGGCATAACAGCGAGCGATAAATCTTGCCCCGAACTTTGGTTGTCAGGGATCCTCCACTTCTGTGTAAGTGCTTCTCTTTCGCCTTGATGATGGGAGGACATTCACATGCAGGTAAATGGTGGTGCAGTGTATGAGGTGGTACTTTAGGAGTCTTTCCACTCCACGACCTCCGGCGAGCCAGCCCTTCTCTGGAGGACCGGGGTACCGCCGATGTTTTGCTTTACATGCTTTGAATTTTTTTGTTCAAATTTTTTTTTGTTTATTTGTAGGTGGATTGAGGTTGGCTTCTTCGGGCAACCTACCAAGGGTTCACATTACAATCTAAATATAACGGATTCACAAGTTTTCTTCTGGATATTTTATTTCAGACCGTGAAAATTAATGACAAAAAGAGATCAGTTAAGATTATAAATTCCAGGTGACAGTGGCTACCTTATAGAGCCTTGGTTGATAGTGCCATATAGATTCCCTAAAGATGATTCTGAAATAAAATTTAATGAATTACATGCAAAAGCACGAAGCAGCAGAGAGAGATGCATAGGTCTTTTACCCCTGGATTACAATGAGCGTAGCCATATCGCAACTTCGCCGCAGAAAAAATATGATTACATGGCACTCCCATAAGCTGAGCACAGTGAACGCAGCCAATGAAGTAGTCAACTTGGAAGTTGCTGAACTTTTAACTTTTCGCAGCAGTTCTGCGTTGACAAGTGACTGCACGCTTTCAAAAAAAAAAATCTATTGACGATTTCGGTGTTTGGTTAAATATTTTACAACTTTTTGTTGATTTTCTGTATGTAATTTGATTTTGCTTAAATAATTATTTTTCAAAATGTCATTTGAAGAAAAGCTTATAGAGCAAGTCCGAAAGTTCGATATTTTATATAAAAAGAGTAGCGGTGGATATAAAAATGTATTTGTAAAATCGCAAACTTGGATGAAAATTGCCGAAAAATTAAATTCATCGGGTGAGGAATTATTGCAATCTTATTTTTTAAGATTACTAATGACCGAAATTAATTTCTAGTTGAACAATGTCAGATGAGGTGGAAATCTTTACGTGATCGTTTTAGTAAAGAAACGATGAAGAGAAATGCACCGTCTGGTAGTGGTGCTTCAACCTATGCTCCTTGGGAATATTATGAAAGTTTAACTTTCTTAAAAGAACACATAAAGCCGAGGAAAACCCGGTCGAATCTAGAGAAGACGAATAATGGAACTTTGGAAGAGTGTCATATTTCCAACGACTGCATCTCGTTTTCACCGGCTACCATGATTGAGGAGGAACCGGTAGAACTTACAGAAATTCCGAAATCCAAGAAAAAACTGAAGATAGATCTAGAAGACGTGAATTCTAAATTTATGGAAACAATGGACACTTTTCAAGATTATTTCCAGGACAGACCACATCAAAAGAAAGAAAACAATTCATTTTCAAATGCAATTTGCGTTATTATAAATGAGCTGTCGCCAGAAAAACAGTTAACTAGTCGCACCCAATAACGTTTCCGTTTCCGTGATTTTTTATTTAGGTTTAATACATGCAAATAGCATATGTAAAACATGAAAAAAGCAATTATTGCATCAAATTTTTCACTCGTTTACAACTTCACAACTCAACGCAAACTGAACGCACACACTGTGCTTTTCATTGTACATGGCTACGTTGACGGGTAGCTGGCTACGGCGAAGCTGCGATATGGCTACGATCATTGTAATCCAACGGTTAAAAGGTTAATGCTGTGTTACAATGGTGACGCTGTCGCTGTTGTAGTCGCTGCCGCAACAGATGTCAAAAGGTAAAATGTTTTAAATTCTCTAAACGCAAATACAGTTTGTGTCGGGATGATTCAACATTGCACGAGTGCCGCCTCTGTAGTGGTGATAGCAGACGCTGTAAGTGGGACTGGAGAGTGTGTCATGGGCGTTACCATTGGCAGTTCATGTCGATCTCTTGATGAGAGTGGAAGCAAAATTATCCAACAATAAGTTTAAATAAATGTTACGAATCAAAGTTTTGTTTTTATTATTATCAAAATAATCCAACAGTTTGTCGCTAAGGTGTCGAGCGTCGCGTTACAAGTTCCCAACATATCAACTTTGAACGCGCGTCAAACTGAAGGAAGCCATTTAATTCGGAGCTAAAATGGTAAGTAATATGTACATTTAAAACAATTTAATTTTGAATTTCAACCAAGTAATAATTTTTTTTCATTGTAATGCAGGAAAATGAAAACATGGAAAATTTATTTATAGAGGAATTCATTGAAGATGTGAAATGCCATTCAATTTTGTAGGACCTGGGCCATGAAGGATACAAAAATACAAAGAGCAAAATCAAAATTTGGGCAGATATTGCCGCTAAGCAAAAAATTTAGGTAGGTACCACTTAGTTAGTACAACATACTTTTTTAACATTAAGTACTCAATTTATATTTCAACTGAGATATTGTTATGGGCGATCTCTCAGAAAACGAAAAATATCGGGGGAAGCAGCTGAGGCCCCAGAGGAAAACGAAGGGTGAATATATGCTTCTCAAATGGCATTTTTAAAAGTTTTTTTTAATACCCAGAAAGTAAGTGTAGGAAAACGTGAAATTATATTTCACTAGCATAAAACCCGCGTGCCTTGCAACGCCTTTAAACAAAAACTGTTTATTATGTGCAATGTTTTCCTTAAAAAAAAAACAAACAAAAAAGTCAGCTGTCATTATCCCTAAAAGGGTTTATTATAGTGCATTTTTTTTAATAAATATGGTAAACAAATTGCTGCGTATATCACTGCAAGTTTTGAAGCAGAGATTGGCATGTTTATGTCCCCCATTTCACTGCGTTAGGGGATGAATTTTTAAAAATTGCTTCTTAGTGAATGTAAACGCCATTATAGAGATGCACTGTCAAAATTAAAGCCCTTCAGCCCCAGCGGTTTGGGTTAACCCCATTTAACCCCCTTAGGGGATAAATTTCAAAAAATCGCTCCTAAGTGGATGTCCACGTCATTATAGGGATGCACGGTCAAAATTAAAGCCCTTCAGCTTCAGCGGTGTGGGTTAATCCTATTTCACCCACTTAGGGGATGAATTTCGAAAAATCGCTTCTTAGTGGATGTCCACGTCATTAAAGGGATGCACTGTCAAAATTTCAGCCCTATAGCTCCAGCGGTTTGGGTAAACCCTATTTCACCCCCTTAGGGGATGAATTTCGAAAAATCGCTTTATAGTGGATGTCCACGCCATTATAGGGATGCACTGTCAAAATTTCAGCCCTATAGCTATAGCGTTTTAGAAACACCCCATTTCACTCCCTTAGGGGATGAATTTCGAAAAATCGCTTCTTAGTGGATGTCCACATCATTATAGGGATGCACTGTCAAAATTTCAGCCCTATAGCTCCAGCAGTTTGGGTAAACCCTATTTCACCCCCTTAGGGGATGAATTTCGAAAAATCGCTCTATAGTGGATGTCCACGCCATTATAGGGATGCCCTGTAAAATTTCAGCCCTATAGCTATAGCGGTTTGGAAAAACCCCATTTCACCCCCTTAGGGGATGAATTTCGAAAAATCGCTTTATAGTGGATGTCCCCGCCATTATAGGGATGCACTGTCAAAATTTCAGCCCTATAGCTATAGCGTTTTGGAAACACCCCCCTTTCACCCCCTTAGGGGATGAATTTCGAAAAATCGCTTCTTAGTGGATGTCCACATCATTATAGGGATGCACTGTCAAAATTTCAGCCCTATAGCTCCAGCGGTTTGGGTAAACCCTATTTCACCCCCTTAGGGGATGAATTTCGAAAAATCGCTCTATAGTGGATGTCCACGCCATTATAGGGATGCACTGTCAAAATTTCAGCCCTATATCTATAGCGGTTTGGAAAAACCCCATTTCACCCCCTTAGGAGATGAATTTCGAAAAATCGCTTTATAGTGGATGTCCACGCCATTATAGGGATGAACTGTCAAAATTTCAGCCCTATACCTTTAGCGGTTTGGGTAAACGCCATTTCACTCCCTTAGGGGATGAATTTCGAAAAATCGCTTTAATAGTGGAAGACCACGCCATTATAGGGATGCACTGTCAAAATTACAGCCCTATAGCTTTAGCGGTTTGGGTAATCCCTATTTCACCCCCTTAGGGGATGAATTTCGAAAAGTCGCTCTATAGTGGATGTCCACGCCATTATAGGGATGCACTGTCAAAATTTCAACCCTATATCTATAGCGGTTTGGAAAAACCCCATTTCACCCCCTTAGGGGATGAATTTCGAAAAATCGCTTTATAGTGGATGTCCACGCCATTATAGGGATGCACTGTCAAAATTTCAGCCCTATATCTATAGCGGTTTGGAAAAACCCCATTTCACCCCCTTAGGGGATGAATTTCGAAAAATCGCTTTTTAGTGGATGTTCACGTCATTAAAGGGATGCACTGTCAAAATTTCAGCCCTATAGCTCCAGCGGTTGTGAGTTGACCCCATTTCACCCCCTTAGGGGATGAATTTCGAAAAATCGCTAGGGATGCACTGTCAAAAATTTCAGCCCTTTAGCTCTAGCGGTTTAGGTTGTGCGTTGTCTTTCAGTCAGTAACTTTTTATACAATAGAAAAAAAGTAAAGAAAATAAATCCCCTTACAACTTATTGAACCCCATTTCCCCCCTTCAACCCTTTTTTCTCCAAAAAAAAAAAATAGCCTATGTCCGTCTCCAAGGTCTAAACTATGTCTGTTGAAAATTTCATCAAAATCGGTCCAGCGGTTTAGGCGTGAAAGCGTAACATACAGACAGACAGACAGACAGACAGACAGACAGACAGACAGACAGAGTTACTTTCGCATTTATAATATTAGTAAGGATTATATGTATTCAGTATCTTAAAAGTTAAATGTAGTTGTTCTTGGTATGAATATTTATTTATTTTTTATTTCTTTGCAGAACTATATATATATGAGGCAGAAGAATATGAGGAAGATACTACAGATTCCTCCCATTTTTCACCTACAAACGATTCTTCAATTAGTGCGGAAGAATCATTATTTTCCCCAATGAAGAAACCAAGGCCGACTACATGGACTGGACTTGCTACTATTAACGAAAGTTATGACCGGGACAACACATTCCGTAGGTCATCAGCGAGTGGTGAGGATACATGCTGAAGTTTCTGTACTGGGGAAACGCCTACTGAATCCTTTGGCAAAAAAAAGAAAAGGAAACCATTGAATCCTCTTGATGCGACGTTCATGAGAACAATGCGTTCTGCCGAAGAGTTTTTAAAAGGTAAAGGAGCTGGACAAAGTCAACCTTCAGACGACGAAGATGATTTGTTTTGTCGAAGCATCACTTTTAAAATTGAAGATAGGTATGCCGCCCCTTACAAAAGAAGTATTTAATTTTCAAACGGGTGAATTTGATTTGCAAAAGGATTAATTTGATTTGCAAATGGGTGAATTTAATGTAAAAAAAACTGTAGAGCCATTCTAGTTTTGGACAATGCTCCATCTCATCCCTTTGTAAATGAACTGATCTGTGATGATGGTGAAATATTTACCATGTTCATGCCTCAAAATGTCACGTTCATGTTGCGTCCAATGGACCAAATTTTATAATACTAACCAAAATGTTCTACAAAAGTAGTCTTTTTGCAACCATTATTGGCAATTGTTCAGATATTGGAGAAAGCATTAAAAAATTAAACATAAAAGATGCTGTCCTATACCTGGCTGCTGCTAGGAATCGATTAGATACTGACATATTTGCATATTTTCATTTGCATTTCATTTCATTATCGAGTACAATCACTGGTCGATGGTGGACGTGTTGCGCGTGGGTTCGCGAATAATTAATTAATTTTTACCTTTTTCGCGGCTTTTTTCACGCTTTTTATTTATTAAGTGCAATTACTCAAATATTGTTTTGTTAAATTTTCCCGAAAGAAAACCGCAAATTTTCATTGCATTTCTTTCAAATTTCCCTTTACAAAGGAACCACCCACCATCCATGTGCTTTCAATTAGTGAAGATGACTTGCCTGCGCAGGCGCGGTGGGAATTAGCTGGGCGTCCTTTTCAGTAGTTAAATCCTGGTTAAGACGTGCGCAAGCGTTTTTTGAAAGTGAAAATTAGAGATAAATAAAGTGATTAGATAAAATAGTGAAGTTAAGATAATTAACAACGGATAAATAAATATTGCGGTAAGTACGAACATAAATTTTTCGAGATTCATTCATACGAACATAAATTTTTCGAGAATAAATCGTTCGATATTCATTCGATATCGATTCGAAAAAACGAAACATAAATCACTCGAGATTCATTCGATATCGATTCGAAAAAACGAAACATAAATCGTTCGAGATTCATTCGATATCGATGCGAAAAAACGAAACATAAATCACTCGAGATTCATTCGATATCGATTCGAAAAAACGAAACATGTACAGTAGACTCCCGATTATCCGAAACCCGATTCTCTCGCTTAACCGAAACATTTTGAGTTGCTAGAGAGGGGGAAAAAAAATTTACTTCGTCCTAGCTTCGCGGAAAGAGGCATGAAAAGAGGGTGTGGGAGCGCGAGGGAGGGTCGACAGACCCACGGATGTAACGATCTGTTTCTCCGAACCTCTTAGTAAACAAACCTAGCTTCCTGTTGGAAACAGTTGCCTTCAACTTACGCAGAGTGAAGTGCTGTTCTTTTTCTTCTTTGGTTTGAAAGTGGAGTGATTTTAAAGTCATGAGTGAAAAACGTAAGCGTACTGTTGTATCGTTGGAGACCAAGTTAGAGGCGATCGATAGGCTGGAGAAAGGTGAGTCACTAACGAAAATTGCTAATGAATACAAGGTGGGAATTGCAACAGTGCATGACTGGAAAAAAAATAAGGAGGAATTGCGGAAGTTCTGTAGCAAAACTGAGGCAGGCTCATCTCGTGCTACGTTAAAAAAACCAAAAAATGAACTTTTAGATGAAGCTCTTTTTTATGGTTTGCGCAAAATCGGAATCTGGGTGCTCCGATTAGTGGTCCGATATTAAAAGAAAAAGCCCTTTCTTTAAACTCAAAACTTAAAGGTGATCCGAATTTTAATGCTAGCGAAGGATGGTTAAGCAGGTGGAAAAGCCGACACCATATTCAAAGCGCGAAAATAAGTGGCGAAAAATTATCCTCTGATGAATTAGGAGCAAAGGAATTTTGTGAAAAATTAAAAAAAAATGGTGTCTGACGAGTCCTTAGTTGACGATCAAATATACAACATTGATGAAACCGGATTAAATTTTAAAATGCTCCCTAATAAGACATTTGTACAAAAAGGCGAGGTTAGTACACCTGGATTGAAATTAAACAAAGAGAGAATCACTGTAGCTCTTCGTGCAAATGCAGCAGGATCGCACAAATTTCCCCTTTTTGTGATCGGGAAATCCGCGAAGCCTCGTGCATTTAAAAATATAAATTATTCTTCTCTTCCAGTTTATTATCGCTCTCAGAAATCGGCTTGGATGGATGTCAAATTATTTTCCGAGTGGTTTTTCAATCAGTTCGTCGTGGAAGTTAAAAAACATTTAAAATCGAAAAATCTCCCTTTAAAAGCTGTTTTAATAATGGACAATGCACCTTCTCATCCCAGTAGAAATATTCTCATTAGTGGTGACATCCGTGCTATTTTTCTTCCTCCTAAAGTCACCCCATTGATCCAGCCCATGGATCAGGGGGTTATTGAGTCATTAAAAAGACGCTATAGGCGAAAGTTAATGACTACAATTTTCGGAAGAATTGAAGAACATTCAATCAATTTATTAGAAGCCTTAAAATTGGTTAATATAAAGGATGTTGTATACATGCTAGCTGATGCTTGGGAAGAGATTCCATCATCTTAGAAGTTGATCAATGTGAAGATCCACGACAACCAGATGAAGATGAAATCAGCAGGCAATCAGAAGGAATAAATGTTGAAATTCTTAGCGTTTTCACTAAAATTCAAGGATGCGAAGACGTTGAAGAAACTGATGTGAAACAATGGGTCGATTCTGATGATAGATTTAGCATTACATTGACTGACGATGACATCGCAGACATTGTCTCCAAAGAAGAAGAAGATTATGATCCCGTCGAAATTGGAACAGAAGCTCGCATTACACACACCCAACAGATGCTCTGGAGACGGTGCTTCGATACATCGAACAACAACCTACCTCCTGCCGTTCTGATATACTCAGAAATGGCGTGACTACGCATCGACAAAAAAAATTTCAGAAGCTCGGCAAAGACTTTTTTAAACGAAGTGTTTTTTTTTTTTTCATTTTTCTTTTTAAGCCTATAGTTTTATAAATACATACGTAGTTATATTAATTGTTAAATAAAATAAGCTTTTTTTTCAAGTAAACGTGTTTTTTATTCTAATTGATCCATTTACACGCAGACATTTCGGACTCCCGTTTAACCGAAATTTTCGCTTATCCGAAATCCCTCGGTCCCGAAGGTTTCAGTTAATCGGGAGTCTACTGTATTCAAATAAATCGTTCGAGATTCATTCGATATCGATTCGAAAAAACGAAACATATATTCATAATAATGATTCGAGATACATTCGACATCGATTCGGAATGTTTGCAGGGGGAAGATGATGAAAAGTTTTTCTGGGATATTTCCTTATATGGTTATGGAAAGTTTTTTTTTAATGAGAAAAGGGTTTTTATTTTGAAATATATCCTTATATGGACAAAATGATTTTCCTGAAAGAGGAAAAAAGTTTTTATCTGGGTGTAGATGTTAAAGTCGCGTGCCAAAGACGGATGGAAATACGGGCGTTTAGAAATTAATCAAGTTCGAAAAGTATTAATTTAAAAATAGTTACGGTATAGTGATAAAGTAGTGACATAGTTATTTAATAAAGCTTGAAAAGTTAATTGCTACATGTGACAAAGTGAATTTAACAAAAAGTGAATAAATAAACGTGAAAGGTATAAACGTGACAAAGAGTGAGGTTTAAAAAAAAGAGTTAGGCAGAAAGCCTAGAGGTCGGTAAGCGATTTTTTTTTCTTTATTACGAATATATTTGAAGACGGGAGAAAAATTATTAAATAAGCTGCGAATTAAAAAATAAATTGTGATGTCAGGCAGAACGGTTAATAGGCGCGGTGCTAAGAGGGCTTCCTTAACATCGGTATCGGTTGACACCGAAACTAATCGGGCTCCAAATGAGATTCAGTCTATTGTTAGAATGGGAGCCGAACAAGTTCGTTACTTAATCCGGGAATTTAAACCTGGAAGCCCCCAGAGTCTGTGTGCTGGTCAATGGACAGAACATACAGAACCGACTTCGACAAATGTATAATTGGGTTGATCGTTCTACGATATTATATGCGACTATTCGACTTAAAGATGCGGCCCAATTTTGGTTACAAACTAGGCAGGGTGTTGTTGACGACTGAGATCATTTTAAGAAAGATCTTGTGTTAGGATTTCCAGGCGTGTTAGATGAGGCATTCATTCATTCTTAACTTCTGAGCAGAAATCGAAAGGCTTCTGAACCAATTGAAAACTATTTTTATGAAGTGACTTAGCAACGAGACGACGGCTAACTATCTCATCTCAGGGATTGTTGATAAGGACCTCAAAAATATATTAATGTCTACTACATACGAAAACCCGGTTGATCTGTTAAGGATAATTAAACTGTATGAAAGCTTCAAACATAGTCAGCCTAGGTGTGATGAACCGTCGATTCCCTTGACCGAAGCACATAAACCATATGGTTGGCCTCGACCATGGAAACGTTCAGCAAATTTCCACGCAGGAAAGGAAAACTTAAGGACGGACCGGTCTGAGCATCACCGCTCCCCGTCTTCCACCCATTTGCCGAGAACTGCTTCAAATGTGGGAAACAGGGATACAGGGCCAATTTGTGCCGTAAGCACAGTGCGTCTGGAGTAGATTTGAACAGAACTAAGAAAGTACGTATGTTAAAGGCGGTAAATAGTGAGCTCTACAAAAATATAAAGGTCGATGGTGAATTGATACGGGCATTCGCAGATCTGGGAAGCGACTGGTCGACGATAAGAATCAGTGATTGCGAAGCCAAAGGCTGGAAAATAGAGAAAGGCGTCGTGACATTGAAGGGGTTTGCTGGTGGGGTGTGCAAGAGTTACGATACGATACGAGCATTGACTGAAATGTCCGTAGTGGCAGATTCTCGGGAACGGGACAAGGTATTATTATGTATAACTCAGTTATGGATTTTTTTTAGAATATATAAATAATATACAATTTTAAGAATTTATAAATTTAAAGATTATATAAAAGTTGTGCATAAATACAATTTACGTAACGTAACAACCCCTCTAGGTTCATCTGTACCCCCACTAGTGTTGACACCCCACCTATATCAGCATTTGCAAGAGCAAGAGCCCTTCGTAAAGCAGCTGAAAAACTTAAGCAATAGACAAGTCTAGTTGATACTTGGTTTTAAGAAAAAAAAAAATAACGAAAATTTGACTAAAGGTACATGAATTACATTGTACATCATAATAATATTATATCTTGTAACTAACTGTAATCATTTTCTACTTTTGTTAGACACGCCTTCAAACACCACGTTAAAAATGCACGCAAATTTAAAGGCAAATTTAAAAACCGATGTAGTCAAACGCATTAATGAAATAGGTAAATCGCAACACCTTTTACAAATGATTTTTATAATAATATTGCGATTTCAGATGAAAAGATTGGAGCCACCAACAACAAATTAAATGCAGTGGCAAAGTCGGCAACATCTTTAAAGGCCGGTCCACATGCTACGTTTTGCACAACCATTTGTCTGCGCAGTTCAACACGTTGCAGATAAAACGTTGCGTGTGGATCGGAAAACTTCGCAGCTTTGAGTCCGGCGGTAAGACGGTACAGTTGCAGCGATAACTGAGCAAATGAGCTTTGAAATCATGTGCGGACAAGTGCGGTCTGTGGACGCTTGCTCCGTTTTCCGATTCGTTTTGTTCCTCAGTTTTTCCTAATCACGCGACGATGCCTGACCTTCGGCAATGTCCTCGGGAGTTTCTAACTAATTTCACTGTACTTTATGAGAGTTTCCCATGCATTTGGCGTGTTAAATCGAAGGAGTACAGTAACAGGGAGAAAAGGGGGGAAGCTTATGAGAGACTAGTTGAAAAATTCAAAGAAATCGATGCAACCGCGAGCAGAGATACAGTTGTAAAAAAAATTAATTCTATGAGAAGTGTTTATCGTAAAGAATTGGCAAAAGTTAACAAATCGCTTCGATCTGGGGCTAGAGAAGACACAATCTACAAGCCAACATTGTCGACGAGGACAATAAATATTCGGAAACACAAAGGTTCTCCTTCACCTATTTAAGGAATACAAAAAAAAACTTCGTCTTCGTTTTGAAAATGGGGATACGATAAAAATTAAATTATTGTATAATGGATTAATAAAGGTTACTCGAATGTAAAAAAAACCCCCCCACTCTTATTTCTTTCAATCTTTTTTTCTTTAACTCTTGATTGCTTTCAACTCCTCAAGGTCAAAGTGTCATATTTAAAACACTCCAAGTGTTTCAACGGGGGGAGTATGTTCAATTCTTCACAACATAAGATAAATCTCCCTGGTTTATCTTTCATGTTTTCTTTTCCGTCTTCGTTCACCATATCACCTTAGGGCACGTTAATACTTTTTATTTCAGAAAAATAAAGCAGCATTAGGAAACCAGGTGCAGTTACATATACTCCTGGGCAATTATGTAGAAACAATCACGGTCATTCAGCTCTAACAAGGGAACATCAAGAACTTATCAACAATTAACATCATCTTTGGGTAACATGGACATTGAGTAGCATCATTTGACATCATGATCATTGATACTAATTTAACTTTAAGAAACCAAATGTTTCTTAAGAACATTCACTTAAAACTTCAAACATTCACTCGAATAAATATTTACTCTGGTAACACTTCTCACCTCAACACATGAACGATTAAACTTTTCATTCCCACTTGCATTATTCAAACAGAAATCACTTCAGTCATCCCGTTATATATTTCTATCCCCACTTGAATCGAATTCAAGTGAGATAACAAAAATCGTTGCGCCCATGAATCTTCCTCTTTTTGGATACCGAGCGACTCCAGGGTAAGTTGGCTTGACTATTTTCCTTTATTTTTAAAGTTCTTGGGAATAGACCAAGAACTATTCCTAATTTTTCCTTAGTTCTCGGGAATAGAACAAGAACTACTATTACTATTTTTTTCTTATTTCTCGGGATTAGACCGAGAATTAATATTAACAACTTTCCCTTTCCCTGTTCATGGGAACAGACTATGAACAGTAATTCCTAATTCCTCTCTCCTTTGACCTTGATTTTGACAATCCCCTTTGTCCACAAACAAATTAAAGTTCAAGGCCAACTTTCAAGATCAGGTGAGTACTTAATTCGTCAACAATACAATATTCATATTTTTCATATTTTTCCTTTAAATATAATATTATTTGATATGGTGAAAGATTTCCTCTAATCATTCCTTGATTCGTTACAAATACATTATATTTTTGTTTCTCTTCTTTTAAACTTGAAGTGATTTTAGTTAACAACGTGGATGAGGATTTTAATTGATTTGATATTTAGTTTCCATCGTTGTTGAGGTGATCAAGTGGATTGTGTATTTTTTAGCTAACACCGTTGTTGAGGGTGATTAATTATACTTTTTTTGAGTGGATGTTTTTTTCTTTGAACGAAAAACAGCAGGTGATAAAAAATCCAAAAGTGGACAGTCAAGAATAAGTCGTTCTCGGGAAGGGGACAAGGTATTATTATAACCCACGGTATACAGAATACAAGGTAATGTAACTAGAGTGCCAGCATTAAAATGTCATTTTGGTGGTGACGTCACTTGGCACGTTCAATTTAAACAAAGTGAAGTGGAAAGTATTTTGAAAAGCAAATAACGTTAAAAACTTAGATTTTTAAATTAAAAAAGTGACTAAAATAGGTGAAAGTGGTTAAGTGTGAAGTGATCAATTGTAATAATTATGAAGACAATAAATATTGCAAGGACAAATTAAGATATTACAGATTTCCAGATGTAGCAAATAATTATAATAATGCAACAAAAGGGTACCACACTGTTAAAAATAAAAAAGTGGAGCCAACACTGCCATGTAATTGGGCAATATCTATTTACCTCAAAGGAATTCGTATTCTTTCAAATACGCTTCCGTTGGAACAACGGAATGGAAAAAAATGTATTCCGTTGAACCAACTACGCGGCACTGTTGGCCGTATTATCTCGTATATTCGAATCGAAAGAATCTCAGTTGAGAGTAAGGGATGCTACATTGTTTCCAAAATATCAAATATTTGATTTTAAGACATTGCAAATATTATTCTGAAAAACTGCCAAATTGTCTAAATGAAATTTTTAAGTTGGAGCAATTACACGATAATAATTCCAATAATTGCATGATGATTGTCGTAAACTATTATGAATTTAAAATAATCAGTCTGCTAAGTTCAAGCAAGTGAAATATATTTGAGGAGTTGAAATTTTACTATTGATTTAAAAAAAAATATACAATATTATATTTACTCCGATGTAACTAATAGTAAAGTAAG
Source organism: Thereva unica (assembly GCA_949987705.1). Taxonomy (NCBI): domain Eukaryota; kingdom Metazoa; phylum Arthropoda; class Insecta; order Diptera; family Therevidae; genus Thereva; species Thereva unica. Next base: position 31,310,353 of record OX465284.1, on the reverse strand, counting down.
TCAATATTTCAAATTTTAAACAATTAAATTATGTCTTTGGAATAACTACATGACTATTACACATTTAAAATAGTCAATCTGCTAAGTTCGAACAATTTAACTACATATATTTGAGATGTTACAATTATCTCATGGGCTTAATAAATAAAATTAATGAAAAATTAATTATATCCAGATAGGATATAATTAATTGTTTTTATAAATGGATAGTAGGAAAATGTTCTAAAAATGCATTTTGAATTTATTTAAAATATCTGATTAATTAAAGGTATTTCATAATATATTGTGACACCCATATAAAATAAATCTAAAAATAACATGTATGTACATATGTATATTACATAGGTCTAGTTCTATCTACAATTCGTTCATATATCATTTTCTTTAATACGTACAACATTCATTCATAATAACATATTCTTAATATTAATTTGGCGACAGTTACCATGAATGAAAATTACTGGGAATTCCCTTATTAGTGGATATTCCCTTTTGTCTAAATGTGTTTATGGACACTACTGTAATGTAACATTTTTTTGAGCGGGACAAACCTTTTCTGTGTACATGAACATTTTTTAAGGGCCCAATACACGAGCGCTCCATCCGACTTACGCCACGCCAAAGCAACAACAATTTGTATGCACTTGTCATTTGTATACAAAGAAATTGTTGTTGTATTGGCATGGCGTAAGTCGGATGGAGCGCTCGTGTATTGGGCCCTTTAGTGTTATCGTTATTTCGGTTTTCTTTTGAGGAATATTTCTACTTGGAGGTGCTCATTTATGACAGCAATAAAATTTTAAAATATTTTTGTCCATATTCCCTTTGTCGGACAAAGATGCAACCCTTACGTGAAAGGAAAGTTTTATTGCTGCTTTTGTTTTAAAAAAGTGAGGTATTGTCTTTTGTGTATTTTGTAATCATTATACTATATATGTAGTTGTGAGTTATATGCATTTTTGTTTTGAAAAAAAAACCCGTTTTTGTCCTGCATGAGAATTACTAGCGTCGCGTCGCTTCTATTTTCAGTTAAAGTTTCGAAGTGAACTAAGACTGATCTCTTTGCTGTGGTTATTATAAAAGTTTAACGTGAATATTGTGTGCGGTACAGTGCTAAGTGAAGTAATTTATCAACTAGGAAAGAAATATTTTTAGTACAAACTCAATAGTGAATTTAAAAACTTTTTGAAAGTGTCAATTAAATAATAACGATGGCTGATGATCGTGTTGTAGAGATCCTAATAAAGTGGAATTTTAAAGAGTTAGTTCATATTTTCAAAGGTCATTATACTAATATTAATGATGATTTCATATTATGAATATATTTTTACATTTGTAGATACATATTAATTCAAATTTTATTATGTGGTTTTAGAACAAAAAATTGATTTTGAGGCCCTCACTGCTTTGGATCAAGCATGCATTCGGGATTTGATACCACTGGTAGGGCCCAGATCGAAATTCCTTGCAAAGTGGAGAGAAGAATTTTTAGTGGCTCAAAAAATTAATTCTACTAGTGCTGATGTAAGTTATTGCCTTTTAAACAAAATTATACTGCAATTTTTTTTATTGGCTATGTTTGTTGTTATTAGACTTTAAATTTATATTTATTATATTTTTAATATTCTTTGTGGTTTCTTATATATTTTCCTCAGAAAAATCAAACGTCCGCCAATATTATAAGTGAGAATCCTACGATAGAGAACTTGGACAGCAGTGATAGTTCTGAGTGTGAACAAGAGACGTCGCTTGAAGCTGTACATCATCAAGATTCTCCGGTAATTTACCTTTTTAAAAACATTTTTATAAGATTTGTTGAAAATATTAATGTACATTTGACTTTTGTGGTTCCAGAAAGTTGACAGCCAAAGTGTACGAAAAAGAAAATTTTTATTAAGAGAAAGCGAGTATCGCAAACGATTGAAGAAAATTGATGGGCCTTATCTGCCAGTTTTATTACAGAGCCATATACAGGGACAAGCGCTTATAAAAGAATACAAAAGAAAGAATTTTTTGCCAAATAAATCCAGTATCAATCTATGTAAGCTCATCTGCGACGATCTTATAACATCATCTGAAAGGTATTTCAAATTAATTTTTTTGTTCAATGTTAATGCAAAGTGTTTTCATATTTTTTTAACTTTTTTTTTCATAGCACCTTAAAGAATTCAGATTTTAGTGACCTGACAGATGAAATTCTGTCGCTATTTCCAACGGAAAAACTGGAAACATATTTTATCGCCCCTATTCCTAAGAGCGAATCAAAGAGTAAAAAATCAATTCGTGCCCGAGGACGTTTACCGAACACTTTTTATAATAGGCTGCAAATTTATCGTGCAATGTGCGGAGAGCAAAGAAGAAATAAACCGAAGGCCACAACACTTGAAGCACCTTTACGTGAGTGTCTTAAAATATATAGAAATACTATTATTGTCCCCTTTATTTTTCATTTTCATTATTATATTTATATCTTCTGTGTTACAATTTTAGCTGACGATATTAAACGCAGCTTGTCGTGGTTAGAACATAACCAAAACAACGAAGATTTTTTGGAAGTAAAAAAACATTGGCAAGCAACAACAAAAACCAGGCACGCAACACTTTTGAAGGAAGAAGGGACTGTTTCAAATTATCTGAAAAAGTATCCACTCTTAAAAGACGTCAAATTTGGTCCGACACTAATCGACATAGATTTCGACAGTTTATACGAAACAGCGTCACAAGATTTTTATCAAAACTGGGATTCTATAATCAATCGTTTGATTATTGTAACTCGAGATCAAAACCATCTACAAGTAGTAAAGGATTTAAAAGACAAAATATTTAACGAAGAAATTAATCAACGTAAGCAGTATGGTAGCTTTTTATGCAATACAAGAAAAGATTTTTTTTATTCAAAACTATATGATTTTTTATGTACATATACTAATTTGATACTCTTTCAGATACAAAAGAATTCTTGCAAATTCTATTATTGCCATTACTTGTGTCACCACGTGGGAAAATTAGAAATAAACGAGGGATATCCTGGAAGCCATCGGCAATTGAAAGCCAGCGGGGCATTGCGATATATGCACAAGTGAGTTACATTTATCTTTTGCTACTATTTTAAGTATGCTTAAATTATGTGTTTTTTTTTGTTAATGAAAATTGCATTTTTTTAATACTAATAAAAATATTTTTTTGTCTTTACAGCCTGGAAGGATTAACGAAGTGCACAATGAAAGGTGTGAGGAAGTGTCCAAGAAGCAAATGACACTGCAGCCTTATATAATTGGAAGCGGACCAAATGAAAACAACGTCACCGACTTCTTTGTAATTGTGGATCAGCTGCAGTACAAATTTGAATCACCTTTGAGGGCGTTATCTACGTGTTTTAAAATTTTTTTCACATGGAATGCAGAGTTTCCGCCTGAAACACAGCAGGCGTGGCTGTTCATCCAACATGGATTATTCAAATTAAACACCGAGTTTGATGAAGACAGGCCTCACGTGTCTAAAATTCTTCAAATAATTGAAGAACATAAGGAAAACAACCAGTAACATATTTTTATTTTAATTTTATAATTAATTATATCTATATGCTTAAAATATTGATATAAGTACGGATTTCATCAAAATCCCAACATTCGAATTTTTTTAGTTTTTAAACTGTATTTTATTTTATTCTGAATAATTTTTTTAAGTTTTATGTGAACGAATCATTTTATTTATTTTATTTTTGTAACAAGTAAATTTATAATATCAGACGAAAGCCCGGTCTGGTAACACTATTGAATTAAGACGAAGGTCTTCCCGTGGTTGCGAGCGGTCAAAGTGTATAGTAGATGACGCAGTTGTGGAAGTTGTTTAAATAAATAGCTTTACATAATGCATGGTAGTAGATTTTATGTTTAAAGCGTGATGCATGCCTTATATATGTAGGTTACAGGGGATAACTTTTGTTACATACAGAATTTGTAAGGGTCTCTCTCGGTGAAAAACGGAGCCCTTAGACAAATTCCCATATACTTTCATACAGGGAGCCTTTTACATCAAATTCGCAGTTAATGAGTTTGATGCAATATGAGCTCCCTGCGAACAACAAATCCTAAACGGAAAATAATTATCTAATTTCCATTTTCAAATGTACAAAATTCCTTAACGGACAAATCTTCAACGTACAAAATTCCACTTCAACAAATGTTCCAGACGTAACCTAATCCGCGCGCATTTTGTGAGATTTGCAAGGTGCGCAATTACCTTTGCACCCTTCCCAAGCTTTTCTGGCAAACAGTGATCTTGACTTTGACTTTCTTGAACGTAATTTGACCCACCCAACAATAATCAAGCGCAACTTGCAATGCGCCGCGTGAGAAACGCGCGGTAAGCAAGTTGCGCAGGTGGGAACAAATTCAAGGGCGAGTTTTTCCCAGCCGGTGGACAATTTTTCCATGCCACCACCGGCGGGTGAAAATTTTAAGTAATTTAGTGTTGTCGAAACCACGATCGCCGGCGGGCGTATTCCTTTTTGCTAAATTCTCGGTTCTCGGTGGAACAATGTTAATTACTAATTATAAAAATATTTAACGAAAAGAATTGTGGAATAGTTATAAAAGAAAGGGTGGAATTTATTCACTGTGTGTGTAATGTTAATTACTAAGCATAAAAATATTTAACGAAAATTGTGGAATAGTTATAAAAGAAAGGGTGGAATTTATTCACTGTGTGCGCAATGTCAATTACTAAGCATTAAAATATTTAACGAAAAGAATTGTGGAATAGTTATAAAAGAAAGGGTGGAATTTATTCACTGTGTGCGTAATGTTAATTACTAGTTATAAAAATAATTAACGAAAAAAGAATTGTGTAATAGTTATAAACAAAGGGTGGAATTTATTCACTGTGTGCGTAATGTTAATTACTAGTTATAAAAATAATTAACGAAAAAAGAATTGTGTAATAGTTATAAACGAAGGGTGGAATTTATTCACTGTTTGCGCAATGTCAATTACTAAGCATTAAAATATTTAACGAAAAGAATTGTGGAATAGTTATAAAAGAAAGGGTGGAATTTATTCACTGTGTGCGTAATGTTAATTACTAGTTATAAAAATAATTAACGAAAAAAGAATTGTGTAATAGTTATAAACGAAGGGTGGAATTTATTCACTGTTTGCGCAATGTCAATTACTAAGCATTAAAATATTTAACGAAAAGAATTGTGGAATAGTTATAAAAGAAAGGGTGGAATTTATTCACTGTGTGCGTAATGTTAATTACTAGTTATAAAAATAATTAACGAAAAAAGAATTGTGTAATAGTTATAAACGAAGGGTGGAATTTATTCACTGTTTGCGCAATGTCAATTACTAAGCATTAAAATATTTAACGAAAAGAATTGTGGAATAGTTATAAAAGAAAGGGTGGAATTTATTCACTGTGTGCGTAATGTTAATTACTAGTTATAAAAATAATTAACGAAAAAAGAATTGTGTAATAGTTATAAACGAAGGGTAGAATTTATTCACTGTTTGCGCAATGTCAATTACTAAGCATAAAAATATTTAACGAAAAGAATTGTGGAATAGTTATAAACGAAGGGTGGAATTTATTCACTGTGTGCGCAATGTTAATTACTAGTTATAAAAAAATAAATAACAAGTAAAAATAATTGTATCCAAGAATAAAAACAATTAATACATTGTTTAATAGAATAAAAATAAGTAATAAAGAAAACAGAGTTGTTTAATATAAACAAATAAAAATATATGAAAAAAAGAAGGAGAAGGATTAAATAGTGTATATTTTTGAACATAAGGAAAAGAGTGCTATATGACAAAAACTGAAGGGTGCTCTATAAGTTGGTAAGTGGCTTAAAGATATTGAAAGACAAAAGATATATATATACATATTAATAAATATAAACAGTGAATAAAAAAGAATATAACAATTGAATTAAATCAATTAAATTAAATCAATTAAGACAATTAAACATAATATAACAAATTTATATAATAACCCCAAAAATATTATATAACACTTTTAAATAATGCGTAGTTAGTGGGTTTTATGACTCAAGGGACAGAATTGTATTGGTAGAAAGTAAATAGTAGTTAACCCTTGTGGAGATATCATAAATAGCTTCAAGTCATGCGTAGGTAGATTTTACGACCTAAGATGTAGCTTAGAAATGTAACGCGCAATAATGAAATGCGCAGTTGTCTACCAGAAAATAGGGGCTGCGTTATGTATTGTTCTAGGTAAATGCATGACGGAACAAAGGATAATGCGCAGTCCGAGTTTTCCTTAAAAAGTAGAAGATGAATACATTCATTCGCAAGTCGGGCGCAACCACGGGTTGATGTAATTCCTTAAAAACGAAAAGAGTTTATAACAAATTCAGGTGTGGGGTTGAACTAAAATTGTGTGAATTTTAATTAGTTGAAGTTTAATTGGGTGAACTTTATTGGTTGAACTAAAATTGTGTGAATTTTAATTAGTTGAAGTTTAATTGGGTGAACTTTATTGGTTGAACTTAAATTGCGTGAATTTTAATTAGTTGAAGTTTAATTGGGTGAACTTTATTGGTGTAACTTTAATCGCGTGAACTTTAATAGTGAAAATACTGTTCTTTATTAACAAAGAAAAAAAAAATATAAGCGAAGTGAAACGTAGTGAATTAGTGCTTGGAACAATAGTGTTGCTTGGTGGAAGTGTAGGTAAAAAACTAACAGGATGACTCAGCAGGGAGGACACCCTGAGGTTGAGACTGGCGCACCAGACAAAGGTCCGAAACCAGGTAATGAAGAAATATTATTAGAATTAGAGAATTTGCGAAAGGAAAATGAGAGGCTAAGGAGCCAATGGGAGAACAGGCAGTCGCAAGAGGGCACTGCCAGCACATCGTTGGATTCCCTTGTATATTCCTTGCCAAATACGGGACAATTTCGCGTAGGATTAGGGGAAGTGAAGACAATAATTGATGAATTCGATCCATCGAAGAATATCTCGGCCGAAAAATGGATAGAAGGTATTGATAATCTACGGAATATTTATGAGTGGGATGACCGGCTAACATTGTTCTATGCAAGCATGCGACTGGGCGGTGCTGCAACCTTCTGGTATCAGTCACAGGGAAATGGTCTGAAAAGTTTCAAAGAATTTAAAGCAGGTCTGATTGCGAGTTTCCCTAGTGTTCGGGACGCAAGCTCTATCTTGATGGAGATAATGGAAAAAAGAAGGCAGCCTGGGGAACCGGCCGAAGAGTATGTGTATCAAGTGGCTGCTTTAGGTGAACAGATAGGGTTGCCAGAGAAAGCGATTGTAAGGTATATTATATCGGGACTGGAAGACCAAAACCTTAAGAACGTATTGATGTCTTCGAATTATTCAACGATGCCTGAAGTGTTGGTCTGTATAAAGAACTTTGAAGAGATTCAAAAGCAAACGCTACAACGTCGTAATGTTACGAGTGAGCGACAGGAAAATAGTGTTTACAGAGGCAAGAACGGGGTTCGATTTGTTCCATATAACCGAAATAGAAGCCGCGATAACGGTCGCGTGGGGAAAGATAAAAGGACGGTCGAAAGAAAGGAGGGAGAGAGTAGCAGGACGGTCGTCAGGTGCTTCAAATGCAATGAAGTTGGACATTATGCTCGTAGCTGCGGCAAAAGTGTTGAGAGGTGTTTTCTCTGCAAAAAGGTTGGGCATAGGGCTCGCGAATGTCCAAATAAATCTAAAACAGTAGTGAATCGGATCGAGCAAGAGAATTTGGACCCACCTGATGAATACCACAAATGGGTAACCGTAGGCGGCGTCAGAGTATTAGCATTCTTAGACTTGGGAAGCGAATGCACTACTCTAAAGTACTCGGTGGTGGATAGAAATAATTGGTCGATGGACGAAGGTAGTTCCTCTTTATTTGGCTTTGGACACAAAGAAGTCGTTACACTCGGGAAAATTGTGAAAGTGGTGAAGGTTGAGGATTTGGAGAAACCGACTGAAATTATGGTGGTTGGTGATGCGGTTCAGACTGCAGACATGATTATTGGCAGGAATTACCTTGACCAGCCCGATGTGGAAATTCTGAAGAGAATGGGAAAGTTTGAGCTACGAAAGATTTCTGCAAATAGTGATAAAGTCGTTCGAGAACTTCCGCCAATTTTAGCGGACGAAATGGAAGTCGGAGAAAAAGTCGATAACGAAGGGAAAAGCAAACTGGTTGGGCTAATTAATGAGTATAGGGACTGTGTGGCGACGGAATTGGAGGAGGTCGGGAAAACGAACTTGACTGAGATGCACATCCGGCTGAAGGAAGAAAAGGTAATTCGCTACCAACCCTACAAGGTTGCTTACGGACTTAAGTCACAGCTTCGAGAGCAAATAGACCGTTTGCTAAAACTGGACATTATTCAATATTCTGATTCAGAATACGCGAGTCCCGTTATTTTGGTACCGAAAAAGAGCGGTGAGTGGCGGATGTGCGTCGATTATCGTAAGCTTAACTCCATCACCCAGAGAGAGAATTTTCCTATGCCTAACATAGAAGAGACGCTGAATCTTTTAGCAGATCAACGTGTCTTTACAACTCTAGACTTAATGAGTGGCTATCACCAGGTTCCGATACACCCCGATAGTAGACATTACACCGCTTTTGTGACGCCTGACGGACACTATGAGTTCAAGAGAGTCCCTTTCGGGTTAACAAATTCACCCGCCGTTTTTATGAAACTTATGGCAAAAGTAACCAAGTCGATGCAGAGTGGCAAAGTCATAGTTTATATGGACGATATTCTCATACCTACCAGAACTCTTGAGGAGAATCTTGAAGTCTTGAGAGAGCTTTTGGATGAAGTTCGAAAGGCCGGGTTAACCATCAACATAAAGAAGTGTTCATTTCTGCAATCAGAGATAACTTTCTTGGGACATGAAGTTTCGAGCGAAGGGATTAAACCCGGATTCAATAAAATAAAAGCAGTAAGCCAATATAAACGACCTGAAAATGTGAGACAAGTGAGGCAATTTTTGGGATTAACCGGATATTTTCGGAGATTTGTGCAGGGATTTACATTTATTGCACGGCCGCTAAACAGGTTACTTAAGAAAGACTCCGAGTTTAAGTGGGGAGAAGAAGAAGAAGAGGCATTTATCAGACTGAAGAACATGCTAAGTCAGCGGCCCATATTAGTATTGTATAATCCAAACTCTAGACATGAAGTACATACTGACGCGAGCTCTCATGGAATAGCTGGCATATTGATGCAAGATCAAAATGGTACATCAAGGCCTGTATCATATTTTAGCCGCGCAACTACGGAGGCTGAAAGCCGATATCACAGCTACGAACTTGAAGCCCTTGCTGTGGTGGAATCGCTAGAGAGGTTCAAACATTATTTATTAAATAAAAAGTTTACAATCGTCACTGACTGCAACTCCTTAAGAATGACGCAAGAAAAGAAGAACTTGGTACCCAGAATTGCGCGGTGGTGGCTTAGAATTTCCGAATTCGACTTTGACATGGAATACCGACCGGCCCATAAACTAGCGCATGTTGATGCATTGAGCCGAGCGCCGGTGGAAGAAGGGAAGGAAAGTGAAGACGTATCCGGGAAGATGTTCATCGTAGAAGTACCCACCGAGGATTGGCTGTCCACGCTGCAACACCAGGATTCTAGAATTAAGGAGATCCCAAAAGTGTTAACTGGGGACATCCATAATCATCCTGAACAACACGGGATCAAAGGGAATTTTGTACTGGAGCAAGGCAGGATTTTCAAGAAAACCCCGAGTGGTCTTCGATTTGTTATTCCCACAGGAGTACGTTGGAGAATTATCAAATCCGCACACGATGACAGAGGCCATCCAGGACTGGAGCGGACAATGGAAACCTTGCGGAAACAGGTATGGTTTCCTAACATGAAATTTGTAACGAAGAAGTACATTAACTCTTGCATCGACTGTTTATACAACAAGAGAGCAGCAGACGAAAGCAGGTTTAAGGTTCATACGCCTGAAAGGGTGCCGATTCCATTCAACACGATACACATTGATCATTTGGGCCCATTCCCAAAGAGCCGTGGGGGAAACTTGTACATAATAGGAATAGTTGATGCTTTCAGTAAATACATTCTACTGAAACCCGTCCGAACTACGACAACGAAGGGAGTGATAAGGATGTTGGAAGAAATCACCCAGTATTTTGGTATACCTACCCGGATTGTGAGTGACCGAGGAACTGCATTTACCTCAGCAGAGTTCAGGAAATATTGCTGCGACAACATGATCCAGCACGTATTGACGGCAGTAAAAACTCCTCGGGCCAATGGCCAAATCGAACGATACTTCAGGACAGTGAAATCAGCGGTAAGCGCAATGACCCAAGATTCTGAAGGACGAGACTGGGACAAGACGGTAAAACCAATTCAGTGGGCGTTAAATAATTTTAAAAACTGTACCACTGGTGTTACACCTTACAAATTGGTGATGACCTATGAGCCCAAGGATATATTGAAAAATAAGTTAGCCCTGGCGTTGCATGAATTAATTGACAGAGAAGAGGAGGAAAATATGCCCCTCAACGAGCTAAAGGAAAAGGTGATTCGTCGCATGAATGAGAAGCAGAAGAATCAATCGGAGCGAGTCAACAAAGAGAAACAAGAACCACGAAAATATCGAGCAGGGGAACTAGTGCTGGTAAAACAGGAACCCCCATCAACCGGGCAAGTACGGAAATTGCAACCGCGATTCAGGGGACCGTATGTTGTAGAGGCCGTACTAGGACATGATCGGTACGTCATCAAAGATGCGGAACAGATGCAGGTCACCCGCAAACCATATAAATCGGTACATGCGGCGGAGCGATTAAAGCCGTGGTGCCAACTGGAAGAGATGGATTTCGATGAGGATGAGGATGTGGGCCAAGAGGATGAAACTGAAAAGGACGAAGAAGCTAACGTGGCTGAATGAACAACAATGAAATCTTGACTTGTGTGCGATACGAAAACAATGAGAAATAATAAATCTTGGCAGTACGTTAATTAGCTTGTTTTTTTTTTAGAGTTCGTAAATAACAGGTAGACAAGGTAGAGGAAGCGAAGCTTCTTATAATGGAAGCGGATAGAAGGCCTTAGGGTCGAATGGTTAGTAGACCGAAGGAACCAGGGTGGTTGGTCGCTAGGTTGTGGAGACTGGCGGGACTGCAGTAAGAACTGGTGAGGTAAGTGGCCATGAAGCTGCCGATGCAGCAGGAGCTGGAAGGTAGTTCTGTAAAGCTGTTGGTGCAGTAAGAACTGGTGAGGTAAGTGGTCCATAAGGCTGCCGATGCAGCAGGAGCTAGAAGGTTGTTCTGTAAAGCTGTTGGTGCAGTAAGAACTGGTGAGGTAAGTGGCCATGAGGCTGCCGATGCAGCAGGAGCTGGAAGGTAGTTCTGTAAAGCTGTTGGTGCAGTAAGAACTGGTGAGGTAAGTGGTCCATAAGACTGCACCTGCAGCACGACCTGAAAAGTAATTCTGTAAGGCTGTAGGAGCAGCAGGAATGTGAAGTGTGAATATCGGAAGTTTCCTACCTTCGTCACTGAGGACAGTGACGGGGTAGGTTGGCCGAACTGTAACAAGTAAATTTATAATATCAGACGAAAGCCCGGTCTGGTAACACTATTGAATTAAGACGAAGGTCTTCCCGTGGTTGCGAGCGGTCAAAGTGTATAGTAGATGACGCAGTTGTGGAAGTTGTTTAAATAAATAGTTTTACATAATGCATGGTAGTAGATTTTATGTTTAAAGCGTGATGCATGCCTTATATATGTAGGTTACAGGGGATAACTTTTAAATAATGCGTAGTTAGTGGGTTTTATGACTCAAGGGACAGAATTGTATTGGTAGAAAGTAAATAGTAGTTAACCCTTGTGGAGATATCATAAATAGCTTCAAGTCATGCGTAGGTAGATTTTACGACCTAAGATGTAGCTTAGAAATGTAACGCGCAATAATGAAATGCGCAGTTGTCTACCAGAAAATAGGGGCTGCGTTATGTATTGTTCTAGGTAAATGCATGTCGGAACAAAGGATAATGCGCAGTCCGAGTTTTCCTTAAAAAGTAGAAGATGAAATACATTCATTCGCAAATCGGGCGCAACCACGGGTTGATGTAATTCCTTAAAAACGAAAAGAGTTTATAACATTTTTATTCATCGAAACTTGTTAAAATAATTACCATGGCCTATTTATGTCCATATTGTGCCCACGGGTTTTTTGAAGTAAATCTCTTGTTTAGCCATATTAAATTAAAGCATTATTCATATATTAATAGTCCAGCAAAATGTAAACAGCCCAGTTGCTATCGAATTTTCAATAATAGTTACAGTTTTAAAAAACATTTGAAAAGAAAGCATTCTCTTATTTGTATAAATGAACCAAAGGAGGAATATTTAACAGATCCATTAGTCGATCAATCTTTAACAGACAAAAATAACTTACCTAACTGTAGCAATAGTAACCACAATTTAGGAGAAAATATTATAAAAAATCCTGTTTCTTTCGAACCTGACTTACAAAATAGTTTTATTGATATCGTCGCTGAAAGTATAGAGAAAATTAAAGAATCCATGAGTAATGCTGCTTTAACCTTTCTTGCTAAACTATATTCCAATCCAAATGTCCCTAAAACGTTAATTCAGAATATCGTAGAAGATACAACAGAGCTTTTTGGGTCGTGTGGTATTAATCTATTACAAGAAAATTTACGCGAAAAAAATTGTTTAAACCCAAAAGTCGAAGCGATTTTTAACGTGTTAGCTAATCCGTTCGATGGCCTCAGTACAGAATATTATAGGCAAAAAATTTTCGGTGAAACAGGGTTTTTCATAAGGCCAAAATCATACATTATTGATACTGTTTCTAATTGTAAGATTTCGGGAGATAGACAGTTTTTAGATTTGAAAAATTCGACAGGCCAAATCATTCCTCTTCGAGAAGTATTGAAATGCTTTTTCGAATTACCTAATATATACAGTTCTTTGAAGAAATTTATCCATGAAAAAGAAAATGACAAAAGTAATGTTATGGACCATTTTTTAAAGGGGACACTTTGGTCTGACATCAAATATAAATTTACAGGGAAAACAATTTTTCCTTTAACTCTATATTTCGATGATCTAGAAATTAATAATCCGATAGGTTCCCATTCATCAATCAGTAAGTTAGGTGTTGTTTATTGTAAATTGACGACGTTACCTCCACAATATTCCTCTGTAATCGAAAATATTTTTCTTGCCTCAATCCATAAAACAATTGATCGAAAAGATTTTAGCGGTACCATGAAGAGACAGATTTTTCAACCTCTCATCGATGAATTATTATACTTAGAGCGAAATGGTATAAACATAACAACATCCAAGGGTGTTGAAAAAGTATTCTTTGTTGTTGCATTAATTTCTGGTGACAATTTAGGGTTACATCAACTTTTCGGCTTTCATGAAAGTTTTAATTCTAACTATTATTATTTGTCGTGAAAAAAAGTCAATAATGCAGCAACAGACAATTGAAAATGAATCGCAACTACGTACACCTGAAAATTATCAATTTGACTTATCCACATTTGACTGTGGTATTAAACAGGAATGTTTATTTCACCAATTCACTACCTTTCATTTAACAAAAAATTTGTTCGTAGATATTATGCATGATTTGTTCGAAGGAATTTTGCGTTATGAAATTCCATTGATTCTCAGTAAATTAATTAACATCTCTGGCTTATTCTCATTGTCAACTTTAAATACACGAATTAAAGATTTTAATTATGGCCGAAATATATCAAATAAATTTATTCCTCTGTTTACCGATACTCATCTTAAAAATGAATATTACAATTATTGCACATCATCAGAAATGTGGACTCTTGTTCAAGTAATGCCATTTTTAATAGGTGATTTAGTCCCTTATGAAAATGAACCATTTAAACTCTTTCGTCAAATCAGGGATATAGTATTTATATTAATGGGTGACTCCATTGCCTATGGAACACTGGATGAGTTAAATACAATGATCGCTGAACATCACAAGTTATATCTAAAAGTGTCAGGAAATCATTTGCATCCTAAGTTTCATTTTTTATTACACTATAGCAGAGCAATTCGTACTATTGGACCACTTAGAATAGTCTCATGTTTGCGTTTCGAAAGCAGACATAGGCGCCTAAAAAATCATGCACAAACATTAAAGAATAGAATAAATATATGTTATAGTTTGGCCTTTAGAGAACAACTTTTTTTAACACAGAGATTTCTTAGTAGGCAAGGTTTCGAACCTCGATTAAAAATGGGACCATCAAAAACTGTTGCTTTAGAAATATTTGATGAATATAATGTATTTAAAAATGTCATTCCGCAAAAATATATTTCTTGCTCATTCATAAATTACAAATGGATTGCCATAGATGGTATAAAGTATATGGCGAATATGATACTTTCGAACGGCAAAGGGAATGATAAAAATTTTGTTAAAATTCGCTACATTCTACAATGTAACAACGAGTTTTTTTTCTCAGTACAATATGCCGTATAGATCTATTCGATGATTTTTACCATGGCTATTGTATTGATGATACTTCGGAATGGCAACTGGTATTTGAAAAGAATATTATAGAAAGAAAACCACTAGATGAATATAAAATAATAACTGGGAAAAAATATATTATGTATTAAATATAAGGAATTCTGTGACAAAATAAAATAAAGATTATTTTTCATTATTTTATATTAAATTATTTAATGGATTAATGTAATATAATTTATAGTAATATTTTATTATGAATTACTTTTATAATATAGTATAGTATGTGCATATGCGTTGTAATGTTTTTTAATTAATAAATAAAAGGATATTTAACTATTATTTGTTGTTTCATTTCAACAGAATTTTTCAGGTGATCAATGATATTACCTATTATACCTACTAAAGGGATAATACATGGAAGAATAAATCATTTAATTAAACTGTGCAAATGATTTAGATAAAAGAAATGTACGAATAAACACCATTAAGTATTTGTTTGTTCCAAAAATTTATGCTGGTGTCCGAATGAAAAGTGAAGTCAGATCAATTTTTATTTGGTTGATTCAAATATTTTATCCTCTTTCCAAAAAAAAAATATATTTATTCAACTGCTGTTCTTTTCATCAAAAAAAATTTACCCTTTGCACCAAATTACTTAGCATTTGTCCTAAATCCATATGTTGCTGTACAAAATGTATCAAACAACAAAACAAGGTAATATTTTTTCGAAACAATTTTTATTTAGTTGTTTCAAATATTTTATATTCCTTCCAAAAACAAAAAAATATTTATTCAACTGCTATCCATTTCATAAAGCAATATTTATCATTTGCACCAAACTACCAAACACTTATTCCAATTACATATGTGGTTGATCGGACGAAATCTAATTAACCCTGCGGCGTAGTTGACCCAAATACGCCGTTTCATTCGCCGTATTTAATGCCGCCGCGTAGTTGAGAGAACTCCGTTTGCTTTGTTAGCACGGATTTTTTTTAACAGTGCACTAATAATCAAAATAATGTAAAGTGGTCACCCTAACCAAAATAATTAGAATGTAATTGTTCAAGGAGCTGGCTGCCGGAAGATAGGGAAAAAGAGAAAAAAGAAGTTAGTTAATCTCGAGCTTTTAGAACGACCGGACGCGAATAGATGAGGGAGACCGGGGATAGTTGGAACACGGGGCATATTGAAACATTTGACTTTTTGTAAATATTTTTTGGTCTGGAAACGTTGTTATGAATTTATTTGAAGTATTATACGATTATAATAGTTTACACGAAGTTTAATTTCTAACAGTTATTAGATGTCAAAGATATTGGCGTTTATTTGTTTGGCGAGCGCAGTTGTAACTTTTGTTGTGATAGTAAAAACCTGGTTTAAAAGTGAGATGTGCGGTTTTTAGGCCCAATTTTGGATTCATTCGTGAGTATATGTTTAGTTAGTTCTACGAAATACACGTCACTTAAATCTTTTAGATTATATTATGTTATAATATAACATAAACACATATATATATAACTATTGGATTAATTTTTATTCAAGAACTACTTTTCGACGCCGGCGCAGTCAGAGAACACGAGGAGTGGAAGAATGAACGATTGGAGATGCCGGAAATTGGCTGTCTCGATGTGCACGATCGGGACGGAACGAAAAACGGCTAGATCACTGAACTATCGTTCGGTGATCGATGGAGTGTTCCGACTGATCGTTTTGATCGTGTCGGAAGTTGTTGTGTGACATTGCGTAAAGTTTGGTAATTAAACTTTACGCGGTCACTACATATGTAATTAGCTATTAAAAATATATTATAAAATTTGTTTTGGGCTGCAATTTATTGATAAATTAACAAATTTGCTCCAAAAGTCCCAGTGGGGCAAGTTGGTACAAACCTTTTGGGGCAAATTGAAACAGTTTTTCGCCTGTTATTTTAATAACTTTAAAAATATATTTAAAATATTTTAAGTTTTTAAATCGGTTTTTGAATATTGTAGAACTTTTGCAACAATGAGAAACTATAAAAAAACGAACAGAGGTGAAGTGGAATTTAATATTCCAAGCCATGTTACCTTGAAAAGGTATGTAGATAAAGCCAAAGCAACTAATTCAGTTTCTTTTAAATACGTTGGCTATAAATCTCCCAGACAAGTTTTCAGTGATGAGGAAGTTAATAAATTGGTTGAATACATTAAATTTGCTTCAAAAATTTATTATGGTTTAACTCCTCTTGAGGTAAGGAAATTTGCATTTCAATGTGCCCTAAAGTACGATATAAGTTGCCCAAAATCTTGGCATGAAAATCAAATGGCAGGTTGTTGTGAATCACAACAACAATAAGAGCAACATTGTAAGCGGACCACACGCTCGAATTACCCACACGCACATTCACTTAAAAAACCGATTGTTCAAAAAGCTGAATAAGCACCCGTGCGCTGTTTTAAACCCTTTAGAATTTCATGTCACATTTTATGCGCACATTCAGCTATTACTTTCAAGATATCCGATTTCAATTTCCGTTGATAATTCAAGCACATGCGCTTCTCACTAGCGCATGTGATGAATCAACATTTTTGCAACATTGTGGACTTTGAGCGTGTGGGCCGCGGTGCGAAGGAAACTGGCCGCCGAAAAGAAGTTTGGTAGCCAGTTCTCGTCGTGCCGCCGGTTTATTAAGTTTAAATGGAATATTTCAATCGTGATTAAGTAATATATCGCAGAAATACATTGTGTTTATAGTTTTGTTTTACCTAATGCTTAATTTAGTGTTAAGTTTCGTATAAAGATTGTTACATTTCGCATAAAGTTTGTTAAGTTTCGCATAAAGTTGTAATCTCTTAAATATTAAAACGTGCTAGATTCTTGTTTTTGACATTTTGAATAAAGAAGCAAATGCGTGAATGATTTTCTTTTTTTTTGTGATTTGGAAGTCGTAATTTTAAACTGGTTAAAATTTATGGAACAGTGAAAACAGTGTTCAATGATCAGACGCCATTCAGCATTTTAAACCGGAGGCCCGACGGGGATTCAACAAGGTGAGGATTGGTTGACCAATTTTTTGAAAAAAACCCATCGCTATCTGTTAGCTTTAGCCATAAGATTTAGCCATAAGTTTATTTTCCATTTTTCTTATTTTAAAACAAAATTTTATTATTTGTTTAGCACATTATAATCATGTAATCATATTCCATTTCATAAGACAAAACGCAATGGTAGCAAATCATCACAATCATTACGAAGAATTTCAGACGTAACATGACACCGGGACTGATAAGCGACAAATTCTTCTATGTCAATTAATTTTACCTCGACGGCAACACACATGAAATTCGCTTGAAATTAAATTTGCGTCAAAATTGCTGACCGGGATTTTTCTGTGTGATCGTGATGATTTGTTAGCAGTATAAAAGAGTAAACATCATTTAAATAAAGAACAGTTAATTATTGTCATTCTCCGTGTTTTAATCAAAGTAAAATTCATTTTTAATTAGTCAAGGTTTTATGTGCCGTTGGCTACAAAGAATTTAGTTTAGGTTCAAGTGCCATAGACTCCTCGAAGCAACATCAAAATAATTAAGATCACTAGTGTACTGGTACTAAGAGCCAGTGCATTAACTTGTCCAAGTCAAGGTTTATGTGCCTTGGTCTTAAATATAAAATTCTACAAGTCAAGGTTTATGTGCCTTGGTCTTAATATAAACTAGTGGAATAAAGGAATTCCCCTACTAAACACTATCTATTCGTGTCCAAGAAGCGACTAGTTTGGGCCGGTGTATAAGTTTTAATAAAGCAAATGTGTCTTGCTTTTTCGACAAACTTGAATATGTACGAAACAAATATCACTTTGATGCATCTAAGATTTGGAATGTAGATGAAACAGCTGTAACTACTGTACAACGGCTTGGTAAGGTCTTGGCAGAAAAGGGGTGCAAGCAAGTAGGTGGTGCCAACTCAAGTGAAAGAGGAGAACTTGTTACCTTATGCGTAGCCGTTAATGCTATTGGAAACTCGGTTCCACCCATGTTTATATTTAAAATAAAAAGATATTTCGATCATTTTATTAGAGATGGGCCCCCCGGCTGCATTGGTGCTGGTAACGGCTCTGGGTGGATGACATCTACAGAGTTTGCCCAATTTATGGAACATTTTAAAAAACACGTTTGTTCGACGAAAGAAACGCCAGTTTTATTATTATTAGATAATCATGAGTCACATCTGTATGTAAAAACACTTGATTATGCTAAAAACAATGGCATAATTATGCTTTCATTTCCCCCGCATTGTTCACATGCATTGCAACCGTTAGATAAAAGAGTTTCCTTCAAAAAGTATTTAACAGCTACTCAAAAAGCATGGCATCTTAATCACCCCGGAAAATCAATGAGCATTTACGACTTACCAAGCCAGGTATCAGATGCTTTGCCTAAAGCTTTAACACCGCAAAATATTTTATCAGGATTTAGAGCAACCGGAATAGAGCCGTATAACAGGGATATATTCTCTGATGAATCATTTCTTCCCAGTTTTGCGGCAGATCAACCTCTTCCTCTTGTTGAACAAAGCTTAGGAAAGCAAAATTTGAATGAACCGAAAATTAATTTATTAGAAACCAATGAAGTTCTACCTCAATCTTTCGAAGTAGCAATGTCCGCTAGCACTTTTGATTTTGACATTGAAGAGATGCCTGTTCTTTTGGTAGGATCAGAAGTCGAAATAATAGAGCAGTCTAGCCCTAGAGGTATGATCCAAATTTAAAAGAAGTATTTATCTATTTATTAACCCTCGCTTCCTGTCTGGGGTCTTTTTTGACCCCAAGTTCCATTCAATGCTTAATACAAAAGAATTTTTTTTACCAATATCTCTTGTTGACTTTTAAGTTGCATGATTAATCTTTAATTTCCGAAATTTTCGAGGATCCAGGACGGATCGTTATTTATTTATTAGCAATTAATTACGCGTGGGGTCAAAATTGACCCCAGACAGGTTACATGTTTTTTTTTGCCTGCTTTCCCGGAAACAATAAATTGCATCATCACGTACAATGTATTGCATCATCTCGGAAACGACTACATCATAGTGTACAGTGTGCTGCATAACTTTGGAAGCCTCAAAGTAGATAGTGCATTTTGTTTGTTTTGTTTGTATTTAGTGTTTGTTTTGTTTGTATTTAGTGTTTGTTTTGTTTGTTTGGTTGAATTTTGGCATACAAAATGGCAAGCACAAGTCGTCAAGGTGCATTGGACATCGATGAAGTCCTAGAAATGCTAAATTTATCTGAGGAAGATGACGCCAGTGACGGAAGTGACGCAGAAGAGGACATTATACTCTCGAATAGTGAGGACGAGGATGATTCAGGGAATTCGGATGAAGAAAACGACGATCAGACTGCCGCATACATCAGCAAGGATGGCATGATAAATTGGAGCCCTCAGCCACCTGTCGTTCGAAGGCAACCATCGCGGAACATAATAAAGTTTTCACCCGGCCTTCCGGCGAATATGCAAATTGAGTCAAAAGTGGATTCCTTCCGAAAGTTCTTTACCGACGATATGTTGGACCTCGTCATCGAATACACCAATCAGCGTGCATCTTATCTGAAAAAGGATCATGAATACTTTACCCGCTGGACTAACATCGACAGAACGGAACTTCTTGCATTCCTTGGACTGCTGTTGATGTATGGAGTGGAAAAGGGTCGAGGAAAGATCCTTCGTGAATTCTGGTCAGAAGAGTATGGTTTCTCCATCTTCAGGGCAACAATGAGTCGAGCCAGATTCGAAGACATATTACGAAGTCTACGATTCGACAACAAAGAAACACGACAAGCAAGAAAGGACGCTTCAGGCAACAAGGCAGAGGCAATTCTGGAGTTACTCGATAAGTTTGCGAACCAATGCCGAGAATCTTATATTCCATCTTCAAACATCACTGTGGATGAGCATCTCTGTACTTTCCGAGGACGATGTGGGTTCAAGGTCTATATTCCTTCGAAGCCAGGAAAGTACGGAATTAAATTCTGGGTTGCCGTTGATTGTGAAAATCAGTACTTGGTAAACCTGCAAATTTATCCCGGAAAAATTGGAAACCAGCGAGAACAAAACCAAGGCAAGCGTGTAGTGCTGGATTTAGTCGAACACCTAGCAGGCACTGGAAGAAACATAACGACAGACAACTTTTTCACAAGTTTTTCCCTTGCGCAAGAACTGCTTCAAAAGAACATGACATTGGTTGGTACAATGAGGAAAAACCGCACTGAGCTACCAAAGGAAATGCTGCCGTCAAAGGGAAGAGGAGAGCTTTCTACCGTTTTCGCTTACGCTAAGAAAACTCTGATTGCATCTTATGTGCAGAAAAAAAACAAAGCTGTAATTTTGCTCTCCACCCAACACAACACGTTTGACATATCCACCGAGGATCACAAGAAACCCGAAGTCATATTGTTCTACAATTCAACAAAGTAAGGAGTAGATACTGTCGACCAAATGGCACGGATTTATTCTGCAAAACGCGGCACGAGAAGATGGCCACTCGCAGTGTTCTTCGACATTGTGGACTTCGCTGGCATAAACGCATACAAGTTGTTTGCAGAAATAGACCCTACCTACAAAGGGAAAAATTCAAGGCTGTTACATACAGAATTTGTAAGGGTCTCTCTCGGTGAAAAACGGAGCCCTTAGACAAATTCCCATATACTTTCATACAGGGAGCCTTTTACATCAAATTCGCAGTTAATGAGTTGATGCAATATGAGCTCCCTGCGAACAACAAATCCTAAACGGAAAATTATGATCTTGTTTCCATTTTCAAATGTACAAAATTCCTTAACGGACAAATCTTCAACGTACAAAATTCCACTTCAACAAATGTTCCAGACGTAACCTAATCCGCGCGCATTTTGTGAGATTTGCAAGGTGCGCAATTACCTTTGCACCCTTCCCAAGCTTTTCTGGCAAACAGTGATCTTGACTTGGACTTTCTTGAAAGTAATTTGACCCACCCAACAATAATCAAGCGCAACTTGCAATACGCCGCGTGAGAAGCGCGCGGTAAGCAAGTTGCGCAGGTGGGAACAAATTCAAGGGCGAGTTTTTCCCAGCCGGTGGACAATTTTCCATGCCACCACCGGCGGGTGAAACTTTAAAGTAATTGAGTGTTGTTCTATCCACAAGCGGCGGCGGGCGCGTCGATAATTAATAGAGTGTTGTCTAAACCCTTGACCGCGGCGGGCGCGTCTCAAATTGATAGAGTGTTGTTTGAACTACCATCGCGGCGGGCACGTCCGATATATTTTGTAAAGTTCTAAGCGAGTCGTGTGAGAGTTCTGATTTAACGATTGATCGAGGCGGCAAAGAGTGTTTAATTAAATAGAATTAATAATTGTTAACTAAAAAGAATTAATAAGTAAGATAATAAGTAAGAGAAAATTAAGAAAAGATATTGAAAAAAAAAATAATTATTGTGTAATCAGTCAGTGGGTGATTTAAAGAGGAAATAGAGGAAAGATATTGAGCTAAAAAATAATTATTGTGGAATTAGTCAGTGGGTGATTTAAAGATTTAATTTAGTCTATTGGCGACAAAGAGTGCTTAATTAAAAAGAATTAATAAGTAAGATAATAAGTAAGAGAAAATTAAGAAAAGATATTGAAAAAAAAAAAATTAATTATTGTGGAATTAGTCAGTGGGTGATTTAAAGATTTAATTTAGTATATTGGCGGCAAAGAGTGCTTAATTAAATAGAATTAATAAGTAAGAGAAAATTAGGAAAAGATATTGAAAAAAAAAATTAATTATTGTGGAATCAGTCAGTGGGTGATTTAAAGATTTAATTTAGTATATTGGCGGCAAAGAGTTGTTAACTAAATAGAATTAATAAGTAAGAGAAAATAAAGAAAAGATATTTAAAAAAAAAAAAAAAAAAAAAAATACATAAAAGGTGTTTGTGTGTGAATAAACTAGGAAATTTATTAAGAAATAACGTGAGTAAAAAATATTATATAACAAATTATATAACAAGGCGAACGTTCTTGAAGCAGCTTTCCAAGGAACTAGTATGTCCTGAGATCGCCCGTCGACTGCTACGGCCTCAATGTAAGACCGAGAAAATTCTGCGAGCTGTGCGCGATATCGGCTTCAATCATTTGATCACTGCGGCACAACCACAAAATCGGGGCAACAAGCGAGGAAGATGTGGAAGATGTTCCAGGAAATCCGACAAAAAAACAATGCAAACCTGCATGAAGTGTAAGGTGTTTGTTTGCAAAGAGCATTCTGTGACAGAGGTATTGTGCCTGGATTGCACTGAAAATTCGTTGTAGAGAGCGAGTGAACTGAACACATTTGTACTGCTATGCAAGAAGCAAATTTAGAATTTTTTTATGTATGATAAACGAAAATAAAACATTTTAATTTTACTGTATGTTTTGACTGTAAACTCGCTGTATACCATAAACACATACATCGCATATATATATATCTATATATATGTATACATATGTATATATATGTATACATATGTATATATAGTATATACATACAGTGGCCTCCAAAAGTCAGTTGAAATACGCTCCTACATATTTAAAAACGTTGCTGTTCCTAGTAATACGTTTTTCAACGGGCAATATGTTGTTTATGATTTTCAGTTACAATGCCCAGTTGGCTTTATGTCAGACTCCAATTTCTTTATGAAAACGTTAGAAAAACAGTTTATTTAATAAATAATATTTAAATGTAACGTATTTTTTTATTTCACATTTTGTTTTTAAGATAAAATACTGAAATATACAATTTCAACTGACTTTTGGAGGCTACTGTATATACTTCTACTATATAAGTTATACATATAGAACTGATATGCGCGCATGTAACAATAGTTTTGCCTTAAAAAATGGCTTGGGGTCAAAAAAGACCCCAGCCAGCGTTAATGTATTTTAAAAGCAGACAGGAAGCGAGGGTTAATTTACTGCTTTTAGGTGAGAAGATTCAGGTTACTGAAGATATTAGTGCAGCAAATATTCCAATAAATCTTAACTCTAACGACTCTCTAAAAAGTAAGAAATTGTCTTTAAACGATTTATAATTTTATTTGAGCTTGGAATTTTAG
Source organism: Thereva unica (assembly GCA_949987705.1). NCBI lineage: Eukaryota > Metazoa > Arthropoda > Insecta > Diptera > Therevidae > Thereva > Thereva unica. The sequence continues at coordinate 31,286,723 of OX465284.1, read as the reverse complement.
GTGTTAGAAATAATGCTGAAAAAAAATATTGTCTTCTGCCCTGAGGATGTCCGTCCATTCGCAAAAGCCCATCCGAGAAAACCAAGCAATCGAGGCCGGAAGAAAAGAAAGTCCGCTGTCCTAACGGATACACCAGAAAAGCAAGCTCTTGAAGAGGAGCAGAAAAAAAGCCAATCTAAAAATAAAAAACCAAAAAAAAATTGGGGTGTCAAAAATATATAATGACGATTGCAGATGCCTTGTTTGCGATGAGCTATTTTCAAAAAGCAAATCAGGAGAGTTTTGGGTCCAATGCACTGCCTGCAAAAATTGGGCACATGAGTAGTGTGCTGACATTACCGCCGACCCTTTTGTTTGCGATTTTTGTTAACTGTATAATATTTTTTGTTTATTCTTGAATTTTTGTTTTGTTTATTCATTGTTTACTTTAAGAGAGGTTTGAATAAATCTGTTAAGTTTTAATTAAAAAGACTAATTTGCAATGAGGTAATGTTATTTTTCAATTCCCCCTTGTTAAATATGTTACAACTTACCCCACCAATTGTTTCAACATACCCCCCGCGTGGGGTAAGTTGATACTTAGTGAACAGTAAAGAAAAATGCTAATTATTCCTAATTAACTTAAATTTATGAAGTTAATACGACATCATTATTTAGAAAAAATGCTAATTTTACAGTATTTATTAAACTTCCATCTCAAGTTTTAAGTTTTCATTCACTTTTTTGGTAAAAAGCAAAAAGTGTTCCAACCATCCCCGGTCTCCCCTACTAGTCATAGTTTAGTGAACGATTTTGGAATAGCGTAGTGGCTTAAACGAGTGTATGCAGCGAGCCAGTAAAATGAATAATAGCTGTCAATAATAAAATAATAATTATTATAATATTTAATCCGGTTGAGTTTCATTTTTTTTCCATAATAGCTCTCGGGCGTCGGTCTGGAAAAGGTCCAACGAGCGTGGGTTTAAACAAGGTTATTTTAATAGATTAAGTTCGACAAGGTGAGATACTTTGGATGTCCCATCTGGAGCGGTAAGCAACAAGAAATACTTACGGTGGCAGACAGATCTACTAGAATCTAGGCAGGTTCACTGCGTAATTTCATTGAGGTGATTATTCAGTGGGGTCCTGAAGATATTTCAAATGCAATTTCTTTATAAGCTTGCAGAGCCAAAGCATTCTGTCTGCTTTGTTTATGTAGATATAGAGATAGATATATAGAGTTCTCATGTAGGGTTTACCAGTCCTCAGGGGGCGTAGGAACCGTATGGGCTGGGTGGGCAGCTGCAGGAATTTCCCTGGGTGGGCCATGCATGCCCTCTTTGTTGAATGGATTAAAAATTTTATTGTTTCAATACAAATTGGTGTGAGACCAGTTTAGGGGCAAAAAGATCGCTTTACACGAGAAAGGCGACCTTTCTAGTCCAACCGGTGATTCACCGAAAATCCTCTAGGCAGAACTTTCTATAGTGCGTAACCAATGCACTTTTTCACTTTAGGTTGGCAATGTCCTTTTATGGTCTTTTGTTTTTAATAGCCAATAGGACAACCAAAATTGATGATCCTATTGTCACTAGTGTAGGAATCCCCTATTTAATGAATCATCCAAATAACTTAAAAGCATGCATGGTGCGAGTTTACTTCAGTTTATTTTCTTCAAGAGCACTGATAGTTACAACTTAACAGGTCAAATTGGGCCTTGGGTCTTATATAGTATGTGAATATTGAATGAGTGTCGATGTAAGTAAAACCATTTTTTAGAATTATTGTCACGTCGCGTAGCTTCTTTCAAATTTTCTTATATTCTTTTTGATTTGTCCGCGTGATTTTTTTCCTTGTTTGATCTTTCGGTTTTTTCCTTGTTTGATCTTTCGGTTTTTTACATATACTTTTTAAACAATTGAAAGAATGCTCCCTTAAAACTTGGGCCTTGTGGGAGCAGGTTATAAATTACTATTCCTACGACAACTTTGCTATTGTCTGGCACATACATACTTACAACCAGGGTGCGGAGAAAATTCATTCGCGAATGAAAAAAATACATTCTTTTCGTTTTCATTCGCTCACGAACGAATCTTTGGGTTTGAAGATTCGCGAATGAATTTTTTTGCCGGGAATTTTTGAGATACATTCTTTTCGTGAGAGAATGAAAGCAAGGGAATATTCGTGAGTCACAGCAGAAGAGTGAGAAAGAATGTAAGCGAATCATTCGGAATGAAAACGAATATTCTCTTGTTAGCTGTGGCCGTGGCGTTGTGAGGTGTTTTATTCTTTTATTGTTGTTTGTGTTATTTAATATGGGTCGGAAGTCTAATGTAGATAAATCTAAACTTGTGTCTTATGATAAGAACACTAATACTTCAAAGTGCTTACTGTGTGATAAAACTTTACAGGGAAAGGAGAATGGGTAAAATGGTACCCGGCTCCAATAGATATGATTGTAGTGTCGTTTAAAAGGTCTTACCAAGAAGAACAATTTTTACTATAGCCGCCACTCTCAAATCTGATTGCATTTGGAGATAAACGACAGTCTTACTAACTAATAAAAACCCTGTTCCTTCAGCCCTTTGCTTTCCAGGGCCACAGTAACCTGTTTAGAGAGTCCCGTGGCCCCGGCGATAAACACATGTACATATACGAGTATATAAGTTACCACTTATCTATGCAAGAAAATGAGTACCAAGGTAATATTTTCGGCATTTCCGTTCATGTTTTCTATTAATAACGTTTTTACGTAACTTTGCCATGCACCCCTCCTTTTAACCCGAGTCCCGCTGCTCCTGAGCGCGGGGTGTGCGTAAGATCAGCGGGGGAGTGAGAGGGGGGGATCGACTGACACCGGAAGTGTTGGCGTACGGCGTCAGTCGCTCGTTCATTTTGCGCTCGTGACGACGTTTAGCTGCTGTTTGAGTTTCTTTTGTGCTTTCATAACTCGGTTTTATTAACTACTGACCCCTGCGCTCCTACTGAACTTGTTACCCGCTCTAATTAACGTTTACCTGTGCTAGTGTTGTGGACTATACTGATTTGCTTTTCGAACTGGAATATCGCAATGGAATGTCTCAACTGTGTAATGTGTCGGCGAGCTTTATATACCAGAAGATACCAACAACATGTTTTGACAGCTAATCTGTCAAGAACGCGCCCTGAGTTCGCTGCGTTTATTCATGAACATGCTGTTCTGGAGGTAAGCACTTCCATTATTATAATCAAGGTGTAGTTTTATTTCATCATCCCTTCGTCCGTGCCGTTTATTCTCTTAATCTAAGTATAGCACAGGTGATGCCACTTAAGACGGTCATTACCATTAACAATAGATAATGGTTAGCAGTACAAACAAAAGGGCTCATCCTTTCTAACTCGATATTAGCTACCTGGACACTGTGCGCACGTGTGGAGTCATCGGACCTTCGAAAGTCACTTTTATTATTCCAATGCGCTACTATTTTGCATTAGCGTGAGAAATGATTTATGGCCCGACGACTTTGTTGAATCTAGGCTTACTATAACAAAAGTGTTGTTAGGTTACGATCGACACTTTAATATTTTGTATTTACGTGACATTGTTTTCTCAGTTTTTTAGCTTAGTTCTAAAAAAAAAAAAATATTAAATCATATTTTTACTACTTTCAGGTGGTATTCGATAGCACACGACGTGTGTGTCACCGATGTTGGCAGTCCGCTGATAATGCAGTGAGAAGACATGCGAACCCTGCCGTGCCCGTAGCACCTGAAGCAGTGTCTGAAACAATGCCAGATGCAGTGCCGAAAGCAATGCCGGATGCAGTGCCGGAAGCTGTGCAAAATGTTCAGGAATTTCAAGTTTCGGAGTATACACGTGCTCCAAACACACCACGGCATTGTACATTTAACGACTGTCCAAACGCAATTCGCCATCGAATCCCAATAACAATTAAAACTCACATCTTTTGTGAATATAAGCTTTATATTCCAAATGGTGCAAGAGTGTGTACACAGAACTTAGGGAACAACGTTTGGGATGAGCTACCTCAAACATGTAATGTCACTCATGATTTTAATACAGAACAGTTTACTGACATTTGTGACATGTTAAGAATGGCCTTACAACGTGGACCTAGTTAGACTTCAACACGAGAGGCGCTTTAACCAACGAAGAGATGCACTTTTGGACAGGACGCAAGTGCGAAGAGTTTGATGATATATTGGTACAAACACCAATGCAGAGAGAGCATAGAGCCGAGAACTGCATTAGGTATTTATCTTACAAAACTGCGTTCTGGGGAGCCAGATGAAAGACTTGCGACATTATTTAACATGTCACGACGAAAGCTCGAGCTCGGTTATTGTGAGGGAGTGGCTCAGTAACAATTATGTCGGGCTGCATTTGGGAGTGGATATTTCAGTTTTTCCCCGAACGCCTCGATTGAATATTTGAATTACGCGGTTTGGAGCGCGAATTACATCAGCAAACACTGACTCCAATTCACATAATATGAAACATGAGCGCGGATCACACTTCATTTCATATACTGTCTGGAAATATCTCCACATGAATTTTCTCACAAAATTATAATATTTATTTATATTTTCGTAAAAATTAAAATTGTGAATTGAAGTTATAATTTTTTTACAAAGTGACAAGTTTGTGCGTGATAAAGATTGGTGTCGATAAAATGAAGTGCGCCGTAAAAGGCTGTTCGTCGTGTAAAGCAACTGAAACTTTTTAATATACAGTAGGAGACATTAACGACATTTTTTCGAATTTTTGATTCCGAAAAATTAAATAATAAAATGTTCTGCTACCGATTGGAGTTACGACATTTCCAACGTCGTAACGTGTTTTGAAAATATTTGAGCAGAGGCACCTTGTAGCAAATGGACACGCATATTCGTTAGAGCGTGATTTTTTTATTTTTGCTCATTTGTTGACGGAAAGTTTTTCGACTTTCACGGCTAAAATTTTTGCTTGGATAAATAAATATCGTACAAAAGTGATTTTTATAAATTGTATTGTTAAAAAGTAACAAAACTGTTTGAAAAAGACAGAATGTCTCTGTACTATTTCGCCTCAATATGGATTTTTTTTTGTTTTTAACAATTTCAAATTTTTCATTTTGTTTGTGTTTACTTTGTGTTCAGGATAGTTTATAACAATGCAAACGCTGTTCTCATGATCCAGGTTCTAGGTGAAAGTGAGAATAATCACAGAACAGCTGAAAGTCTATGGCGAGAACGTTTTCCCAATCGCCCGCCTCATTCGAGACATGTTTTTAAAAGACTGAAAGAAAGGATGATCAACAAAGGAATCGCCCAGCCAGATCAAAACAAAGAGGAAAAGATTCATTGACGTGTGCGTGATGTCAAAAGTGTTGACATCCTTGCTTCAGTGCAAGTTGATCCAGGTGATTCTTTAAGGCGTAGAGAAAGAGACTCAGGGGTTTCAAGGGCAACTATCCAATGAATTTTGAAACCCTACATAATGTGCCTCGTACAGCCAGGAGACTTTCCACAACGGCTGAACTTTTGCAATTGGGCGCTGAACCAAATAAGACTTTTTCACAGGAAAATCTTATTCTCAGATGAGTGTGTAGTATAATGATAAATGGACTCCCACTACACTCCCATTGTATTATCATTGTAACAGTAGTTATATCAATGTTATCCGAAGCAACTGGCCCAGCAGCCAGTCTTCAATCTGATCGGAAATAAAGAAGTACTCGAGAGCACACAGTGTCTTTTAATATAATATATAATACAGAGTGCACATTCAAAAGTGACGCTGAAGTGAATACTTGGAATTGTCGTTACTGGCCAACTGAAAATCCTCATTGGTTGAGAGAAGTGGATCATCAGCATGTGTGAAAGATCAATGTTTGGTGTGGCATCATCGATGATAGAATAGTGGGACCTATTTTCTTAGAGGAGAACCTAAACGGAGCAAGGAATGCATCTCTTATCGAGAGTGATTTGGGAGCATTGTTGGACAAGTTATCACTTCAACATCTGAATGGTATGTGGTTCCAACAAGACGGTTGTAATATTAGCATATTAGTTTAAAATAAAAACTAATAATAATGTAACACAAAACAAAAATAACAATAATGAAATTTAATTAGCACAAAACACTCCGTCCAAACATACGCATATAACCCGCATTCACGAAACAAGAAATTTTTGGCTCTAGGGAGGAATTGTTACACTTCTTCTTTACATGTTATCAGGGCCAGATTGGCCTATGGCCCATTCGAGTAAATACGACGGGGTGGAGGTTGAGATTTTAGGATTTTTTTTTTGAGAGCGCCGCACGAGCGAATGAAAGGCACGATCGGCTTGAGCGTTCGGCTTGCGCCGGCATCTATCTCTCTTCCACTCGATTGGCCTATGCGTCCGACGAGAAGAAAGACAACGGCAGCGCACAACTTACACGTGAACTGTTTCGTCGACTGTTTACAAAAAGAAGTGAAAAGTTAATGTGGTTTTCATTGTTTATTACAACAACAATTGCGGCAATAAAGGTAAATTATTCTAGCATTTTTAAAATCTGATTACTAGTTTACTTTCAAGAATTTATTATTTTTTATAATTAAAAAAAGTAGCATCGGTCGGCGAGTGCAGTAATAATAGGTTATGTTACAATTGACTAAAAAATGACGATGATACATATGTAACGGTCGGTCGGAAAATTTATTTTGATTGGGGAATTTAGTGTGGAAATCACCCTGTAGGCAAGGGGAAATTTACTGTAAAATTACTTGGGAGGAAAAGAAAAATTTTAAAAAGGATAGGCGAGGAAAAAAATAATAAATGAAGGGAGTCGGAAAGTTTTTGGGAAAAAAGCAAGTCGAGTCGGAGTCAGTCAGAGAACTTCCTTGTTTTTTTGTGAATTTTGGATCCGAGATCGGTCTGTTTATAATTGTTTTTCTTTTACAAAAAAAGTCTAGTGGAAAAGTTTCCTGGTCTTTCCTAGTTTGTGCCCGGAGTTGTGTTGTTTTTGAAAACCGGCTAGTATTTTTAGAAGCTGGAACGAGAGTCGTTTCGCTGTTCCTAGAATTGAGAGCGAGAGATCTGGACCTGAATTGGACTTTTCTTAGACTGTCATCTGTAAGAAGCAATATCCTTTGATAAGAAAGGCATGTTCCGGCTTTTTTGTTTTCCGTGACGGAAACCCTGGATCCCTATTTTCATATTGTTGGAAGTACCTTATTTTGGGCTGCATCGAATTACGGATTTCCTGTAAGTTATGCAAGGTTTTTTTTATTTACGATTAGCACGGTAAGGCAGCAGAAAAGCAAGCACGAGGTTTTCTTTCCTGAAGTGAGTGGATTATTGCTCCCTTCAAAGAGATGTCAGGCTTTCGTTCACCCTCCAGTTGGAGAAGTTGAAGATGTGTAAACCTGATTTTTAATCTGGTGCTGTTGGGACAGATTGAAAATAGCCTTCTCACCCCTTTTGAAGATAACATTATCCGTCAAGATTAGCGGCTGGACCACAAGTTGATTTTTTTTGTGTTATTTTGTTTAAAGTATAACTCTTCGGGTTTTTGACTAATGTGTCAACTCATATTGAACATATTTTATATTTTAATTTAATATACACATACTTTTCTTGCTTTAATTCATTAAATTTATTACTAAAACCATAACTTTAATAGTAGTTAGTATTATATCTATAATATTCATAATATTCTTGATAATTATTTGTGAATTTGTGTTGCCCTTGTCAGACACAGGTAAGTGGTGAACCAACCGCGGTAAGCCCCGGCCACACACCCCACGACCCCTCCGGCGAGCTAGACAACTCCGTGTGGCCGGCGTAGGAGTTCCGGATTTTCTTTTTAATTCTTATGTATGGTGTTGGCTCCTTGGCCATGCTCTTCCGGGCTTGTGGCTAAGGGGGTAACACCTCGCATAAGTGGCGCCCAATAAATGGTCGTGCCATTATGCTATTACATAAATGGCGCCCAACGAAGCTTTTAAAGCCCGTTGACGGTCCTACACGGACCCTGAAGTTTAAATTTTTTTGGTTTAGTACCACTTGTGCCTTCACGGATATTTGATTTTTTTTGTTTATGGTTCACCACTTGTACCCAGCGCTCGCTGTGGGCTAAGGTAGTACCGCGAGGCCTTAGTCCTTGTCTGTTTTGCCGAATTTTTTTTTCAGCGATTGTCTAAATTCTATGTGAATTTTTATTTGTCTTCGCTTTTAGGCCTACCCTTTTTCTTATGCGGTAACTTCTTCGTTTTGGGAGTAGCTTCGAGCCATGCTGACCTGCACGGCTTGCTAACAAGCGGTGTTCGCTTGGCTATGCGTGCAGGTGTAGTAGGGGTTCATCCTTGTCCTGTTTCTAGGGTCGGCGACTCTGGTATCAGGCGTGATACCGCCTGCCACTGCGTCGGTCTTGGAACAGGATCATCTTTTAATTTTCCTGGTGGAAGGTGAAGTTGGTCCAAGGGCTTAACCGTCTTTGGTAACAGGCGTGTTACCGCCTGCCACTGCGCCCCTTGTTCCTTCTGAAGGTCCATTCAGTTTATTAAATTCTATTTTTTTTTGTTTTGTCCTGCGTCCATTTTTTTTCGTCTGTTCTTCCCAACTGATTGATTTTCCGAAAGGTAGCTCAGTTGTGGTTGAACAGCGGATTCCCCAAAATTTTTTTATTTTTGAAGAAGTTTCCCTTTCGTGGCGATGCGACTTTGAGTTTTGTTTCCGTCCTTCTTCCGGTTCTACCTGAAGCTGGGTCGGCGACCTTGATGACACTTGGTGATGACTATGCTTCATAGTTTTCACCAACTGCCATCGATGCCATCGACATGCGGGAGCCCTGAGGGGATTGTTGTCTGCCTCAACCATTCCACACTTAGATTGAATTAAAGCTTATACACTAATCTATATAGACACTCATACACTTTTATTGTTTTATCTATACAAACTAAGCGGCGTTGATTTTGATTCTTTGAGATATACACACACTATTGTTACTATCTATTTGATTTGTTTTATGCAACCTTGTTCTTACTGGTTATCGTTTGTGTTTGTTTTGATTATATCGGGGGGAATTTTCTTTGTTTGTTAATACTATAGTAGGTAATCATGGGCGACTTGTGCGGACGCACCTTTTATGGCCTGCCCATCCGGCATAAGGTGCTACGAAGGCCCCATATTTTTTCATCTTTATCTCCTCTCGCAAAGGAGTTTGTACCTCGACGGTCACCTGTCATCATGGCTTTTACTCCAGTTAGGAGATGCACAGTATCCCGACTACCACTATCTGGGTCTGGGGGCTATCCTTCGTCGTCGACCGCCATCCAGACTGCGCCGATGGCAGAACATGACTCAACTTCTAGCACGGTAGGGAGATGGGGACCGACAGGCGACGAGATTAAAGCTGTGAAATACGCATGGAATATTGTTAATTGCCTAAAAGAAAAGCCGGAATCTTTCGATACAATAGCGTCAAGAGCATGTACTGTGTTTGCAGATGTGAAGGATAATCATTTTGTGTTAAGCAATGTGATAGAGATTATTTTCAGTCACTCTATGGACGAACAGCCTTTCGGAAGTATAGGAGCTAAGTTATATGTACTGTTAGACTCTATGAACCCGGTGGAAAATAGTGTTTTTAGGAATTTGCTTAGGTTAACGCTAGCTTATCATCTGGATGAAATTTCGCGTTACAGGCCAATGGACAGTCTTAGGATGAGAGGTATCACTCTATTTTTTTCTGAATTATACAGACAATGCAAGAAGGGTGGATTGCGTATGAAGGAGCTTGGCCCGAATATTAGGTTGTTAATGACCCAGTTACTCCAGGAGCCAACTCCAGGAAATATTGAATGCATATGTCGCGTTTGCACGCTATCAGGTGTTGCACTAAAAGAGGATTGTCCGGCCAAAATCCTACGTGGCTTATATAAGTCAGCACCGTCAGACACTTCATCGAAGGTATCTCGCGAAGCGGGGTTAGAACTAATTTCTTAATTTGTTGATTTGATTAATCCGGCATTAGTTAGGGTGACTAGGTTATTTAGTTCTAATGCGTTTCATATAATTTACACCTTTCTAAGTTATAGTTACTACCCAAGAGATTCTATGTACTTTTCCTGACTTAACGATAATTTATTTTTCTTTTTATTCGGGTTTATGGCTATACCTGGGTAAGTGTTAACTTTTCCAATATCCTTCATATTGAAATTATTTGACTGTTTTTGCTTTACAACTGTTATATACGATTTGGGCGGTAAGAGCATAGGGGTATATCACGCCAAGGACCTACGTCGTTGATTTTCCTCAAGGTTTCCTTATCATCTATTTGTTTTTGGTCAGGCTGTGGGTGTACCTCGGCGAATTAGTTGCCTGTCGTCCTACTGGGGAACTCCATGCAATGTGGGATTGCGTGAGTTGGACTCCAGGGTGCGAGGGGAAACTGGTTCAGGCGAGAATTTCTGAAAGATTAGAGGAGCCGGAAGGGGACAATATGGAATTGCCTTCAGCCGGATCCTTGTCCTTCCAGATATTCTTCCGAGAGAACCTGCAGACTGTCCAACGGTCAACAGGTTTGTATACACTCCTCACACTGTCCTTCCTCTTCGGTCCGTCTGGAGAATATCTCTCAGCAGACAGTTTGACTATCGTTTCACCGGGGGGAGTCAAAGGCAATGTGGTATTGCTGGAGACTGGCCCGGTGGAGCGAAAGCAACCCGGGTTTGTACGAAATGTTTGGAGACTTGTTGATATCCGTCGGGGGACAATGTGGTATTGTCTTCCGCCTGTTATTTGCAACTCCAAATATTTCTCCGGGAGATTTTTTCAGACTGGCCATCGCAACTTACGGTTGTAATCATGAACCTAAATTATAGTTAGCTTTTCACTCGGTTCGTATATTATCAACTAGTTCACGTATGCCCGGCTAACTCACTAGAACATGAGACTCCTATTCTCAGGTCGTGAGTCGAGTCCCACATTGGCGCCAACATATTAGACCTACGGCATAAAAAAAAAAAAAAAAAACCGTCCGTTATTTTCGGCTCCTCACTGCCTCGCGAGTCGGCCTTGTGGACCCGAGGGTATGTAACGGTCGGTCGGAAAATTTATTTTGATTGGGGAATTTAGTGTGGAAATCACCCTGTAGGCAAGGGGAAATTTACTGTAAAATTACTTGGGAGGAAAAGAAAAATTTTAAAAAGGATAGGCGAGGAAAAAAATAATAAATGAAGGGAGTCGGAAAGTTTTTGGGAAAAAAGCAAGTCGAGTCGGAGTCAGTCAGAGAACTTCCTTGTTTTTTTGTGAATTTTGGATCCGAGATCGGTCTGTTTATAATTGTTTTTCTTTTACAAAAAAAGTCTAGTGGAAAAGTTTCCTGGTCTTTCCTAGTTTGTGCCCGGAGTTGTGTTGTTTTTGAAAACCGGCTAGTATTTTTAGAAGCTGGAACGAGAGTCGTTTCGCTGTTCCTAGAATTGAGAGCGAGAGATCTGGACCTGAATTGGACTTTTCTTAGACTGTCATCTGTAAGAAGCAATATCCTTTGATAAGAAAGGCATGTTCCGGCTTTTTTGTTTTCCGTGACGGAAACCCTGGATCCCTATTTTCATATTGTTGGAAGTACCTTATTTTGGGCTGCATCGAATTACGGATTTCCTGTAAGTTATGCAAGGTTTTTTTTATTTACGATTAGCACGGTAAGGCAGCAGAAAAGCAAGCACGAGGTTTTCTTTCCTGAAGTGAGTGGATTATTGCTCCCTTCAAAGAGATGTCAGGCTTTCGTTCACCCTCCAGTTGGAGAAGTTGAAGATGTGTAAACCTGATTTTTAATCTGGTGCTGTTGGGACAGATTGAAAATAGCCTTCTCACCCCTTTTGAAGATAACATTATCCGTCAAGATTAGCGGCTGGACCACAAGTTGATTTTTTTTGTGTTATTTTGTTTAAAGTATAACTCTTCGGGTTTTTGACTAATGTGTCAACTCATATTGAACATATTTTATATTTTAATTTAATATACACATACTTTTCTTGCTTTAATTCATTAAATTTATTACTAAAACCATAACTTTAATAGTAGTTAGTATTATATCTATAATATTCATAATATTCTTGATAATTATTTGTGAATTTGTGTTGCCCTTGTCAGAAATATTTGGTTCTTTGTTGGTTACGGGAAATGTGTTTTTTTCGTTAAGTGATTCTATTGATTGTAATCACCTTATTGGCCAATACTGTGAGTTTTCTTTTTATCTTGAGATCATATCTATGTAACTATAAGAACGAACCTTAATATTGTTGACTTTGCTCATTGAATTTTGATAATGGACACGGAGTTATAAGTTATTGTCGTGATTGATAGTTATTCCTTGTAATTGTTATTCTGTTGATTAAATGTTTATAGTTAATAGAATGACCATGCATTAAATTTTTTTGGTGGAATGGTTGAGGGGGGGATCATTTCTTTTCAGGGTTGACGCGGCTCGGGCGATGACCGGAGAATGATGGACGGAAGTCAAAGTTGCACAGACACAGGTAAGTGGTGAACCAACCGCGGTAAGCCCCGGCCACACACCCCACGACCCCTCCGGCGAGCTAGACAACTCCGTGTGGCCGGCGTAGGAGTTCCGGATTTTCTTTTTAATTCTTATGTATGGTGTTGGCTCCTTGGCCATGCTCTTCCGGGCTTGTGGCTAAGGGGGTAACACCTCGCATAAGTGGCGCCCAATAAATGGTCGTGCCATTATGCTATTACACATATAATTGATAATAGAGTAAATGTTTGATAATAAAAAGTTTTCTCTTCTTTATAAAAAGAAAATAATTTTGCGTACTCATTAATGTAAGATTAAAAATTAAATTTTAACCTTACACATGTCACAACAATGGACCCAAACCATAAGTTGATTCGGCCAACCGCCGTGCGAGGAAATGTACTATTATATCAAACAGGTTAAGGCGGGCTTTTCAAAAGTACTAATTTTAAAAATTTGATTAGATTAAATTTGTCAAATTGTCAACAATAATATCGAGGGTTTCCTGCCAAAAGGGCGTATCAACCAAAACATGGATTGAGAGGATTCAATAAAAACATTTCAAAAATCGGTGCATTTTTTTTCATATTGCTTATCATCGAAAATAAATGTTTTTAGGCGTATGTTTTGGTTACTTTTATTCACTTGATGACCTTCTGGCACGAAAAATATTCGACTCTAAAAAAAAAAGTCATAAGCCCAAAATCGCGATTTTGTGGATACGCCCTTCTGGCAGGAAACCCTCGATATGATTACAGTTTCTTTCTATAAAAAACTTGTTCATAATTATATTTTAACAAATTATTCAAATCAAAATTTTCTAAAATTATAAATTAAATTCAGAAATTGAATATTAATGTTTTTAATTAGAATTTTGATTTAGCAATCATGATTTTACAATATATTTAGAAATTTTAATAACAAGTTGAACCGCCTAACCGACGAGCAAGGGAATATACTATTTAATAAAGCCAAAGAAGAAAAACTTCCGGCAAAGACAGTTACAGCAAAAGCATAGAAAGGCTGGGGGAATTAATGAAAAAAACCCAGGAAGATTCAAATAACGCATTTTACGAGCAGGAGAAAAAACTCATTGATTATGAGTTAGAGGTTCCGCCAAAAGAGTTGATGCCGAGAAAGTCGCGTTTTCCATGCGCAGTAGAATCCCCGCATGCCGTTCCCGTCCCTTATACCCTTGACACACTGCAAAAACGAATGAGCATTCTTCCAACTTCATTGGCTTTCAATGATCATTCATTTTAGAAGCGACACACTGCATTTCTCAATGTTCATTGGAACTGTCAAAATAGAAACTTTACACAAACTGCTAGTCACTCTTTAATTTTGATCGAGTTCAGACGTAATTTACGAGTGATTAGTAATCTCTACTGTAATTCTCTCAGCATGTCTCAAACCTGTGTAAAATGTGACAATGAGCTGTTCGCGGACAGCTCCGTGGTTTGTGCGGTTTGTAAAGACTCTTATCATAAAAGGTGCGCAACCCTTTCGGATAACGAGTGTAAAGCCTTAAAATCTAATCCCAGCATCAGCTGGAACTGTCGCCATTGTGTTCACTTTTCACTCAGTGATCTTGTCTCTAAAGTTTCGGAATTGTCTACGGTCATAAATTCTTTGAAGGAGGAAATACTAAATATAAAAGAGTTAATTCCTCCAACTGTGGCTAAGGATTTTGGAATCATCAACGGTTGCTGCAGCAAACAAAATAAGGAAAGTACAAGGTCAGCGGTATCCATTAAAAGTAAACTCTCTGCTCCTAACGGCCCGCCAAGTTCATCGCCCCGATGTACATACTCATCAACTGTTATGACGTCAAATCCATCTTCGTCATCTTCTGTTCTCAGCGCACCAGCAACAGAGGTGACGTCACACGCTCCCACAACAAATCAGTCCGATGTCAACAATGTAGCTCCAGCCTTAATCAATCCTACCGATAACAGCAGCTGGACGGTCGTGAAGAAGAAAAAAAAGAACCGCAATACAAAAAAAATTGTTGGTTGTGATAATTCCTCTGATTTATGTGCTGTCGTAACCCATAAATGGTTCCATGTCTCCCGTCTTGATGTAAAAACGTCTGAAGACGAAATTAAAAAATTTGTTTCTACAAAATTTAGCATACCGGATATGGATGTAGTATGCAAACGGTTAACAAAAAAGGATGCAGTAATTGAGGAGCTCACATTCGTTTCTTTTAAGCTTGGTATCCCAGCAATGGACGCGAACAAACTTTTAAATGCTTCATCTTGGCCTAGAGGTGTTGCAATTAAACCTTTTATTTTTCATTTAAAAAACGGGGCGCTCGCCCCAAACACAGCAAAGTCATAAACAAATGTGTAAATCCTGCTAATTTTGCTATTTACTATCAAAACATTAGAGGAATGTGTTCGAAAGTGAATGACATATGCTTAAATATTATCGAAGGCGATTATGACATTATTGTGCTCTCTGAAACGTGGCTTACTACTAAGGTATCTTCTTCTGAATTCTTTAATGAATCTTCCTATATTGTTTATAGAAAAGATAGATGTCCGTTAGCCACTGGTCTCTCGAAGGGTGGAGGTGTGCTAATTGCTATAAAAAATGGCTTAAGATCGAGACGAATCACTCTTCCTAATGATGGACCGTTAATAGAACAACTTGGTGTGTCGGTTATTGTTCCTGATATTGGCACATGCTATATTTTTGCCAGCTATATTCCACCTGTTTCTTCTTTTGAAATATATAACTGTCACGCCGAAAACATCTCATTAGTTGGTGATACCTGTGTTATGGAGAATGATATCTGCATCATTATAGGTGATTTTAACTTATCAAATGTCAGATGGTGCGATTTGGATGATGCTACTGGACTCTGCCCGCTAAATGTTCGTCATGATTCTGAATATGCTATTATCGATTCGGCTAGTAGGCTAAACTTAATCCAAATCAATAATTTATTTAATTTCTTAGGTAAAGTTCTTGACCTTATTTTTACTAATAGTGATCTAAAATACTGTCTTATGGAACCTCAAATTCCGTTATGTAAAATTGATTTATATCACAGACCGGTCCTCATTCACATTAATGCTTATATTTTTACTTCTTTTAAGGAAAGGTCATCAAAGCTGAATTATCGCAAGGCTGATTATCAATCCATAAATGCAGCTCTCGAAACTGTTGACTGGTCAACTTTCCTGGATTGCCAGAGGAGCAGTCTGGACGATGTATATAATGCTTTTTTGTCAATCATTCATGATGCCATCTCGAGATTTGTTCCATTCTGCTCTTCTACAAAACTTAATCATCCGCCCTGGTTTTGTAAGGGCTTATTGCGGTTGAAAAATGCCAAGAATAAAATACATAGGCGTTACATATTGGGGAGAAGGGATGAAGACTATATTATTTTCTCCAGGTTGAGGAGAGAATATAATTACCTGCATAGATTTCTTTTCAACCAATATATTTTATCAATTGAATCAAATATTAAAGTGAACGCAAAGGCCTTTTGGTCCTTTCTGGATACCAAGCGCTCTTCACCAACAATACCTCTGGCCATGAATTATAATGATGTGTCATCTGTCAATCTAGAGGAAAGTGTTGAGCTGTTTGCATCTTTTTTCAGCTCTGTCTACAATAGTAATACCAATCACAGCCAACCTGCCTCATTTAGTAATAATTCTCAGATAGACATCTCGGTCTTATCTCTTAGTTTCAACGAAGTACTACAAGGCCTGTGCAATCTGTCTGATGACGTTTTTTACGGGGATGACTTAATTTGTAATCTCCTTCTAAAAAAATGTGCTATAAATCTGGCTCCACCGTTGATGATCATTTTTAATTACTCTTTAAAACAAGGCAAATTCCTCGATTGTTGGAAATACTCCTTCATCAAACCACTGCATAAATCCGGTGCTCGTGACAACGTTTGTAACTATAGAGGCATCGCCAAACTCTTACCTGTCCCTAAACTATTCGAATCGATTGTAAAGGATGTCATTTACTTTTGTGTTAAGCATACTATTGATGATAGGCAGCATGGTTTTATAAGTGGTAAATCTACTGTCACTAACTTGGTTTTATTTAAAAATCATACCATGAGTATTTTAGAGAATGGTGGTCAGGTAGATGCCATTATGACGGATTTCTCGAAAGCGTTTGATAAAGTAAATCATGATCTTCTTGTGCCTATATTAGAAGCATATGGTTTTCATGGCAGTATGCTGCTATGGTTGGATTCCTATTTGAGAAATCGTAAACAGGCCGTTTTAATACAGTCTACTTTCTCTTCATGTTTCGAGGTGCCTTCTGGGGTTCCCCAAGGAAGCCACTTAGGGCCTCTTTTATTTATCCTATTTGTAAATTCTGTCTCAACTCTTTTTAAGCATGCTTCTGTACTCCTTTATGCTGACGATATGAAAATTTTCGCCCCCATACACTCTGAGTCGGACTGTGCTCTACTTCAGGATGAACTAAATGTTCTTCTTGAATGGTCTAAGGGCATTGATCTGGAGCTAAATAAATCCAAATGTAATGCTTTTTCCTATTTTCGCTCAAAAGACCCTATAATCTACCCTTACTCGCTCGAAGGCTGTATACTTACTCGTCCGGCGACTATTAAAGATCTTGGAGTTTACTTTGACCACAAGTTGGACTCTACGGTCCACATAGAAGTGGCGTGCAATAAAGCCAATCAAATGCTTGGTTTTATTAAGAGAAACGCTGGCGCTTTCAAAGATCCCTTTACATTAAAGACTCTTTACGTTTCCTTGGTCAGATCGGTTCTTGAATATGCATCCGTTGTATGGTCTCCATATACGAAAGTGTATGAAAATCGAATCGAAGCTGTCCAGAAAAATTTCTCGAGATATGCTTTACGCAAGTTAAATTGGGTTTCGCAGGTTCCAACTTACAGAGCTAGATGTCAACTTCTTGGACTCCAAACGCTAAAATGCAGACGTATTTTGGCATCTGTTATGTTTGTGCGAGATACTCTTTGTTTTAAAGTTCAGTCTTCTTCTCTTCTCGCTTTGTTCAATATTTATGCACCTGAGACACACCTTAGATCTAGACCCTTGTTGTTTATACCGACGCACAGAACCATGTATGGGCAGAATGAGCCAGTCTCGAGAGCGGCGTCGTGCTTCAACTATGTTTATGATCATCTTGATCTATCAATGGATAGACACATTTTTAAAGAAACTGCAAAGTTGCAATTGCAGTCTGATCCTTGCGATGGTTCCGCTAGATAGCTCTTTTGCGAAAACTTAAATTTATCTTAAGTTAATTATAATTCTTTTGTAAAGTTATTGTCTTTAGTCTGTAAGTTTCATACTGTAGACTGTAAATATATAAATAAATATATGAACTGAAAGTGATTACATAGTGATTTATACTTTTAAATTTAATAAAAATTATTAATTGAGGCCCAACAACAGTTATTTACAATGGAACCTACTACTTTTTAAAAAATTCTGAAATCTGAATGACAGTTTGACAGTTAGGTATTTCAGTTGGAAATTCTACTGGAAATTTCGTGGAAAGTTGTTCGATAATTTCCCAATTTCACTTCCATCTTCATTGAATGAAGTTATTTTGACTTCATTCGATTGAATGACGAATGAAGCTGTTGAATGAACATTGGACATGACATACTGGGCGCGAAAGATCATTCATAGCCGAATGATACTGCAATGTTCATTCGATGCTGCAGTGTGTCAAGGGTATTAGCCTAGTCGCAACAAATTTCGAAGCGGAAATTGGAAAATACATAAGCGCATTTCTTATCAATATGTGCGCAATTTTTATTTGTGTGCAGCTTTAATTTCCCCAGCTGCGCGCTCCGGCATCAACTCTTTTGGCGGAACCTCTAGAAACATATTTAAAGAAGAAGGAAGAATCCGATAAAACATTTAATGCTGCCACAAGAGCCATCTTGCAAGAAACAACAACAACGTTTCTTAATGGCATAAAGGATATATTGATATATCATATTTTGATATGGAAAAATAAAAACGTAAAGCGTTAACACTAAACCACAAGTACGATATTATTCAAAAAATAGAAAATGGTGCTAAACAAAGTGACATATGTTGTGAAATGAGTTTACCTAAATCTACCGTGTCCGTAACTTGGAAGAAAAGAAAAGAAATCGTATCATTGTATGGTAACGTTAATGTTAAGCGCAAAAGAATGAAAAAATCAGCTCATGAAGAGCTTGATAAGGGACTTATACAGTGGTTTACTCAAAAAAGAAAAGATAATGTTCCCGTAAGTGGCCCAATTCTTCAAGAACAAGCTTCTAAAATGGGTAGTAAAATTGCTAAACAAGACTTTACATGTTCTAGAAGTTGGATTGAACGATTTAAGCAGAGACATTGCATCACAGGAGGAAAAATTGTTGGTGAGTCTGCGTCAGTTAATATGAATGTTGTTGATGACTGGCTTAGTACTATTTGGCCTGATCTTCGCAACAACTATGTATAACAGTAAAGACATTTTCAACGCCGATGAGACCGGGCTTTTTTACAAACTGACACCGGATAAAACTTTGAAATTCAAAAGAGAAATCTGTGCTGGCGGGAAGATGTCTAAAGTAAGAATTACTGTTTTGGTAGCTGCGAACATGACTGGAACGGAAAAGAGAAGACTGCTTATTATAGGAAAATCCGCCATTCCTAGATGTTTTAAAAACAAGACATTACCAGTGAAATACAGATCAAACAGTTAGTCGTGGATGTGTAATGAGCCGTTGACCTTCTCATTACTCTCCAATATAAACCTTCAAATTATTCCCACCAAAAACCCCGACATAAGTAGCTTGGGTTATATTTGCATTTTTCATACTTTATGTGGCAACAATATATCGTCATGATTTCCATCTAAAGGAGTACAGCAACAGGGATAAAGTACAAAGAGGTTGGGAGAAAGTGGCACAAGAATTGAACTCTTCAGGTATTTATATTTATAATATATTTCAATAAGTACAAAACGATAGACAATATGTCAACTTTAAGTGATAGATACATTGTTAGATAAAGCAGTTAAGCCTTTGTACATACTTCTATAACAACACCATGATCTGTACTAATCCCTGTTTTCATGAGTTAACTCCCATTGTGGTAGAATTACTATGTCTGGAATCAAGAAATATGCCTTAAGATAGTTCCTGATAGCCTTTGCGGTTTTTAAGTTTTTGTGTAAAGAAACCATGGCCTCTTCTACAAGCTATGATGTTCCTCAAACCGTATGTGACTGTGAAAGGGAACGATCAGCCTAGTAACCTACCGTCTCTACCATCCACGGCTGCCGACTCATCAGCAGCCGATAACACCAAGGAAGAACGTGTTGACGATGTTCTACCTTTACTAGAGGAACCTGCTGAGGAAGGTGTAGAAGAAACAAACAAAGGAACTGAGGCAGGAAGTTCCTGTACAATTGGAAAACAGAAAATCACCCCTCCTCCCCCCCAAAAAAAGATAGTCAAGCCAGTGAATGCTGATGCAGTGGTATTGGATTACATAAATTCAAAAAAGAAAGTCGTTAGTGATAATCCTAGGAAACAGTTTTTATTGAGTTTACTTCCAGAAGTGGAAAATATGAAACCTGTTCAGAAACCAGACCGCGTCATTGCCCGACGAGGACAGAAACAAGTGAGTGCCATGACTTACGCAGAGAGGGGAACATTGGTTGCTATACGCTAGCAGGAAATGCTCCTGGGAATCACATACCCCCGATGTTTATCTTTCCGCGGAAAAGATTTAATGATCACTTCATTCCCGAAGGACCTACTGGATCAATTGGCACTGCGAATGGATCCGGGTGAATGCAAGAAGAAGACTTCTATGTATATATTTCTTAAATTTTTCATAAACCAAATTAGGCCATCAAAAGAAAATAAAGCATTATTGTTATTAGATAACCACGCTTCACACACAGCAGTTAAAAATATCGAGCTCTGCAAGGAAAATGGCATAATTCTATTGACTTTTCCACCTCATTGCACCCAATGGACAGAGCCAGAGCCAACCAGCTTGGAAAGACCAAGGAGTTATTCGAAGTTTAAAAAGCAACTATCGGCGAATTCTTTTATCAAAAATGATAGCTTCGATTGACAGGGGTGAAAAATTTTCTGTAAGCCTTCTAGATGCAATAAACTTCCTACATATGGCGTGGCAAAAAGTAACAAAGCAAACCATAACAAACTGCTTTCGACACGGTGGCTTTTTAAAAAGTCATGCAGAAGACTTTGATTCTGATGATGAAATTCCACTTAGCGAACTTTTGAAGAAAAACGAATTTGGAATTGGTTTGAAGATGTGCTTCATCTGCTTGATGCTTCGGAAGAATATGATATAAACGACTATGTAAGGATTGATGAAAATGTTGTTAGCAGGGAAGTTTTGACGGATGACGATATTATACATTCAGTATCTTCAAAATGCAGTGAATTTAGTGAAGATGAAATCGATGACGATGCCGCCGCTGACGTTGATACTGAAGTACCTACCCCAACAGCTTCGGACGTGCTATCAAAAATTAACGGTATCCGTGAGTTTCTGCAAATGGGTAATACCCCACAGATAATTTTGAATAGTTTTGCTGAGGTAGAAGCATACATTACTGAATCTTACGTAGATACTAAGAAAAGGCAGTCAAGAATAACAGATTTTTTTAAGTAAATCATAGTACAGATTTACTTTAAAAAATCTGTTATTCTTGACTATGTGCATACATATGGACATAGTTTATTTTTGTATGGTGTAATGTTCATTATTAGACTGTATTTTTACGAAATTATGTTGTTTTATTGTCTTCTCGGATATTACGAATTTCGGTTATAACGAACCGGTGTCGGCGGTCCGGGGAGGTTCGTTATTAGCGGACATGACTGTAACAATATCTAACAGATAAAGGTTGCTGATATGTTTCTTCTGTTTCACCACCAAACTCCCTGATAAATGTATCTGCCATTTATTAATTAACGGACCGGCAACGTCGTTTTTTTTCGTTCTGTCATGTACTACGATTACATGCCGGACTGAGGACTTGATTTGAACTGACAGTTAAATGCTCTTGATTTGAAGTCGATCTGGGGTTACATGATTTTCAATTCTATTTGAAGCCGACTTCAAGTATGCATGTAATCATAGTAATGGAATCGAAGTCATTTGTTTTGAGTTTGTATTTTTTTTGTGTTAGACGCGTATGTTATTTTTGCTGTTTGTTTAAGCTATGTATGCTGTTCCTAAGTACGGCGGTCAAGAAAAATGCTCTTATTATTTCTTGACCCTGGTACAGAAAATTTCGACAAGTAATGCGATGATTTTTTTCCGTGTTCAAAATTGACATTTGACATCATTGCGGGAATTTTTTTTTGAGTATTATAAAATATGTAAATAAAATTTTTCTAAAATGTTGGATGAACAGTCTCTTTTAATTTTGCTGGCATCTTCGTTATTATTATTAGTGCACAGAAGAAAAACGCGGCGGAGGAGAAAACTTCCCACATATAGAGTAAATCACTATCTTTTAGAAAGGAATTCAAAAGGCAGATATAAGACAGATGTAAATATATTTTTATATTATTTAAATCTTTGTTATCAACAAGGATTTTCTGTCCTTCTCGTTCAATAAAAGAGCAGAGGAGCACACAGAAATCCGTATATAGTTTTTTTCGGTGTTGGATCAAACTCAAAAACTCCCTCCGCACAATAAACATAGTTTAGGAATTTTCACTTCAAATAATAATCACCTTAGTGAAAACGCCAAATCTACTTTCCGTTCAATCTCGTAATGTCAATTTCGGTCAAGAAAAAATGGTCTTTCCAATTTTTTTCTTAACCGCCTTAGGAAAAGGATCCATCTATGTGTCAGAATAGTACTAGCATTTTTCTTGAGCGAACAGCGTACTAGGTACAGAAACTTCTTGAGCAAAAATTCCTATAGCATTTCTTGACCGATTACTTAGGCGTTTTTTACATACACCTTATATGGGGAACATTTTCTTGACCGCCGTACTTAGGAACAGCATACATAGCTTTAACATGGAAAAACAAAAGCGCGAAAGAAACGATAATTTCTCTCAAGAAGAAACGGGCCTTCTAGTATCGCTTGCAGAGACAAAAAAACATATAATTGAAAATAAAAAAAGTGATGCTGCAACTTGCAAGACAAAGAAAATGCGTGAAAGGATATTGAGACGGCATTTAATAGTAAATCTGGTTCGGTATTTCGCGATCGCAAACACCTCAAGCTAAAATATGAAGCAATAATGAGGGATACAAGGAAGAAAAGTGCTGCGATTCGACTGAGCACTACAAAACTGGTGGCGGTACGAGCGCTGCTCCAGTGCTTACACCTGTAGAGCAGAAAGTGCAGGAAATGATTCTTCTCTCTGTTGATGGGAGCGAAAGTTGTTTTGATTCCGATTTGCAATTACCATGTAAGTGCCATATTTATTTTTCTGAACTGTTTATTGTGTAAAATTAATTAATTAACATAATAATAACCAAATAATCGTATGATTAAGGTACTTTAACTTCAAGTTCCATAGTAACCTTGCCTTCCGAAGAACAAAATGTTCAACTAGCTAATGAGCCAACATTAACAGATGGTATGAGAAATGTTCTACTTTTAAATTGTGGTATTGTATATTACATAAGAGAATTACTACCATATTACATAAAGATGTGTGTATTTAATTATTGTTTTTTTTTTTAATTTTAGATTTGAGCAGTATTATTATAGAAATTAATTAGGATACTAAACCTCCCAAAAAAAAGTATGTGAAGTGCCAAAAGATGGAGAAGCATTGCAATATAAGAGTTAAATGAGATCCTTTTACTTTGAAAGTGCCATCAATCGGGTGGAGTGGGAAATGTCGTGTCGGGTAAAGTGGGAAACGTTAAAATTCTATATTCGATCATCCTTTTTGGATTTTAATTTGTAGAAGGAAATTTTAGAAATTTAGATAAAACCTTACAATTAAATAAACTGACAACAGTCAAAATATGTTAGAAAACAAGAAGCAAATAAAAATAATTGTATAGGTATAATAAATTTGGTAACTACACTTTTTCTAATTGTAATTCAGAAAGCGTCAATTGCAGTTCAGATTAGTAAATTGTAATTAAGAAAATATGAATTGTAATTCAGATTAGTAAATTGTAATTCAGATTAGTAAATTGTAATTAAGTGTTACAGGTCCTGGAGTTATGGAACAAAGACTGATCTACTTGGAGGAGATAATAGATCAGGCAAAGGGCACCGTAGCAGGAGGTGATTGTGCTCGTGCCGTACAACATAGTTCAATCCATCAAACTACCGCTTTAGCAATGAACGACATGCCTGTTGGCACCTAAAGCGGAAGTTCATTGATTATTTTGATTATTTGTTTCATTTATTTTATATTTTTTGTTGAATATGTTGGCAACTTGGTTGTGCCAACTTTGACAACATGACTTTAATATTTTGATACTTACGCTTCCTTCGTGAATTAAGCCTTCACTCGTACGGACACGCGTTCTTTTTATGTAAATGAATAACTTTGGATTAGTATAGTTTATTTTCGTATTATATTACAAATAGTTGTTTTTTATTTGATTCCACTTAACTGCCTAAATAAACAAATCAACATTATTGTTTATGGTTGTGTTACTGATTCTTTATTATTTCTTTATTAAAGAATATTGTTTGTGCTGCAATTGGATGAATGTTGATTTTTTCTGTATTACCACTGATACTTTCTGAATTACAATTTACTAATCTGAATTACAATTGACGCTTTCCGAATTACAATCGACTAATCTGAATTACAATTGGAAAAGGTGTCGGTTGGAGTAAAACGCGTTAATTAAGTTGCTTTTCAATTTTGTTTGGAAAAGTATTGGTTGAACTACGGTCGCTTTAGAGTTTTTGAGTTTTGGTCGATTTGAGTAAAAGCGCGTTAATTAAGTTTTGTAGAGATTATGATAAGAGCGTCGCATTGTGGAGATAAGAACAATAAAAACAGTTATTAGTCATTTCGAGTGTTTAATTTAAAGCGGAACAAACGGGTAAGTTTGGTCGATTAATTTGACATAATTGGAACTTTTGAAGTTGGAAAAGTTCGGCATTATTTAGGACACATAACGCTAACCAATTGGAGGACCTGACACAAAAATTGGTAGCAGAACTGCGTCTACGATTTAGCGGAGTAGTGAAACTTACTACAAATTATGTTAACGGATCGTTTCAAATCATTATGCCAAGCAATTATAAGAAGAAGGTTGCTAAAGAGGATGTGGATCCTGAAATTTTCCTGCGAGCCCTCAAGGACATCAAAATCTCCAAGAAGCCAATTTATGGTGTTGCACGATCCCATAATATTCCGAAAACAAATTTATATCGGCTTGTTGCTGCATTTGAGAAAGAAGTTCCAGATGATGCAGAAGTGACTGAAGAAAAATTGAAGGATTTTCTGAATAAAAAGCAAAAACATGGTGGAAAGACTGTAAGTTAGCTCGAATTAAAGTCTAATTTTGTATGTTTCGATAAAAATAACACTATAAATTATATAATATAAGTAACTTTATAAATAATTATTTTCTTTTGTAGATTTTCTCTGCATTGCAAGAGGAAGCGTTGATGATGTACGTATTGAAGGCAAGCAAAATAAATTATGGAGTGACAGAATTGAGGACTTTAGCATTCGAATTCGCCAAAAAAGAAAGGATTGAATATCCAGCGAGCTGGGAAGTCTGTAATATGGCTGGCACTCAATTCCGAGTGGAAAAGGGATTCCGAAAAGTTTGAAAAGTTAGGCGTGGATATGTGAACAATAACTGCGCCTGCGTCGAAAACTTCATATTTTTAAACGCAAGTATCGTTTTACCAATACGGTCTCCCAACTGAGTACTAATTAAGTTCAAAGCTGTTAAGCCCCTGCAATAGAACCAGAACCGGTCTATTGACTATGCTAAATGATACCCTTCACGGTCACCAACATAATTGCCTGAAACATGAAGCAATGCATCAACAAAAACTAAAACTTTGTATGAGTTAAACTAAAGCTTAATGGCCCGGCTTCACCGACCTCAGTTCAATAATGTTCAGTTCAATCCACATAAGTGGCTTCACCGGCTAAAGTCCAGTTCATGTTAAGTTCGTGCAAATTGTCAGAAGTCAGAAATGCGAAAGCCTGGCATTTCACTATTCAAACATTCATCGTTACTATTCCTATGAAGATTTTGACGTGAAAATATGGGCGAGATACGCCTCTTACATACATATATCTGTTACGAAAAATACGTTACGTTATCCCCAGGAGCGGCAACTTTAACTTTTTCCATCTCAACATCGATCTAACTTTCAACCCTCTTCGAGGCTAGCATGAGAAAATGGGGCACCTAAATCTGTCACTAGCTGACTGTCTATAAGAAAAATTCTTTTAAATTCATTGTATTGTTAGTGTGCCGCCAAATTTTGAAATTGTTAAAAGTGTGCCGCAACATAAAAAAAAGGTTGAGAATCACTGCTCTACATGCTAGAGGATGGGGAGCTGATATCAAACAATCCAAGGTAACAGCACCGGCCGACGCTCTCCTTCTCTTGCTGGACCAGAGGAGCACGATGCAAAATAAAAAATCCCGTACACCCACAAGTAGAAGCGGAGAATCTGCACAAGGTTTTGGAGTTTTTCAATTGGACCTTTGGGATCGGAGCAGCGACATCACCTTAGCTTACTTAGTCCGATATCAAGTTTTTAATGTCACATTGTAATTTGCATTGAATAAACCAAGTTATATGTTAAAGCGACTCGTGAGTTATATTTCAAGAAGACGGCAACAAGTTATCTATATTAAAGGCGGCACGTGAATTATCTTCAAGAAGACGGCAACAAAGCGGCTCGTGAATCACATGTCAAGAACACGGCAATTCCCAGGACACTCAATTCTAGCCCCCTCCCCCTCACAAGCTGACCATAAGAAAATAGTTGTTTGATTACGGAAAAACCATATAATTAATGTAGGGTTCATACCTAAAAATCTATTATTAAATATTAATATTTCATTCGATATTATAATTCAAAATATTTAACTGATATCTAAATTTCTGAAATGGAAAGAGCATTATCGATGTACATGATAACCACTGCCAAAAATACCTTCGGGTTTCCTTATCGCTATCAGCGGCTAGGATTAAAACAGAAATTGTACTGTGCGCAGTCTCGTCCGAACTAGCTTAAAAGTAACTACATTGTGTACCCATTAGTTTAATAAACGTGTTGAACAGTTACTCTTTCTTTAAAATCCCTTACAATAATAATAACCGACTAACGTAAATTGATAAGATATGTTTTTCCTGTACCGCCTGTAGCATATAGGAAAAAATCGTCCTATTTCCTTTGTCGTAGGATTTTTTGATCAGCAGACATAATTGTCTTGCCTGAGATTCCACGAAATGTTTTAGCTGATTTACGTTGAAATGTTATTCTTGCACCAAGTCTCTGTTTTATGTAGCAGTCGCTACGCATTATTTTTATTTTCCTCTTGTTACGTGTTTTATCAATTATATCTAACGCGAATATATGTATGTACATTTGATTTTGGAGTACAGTGTGCGTTACGTCATCCCCAGTAGGAAATCTAGGAAGGCCTTACCGATAGAGCACTGAATTAAGTAGTCATCTGGTAAGGGGTACCCCTTATTTTCTTGGTGATAGATGAGCCCTTATATAACCCATTACCAGAGAAGGCAGGTGGTAAGGTGTAATGCAGAATTAATCCAAACACTGTTAGAATTTACCCGCTGACGCATTTGAGTTTTCGTATTTTTGTAATTGTTCGGGAGAGGTTTGTTTACTGGTTTTTTTAGTTTGGGTTTTTCCTTTGGAATTTGTTTTTGTTTTTTTCACACTTTCGGAGAATTGACCGTAAAGGGTTTTCTGTTCAGTTTACCGCCTTGAAATTTTTGTTTTTTAACATTTCGGGGAAGTGCTCGTTAAGGGTTTTTAGTTCAGGTATCCTATTTTGCATTTGTTTTTGCTACTTTTCGACGTTTCAAAAATTTCCGTTTACTGCGGCTCTTAATAACCATTTTTAGTTTTAACACGGTTCTCGGCGGAAGAAGATCTTTATAAAACGAAAAGTGAAAGTACAAAATCCAGAAAAATAATATTAATAAATATTGTTCAAGTTGTTATTGAGTTGTTGTTAAATTGACTACTATACAAAAATTCATTTTCGTAGTGGACAAAAATTGAAAAGGTGAAAAGTTAAAAGTTTAAGTGAAGGAAAGTCTTCAGGAAGGAAAGTCAAAATATAAATCAAGATAAGTACGGGTTTAAGCTACATATTTACAATTAATTCCTCTTTAAGTTTTAAGAATAAATCCAATTCTCCGATGCCCATTTAAAACATTCAGGAGAGAGTAAAAATCAGTGAAAGCCATATATTTACTCCTTCGGTAAGGGAACAATTGGATGGCTGTACCTTATTTAGAAGATTGGAAATGTAATCTAATAATTTAATCCTTTCATCTACTTTTTTAATGAATGCATCATTGAAAAGAAAATTTTTAACAGATAGTTTAACTTTCCTGATTGAGTTTGATTCGATTTGTCGAAATAATCATGACGAGTACACCGCAGAGTCTCGGCAGGAATTTTGGTTCTAGTTCCACCTTTTTGCAAAATTATCTTTCCGAGGGGTACATGGTGAAATTATTTTAAAATACTCACTACGACAATTTTTGGCAATTACTAACTGTTTTTCCCACTTTAATCATAGAGTGAGTTTACACGGGTGCATCAAATAATTAAATTGATGCACACTGCATTAATTAAAAAGTGAATCAAATTACATGCAAATCTTGGAAATTTGCAGATTTTCCCCTATTTTCTTCAACTTATTTTGATTCATGAAGCTCTTTAAAATATTTTTGCTTCATATTCCAATTGTTAATAATAATTTTAACTCACAATTCGATGCATCAAATGTTTACACGGCAGTTGCATTACATATAAGTTCTGCACCAAATAGGGGACTACATTAATGCAGATGCAGTCCAGTGATTTTACACTGCTGCAACAAATAATTAAAAGTAATTTGATATTCTGTGGTCACAAGTTAAAGTATCTTATGTCAAAAAAACTAGTTTTGAAAAAAAGTGATTTTAAGTTCTAAAAAGAGATCATATCCAGAACGAACTACAGTTACTCCCAAAATTGACCGTACACCCTTAATTTCATACAAAATGTTAAAATTTTCTGCAATTTGTTGGAAAGTTAGGTTTAATTTTTGCGCAGATTTTGAATGGTTTCTCTTCAGTATGTCCAGGTATTTCGTTTTGTCCAGCGTGCCCTCAATAAATTTCAAGCCCCCCGTCCCACTAGCACTAGCTAGCAAAACAAAACTCAAGTAATTTGACCCGGTGCGGACACGGAAATGTGGCGACTGACTGGTAAAATTGTACTTGTTTACTTTCTCTCCGTGTGTCGTCCGATACACGGTGCGGATGCGCTGCGGACACTGTGCGAATATGTGTGTCCCGGCCTTTAATGAGCCACAGACTTTTTGGGAGAACGTTATGTTCACTGATGAGACCAAAATTAACTTTATTCGGATCTGACGGGAAGTAAATTGTATGGAGGAAACCAAATGCAGAATATAGAAAAGAAAATTTAAGTCTGACTGTAAAGCATGGAGGAGATGTTTTGTGGGGGTAGGACGGGGGGGTTAAAATTTATTGAGGGCACGCTGGACAAAACGAAATACCTGGACATCCTGAAGAGAAACCATTCAAAATCTGCGCAAAAATTAAACCTAACTTCCCAACAAGACAATGACCCGAAGTACACATCCCATATAGTGCGTGAATGGTTACTCTACAATGCTCGAAAGCAATTAAAAACTCCTCCGCAATCCCCAGATCTCAACCCCATTGAGAATTTGTGGCAACAAGTGAAGTCCCGGGTAAAAAGAACTACGCGTCGTAACAAAAACGAGTTAAAATCAACAATAAAGGAAGTTTGGGCAAATATCCCTTCTTCCTTTACAAAAAAATTGGTGGAATCGAGGCCTCGTCGACTAAAATTAGTGATAGACGCTTGAGGTGGCCATACTAAATATTAAACCGGATACTTCCATTAGTTAGGATATCTTTATAAGCATTTTTCTGAAGTGTACGGTCAATTTTGTGTTAGTATAAATTGGTGTATTTTTTGTGTTTCCTTGTAAAGAAGTCACTAATATTATTTTTTTAATTCTCTTTTTATTTAATATCCCTTAGAAATGTTTATACTTTTATGTTAAATAAAATTTTTTAATAAGAAAATTTTTTTGGGTATTTAAATTGCAGAAAATTTTAACATTTTGTATGAAATTAAGGGTGTACGGTCAATTTTGGGAGTAACTGTATATCGCCCTCTTGAAAAAGGCATTCACCTCATACAAAGGGAGGCATTACAAAAATGTTTCTGTAGAGAAAAGAAAAAGAAGGAGAGCAGAAACCAATACATACTTCGTATTACAATATAATTTTTTTTTATTTTTGAATTTGTGTAAGTTGTTTTTGAATTTTATTTATTTTGCATTAACGCTCATGTTCCAGAATTCGCTTTCGCTAAAATTTCATGAATTCATTTCGTAAAAATGATTTTTGGTGTTCCGAAATTCCCTTTGCGTTTTCGAAAGTGGAATTCATTTTGGGAAGCGAAATTTCGGTGTTCCACAATTCGTTTTTCGTCAAGTTTTGACGTATTGAAATCGCGACGTTTGAGTGAAGTGGAAATTGAAAAGTGGTCGGAGTTATATTTTAAAAAATGTAAGTTAATTATACAATTAATTGTTTTGTTTAGGAAATAATATCTTTTAAATTAAGGGGAAAGCATAAAAATAATCAACAAGACAAAATAATTATTAGGTTTATGGAAAATAATGCAGATTTAGCCAGGGGAGATCTAAAAGGCACCAATAAAATAAAATGGATAATTTGTGGCAAAAGTTGGCAGATGAGTTGAATAGTTGTGTTATAATAAAGATATTACCGGATGGAAAAAGGTATTTTGATTAATTTTAAAAACATATATATATTATTTAAATAAAATATTATTATCATACAGGTTTGGTCAGACTGGAAAGTAAATATTAGAAGAAAATTGGCTCATAATAAAGCGGAAATGCGAAAAACTGGTGGTGGACCGAGAAACCAATTACAAATAAGCCCAGTTGAAGACCAAATTGCCAAATTAAATGGTTTGTATACAACCATTAATGGCATTCCTGGAAGCATTGCTTGTGGTATAAGCCAGCCTGAGATTGCATTAGCTTGCGCTTCTGAAGAAGAAGAATTTGAAGAAAGGGAAGTGAATTTGCTAAGAAATGCGACCGCTTCAACTTCAACTGCAACCGCTTTAACTTCAACTGGGATCGCTTCAACTGCGACCACTTCAACTTCAACTGGGATCGCTTCAACTTCAACTGCGACCACTTCAACTTCAACTGCGACCGCTTCAACTAGGAGAGCTAACAAAAAAAATCTAAATACGGACATGGAGTGGAGTGTAGGGATAGTCAAGTTATCCCTTATTATTTTTCTGAATATTTTTTCTTTATTAAAAGAATTCCTTACTTCCGAATCTTGATCAACTAAATATAAAATCACTGGATCCATTTATTTTTTGTAAATGTTAAAAAACTTTGTAAACAAAACTAAAACCTTTCACAACTACTTCAGCTTTTTAAACTGACAGCGAACATATGATTTCGAAGTGAATTTAATTCATTTTCGAAGTTATGAGAAACGTACGAAATCTGGAACATCAATTTCAAATTCGTACGATCTTAAATTCACTTGCGTTTTGAATTCGCGCGTTTTCTGGAACATGGGCGTAAGTTATTTTTGAATTTTTTTAATTTATATTATATTATCATTTTTTATTTTTTTTATTTTTTGATGTTTTTTTGAATTTTTTTTATTTATTTTGTAGTAAGTAATTTTTATTTCTTTTTGTTAACATTATATAATCATTGTGGAATATTTTATTTTTTATTTATGAATTTATGAATTTTTTAAGAAGCTATATTTTGTTATTTTTTGACACTAGTTTAATAAAGTATACACATACATATGTACATATGTATGTATAGTTAAAATTTGTTTTTGTTTTGTTTTTAATTTTTTTCACAACCATTTTTTTTTTTGAATTGATAGTGGAGTCAGATAATCAAAACACAAAGAATTGTTTCCAGTCTCAAAATGCTTTTGGACATGTTAGTTACGTCAAATTCTACACGAAATGGACATTTTCTACCTCTACCAGCCGCCGCTACGTAAGAAATCGAAAATCGTGAATTTCTGTTTTTTTTCGTCAATTTTTTTGACATTATTTTAATAAAGTCATTTTTTCGAAAACTACTTGATTATACAAAAAAAATTAACTTTTCCAAAAAAGGTGAAAAAATTGACGAGAAAATGCAAAAATTCATGATTCGAGATTTTTCACGTTTTTCAAGTTTTAAAATTGCTATTTTTCACCATCATAAAGTGCATAAAAACCTACATTTGAAAAAAGGAAGAACCTTAGATTATTATTACTTTTTTGTTTTCCACTATCCTAAATTAGATTAAAAAAAATCTTTCCTTTTTCACTATGGCACTTCTGTAAGTACTCAAAGGTAAGTACTTATATAACTGCTCTAATACGAGCACTTCTGTAAGTATTCAAAGGTAAGTACTTATATAACTGCTCTAAGGTAAGGGGAAAAGTAAGGCCTTACCTCCTATGACATCGTGTGTAAAAATAAGCACTTATGTAAGGGGTGTGGTAAGGCCTACCCCTTACCAGTAAGTGCTGATTTCAGTACTTCTGTAAGCTTACCGGTCGTACTGGGTCGTTTTGGATTTTCACTAATACTTTGAAAATATGCGTTAGGGAAATCACAATCCGGTGCGCAGACACTGTATAAGTATTAATTGTTTTAAAAACATAGACACACACGAATTTTGATTTGTAAAATAGAAAATAAAATTGTATGAGTATGTATTAGTTTATAATTTGCAACGGAAGGAAGTTTCGGTTGAATTTTAGCCGTTATTAAATAAAGATTTTAAAACAAAAATTAGAATAAAATAAATTTAATATAAATTCAATTATTATTATATAATTATAATGAAGTGGTTGTTTACCTAATATAATTAAAAGTTTAATACCAAAAAGTCCGCATAATTTTACACAGCATTTCTGCCTCGTGTCGAATTTGAATTTTGTGGTTGAGATTGATATTCATATGTTCAACGTTCCAATTCAACGGTGAACAACCCGTGGCTGCAAGAATCAGCAAATAGCCAGTGAACACAATTAGGTGAACCAATTCTTAAGAAATGCGTGTACTCAGCAACTAGGAAGTTGCGACATGTTGTGACCGGCAATAACCCCCGGGTTCATCGCTTTTCATCGACCATCGCCTACCATCGTTGGAACCAGTGAGTACCACGCCGCTGCGAAATCAACACGATCCGGAAATCACATTATATTATCCATATATCATATCAAAGTCATTGTAAAGTAGTTATATATCCATATATTGTATCAAATTCATTGTGCAGTAATTAAGTTCAAATAGTTAAATTAAAGTGTAATAGACAATTCAGTGTTTTCATTATTTTGAACGTAAATATTTTAATTTGTGGTTCCTTCACGCGAGTGAGTGTACCACCCCGAAGACGGCCAAACGGGAAGAAGAAAGGGACAGCAAAACACACGTCCTCTATCAGTATTGGGGCAGTCTTAATTCGACTACAACGCCATCGGAGAAAATGCAGTCTTAATTCGACTACAACGCCATCGGAGAAAAATGGCATTAAACATCGCCCACTAAGAAAAAAGAAGAACTGATTTCCGGCATTCTTAAACACGTACCGAGACGTGGTGCATCGTCACGGAGTGCATCGTCGAAGGAATCTTAAGGGATCGTCCAAGAATACAGAACGATCCCCAAAATACAATTCTAAGAATTAAATAGCCACAAGTGTTAATAATAAGCAAAATTTATTATTGTATCAAACAAATTATTTGTTAAAGTTAGGTCTCGAAAATATAAAATTATTTACTAAAATAAAATTATTTGTTAAAAGTATTAAAGCTTCATTGAAAATTTCGTCAGAATAATCACAGTTGCGTATGTATATGGAGCTGGTTTATGTTCAATAAGCAGCGTCTGGCAACATTGGGCGAACTTTTCAAATATATAACGGCATGATAAACAGTAATTTCTCCGTAAGAATTATGAAACAAAAAATATGTCCCATGCAAAATTATTGTATGTTGAAAAATCAAGTACCTTGAAATCTATGTAAATTTCCAGGTACCATAACTGAAAAAGTAAAAGCGATGAGCATCCAATTATTGAATGTGTCGTCTTTTTGGCTTCGAGATCGAGCGACTACTGAAGGAAATTTAATGCTCTATAACCCTTTTACCGGCATTTATTTTTTGGGTGCATCGATGAAGAAAAAAATCAAAAAAGGTCAAAAACAGCAAAAAATGTGAGGCAAAAATGTTTTTTTTCCAATATTACAGACTTTCAAGAGTAGATATCTCGAAAACTATACAAGATATCGAAAAACTTGACTGAGTAAAACTTGCAGCAAACTTAATCAGCTTTAATTTTGTATAGAGTGGTCATGTCGCTAGGACGCACAGTTTCTGAGATATAAGCGAAAACCCGAAAAATGAAAACTTCAAACCCCCCTCTCCTCCGGCTCAAGCGCTACATGTTCACCTCCACAGCTTCCAGAGTGACAGATCGCAGCTCACCCAGGCATTTAAAACACAAAATGGACGGACAGTTTCCACCAACATCGATATTGTCTGCACTAAAATAAATATCGCAGCACGTTAATCCGAAAATGCAGATCATTTCAGATCAGAAATAAATAATAAGTTTATTGGATTTAGAATTAAGCGTGAATTGAAGGAAATAAATATTAAAGTGTAAATTAAACGAAAATTGGTTTTTCTAATTCTTACGGCGTCGCCATCCAATGAGTTTCCCGATTAGGCATAAGAACCCATTCACCTTTTTTTGTTTATGTGAAAGACTGGAGGTTCAGAGGACAAGTTTGAGTTTTAAAAAGTGTAACGGTCGGCAATGTCCGAAAGAACGATTTAAATAAATCTCCATGAAAATAAGCTAATCGTTATAAATTGCCGTTGCTAAGCAATGTCCTAATAAAGAATTCCTTTTTATAGAATCACTCTATTCATGCCTTTTGTCCCATTCATTTCCCCTTTTTGGATCATCTTTATCTTAAAAATAATTATCCACCAATTTGTTGCAAACGCAACACTTTTCCCCATGGACGCTCCGGACGGCGTCTAAAGACTTAGCCAATCAGGTCGCGACACCGGGATCCCACCGCAAAAAAATTTCTTCTCTAAATTAATTGGTATGGGTGAAACAATAAAAAGAATAATTCATTCCCTCATCCCATTGTGTTTATTGATAATTCTTCTTTTGGGCAATGGCAATTAGTCTGGGAAAAAAGCGATGGATATGGGGAATTGCGCCGTGAAAATGTGACTTTGTGCGCGAAAGAGAAGAAAAGCTTGAGCTGGTGGAGTCAGTCAGCGGATGGAAACAGGATTGATCGGACGTGCTCGAGCGTAACAGCGCGGGAAAACAAAAAAGTTTTGGTTGGTTCAAAAAAGTAAAAGAGGATTGATGTCGCGCGGTATCGAAAAAAATTTTGTTAACGAGTTAAAGAACTAAGTTACGAAAAAAGTGGCTCGCTTCATCCTTGTTTTTTTTTTTTTAAAGTAAAAATTTATTTTCTGTATGCATTTTGTTCGATAACGCTTGAAAAAAACGGGTCGCGTCGAGAAAACTCGAACTGAGATAGTCTTAATAATTTTTAAAAAGTTTTTTTTTGAAAAAAATTGAAAAAGAAAACAAACAACAAAACAAAAAAACAACATGGAAAAGAACCTATAATATTTACAAGTTTGATGTCCAGAAATCCAGAAAAACGAATGCAGGAGGTGAAAACCGCAAAGAAGAAGTAAAAATTTGTGTCAATGCAGATGGATGCGGTTGCAGCAGGAAGCCATTTTGTTTAAGATAAGCATACATGATTTTTTATTTATGATTAAGTTGGTTGAATTTCTGTGTAAAATTTGGCAAGAAATAAAAAAAAAAGAATAATAATAACGAGAATAAGATCATAAGGAAATTATTCCATAAAGCGGTACACATATATGCTTTAATAAATATTAGAAACTAAGAGTGCCAACGAACGAAAGAAGCATTTAATGCTCCAACTCTGTAAAGAGAATATATTCATGTGAATACAGTTCTTTTTTTTTGTATATACATATATATGTACATAGCTAATCATTATTTTTTTATTTTTTTAACGAACGAACGTAGATTTAAGTATGTAATTACCTTTATTCAATAACATTCTCTTGCATACATTTTTTAATATTTTTTATTAATAACGAATGACGTAGGTTTAAGGATGTAATTACCTTCATTTAATAGCATTTTCTGCATACATTTTTCTTGTGTAATACTGGTGAAATAACGACTTCGGATGTAAGTAAATAGAAGAAAAGATAAGGTAAAACGAAATTCAAAAGTTATTAAGAAATTTCCGAAGGATGATTAAATCCACGTCGTGGATCTGAGAAAAAAAGAAAGAAGGTTAACGTAGTATGAATGAGATTTAATTTCTCGATTAAACTTTTTGGGTTATCTACAGTGAGCGCAAAAAGTATTCGTACAACCATTAATTATGGATGAAAGTGAAGATATCTTCCCTGTATATAAAGATTAAATTTTAATTTTTGTAAATGTTGTCTATTAACTCATTAACTAAAGAAATACATAAAAATATCACACAATTTCAAAATCCTTATTATAGTTTATTTAGCAAAAACCAAAATACTAGAAAAATTTAACGCAAAAAGTATTCGTACAACTATCTTTTCGGGGAATTATTCGACACACTTGGTCATTGAATTCTGAAAATTGGCCGTTAATTTTTTTTCCAATTACCTGGGGTGGCAGCACAGAAGAGCGAGTAGAGTCAAAATAATCAGTTCTATTAGTTTGTGTGAATTTTATTAGTTAGTTTTTAAAAAATGGGTAGAAAAGGAAAGGAAGTGTGTGATGAAGTGAAAAAAATGATAATTAATCTTCACAATGACTGTAAGAGTTTAAGTGAGATTTCGAACATTGTTGGCAGAGCTCGGTCTACAATACAGGGACCGGTATTCAGAGAGAAAAACTCTGAAAAACAAGCCAAGGTCGGGACGTCCTCCAAAGGTTCTTGATGGAGATCGTCGATATATCATAAGGGCTGTCAAACAAGATCCTAAATTAAGCGCACCAAAATTAGCCGAAGAAATGGGGAACAACTTAGGCAAAGCAGTTTCTGCAAGTATCATAAGAAATGTGTTGCATGACGCTGGCTTTCATGCCCGTAGACCCAGAAAAAAGTTTTTTGTAAGTGAGCCAAACAAGAAAAAACGTTTGCAATTCGCTAGGAAGTACCATGACAAGGATTTTTCGTTTTGGCGAAGAGTGAACTTTGCAAATGAAAGCAAATATAACATCTTTGGCTCAGATGGACATTCCCTAGTGTGGAGAAAACCTAATACGGAGCTTAATCCAAAGAACTTGATTCCGACGGTAAAGCATGGAGGAGGAAGCGTTCTTGTATGGGGGTGTATGAGTGCTTCCGGTGTCGGAAATTTGGAATTTATAGAAGGAACCCTAGATCACCGAAAGTACATCGATATCCTAAAACGCAATCTTCGCAGCAGTGCTGCAAAATTAGGCATTTTAAAGAATTTTATGTACTATGAAGATAATGATCCAAAGCACACAGCCCTAAACACAAAGCTTTGGCTTCTTCACAATACACCAAAGTGCTTAGATACTCCTCCACAATCCCCAGATCTAAATCCCATAGAGCATTTGTGGGATATTCTTGAGAGAAGGATCCGTAAAAGGACAATAACAAGTAAAGAAACATTGAAAGAGGTTCTCAAGGAAGAATGGGATAATATTACAGCTGAAACTACCAAAAAGCTCGTAAATTCAATGCCTGGCCGACTGACTGCCGTTATTAGAAGTAAGGGAAACCCGACTAAATATTAAATCGAGTAAGTTACTATAATATACTGGTGTATTTATATAATACTATGACTATTTCTAGGAGATTACGACAGCTGTACGAATACTTTTTGCGTTAAATTTTTCTAATATTTTGTTTTTTTGCTAAATAAACTATAATAAGGATTTTGAAATTGTGTGATATTTTTATGTATTTCTTTAGTTAATGAGTTAATAGACAACATTTACAAAAATTAAAATTCAATCTTTATATACAGGGAAGATATCTTCACTTTCATCCATAATTAATGGTTGTACGAATACTTTTTGCGCTCACTGTAGTACATATGAAAATGAAAGAAAGAAAGGAAAAGCCACTTTGGTAAACGTTCAATTATTCGTCTAATTAGTCGATGGTTGTGCAAGATGTAATTAAATACATTTACATGTACGCCAACCAAACGTAATCCAGAAACGTTGGGTTATCCTTCTGGCGGTCAAAAAGGACGCTTTACCTTCTTTTCGGCGAGTTTCGTATTCTTCTCTTTTTGTTTATTTTTAGAAAATGTAGGTAATATTGGACACCGATGGACATGGCGACCGGTGGGGAGGCTGTGTGCCTCGCATACTGTAAGTACTTCTAGTAGTTAGTTTTTTTTTTTTTTTTTTTTTTTTTTCAGATTCCGCCCTCGTTCGCGACCGCCCGCATGGCTACGGCAGTCTAGATACCCCCTGTACCCTCTCTCGACGGCCCGGGACGGGTCCCCTTATCGCCCTTTATATATATGTACTCATTTTTTGGTTGGTTCTTATCGGCACGAATTTTAGTTTATTTAAACTGTCAGCCCTTTCCTTGTCTCCCTACACGGCGAACCCCCCCCCCCCTATCCGGCGAGCTAGTTAGAG
Source organism: Thereva unica (assembly GCA_949987705.1). NCBI lineage: Eukaryota > Metazoa > Arthropoda > Insecta > Diptera > Therevidae > Thereva > Thereva unica. Next base: position 31,248,233 of record OX465284.1, on the reverse strand, counting down.
CATCGCTAGTCGTGCCCACACCAAGTGTAGTGGAGGCAAACAAGTTTTTCGATATCCCTTCCTTTGGACCTCGTCCAGCCACACTTTTGGTCATTAGTGACCACTTCCCTTCATGTTTTATTGTAAAATGTTTACGGCCCTTGAGGCAACCTATTTCGTCCTGCTTTTCTTCGAGCGCAAGCTCCATCAACTCCCCGACATTTACAAAAGTATTAATTTTCTTATTTTTAGGCAAGATATCAAATGAGGAGTTATTCAAATTCTAATAGTAATTGTTGGGCTTAATGGTAGTGAAAGAGTTTATATGTTACAGATACCCAGCATCATGATAACGTAAAGATCATGTAAATTAATTCCTAAGCATGGAATCCACGCGCAAACCATTTTCCCACATTATAGATAATTCATGGAAACGCATCCAACTTTTAATTCAGGTGCTAATGCACTTACATTTCCGTTGCCCCAGGCGCCACCTAAACACTTTTGCACATTTTGGTTGCACAACCATGAAGTTTTCGCGCATTAAAAAGCTTATTATATATTTAGGTAATAAGTTAGAGTTAGTCAATTGTAACCTGTCGTGGAATAAACTTGTACTTTCCATTCTTAATATTCGTGTTTTATTTTTATTTTATTTTTGATAACTTCATATATATAAAAGAAAACTTTTAAACCCGTGTAAGCGTTTATGAAGAAAATATTAATGAAAAAATAAATAAATAGTAGGTAGTACGGGCTGGTTCGGAATATAATTTTATGTTGTGACAAATATTTTGAGAATAAGAATTTTGTGACGTTTATAAAGAAAATATTAATGAAAAAAGAAGGAAATCAACTCCAAGTTTATAAAAGAGAATTTTAAGAAATAATAAAATAATAATAATAAAGCAATTAAGAAAAAAAAACAAGTTATATTAGTGGTGAGTTTTTATAACATAACAATTGGCGCAGCCGGTAGGATCCGGGTGAGGCCATAGAAGCATAATACTTTGTCGGTTGCGATCGACAAGGCCGAAGACTTCGGATCCTATTAAGAATCTTCGCTCGGGGGTGTACAACCACGGTGCCTCTGCTCCAGGGGAGCACGCGCTCACCCCCCATTGTATAGCATCGCGGGATTTTTAGTGGGCTTCATCCCTGACCAGGAGACGCCCTATGTCTGAGCGCCTACAAGGGGACAACAGCAAACCTGAGACTCCCCACCGAGTGACCTCCAACCAACCAGTGACCTACCCACACCAGGCCCTGCAACTTTACCAGGGCCCAACGAGACACCAGTCGACTACCAGGCCATTCAACGAGGGATAAACTCAACGCTACAATCAACACTCCATAATCCAAGCACCTCATCGGGAGCACCCCAAACATCCCCCAGACATCTGAGAAGTGGAACACTCCTAGGGGAGGAACATAAACAAGTAGGTTTAACATTAAAATTATCTAAGATACTTAAGCGGGCGTAGGAGACGGGTACATTTAAAAGTCCATTTTGAGGCCGTGGACGAGCAAATCCAACGAGCCAGCCGAGAAAGAAAGGCTAAAATAGAAGCTTTTAAAGAAGAGGCCCTGAAATTTAAACAGGACCTCCTCAATTTTAAACACAGTCTCCCGCGCCCCTTTGAGGAAGTAGGTAAGCCTAGGATAGAGGTTAGGGAAAATTTAGAAGCCTGCTCGTGTTATGTAGAAATTTTGAGCCGCCCTCAAAATTATTCAAGTTCCAACATAAATCTCCAAAACTATTTCTTAATATCAAAAAACCTTTAATGTTATATACACTAAATGTGCACGGGGCCGGTAAACGACCCGTGCACAAGTTCTAAGTGTAACCTGAAACGCCAAAGGAAATTGGCAACAAATATTTAGCGCAATTTGCCTTGCGAAATTAATAAACGAAAGAAAAAAGCTCGTAAGCAAATTGCGCCAGTTTCAGGCCACTTAAAGAAAAATCTGACGAATGCATTTTTCCGGCCGGCGACCTCAACCTTGGGTCAAGCACCAGCGGGTGACTTTTGCACCAAGGTTGAAGGCCCGGAAGAAAAATGCAAACGGAAGATCTTTTCGAAAGAAAGGTTTCGGGAAACTGGGAATTGTAGTAACCACGGTCACAGGCGGGCGGCCAATTTTAAGAATCTGTCGAACCAGGCTACGCGGCGCGTTAATAAAAAAAAAGTTGTTTTTCCAATCGCGGCAGTCGGGTGAAAATCAATAAGTAGTATTTAATAGTAGTGTAAATGATTTCATCATTACATTAATAAACAGTATTGTAAATTTTGATATATGAAAATCAAAAGGTGAAAATTTAACAGTAGTTAATATAGTTTTTGATATACATTCAAATGAAAATCAAGAAGTGAAAATTTAATAGTAATATAGTTTTGGATACACATTTAAATGAAAATTAAAGAGTAAAACTTCAATAGTATTGTAATTTTTTGGGATGAAAATTAAGAAGTGAAAAGCTAGTAGTATTGTAGTTGTTGATATACAGACGTATAATAAAGTACCATTGTAGCTTACGAAAAGAAACTTGTTCTGTACACTTGCCAATTTTATTTATTTACGCACTTGTGTAACTATCTTTATATAGATGAAATAAACTCGACAATAAACAAGTGATTTAAAAGTGTGACCTTCTTGGTATGCGGTGAGTAAATACTGTTATAAAATAAAAAGAAAAATATCGTCCTATATATATGCACATTAAAAGTCGGTTAATATCTGGTATATAATCCAGTGTAAATAAACCTAATCACAAAATTATATAACACTCGGACAGTAACACCGAACCGCCCGAACCTGATTACGCCCCAATAGACCTCCTTGAGGACTGGGTTGAACTCTCAACCCGTTCCTTGTCGCTCCTAGAGGAAAAGGAGGTGATTGTAGTATATGTAGAATAAAAAGAAAAGAATACAAGTATGCACTGGTAACACGATAGGCTTTAACCTTGCACCGAAGACAAAAAAATAACGTGGAAGACCCCCAAAGACAGTTAAATATAAAACAAAATACGTGAAAAGTCCGATGGAGTATATCCAAAAAGTCGAAAAATTGAATTTGGAAGGTACTAACCTATCCGAAAATTGGAGGACTTTTTGGCAAAATTTCGAAATATTCTGCCAGCAGAACTGGATAAAAAACCGGAACAAGTTAAAATAGCGGTGTTTCTTAATGCTATTGGGCCAGAAGGGGTTGAGGTATTCAATTCAATCAACCTGACCAGCGAACAAAGGAAAAACTACAAGGAAGTAGTAAAATCGTTCGAGGATTTCGGTAAGCTAAAAAGAAATGAGACCTATGAAAGTTTCCTGTTCAACAAAAGAAATCAGGAAGAAGGGGAACCCTTTGACAGTTTTTTGATGGACCTGAAGAAAATAATTAGAAATTGTGGATTCGGTAAACAGGAACAGCGCATGCTGCGGGATCGCATAGTCATGGGAGCAGCAGACACACATCTACAAAAGAAACTACTGGAAACAACGGAATTAACTCTACAGAAAGCAATTGAAATAGCACGCGCGGCGGAGGTGACTAAATTACAAACAGAACATCTGCGAGGAAGTGGATCGTCAGTAAACATGGTAACTAACGTTCCAAATAAGAAAAAAGATGTATCATTTACTAATAGAAAAAATGAAATTAATTTTAGGTTACAAAAAAACGATGTCAATAGGAATAAGAACAATGTTAGCTTTAGGAAGATGTCAAAAAATTGTAAATACTGTGGGCAAACTCACGACAAAAAGAAATGTCCAGCATACTGTTCGGAAAAATTTCTCGAACTCGAGGCAGAGATCTGTTGGACGTGTGTGAAGTTGCTCCATCCTGCTGGAACCATGTTCTTTGGTTGTAACCAGGAAAGTTTTGCAGTTGGGGTACGAAAAACTCGTCTAACATCTCCACATAACGCTCTGAATTCACTGTGAGTGTGCGTCCCCTTCCATCTTCAAAAAAGTAAGGGCCGATAATTCCTCGCGCCGACATCGCTGCCCATACGGTGACTTTGGGTGAATGTAGCGGTTTCTGATGTTTTTGTTTTGTTTTTGTTTTGGGTATGTTTTGGTTGGGTTGCTTGAAATGGCAGCCATCACGGAGACTACCTGCCGAGCTGTCATAGGCAATTTTAGTTCCCGACTAAATGAATGCCGAGAGCACAACGGTTTACATTTGGACGGTGTTATTTTTACAAAATAAATTCCCAAACAGTGTACTTCAATATAAAATAAACATTTTTTCAATAAAGCTAAGACTTTTCTTTTAAAAAAAGATTTAAATGTGAACTTTCTTTTGAGACACCTTGTAGTAACTCCAAAGAAAGCAAAACCAATGAAACCTAAACAGTTACAAAAATATAGAATTGAGTGGGAGAAAAAATTTGAATGGATTAGAAGTGATCCTCAAAGTAAATATTCTACAAAATGTAGTATGTGCACAACGAATTTTACGATTTCATCAGCTGGCATTGGACAGGTAAGTCATTTAATATATCCGCCCCGCCAGTCTAATCCAAGATTTGATGTATGCATTGCTGTGCTATGTTGTGTTGTGTATAATGCTGTATGGTTACAAAAAATGGTGGTGGTCTGGGTTAGCAAAGTTTCTTTTTTCTGTTTTTAGATAAAGCAGAATCAAGAAACAAGAAGACACAAAATAAAAACTAATGGTACAGCAGTTGAACTAGCATTTACTTTTCACACTGTAAAGCATAATCTTTCTTATAATAGTATAGATTGCAATAACTTTTCGATTGTCATTCTATTTATGTCATCTCAATACAAGTTTCTTTTAACATTAATAATGATTAATTATAAAAAGGTTAAAATTAAATTAATAAGTTTATTTTACAATTTACTAACTTGTGTTATTGATGTTTTGCTTCATTTATATATTCCATATCATGATTGTTTAATTATTTGGTTAATATTCCTTTTTGCTGCAGTTTTAATGTCGAAACGTCCTATGTTAATAATATTATAACTACATTTTGAATAAAAGGATCACTAAGACTCACGAGGTATTTCTATTCAAATAAATCAAGCAAAATAATTATACTTTTTATTCTACAGTAATAGCGACAAAAGGGATGGCTACAAAATGCTAGCTCAAAAATTATTGCAGTAGGGGAGGGGAGCACTTAGATACAGTCAGTGATGCCAACTTAGCTATTTCATAGCTAAATTTAGCTATCGTTGATGGTTCTTTGCTATTACTTTTTCGTTTTGGCTATGACCCTAATTTTAGCTATTATTTAGCTATTTTCACATGCGCTAACACTCCACTTTAAATTTCCTATGCTAAAATATCCCTTAGTCTAATTAGGAAATTTATCAGCCGAATAAAGGCGAGTGCAAAAGGGCATAAGGAAACTAAATTAATAAAAAAGCAGAGACCCCTATAAGTCAATAAAAAATTTGAATTTGTAATTTCTTAATGAGGCATGCCTAAATATGAAATAACTTTTTAAGAAGAGAACAGTTTATAAGAACGTTCATTTATGTCAAGTCAAGCCATTGTTAAAGTAGGAAACGTAGGAAAATGGAAAAATTCATTGTTCGTGGGCCTAAGGAAAATGTTTCACTTGCGAGTGACAGGTAATTATATCTTTAGATATAAATTTAAGCTTGAACATTTAAATTAATTGTTTCTAGTGCTAGTGGAATAAATGCATTAAATATCGAGGAAGAAGCAACAGGAGAAAGGTATGAAAAAAAATTATTTAACTATTAATAACACGAAAAAATATTTTGGGAAAACTTTTTAAGCAAACTTTAGCTCAATTCTTAATTATTTTTGGGTGCTGAAATCGTATCTGGCATCAATTTTTTTGCATCACCCACAGTTTTTTCAAAGTATGACCTAAATTATATTTCAAATGGGGCAAATCAGCTCTATTCACCATCTTTAGGCAAGGCTTTTACCGACAGTTTCAGTAAACCTAGTTTAATAAGAAGGACCGAAGGATCTTTTTTGGATTTACTCAAGTTTTTATGCAAAATGTTCTCCTCTTCATGTGTTAAGATTTTCTGGGCAGGACAATGTTCTGCGGACCACCCAAGCGGCATAATTTATTTAGAATCCGTTAAATTAACAGAAACTAGACAGAGTTACTATTGTTGGTTTGCATCCAGTTGCAGGGGAAAAATAGCATTTACATAAATTCGTTTCGAACGATTATCGACGTTCGAGCTACGTGAACCGGCCCCAGTATTCACCATAAATATTAAAGAAAAAAAGCTAAAAAACTAATTTAGTTGAATCATAAGGCTAAAGGAGAAAACAACCAGAAAGCAACATTTTAAACAAGAGAACTACAAACTACTAGTAATTAAAAACTTATCCCTGTTTACTTTTTCCAAAAAATATTAATAGTACTTAACTTCGCACTTTATGCACGTGTACTTCCATCCACCCAAAAATATAAGAATCAGGCAAAACCATTAAAAAAGTTTTTTAATCGTTGGCCTGTGTAATTTGTACTGTATAAATGCATTATTTTAGGAATGATAATAATAACACTACTGACAGCACTACAAAAAAAATATATAAGCAAAAAATAAGACTGGAATGGTTAAAAAATGAAAAATATCAAGATTGGATACAAGTTGATGACAATAAAAAGGCTGTTTTTTGCAAATATTGTAAAACTATGTTGAAAGCAAAGAAACACAATTTAGACACACACTATAATTCAAAGCGTCATCAAGCTGCTGCGTCACCATTTAGTGATCAACGACAAAGTAAAATCCAAACAAAACGAACAAACCAAGATAGCAATCCTGAAATAGAGGGAAAGCTATGCCTTTACGTGGCTTGTCATCAATCCATTACACCCATTGATCATTTGGTGGGTATTCTTAATTCAAGTTTTTTCGTAAATCGAGGAAGTGCAATAAAAATGCATAGGACCAAATGCACGAACATCATCCAAAATGTTCTAGGAGACCATTTCCGCATTGAGCTAAGGAAAGATATTGGAAACATGCAATTCAGTTTACTATTGGATGAATCCAACGATATTACTTCTATAAAATATCTCGGAATAGCAATTATTTATTTTTCTTCAAAATTGCATAAGGTAGTTTCCACATATTTAAGTTTAGTCCCTTTAGAATCATGTGTAGCTGAATCTATTGTTGAAGCTATTAAAACAACTCTGAATCTTTTTAAGTTGGATATCAATAAATTGCTTTCTATCGGGACTGACAATGCATCGGTAATGGTAGGAGTTAATAAAAGTGTTTTTACACTTTTGAAAAAAGAAATACCTAATTTAATATTGATAAAATGTACTTGTCATTCCGTGCAATTGTCAGTATCTGAAGCATCTAAAGTTTTACCAAAAGATTTGGAGTTTTTACTGCGTGAAACGTATAATTGGTTTTCCCATTCCGCGATTAGAAAACATAAATATAAAACAATTTATCGATTAATTAATGAAGGTAACGAGCCAATTGCTATTCCTAGAATCAGTGATACTAGATGGTTATCAATAGAAAAAGTTGTAAGGATTATTGATAACCAATGGTTAGAATTGAATACTCTTTTCAACATGGAAAAAAAAAACTGTAAGACTGCAGATATTTTAAGCTCCATGTATAATTCAGAAAATCGTTTATATTTGGTATTTCTATGTCCAATTTTAAATGAAGTCCAGAAAATAAATTTATTATTTCAAATGAAAATAGCAGATCCGTGTAAATTATTACAAGATTTAACAAACACTATAATTTCTTTAATACGTAGAATTGTACACCAATCTTATGATTCGAATAATTTGCTATTAGAAAACATTGATGAATTCATTGATTACGAAGCAAGATTGGGATATGAATTTGAAGAAAAGTTTAAAGATAGTAACTTACCAATATCTAAAAAAAATTAAATACGGTCCAATTGCATAAAATTTATCAAAACTTTAATTGATGAACTGTGTAAACGATTACCGGATAACGTTCATATTTTAAAGCAAATGAATATAATTAGTATGGATCAAATTTTAAAAAAATATAAAGCAGATATTGTACCTGTAGCTAAACTTTTTTATAAAGAAACAAAGAAAATAGCAAAAATTGAAATGCAATATATAAATATTAATAATATTAAATGGAATTCCAAAAATACTTCCGATTTTTGGGCGGAAGTATATGATTACACCGATGCCAGTGGCAGTAATCCTTTCACTGACATTTGTTCCCTTGCTTTACAACTGCTATCTCTTCCCCATTCGAATGCGGATATCGAAAGGATATTCAGCATTATGAATATAATAAAAAATAAAATACGAAATAGAATGAAAAGAAAAACATTGGATGCAATTCTATGTATTCGATTTGGATTAAATCGTATTAACCATTGTTGCCAAGATTATGAAATACCAAAAGAAATAATAAAGAAAGTAGGCACAATGAAATCGTACGAAAACGATGAAATAATTGAAGTGGATGAATTTATTAGATATATAGAAGACATATAAAAATGTACCTCAGGCCCGGTTTCACCGACCTGGATAATAAATATCGTGGATATTTTGAATTTTATTTTTTGAATTTTCACTCACAATTTTGTTCAATTTTGAAAATTCAAAACTTCAGAGGTTAGAGAAATCAGCAGATTAACTTACTACCAGGTCAGAACTAATATTAACTTTATCCGTGTACCGAAAATCGCAGTCGGAAAATACAAAATATCCACGATATTTATTATCCAGGTCGGCGAAATCGGGCCTAAATGTAAATGAAAATTATATGGAATAGTTTATTTATTTACCAATTGTTATGCGGATGAATATAATACAAACGAAGTTTGTTTTTGTTTTTTTTTTTTTTTTTTTTTTTTTTCAATTTATTGTTTTTATACATAATATTTATTTTGAAAATACATTAGATTTTTTTACCTCAATTCATCTTGTTTTTAATTTTACTTTGAGTCTACTGTGCTATAACTTGGCTATAATTTTTCTCAATTTTGCTATATTTAGCTATGAGAAATTCTCGTTTTGGCTATAACTGTTGAGAATGAGTTGGCATCACTGGATACAGTACCAATATTTCAAACTAGAAAAACGTTATGAAGTACGGCCCATCATTAAAACGCTCAAGAACATCCACAAGAATAACAGTTGTAACTATGCTGCTCGCCAGTTTGCCATTGGACGTCAACGGCTGTGAACGTGTCCGCGCTACCGTCTACTAAAAAATTATCGCAAATGTGAAGGTGTCTCAGTACTGTCTTATTAGTGGTTTTTGTTTTTTTTTTATTTTACCAAAGGTAAGGGATTATATTGAAAAGTATTCCTAAATATGCTTTTAAGCGTGTTATTAATAAATAAGTCAATAAATTAGTTGTTTGTGAAAAAAGTCCGTTGGGGCACTTTGATTCAGTAAGGTGCGGGGTACAAAGATACGTATCAATCTGCCCCTTCAATGTATAATTCTGCCCCATAATGTTTTTAATATTTTTTCTAGAAAATGGTCCGCACCTATATACCCAAGACTGATAGAAAAAATGTAAACGAAGAGAGCATAAAAGATGCTATACTCGAAGTACTGTCGAACACTTTATCTATACGCAAGGCGGCCAACAAGTATGGCATCAAAGCTGCAACTCTGCAGCACCACATAGAGAATTCCAGAAAATCATTTGAAGCAACCGGAACGTCATCTAGGACACAGGCACTATCATCTTCATCACAACCAGCCCTGTCTTCATCGCAAGCAGCACGGTCTATGGAGATCATACAAACAGCATCGTCCTCATCACACTCTGTTACTGCATCTTCATCATATGGGTCTTGTAACATCTACAGTTCCAAATATACCGTAGCGCAAGTTTTTACAACAGAGCAAGAAAATGCATTGACTCAATATTTATTGAATTGCAGTAAAATGCACTACGGACTTACATTGAAACAGCTTTTGACTTTAGCATACGAGTACGCGGAATCCTCGGGGTGTAAATATCCAAAATCGTGGAAAGAAAACAAATGCGCTGGAAAAGATTGGGCAGCTGGCTTTAGAAAGAGGAATCCAGAATTGAGTCTCCGAAAACCTGAAAATACAAGCGCAGCAAGAAGCTTTTCTTTTAATAAAACTGCTGCAAGTGAATTTTATGACAATTACGAGCGTATAATGAGGCGATACAATTTTACTGTGGAATTATTACTGCAACTGGTTCTTCTCTTCCTCCAGTTTATGTATTTCCAAGAGTTCATTTTAAAGATCATTTTTTAAATGGTGCTCCTGATGGAAGTCTAGGTTTGGCAAACAGAAGCGGCTGGATGACGTCAGAATTGTTTTTAAAAGTTTTAAAACACATTCAACGCCTTACTTCAAGCAGCACAGATAACCCAATCCTAATTATTTGTGACAACCATGAATCTCACATATCAATAGAAGCAGTTAACTACTGCCTGACCATGGTATTGTTTACTTGAGCGTTCCACCACACACGTCACACAAATTGCAACCCCTTGATGTCAGTGTGTTCGGACGATTCAAAGGCAAACTGAAGATTGCATTCAAAGATTGGCATGTTCAAAATGTTGGAAAAACTTTGACAATATACAATATTGTTGAACTATCAAAATTAGCCTTTTTGGAATCATTTACACCAAGAAATATTACAAGTGGCTTGGAATATGGCCAATCAATAGACTCGTATTTAACGATGATGATTTTGCATCAATAGACATTTTCAGCTCAGGGTATCATGATTTTACAGACGAGAACAGACACAACTCGTAAAGACAAGATGTTGACTTTGTAGACGCAGAAACAGCTCAAAATAATGAAGTTGTTGATAGGGAACAAAAGAAAACGCCTATTTTGGAGGCCGACCACTTTGCTGAAGTGTCTGATGTTGATGGCACTCTTCAAATTTCTTCATCAAAAACAATTCACGGTTCTTGTATTCTTTCACCTGAAGTAGTGAGACCTTATCCAAAAAAATCGGTCACTGAAAATGGTTCTAAAAGGAAAGGAAGAGAAAAGGGACGATCACGAATATTCACTGAAACACCTGAAAAAAACAAACTAGAAAGCTTACACAAGGAGAAGGAAAAAAAGAAACAATTACAGAAAGCAAAACAGCAAGCAAAAGAATTGAAAACGACGAAGAAGCTGTTGGGCTTATATGAAGTTAAAAAAGGAGAGTTTCATGTTTGCCATCACAAACAGATTCGGATTCCAATAATAATGAAGTCTCAATGACAAGTGGTAATGAAGACATAGAAATGCCATCTGAATCAGAAGATGAGGTATATCTGAATGAAGGTGTTAACCCAGAAGCATAAAAATCGAAGATTTCTTGCTAAATAAATTCGAGAAGAAGAAAACTGTAGTTTATTACGTTGCCAAAGTTGTACTAAAGTATGGCATGACAGAATATCAAGTATCATATCTCCGAAAAAAAAAAACTGGGTCTTCTAAGTTTGTTTTTCCAACTGTGGAAGACAAAGCAAGCGTTGACATTAAAGATGTAGTTTTGCAATTGCCAAAACCAATTTTCTCCAAAGGTAGGTACATCTCGTACATCATCCGCTTTATTAGTTTTCGGTAGACTTAACTGGATATAATGTACAATAGGCATCGATGTAAAAGAATGTTTTGGTATTTGGAAATATATTTATAATGGCTATGTTCCCAAATAGAACCCAGCATACCGGCCAGTGCTAATAACGCCTTAAATCGCAGCCGATTCTGTATATTTTCATTACCATTGCGTACGATTTAAGGCCATAAGCACTGGCCGGTATACTAGGCTCTATTTCGGAATACAGACAATATTTTTATGATTATTTTTGTTAATGTGGAAGTTTTTTTTGTTTAATTTTAAGGAAAAGATTATTTTTATTTATGTGAAAGTTTTATTTGTTTAACATAATAAAATTGATCTCATTCAATAATGTGTTTTTTATATGTTCAATATGTTCAATTTAGGCAATAAAACAGTTTAGATGTCAGTATATCTTGCAGTTCTTATGGATTTTCACTTAGCATCAAACTGCCCCACCCTATGTATCAAAGTACCCCTTAGGTGGGGCAGAATTATGCAAAACTGTTTTTTTTACTAAAGTCAATATATTTTTATACCTGATCAATTTTAGCGGGTATATCGTAAAAAAAATTTAAACTGACATATTAACCAATGCACACGTAAAAATTTTTTTTAAGGGTGAGTTGCACCAAATCATTGATTAAAGTTATTGTTAAAGTTAACTTTAACAATAACAAAGTTGTTAAAGTTCCAGTTTGTAAAAATGAGTTGCACCACCCAATCGTTTGTTAAAGTTTCGTTAACTGCTACTTTGATTTAAATTTATATTTTTGTGTATTTATAAGTTTCACAGTTTGTGAGTTTATTGGAAATGGCACCCCTGTTTGTGTCTATGACAACTGTCATTAGTTGATAATAACAATAACATTAACCGGGCAAATTTGCCTGGTTAAAGTTAACGTTAAAATGTTACGTCATGTTAACAATTGCTAAACGGTGCAACTCCCGTTTTGTCTAACCGGAGATTTGACAACCGATTTAGCTTTTGTTACGGTTAAAGTTAGTTGGTGCAACTCACCCTAAATATGATGCTTGTAGTCCATTAAAAAGGAGTTTGCATTTTTGTGTATCAATGTACCCCTCCTCCCCCTATGACTGTTTTGCTTTATGTGCATTTTTTCTTAAAAATAGTGTTTATAATCGATTTTGAGTGATTTAATAAATTAGAAGTAATTTGGGGAAGGAGTCATTTTAGTCAAAACAATCGGGATCGAATGAGCCATGTTCAAGTGACCCCGATATTTTTAATTTGATGTTTAATTGCATTACTTATGTTATATAAGGATGTATTGTCGTTAAATGCCATGCGTCGCATGCTTGACAAGATTTAAAGTCAGGTGTTAAGTTTTGTAATTGGAGCTGCGACAACAGCAACTGATAATACGATTCCTGTAATGTTTATATTTCCCCGAAGGAAATTTAGGGATTACTTAATTGCAAATGGACGTCCTGGATGTATTAGACGTGGTAATAGAAATGGTTGAGTAAGTGATGACGAATTTTACGATTTAATGCAACACTTCATTAATCATTTGAAACCATCGCAAGAATCACAAGACAATGTTCGAGTCTCAATACAGCAGAGGGAAGCCGTTATCAAACATGTTCGAGTCAATGTTCGAGTCTATACAGCAGAGGAAGCCGTTATTAGCAAAGAGGAAAAATACACGATCAACGATCCCTAGTGAGATGGACCAGCAGAAAATATTAGGAAGTCGAAGCGGATACATCCATTAAAATTGCCTTCTTTTTCTCAGTTGCTATATAGTACCTACATATATATAAATTTAAAATTGAATTTTGTTGTAATTAACTATAAAGTTTAAAGTAGTTTAAATCACTCAAGTGGAATCATTGTTGAAGCTGATTGTTGGAATTAAATCAATCGTACGAAACCAAGGATTCTTTACTTTTAAAGAAAGAAGTCACGAGCATCCCAGGTGTAAAAGGAATGTACTCATCGGTCCTTGTTGCGACTCCAAATTTTATTATTATTGGACAACCACTCCTCGCATTTAGCGATTATAACAGTTGAGCTTGCTAAACAAAAATTGGGTTGTGGTGCTCTTATATCCACCTCATTCTACCCATAAATTACAACCGCTAGACGGCTCTGTCTATCGGCCCTTTAAAAAATATCTTTCGTCGACTCATGATGCATAGCTTCTCAGTAATCCAGGCAATTTATCAAATACCAAAATTGATGAAATACCAAAAATTGTAGCGACAGCCTTTCCATTGTCAATGACGCTAACAAACAATAATGAGTGGTTTTAAGAAAGCGAGTATTTACTCCTTTGGCAGACACATTTTCTCTGAAGACCACTTTATGCCATCATATGTGACGGACCGTCCAGATCAGGCACAAGCACATACAATAAAAGAGGCAGATGCAGAGTTGCAATCTCCAGGACCAAAAGTAAGAGCACCTTCAGCCTGTATAGAAGTGGAGGTAAGCACATCTGTGCATTTGTTCGCATCAGAAATTCAAGAGTGGTCAAATGATAAAGTAAATAGAGAATCATATATAAACCTACCATCTACATCCAGTGGCGACGCTTTATTTTCACCGGAGCTTGTAAGACCATTTCCTAAAGCTGGGCTTAGAAAGCAACAGCAAACATGAGGAAAAAATAAAAGTTTTGCTGTTTTGACAGACACAGCCGAATAAGACACGGTTGACTTGGAACAAAGCAAAATAAAAATCAAAAGTAGTAAGGAGATAACTCCAAGAAAAAGGCAGAAACTCAGATAGTCAGTCGGCTCTAAAGGCCCTGCGCTATTGCACTAATAACTCCAGTACTATCTCTGAATGGCGCAAATCTCTTAACGAGATGGCTCAGCAGTTCACGACCCTCCTTATATGGGTGCCTGGTCACCGAAATATAAGGGGAAACTGGCTGACGAACTGGCTAGGAAAGGCACGACGCACAGTGGGACCAAACCCAAAAAAGCTGGCCAAAAGTCAAAAAGTGCGCCTTAAATGATCTCAAATTTTACACTCACGAATCCGGTGTCGAAATTACGATTTTCAAAATGGCGAACTCAATATGGTTAACATAACCTCTCCCAATAGTCAAAAACTTTAGTAAGGCCTGAATTCCTCTGTCGCTGACGTCGGTCGCGCACCGTCAGTCGCGTAGCGCGCTGGCCATCAGCACCAATGAAAACATCCGTAGTGCGATACCGACCAATCCCACAATGCAGGACGTAGGCGCACCTCGGCAATCACACGTTCGGTATCAATATTCATGGTGACTACACGCGCGTGAGTTACATTCCCACGACACATGACCCCAGCCAAAAGTCCACGAGCCTTCCGGCACAAGCCACAATCGATGACCTCGATACCTATGGAGTATCCGGCCACCCAGACGCTAAGCTTGCAATATTGCAACATAATTAATATTAAATAAATTACAGGTGTAACCTTTTCTTTCACCTTTGATAAAATTCAATTAAAGACCAGAGCTTCACTCTCGGTTTACTCTGCATTAAATCTAGACGTACAATTAGAATCATTTTTATTAATACAAATTGTTTAATTATATTTTTAAATCTTTTATTCTAAAATAATATTATCTGATAGTTTTCTTAACAACCGCGAATTATTGTAAATCGATAAAATCTTATTTGTTATCCAGAATAAATCAATTGTAGTTAAATAAAAGACTATAAAATTTAATTTTTTTTATCGGTTGCGTGGCGCGAACCTATATTTCGCGCTTACCATTTAGCCGACGATCGGGAACAGAGTGAGGACGCTCTATAGTTCTATAGCGCGTCAGTCGACCGACGTACGCGACGCTGACGAGCGAGACCGACGCGCGCCATACGCGGCGCGTAGCAACTCGCGCGTCTCTGATGTCAGCGTCACAGTGTGGTGCTTTATAGAACACAACGTATATTCGTACGCGCGACCGACGTACGCGACCGACGTCAGCGACAGAGGAATTCAGGCCTAAATGATACTGTGGCGACACTTTAATGCACCACAATCGACGTGCGCCGTGTAAACACACACATAAAACTCTGGTAGCAACTGTCAAAAGAAAACAATTTCGTCATTTGATGAAATTCTTTGGCATCGGCGTCGTGCTAATCAACTGTCCCGCGCATCGGTAAAAAGGCCGCCACGACTAAGTATAAAAAGCGAAAAAGCCCGTGACGAGTTAAAATTCCCGACAGCATAAATTAAACCAATTAGTTGTTATTTTGTATAGAGTAGTATAAGTATTTATTGTTCAAGAAGAAAATAAAGTTTGTTTTGATTAAAAAGTGTGGCGTGTCATTCATAACCCCACAATACCAAAACTTCTCATTTAGGGTTATTCGGAGTCGCTGATTACGAATCCGGTGTCGAAATTACGATTTAAACTAAAAGACTCATTTTTAATAACATAACCTCTTAAAAAAATCAAAAAAATTTTTTAATATAATTTTTAATACTATCGATTAATTTTTTTAAGCAAATTATTTTATTAGGAAGTAAAAATTTTTTTTTTGTTTCTCAAGGAACAATGAGTAATATGTGATTAATAGTTTTCAAATTTTTTGCAATATACGGTTGAAAAAATTCCCTCATTTTTGTATGTATTGCACGTATGTGACCCCTTAAAACACGGAGGGGCAATTTTGGGCAACAAATTTTTTTGGAGGTGAAGGATTACACTTTTACCAACAACGCCCAGCAAGTTTTGCAGGGGTGCAGAGGGGTGCAATATTACTTCTTGTCCAAAATATATCGCACTCTTACAATCCTAATTCATAAAAATCACGACCACGATTGCTTGGTTACTTAAGTTATTATAGCGTTTTGAAAAGTTGCCCTTTTTTCACAATATTAACGTTTAAAAATAAGCAAAAAAGGTAAAGTAGCAACTAAAATTTCTCAGGCCATAGAATAAAATCTAACCTTCCGTGACTGATTGCTCACTATTGGAAGTGTCCTCGAACCAACCCCTCAAAAAAAACCGCAATTGGCCTAAGTGTTTGGGCTGTGCACCAGCAGCTCAGCCATATCTAACCTAACCCAACCTAACAGGCAGTAAAGAAATCAATTTTTAAAAGTTTTTCAAATTCTGATGAAGAGCTAGTCCCATCTGTTCAACATTCAAGTGCAGGACACAGCCAACACAAATTGCAGTTTATTCAAGTGGATCGCATCCAGTAAATAATAATTATTTTGTTCTACATATATTAAAAGCTTCTTGTTATACGTGCGCTCCTGTTACCAGATTTATAAGACAAACGTAAGAGAATCGTATTAAATCAAGTAAGTATGAAGCCAAATTACCATCTGTAGTATCGGCAACACTAAGTGATGCCAGTACAAAATGTAAAATGTAAAAAGGAGGGAGAATAAAGACACTTGACAGTGAACCGTAGCAGCGATAACATGTGTTTTTCATTCGTTCTTTACAATTGGCGACAGAGGTAAAACATTAGAAAAAAAAAAATGGAAAATTCAGGCGAAATACAAGGTAAGGAACGAAATAACAATCATATATTATTAAATTCAATTAAAATGTGAATGAAAAGAAACAGTGAAGTGTATAAAAACAACGATTTGCCGCAACGAGAACTCCACAACTGCATAAAGTTACTGTTGTGCTACAAATGTGATACATTGAAAGAAAACCAATAATTGTAATAAAAAGGAAGTCACAATCAGAAAGAAGATGGAATGGTTAATTTTTTATTTGGGCAACGTGAATATCTGAAATGATAGTCGGAAAAAAGGCCATTGGGAAGAAAAAGAAGAAGATGTTGTGGCGCAGCTACACAACAAGAATTGATTTCCTAAAAAGAAATTGATTAAAAAATAAATTATATACAACAGATAATTTATGAAACTTACGTCAAACTGACAGCCAACTTGGATGGCAGAATAATACAAGTATTTAGTACAATTTGCACAAAGTGTCAGGTGTGGCATGACTAATAACTACACAAACCATTAAACAATAATAAATTAAAAAAAAAACTAAGTGCGCGTGAAGTGATACAAAAATGAAGTGAAATCACCATCACTGACAAAAAAAAACTAGACGAATACTACTAACGGACGGCAAGTAAGTTTTTTTTTCCTTCCTTCCTTTCCCGTACTCTCTGCCTGCCATCGTCGGCGCCGCAACAATATCGGTCAGCTGATGGGAATTGTCTTGTTTAAGCAGGCATAACACTGCAACAGGACTCTTCCCGTTAGCCCGATGGTTGCATCGCCGACGCAGACAGCATCAAATGAGGTCATGAACCTTGCACCGGAGAGGCTCCGTAACAAAAATTTTTCATTTCATTTTTGTAACATTCGGGGCCTCCTCGCGAACTTTTCCCCCGTAATGTGCCATTTAACCTCCCATGCCCCGGCCGTTCTCGCGCTAAGTGAAACTCAAGTCACCGATATCGATTCTGATCGATTTCAGGTGGCTGGGTATTCCTCAGTTCACAACTTCTCTGACCATAGGGGAGTCGCCATATACATTGGGAATGACGTGGCTTTTCAGAAAGAATATAATAGTACAACTCCAGACTTTAATTATACCTGGATTAAAATCATTCTTCACAGCCACGTCATATTCTTCTGTTTTCTCTACAGAAGTCCTAATATAAGTAATGATGCCTCGACGTTAGCCTTCGATGCTATATCCGAACGAATCTCCGGTTTTTTACTTTCCCATCCGGAGTGTGAAATCATTGTTGCGGGTGATTTCAACGTACATAATATACATTGGCTGAAATACTCAAATGGCACCAGTGTTTCTGGCAAAGACGCTGCCCGTCCTTTATGAAATAATACGCTGTCACAACAGGCTTAGTGCATGTACTTTCCAGGAATCTAAATCGTTTTATTGCCGATCCAAGCAGAGGACCGGCAGTAAAATCAATGGAGAAAGAACACGGCGGAAAAGATCAAAGCCAGCTAGAGTAGCTAAATTCGTATGGTTAGGTAAAAAGGTGGTGGAAACGTAACAGGGGTTGTATGAATGCAGGTTTTACTTCTTCATTCTAGTAGTGAATTCCGGGCGACAAAGTCGTATTTTAAACATTCTGATATTAAATATTCGGTGAGGTTTTAAAATAATACTATTATTTAGATTGTGTAGTGTTTGACAAGAGAGTGCATGGTTGTATGAATTCGGGTACCACGTCGGTGTATGGCACGGTGGTACCTGTGTGTTCAGTTCCACGTCGGTGTAGGTCACGGTGGACTGTTTTGGCCGTCTTGGGCGGTTGGGCTTCACGACGGTGTATGTCACGGTGGACCTCATCCCCCATCTCGGCGAGGCTAAAATGCTCCAGCGTGTTTGTGTGTGAATGCATTACTTTGAACCTACTGAGTTATACTCATACATGGTTTATATATTTTCAGGACCACAAGACTGAGTGCAAGAAGGAGTTAACTATTTGACAGAAAAATGTTTAATATTAAATAAATAAAAAAATATACTAAATTTGTATCTTCTTATTAATACTATAAAAAACCGATACAAATAATGAAAATTTCTCATTACTTAACTGGGGATTACCAGATAAACAAGTAGTAAGAGCCGGTGGATATTTGCCACAGATAGGGTTTAGATCGCAGGTTGGGGATTACCAAACTGCATTCTGTTAGGTGTATTACACTCTTGTGGTTTCAATTCGAATTGAAGGTAAAGACCATCAAAAGATATCATATTGTCATATCAGCACTCCCACACTCCTGTGAGAACGACAATTTCCAGACGGTTTTATCGGAATCATCATATTACAATACCCAGAATTGTATTCTTATCAAAATGCATTCGCACAAGCGATGATGCAAGCATAAATTAATAAAAACTTGTCCAATAAGTTAAGGTAGCATAGTCAGTCTTCTCTCTGCTTTCAATCCGTTCGTTTTTAAATAAAGTTCTTATTTTTATCAAGTACTCGGTTATTTCATTTATCGGCAACCCCATTCATTTATTAATATATTGTGTTATTGTTTACGTTGAGTTGATTTAATAAAAGTTGATTTTTAATAAAAAGAATATAACATTTAAAAAAAAGTGTTTTTATTTCAATAAATGTGTTTCAACCAGACGAGTTAAATTAACTGGCATTATTTACTCAATATCAAGGAAGGGATATTGAACAGAAGACACGCAGTGCCCTTTATACGATAGTGTGCGTTACCGGTAAACAAAATGGAATTGTGAAAAAAGGAAAAAATTAATTTATCGAATGGTTTGCTCAAATGCTGTATGGAAAAGGAAAAGAAGAAGAAAACGAATTGAAGGTTTGCTTAAATGCGGTATGGACCAGAAAATTCGAATTTAATGTTTGATATTTAGGTTATTTTGGATCCATTCTTAAGATATTGATAATAAAGAGCTTACCAGAGATTATATATTAGCACGAAATAAAAATAGAAGAAGAAACAAAAACAATTACATTAAAATTCTAAAATATCACCAATCATATTTTTTTTTTATTTATAAATTATTTGATTTATTTTATTATGTTGTTTCCATGACTTATTGAATTTCATGGTCACAAGCAGAACAGCATTAGTAAAGAAGAACCGTAAAACTGTTTATGGAGAATATTCAGTGCTTATAAAGGACACTGAATTTCAAACTGCAGTAGGTGAATTCGAGCGAGACAAAATGCGCGTGGACGACTTTTGGATGCAATTTACGATAACGAGTAAATGTTGGTCTAATTTGAACTCATTTATTCAGTTGGCATTACTATTGTCCCACGGCAACGCTTCAGTAGAGAGAGGTTTTTCGATCAACAAGGAGTGTATCGTCGAGAATCAGCAAAATCAATCGATTCGGTTGCTAATGTAGGTGGCACTTTGAAAGTGGACTACTCAAAACCGCTAATCCACGCCGTGAGAAACGCCCACAGGAAATACCAAGAAGCCTTGGAGGAAGAACGAAAAGAAGGAGAAGAGGAAAGAAGAGCGCGAGAAAAACAAAGAGATGCTGAAAAAGAATTTAGAGTACTTGAGCAGCGAAAACGAGAGATGGACCAGGATAGGGAGAAACTAGTCGAAGAAATTGAAAAAAAGAAGAAAACTGTCGGGAAGAAACGATAGATTGTATTTATCAAAATTAGTTCCATAATTTTAATGTACGGGAAATATACGGGGATTTTTTTTTAAAAATTTGCTTGACACCCTTAATTGACACCTTAATTATTAAGTATTTTGTTTGTTTAGTTTAGTGATACAATTTGTGTTTTGTTCTATCTGGTTTATAACTACTCTGTTGACTAAACTATTTTTCATAATGAACAGAGGTAAAATGATTTTACAAATGCTTCAAAAGGAAACTGTTGGGGTTCAGCCAATGAACATTATGTCTGGTGAGTGACCTTTCATAAGTGAGGACTAATATTAATATTTGTTTACAGGTGAGGTAATAAAATGTAGACCAAAACACTAATTTGATTGAAAACCAGCCCGAAGAAACTGGAAGCGCCCCGAACTTAAATGTCCACGTTGGAAATTTAATCGAAATGGAGAGTACCGGTGAACATAGTGAACTTGATTTTGGTGACAGTAGCGGGTCAGAGTACTGCCCCAGCCCGGAGCCCAACGTTGTGGATAAGCCCAACAGATACCAAGAGATCGCAACCGAAACGGAAAATGTCGCTGAAGATATTATTGAAATTTCTGGACCTGTTAATAAGAAGAAGAGGAAGCACGAATCAACATGAAAAAAAAACGTCAGAAAAACGAAAAGAGCTAAGGGCGAGGAGTATGTTGATGAAAAGGGAAATACTCGTAAGGCACGCCCAATGCTACCTTCGCCTTGTGTTGGTAAAATAAAACATGAATCCTGTCGAATATTTGACGAGACTCAAAGGCAACTCATTTACTCAAAGTTCAGAAGCCTTCTGAGTGTTAACGATCAACGTCAATTTATAGGAAACCACGTAACAAGACACCCTAAAAACCGGACGACAGGTAATCGAACCAATTCTAGGAGGTTGTATACTTCGCATTATACCCTACCTGTAGGAGATGAAAAAATAAAAGTTTGTCGTGACTTTTGAATGGCGACTTTAAATGTCACAGATGCTCAAACAAGAACTCCACTAAATTTCTTAGATGAGGGTATGATAAGAAAAGATAAACGTGGAAAACACATTCCTCATAATAAGTTGAGCGCTACGGAGGAGACCTTTACCCGGGATCACATCTTGTCTTTTCCTGCGGTAGAGTCGCACTACACCAGGAAGTCGTCCTCTACCAAATATTTAGTGCCATCTCTAAGAAGCATGAGTTCTTTATATGAATTGTACAAGGAAAAGTGTGCTTCTGAGGGGAGGAAATACGCTTCTTTACAAAAGAATTGTGCAATTTTCAAGGAGTACAAACTTAGCTTTTTTAAACCGAAAAAAGACCAGTGTAAAAAAAAGAAAAAAAAAATTTTAAGAAACTCTTTTCTTTACCTTAATATATTGATCAGTTGTGAACACAAAATTAATATAAATACTAAAAAAATCGACTAAAAGGTAAAAAATAAGAAGATTTTAAACAATATAAACTTTTAAATCAAAATGGAAAAAATCTCACACATTCCTTAAAGAAAAGCGTGGGGTGCGTTTTTATGAAACAAAATGCTCAATTAGTGAAAATTCGTAGCTGTCTGAAATGTTAAAATGTACTCACGGCAGTCATGTTTTTTTAAGTTCAGGTTGGTATGGGCGCCCCACGCTTTTCTTTAAGGAATGTGTGAGATTTTTTCCATTTTGATTTAAAAGTTTATATTGTTTAAAATCTTCTTATTTTTTACCTTTTAGTCGATTTTTTTAGTATTTATATTAATTTTGTGTTCACAACTGATCAATATATTAAGGTAAAGAAAAGAGTTTCTTAAAAAAAATTTTTTTCTTTTTTTATTTTTTACTTTTTAGTAACGAATAGCGTTAATTAATACATTACAATTTCCAAACTTTTAATTAGATTATCATGTTAAATAAGGAAACTTTTTTACATGTTTTGTATTTGTTTCTTTACAACAGTTCTCAAGTGCAGCCCAAAAATGCACAATTTGATGACCCCTCAAAAATCTAATAGCGCTCTACGTTTTTTTTTACATTTTGAAAGGTAGTGTGCTCGCGTATACTAGCTGGAGCAATAAAAACTAAAAACTTTAAACATATTTTTTTGCATCTTTTTAAATCATATTTTTATTTGCTATTAGTAGCTATGTTATGTCTTCCGCCATTTTTTAGTGAACGCCATATTTGATTTAAAACGACGTCATACAGTTTACTTTCTTACTCACTTTAATACACTTTCATTTGATATCCATACCGAGAGCGAAGTAAATAAAAGGGTAAACCGCCATTTTGTGTTGGCCGCCATTTTGAATTGAAATGACGGGACACAGACAACAGTATTCTAATTGTCACTCCCTTCCATTTGATACCCACGCCGAGCGCGTTGTAAAGAAAAATTGATCCTCTGTTTTGTGTTGGCCGCCACTTTTATGCCGCCATTTTTCTACCGCCATTTTGAATTTAGGATGACGCTAATTGTATTCAACTTGTTATAACCTTTCATTTGATACCCATATCGAACGAGTGGCTTGTAAAGAAAAATGTAATCCATCATATTTTTTTGGCCGCCATTTTTAATTTGGAACTATAATTTTCGTGTGTTTTCGTCGGAAATACACATGTCTGTTAATTTTTACCAATTTTTATTGAAGGGAAGTGAATTTTAAGACTCTACATTGAGTAGAACGAATAATTCCAAGCATTTTTTATTAAAAATCGTTTTTTGTTACTCAACAACAAAATCAACAACAAAAAATGTAACAAAATGTCATATTCGTGTATTGTCATCGGGAATATGTATGCCTGCAAAGTTTCATCCATTTGCATTGAGTAAAATGCGGTTAAATTAACGTTACAAGATTTGATGCTCCGAAGTGAAAGTAAAGAAAAGAGTTTAAAAATGCGTAGCCTTCCAAAATATGACACCGGACGAAAAACTTAAAAATCAAGAGTCACACAATGAATGACTAGAAGAACTTTAGCGAGGGAGAGCAGGAATGATGATAAGGAGAAGTGCTTGGAAGATCCATCAATCTTGAGCTTTAATTTCGACCTCCAGGCAGTTATTAACACCTCAAAAGGACCAGCAGCAAGGCAAATATTTTATTTAAGGAAATATGCCGTTTACTACAACTTAGGAAGTAAAGAGGCTATCTGCTATTTATGGTCGGAATCCAATGAAAATAGGGGCGCAAAAGAGATAGCATCATGCATTTAGGAATATGTCATGTCAAAATCTGGTGTGAAAGAGGTTCGCATGATGTCAGACAGCTGTGGAGGCCAGCAAAAAAACTTTATATTTTCAGCAATGTGCCTTGAGCTGGTAAAGAGGCACCCTACTCTCGAAATAATAAACCACAAATATTTTGAAACTGGTCACACGGAAATGGAGTGTGACTCTATCCACTCCAAAATTGAAAGATGTGCCAAGTTCATTCCAGTGTATGTCCCAGAAGGTTGGGCACAAGTCATACGAACTGCAAGGAAAAACCCTGCTCCATTCATCGTCAGAAGTATGGTTTTTAACGATTCTTTCAATTTTAAAGCAGTGGCCAGTCCCGGCGTGAAAAAACAACCCTTTCGAAGTAGTTGCCAGTTCCAATATAAGAAAAATTGCTCTCAGATTAGCTACAAAACTAACTTCAATGAAGAGTTCCAGCAGGTACAAGCAAAAAGAAGAGGAAGACCATCCAAAGGTACTTTACCTGCCGCCTACAGCGATGAGATCCCTATTGCAGCGGCAAAATACAAAGATCTACAGAAGATGTGTGCAGATCTAACCATCCCTAAAGAGCACCACCAATTTTACAATAATTTAAAATCAAATGAAAAAGTAAGAGACTGCTTCCAAGAACCGGACGCAGAGGAATCTGAGCAAGACTATTAAGAAATATAATAAATATGCCTGTATTTTATGTTCAATTTTTACTTTATATTACGAAAATCTTTTTAACAATATAAATTTTACTATTTTATTGCAAGAATTCATTGTATTCTATTCCCTAATTGTTCATTCTTGGGAGAAACGGTTTCGCGAAAGTGTGTTTTAATGCAGTTTAATTTTATGCTATAAGCACGAAAGTGCGTTTTTCCATAAATTTCTAATTTTTATGGGCCGTGACATTTATCAGATGAAAACGTGTTTATTATATAGCTATATTAAAAAAAAGATTGGACGCGTAAAAAGAAAATCTGATTTTTAGAGACAGTTTGAACATTTATCTAGCATTAACTCAAAACTGCAGATTTACACTTTCGCGCCTCTGGCATAAGGGTGACGATATAATCTCTGGTAAGCTCTTTATTATCAATATCTTAAGACAAATCTTGATGTATACCATTCAATATCTAGTTTATAAAAAAAATGTCATAAAATTCTTTTAGCTGATGATGACATCAATATTAATTGTCGAAATGTCCGTCCATTATAGGTTTCTAATGTCACTATTATGGAAAAAAATAAAAAGATCACCAAACGCAATATTAGTGAAATGATACAAATACATTTAAAAGATAACAGCATCAGTCCTGTCAGAACTGTGGAGTCATTCAGTGTAGTGAATTTTCGGTTTTTGTGTTTTGAGTGTTTTATTACTTAATAATTAATATTCCTTCCTTAATTTTTAATCCGCTTGCCTTTTTAATGTGAAATTGTGTTTTTGTGGTAGTGGATTCTCTCTTTTGTTTTCTTTTTGTATTGTGGTGCTCCGTGTCGTGTTGCCTTTGTGCGCTTGAAACAAGGTGGGTGATCGTCCTTATTGCCTGCCACGATTTTTAATTTTTTAATACTTAAATTTTTATTGTTAAGGCCCCCATACACGGTCCAATTGGTTGTACAGCGAAGTGCGGTTGTACAACCAAAACTATCGATTGTGGGCCGGTCGGCCGATCAAAATACATTGCGCTTATAGGTTTGATGAAAATCTGGTTGTACAGCCAATTTGACCGTGTATGGGGGCCTTTAGTTTTGTGTCGAAGCCTTAGGTCGATTTTTTTTCTTTATATTTATTTATTTTTAGTTTCTTTTTTGTAGGTTAGAATCTGTCTTGTATGCATTTTTGTGGTGTCGCCTAAATGTGTGCAACGTTTTGTACTAATTTTTCTTTTTTTCTGTTTTAATATTAGCTCTCAAACTTTTTCTAAGTTTTGTTTTGTTTTTCGGCTTCAAATTCTCTTCACGAATAATTTTTATTTATTTAATTAGGTATATATATTTTTTTATATTAATATTATATATAATTATGGCGAATCAATTGTGCAAGAGGTGTTTTTCGGAAATCGCTCGTGATGGGATTTCCTGTGACGGGGTTTCATTAATGTAAATAAAAATATTAATGTTTTAAGCGTGAGCACTAACAAAGATCTCCTTAAAAGGAGTCTCTTTATTCTCTAATGACTGTTTATGTGTTTCGCATGCAATTTTTATTGGTACTTAACTTTTTATGTTTGCATGTCTCAGCCGAGCCCACGTGGTCGTGGTAAATGTTTCTCAGCCCAGCTGAGAAGTGCGCCTTCTTCATAAGAATGGAAACTCTATTATTATTATTATCAATTTTCGGACAGACACTTCCCATTTAAGTCCATTGTACATGACGTTAGTACAGGCCTTCAAGCATAGATGATAGTCGGATTATTTGATGATTCAGTAGTGGAATGACCATTCGCTGGACCTTTTCTGTCGTGTTTAGTGTTGTTATTTGTTTTTTAAAGCTTTTAAGGTTTATTTTAAAGTTTTTCAAAATGTAGTGCTCGTCCGTCATAAATTTTTAATTTAGGATTAAGATTCCACTGTTGTATCCTCCCTACATTGTAGCATTATATATATTGTAAACGGCCCCCATGATCAGGAAAGTATCAAATATCTTTTTTCATACAATACTTCCTTTCATATGCAACGTAAACAAATTCAATTAACAAATTGAAACATAAACATTTTCATGCAATGCATTTCATGAGCAACGTAAACATTTCTCATGCAATGCATCGCAACGATATTTTCTTATCTACTTTTCACATGAAAAGCGCTGACTAGGCGACTTTTTCCTGATCATGCGAGCCGTGGTTTAGGTGACAAAGACTGCGAACTGATTTTAAACAATCAGTTCTCGTTGAGCCGCCAATTAAGTCGGGAAGTATTACTAGAAGTTCTTTGTTATGAAGTTTGAATAAAATTACTAGAAGTTCTTTTGTTATGAAGTTGAATAAATTAAAATAATGAAGTTCGGTTTTTTATTTTTACACATTCCCAATTGCCGGCCAACGGGGCTCAACACCACAAAAAAGATTGTTGAAGATAGATGTTTTAATTTGTTTAATATCTGCGGTATTCAAGTTTTTTTTTATTATTGTTGATTAGTTAATTTTTCATGTGTTTTTCTAATTGTTAGCCCTGAAGAAGCGTCGAATAAAACGTGAAACGTTGGCAAAAGAAGAAGTGACGGTGTTTCATTTACTTTAGTTGTAATCGGAAAGTTAGCCTATACCAGCGATATACAACTATTTTTTGAAGCTATACGTGGCCGCTATAAGAAAATAATTGTTAACATTCAATTTAATGTTTGCTTAAATGCTGTATGGAAAAGAAAAGAAGAAGACAAACGAATTTAAATTTGTTTTTACTTAAATCCGGTATAAGAAAGAAAGAAAGAGACTAAACTCGTTTGACGATTTGACAAGATTTAGAAATTTGGCTTGAATGCGATATGCGACAATCGAAAACGGTTTAAATGGAAATCAAATCGAAACTCAATGTGGAAATGCCCGGCAAAAAAATCGATGCGAAGCAAATTGTTTTAACGACACAATTCTTTCACAGCAAGTTGAAGTTGTCTGCTCAAAGGCCAATCACCGAATCACCGTTAGGGTATTTAATGTGTGGCAACACTTTCAATAAACCAGGTTAGGACGAACCCATTATGTCAAGATGGGGATGGCCGCATGATGGAATATCCCGAGGTTGTCCTGGAGTATGGCGTCTTTTTTTCGTGTGGTGCGCAAAACGGTGGTTGATAAAACCGTCTTGTACGGAACGCGTAAAAACTTTTCATTATTTCTTCTTTTATATCTTTGTAAAATTATAATGTATTGTTGAAAATAATTATTTAAATAAATAGTGTGTACCAAATTAAGCCGTTTGTGTACTTTCAACTGAATTTATGTGGGACAAACAAAACATAACCACAAATGCCTTTTCTATTTCAGATGGATAACATTAATTCACAAAGGAAAGGTTCAATTACACATGTCTTGGATTCACTTGAGAAAGGAAGCATGGTCATTCGGGTACAATGAACATTAATCAACATGAAACGTTATCATATCTGGCGTTCTTGGAAATTAATCAGCACCACATTACATCGTAATCGATATCTACTAATCTAATTTTAAGTTTTTTTGATTCGACCATTAGCAAAGTATTAACCTTCCTTTTTGATTGTTGGGACTCGACCATCAACAAATTAATCCTTCTTCCGTTTTTTCTTTCCCTATTAGTATAGCAAGTTCAAGGCCAACTCTAGAAATCAGGTAAGTACCTTATTCAAAATATTGATAAAATTCTACATATTTTTTTCTCTCTCGTTTGGTGATTCGGTGAAGTATATGTATTTCTCCCAATATTTTTCTCGTTAGTCATATTTTTTAAATTGCTAAAGTTTGCGAATGTAGTGATCAACGTTGCAGAGGTTTTTGAAACGGCGGGCCTATCTTATCACAAAAAGCTACCTTGTGCTTGTCACTGTAGAAAAAATGCACACTTGATAAAAAATAAAAGGGTGAAAAAATCAAGGTGGGCGACGAAAATTAAAGCAAAAAATGGGAATTTTTTTTGAATTGAAGAATAAAAATTTAGTATGGAAAGATAATTGTGATTTTGGTCGGTAACAACGTAAAATAAAACCCGAAACTGAGATTTCTTTATAAAAAGTTAGAACGATACATCTTTTTGGAATTTTTTTGGATTGTGGCGAAACTCAAGAATTTGAAGACGGATGAGCTCGATAAAGTAAAATTAACACACCGAGAAGACCCTATTTTTTCGTTCTCTTCGGGTGGTTTGTAGAAGTGTTACACGGGCTTAACCGTCTCTGTTATCAGGCGTCATACCGCCTGGCACTGCGCCCCGTGGACATCTTTGGAATCCACCCGGTTCATTAATTTTTTCTTTTTTCGATATTTGGTCGATATTTAGTGATGGCAGTTTGTTGGTTTGTCGGGGTGCACCTCTGGGATGTATCACGAGCTTAACCGTCTCTGCTATCAGGCGTGATACCGCCTGGCACTGCGCCCCGTGAACACTCTTGAGTGTCATGCCGCGTTGCTCCACCTGCCTTGCTTTTATATTATGTTTCTTCGCTCTCCCGTCTGTCCCTCCCTGCTGATTGATTTTCCGTGGTGTAGCTCAGCTGTGGTTGGGCAGCGGGTAGAGTTGACAAATGTCCGAAATTCTTTTTATTTTAGGAAGAAGTTTCCTTATTGTTTCGAGGGCGTCCCTTGAGGAGCGATGTGGGGTGCTGTTGTAGGGTTGAGAATGATCATGGGGTCTGAGGTGCCTCCGGGGTCGTCGATGGCACTCTTGGTGGTGGCTTTAAGTTCTTTTTGAGTAGTGAAGGTCAGTTAGAGTCTGGGTTTAGTGTCTGGTCTCACGCTCTGAGGGGCGTTGAGGCAGTTTGAAGGTTGAGTTGTATATTTGAGTTTAGAATAGTAGGAGGTAGAGCCACCACTGACTGCCATCGTTGACTTCGGCCGCCAATATTTTTCGGGGTGAGTGAGTTTGTTCCGCTGCTGCCATCCATTAAGATCTACCATTCCACTTCGGCCATCATTTTTTTTAATTCCGGTATTCGGCATAAATTTCATTCTTCGCGGATCTATCAAATTAGTTCTTCGTCGTTGGGTACATCAAGGACGTGGCACCACGTCGAGGGTGCCTTCTACCTTAATCATTCTTACCAGACTTCACAAATAAACTTCTTCAATTCAAAATATATAAGTATATACACATACATGTATATCACAAATCTTTATGTATAATTTTAATTTTGAAAACTTTTTGGGATCTTTTTACAGAAGAAATTGGTCTAAGAAAGAAAGAAAAAACCGCACGAATTTGTTAAACATACTCCACTTGGCTGTTTACCATAAAGTACTAGAATAAATAGTACATTCAGCTGTTCGCCCATGTTGCCTTATCCGCCATGTTGGGAATGTTACTCAATTGCTAAGTGCCAGTGAATGAACAGGTCTTTAAATTGTCTTCACGAATCTTTTAAAATAAGCGGGAATTTCTAATTAATCGTTCGTGAACAACTGTACCTGATTTGTTCAATCGCAGAAACAATGAAACTTCCAACACATTTTTGCAAAAGGAAGAAGAGAAAGAGGAAAAAGAGCAAGAAACTAAAAATGTGAATCCATAGTTTTTTTTTCTTTTCCTTCTTTATTTAGTCCTCGTTTTGCGCACGCGGTGTAGCACTGGAGTGTACCAGAGAAAGTGGATTTCAGAAGGTATTGCTAGTGGAGTTTTTTTTGAACTTCAAAGATTTTTTTTTAAAGGATTTCTATAATTTCTTTCATGTTATTTGTTTTACGAATCGTGAATATTTTAAAGTGGACTGTTTATTCCTGAGTTTTGGAGGGATTGAACTGCACCAAGAAACCCATTATCGTATATGACATTTTCTATGCCATTCTGCTTAATTGATAACGGTAGCTTACATCGTTGATGAGGTGGTGTACAAGGTGAGCACTGATAAATTCATATTGTAGTTTACAAAGTTGTTGAGGGTGTTCTAGTAAATTTTTGGTGGATGTTCACTTGGGTTAAACTTTGAATTGAACTCATAACTTTCTTTCTTTTTTCTTTTCATTGAACTCTTTGAATTTTATTAACTAACTAATAATTTAAAAATCTTAACTTACAGAATTATTATTGTGAATTTTGATACTTAATATTAGATTAATTTATTGAAATGAATTAGGGAAATAAAATTAAAGCATTATAAATTGAATTTTACTCTTTTATTCAGGTGTTCTGCAATTGGAAGTCAAAAGGCGGCAACTAATTTTGCTCTTTATTTTTGAAGGTTTTTGAAACAAAAATAATTTGACCCACCCTAATCATCATGTATTACAAAAACAACACTTCCGATAGTGTATAGGATTATAATATTCCTGAAGTATGCGGAAAAATGTACAGTGTATTAACTTTAGCATGTGAAGATATTTTTATTCCAAATCGAACTTCCTATGAAATAAATTAACAACCGAGGTAAGATGCAAAAAATTAAAACAAGTCGCTTTATTAATTAAACCACGACTAAACAACGATCACCAACAAGGAGCCATTACAGATATACTTTTCAATACATAAATTATAATTATCATAAAAAAAATTTCTTAAATACTATTTTAGATAACAATATTACAGATATTTAAAAATAAATAAAATCTCAATATATATTTGATGCTATAAGACAACATATTAAAGTATTTCAATTATTTCTTACTGAACACGTTTCTCAACATAAAAAACAGTTCATCAACCAAACAGTTAAAATAAATTATTTGTCGTGTTCGAAGTGAGTACAATATAACATATATGTAGGATCGGATTTCGGCAAATTCACCAAAAGGAAACACTGAAGGAAGTCTACACGAGCGAAGATGTTGAAAAGCCAAACTGGAGAAAAGGCTTGAACTTTATATTTCTTCTCTGGATGGCCGCCGGCGTGAACAGACCGTAATCACAACAAATGTTTAAATTGAATTAAACATGTTTTAAAAATTGAATTAAATGTGTCTTTTTATCGTTTTTAATGTACGAATACACTTGCAAACAAATTTGCGCAAGTTGTTTTGAGATTTCTGAAAAAAAAAAAAAAAAAAAAAAACTGAAACAGAACTTAGTTATAGTTTTTTTTTTTTTTTGCAAAGTGACAATCCTGTGCGTAATCAACATTGCTGTGGATTCTATTAAACAAGTTCAAAAATTCATCGGAATGGTAAATTATTTTCACAGATTCAGATACAGTTAGCGAAATTGTTAAGTCCTATTCCTATTCAACTAGCGAAAGAGCTTAAGAAGAATAAAAAGGTTAAAATTTTTGACTGAACGGAGGAATGTGAAAATGCATTCATTAAAGTCAAAGACGCTTATTTTTGCAACATTATTAATTCATCCGGCAGAGGAAGCTACTTTTCGATTGATGCGTCAAATATAGCAATTGGAGCAATGCTGGAACAATTCAAGAACAACAAGAATGAACCATTGGCATTTTATTCAAAGAAATTGAGCACAGCAGAAAGAAATTATTCAACGTTAAATAGAGAGCTTTTAGCTGTATACTCAAAAATTACGCACTTCAGACATTTCTTGGAAGGTCGCGATTTGACAGTTTTCACAGATCACCAGCTCTTAACCTCGACAATTTGGACAAAAGCTGAAAGGAGTCCAAGGCAAGCGAGGCACTTAGATTATATCACCCAATTTACCTCTGACATCAAACATATTAACCCATTACCGCCCTCTGTACACACACGTGTACACTTCTATAAACATAATTCCTGGAGGCAAAAATGAATGTCAAATCGAATTGTTTCTTAAAAGCAAAACTACTTGTCACTAATAGCTAGAAAAAATAAAACAGTAGGCGGCAAGCGCGAAAATAAATGCCAAATCGTCAATTTGATTTTACGTTATTGTCAAGGTAACTAACGCCGATTGTCGAATAAACATAATTTCATAAAATTGTGTTGTAATTGATTGGATTTTGCATTTCACGGTAAGTTTACATTGTTGTTCATTGTAATACGCAATTATAACATCAAATATTGTCGTATTACATAGCAAAAAATGTACGAAAGTTTTAGTGTACACGCTTGTGTACAATGGGCGAATGTATGTATACTCGTATTTAAAAAATTCAACTTTGCAGGACCTGAATTATCATTGAAGATGTCGCGTAATTACCGATTATGTTTCGCCAGTGACTTCCTGAGGCTAGAAGAAGCTGTAGAATCTATTATGGCTGAAGAAGATGACGACGCTGAGATCAACTTGATCGTGATCCCACCCGACCCTGCTGCAGTAAGTGATGAAGAAGAAGGCCCAGAAGATGATTTGAGTTCTTCAGTACTTCCAAGTGACATACCAGGTACGGTCGAATTGTTACGTCGCCATAGTTCTAATGAAGAGCCGGAGTGGAACAGTAGCGATGACGAACCGCTTTCTAGTCATGGTCCGTCCCGAAAACGTACTCGAAACGATGGTGCTGAAAGCCCTATTTGGAGAAAAATATTACCCATTTATACTATTGCTTATGAAATCACACAAGTAATTCAAGAACGACAGCAATTCATAGCAGATTCCCTTGCAATTTTTACCCCTACAATGTTATTTGAAAAGTTTTTTGATGACGAAGTCTTACAGTTGATCATAGATAATAGTATATTATATGCTGGACAGAACAATAGGCATGGTTTTGAACTAACCATACAGGAATTGAAAAGCTTTCTTGGCATATTACTGCTTTCTGGCTACAACCACTTACCAACAGAGAGGGGTTATTGGAGTCTTGATGAAGACCTTGGCGTTGCGGTAGTGAACAATTGCATGTCTAGAAATCGCTATCTCGAAATAAAAAGAAACTTGCATTTTGTGGATAACGCTTTAGTTCAAGGTAGTACTGATAAAATGTTCAAATTGAGACCATTGTGTGATTTACTAGAAAAAAAAGCATGTCAGTGGGGAGTATTTCATGAAAACCTATCAGTAGATGAATCGATGATAAAATATTTTGGACATCATCCAGCCAAACAGTTTATAAGGGGAAAACCTGTACGCTTTACAAAAACTGGGCCATTACTAGTTCAGACGGGTATTGCTATGCTTTTGATATTTATTGCGGAAAATCATCGGAAAATTCAACTGATTCATTAGGAGCTAGAGTGGTTAAATCCTTGCTACAAAAGTTGCCTATTGTACCTCAGGATCACAAAGTTTATTTTGATAATTTTTTTACCAATTACAGTTTACTTCATGATTTGCGTGTATTAGGATATAGAGCTACAGGTACTGTGAGGGAGAACAGGACTAAGAAATGCCCACTGACTGCAGTAAACGAAATGAAGAAGAAACCTAGAGCTGAATATGATTATCGATTCGATAGAAGAAATGAAATACTATTTGTACGTTGGAAGGACAGTAGTGTTTGTACCATTGGAACCAATTTCGACAATGTGAATCCACTAGGAAAAGTAAAACGTTGGTGTTCTTCCAGAAAACAAAAAGTAGATGTAGACGTTCCACACCTTTTTCAAAACTACAATAAAGGAATGGGTGGTGTGGATCAAATGGATCAGTCCATAAGCCTCTACCGTGTCAGCATCAGAGGGAAAAAATGGTGGTGGGTTATTTTTACCTATCTTGTGGATATGGCAGTATCAAACTCTTGGCGCTTACATCTTCTTGCCAGTAAAAATAATAATAAAACGTGTCTTGATCAACTAACGTTCAGGCGATCTATTGCAAGATCGTATATGCCCAAGCAAAAAACAAAGACAAGGCCGTCCTCATCATCATTTTTGGTCTCAAGCAACGATGGGCATAATCCGGAGCGAATTGTAAACCCCCTTCGGTGCGTGATCTGTCATAGCAGGGGTCGATGGCGATGCGCTAAATGCTTAAAAACTCTTTGCATAGAGCGACCCTGCTTTGGGAAATTTCACACTTGATCCGCCCATTGTACACACCTGTGTACAGACCTATTTTCCACCTTCTTTTGTTTTTTCATTTTTTTTTTCTGTTTTATTTGTTTCTTTTACTCTATTTAATTACACTTATAATAAAAAAATATTAAAATATAACGTTGTTTTACTATGGGCGTTAATGGGTTAAAGGTGAATCTAACGTCGTGGCAGACGCTTTATCACGGGTAGATACAGAAATTATGGATTCCGAGAAGATTAACCCATTTTTGACCAATGGTGCGAAAACGCACCAGACAGTTAGAAATTTTTTTTAGAGCATTTAAATCATAAAAGAGTATGTTTTAATTACTTGTGGTTGTTTTTTAAAGATTAAATAGTTAGTATGTCAAGTTCTAACAAAATCTGCGGTGTTTGGATTTAAAAAAAAAACAAGCTAAATATGGACAAAAATATGATATTTTGGAGCACCAGTTTATATGTATTATTTTGTAATATAATAATTTTTTTATGTATTATTTTTAATAAAAATAAGTGCTAGGGGTTGTCAAAAATAGTATGTAAGTATTTATATGTTAATAATTTATTTAATTTATATAAAAAAACTGCAATAAAATATGATGGTGTGAAAACGCACCACTGGTAAAATGTATGAACTCTGAATTGTAAGTGCTGACATGTTCTAGCTGAGTCTGTAACTGCATTTTGTAAGCTTGCGGGCTTACAACAAGTTCTGTAAAGTGACAAGCTTTCTTCTTCTTGATTTAGTCCTCGCATAGTGTCTAAAAAGTTTTGCGTATTTGCAGCGGTTTGCAGGTGCACACTGCATTGTTGTATATTTGGATTTCGTTTGGATTTATTGACTTGTGTGCAAAAGCTCGCGCAACGTGCGTTATAGACACAACCCCTTGTCTTTCTACTTTGATGTGTTTCTTTGGCGAATTCAGATAATTCTCTTGTGTTGGGTTTTAGTGAAAAATTTAATTACAATGAGGAAATTTTTAACTCGAAAAGAACTGCAAAGTGCTTTAGAAGACGTTGTTGCTGAATTAGAAAATGAAAGAAGTAAGTTATAATTTAGTATCGTTGTTTTTTCTTGTTTGTCTGATAAATAACTTATCAATAGATAACATTGATGCTGTATATATTCCACCCGATGTTGACGAACTTACTGATGAGGAAATTGTCGATGATGGTCTGACAAATATAAATGACAAAGATTTTGAAAACATCGATATTGCCGGAACATTCGAACTTCATCTAGACGAGGATAATAATTTTGATGATTCCGATAACGAAACTTTAGCAGAGAAAAAAAGGAAAATTACCAGTTTTAAAAAGTCTGTTCAAAAAGTTCCGAAATGGAAGAAGGGAGACGTTCAAATACAATCACAGCCAGTGTCAAAGGAAGATCATGAAGTTGAGCAAATGAGAAATCAACTGGAGAATAAATCGCCGTTAGATCTATTTTTTATGTATTTTGATGAGGAAGTTATAGACACGATTGTTAAATATTCTATAAAATATGCGCAGGATCACAATCGCCACGAATTTGATTTCAACCGTGACGATTTGTTAAAGTTTGTTGGAATTTTGATTCTTTCAGGTTACCATACATTACCGCAAACTCAGTTATACTGGTCTACCGATGAAGACAAAGGACTTGATATTATCAAAAAATGTATGAGTAGAAATAAATTAAACAATATAAAAAGAAATATACATTTATCAGACAACAGTAATCTGGATAAAAACGACAAATTTGCTAAACTCCGCCCATTCTTTGATCTACTAAACAAAAAATATCTTCAGTTTGGTTTATTCTCATTTAGCCTATCTATTGATGAACAGATGGTTCCATATTATGGAAGGCACTCCTGTAAAATGTACATAAAAGGAAAGCCTGTAAGGTTTGGCTTCAAGCTGTGGTGTATATGTTCATCCGATGGATATCTCTACAAATTTATGCCATATGCAGGAGCCAGTAAAGAAAAGTATGAAGTGGGACTAGGCGGTCAAGTTGTCCTGGATTTATTGTCAATTGTCGAAAATGTTGACAATCATCAAGTGTTTTTCGACAATTTTTTTTCTTCGTATAAGTTGTTTAGTGTACTCTATGAAAGGGGATTTTATGCTACGGGTACTATACGAGAAAATAGGACAAGTTGCTGTCCTCTGGAATCTACGAAAAACATTTCAAAATCGGAAAGAGGGACATATGATTCAGCGCACGATGTTACAAGTAGTATTTCCATGGTTAGATGGAATGATAATTCCGTCGTGACTACGATTAGCACCCAATTTAATTCGCAACCTATATCTGCAACGAAAAGGTATAACCGTAAAGAAAAGAAGGATGTCAGCATAGAACAACCCAATGTCATCAAATTATACAACCAGCACATGGGAGGGGTAGATTTGCACGATAACGGGGTAGCCAACTACAGAATAGGAGTAACTGGTAAAAAATGGTGGTGGCCTTTATTGACCAATTCCATAGACAGCACGATAGTCAATGCATGGAAGCTATACAATATTGTTAATAGCAAAAAAATGACTCAATTGGATTTTAAGTCCTATATAGCACTGCGATTGCTCAAACTGGGGGACAACAAACCGAAGGCTTCTTCATCAAGAGTACCTAATGAACTTCGTTATGATAACACGGGTCATATGGTGACCAAAAGTGGAGATAAATCGAGACGGAGATGTAAAATTTGCCACAACCATACAATATTCTTGTGTAAAAGGTGTAACGTGCATTTACACACCGCTTGTTTTGAACAATACCATAAGAAGTAAGAGTTGCATTACTTTTAACGTTTTTTGCCAATGGTGCGAAAACGCACCAGCTTATTTTTCAAAATGTATTTAAAAATAATTTTTTTTGTTCTTGTATTTGTATTTCTAGCTCCTAAATAAATAACAATAAACATGATAAATCTTTTTTTTTTGCATTATTTATACCTTTGGTAAAATATGGGTTAAAGAGAATCAAATTGATTTGGACATTATCGCAGAAGAGCAAAAGAATGACATTGAATTAGAACATTTAATTGAGAATTCAAACGGAAATTCAAAATTCGTATTAAGAGAAGCAGATGTACCTTCATCTAGAAATAAAATTTGGATACAATGTTCCACTGAAAGAGATCGGCCATTCATTCCAGCGGGCATGCGGAAAAATATATGTATTTGATATGTTACACAATTTTTCACATCCAGGCATTCGAAGTTCGAGGAAATTGATTGCAAGTAGATACTTTTGGCCTAGGATAAACTAAGATATTAATTTATGGGCAAAATCTTGCATAGCATGTCAAAAAGCAAAAATAAATAGACATACGAAATCTCCAGTGCAAAAATTTAAGATACCGCCAGGAAGGTTCGAACATATTCATGTAGATCTAGTGGGCCCCTTGCATCCGGCGGAAGGATTTAAGTATCTAGGTATTAACAGTTGTGGATCGCTCTACCAGGTGGCCAGAGGTGTATCCATTGAAAAGTATCACAGCAAACATGGTGGTAAGGACGTTGTACGAACAATACTTTCCGAGATTTGGGATTCCTTTAACAGTGACCACTGACCAGGAAGGTCAGTTTCAAGGGAAACTTTTCGAAGAATTTTCCAAGCTTTTAGGAACTCATAAAATTATAATGAGAATACAAACTGTGGGACGACGTGACATCTGTCACGGCACTCGACAACGAGAATAAGGCTGAATATCCTTACGACGTCGCAAAATAAGAGGCAAAGCAAATCCTTTAGAAATGGAAAATCAGCAGTGAATGGATTTTGCATTCAAATTTAACTAGTATCTTATGTGTTATTACGACTACCAGGGCCGCATGTAAGCATGTACAACAAGTGCTACAAATATTAAAAAAAGTGATCATACACAAACGTCCTTTGAGGCGTTCGTCACATCAATTATTAGGAAACTCATGTTTTCGAGAAATTTAATGCCTCAGTTACGTTTTTTCCCTAGAATTTCGTTTCGTAAACCAATCACGGAGTACGGCGAATGAGCAGAAGCGCTGTAGAGCTGTAAATATGCAGGCAGAAACTGAATCAAAAGAAAGTTTTCTGACTTTTCCTGAAAATCGTCGACAAAAAGAAGCGGAAATTGATTCGTCCCCTTTATCGTTTTAAATGTGCCAATTCACTTGTAAACAAATTTGCGTAAAATGTTTTCAAATTTCTGAGAAAAAAAAACTGAAACAGAGCTTAGCGTACATGTATACGGATTCGAGGGAACGCGTTCTATCTATTCTAAATTTATAAAATTTCTTCGTAAAAATTAAAATTGTAAATTGAAGTTATAGTTTTTTTTTGCAAAGTGATAATCCTGTGCCTAATAAACTAAAATAAAATAAAGTGCGCGGTAAAAGGCTGTTTGGGGGAGAAAACGCCCTGGAGGGCAACTGAGAATATTCACTTTCATAGCTAAGTAATTTTTCTTATTTCATCAATATAAAGTGTAGAATTCATTCTTCTCGTTAAATAATGAGTTCATGACTAAGAATTTGTTTATTTTATTCAGTTTATTTTAATTTTAGTTTTATTCAATTTATTCGATTTTCTAATTACATGCATGCAAAATGTAGCCAGAAATTTTTATAACTTTGTGTTAACTACTTCCTAAAATCCAATTATCTAAATTTAATTCATTGTTTTGAATGTAAATTTCATTTCATTTAAAATTCTTAATTTTAATACCTATGTTAACACTAAATTTTTTCTCTCTTCTTTCTTACCATTATTTTAATAATGTATCGTAATTTAACTTTCATTTGAATTGATATTGATATTGAATTTTTGTAAATGAAAAGTCAGTCACGATCTGTAAGCTTAGAAGTGCGTAATAAAAATCTTGTTCCAAAGTAAAATAGTGGATTTGGTTGCCTTAAAAAAGCAAATTTGGTTGCCGTAAACGGGGGCCTCGGTAGTCTAGGGGTAAGGCGCCTGACTGCTATCCCAGAGGTCCCGGGCTCGGAAACCCGGCCAGCTCCGCGGTCCTCGCCTTTTCCAATTTCCCACCTACATAACTTTCCTTCTTTCTTCTTTCCTCTTTACATTCCTGATTCCTTCCGTCATAGCCTTCCTTAGCCCTTCCCCGCTCCACCAGAAGCGCATGTCGTCGGTTGGTTGAAGAGATTCAAAGTTATAGTTGCAAGCCCCTCAAATATCATATAGATATTACATATAAAAAACTTTAAATATTCATGTGAAAATTGCCTAAGTGCAATCTACACACTCTAGCAATTTTCACATTTCTTAGAAATCAAACCATGCAAAAATGCATGGGAAATTGCACAAGAAACATTAATCCACTTTCCCGCAAAGCAGACGCTTTTCCAAGAATATTATAATATTTAGATCATTCTTTTAACCTGTGTAAATTATTATCTGAACTTAAAAAGTCAGTCTTATTCTAGACGCGTTAAAGATCGGTCGATTTGAGGTTCCGCGGAATGTAAAATCTATTTTAATTATATGTACATTAAATTAAAGTTTAAAGATAGTGAATAGTTATTTTTTTGATTAAATATACTGTGAAAAATAATTTCGTTTTTTATTTTTTTTATCAAAAATTATATTCGCAAACAAAATTATTCAACTCGTTTCAGGAGGCATAACACTCTAGCGAGTTGTTTCTCGATGCCCCGATGTCCGAGTCGCGATAGTAATGATTGGGAGTAGGTGGACTGAAAATATCGCGGGAAGGTTGTGGCGGTTCCTTCCTCCCCGACTAGAGCTGCTGTTCGACATTGCACTCTATACGAAGAAAATAGATTGTCAACAGTATAAAGGGCCTTTCCCGAGACTCTAGTCTTTCATATAAAAAAAAAACGTAATATTGTAAACCAACCAAGAATAAAAATGGTAATAACGAAGGAAGAATTATCTGATATCAGAGCCTCGACCTGACGAGTTCGTAGTGAGACTGTTAAAAGAATATAATTATATAGGGCGTAAATATTGCTTGGGTTTTTACCAGCAATCCTTGTTAGGTTAGTCAGAAGTATCCACAGTCAATAATCAAGGTGTTAAGTAAATATTGGTGGCGGAAAATAAAATAAATATTGGTGCGGTACCATTAACCTAATAAAAAAAAACAATTTAGGGTGTATATAATTGTCTGGGTTTTTACCGACAATTACTTTGTTAGGTTTAAAAAAAAATAATAATAAAAAAAATTACTAACATTAGAGTTGGGTTTTTCTTTAAGTCGAATTTGGACTCTAACATTTATTCAGCAATCTCTGTTGAGGAATTTAAGTTAAATAAATTTTTAGCCGCACCAATTCGTGTGTTCGGGTTGTCAGTAGTGACTGTTATTACACATACTAATTGTAATAAAGGTGAATGAGGAAAAAAGTTCTGTTATTGTGAAAGACAAACATTTCTTACTCTAGTTGCAGTGCTATTTCCTACATCCATTATGCCAGAGATAGTGATGTTTGTTTTCGCATATTTCCACGACCATCGCAATATGTTACGAGTCCACAGGCGGCGTTTGAGGGATACTACAGATCCCTTTCATATTCCCGAGCCTAGATACACAGAGCTCTTTAGATTGAGTAGAGAATCAGCACTTGAACTGTTGGATGAAGTAGGCCCTTTCATGAAAATTGGAATAAGGCGAACGTTTATTCCCAAAAGCATCAGATTATGTGTGGCCCTTCATTTTTACGCAACTGGATCGTTTCAAAAGGATATTGGTCAGGATTTTTTGTGCCCCGTCAGCAAAACCATGATATGTCGTATTTTACACGAAGTGGCGAATGTAATAGTACTTCAACTTATACATAAATATGTCAAATATTCTGAGAGTGACGAAGAGTTAACTCGCATGAAGCGAAGGTATGTTTCGAAAGGGATATTTTCATAAAAAATGTGATTTTAAAAAGAAATTTCTATTACAGATTCTATGATGTTACTGGGTTTCCAGGCGTAATTGGCGCCATTGATTGCACCCATGTGAAAATAAAGAAACCAACTTTTGAAATAGAACATAGTTTTAGAAACCGAAAAGGCTACTTTTCTATGAATGTTCAAATCATTTGTGATTATGATCTGAGAATTATTTGCGCTAATGCTCGTTATCCGGGATCATCGCATGATTCATATATATGGGTAAATAGTCTGGCTAAGACAGTTGTCGGAGTTGTCGAAAATAACAAAATAAACAGTCACTGTTAACTTCCACCACAAATTTAGTCATTATAACTTTTGCACATTTAATTATCATTATTATCAATTATCACTTTTGCACATTAAAATTTCTCATCAGCAAATAATTTTGCATTTTGTTTGTTATCACCTAATTTCAATTGCGCGCAGATTTTCACGAATCTTTTCACGGCTCATATTACTGTCTGGCACTGATATGATCCGTGAGAAACCTAAAAACGGAATTTGCTTGGTGCATTGCTCACGGATCATGTTATCAGCTGCAGCCGATGGGATTCGTGAGAATCTGCTGAATTGCACTTTAACTTTGAATTTGCACTTTTAGTTAAGGATTTTAGCTTTAGGAAAATTGTAAATATATGTATACTAAGAATTAAGCTAATAAATTGTCACTTCATAATCAGACTTCAGAGAGTTCACTTCAATTTCTTTATTATTCATTTTGTTTGCAGATTTCTTGACTTGGTGTAGTGGCTTAAGAGCCATTTGCATCGCTCATTAAGGTTGTAGTAGTTTAAGAGCTGCTGCAACAATTCACCATCTTGTTGATATAGTGCACTGGTTTAAGAGCCACTGCACCTTATCATTGAAAACTACCTTCTGGCACGGTTGCTCACCTGGTGTAGCGGTCCAAGAGCCACTGCATCCAACTTCTTGAGGCTAAGGCGCACTCGCCCTAGACTCACGGCTGGATAAAAGAATCCAGTCGAAAACAGTCACTGCACCGAAAGTCAATTAACTTTTTTGAAACTCTAAAGCAAAATAGTTGGTGAGAACTAAGTCAATTATTTGAGTTGTGGAACTTAACTCACCATGGTTACAGAAACACCTCGAGTGAAAATGACGCACTATGACGTCAAAACGACTTTCTCGGTCGAGAAAATCGAGAGACTTGAGTTACAGAAACGAGCTACAGGTTGAGGGAAATTCGCTAACCAGCAACTCCTTTTTTGGAGAATAAAAAAAAACACAATTTGAAAATTAAATCTAAATAAGCTCATAAAGAGTTAAAGGTTGGAAAAAAAGGGGAAAAGACTGCGAATAGATCGCCAATTCCTCTGTGTGCACTGAGTTCCATACAGATCTAAGTCGGGTTGCAGTGAAAACACAAACAGCACAAAAAAAATA
The DNA here is from genome assembly GCA_949987705.1 of Thereva unica. Classification (NCBI taxonomy): domain Eukaryota; kingdom Metazoa; phylum Arthropoda; class Insecta; order Diptera; family Therevidae; genus Thereva; species Thereva unica. Next base: position 31,205,605 of record OX465284.1, on the reverse strand, counting down.
TTGGTCAGCTGCAGGAGCTGGAATTCAACCGGCGTGACGTAATTCCAGTAGAATTGAATTGAGCAACAATGAATACGATTAAAGGGGCAATGACCTGAATATTTGACTGATTTATTAATAAAGTATCATTTCAGATCAAGAAGCAGAGTTAATAGCCATTTAAAATTTTAAATAAATAAATAGAAATTAAAGTAGAGAAAATTAGAATTTAATTAGAATTGTGCATTATAGGAGACAATATAATTATTTTAAACCACTTTTGCATTTTAATCAGAAACCTTGGAAACTTTCAGAAAGCTGAGGTAAAAAAAGAAAAGGTAAATATTGGGGACTCTTCATTTTGAAAGAAGAAGACAAAAAATAATTAAAGAATTTTAAAAATTATATTATTACGGCCGTGCGCCGTAACATTGGTCCCTCGAGCCGGCGAGCTTCACTTGCCTTCGTAGTGGATTAAAGTTCGGTAGCTTAATTCACACTGTAAAACATAGAACTGTCAAACGGAAACTGACGATTCACAGTTCGAATTGCATTCAGTAAAGGTGTTTCTTCTAATATTTTTTTTATTTTGCAAATTTAACCCACGAATATTCAGAAAATGTCTAATGCATTCGAGAAATTAAAGAATGCAAGTAATAAACAAGACAAACCATCGACTTCAATGTTTACTATCTTTGTTTAGGCAATTGTGCGGTACTTCCAATATTGATACAAATGACAGTGAATTTGATACCCCGTACCTACAGTCGAAGACGAAATTGCGGATAAAAATGAAATGGTCATTGCTTCAGAATCTGTGAGCATTGGACTACAATCGATTGAATGTGAAGATTCGCTACACCTACAACAATCCCGATCAAACTCACGACCGAGCTCGAGTTTATGTTTTTCATTCGATTCGCAATTCGCATCCGCAAGACGTGAGAAGATTTATTATTGTTTTGGATATTCTTTTCAAATTGAATTACTTAAATATAATAAATTCAATTTAAAAAAATTGCAAAAATTAATGGAGTCATACAAAAATCATATCAGCTACGAGCGGAGACTCTGCTGCCGCACTACGCACTAGAACAGCATGCCCAGACTCCTGGCCTATTCATTGCGAATTGCAATATTAACGTTGGAGAACTTGTGGACAAGCTGTTTTTAAACATGTTCAGCATTGTTCAAACGTTATCTTGCAGTAGGGGCTGTTTGCCAGTGGTCACAGAGATGTCATCATACAAAATTCCCCCATCTGGAGAAAACTTCCAGAAAAAACTCTTTGTTGAATGCTATTCTCAACAGATGAATTCTAGATGTCAAAATATAACGGGAAATGAAACTTGCGGTGAAAAATTGACACTAGAATATTCTTTAGGTAAATAGTCATGTCACAGTAAAATTATTAATATTAATAATAATAATTTGCGTGCTGAATATTCGGTGATAGAAGCTCTCAGTTAATGGATAAAACTAATGTTTCAGGTGATATCGTGGTTATTGAGGTGATGCATAATGATCAATGTATGGATATAAAATTGAGTGATATTCCAATGTTTTATGACATCCCAGAAGATACGCAACATCATCTCAGCGTATTCGGAGTCATAGGCCGTGTTTTTTTAATGAACTGGCTGGTTCTTCGCCATACAAATCTCAAAACCCAGGTTTTACCGGGGTTTCTATCAGGGTTACTGGGAAATTTTAAAATTTTCCCAGTTTTCCAGAATGCGGCCAACTTCAAGCCGGAGAAGAAACGTCATTCTAATTGAAAGTTTTAGCGCCGGACAAAGCATTTTAATTGTTATAAGTTATTGTGTTTACTATTATTGCAAGATGGAAGAACAAAATTTGTAAGTATTAGGAAATAAATAATTGGTTATTATATTTATAACAATGCCTTTATTTTCTAGAGAAAGGCATCTTTGGACTGTAAAAGAGACACTTTATTTTAATTTAACACTTTATTTTAATTGTTCAAAATATCCGTTTTATATTTGTTTGCGCGTTTATTTATAAATCAAGTCACAAATCCCGACGGCGACAGTTGACGTTTCAACTATTCTTTGCTAAATACCCTGAAGATAGATCCAGTTGAGATGTTGGAAAATTTCCCTTGCCGTTCTTTTAATGAACTCAAAACCCAGTTCATTAAAAAAACACGGCCATAGATTATAAGAGACTTAGGCCGAATGTGAGAGAAAATTCCAGTAAGGGTCATTATACTGTAATTTCGAAGAGATGCGACAATACCTGGTGGCTTTATGATGATTGTGGCGGTAAGACAAAGCAGGTTAAAGTCGAAAAAAAAAAGTTCAGCCAGCGTTAATACTCTTGTACAAAAAAAAATTTATGAATAAAAAATAACAATGTAGTGTCTTTTCAGTCTGTTTTAAAAATATCTAATAAATATAACGATTTAGATCAGTTGTACTTGATTACGCGGGTCCGGTGATGCGATGAATACTGGGATATGGCACCCCACCCCCCTCTAAGCTTTATAGTATCGGGCGATACTCCTCTCTTATCCCCCAGTAAACTTGTGCTACGGTAATCAAATTTGTGATGACCACAATAACTTTTTCAAAGGACACGCATGTGCGATATAGCGCACTTTCCTCTAACCTAATATTCGAGTTCGGAGTAACCCTTGTTGTCCTGGGTTATTGTAATTATTTTTAATAAATTTCCCCCACAATTTCTAGATATATACCGTGATTCCTGTTAAAATTAATCAGATGCGGTGCAGGTTCAGATTGAAGCTAGACTAATTTGTTTATAAATTTGGGCAGGGAGCGTTAATAAGTGTTTAATGAACGTTAATAAATTCTAATTAATGATTAAGAAATATCCTATAGGTTTTCACGGTCGGTGCAGATTCAGTTTGAAGTTAGATAATTTGTTTATAATTTTTGATGGGCAATGTTAATAAATTTTTTTCCTATGGAATATATTTCTAATTAATGATTAAGAAATTATCCCATAGGTTTTTTTGGGCCGGGCTGAAAAGTTGGGTCCAGCTTCCAGGAGCTAGTTTTTAGGCCACATCCATGCCAACTCCTTCATCGCAATATAGATCTTCAACACCGAAATCGTCAAAACAGCCAAATTTAAATAGATTCATTGATGATATGAACCCTTCTGAAAGTGATAACCTTGATTTGCTATTAGCGGAATTTTTTTATGGTTGCAATATTCCATTTGCTGTTGTTGAGTCAATATACTTCAAGAGATTTGTTAAAGCGTTGCGTCCAGCCTACAACATACCACATCGTCGTCGTTTGTCTGGTAATCTGCTCGATATAGTGCACAACAAAATTGAAAAACGCAATTCAGAGTTGGTCGCGAAAATGGATAAAGAAATGACGTTATTGGTGGATGGTTGGCAAAACTCTTCTTCACAACGTCGTAACAATGTTGGCTACTTCAAATGACCAAAAGGTTTTACTTGAATCGTTTGACTTCTCAAGTGTTCGGGAAACAGGGACCAATATACTTGATGCAGTGGAACAGTCAATCTCTATTGCCAAAGATCGGTATGATGACACAATTAACCCAGTTTTGACGGATAATGCATACAACATGAGGAACATGGGAAATGTTGCTGAAAAAACGTTGATATTGCTGTACTCTACCTGCAACGCACATTCCGCTAATTTATTAGCTGGGGATATAATAAAAAAACCGCAAAACGCAGCAATAATGGCAAAAGTTATCAGTGTTCAAAAAGAATTCAAGAAAATCGGCCTAGAAGATCGTTTACTGAAAGCTGGCGACCATAAATCAGTTTTGTTTAGTGCTGCTCGGTGGATGAGCCAACGAGACGCGGCTGAATCTCTGATAAAAAATTTAACGGCAATGAAAAAGGTAGCCGCTGGTTGTGACGTTGAAGCGGAAATGGATGAAAAGGCATTGAAACCAAAAGAAAGCGATTCTGAGCTTCTCTTCAATGTAAATATTGCCACATCCGTTAGAAAATTGCTCGAACTGCTTAATCCGGTGGCCGAACTGACAAACAATTGCCAAAGAAGCACTTCCTCAGCGGATGATGCAGCCGAAAACTGGCTCAAATTATTTGTTGATTGCCCTGAATTGCGTGAGTTTTTGGAATATCGTTGCAAGAAAAGCAATGTGTTCAACACTGTCACAATGACGGCAAACTATTTGCATCCAGTTTATCGTGGCCAAAATTTTAATAAAAAACAACAAAAGCAAATAAAAGACTACATTTTTGAAAATCTAGAAGCAGATGGGCTTGAATCGTGTCGCAAGTTTACGGAAAACGAAGGGACGTTCGCCAATTTACAACGGAAGAAAATAACGAATCCGAAATTATTTTGGCACTATGCTGCTCAACAAGGTCACGAGGAGCTGTCTAAATTTGCGGTGAAGTTTTTGAAAATTCCGGCATCAACAGCGCAGCTCGAGCGGCTTTTTTCCAATTGGGGATACGGTCACAATGACATCCGAAACAGACTTTCGGTGGAAACATCAAAGAAACATTGAAACGTGGACATTTATTTTACTTTGCGAGCGACAGATGAAATACCTGAAAATGACGACGTTTTAGATTTCCCAATTGAGTCGTAATATCAAATTAATTAACAGAATAAACATTACTTTTTACATCATTACTGTTAATTGTTTTTCTTCTTGAACTAAAGAATTCTTTAATAAAATGACATTTTCTTTCCATTTTATCTAAAAAATCCACTGTTATTTACACTCGTTTCTCACTTAGTTTTTAACATTTTTACAAAATTCATGTAGAGAACTCCAAATTTTTCATGTAATTTACGTAAATGAAATGTAGATAACATGGCTGAGTTTTTTACGTGCCATCCCTGTGTGCCACAGTATCGATACATTCCCGTTGGCGGTACAAGAAAACCGCGGCGAAACAATAATGCGTTTTACTTCACCAAAAATGATCAGAAAATTCGAGCATGCAAAATATTTTTTAATAATACTTTGGACATAAATGATAGAATAGTAAGTACAGTCCAGGAGAAACGGGACAAGATGGGAGATCTGGTACTTGAGACAGATCAACGTGGGAAGCATAAGATGCTGGATCCAGCCATACGAGAAGGGATTCGACAGCACATTGTTTTGATTCCAAAGATCGAAAGCCATTACACACGAAGAAACACATTACGCACTTTTATTGAAGGCAGTCGCTCATTGGCAGACATTCACAGATATTATGTAGCAAGCTGTAAAGAGAAAAACAAACCCTACCGAAGCTATGCGATATTTCAACGGCTGTTTAATGATGAGTTCAACATTTCGTTTTCTGTTCCAAAAAAAGATTTGTGTGAGACTTGTGTGGCATACGACAACGCCGCTAACGAAGAAAAACCAAGTGGATCTGCTTTTTGGCGTGGCCAAACATGTGGCACTGCTGGGAAGTTACGGTATAAACACTTGAGACTTTCTTAAAATGCCAAACGATGTAAATAAAAATGAAAAAATGAACGAAGAAATGAACAATACATCTTTCTAACGTTTAATTTGTAATTGTCTCCAATATAAAATACTTTTTGCACGCTTCAATTGATAAAACCGAAGCTGTTAAAACCGTATTTCAGTGATTTGGGTGATTAAAATACTAAAAGGGAGTGGTGAATTAAATGGGTGAGGTGCTCTTGTTTTAAATTGGCCCCCACTTCCCGTTTGGTGAGATGTGCTGAACCTTTCCCCGTTTTAAATTAAAATTTTGTTAACTTGCAGCAACAAATCGACGAATCGTTTATGTCAAAACATTACACTGTTGTAAAAATCGCTCCTGATATGTTTTTTAGGTCGCTGATTGCGAAAATCGGGGTTTTAAAATATGAATGTAACCTTTAAAAATGCTTAAAAACTTCCCTTTTAATCATTTTCGCGATAATTTAAATTATAATTAAAAATAATCTAATGTACATTTTTTGCAATATTTATTTTCAAAAGTAGTTGATTTATAACAAAGCAAGCCAAGTTTTATAATAAGGGATAATAGTAAAGGGCTGAAACTATCCCTACATCGACTGAAAATATGAAGATTTGTAAAAAATGTTTTTTCAACTTTATGCTTCAAATTCGGTTTTATCAGGTAAAAGTAAATTATTTTCAACCCTTAAGGAATAATTTGAAAAAAGGTTGATTGTTTTTTGCATTTCTTTTTGCTCCCTTTAAAATTAATTGGCTCCCTAAAAGATTGTATGGGACGAAGAAAACAGGCAATTGGCTAGGTGGCCATAAAAGGTGCCAATAGCATTCTCAAATAAACTGACTCATCATTGGACAGTGAACCAATACTCGCGTACTTCGCGCTTGTTCGCTATACGTACTAGGTGCACCGCGTGTATACTTTTAAGAAAATTAGCCAATAAAATTATTTTTACTCGAGTTTAAATAAACCAGGGGCCACATTATAGAACTCGACTCGAAAGAAATTTAATTCGAGTGTGAGTATTTGGCATCACCGAAATCGGTTTCGAGTAGTTTTCTTTCGAGCGACAACTCGTTGACGTTTTACTTGACGTGTTAACATTTCACCTTGCGGCAGCTTAAAATGTAAGTGCAGTATTCCTTATTATATATACACATAGAATATATATTTTTATGTAAATTTATAATATATACGTATGTTAGATATTAATCTATAATATTTATAATAAAATCTTATAAAATATGTACTTTTAGGGCGAAGCAGACCACGCAAAAACAACAACAAATACTAGTTGAATTCATGGAGAGAAACCCACAGCTAGGAAAAGGTATACTAATGAAGGGGGAAGGTAAAACAATGTCCAAATCTTTGTGGGAAGAAGTGTCACAAGCGCCGTTGAGAATTTCCTTTTATTTGTATCACCATGGCAGCAAGTCACACCAGAGGATGGAGAGCTGATATCAAAACAATACAAGTAACAGCACCCGCCGACGCTCTCCTCCTCTTGCTGGTCCAGAGGAGCATGAAGAAAATCCCGTACACCCACATTGCGAAGCGGAGAAGCTGCACCGAGATCAGTTGCATTTTTGGGATTGAAGCAGCAGTCAGCTACACCTCTAGCTACATTAATTTATATTAAATTATTTTTTTATACAAGTTTCTCTTTCACAATTAACTGCGTTAATTTATATTCATATCATTTACATCAGTTATAATTTTCCTGGAATAAATATATTATAACGAAAGCAAGGTTTATATATATTCAACGCGGCTTAAGAAATCGATTAACGAACACAGCAATTAGCAGGACACACACAACTCGCCCCCTGGCAATCATCCCAACCTTCTATAAAACTCAACCCCTCCCCCTCACCCTCGCATCAACAAGCGCTTAATGCACAAGGTCCCCCACAAAGATCCAGAGACAGATGGAAAAAAGTAAACCACAAAAATAAATAATATAATAGTACATAGTACATACTTTTTTTTCCTATAAATTTTTAGTTCGAAAAAAACTCAATTTTAATAAAAGGGAAATATCAGCGACGGGTGGCGGCCCTTGCAAATTGCGAAGTTTTACATCATTGGAAAATAAAGTTGTGGAGTTATTAAATTTAGATAAAGCAGTGGAGGGTGTGGAAAATGCCCTTTGTTGGTAGTGGTCACTCAACGGAATCTCCTGTAGCTGCGCAAGAAGGTAATGTCCATGTTGAAGACTATATTTTTGTAGATGAACCTCAAACACAAGACACAGCAATCCCTTCTGTAAGAAGAACTCGTGGCAATCGCAAGATATCAAGTAGCCAACGAAATAATCTTCTTAAAGAACAAATAGGTCAACAAAAAAATTTCAGTCGCGCTTTCTCTAAAATGGAAAAATTTCAGAGTTAGTGTAGGTAACACTATTTGTTCATTTCGATCGAGTTCCATGATAGCAAAAATCAAACGAATCGAAGATGAAACTCGTTTCGAATTGCCTTTCGAGTCGAGTTCTATAATGTGGCCCAGGATTATCAATACTTTCGCTAAATTAATAAAACATGTATGCGAACGTACAAGAGTTAGATGAATAAGTTGTAAAAAAATGAATAGTACTTTATCAGAAACTTTGATGAAAAATGAAGAATATGATGAGAACTTCGCTAAAGTTTTAACATTTCATCCAGACATACCAAAAACGCTATGTCACATTGAAATGTGTGTAGGCAGATCTTCTTCTTTAACGGCTCTACAACCGTGCCCGGTCCTGGCCTCTCCTAACTGTTCTCTCCATCGGTTCCGATTCGGAGCCGATATCATCCAGTTTGGCACCTCTAAGCTCTGAGCATCCTGGTCCACGCCATCCTTCCAGCGGAGATTAGGTCTCCCTCGCTGTGGCATCCCATAGGTCTTACCGCAGATAACAAATGCACGGCAGAAAATGAAGAAATAAATTTTATAGTGGTTATTTATGCATCGCCACATAATATTTTACCTGAAATAATGGAATTTATACATGAACACCTACATTTCCGAAGGCTCAAATTTACTAGATCGAAACTTCAACGATATCCCCAAGATTTTGAGGTCAATATTAATTTTTAATCAGAAACGGCACGTCCGAACTTAGTGGATGAAGGGGAAAGTGGGGATGATAAGAGGTACCACCCACTTCTATTTTCATTCACAAAGTGCGCGAGGAACGTTCCTGGGAGCGAAACGCCTCCTAAACAGACGAAAGTACCGCGACATATGGAATCCCACTTGATGCAGTTTTTACGCGATTTTTAAACCATTTTCAATCAAAAATATTTCAGTTATTATAAAACCTTTTCTTCGTTTTTAGGTTTTAATACAAATAGGAATTCATATATATTGATATTTTCAAATAGTATTTGTATCAAGTCCGTTAGTAGACTCGTCACTATACTTCCTGCATCTGTCGTTGCCCTGACTTTTCTCAATGCGTACTTATACGACAGACCTTCCACTATACTGCAATAGATAATATTACTAGCTGTTGGGCACAAAAGTATTACTTCTAAAATGTGGTCTTAGCACACTCATTTTTTTTATCAGAAACGTCATATTGCAACTTATGACATAGCTTCAAACCGAATAATGCCCTAACTCTAAATAAAAGTTGGTTTTTAGGTTTGGTAGAATTTTGTTTTATTACTTTGAAAGAGGTAAGTAATTCAGGTTTAAAACAATTAATCACTCTAACAAAATATACCAGTGTTGTTGCTGTAAAGCATTTAGTGCCCCGATTGGCAGCAATTCGAACTTTAAATTTGAGTTTTCTGAGTAATGAATGTTTTTGAGCTATGACGTTGTTTTATTTAATAAGCGATATGTAAGTTACACAAAACCGAGACAAATTCATTCTCCTCCACATCCACCTTCAGTTTGCGCCAAAGTTCGTTTTATCAGTAAATTTAGCGGCAGCCGGTAGACCACGTTTTGGTAAGATTTTATTTGTAATTTTCTATGTCCTGATAATAATGTGTTATTGCTAAACTACAAAAGTAAAAGTACAGTATACATTTATGGGAGCCAAGTAGGCTTATCACATCAACTACCTGGTGTCCCATAGTAAATAGTTTAATAGCAGGCTAGAGATATTTCCTTGTCTACTTTTAAGTAGGCTATGGAATATCTCCAGCCTATATAGAGCGAAATTAGGTTTTAAGTTTCAGTTGCAATTTGCAACTCTCCAATTGTATATGGGTCATTCTTTTTTTTAACGACCCATGATTTATTCGAGGTCCACCGATTGGGCTGAAATTTTTTTTACAGTTTCCCACTATCAAAACAATAACAAAAATAATTTAGTTATATTTTTTTGATCACACTATTTTGTTAAAAAAAATATAGTTTTAAATTGTTTTAAAAAATGCCCTTTTCGAGCTACAAACTTTAAATCGACTGTAACTAATTAAGAAGGTCGACAAAAAAATCGCAGTCTTGCATTTTTTGATAGGTCTATGTTTGAAATTCATGAAACAACATCGACCAAAAATTAAAAATTAAAATTCGACTTTTAATCTATGCGATTAGTGAAAAACGGACCATTATGGGAGAAAATTAATTTTTCAAAAACATATGGATCCCTATCGATAGTTTCTTTGTTTTGTCCGCAACTTTTTTTTGTTCTTTGTCTTTGCATTATCTACTTTTTTTTCAGCTTCCTAATGCTGTTCAATCCGAAAACTCAGATCTAGGTTCTGCAGGTTACTGCACACCACCTGAGATATTGCTAGAACAGATCAACAGCAGCTTAAGAATGTTGAATATCGAGCCTGTTTCAAAATCGCAACTAATAAACAAAACATACAGGGCGAGAAAAGTAGGTGAAATAATATCCATTTATGAATCATCGTTCATTAACCCATTTGCACCCAACGTTGCGTAAACGCAACATTTTAAATTAATTTTTTTTATGTACTGAAAATAACAAAATAATTATGTAAAATAAAATCCATGATCTTAAAGAGGGTTTATTATGTAGTTTAACATTTTTTAGTTGTTCATTTTCAAACATCTTCTATTCATTAATAATTTTTAAAAATAGCAAAAAACACGGATTTGAAATGATCAAATTTATTATTTCAAAATAATTATAAATTACACATAAATCTAAATGTTTATTCTGCATACACATTCACTAGATATGTCATATAATAAAAGAGTGCTCCCTAAAGAGAACCACTCTTACTTTTTGTGAATTTTGGATTTCCGTTAAATGTTGCGTATACGCAACGTTGGGAGTAGTAAGAACACAAGTTAGGGTTACAGACCTTGGGAATGATACTAGGAATTTTATTATAAACATGGTATTGTTCTAATTCAAATGAAAAATACATATTATGATTTCATTCCATTAGTGAGTCTCTTGCTGAACATTGTGCTGTGCGGATTGAAAGTAAACCCCGTTATTTGTTGTAGACTAGTAGACTTTATAGTGAGTGTATTTTGTAAAACGAGTTGAATTATGGCTTGGCGAGAAGCACTATCTAGTCAGGAGATTGTGGCAATATTAGGAGAAGATAATGAATTGCAACATGCGGAACATATCGATGCAGTGTACATTCCCCCGGCAGTTGACAATCTTACAGACGAAGAAGACATAGATGACGATGCTCTCGTTGGTGATGACAATAATGTACCCGACATTGCCGGAACATACGAAATCCACGCAGATTTACCTGCAGAGCCTGATAATATACAAGACGAGCCCAATCCACCAACAAAAAGCAAAACAAAAAAGCCACCAAAATTAATTCCAAAATGGAAACGAGAACATCCGATTTATTCAAATACGCCAACGACTGAAGAAGCAGCTAAAATACAAAATATTGAAGAACGTGTTGGGGGAAAAACTCCTTATGAAGTTTTTTCCCTGTATTTTAGTAATGAAGTTTGGGAACAAATTGTTAGCTTTTCGAAAAAATATGCTAGTGACCACAATCGCCATTCATTTACGCTAACGGTAGCAGAACTCAAACGTTTTTGTGACATATTATTATTGTCTGGCTATCATATATTGCCGGCTATGAGCATGTATTGGTCGAAAGATGAAGACAAACATGTACCTATTGTGCGAAAATGTATGAGTCGTAACAAATTTGTTTCTATAAAGCAAAACATTCATTTATGTGACAACGCTGTCTTGGATAAAAATGACAGATTTGCGAAACTACGCCCTATTTTCGATGTCATAAATGAAAAGAATATGCAATTTGGGATATTTTCACATAATTTGTCTATTGATGAAGAAATGGTACCGTATTTTGGACGTCACGGCTGCAAAATGTTCATCAAAGGAAAGCCCGTAAGATTCGGATTCAAACTGTGGTGTTTGTGTAGCGCAAGTGGTTACTTGTATAAATTTATTCCATATGGCGGTAAAAATAGTAACGATAAAATGAATGATTTGGGACTTGGCGAAAAAACCGTTTTAGACCTCTTGTCGGTAATTCAAGATCCATCCAAACATCGCGTATTTTTTGATAATTTTTTTTCTTCATACAAACTTTTTTGCCTTCTCCAAGAGAGAGGCTTCTATGCCACTGGTACTATTCGAGAAAATCGCACAAATAACAACACTTTAGAAACTAAGAAAAGTTTAGAGAAAAAAGAAAGAGGATCATTTGACTATTGTTTTGATAAAAAACACGAAGTATTGTTGGTTCGATGGAACGACAATTCTGTTGTTACTGTGGCTACTAATAACGCTAAAATAAATCCATTGGTAAACGCCAAACGTTATAACAGAAAGCTAAAAAAGATAGTGAATGTGGCACAGCCCCAAGTAATAGCAGATTACAACCGAAATATGGGAGGAGTAGATCTCCACGATAATGGAATAGCAAATTATAGGATTCATATGAGAGGGAAAAAGTGGTGGTGGCCATTGTTCATCAATTTGATTGATAGCGTTTTGGTAAACTCATGGAAAATTTACAATATCGCAAATGAGGGCAGCATGAGCCAAATAGAATTCAAATCCTATGTTGCAGTAGCTCTTATGAAAGTTGAAGAAATACAGCATCTGGAAGTTGCCGATACATCTACCAGTTTACTGAGTATTTATAAACCAAATCTAGGACGACCGTCAAAAAACGCATTGCCTTCTGAAGTGCGATATGACAATATTGGCCATACCATCGCGCAAGAAGAAAATAAATCTCGCCGAAGATGTCGACAATGTCGAAGTACCACAATCTACATGTGTACAAAATGTCAGGTCCATCTTCATACTGGCTGTTTCGCAACATTCCATTCACGATAATAATTTAACGTGCATATAATAACATGTCATTTTGAATTCAGTAATCCCAACGTTGCGTAAACGCAACATTTTTTGTAAGCTACACTAAGCAATGAAAAATTTTGTTGACCTTAAAATCCCCTTAATTTATGTATTTGTAACTGCAATAAACAATAAAACTAATTGAATTGTAATTATTTCAACCCTTGGTATTTAATGGGTTAAAATTCTTGGTATCGAAACTTCTGATTATATGACAGGTTCGTTAACTTTCTTATATTTTTTTGCATGAAATGTTTTGTTTTTTTTTTTTTATTAAAAATAATTTTTATAAAATTACTCATTTGTTTTTCAGATGTTGTTCAAAAATCAAACGATCAGTTAGCTGGCAGAGAAATGATACAGCAATTGAAAGAAAGACAAGTTTCAGTCGGTTAGGACGATTAAAGAAAAAGTTAGAATTCTATCAGTCTGTTGCTGTGGGGGTGAGGGGGAGGGGGCGAGAAATATTCAATGTTGGGATGATTTCCAGGGGGGCGAGTTTCTTGTGTTCTGCTAATTGCTGTCCTCGTTATAATATACTTCTATGTTGGGATGATTTCCAGGGGGGTGAGTTTCGTGTGTGTCCTAAATGCCGTCTTCTTAAATCTCCTTAAACTGCCTTGAATATATAACGTCTGGATTCTTTATAATATATTTATTCCTCGAATTGAAAATTAATGATAGTGATATAAATTGAATGTTGAGAAGCAACTTAGACAAAAAAAATGATTGATATAGAAATTAACTGAGTTAAAGGCGGTGAGCTGCCTGTTGCTTCGATACCAAAATGCCAACTGAACTCCAAAAGAACTTTGATGCAGCTTCTCCGCTTCGCATTGCGGGTGTACGGGATTTTTGCATCACGCTCCTCTGGACCAGCAAGAGGAGGAGAGCGTCGGCGGATGCTGTTATTTGTATTGTTGATATCAGCTCCCCATCTTCTAGCATGTAGAGGATGGTGTGACTTGCTGATATGATGATAACTGGAATTCTCAACATCCTCCCCGCCTTGAAATCGTCTGGTTTCAATAACTATAAGATGTGGTGCGGTCAGCTTATTCGTCTTTGTGTTGCGCAGGCGTTGCGAGCCAGATCCCTTGTTGTTGTGTAATGTGGAGTAATGGTAGGAGAAGGATTTAGGATTAATAATTCATTTAAAGTTCATAAAATTTTGCACATTTAATGTAAAGAGGTTTGCATAATATAATAAAATTAAATATTCTAAATATGAGTGTTCCGAATCAAGTTCAAATTCATTCTAGTACTTATTCATCTTTGGTGATCGGAATCACATTTAAATTCAAATTAATTCTTATTCCTCTACATTTATCGGCAGTAGAGAAAGTTTTGTAATTGGGCGTTTTCTTTCACCCATCTGAGTTAGTACATCAACTACACGGACAATGCCGTCATTTCCAGGATAGGTTCTAATGATTCTACCGCGAGCCCACTTGCAACATGCCAAATTTTTGTCCTTGAGCAGAACAAGGTCACCGATTTTGAAATTTTTTGAAGTATGGACCCATTTGGGACGCTGTTGTAACCTAGATAAATATTCTCTGCTCTATATTCTCCAAAAGTCTTGTCTCATTTTTTGAACAAAATTCCATCGATTCAGAGTTGTTAATTTTGTACAAGAGAGATGATGATGGATGAGGTATATAATACGTTCTACTCGTGGGGTTTAAAAATTCTGAATGGGTTATGATTTCCATCTGGTTTTCATCCAAATATTCTTGAATGCACTCATTATAATCTTTTTCTAACATGGGATTTGAATTAAAACGCCTTTCCAGAGACTGGTACCGTTTCAGGGCGATATCGCGAGAATGGGTGAATTGTATTGTTTTAAGGGAGGGATTAAAGGGAAACCTTACCACATAACGCCCATCAGGCCGGCGACTATGGGTTTTCACGAAATGTTCGTCACAATATTCATCATCAGGTGAGCGGGGTTCGGGGAAACTAACTTCTTCGAGTTCCCAAAAGCGTTTAAGAGTTTCATCAGAAATTTCCATTACTTGGCTGCATAACGCTACAGCGGAATTGCCACCTTCTCCTTATCGCATGAGACAGAGAGATTTTCGGGGAGTTCACCAAACACGATCCAACCAAAGCACATATTTTGAGCTATAGGCATCCCAGGACCCCCCTTTGCTATGCCGTTTTCAATTATCTGACTATAAATTGACACATCGAGCATCTTGTCAATCCTTCCAGATTGACGAAAGGATGGATCTGCCAGAGGCAGGTCGTGCAGATGCGGCCAGTCTACCTCACATATGTCTGTAGACGGTAAGACGTCAGTTAGTGAATTGAGAATACTTGCTTTCAACTGAATAGCTGGGGTTTCACTTAAATGAGGCTGAATAGTGAGGAAAACTGCCTTTTGAGCTTTCGCAGTAACAGTCTCCATGAGACTAATGATAATCATTGACTCCTTAATTGGATTTAAACCCAAAATCTTGACGACTCTATTAGTCACAAAGCTGGCTTCTGATCCAGGATCGACTAGTGCTCGGAATACATGGGGATCTCCTCTTTTTGATGTGACTTTAACTAACATTGTGGCTAGCAGACCCTTCTTCTGTTTGCTAGAGAAAAACGTTTTAACTATCGACGTCTTCTCCTGAGTGGAATTAGGAAATATGGGAGGTTTAGGAGAATTGATCTTTCCCTCAGCCGCTAGAGAGGATTCTTGCTTTGGCGAGGAGAGGGTTGCCCCTTGGCTGGAAGGGTTATGGAGGAGAGTGTTATGTTTTCTCCGGCAAATTCGACACGTCTGCCGTGTTGCACAAGTGCTTACCGTATGGGTTTGAGCTAGAGAGTTAAAACAAAGGACCTTAGATCGAACAAGGTTCCATCGTTCTTGAGGATGCATTTTCCTAGATTTTACGCAATCCTTTAATGCGTGGGGTTCTTGACAAAGAGGACATCGGTATTTAACTGTGTAATATGAGTTAGTCTTACTTATATTTGAACGAGGAGTGATTTTATGTGGTTTTGGGGAAGCAGCATTAGCTGAATTCTATTTGAGCAGTGTAAGCTGGAATCTATCGGATCAGCATAAGATGAAATCTATTTGGGCAGCGTAAGCTGAAATCTATTTGGGCAGCGTAAGCTGAAATCTATTTGGGCAGCGTAAGCTGAAATCTATTTGGGGCAGCATTAGCTGAAATCTATTTGGGCAGCATAAGCTGAAATCTATTTGGGGCAGCATAAGCTGAAATCTATTTGGGGCAGCGTAAGCTGAAATCTATTTGGGCAGCATAAGCTGAAATCTATTTGGGGCAGCATTAGCTGAAATCTATTTGGGCAGCATAAGCTGAAATCTATTTGGGCCAGCATTAGCTGAAATCTATTTGGGAAGCAGCTTCAAGCAGCTGTGGGAAACAGCTTCAAGCGACCTAAATCTCGCTTCTAGAAACTCAAATAAATCACATAGATTGGGGACGGATGTGCTAGAGCCTTGCCTTTGTTCCCACAATTGCCGTGTCTCATGTGGTATTCGGTCTACCAAAACATACAGTACGATAGGGTCCCATTCCTCGGTGTTCATCCCTAAATTTTTTAATGAAGCCAAGCACTCATTCGTCCTGTCTAATAACTTCCTAATATGGTCACCACTCTCTATTTGAACATGCGGTTGAGAAAAGAATATTTTTAAATTGCTGTTTACTAACGCACGCGTGTTCTGAAACCGTTTACATAGAATTTCCCATGCTGTTTGATAGTTGTCATGTGTAATAGTTAAATGACGTATGAGGGTTTCTGCTTCACCAGTAAGACAGGATTTTAGGTAATGCATTTTTTGAACTGACAATAAATTCTCCCTTTCATGAATCATGCATTTGAAAAGATCGTAGAACGATGGCCAGGAAGTATAGTCACCCGAGAATTTTGGAATAGTTATTTGAGGCAACTTGATGTCATTACGCACCGGAAGAGTATTATTCAAGATTGTATTAGCCTCAGAGGGGGCAGGTTGATTATTCACCACCTTAGCATCAGGGGGTACCGCAGTATTAGTTGCACTCGCAACTGAAGACTGAGAATGATCTGCATAAACGCTTGAGGTACTTGCTAAAGGCTGGTTAGAGATAGGAGGGGTGGTAAGACTTGCGTATCGGTCATTTAGGATTCCCATATATTCATAATATAGATCCGCAAACTTATCAACGGTTTGAGTGAAATAATCACGTGCTCTGTCTTCATCAACACCTAATGTCCGTATTTTCAAATCGTTTGCATTAAAGTCTTTACCTATATTAGTCAAAGCAGCAATTCTACCTTGAATATGGCCAGCATTTGCTAATCTATCCTTGGGAGTCTTTTTAAAATTTGAAACAAAACTTTCAATTTGTCCTATTACTCCTTCTTGAATTGCAATGAGATCCTCGGCATTGGCCATAGCTACAGGTAGTTGACTAAATTCTCAACGTGAAATGGGCTAATATTGCACAATGGTTCCCTTTAGATGGTAGGACAACTAAAAACTGGTTACGAAAGGAGAAGACTTAAACGTTGTAATGTGGTGCTGTTAAAGCACAGGTGATACAATAAGAATCCTCGAAATGGAAATCAATTTTAAATATTGTCACTAATATGAGACCGAATAAAATTTCTAAACATATTCGACAATAGGAAGAACTCGAATGCATATATATTTTTTTTTACTAATAAAGGAAAAGGATAATCAAGTACCGATGTCACTAATTATCCAAAAAAAAAAACCAAAAAAAACGGTAGGTATACGGTATAAACATTAAATAACTTGTCCAGCTTCAAGAGTTGAGGTATATGATATCGTAGAGATCAAAGAAATCTCAAAACAACTTCAAATATTGAGAAAAAAAAATTGAGAGAAATTAAAACCTTTAAATTACCCACAGGCAGCCACTTCCATAGACTTTAACGTTGTAATATGGTATCTTGTAAAGCACAGCTGATACCATAAGAATACTCAAAATGGAAATCAATTTTAACTGTTGTCACTAATATGAGATAGAACAAAGATTTCTAAACATTTTCTACAAAGGGAAACTCTAATGCATAATTACTAATAAAGGAAAAGGATAATCAAAGACCGATGTTACTAATTATCAAAAAAAACCATAAGACACCGGAAGGTAAACGGTGTAAACATTAAATAACTTGTCCCGCTTCAAGAGTTGAGATTTATAATATCTTAGAGAAACAAAGAAAGAGAAAAAAATTGAGAGAAATTAAACCGTGTAAAACTAAATAACATGTCATAACATAGATATAATTATTTAAAGCGAACTATAATAATTTGAAAATGTTCAGCTACCATCGGGCTTTCAAAATTTTAAAATAATTATAGAAAATTCTGTTTCCATTGAAAATTTTTTACTGAATTTTATTTAGAAGTTGAAATAATTTTAGTTATGACAAAAAAATATAAGAAGTATCCCTTTTACTTATTATTATTCATATGAATTTTGTTTTTTTTTTTTTGTAAAGGAAAATGTACCGTTATTGGGCTATATATTATTGGGTATATATCTTTTTTTTTGATCACATTCGTATTTTATAAAGAACCTTACACTTACACGTTAAATCTTAATAATTGCAATGATTTATTGTTTAATTGATATTTTAATTTCCCTTTTTTTTCACTTAAACCTCCGTGATATAAGCATACAATTTCAAGGAGAAATAACGTTGTAAAACCGGAGAACAATACACAATTAGTTCACTGGTTTATATATGAGTTCAGAAGTTGGGAAGATTATTCAAAACTGCACCGTAAAATAAATTTATGGATTTTGTATAAATAATATGTATAAAACATAAAATTCCTCGCTGGAAATTTTACAATCGATCAATAACAATTGGTAGGATTTTAAGTTGAAAACAATTTCGCACTTCTATATAAATATAACAACAAATTCCTTGTAAACCTTTAAATTACCACAGGCAGCAACTTTCACAGAAATGATGGCATTATTAATGAATTTCAGTGCCTTTGTATATTACGGCAACCGTTATCACCGTTATTTATTTAGATTTCTCTATTGCCGTTAAATGTACTCCTTGAAATGTGCGGTACTTTCCGCATCACATATAATTAACCTTTGAACTTGATTGGTCACTATATACATTAAATTCACTATGATTTACATGCAAACTTTATGCAAACACTCAATTTGAGAATAAAAAGAAATGTGCAAAACTTTACTCACCTTAATAATGCCGGAAATCCGGCTCGAAGGACCAAATGTTGCTGTGGGGGTGAGGGGGAGGGGGCGAGAAATATTCAATGTTGGGATGATTTCCAGGGGGGCGAGTTTCTTGTGTTCTGCTAATTGCTGTCCTCGTTATAATATACTTCTATGTTGGGATGATTTCCAGGGGGGTGAGTTTCGTGTGTGTCCTAAATGCCGTCTTCTTAAATCTCCTTAAACTGCCTTGAATATATAACGTCTGGATTCTTTATAATATATTTATTCCTCGAATTGAAAATTAATGATAGTGATATAAATTGAATGTTGAGAAGCAACTTAGACAAAAAAAATGATTGATATAGAAATTAACTGAGTTAAAGGCGGTGAGCTGCCTGTTGCTTCGATACCAAAATGCCAACTGAACTCCAAAAGAACTTTGATGCAGCTTCTCCGCTTCGCATTGCGGGTGTACGGGATTTTTGCATCACGCTCCTCTGGACCAGCAAGAGGAGGAGAGCGTCGGCGGGTGCTGTTATTTGTATTGTTGATATCAGCTCCCCATCTTCTAGCATGTAGAGGATGGTGTGACTTGCTGATATGATGATAACTGGAATTCTCAACACAGTCTTGCCAATTTCTTGGAGTTCTTACAAAATTGCGAAAGAATTTCCTGTATCAAAATGTCTTGCAAACAAAACCAAGCAACAGGTCGCAGAAAACGGCATTTGAAGGAAATTTATCAGTTCTTTTTAGAACTATTTCCCGCCACCAAAATATCGTTTTCCAGATTTGCTATGGAACGTCCAAAACCATGTGTACTTGCTGGGGCTGCAGGCACGCATACTGTTTGCGTGTGTCTTATCCATGAGAACGTCAACTTGATGTTATCTGGAGCAGTGCTACTCTCGATGCAATATGTTGATAGAGAAATGTCATCTTTCTCGGATTTTTTAAAAAGTATAAAATGCACATCACCGTCAAAAGAGTGTCATCTAAGAACATGTGAGGATCATCGCAGCTCAAAGATGCGATACTTAACAAGCTGCAGTCAGACGAGATCGAAAGCATAACTTATCAACAGTGGGTCAACGTCGATCGATGTGCATTAGAAACGTTAGTCAAATCAACAGATCAGTTTGTAGACGAGCTTATGGAAACACTTGAAGCGCTTTCCCCACATCACTACATCTGTAAGCAGCAGGCAACATATTTGCGGCAGGCTAAAAAAGAGACAACTAATACAGAGGTCATCGTAGTGGCGGACTTCTCCGAAAATTATTCGTTTGTTCTGCAGAATAGCGTGCAAGGTATTTTGAGAAACATATTTCAAATTGATGATTTGATTTTTTGCCAGAAAAAGTGATAAAAGATTTCTTAATATTTTTCTGTTGTCAGGTTTCCATTGAAATAATGCTTTAGCGACACTCCACCCCTTTGGAATTAACAAAGGAGGAGGGGAAAAACCGGACTTACTCAAATACGTGATCATCTCGGATGACTTGAATCATGACACGACAGTAGTAAATTTCTTTCAGAAAAAGTTGATAAGCTTTTTGAAATCGAAGATTCCTAATCTCAAAAAAGTAATTTACATGTCTGACGGAGCTCCTCAACATTATAAAAAGCGGCACAACGTTTTAAATGTATCTTTGCACGAGGAAGATTTTGGTATTCCAGCTGAATGGCATTATTCTCCCACCTCGCATGGCAAAGGGCCTAGCGATGGACTAGGAGGAGCGATTAAACGTTTGGCATCAAAGGCAAGTTTGCAGTTACCGCCTGAAAAACAGATTCAAACACCCGTTCAATTTTATGAGTGGTCCAGAGACAATATCGAAGGTATGGATATTGAGTTTGCAGATAAACGTGAAATTGAGGCTCACAAAATTAAGATGGAGGCCAGATTCAAACATTCTGTACCCGTAAACGGAATTCGAAGTTTGCATTCAGTTATACCAAAAGAAAACGGCTATGTAGAAATGAAAACACATTCATTACAAGCCAAAGGAAAATTGATCAACGTCCAATTCATCAATTGATCACTAGATATAGGTAGGCCACTACACATTATACTGATTTATTATACGACTTTTTGCAGTTTTAAGTATGTCGAAGAGAAAATACAATTTTCTGATACTTTACAAAAACAATATAAAATGATCAAATCTGGGAATGAGCCATGCGAAGCAAAATGTATTATTTGTGACCAAGTTATTTTCATTGCCCATAAAGGTAAAGCTGATTTAGAAAAACATTTAAACACTGATAAACACAAGTAGTATGTAGTACAGCGTCTACTTCGAAAATAGATACCTTTATGGAGTCAAACGCAGCCTTAAGTTTGAAACGAAGCGTTCATGCCACAGAAGCTACTTTACAGCTCCACTTGGTAAGTGTATTTACCCAGATTCGAAAATCGCTGGTCTCGCACAAAAGCTGAAGGTATCTTGAAAAACGTTTTAGCACCATTTGCACTAGAACAAATATTAGAAGAGGTTTCGACAATACGATACATAAGCGTCGCCACAGACGGTAGTAATCATGGTGCTACCAAGCATTTTTCTCTTCTTATTCACTGTTCGGCACAGCCCATAAAAAAAAAAAAAAAATAAATAAAAAAAAATAAAACATATAATAAACATTACTCCTCTCAAGAATTCGTTTTTACTTCAAATCAACTCATTTATAATGAATTCACATTAAACTTCATAATTTTTAACCGTGACTGTACTGTCGATAAATGCCTTAATTCTAAACGTACCCTCGATCGACACGAAATTATGGATATCGTAGTTATCGACAACCAGTTGCTAGAAGCTTTAAGGGCCTGTTACATAGTTGCGTTGCGTTGCTTAGTTCCTGTCAAAGTAAAAATCAGGAGAATGAAATGGAGCTTGCTACATTGGAAAGCAATGCAACGCAGCGCAAAGCGAGAGTTGGGCAATATCCAACTTTTCTGCTTAGCAACGCGAAACATAACCTAAAATATCTTCGGAATAACCACAATCAGTGGACATTTTTCTGTTTTGGTTTTTCCAGTTGAATTATTTAAATTAATAATGGAAGATGAGCAATTTGTTGAAGAGGTCAAGAGGCACGAAGGACTGTACAATAAAAGCAGCAGGGATTACATTAATCATAATAAAAAAGATCTAATATGGAATGAGATAAGCAAAAAATTCAACTGTGATGGTAAATATAAAATAGAGCCAGCTTAAAATTTTATTTTATTTACCTTAGATTTGTTTTAATATTTTTAGCTAAAAAAAAGCGGAAAGTGCTGCGGGACCGATACGGTAGAGAACAAAAAAAATCAAAGATATTCCATCGGGATCTGCTGCTACGAACAAACCATTTTGGCATTTATATGCGTTGCTACAATTCTTGGATGATTCTATTAAACCAAGGAGGTATGAATCTAGTTACATATTATATGTAATTAAATCTTATGTCAAAGTACTTATTTTATATATTAGAAAACAATGATACAGTATATGAAGAGGCAATATTGTCTCCTGCTGAGGATATGTTAGGTTCCCCACCAGCCAACCTAGATGATATCCCAAATAACTGCACAAGTCTCAAGAATTATGTTTCTAACGGTGGATCTTCCCATTTTAAAACTCCAAGCAAGGAACTTGAAACTGACCCCTTGGGACAAAAAACTAAAGAGTAATATATTAAAGTAATTATTACAAAATTTTATATACGAGTTTGGGAAAAAAAGTCCGCATCATCTAATCTTTTTATCATTTGAAATGAAGTATTAAAAAATCCCATTTCATCTCTATTGATGTTGACTGGTCTAACCCACCACCTTCTATTTTTTTTATTTTGTTTGTATAATACGTAAAGTATATAAATTTCTAATAAAAAACTGTATAATTTCTTTAATTCATTCATATTTCTATTTTTTTATTTAATTTTCTGCGGCACTCGTTGGAAATTCAAACTCGATTTATCAAATAAATCAACGCAAGGCTAAGCTGTTGTGTGACTAGGCTGCGTAAACGCGAGGAAAAGGCATAAAAAGCTAAGCTACGCAACGCAGCGCAACGCTGTCATGTAACTGGGCCTTTAGAAGCAACAGCGCTGGAGGACACTTCTCTGCTTTTCATTATCAAGTTGACTGCCGCTTAGAAAAGGTAATGCCAAGTTAATTGGACATTTTTTCTAGGATATATTACACACTAATGCCCGGTTTAACAGTGTCGGTTTAAGCTTTCGCTCAGCTGAACCGGAGCCGTTAGTTTAAGTTGTAGCTCAAGTGTAAATCATTTCACAATTTGTTTTTGAGCTCAGTTCAGCTGAACCTAGTTCATTGAATTTCTGTAGGCCACTGTGGTTGAATCAGCTGTGTAATGAGCCGTTGACCTTCTCATTACTCTCCAATATTAACCTTCAAATTATTCCCATCAAAAAACCCGACATAAGTAGCTTGGGTTATATTTGCATTTCCATACCTTATTGTGGCAATAATATCCACCATTCAATCGCCCTAAAAGTTAGCAGTAGACATAACAAAATGCTACAATTACTTGCAACTTGAGATGCATTTTCCGTTAATGCTCATAATCTCTGCCAAAAACGTTGCAGCTCCAAGGAACGTTGAAATTCCTGGTTGATAAAGCCGAATGCGATTGCATGCAACTCGAGATGCATTTTCCGCCAACGCTCAATACCACATAATTCCACTAGCCCAAAATGCTAATTAAACATTTTCGCCAGAATCTCTGGTCATAATCCAAAATGCCAATTCGGCAAAAAGGCTGCAAGTATTTCGCGCAGTTTTTACTTCACATACACCCCCCCAAAAGACGCCAAACTCCCGCGTCTTAAGCGCATGTGCAACAAGCTGCAAGCATGCACATGCGAATTTGAGTTTTTCTCCCCACCTTGTGATGGTGATTTTTTTCTGTTGCGGTGGAGCAACAATGGCTCAACCCTTTAAAAACAAGGGTGAGGCATCCTAATGCACAGTCGCAGTCGGTCAGATAAAATTAAACAGCGCGGTGATCATCGATAATATTTAACGCCAGTGCTAGTTTTATATAGAGAGATAAATTACAATTTTGAGAAACGTGAACGGTTAAATTATGTAAAGCCTAAAGGGGGCCTGTGCTGGTTCTTTTATATATACATATAAATAAATTAAAACTGTGAGAAACATATACGAATAAATTGTGTTCTAAGGCCAGAATTTGTTTTAATTAAAGTAAAGGCAAATAAAGGGCAGGTGACCTTCTAATCAAAAGCCCTCCCTTGTGCTGGTGTAGTCCACTCGCCCAAGGACTACAACAGCTGTCATTTACAGATTTTTGTTTGTGGTTTGTGAAACAAAATTGCAATTTTAAAATAAATTTACGGATTTTTTAAAGAAAATATGGCTTCTAACGCGAAAAAAAGAAGTCCAAATTTTTCAGCAACTGAAATAAACCTGCTAGTTTCACTTGTTTCAAAATATAAAAATATTATTGAAAACAAGCAGTCTAGCAAGACAAATGTGGACATGAAGGCCAAAAAATGGAAGAACATCGAAGTTGAGTTTAACTCTAAATCGGGAACATCTTTTCGATCAGTTGATGTCCCCCGAAAAAAGTACGAAAATATAAAAAAAAAGGACGAAAGAAAAGTCGGCCGATGAAAAAAGATATTTATATGGAACCGGTGGAGGACCACCAAAGTCCCCAAAACCGATGGATGATGTGGACGAAATAATGAAAGAAGTTATTGGTCCACAAATCCACGGTCTTGACTTGGTGTACGATAGCGATGTAGTTAATGGTATGATACAATTACTTGATTGTCTTGTCTTGTTTTAATAAATTTGTTCAATTTTTTTAGAATATGTCACGATTGAATCGACTGCCCAGGACTAGTGGGATGAAAATAGCGAACTCTGTACCGAAGGAGTGCTGGTGGTTGAACCATTAATCGAAGCTACATTCGAAAGCGAGGAGAAGCAAAAGGAATCTAGCAAACACTTAGAAGAAATGGCAACTACAAGTAAAGGTCATGTATTTTATAAAAAATGTTACTAAAACTGGATCATTTATTAATTATATTTTTATACAGATATATTTGGTAGGAAAAAAAATAAGATTTTGAATGTTTCCAAAAGAAAAATGGGCGCAGACAAATGGCAGCAATTGGCCGACCAAAAAATTGAGTCTAATAACCCAGGTATGAGCCCTAGTAATGCCTTATGGCCATTTGGGCTTGAAATATCAGGTGTTATTGCTTAGTTAGAATAAGAGTGTCGCATCGTGGGATTTACATGTAAAGGAAGATAAATATTAATTAAAGGGTTTGACGCGAATAATTTAATAACTGAAGAAATTTAATGTAATCGTAAAAAATGTTTCATCGAGGGATTTCTCATACAAGCAACAAATAAGAAAACGGAATTTATCAGCAAACTGTATCGGAATGAATAACGGAACCTTGAAATTTAGCGTTATGAATTGTTTTAAAGGAAATATATGTATTTGTATTTTAGAAATCAGAATTTAGAGCGGAATTCGGTAAAAAGCAAAATTAACCCCGCTGGAGCTGTGGGTGTGGGGACACCGTAGGCCTAAAAGAAACAACCGTTTTTTTCATTATTTAAATTTTGAAAATAATATGTGTGGGATCACGTAGTGTGCCCTGAAGGTTGTAAGTTTTACTTGTGTTAGATGGTGTAATGTGCAGAGCTTTTATGCGGTTGCGGGCGTCGATCAAAAACTGCGACGCGCGCCGTTTATTGCTTTCTTTTTACTTATTTTTGATGGTTCGAATTAATGTATTGAATGTAAACTCTTTGTCTAATATATACCTAGATGAATTACATTTTTATGCAGTTAAATTCTGCGTACTTCACATAATCAGAACGACTTTCATAAAAGAGTTCATTCATTTTTTCGGAGGTTTATTTACATACACGTGCGCGCTCGGTTATATATATGTAGTTCCAGAGCCGGATATTGATATATAATGCAAACGTAATACACCGGTGTATCTTTTACATGTATTGACATATTCCATAACACCAACGTGTGTGCATATAAAAATATTGGTTGTGTATATTATATATGTATGTATATATAAAAGTGTACTATTGTACTACTTATTTGCAGATGGCAAATACTCGAAGGAGAATAATATGTCAAGATTTACTTGATGATGATGAGCACCTCTCTGATGTCGAATATCAGGAGCAAGATCCTGATTCAAGTTCTGAACAGGACGAAGGCAGTTACAATTCGACATCTGATTCCGACAGTCTCAACGATGAGTTGCATGAAGCAGTTGAGAGCAAACGCGCGCGTTGATATAGGAATCGACGATCGAATGAAAGTCAGCCAGACCTACTTCAACGAATTGGTCGACCACGAAGTTCAGCACCCGATACATTCTATATTAGGCGTGGTAGAGGTCGTCCCACTACAAAATTGACGGGAAATAACGGTTTCGAATGGTCAAAGAACGCGCCAACTCGAAGTTCAAGTCGCTTCAGCTATGTTTTACCTGATATTGAGTATGGTCCTTCTACAGAAGCTCAGAATTGCTCAACTAAAGAAGCATTTTGGGACCTTTTATTCAACAACGAGATGGTAGATTTAATTGTCGAAAACACCAATCAAATAATAAGAAAGGTTATTTCTGAAGTTCAAGATGGTCGCAAAGCATCTTATCATTATGAGACTACTGCTGAAGAAATGAGAGCTTTTATCGGAGTTCTAAATTACGCAGGAAAATGGAAACAGTCCGAAGTCGACGACAACGACTTGTGGAATTCGCGTAATGGACTGGATTTTTATGGTTTCGTATTTTCTAGACATAGATTTACTTTTCTCTAGTGTAATATACGCTTTGACGAGAAAGAATTACGAAATGAAGCAGACAGATTCGCTCCCATAAGAAACCTCTGGTCCATCTTCATTGGTAATTGCACAAAATATTAACAGCCAAGCAACAAGTGCACGGTGGATGAGCAGCTTTTGAGTTTTCGCAATGATATACGCAATACCGTATTTAGGTAAATTCAGAACTCGTTATATATATGTATTAATTTTTTTCACGACTTATGATTATTTATTTATATGCCATTTTTCCATTTTCTTGTTCAGGTAAGACAGATGTTTTGGACAATCCCAAGAAACTCCCGATTTCGCAGTTTTTTTTTTTTTTTTTTTGAAAAAGTAACAGAGCCTATCCACGGTACACGGTCACGTGCGATAATTGGTTTACAAGCATTCCATTGCCGACCAGAATGTTAGAAAAGCCATACAATTTAACAATTACTGGTACTATTCGCAAAAATAAGAAGGAAATACCGTTGGAAATGAAATTGGCCTCCACGACGGTTCCCGGTACCAAGTTTTGCCGTAGTAAAAACATTACTCTCTTGACATACACTCCAAAAAAGTCAAAAATTGTACTGGTTACATCCACTTATTCTCATTCGTCCCTCATTACCTTTCGTTACCCTTTCTCTGTGCTGAAAGAAAAGCATCATACAACTGCAAGTGCCATTCCTAGAATGCGCACAAGTCTCCAAGTTCGCCAGCAGTTCCACAGGAAAGACAGTCTGGAAACTCAATACGAGTTTCCGCCGAAAATCTATCACACGGGCAATGCACAAACATTCCAAAGTGCAACCTTTGGCCGTGATCAATAAATGATGACCCGGCCAATTCCTCCAACGTGCCATGAATGCTTCGTGCACATTTTCTATTCCCCCCAAATTTCTCGATCGCATAGGTGATCGACGCTTCCCCTCTTTTCATGAGAACTGTTACATTTACGTGTGTAGCTTGAGCTTTTCCCATAACAGGGGAAAGCTCTACGTATAATTTGGATCGACCGGAAAATCTTCCGGTCAACCCCCAAACCAAAATATTGAAATTGGTGGGGTAATAAAATATGAAGAACCGGAGGTCTGCTATTTTAGGAAGGACCGAAGAAATGGCAGTTGAAAACCCAACTGCAAGGGTGTTGATAACAATATTTGTTATGTATTTTCCTAATTAAATGTTATGAAAAAAATAAGATTTTTATTAATTAAAATAATAAGTGAAGATTAAATAAATAAATAATAAAAACATAAGTGAGAAAGTAAAGGTGGACTAATTTGTTTAGTAAAAGACGCATTACATAAAACCATAACAGGGGTTGGTGACCTACGCCATTGGCTAGTACGCCCAATCCCTTGTAGTGCCAGTAACCCAAAGGACGGCGCTACAAAATATTGGCGCAGCCGGTATTCCCTACGCAGCCAACAACAAAAAAAGAAAAGTTTGACATAGACAGGTACTGGAGTTGTGGAGGTACAACGATCCCAAGGACGAAAGCAAGGGACAACCAACACCAATCAGCTGAGCAGCAAAAATTAAACAGCGAAAGCAATATAATGGAAACAGACCAGGAACTAAAAATCATCAAGGAGCGACTTCAAAAACTAGAAAAGGAAATCGCAGCCACCACCATGACAGCGACACCGTCGATTTCACCGAATATGTCACCTTGAAGGAAAGGCTACAGAGCCTTACCAAGTAAGATAATTAACTTTTAAGGAAATCACAATATATATAAAAAAATAACAAATAATAATAATAAGTGAACCAAAACAGTGAACAATTTTCTGAAAATGAGAAATTTTTATTTTTAAAACCGCGTTAAAATTTTATAAATAAAAGTTGTTCTTTGAAATAATTAAATATAAATTGAATGAATTCCATTAGAAAAAAAACATAAAAAATTTTACTTTAAAGGAATACTCCAGTGAATTAAAATCTAAAAGGAAAATTTATTTGAATGAATATTATAAAAAAATTTTAGTATAATGATATCTTTGCTTGAGCGAACAAAAAATAAAACGAAATATAGCACTAGAACAAATATTAGAAATTTAGCGTTAGGCAATAGGAATTTTTTTAAAGGAAATATATTTGTATTTTAGAAATCAGAATTTAGAGCGGAATTCGGTTAAAAGCATGTAACGGTCAGTTTTGCACGGAAATCCCTAAATATCTACTTGCCTCAAAATCACTGTGGGGGAAAAAATCGAGAAGTTGTTCGGATCAAAAAGGTAGGCGGAAAAAAAGACAGTCAGGGAAGAGATTTTTTTGTGAGCAGTCAGGATATATAGATTTTTTTTTGAGTCGGGGATTTAGTCAAAGAGTCGGACGGGTATATTGCGAAAAAAAAGTTTTTCACCTGCATTTTTGTTGCCCGAACGTAATTTGGAGCGGTTGCCCAATCTGGCCTAGTGCTCTACTAGCAACAAATTGGGTGATCACTTCATTAACAAACCTCGCAAAATAAAGAAAAACAATTGCATCATAAAAAGGCAAGTGTGCACGCTAAGCGACACTGTGACCTGGAACCAGCTAAACGACACTGTGACCCGGAATCACCAGCAATTACCTAACAACAGGTAACCGGCAGTATGCTGACGCACAAAGGCGAGCAGTCAGAACGTAGAGCGGTAACGCGGTGTCTTGGACGATCGACAATTGACCAGCAGACGTGTAGTAAATAAAAATAAAGCAAAATTAGTAATTATTGTATCGTGTAAAAATAAAGTAAAATAAAATTATTAATCGCAATATGGACAGTTGGAATTAAATAAAGTGAAATTGTTTTTTGTTATTGAATTTTTGTAGTTGTTTTTCTTTGTTGACTTTTCATTTTGGTCCTTCGAGCCGGATACGCGTGTGTGTGAGTGTGCAATCATCAAATAATAGAAGGAAACACTACGAGGACAGCGCTTCATCACTAAGGAATCAAAGTAGGTGGTTTTTTAGTATTTTTATTGGCGTCCTTTCCGCAATCATTCTAAATCAATAAAGTATATATACGCACGTAAACGAGTTAAATGACTAAGTTGTAAAAATTAAAGTAATTTAATTTAGCGAAAGTATTGATAGTGCTGGTCTATTCAAACCCGTGGAAAAATAAGTTTGTTGTGGTCCTTCGAGCCGGATCTGAACCAGCGACCACAAAAAGGAGTACCCAATATAGTGAGGTAATATAATCAAAAGCACGATAGAGGAGACAAGCGGCTGGGATTAACCTACACCATAAACCTACTAGGAAGAGGGAATACCGAAGCAAAGAAGCGGCCAGACGAAAAGACATCATTGGTATCAGCGTCCCTACACGAAGTTTTGGGGAAGCAGGTTTTTATCTTTAAAATTTAACGTTTTAATCAGTAGTTCTGCATAAATTGTGTGATCCAATAATAAAAGTTAGAACCCTAACCCAAGCGAAACAAGTGTTAGACTCCGGTTCGGATGATTCTTCCATCCAAGAATATGATTTAATCAATTGCATTTGCCTGGTGCTCCGGTTGTGTGCAAGGTCCGACACGCACTATGGCACTCACAATACCCAATAATGTCTCAGAAGCGGACTGGAGAAGACCGGATCATCTGAAATCACTAGTGTCCTCCGGACCCTAACCACCTGGCCGGTATACTTGGATCAGCTGGACGCGTACTGTATCATATGTGCAAATTGATGGTCTATCTTGGTGGTCTGGTTTTTTATTTATGCAGTAAAATATTTTATTCCCGAGTACCACATTTTGGTCGGTTGAAATACCCATCTGTATGGTTTAAAGACACTACTTTAAGGAAATAGGTGTAGCATTTTATTTCTATCAAGGATTTTTGGATTACATTATGTTGTTCGTGAGTAAGCCACATTATCAAAGAACAAAAAAAAACATATACAATAAATATAAACATAAGAAGCAGCCAACATACACAACCCACTGCAAATAATATTTATGGATGCGTTACTTTAAGAATTTAATTGATTAACATTTAACAATTAATTAATTCATAGTATTCATAGTTGTTCATATTCCATATTATTTATATTGATATATGCATTTAATCTCTCTTTATTAGAAATATTTTTTTCATCTTGTTGTTTACAGGTAATTTGCTTTCCTTTAAGTGAACCCTTTATTTAAGATATCGTGTATAAAAAGAAACGACGTAATGGTACCACTGCGACGCGTTTTTTAAACCTTTCGCGAACAGAGTTATCGAAATACATATATGTAATTGTAGAATACTCTTTTTTGGAATTTGAGAAGTTTAAATTTTATCTGACAAGGTTAATAGTTCATGGTTAATGAATATTGAGGTTTATTGATTAATTTGTTGTATTCTAGTGCGTTGTTGATACCTGTAACAAACAGGAAAAGTAAATGATTATAATGATTTCAATGTGTTAGATTTTTTTTTTCGGGAATGGTTGGGCAGTATTTTATTTCCTTTCAGGGTTCTTAAGTAGTGATTTTCCTTATCAGCTGGTGGTTATCCATACTATGAGCTGGCAAGGGAACGCACTACCATGACACGGCTCAAGCAAGGCCGGGAGAAGGATAGAAGCTCAGGATGAAAGGGCATAGTCACAGGTAAGTGGTGAACCATAATCCGTATAGGCCCGGCCACACATCCCACGACCCCCATCCGGCGAGCTAGCCAATCCGTGTGGCCGGCATCACGTTAGCATATTCAAATTTTTTTATGTTTTGATGTTGTGTCCTTGGTCAGGCTTTTCCGGGCTTCTGGCTGAGGGGGCAAGACCACGCATAAATGGCGCCCGATATATAGTCGCGCCATTATGCAGTTATAAGCAAAATTAATAAGTGTTAAGTTCAATAATTGTTTATAATAAGCATTAATTGTAGCTGCCCTGGAAATTCTCGTAGCTTTAATTCTATCAACCCTTTGTTGCAACATAAATTTCTGCCACCGTGCATTTCCTTATCTTTTTATATTTTTATCCGCCGGCATATCCAGTGTCTTTATGTAAACACTTGCCACCCCGAATAAAATTCACTGTTAATTCTAAATATTGTCCAATTTAGCATTTTGTAATCAGATATGTATCAAACGCCAGTGCAGCTACGAATCAGTTAAGATTTATAATAAATTTAGTTTCAATTTGGGAACCACAGAAGGAAGTTGAGTCTTATTTCGCTCTCGCAATCCTACAGTAGCCTCCACAGTCAAAGTTCAATTATTAGTTTCTTAGTGAAGAATTTTAAAGTCAAAGTATCAATTGTCAGTAGTGCAATCATCATATAGTTTGGTCTGCAGTGAAGTTTATCAAAGGCAACTTGATTATAAAAATAAACAATTAATAACAATAAGTTAATTTTCAGAATAAAATTAATTAAAACTTGGCGCACGAGTTAAGTACTCGGCGCACCCTCTCCACTCAGTCCTGGTACAGGTACCTAGGACCTAAATTAAGGTGAAATTATTTTCCATCAATCGGTGTACTGGTTTAAGAGCCACTGCACCATCAACAAGTAAATCTCGGTACATTGCACCTTAGATACATCGTACAACGCGTTTATAGCCCAGGTACAAGAACCAAGGGCTCCGCCAAGATAAAGCAATCTTGACGTTAACAATAAGAATGGAATTTTTATAACGCAGCGAAAACAACAAACAATTGAAATTTTCTAGACTTTTGCGTAGTATGTATCGACACATTTAATAATTTGAAGTATTATAAAAAAAATTTTGCATACCTAATAAAGGTTTGTGTCCACAAACTTAATAAATTTAGGAATTATCATTAAATATAGTAAATATTCAATACAGAGTATATTTTTTTGGCATTTGTGAGCCGAAATTTAAGTACAATAAGCAACAATAATTTTATGCATGGTTTATATATTAATCTACGTATGCAAAGTGGTTACCATGGAGATCCCATGGTGGCTACTCTATTCTGCTGAGCCCTGTCAAATATAAAACAATGAAACTTATCACAATACAGAAATAACGTCAACTTATCACGGTACTGTGGCAGTCTTAATTCGATTACAACGCCATCGGAGAAAATGGCAGTCTTAATTCGATTACAACGGCATCGGAGAAAATGGCATTAAACATTGCCCACACAGAAGGAAGAAGAAATATCTTCCGCCATTGCTAAACACGTA
Source organism: Thereva unica (assembly GCA_949987705.1). NCBI lineage: Eukaryota > Metazoa > Arthropoda > Insecta > Diptera > Therevidae > Thereva > Thereva unica. The sequence continues at coordinate 31,172,744 of OX465284.1, read as the reverse complement.
CCGAGACGGGGCGCATCGTCACGGAGACATGGAAGAAGGAATCTGAAGGAATCGTCCACCAATACGGAACGATCCCCATAATACGACGCTACGAGTTAAATAGCCACAAGTGTTAACAGTAATCATAATGTATCATTATATCAAACAAATATTTTTTAAAGTTAGTTCGCAACAAAATAAAATTATTTACTAAAATGAAATTATTTGCTAAAGGTACAATAACGTGTAATTTAATTATTCTTTTTAATAGGTTTGTGTAATTATTAATTGTGTTATTCAGTTATTTCCTTTAGATAATAATATTCTTTTTAATAGGATAATAAAATCTGTTTGACATCATCAGCTTCCAATTTAATTATCACACGTATGTATGTATATAACAAATAAAAGGAAATTGTGAACTAAGGCGTGTGCGTTTGCTATTTTTTCATCCCTTTTTTCTACCCGCTACACATGATCGCCAAAGAACGTTTATTAACTGTAAAAGAGCGGTTTCAAATTAACCCTATAGTTTGGTAAACATTCACAATATTTTAATCCTAAGAAGGAGGGAATTCAAGTTCACTTAATAGACTGTAATTACAGAATCAGGCAGAACAGTTCACAAGAGCCATATAAAAACCTAACATTTTTCTTTCCTTTTTCGGTTCTAGGATATTCTTTGCTTAGCTGGCACACAGATATTGGATTACTCCAATCAATTCAAATAAATACAGGAACGACAAGGCTGCAAACTGGAATCTTCAAAATAATTCATGTCATTAACATTGCACTATACCAGAAACTCGTCCAAGAAATAGAGATCAAAGTTAATCAGCACATCAATAAATCCCACATCCTATATCCATACCTTTCCAATGACATAACCCAAACTAAGGAAGTTTTATATAGACTCAAGGTTGTGGCGGCAACAACTGAACAAATCCAGATCCATAAACCACCACAACCTACTACTTCCACAAACATTCTCCCGACCCATAATTATTTAAATACCCACTTTTCTACTCCATCTCCTCCAACTTTTTCTCTTCCAATTCCTTCCCCTCCAACTCCTCATTCAACTTCTCTTCCAATACCTTCTCCTCCAACTCCTCATTCAACTTCTTTTCCAATCCCTTCTCCTCCAACTCCACTTGTTTCATTCCGAGCTTCCTCCCGATTCCGTTTTGCTTCGACTCCCCTGCGCTTCAAGTAAATTCCCCCGATATCCTAACTCCACTCCTTTTTCCGAAAATCCATTATCTCTTCTACCTTCAGCTTCACCATCTTTTCGATTTCCTTCACAATTCCAATTACCACCATCCTGTTCCTAAATTCCACCCAACAAACTCCCATCCCAAAGCCCAGCCCTTCGACTCAACCAATTCAACCATCACGGATTCGGCAGACGATGTTGGATGAAAGCCCGGCAGCTTTTCAGGCGATAAAAGATGCAGATGTCAAAACGGACAGTTGCAGAAACTGATAACCAGGCTGACCTATGTCAAAAAAAGGTGACTGAATTTGTTTCATTTGCAGCCAGCACGCTTCCAGAAGAGAAGAAAAAGAACTTGACAAAATTTTAGAAGCGTACCTAGATATAAGTAAAGAATAAAAAGAAATTAAAATATATAAGCGATATTTATATTTTTACTACGAAATATGTTCTTTTAAGGGCCCAAAACACGAGCGCTCGATCCGACCACAAACGTATAATGAAAAAAACCTCGAACGAAGTCGATGATTGCAAGTTCCAGCTTTTTATTAATAGTTACAAGCTTAATGGTATTAATAAAGAATTCAATAAAAAAGTACGCAACTTTGATGCAAGCAAAAAAGTGAATTTTACCAACAATTTATCTCGTTACGTATTTGGAGAAATACCCTCCAAAATGTTTTCATTAAATCCTCTGGAACTGTATAAACCCAGGTCATCGCCTTGGACAACCTAATTAACATCAACCAACTCACCCGGGATGACGAAACTTGTGGTGATTGAGCAAACCAATATCTTGCTCTAATTTAAGTTCAATTGGAGTTGCGAAAGATCTACAAGTGAAAAACCTCACCCAGCCCTGGCATCAGCATTTTCACCACCGCCTCAAGCACCAACAAGCTGCAAGAAAGAACGAAAGTTCACCAGTCGCAAAAGAGATATTCATTAACGGTGACGACGGGACGCGAAGTTATTCCACCAGTTTATTCCATAAATAAAAACAATTTAAGTGAACCATTGTTTAATCATAAATAAAAATAATTTTGTTACTCCATTAATTAGTGACTTGTATTTTTTTTAAATTCCAATTAACTTATTACTAAACAGGAACATGGTTGGATAGAACAAGAAAGATCATTCGCTTTCAAATGGTTTTAAGGCGATCAACTTCCAAGTTCTGTTAGTAATTTCGTTGAAAAACTTCCAGTTAATTTGATTTTAAATGAATTTAATTCTCTTAATTATTATATACGCACAATTCACATATTTAAATTTAATTTATACGGAAACTAATATTTCGGAAGATGAAAATCAATTTAGTGAGCATCTAAATGATATATCATACCGTATACCGTACCGAAGGATAAAACGTAGTAATAAGTAATAGAATGTGAATAATGAAATAGATTTTTTTAAAACAACTTGTTATATACATTTATATGTATATTTAATGAAAATTTACCAGGTGCGAATGACCAATAACATTGACGTGTGTGCGCCTCTCGGTAAAAATTGTCTGGAAATTTTAAATAATTTAAAGAAATAAAACATATGTTAAGCGTAGGTATTAATATAGTAGGTTGGTAGCATCCTTTGGCATGATAGTAATAGTCAAAATGAAATGATTTAATTTCGCTGTCAGAGTGTACTATTTGGGTATAATACATTTTTTCTGATTCCATTCTTACATTTAAATATTTCAATTGAAAACCACATTTAAAAAAATTCCCACGTTACAGTCTCTGATATCCAGTTTTGGGTAATAGCTTAGACCTCAAGTTAACCTACCTACAGGTATAGGTACAATTTATATTGATGGCTCACACATTAAACCATTAATTCCAGTTAAAGTCGAAGGCTTCTTTTTAAATTTCAATGGTGCTGAATGTATAATAGGTTATCGGTTCCTATCAATTTCGAATTTTTTTGAAGAACCATGTGAATCTCAACAATCTTTAGGAATAGCTACTGTTAGCAACCTGAGCATAAAAGAAGAAATTTTCGAAATAACTGATGTAATGTGTAAAAATATGTGTTTACCGTATGGTAACAGTTTGGTATTGATTCCAATATTGCATCAATGCACCAATTAGACCACCTAACAGTTATTAGTAATAGCAATAATTTGTTACCCTTTATACCGTAATTGCAGCCTACGGAGCACTATGAGCGAACACAAAGTAATTTTCGAGGGTGCCGGTTTACAAGCAACTCCTGTTTTTCGACAACATGCATTTTCTTATTCTCCTGGTCATTCTACTGATTCAAATATTTCGATGCTAGTTGACATTGAGGACAATAAAGAAAATTTGACTAAAGGTATATGAATTACATTCTTCATAATATCATTATATCCTGTAACTAACTGTAATCATTTTCTACTTTTGTTAGACACGCCTTTGTGGCGGCAATAATCAACCAAAACCGAACTGCTGATCCATGAGTATTCTACAAGATCCATGGAGGGCGAAATTATTTGTGAAAATCATTCTCACCAATACATACCACTAACAGAATATGATCGACGTGCCGTTATCACGGCATCGAGTGATAAGAACGAGTCGATCACCAAATCGTTAACCAGTTGATTATTGCCGGCCCTCAGGACGGTAGCAAGTAAAGCGTGTCTCAGAACAAAGTTGTAAACGCCAAAGTGAAAATTATAGAGAAGTGTACCGAAGCCGAAATAAATAAATAAATGAATAGTATACTATACAAATCCGAGTGTATTAATTTGCTCGACGTACAAATTATAAGTAGCCGATCGGTGGGAACCGTTGTTCCGCGAGTAGAACCGCATAATCCCATACCTTCAACACCACGTTAAAAATGCACAAAATCAAGGCAAATTTAAAAACCGATGTAGTAAAACGCATTAATGAAATAGGTAAATCGCAACACCTTTTCCAAATGATTTTAATAATAATATTGCAATTTCAGATGAAAAGATTGGAGCCACCAACAACAAATTAGATGCAGTGGCAAAGTCGGTAGCATCTTTAACAGTTGCTATCGCCGAACAAACACGGTTGATTGAAAGAATATATGCGAAATTCTCTTCCAACACATCCAATAACATCACAAATTTTCCAATAACAACTATTGAAGAACTTAATACTATAGACCAAAAAATAGAGAACATCCCTGTACAGGAAGTGGTACTTTAATCCTTAAAGATTTATTCCAGATTTTCTTTATTTTCTTTAATTTTAAGGTTCTCTATTTGAGGCAAGTAATTGAAGAGGAACAATTGTCCAATCATTGAAATTTATTTTGAGTGATGAGGTTGCTTTACATACAAGTAAACTGGGATGGGATTAAAAAGAAAATTGGATTAAAAAAACTCAAATTATTTAAAGAATATTTGTTCGGTATTACTAGTAAATACAACATTAAGGGCCGGTTTCGCCACTTGCTGATAAATACCCTGATAACCTATTCGGAACTTATCTGCCAGATAAACTACAAATTTTGGTTTGGATAGAAATATCTGGCAGATAATGTTGCTGGTAACTTAGCAGCCATTTTCAGTGGCTGTTAAGGCTTTATCTGGAAGATAATAAAAAAATGTTTTAAGTTTTCGAGCTTTTTTTGGTAACATTTTTACGTTAACAATCAAAGATTGCGGTTACAAAAGATTTCCAAATGGATTTATTCGAATTTTTAGAAGATGAATTTGATGAATATTATGAAAATATTACGTGACCTCGTAGAAGCCGAGTAATTCGTTATAGACCAAATTTTTTTAAGCATTAGATGACAAAGATTTTAGGATTCGTTTCCGCCTTACCAAAAGAGCTGTTCAAAAAATTCTTGGATTGATTGAAAGTGATATAAAAACTACAACCGACTGGTAAGTAAAGTATCAAACATATGACACACCTATAATAATTATTTTCAATGACGGCCTTAATTTGTTTGTCAATCATTTTTATTTAACATTGGCTATTTGATTTTCAGTAACTTTTCAATTCCACCTATGCAACGATTGCTTATAACGCTGCGATATTTTTCAACTGGGACGTTTTTGATTGTATGTGGTGACTTCGGTGGAGTTAGCAAGGCGTCAGCTTGCAGAATCATTCGCAAGGTTTCTGAAGCAATAGCCAAATTAAGACCCTTGTTTGTAAAATTTCCATCAAATATAGAAAATATAACACAAGGGTTTTATAAAATTGCAAGATTTCCTAGCCTCCTGAGACCCCCGGTATCACCAGTGTTACATTTAGTTTAAAATTTTTAACGGCCATTTATCGAAATACTGAAGATGTTCGTCGTTTGAAAGCGAAACAGTAGGCTTTGTTTTGTTCGTTCATTCTTTAACTCATGTGCTAGAAGTCAGGGGCCTTATTACCGAATACGATTCGATTCGGATTAATCGTAAATCGCAATTATGGTACCACTGAATACGATTTAACTTCAAATCGTAACAAATTTATCGTAAATGTCTACGATTGAGATTTGGTGCTCGTAAATAAAAAAGACGGTAGTTGTATTAAAAAACGTGGTTATTACAAACAAATAAAAATAAAATATTTAAGTAAACAAAAGTAACTATGGTGTTTATTTATTATTATTATGAGTTTATATTTAATATTGTTACTTATTGGGGCTTTTCTGTCCATATCCATAAAATTATCATTTTATGTTATGAAAAATTAAATGAGATCAAAGGAACCGGAAAATTTTCTAGAAGAGCGATTTTTTTACTGTCATCTTCATAAATACCTAGGTATTTTATGAAAATGACGTCAAAAAATCGCTTTTTTAGAATTTTTTTCCCATTGCTTTGATCTCATTTAATTTTTCATAACATACAATTGTCAAATTAGGAGTAAAATGGGCTTTCATTGGAATATTTTCGGAAAAATATATGGCATCACTCATATTGGTTACGATCGTAATCAATCATGTCGAATTCAAATCGAATCGTAAATTCAAATCGTCAATATTTTTGATCGAATCGTATTCGGTAATAAGGCCCCAGTATTAAATTATTTGCGGTGAGTGTAAGTTTGTGAATTTTGCATGAATCGACATGGCGAAACTACACAAAGGTAAATATTACTTTTTGTTATAATATTTGTGCTTTTTTACTGAAATCTTATAGTATTTATTATAATTTTACTTTCAAAGTAAATATTTTGTAAAACAGTGCGATTGTTATGTTTAAATTTAAATTTTTTCTATAAGTATCATATGTGATACCTCGGGCATTTAGTATTATATTTGGTATGTTCTGCAGGTCCTCTATCTGATAGAGAAATAGTGGAGGCGATCAATTACGATGAATCCGATATGGAAGAGGAAGACAGTGATGGTGAAAGTGACCTTCAAGTATGCAGGAAGGAAGTATGCAGGGAGGAAGTATCCAGGGAGGAAATTCCATGCATAAATGAAGAGGAATGGAATGAATCAGACGAAGAACCTTTTTCCTGTCTTCAAATACTTCCCCAATCGTCCAGGAGCTCAAATTTACGATGGAAACACACCGAAAACTTGATTTTACTCCAGACGAAGATGATTTGGATGTGTCACTCGACCCTAGCGTAACTATCAAGAGTTCCCTAGATTACTTTTCCCATTATATTAATAGCCATTTGTTTGAAATAATGGCCGAATGTACAAATAATTGTAGCGTATCAAGAACAGGAAAATCATTGAATACGACACCTGATGAACTCAAATAGTTCTTTGGATGTTCAATGGCAATGAGTGTGCTTGGTCTACCACGAATCAGGATGTACTGGGCATTGGAAACAAGAGTTTACTACATAGCTAATACGATTACTCGCAATCGGTATTTTCAACTACGATCAAATTTGAAGGTTGTGTATGATGATTTAATTTCACAAAACGCAAGACAGAATGACAAGTTTTGGAAAATACGTCCCATTGTTTCTGCGATAGAAAAGGGTTGCCGTGAAAATAAAAGAGATAAATGCATCGCCATTGACGAGCAAATAATTCCTTTCACTGGTAAGTGTAAGCAGAAACAGGTCATAAAAGGCAAACCAAACCCAGAAGGCATTAAAGTATTTCTAATGGCCAATGCTAGTGGTATGCCCCTTGATCTACATATATTTATATCAGGGAAAGGGTACAACTATTGAATCGGCACTGTATCCACCACCTGAAAAACTTGATCTCTGCGGACGTTTTGTGCTCAAACTTGTAGATACTTTGTCTTCAGGGTCTTCGATTTTTATAGATCGATACTTCACATCTATTCCACTTCTTGACAACCTATTGGAAGGAGGAATCAAGGCAACTGGAACCCTAATGAAAAATCAAGTGCCTGAATATCAACGGCCACATACAAAGAAAAAAAAATAAGCGGGCATTGTTCAAGACCGATGCCATGTTACAAAAGGCTGGAAGAGGCTCTTTCTGTTGCGTTGTAAGGGGTGACAACAAGATAGCTGTCGTGGAGTGGTTAGACAGCAAACCAATTCATGTTGCATCTACTGAAGCGGCTGTTCAACCACTTGGAACATGTCGTCGCTGGAGCAAGCAGAAGCAGAAGTATATCGAAGTGCCTCAACCTGTGGCTATAAAAAATTATAATAAATTTATGGGAGGCGTTGACTTACTAGATCGTGTTGTTGGCAAGTATCCCATGCGAGGAAGAACCGGTAAATGGACTATTAGAACAATATTTCACTTCTTCGACTTTGCAGCAGCAGCAGGTTGGTTGCAATATCGACAAAATGCTGCAAAATCCGGATGCGATAGAAAAAATATATACCAATACTTGGACTTCAAGCTAGACTTGGCAAAACAATTAATTTACTCAGGTCCTGGCCAATCACAGCAAATCCATCATTCCAGAGCAAGCTCTCGTAACAATCTTGGACAATCACAGCAAACTACTCCTTCCAGTCTGAGCTCTCGTAACAGTCCTGTTCCCATAATAAACGAGAGGCCTTCCACTTCCACCAGAAAACACAGACGAGCCTTTACCACATGCTGCCAAAAGAATGAAAGAAGCAAAACATTTGCCAATCTGTGCTAAGGAAGCCCAAACTAACAGATCGAAATGTCGTAATAAAGGATGCAGGAACTTGACATTCGTTAAATGTTCTGAATGTCAATAGAAACTGCTTTTTTGATTATCATACTTCACAGTAGCTTTTAAGTATCAAGTACTAAATATTTTTGTCATTCAAATAATCTTTGATGTAAATTCAAATTAAAGATTATACGTGTTAATAAATCTTGTTTTAAACTAATGCAAACCCAAGGTATCACCTGTGACACCATCCCTTATATCAAAGTGGGGAGGGGGAGGATTTTTTTCTTGCGTTTCAATAACAACGAATGGAACCTAGCTTTCAAAAGTAGCAATCATACGTGTGGCTTAAACACTTTTGTTTGGGTCTCAGGAGGCTAGGGTCGTTGGAGCCATAGATTGTACTCACATCAACATTAAATCACCAGGTATAAATCTTCACGAAAAATAGTAATTTATGAACTTTGTTAAAAAGTATGTACTTTGCAGTCCAGAGAGTTGTGGACTCTCAATTAAAAATCATGGACATAGTTGCCAGATGGCCTGGATCATGGCATATTCAAACTATTTTTAATAACTCCCATACCAAGCAAAGATTGACTGACACTGTAAAATTACAAGTGGCAGATATATTTATCTGCCAGTTAGTTTATCAGGGAGTTTGATGGTGAAACAGAAAATACATATCAGCATCCTTTATCTGTTAGATACTGTTATATGGCAGATAACTATCTGAAACTTTATCAGCAAGCGGTGAAACAGGCCCTAACTCTATTCAATAAAGGCTATTTATTTCAGGTGCTGTTAAATCTAATGAATATGGGTAGACAAACTACGTTGAAGACATGAAGAAAACTATTAGGCTGGCAAAGGGCCGCATATATAAAAATACCTGTTTAAAAAATAAATCAAAATAAATATTTGAATATTTTTGTAGTTTTAATTTTAAGTTTATAGTTTAAGTACATTATTGCACAATTGAATTAATTAATTAATTAAAATATTGAATTAATTATAATTTGAAGTTTATAGCTTAAGCATGTTGTTTTTATCCCAGAAAAATCCTTTCATATATATATTATTAATTATCAAATAAAAATCCTTATTTGCCATCCCTAATAATGTTGGTCTATACCATTTTTATAGTCAGCAGAGGTAAGCAGAGTCAGGGAATATTTTTGCCTTACCAGTAATGTAGAGGTGAGCAAAGCGTGTCAGTGTCGGTGTGTTTTTATTTAAAAAAAAAGGTTTTATTACAATATTTATTCGATTTTTTGCCGCGTCCACTCAATTTTGTCCGCGACTGTATCTAGTGGCATAGCCGGTAAGAACGCTTGCTCAGGGGAACGGTACGAAATTGTCAGGGCGAAATGAACGACGATGAAAGTGCAGACGCGGCGGCACAAGGCGGCGCGGTTTCAAGAGCTACGGGTGTCGCCGGCACTAGTAAAATGGAAAGTGCTCGAAACGAGGAAGTGTTGAGGATAGCAATGAAAACACCTCCCTTTTAGAAAGAATCGCCCGACATATGGTTCGCGCAGTTGGAAGAACAATTTATCACCTGTGGCATCTCAACCGATACCACGAGGTTTAACTACGTCGTCGGCGCGACTGATGGCAGAGTGCTCCAACAAGTAAGGAAGGCGGTCCTAAACCCACTGTTAATGCCTGACTTTACTATATCTTAGTATTAAGGAAATTATTATAAACATTTCAAATATTTAATTTCATTCAAAATATTATAAACATTTCCAAAATTCAATATCATTCAAACCTTTCTTTGTCATAAAACTCAATTTAATGTAAATCCAAATTTTTATTCCGCATATCAAATTGACAACGTTGCAATTTGTTATAATTTTCATCGCTTTTAATATCAGTTCCTTCTAGTCAAGAATGCATTGTTTTAACCTAACGTTGCTTAGAATATAATGGAAAGAAACGCAACTCATTCGATATATGTAGAGTTACGGAATAAAAATTCGGACCTTGAAAGTCAGTACGAATTTAGAATTATAGGAGCGTGGAGCTCACCAGAAATAAGTGAAGTGATTGAGATGTTAATAAATAGTTCCTTGGTCTAAAAAGTTTTGATTAATTTTGATTTATTAAGGAAAGTTAATTAATTTGGTTTGGTTCGCTGTAATAAGTGCAAAAAGTTCTTCGATTTGGTTTGGTTTCCCTTAAACGAAAGGGATTTACACCCACCAAGGAGAGACAAATATGAGAACTTAAAGAGGTGTTTTCTGAAAAGGTATTCGGACTCAGACGAAGCAAAGATAGCAAAGCTCCTGAACGAAGCCGCGCTCAGTGACAAAAGACCATCGCAGTTATTAAACGAGATGCGGCACTTGAGAGGACAAAGTACTACTGATTCTCTGCTGCGCTCGTTATGGCTAAATCGGTTACCGGTGCAGGTTCGAGCAATCCAGTCGGCTAGGAAGGATGACCCGGAGTCCTTGTCATCTATGGCTGACAAAATCCTGGAAGTAAGCGATTTCAACAGCGGGGCGGAGGTCGGCGAAAGAGGAAACCCGCCACCGACACAACCGAACACTTTGGAAACAAGGGTCGAAGAATTGACAAAGGCGATGTAACAGCGGGCCTATCCTCTTACGAACAACCACACGTCGGAAAATAACTAAACTTTTTGAAAATTGAGAAGGCGAGGAGAAAAAAAAGGAAAAAAGCGGAGCGAATAACTATGGACAACAATGAGGAAGGATGGAGGTTGGTCCCGAATAAATCAAAAAAAAAAAAAAACTAGAACAAGGTAAACCTTATAATAATAATAAAAATGCTTCTAATTTTGATTTATTTGTTAAGTTCCACTGATAAAGACGGCACCGGAAGTAATTTTAATAGTAGGTCGAATCAAAATTATTTTCAGTTATTGAGTCCGGACGTGGCCGGGGCTGGCGCGGAGTCCGTTTCGGGCCCCAGTCGTGATTCGTGACCCAAGGCCTCTGGTATCCCGCCTAAAAGTAATTGCAGCGCGAACAAATTCTGCGCGCCAATTTTAATTCCCGACGCTAATGTTAGGAATATTAATGAGAATATGTTTTCGGACTACCCTGATAGCAATCATAAGATAGTTGTTTCACGCTCTGGCACCGCCAGGTTATATATTCAGGATCCATTAGTACATCAGGCTGTATTTGGTAAAATGAGAAAAGCTGGCTTCTCCTGTCACACTTATACTCCTAAAGAGTTGAGGTATACCTCCTTGTTGCTAAAGGGACTAAGTGCCGGCTATACCTGCGAAGAGGTTAAAAGTGATTTATGTTTAAACTTCCCTAACCTTAAGGTTGAGGGAGTTAGACGGTACGGAGACGGAGAATTTCTCTCTGGCTGGCACATTGTTCAATTCCCGCCGGGGGCGGATATTAACGAAATCTCTAGGGCCAAGAAGGTCCTATACCAAGCGATGAGGTGGGAAAGACTCAAAAAGAATGGAATTTCCCAATGTCGAAACTGTCAGAAATTTGGACATGCAGCAGTCAACTGCAGTTATAAGTTCAATTGTGTGAGATGTAACGAAGGACATGCTCCTATGAAGTGCCTTAGGCCTAAAACTGAAGCCCCTTACTGCGTCAATTGTAAAAGTGAAGGTCATCCCGCCAGTATCGAGGGTGCCCAGTATACCAAAAGGTTAACGATATGCAGAAAAATAAATCCAGCAAGGCAAGGCTAGAAGAGGGAGGGAATTCAAAACCGTGGAGGAATCTGTTAAATGTAATCAGATACATTAAAAAACTAGTTGTAACATAAAATAAAATTCCATATAATATTTACAAATAATTAAATTGCAAATCAAAATTGCGACAAGTCATCACGATCACACAACATATCCAGACGTAATGCGACACCGCGAACTGATAAGAAAATTCTTGTCTATTTTTGTGGTCGATTTTACCATGCGAAAATTCTCCAATGGTGAGCTAAGTTTTGCTGATGGAGAATTTTTCTGACCGGAACATTTTTTCTTGGAATGGAGTGGTTTGTGTGATCGTGATGACGATCGTTTTATATTTAAGAAAAGTTTATTAAAATAAATTTTAGTTCAGTTTTGAATGTAACTAAGAGCAGAAGTCTTTTCTTAATTTTTTTAAAATGGTGCTCTCACTCTAGTTGTGATCCAAGCATCGCAATCAGATCATTAACAGTCTAGGTCCAAGGTACCTAGGCTGCATCTACAAATTTAATTAAAAACATCGGTTTCCAACAAACCAGCCAAAAATCCACAAATTCGGGTCACGATACAAGCATCGTGATCAGGCCATCAACAGTCAAGGTCCAAGTACCTTTATTGATCAAAAGAGAGGAAAGGCAAAAGAGCCTTATACTAAACATTTGGTGACCCCGACGTGATCGCCACTAGCGACACGTCTCAGCTAATCACAGCAACATCAAGATGTCGTCCCCAGCACCAATGGAAAAAATGACGATGTCCCAGCTGGTGAAAGAAATTGATGGATACGCCAAGGAAATCCATCGGATCATCACCAATTACAACAAGGACCCCATAGATCGCAAAACAACATCCTACTTCACAGAGAGGCTAAGACGTTTAGATTCGGCTTGGTCCCTATTCGAGACTATTGATCGGGAAATTCGGTCATTAGAACTACCACCGCTGGATCATCCATACTGCAGCACCAATGTCTACGACAAAACACTGAACCTGTACACCCAGTACAGCGATTTGTTCAAGAAAAAGATTGCTGCATTCCAACGGACTGAAGGCGCAACCAATGCCCCAGGGACCAGGAAGGAATATGCCCACCCTACTCGGGCCAAGCTCATCTCTAGCTAGCCAGGACAACCGTGCCGTGCCAACGTATCCTATCAGACAAAACCCAGGAAGCATGTGGATCCACCACAACCAAAGGAAGATTCCAAGGTAGTTCCAGAGATTATCAAATTAATCCGCAGACATCGTGCTATGTGTAAAACACTATACCGCCTCCTAAACAATTTGGAATTAGATGCTAGTGAATCACTCTCTCGGTCTGTCTGCGAATTAAGAATCAAAAACATTGATCATCATTGGATCCAAATTGAGGAATGACATAACAACATATGGGAGTTGACTGATGATCCCACCGTCTGGGGATATAATTTTGAGGACTACGTACAACTTGAAAGCCAGGTACAAAAAGCCCAACGTCTTCTGTCAACAAAGGTCGAGGAACTGTCACCGCCGACCGTCGCAACACAAGTACCAACTACTTACTCCCACATGTTACAGTTACCAAAAATTGTTCTGCCCAGGTTTGACGGAGACTATTTAAAGTGGCGCCAATTCCACGATCTTTTCTCACAAATGGTCCATAACCAAAGTTTGAGCAATTTCCAAAAAATGTGGCACTTGAAGACCAACGTAGCTGGCGAAGCCGAGAGATTAATAAGACATTTCATGCTATCAGATGATACTTACTTGGCAGCGGGGAAGATGCTGCAAGAACGGTATGATAACCCAAGATTGCTACACTCAGAAAATTTTTTCGAGATCTATAATTAAGTATGGTAGGATAAATTTAAGCATATGCTGAAATTCTTGATTCAACTATCGTGATCTAGCCTTTTATCAATGTATCAAGGAAGGTATTCTTGCTTATAGTACCTTTTTGTAAAATTGGGTGCTATGTGCTCATTTCTACCAACCACAGTAATACTCAACTTAAGTACGGCTCTGCGCAGGTTCTGAGCACTTTTAAGCATCCTTTAGGTTGAGAATGGTTCATGCTAATTCTTAGTATTTTGTTTCATTTGCGTAGCTTGTTAAGTTAAGTTAAGGAACTCACTAAGTGTGGTGCTATTGAATGCATACTTAAAATGCGCATCATATCATAGTCTCAGTCCGATACTGAACGTTGAAGTGTGTGGTTACAGTGAAAATAAAAAGTGAAAAAAACTAGGAAAAAGTGAAAAAGTTAGGAAAAAGTTTTGCCTGCAGTTTTCATGGTAAGTTACTAAATTGCTTCATTTTACATTAATGAATGAAACATAGTTTACTTTACTGAGCGCGATTAATGTAGATTAATTTTTTTAATTTTTATAATTTATAATTTAATTTTTGAAAATTAAGATTAAAAACTTATTTATGTTTATAGTGTGATAATAATTTAAAAAATTGTATGCTCAAGTGGGAATTTGAGACGTCGTTATGTTTAAAAACAAAAGTTTACTTTCGGAAATATGAAAATTTACTGGATGAAGAAGTTCTTTCACACAAATTTCCGGTGGGGCGAATCGCTAACAGAATAAAATTTAGATATCTTTTACAAAATCGAATTGCACAGAAAAATTATAATTATTTAGAGCAAAGAAAACACTTTGTAGAGACTTGGTTAAACAAACATCAAATATTTTTTTGTAAAAATGGCCACGCGTAGTCAGGATATTCAAGAATTAAACGCTGCTGAACAGTCCGCCTATATAAGTTATGAAACTGTAGAAAATAGATCTAGTCTACTTTTTGATATAGGGTACGATATTCAAATACTTGAAATGAATGACAACCCAGAATTCGAATTAGCATTGCAAGACCCGGTTTCTAGTAATATTTCTCAAAATTCTTCATTAAAGGATAATGAATTTGAAATACTATTGACATCTTGGGGATTTTCACAAGATGTTATAGAAAAGCTGAATGGTAAATTATCAAATATTTTATTATATGTATGTATATATTGCGATGTCTTTCTAAAATATGGGTACAGGGTTGACTTTATGGCACTTAAGGCACATTTGCGATAGTGATATAAATGATCTCTTCCCCGTAACACAAATGGGGAACCGCGTTCTTTTTAAATTTCATCTCTCCAACTGGCGGAAAAAATCGCACGATGAAAGCACTGTAACACAAACTGATTTGGAGAAGAACTCTTCGAAAGTATCTCCACCAGCCACGAATTCATGTGTATCCTCAGAAAGCGAAATATTTGCCTCAACCTCTTCTGTTAATACTTCGACACCAGTAACATATTTGAGTTATTAATGCGAACAATCGACAGTTATTCTTTTCATAGGAACTCCTAATTTTGCTTCAATCCTGTAGATACGAAAAACCTATATTAATAAATGAATTTAATGAAAAGAAGTCTTTGGATGAGGAAGATAAGAGGGTTGTAATAGATATCATAACTGAACATTTCATGTCGAAGCAACAAAGCATGTCCTTATCGCTAATAAAACATTACTCCGAACAAATTGCACTAGTTTTTCCGAGTGAAAATAAAGTAAATATTTTTTTCAATTAACTGTTTACTAAATAACTTACCTTCAATTACAGTTTACGTACTATATACCCCGAAGAGTTGGGAGTTGTCCCAAAGGCATTCTGTATGATAAACATACTAGGAATAAAGTAAGCAAACTAAAACGAAGGGGATTAATTAAAATACCCGTCAAACAGAGGCACCAAGGTTTCAAATTTCCAACCAAAACACATTTAAAGCCAAGGATAATGACAATGAAAATTTAATCCTAGGTTCTTAAAGCTAGAATTATTACAACTTTAAATAAAATAACCTTATATATAATTTTAGGGAACGAAGAATATCAAATAACCAAGACATGCCTTCGTTATAAACATGATAATGAAGAAGAAACTAGGGAGAAATATAAAAGTCTTCAACCGCTTAGACGAATTTAACAATGCCAATCTAGGTTCCATATTTACGGAATGGAGTATACTAAAAGCAAGCCATTCCCATATTTTTGTATAATACAGTAGACGCTCGGAAATTAGAACTCTTCGGAAATTAGAACCAGCGTTTTTAATACATTGCATGCTCTGAAATTAGAACCGTCAATTCTAATTTCCGAGCGTTTTTATTTTTTGTTAGTTTTTAACACTGAAAAATTGTCTTTATAGCTCCGATTGGCATTGCACTCAATGTGGGACTTGGGATTTCATGGAGAATAATAGAAGTGTAGCTTTTATTTGGCTTCCAGGGGAATCCCATGTTACTTATGTAAAGGGGAATCCCGTGTTACTTATGTAATTTTTATTGCCCGTACATTTTGTTCATTAGTATGTGAAATTTGAAAAGCGAAGTCATATTTCGGCAGTGTTTAAGTGAAATTTGAAACGTGTGTAAAGTGTGTTTTTTTTTTGTTTTTTTTTTTTATAAAATGCCAAATAAACGTAAAAAAAATACTCTGTCTTTAGAAACCAAGATAAAGATATTGGAAAAGATCGACAAAGGCGTTCAAGGAAAACGTTTAGCTCTTGATTTTAACGTAACAAAATCTGCCATTAGCTATATCAAATCAAATAGAGCAGCTATATTAAATGCAGTTTCCAACACCTATCAGGAAGCAAAAAACAGATCTTTACATAGTTGTGAATATCCATATCCAAAAATGGAAAGTCGGCTATATGAGTGGTTTTTGAATCAACGTGAAAGGAAATCTACAATGACTGGAGCAATAATAAAAGGAAAAGCTAAACAAATTTTTCAACAAGAATATCCCAATAATGATGACGATACATTTCGAGCAAGTGATGGATGGTTTTCCAACTTTAAAAAGCGACATGGCATTCGATTTTTAAAAATTGGTGGTGAGATTCTTTCTAGTGATGTTGACTCACTCAATCAATTCATTCACAAATTTCGTGCTAAAGTCGCTGAGATGGGTCTAATAGACTCACAAATATATAATGTCGATGAAACGGGATTATTCTTTCGTTGTCTTCCAGATAGAACATATGTGTCTGCCTGTGAAAAAAGGGCCCCCGGATTTAAAATCCAAAAAGAACGTGTTTCAATCTTACTCGGCGCAAACTCCGATGGGTCACATAAATTGGTGCCATTGGTTATTGGAAAAGCTAAAAAACCAAGGAGCATGAAAGGGTTTAATAATCCCCTTCACTGCGATTTTTCAAAAAATGCATGGATGACGTCCCGAATCTTTAATGATTGGTTCCATAAGATATTCATTAAGGAGGTAAGGAAAAATTAATCTTAAAGTTAGGTTTAGTATGTAATTAAAAATTTTGACTAACATTTTTTTGTTTTTATTTACCAGGTCATTCGTTTTCAAGAGAAAATAATTTACCTCCAAAGGCACTTTTACTTATTGATAACTGCTCTGCTCATGCACCTATTGAACATCTTCGATCCGACGATGGGAATATAGTTGCATACTTTTTTCCACCAAATGTTACAGCAGCTGTGCAACCAATGGATCAAAATCCCATAAAATTAACAAAACTTACTTACAGAAGTAAGTTACTTACTCAATTAATAGCTGAAGGTGGTGAACTGAATAATGTTTTAAAATCCCACTCAATACGAGATGCAATAATATTAATCAAACAAGCTTGGGATGAGTTGCCTCAACGAGTGTTAAAGAATTCTTGGTCTAAATTGATAAACTGGGATTCTGACCAATACGACAGTGACGACGACATTCCAATAGCCCACTTAATGCAAAAAAAGGATGACTGAAATTATCCAAATTAATCAAACGCTTTTACAAGAAATTGGCCCGAACAATTCCATCAGCGCAGATGAAATCGAAAAATGGAATGAGGACATGTTTGAATACTTATCGGGGCATGAAGATAGTAGCGATGACGAAAATTCAGACTGTAGCAGCAATAGAGATATTGTTGAAGTCACACGACTTACTTCTAATGTTTTAGCCACTGAGAGCGTAAATAATTTAATAAACTGGTGTAGAACTAGTGAACTGTTTTCCACAAAGTACATGGCCAATCTTTTGGCGCTCCGCAACGATATTGTTATGACAAATTTAATAAAGCCAAAAAAACAAACAAAAATTACTGATTACATACATGATTAACAATGAGTAGTTATGAAATTTGACTCACTGAGTGACTAAACTTTTTAAATACATAGTTTAAAAACTTTTATTTTATACCAGTTTTTATATGTACATATGTACATATGTACATACATACATATATATGTATGTATATTTTTAAAATATTTTTTTTTTCTTTAAACTATGATGAATTTTAATGAATTGGTATGTTTTGCGTTCGTTTTATATAAATAAAATTAAAAAATCTATGCAGAAGTGTTTTTTTGTGTATTTTCTAAACGAAAATGCACTTTTATGTTGCTTTTTATTTAAAAAAAATAAACCTTTGGAAATTAGAACTTCTCGAAAATTAGAACTACCCCAGGAACAAAGTGGTTCTAATTTTCGAGCGTCTACTGTATTACAACTCCTCTGTACGGTAATTAAAATTTAATCGCGATGCATTTTCAGATTGATATTGATTTTGAAGCCCTTTATCTCGGCAAGAAGGACGCCTTACTTCTCAAGTGGGAGAACTTTACTTCCAAAATAGATGGAATTTTGAGAAGTGATTTAAAAGACTCTGCCTGTTTAAAACAATATTCCTTACTTGGAAAGGAAAATAAATCCAATGAAGTAAGTTTTTGCAAATAAATAATTATCTTGTCTGCATGGTATACTCAAGCCGACTGCTAGGATTCAAGGGTTGAACAGTGCAAGATCGAAAGTGAGCATAAAAGACTAACAGGACAGCTTCGACGTACATCTTCCAACAATCAACAATTTAGAAAAACTTTTATCAGAAAAAAGGAAACGGTGTGAGATCATAAAAACAACCCTACAACCATTCATTATCGTGGAAAGAGAAACCATTTCACCCATAAGCAACTTCAACGTTTACTTGGATAACGTGTATTTAAAATTAAGTACCTTTGTTCAGTGCATAGATATATGCTTCAAAATATTTCAAACATTTTCATTGAAATACCAAGTGGAGTCTGAGCAGGTTTGGACGTTTATACAATATTATTTTTATGATATTAAGACACCACACGATAAAAGTAGTCCTCCGATATTCAATTGAATGTCGATATGGTAGAAACTACTATAGTTTTTGGGTTCATTATCGATTTTGCAGAGTTATTATCAACCAACTCGTATTTTTGTCTCCCTTATTATTGCTATCTCCCTTCCTCTTATTGGCTAAATTGCAGTTTTTTAATTTCATTAATTTAGCACTTTTCGCGGTAATTACGCGAACACCTGGCATTGCTGTCGAAAAAGCTTTTTAGTGCCAGCTGACAATGGCATTAGAACATGGATGCCAGTAATAATTTACTAGTTCTAGCGATCGCGGTCGTTGGCCCTTTTTAGGGGAATTCGCGCGAGTGAGGTGCTGTACAGGTGAAAAACGGGATAAATTCTGTTCAGGTATGTATCCTTTATTTTTTTCGCATGTTTTTGTTGTCCTTCTGACCCTTTTCTGTGTGAAATTTGAACAAATATATTTGCCGGTGAGAACTGTCAAATTCCGATTTTTTGTTCATTTTTCTTCCTTATTGCTTAATTTATTTAAAAAGTGGTATAAATTCATTTATTTATTTATTTTGTTTCTAATCTATTAATTCAATAATTTATTATATTAACATAAAATTCATTTTGATATTTCAAATCTTAGTTTATAGTATTGTTGTTGTTGTTCTGCATGTTTTTGTTTACATTCTAAGTCTTATAATATTAACTCTAAATTTATAATTAATATTTCATTTTAGGTCTTTGAAATTAGAAGCGCTGGAGGAGGAAGAAGTCCAGGATGGATTTTATTTTAATAGTATTCCTTTTAATTAATGGTTTTGGAAATTTTTTAATTATTTCTTTTAAGTTACAAATCCTGTGCTAGACCACTGATTACAGCCCAAAATTCTGGACTAGCAATAGAAAATGCAGCAGAGCAGATCAAAAAGCTCAAACACGAATGCGACAAGGAAAGAAAGAAATTAAAAAGAAAACAAGGTGCCATAGAACGTCAGAAAAAAAGTCGAGCTCAAAAAAGGCGAAACTAAAGGAAGTTTGCGAAACCCATCCCGATATTGCGAATATTTTGAAAGTTAGAACTGATCCTGGTCGCCCACGCATAGAAGGTCAACCGCAGTTAATGGACGCAATAATTGACATTGCTATTTTTAGAAGTGGGGCAGATGGCAGACGTCGAACTGAAATGATTCGAAGTTGAAAAACTGTTCCAGCAGTATGGGTTTCGAACTGAATCAGAGCGCTTTATATACCCGCCTCATCCCCAGAAGGACTAATTCTTCCGAAGGGAAACGCCACGTCAAGACCGTGCCAATAAAACTGGCTGCTGCTCAAACTAGTCTGCACAAACAACATTCAGGCACAGAGTTCTGTGTAGCATCTAGCCTAGCTCTCGAGGCCAGTGATGCCAGATTCCAAAATTTATCTGTACGTACGTGTTCAAGATCGCAAGATTTCAATGTTCAATTTCAAGATATTTGCTTATCAGAATATTTTCAAATTAAACCAAGCGCGACTTCAAAAGTTTTTAGCATTCTGCATTATTTATAGTGGTGAAGAAAAGTCGAGAAGCGGAACTAACTTCAATTCAGTATAGTTTTATTTCGGACTGTAATTTTAATTTGAGAATGAGAAGACATGACTGTATTCTGTGTGACATATTGAAAACAGTTGTCATTTCATTTGGCGTACAGCGGACGCGGGCTCTGGCAGTTGTGTTGGAGTTTTAGATGAGAGTGCAAAGATGAAGCGATTTTTGAATTCATCAGGTAAAGTAATTTAACTAGGCTTCTAAGAAAAGGAAGTCGAATTGTAGCAATTTCGTTGTAGGGAGGAGTGAAGAAACCCCATCTGACGCGGATCCAGATTTACCAAAGACGAAAATGAGAAAAGAAAATTCGTTCAGTTGGTTATGGCTGGATGATCCACTTTTAAAACCGTGGTTAATTGAAAAGCCAGAAAACTCCCCATTTTGCAAAGTGTGCAACACCAAATTAAAGGCACGTGGAGGAAAAAAAGATTTGTTTGCGTATGTTGAAAGTGCTAAGCACAAAAACGCTTCTAAATTAATTCTTATGCAGCCAAATATTGCAACTGTTTTTGCTAATAAAAGTATTACGTGTAAAACTAAAGAGCTGGAATTGAAGCTGGCTTCGTTTTGTGCAGAACATAACTTGCCATTAACTTGTGTAGATCACGTTACAAAAATCTTTAAAGGTTATTCTTCAAATGTAATTGGCAAATTGAAATGCAGAAGAACAAAAACTGCAGCGAATCAACAGCCCGACTAGAATTTAGCTGAGGAAAAACCAGAACATATATCAGGTCCTGATTAGGCAATGGTAAGGCATGCCACACCAAGTTTTCCTAGTCGGGACCTAGTCGGGTCCTGATCAGGAAATCCTTATCTTATGATAATGAGGTTTTCCTAGTCGGGAGCTGGTCGGGTTCTGATCAGGCAATCCTCATCTTATGATAATGAATTTTTCCTAGTCGGGACCTAGAGAGGTCCAGTTCATGATATATGTATATCATGAACGGGACCTGACTTGTTCCCGACTAGGAAATATCTCATACTTTATTTTTTATAATATTAGGATATCCTATCTTATAAAAAATAAAGTAGGTATGAGATTTTTCCTTGTCGGGAACAAGTCAGGTCCTGATCAGGAAATCCTCATCATTACCATTACCTTTTTTATAAGGTCGAAAATCGAAAAGTACTCAAAGTTTTCGGAGAAGGAGCTTTTGTAACCAAGAAAGAAGAAGGCGTAAATTCCATTTGAGTTTACCTTTGCTGTGAACAGAAGTGTGTTTGTGAAAACAATTGGATTTTGTGTTTTTTCATAAGCTTTGTGAAAAGATTTTGTTTCAGTTTTTTAAGTTCATTAAAAACGTTGGATTTTGTGTGTTTTTCATAAGTTCTGTGTAACAATTATGTGAAATATTTGGTTCTCAGTTTTTTAATACAGCTTGGTGAAAATATTGGATTTTGCGTTGTTGAAACAATTTTGTTTTGAAGTTTTTAATGTGGTTTGTGGAAAGAATTGGATTTTGTGTTTTTAATAAGTGCAAAGTGCCGAAAATGTCAAGAAATCATCGAGCGTGTACAATCCGTGAACTTAATCGGCAAAGAGTGCGCCGACATCGTACAGCTTTAAATACAAGTTTTTAAACAGCAATTTTAATGCATTTTTACAACGATTATTTCTTTTCAATTACAGAAAGTCTGCATGCATTGGTTTCAAATTGTTTTGATAGTTTGACTAAACGCTTGTCAAATTTGGGTGGACAAGTAACAAGTATTTTAGTCCGAATTCAAAGCATTGAAAATAGCATTGAAAAAATTAAAGAAGGTGCAAATATTATCAGCGATAACATAAGCGACAACGAAGACGACATGAATGAAATCGAGATGACATTTCCATTAGATGATGAAGAGAGTTTTATAAAATTTAACGAGAAAATTGAAAATAACAAGGAATTTAAAAATAAATTGGTAATGATCGAAATGAATGTTATCTTTTGATTGCAGCACTTTTTTACACTTCTTAAATAATGAGTGAATAATAATTTTGTTTTTCCAGATTTACAGGTTATTATGTCAAATTAATAAAGTAGAACTTATCCAGAAATATAGGTAAAATTCTTCGAGCCTACATTTCGCGTAACGTTGCAATTCACTATGTAACTATAAAAACCGCAAAAAAATCGGACAAAAACGTCTTCAAGGACACAAAATTCTATGCTTGCATAGGAGGTATTTATAAATGATTTATAATAGTAAGTAAAACTATCTTTTATTTTTACAGAAGCATTGCGAAGGAAGTTAAGTAAAAGCACCGATAGTCCTTTACCCGAGAAATCCATCCAAAAGGCATTCTCATCGGTGCTTAATAATGCCAAAGATTGGGATGGCCATCGATTGATACGTGCACACAAAACTCAAGACTATTAATAATAAAATTAGAATTAAGTAACGGTATTTCATTATATAGCTTTATTATCTGTAGTAATTATCAATCCTGCAAATGTAAATGTTCGGTATGACGCCACACAGCTAATAATATTCTATTTGTCATATCCTTTCATTTGATACCCATATCGAGTCGCTTGTAAATAAAAAGGTAATCCGACATTTTGTTTTGGACGCCATTTTGTGCTTGCCGCCATTTTGAATGTTTAAGGACGCCACACAGTCAATAGTATTCTACTTATCATATCCTTTCATTTGATACCCATATTGAGTGGATTATAGAAAAAAAAGTAGTCCACCATTTTCTGTTGACCGACTGTTTCAATTACCAATTTTTGAATTTCGAATTCATGTTTTTTTGCTTTTATGTTATAGGTGCGAAAATTCTCTGCTGAAAACAGTTTATCACCCAAAGCATTGTTGTTGATTGATAATTGCACAGCACATAAGCCAATAGAACTTCTCAAAGCTTATGACGGAAATATTGTTGCAATGTTTCTACCATGCAACGTTACAGCAGTTTTGCAGCCGATGGATCAAAATCCAATAAGATTGGTTAAATTAGGGTATCGTAGCAAGTTGTTGTCGCACAAGAAAACGTTCCAATTTAACCTATATTAAAGGCACATACACCTCGTGAAACTATTTTGCTGTTCCAATCGGTATGGGATGAGTTACCCCCGAGTGTTTTGATAAAAGCGTGGAGAAAAATCAAAAACTGGGATGATGATGAATACAACGATGAAGAAAATATGCCTTTATCTGAAGTTTATGAATTGAACGACGTTTACCGATATGCACTTCGGGAAGCTCAATTTTTGCTGTCTAAAGTAGGTGTTAACGTTGAAATGAGCATGACTGAGTTAGAAAATTGGAATGAAGATAATGTCATAGAAGAGGATGAAGGAGTCGAGATATGTGAAGTTGATGACGATGAATCAGAAACAGAAACATTCACTGAAAAAACAAAAGTGTGTTACACAGAAGCTATTGAAAGCATCAACACGTTGATTAAATGGTACGGAAACAGCAACGATGCAGTCAAAGTTGGAGAGCTTATGAACATGCCTTCGAATATGGTCAAAGATTATTTTTCAAAAGAAAAAAAAAACAAACCAGTATAGTCAGTTATTTCAAACCGTATAGAAAATAATTAATTTTAATGCGTTTTTTTTTTATCTTTTTCACTGTGTTATGAAAATTAAGCAATTAAAATAAAATTTCTTTCAAATAATCTATAATTGCTTTCTATTTCTACCGTGTTTGAAAACTATGCAGAAAAGTTAATAATTCGGAAAAGTTAATCACCTCTGGGTTAATTCTTCGATTAACTTTTCTGAGATTCTACAATATTATTTTGTTAATTTATATTAAATTAGTTAATTATTACGTAAAAACTGTATAGTAATATTTTTTGGTTTAGCTACAACACATCGAAAATGGACGATCGACGTCAAGCACAAATTTGTTCGTGGTTGGAAGACGATTCTGGTGATGAATTGGATGCGGATCTTGAGAATGGAGAACAAATTCGAGTTGACACCATAGAAAGCGAGATTCCGTCATTGGTATACTCCTCACGCAACATATACGGAGCTGTCTTCGGATGAAATTGAAGATGACATCTCTGCGCTGCAACAACCAAGAGGTAGGACCCATTCTATACCGGAAAAGATCTATCAACGAAATGGTTTATGCACAAACCTTTAAGTAACACACGTACTAGGAGTTGGAATATCGTTATCCACCTACCAAGAGTCAAAAATGTAGCCCAGAAGGCAAAAGAGCCTTTGCAGAGCTTTTCATTGTTTTTGGATGATTCAATGATTGACAAAATAGTCCTGTACACGAATACATACATCACAAAGTTACAAGAACATTTTTCACATGAACGGGATTGTAAACTTACAGATGCAATTGACATAAAAGCACTGATCGGAGTGTTGTACATGGCGAGATTGAAAAAGATTTGTCACGTACAGCGTAAAGTAGGACAAAGTGCCAAAACGATGGCCAAACCCCCTAAAATGAAGATTCTACTTCGGGACTTTCTCTTTGCGGAATTTTAAGTAGGGGCCCCGAGGGTCACAGAAAACCTATCCTCGGGGTACAGGTACGTTTTCTCCCTTTGTAATATCAGTTCGAAAGTGGCCGTTACACGAGACGCAGCTATCGAAATTTCTAACACATTTAAGTGCTTTTGAGAAGTTTAAAAATGGATTCTGTTCGTGAAGGTGAGTGGAATTAAATCGAATACGTACAGTCGTGAAATATTCATTCCAGAATTCTTGATATGAATTTAAATAAATCAACTTTTTTGCAAAACGCAGAGAAAAACTTATTTTTCAAATAACTTAAAGTTTATTAGTCGTCCTCGCTCGTTTTCTAAAAAACATTTTTTTTTCACTTGTCATAGTCTAAATAAAAAAACAAGAAGTAAATTAAAGTGCGAATTTTTTTTTTCTGAAATCGCGAAAAAGCCATTGCACAGGGGTAATGAAACCGACAAAAAGTTCGGAAATGACAAGGAATCTCTTGGAAACTTTATAACAGGGGGTTTTCGAGGTCGCTGATTACGAATGTGACATTGTTTTTTTAAAAACAAAATGGCGGATCCAATATGGCGGACGACCACATGAAAAAATGCATATTCGCGGAAGACATTCGGTACTCGGAGGTTTTCGAGGTCGTTGTCACGAATTAAATATTGTAACACTGGAAGCCCGAAAGACACGACACGGGAAGTGAACACCCAACATCGCCTCATTTTTCCACGGAGTCAATATAAAAAGACGGCTCCCTGGCAGCATTCCGTACTCGGAATTAATACGTAAAAACGAAAACATCCGCTGCGACCAATGGTCCTGTGGAAAATTCTCAAATTTTATAAAACTTAGAAAAAAAAAACAAATAAAAAAAAATATTTATGAAAGTTATTTACAAGTGGCGCCCGAGCACAAGAAGAAGCACGTGTTAAAAAAAACTAAATAAAAATAACAAAATTTATGTCCAAAAGAAAAGTGGCAAGAAAAATGTCCCTATCGGAAAAACAATTTCAAACACTTCTCGCGTCCATTGGCAGTGCTAACATCCGCGGACCAGGAAGTTTTAGCAAATGCACCGTGCGCTTCTCAGATGAACGCAACCATAAGAAAGTTAAGGAATTTGTGAACTCCGTCTCAATTTATAAGGACATAGAAAATATTTCAGATTTAGAAGCCATACGCGGACTTTCTCTCCTACTTGAAGGATTTGCAGCAAAATGGTGGTGGAAGCAACCCTTTATGCGTCTCATCAAATTAATACGGGCTCTCATCCACCAATAACCACAGCGCCTTATCGTTTATCATACGCTCGTCAAAAGCAATTAAAAAATGAATTGCTAGCGACAGGATATCATTGAAAGTTGTGAGTCACCATGGGCTGCAAAAGTTGTTATGGTCCCCAAGAAAGATGGCGGTATACGAGTTTGTGTTGATTATATAGACAACTAAACGCCGTAACAGTTCCTGATAGTTATCCACTACCCAGGAAGGATGATCTACTACACGCTGCTAAGAAAACTAGGTTCATGTCTACATTAGATTTGCAGAATTTTAATTCTTCAATTTTGGCAGCACTAAAGATCAAAGATTTTTATGTCAGTTGAAGCAGTTAGTTGTTTATCCTGTCCAAGTAAAAGTTGCGTTTTTTAAGTAAACAAAATGGATAGAAAACTAAATAAAAGGAGAAAAGTGCTAAATGACGTGGAGTTAAGGTGCTTCATAGATATTTGGCGTAATTATGCCAAAGATTTACGTGCAGCCAAAAGAAATACCCATGTTATAGCGAAAATTCAGCAGGAATTGTTAAATCATAGCATTAATTTAACAATTCTTGAAATATTATTTTTTTTCGTTGACGTTGAGATAAAATCCACTTTATCCACAATTTTATTTTTATTTTGAAGATACAAAAATAATAACTTCACAACAGTCCTATCCATGTTAAAAAAACACAAAACCTTTTCTGTAATTTTTACTTAAATGATGAGCTGGCAGATAAATGACAATCAAAACAACTCAGTATTCTGATGCAAGTGTGTCTTCAAATTGTTATATTGGAATATGGCAATATTGCAATATCTCGATCTCAATTGCTATACCAGAAGTGGGTCTCCGGTATTAGATGACATCATTATATGTTCCGAATCTTTTCGAAAGCATTTCGAGGATCTAAGAAAATCTTTTCAGTTAATGCGAAAATTCAAGCTAAGAACGCACCGCCAAAAATGTAACTTTTGCTGTTCTAGCGTCAAATATCTAGGACATGTACTAACCAAAGAAGGTATAAGGACAGATCCAGAAAAGACCGAATCGGCGAGGAAATTCAAAGCCCCTACTAATGTAAAAGGACTCTTAAGCTTTATTCAGACTTGTTCCTAGTACAGGAGATTTGTACTGCAATTTGCGAAAATTTCACGACCTCTTACTAGGTTAACTAAGAATATTGTAGCATGGACATGGGTCAAGAAGAACAGCTTTTGACAAGCTGAAAGACATTGTGGCGACATTTTAATGCACCACAATCGACGTGCGCCGTGTAAACACACACATAAAACTCTGGTGGCAACTGTCAATAGAAAACAATTTCGTCATTCGATGAAATTCCGTGGCATCGGCGTCGTGCTAACCAACTGTCCCGCGCATCGGTAAAAAGGCCGCCACGACTAAGTATAAAAAGCGAAAAAGCCCGTGACGAATTAAATCCCCGGAAGCATAAATTAAATCAATTAGTTGTTATTTTGTATAGAGTAGTATAAGTTTTTATTGTTCAAGAAGAAAATAAAGTTTGTTTTGATTAAAAAGTGTGGCGTGTCATTCATAACCCAACAACATATTAACATCAGAACCAGTTTTACAACAAGCCGACGAGACAAAGCCATTCATCATTAAAAGTGATGCTAGTAATTATGCTTTGGGAGCAGTTTTGGTCCAGGGGGAGGGGAAAGATGAGCACCCTATTATTTTTAAATTTTCTTGTATTTGTCGGGGCATATCGAGTATCGGTTTTTTCCTGCATTTTAATTTCTTTGATTTTCTTTGTTGTTAAATTTTAGTTGAAGCGACTAAATTTAAAGTTTTTTTATGTTTTCAGGAACCCAAAGAGTGCTTCAATTAACACGAAAAGAGATCTTCTGCTTAATTAAAGATGCTCTTTCTGCTGAATCTGCTGACGAATTAGCTCTCACTATTGAGAAGCACATGACGCTCCAATTGGGATTCGCATACTTCAAGACTAAAGAAATAAAGAAAATTTTTAAATACGTCATGTACAAATTGCGTACTTTATGGAAATTCCATAAATACCCCCACACCTGAAAAAGAAAAAGAAAATCCTTTAGCCGAATTTGCATCAGGGGACAGTACCACTCCTAAGCCATCCAGGGTCAATCAAATCCCTTATTTCTAAAAGGATGCCAAACGAGGATGTTTGGATTTAAGAAGGGAGGAGTTAACGGCCAATATTTTGTTACCATAATTTCATGAAATCTAAAATAAATAACTCTAGACATAACTCGCGCATCCAGGAATCAGTGCAGCTACAACGAAGTCACGCGGCAAGGCGGCAGGTGACAATAATAGGATAATGTAGCTAAATTCTACTTTAAGAATTTAATTGTAATCAGTCTTAAGAATTCATTAATAAAGATCGGACCAAGTTCTAAAAGAAAAAATATATTGTTTTTAAGATTAATATAAAAGAAAATTTTAACTTGTATAAAGAAGTTGTTAGGAATCTTACATTCTTGAGCAAAACAAACAACAAAAAACAAACATAGTACAGTCAATCTGTATTTTTGAAAGAATTACACGGGGGATTACACGGGAGAACATCCGATTCGCATCCGATCCGCCACTAGCTGTCAAATTTTTCACGATATTTTCGCCAATCCTTAGACAAATGAATACCTAAGTGCCAAAAATTAAGTGTTTTTAGTACGTAAATATAGATACCATTAGGTTTTATTTAAATTCAGACGAGGGGAATAACAGGAAAGAAACTCGGAAAACAATCCGAAATATGCTAAGACATTTTTCAGTTATCAAACGTCCAGTGAGTAAAAATTTTCTGAAATTTGGTTTTGTTTATGTTCATAGTTCCTAACCATTGTTGTCATTTATTTTGAGATTTTTAAAAAACTTCAGACTAAGCAAACCGCTTTTAGTTATGTTTTAAAAGAACTAAAAACTAAATTACTACTGGTGGTAAAATCATCCTCACTAACTCCAGAGTTTAAATGTCAGCGAGTCTAAGATTTTAAGCAGAAGGCAGATACCAGAACGTTGTCGGTCAGGATCATTTTGTATGGCACAACCAACAGAATCGGTTCGTTGTGTGTTTTCTGTAAAAAATTTATTTTTGAACTTATTTTGTATAATGCAGAAGGTGATAGTATTATTAAATTAAAAACATTTAAACTCACATTTTATTAGTCTTCATGGCAAGAAAACTAAACCGAAATTTTTCACATCTGCAGTAAATTTGATGCCGATTTATAATGACAATTTTTGTATGGAATGCGTTTAACGAGCGGATTCTATAATAACAATTTTTCACACTGTATTACCGTTCCGGTTATTTTTCATTCGGCGTATTCTATAAATACACCAAACGTCAAATCTAAATAAAATTCCCTCCGCGGTCAATCCGCCGAGTTGTATAATCGGCGTGAACATTTTTTTAGCATTTTAATTTTAATGTTTTGTTTGCTTGGCGTTTTTTGTTTGTTATGTGTATAAGTTAACACCATGAATAAAAACATCTCACAGCGATTTTCTAAGAAATCCCCAGCCGCAAATGCAATTGAGTGCTGACCAAGCGTCTGCACTTGAAACAAACATTTCACTAGAATTTAGACCATAAGATCTTATAAGAAAGATTCAATTACACTAAGTAAGATTTAATAAGAATTTTGATTAAAATGTTTGCCTAAGAAATAAATTTGTTAAGGAAGAAATGTCAGTTTAATAGTTGCTACCTTTGTAATTTAATATCGTTGCACAATGTCATGATTTTAAACTCTTTTAAAACAACTCAGGTTCTTGAACTCATTTTTGTTATGTCAGCATTTTTGCAATTGTAACCTTCTTATAAGTTAATGCTTGATTTAATGTTCACTTACAGTTTTGCTTTCAATTAGACCGGTTCGATTCTTTCAAATTCATATTTTCCAAATTCATTTAACATAATTGTTGTTTCTTTAAAAGTCTGTGAAATTTTATAATAATAAAAATAAATTTTCTTTTGGTGTTTAAAAATTTGGATTTATTATTTTTTTTATAAAAATTAAATAAAAAAACTTAACTGGCGCGAGACAGAACAGTAATTAGGTGGCGGCATAGTAGGTGCCCCCAAACAAAAGACCTACAGTGGTGACCTCGGTCGTCGTGTAAGGAGAGACGGTAATTAGTGAATGTGCATCGAAAGAAAACAAAAAACATCGGTTCCGATAGTGGAATTTGAGAAATTTTAAAGAAATATTTCGCAGCGTGGGTAATGATTTCGCAATAAGCGCCATATAAGTGTTAGTAGCGTTCACACGCCTCAAGCCAAGGTTCACGTTCATTTCTACATATACATACATCAACGTTGAGTACGAGCTAGTGCAGTGGTAGTCAAACGGTGTTGAGTGCGTTTTTAACAAAAAACGCAGGTTCAGGAAATTCCATTTGTATAGAAACAGTGTTGACAGCTGTCGCGACGCGGGAAATTATTTTTAAGTAATTAATCCTTTTCGTGTTAAGAAATCGGAAATTGTGAGTTGCATAAAATAATCAATGTGATGAGTGTTTCCATTGAGGTGTAAATGAGAGATAAAATTATATGTCCATTAAGAGATAAAATCATGAAATCGGGAGACGTATTTAATATTTGTGAGGTTCGTTAAATCCGTTTGTTCTTAATGAAAAAAGAAGAAGTTTTTTGTCTTTAATCGCGGAGTGAATAAAGAATAAACCGTGCATCTTCGTATAAACTTCGTATCTAGTAAAAATACTGCCAAGTAACACGTGTAAAATGTCGGACGCGGACGAGATCGAGGAGAAGCAAACTAACGACAAGCCATCAACCAGTGAGGCAGAAACGCGGGAGATTGCGCGAGTGTCGGTTAAAACACCGCCATTCTGGAAAGCGAAACCTGAGCTCTGGTTCGCACAGGTAGAGTCGCAGTTTATAGCGGCAGGCATTAAAGCAGATCGCACCAAGTTTCATACAATTGTGGCAGCAATTGAAAGCAACATTTTAGCACAGGTAAGCGGCATTATTTTAAATCCTCCTAAAGAAAAGTTTTACGAGACTCTGAAAGCAAGAGCAGTAGGAGCAGCAATCCAGCAGTACACAAAAGAGAGTTGGCAACCACTTGGTTTTTACTCGGAGAAATTAAACGCAGCACAAACGCGTTATAGTACCTACGATCGAGAATTGCTAGCTGCATACAGTGCTGTGCGACATTTCAAACATATGTTAGAAGGAAGGGATTTCGCAATATATACGGACCACAAGCCTCTAACGCATGCCTTTCAACAAAAGCTGGATAAAGCTTCGCCAAGGCAACTGAGATATTTGGACTACATAAGCCAATTTACTACCGATCTACGTTTTATTGAAGGAAAACACAATGATGTTTCAGATGCTTTCTCGAGGATTATTGCCTTAGACATCCCCGTAAACATTAGATACGACAAACTGGCAGAATCGCAAGCTAATGATGATTGTTTAAAAAAATTGCTACAAGGTGAATCGAGCTTCAAATTAAAATCATTTCCGCTAACAGAAGAAACAGACACATTTATCTACTGCGATGCTTCAAAAACTGGAGTTCGACCGTATCTAACTGAAGAATTTCGTAAGATCGCGTTCGAGAAGATACACAACTTAAGTCATCCAGGAATCGAGAGTTCAGCTAAACTAGTGGCAGAAAAATTCGTTTGGCCCGGTATACGGAAAGACTGCAGAAGGTGGGCCAAGGGATGCCTGACCTGTCAGCGCGCAAAAATACATCGGCACAATAAAGCAGCCGTAGGATCGTATGCTCTGCCCAGCGAGCGCTTCGAACACATCAATGTCGACATTGTCGGACCACTGCCACTATCACAAGGATATAGGTATTGCTTAACACTCATCGACAGATATACCAGATGGCCAGAGACATTGCCAATAGCAGACATCACAGCCGAAACCATAGCGAGGGAATTATGCTCCGGTTGGATAGCGCGGTTTGGAGTTCCTCCTGGAGGAACAACCGACCAAGGACGGCAGTTTGAGACCAAGCTCTTTAAGGAATTAACCAGTTTGATTGGCAACCAGCATCTTAGGACAACAGCATATCATCCAGCGTCGAACGGTTTAATAGAACGTTGGCATCGTTCCTTCAAGACCGCATTAAAATGTCATCAGTCACAAGATTGGGTTAGTCTGCTGCCAATAGTGATGCTAGGACTAAGATCTGCGATTAAAAATGACATCAACGCGACGCCTGCAGAATTAGTCTATGGAGCAACGTTACGTCTGCCGGGGGAATTCTTCGTTCCATCACTGGAGAAACCGCAAGAGCACGAGCTAATTAGCAAATTGAAGCACAACTTCGAGTCGCTGAGACCTCAACAAACAGCGGATCACTCAACAAGAAACATTTTTTTACAGAAGGACATCGAAAGCACTCCATTCGTTTTTGTAAGAGTCGACTCTGTCAGAACACCGCTGCAGCCACCGTATGAAGGACCATTCAAGATTTTGGAAAAAAACGAAAAATACTTTACGCTTGACATGAAAGCAAGAAAAGTAAACGTATCCATCGATCGTCTTAAAGCTGCCTTCGTTACGAAAGAGGAACAGCAGAACGAACCATCAAAAGAATCATCCGAGCCAGAGAAATATATCTCGAGAGCTGGAAGGAGAGTTACATTCAAAAAACATTATTGAGTTTTTTATCCGCCACAGAGGGGGAGTGTGGCAGTACCAAAATATATCTTCACCAAAAGTTATTCTCACCACAAGACATAAAAAACAGAAGTGAGTCAACCACCGCGCAAAACGGACGCGTTCTTTTGTATTTTCGTAAACCCCATTTTTGTATCTTTTAATTTAATAAAATTGTTTGTTAACGTTGAGTCTTGTTCTTTTCTTGTACGTCGATAAATCTCTCCCTAGCCTACTGAAACAGTGCGAGCACGCGAGACAGAACAGTAATTAGGTGGCGGCATAGTAGGTGCCCCCAAACAAAAGACCTACAAACGTATGGATCCATCAACATCCACCATGGAAATCTAATAATAATTTAAAAAAATTGAACTGAATTGAATTGTTAAAACTTGAATTTATAATAAAAAAGCTACCATTATTGAATTTGAGTGCAATCAATCCTACATGTATATTGTTGTCAATAAAG
The DNA here is from genome assembly GCA_949987705.1 of Thereva unica. Lineage (NCBI taxonomy): Eukaryota > Metazoa > Arthropoda > Insecta > Diptera > Therevidae > Thereva > Thereva unica. The sequence continues at coordinate 31,139,320 of OX465284.1, read as the reverse complement.
AAATATCTTAGTTAAAAAGGTGTCTTTCTGTTTACAACAGACCATACAATGCATTGCTTGTGGTAATCACTATGAATGCACTTCGACTGTTAAGTTCAATATCAAAAATTGTTTAGAATACACCAAAACCTCAATTTGCGTCTTCCGATTTCCGTCGTTTTCGAAGTTGCGTCGTTCATAAATTTTCGTCGTTTCAAAGTTGCGTCGTTAATATTTCTATTTGCGTTGGTTAATTTTATATAAAGGGGATTTCCCATTTATTTCAGTATAAGTGAAATTTTTTTTAATAAAAAGTTAGTTTTGAAAATTTATTGGTGCAGTTAAGTCCTAAATTTTTTTTTTATTAAAATGAGTCAGAAGCGAAAGCAAATTAGTTTGGAACTAAAATTAGAAGTTTTAAAACGTTTTAAATCTGGTGAAAAAGCTAGTGAGATTGGGAGAAATCTTGGTTTAGCTCCTACAACAGTAAGGACAATTTGTAATCGAGATGCTGACCAAATAAGAGAGTTTGCTAAAAGTGACCATTACAATCAAAACAAATTACCAAAATAAAAAGTTCAGCTATGGTAAAAATGGAGTCTCCTCTTAGCATTTGGATAGAAAATCAAAATCAGCGAAGGATGCCACTGAGCAAAATGGTAATTCAAAATAAAGCTCTAAGCATTTTTAATGATATTCAAAATAATTCGCCATCATCTAGCAGTGAAAATTTAGAAAAGTTCGAACCCAGCCAAGGGTGGTTCGAACGCTTCAAATCTCGAACAAATTTGCACAATGTTGCCGTGAAAGGAAAATCAGCCAGTGCAGATGTTGCAGCTGCAACTAAATTTAAAGCTGAATTAAAAGCGATTCTTGAAGAAGGTGGACACTCTGCTAAGCAAGTTCTGAATCTTGATGAAACTGGTCTTTTTTGGAAACGGCTACCAGGGAGAACGTATATTTCCAAATCTGCAAAATCTTGCCCTGGATACAAGGTCAGCAAAAATCGGCTTACTCTTCTTTTAGGAGGAAATGCAGAAGGTGATTTTAAATTTAAGCCGCTTGTTATTTACCATTCTGAAAATCCAAAAGCTTTTAAAAATTTGAAAAAAGTACTCTTCCGGTTTATTGGCGTGCGAATAAAAAAGCGTGGATAACTGCAGCTCTATTTAAAGATTGGGTAGAAAATTGGGCTGTTCCTGACTTAAAAGCTTATTGTTGCGCTCAAAATATTGAATTTAAAATGTTGTTATTATTAGACAATGCTCCAGGACGTCCAATTTATGTAGATGAATTTTCGGAAAATATAAAAGTTATTTTTATACCTCCAAATACGACATCTATCCTACAACCAATGGATCAAGGTGTTATATCCAACTTTAAATGTTATTATCTACGACGGACGTTTACTCAGCTAATTGCAGCAACTGATGGAGAAAATAAGCCAACAATGAAACAGTTCTGGAAAAATTATTACATCATGATGGCTATCGAAAACATCACGTCAGCATGGTTAGAAGTAAAGAAATCATGCATGAATGGAGTTTGGCGTGAATTATGGCCAGAGTGCGTTTGCAAAGATGCAGAAGAAGTTGATGCAGTACCAACTGTTCGTAGAGAAGTTACTGAATTAGCCAGAGAAGCAAACTTTGAAGGTATGGAGGAGAACGATTGTGATGAGCTGTTGATATCACACGATGAAGAGCTTCACAATGAAGATTTAATTGCTATGAATGTTGAGCGTTGTTATGATCCCATAACTGTACATATCATAAAACAGCACAATCATCATAAATTCAAAATCAAAATTTATCAAAATTCTTTAAACAAACTTGCAAAGTATTAGAGTCATCATAAATTCATCAAATTTACGAATGACTATGATATTTATCCTAAACATGTTAAATTACACTTTGTCCACTTGTGCATTATCGCCGGAAACCCAAGCCACGCTTGGATTTATGTTATAAATTTTTGCTGATAATGCAAAGCGTCGCGAGGGTTCGCTTTGAGCCTAATCACTACATAAGCAAAGTTTTGAACCAACCGCTACAACGAGCGGACGTGCCGGGCAGCATCGGGTCTTTCACAAAAAGCTAAAACATTTACAAGTGTTAATTAAAATAAATTCAGTAAAATAAAGTGAAATTGAGTTGAATAAAGTCAGTGTTTAATTTACCAAATCGCGTATAGGGTTCAAGCGGGGGTCTTCACTCCTCTCCCTGGCGGAAGGCACGGTGAAGGGACGGGTCACAACAAATTGAGGTCATAGTAAATGATAAAATGGCGGCAAGCGGCTGCATAAAAGATGGCCCATGCCGCGCTTTCAAATAAAGGAAACTGCCTATAATAGCGGTTCCGAATCAGCGAGAGAAGTGGCGACAGCTGGTACTTCGAACTTACCAGGCACATCTAAGGAATTCGAGAAGGAATCCAACCCGGAGCGAATAACTATGGACAACAATGAGGAAGGATGGAGGTTTGTCCCGAATAAATAAAAAAAACCAAACTAGAACAAGGTAAACCTTATAATAATTTTAAGTCAGATAATAAAAATGCTTCTAATTTTGATTTAAAAAATAAAAATTTTTAAAGTTCCAGTGATAAAGACGGCACCGGAAGTAATCTTAATAGTAGGTCGAATCAATATTATTTTGAGTTATTGAGTCCGGACGTTGCCGGGGCCGAAGTGGAGTCCGTTTCGTGATTCGTGTCCCAAAGCCTCTGGTATCCCGCCTAAAAGTAATCGCAGCGCGAACAAATTCTGCGCGCCAATTATAATTCCCGACGCTAATGTGAGGAATATTAATGAGAATATATTTTCGGACAATCCTGATAGCAATCATAAGATAGTTGTTTCACGCTCTGGCACCGCCAGGTTATATATTCAGGATCCATCAGTACATCAGGCCGTATTTGGTAAAATGAGAAAAGCCGGCTTCTCCTGTCACACTTATACTCCTAAAGAGTTGAGGTATACCTCCTTGTTGCTAAAGGGACTAAGTGCCGACTATACCTGCGAAGAGGTTAAATGTGATTTATGTTTTTAAACTTCCCCAACCTTAAGGTTGAGGGAGTTGGAAGGTACCAGGGTGCGTCTGAATTTCTCTCTGGCTGGCACATTGTTCAATTCCCGCCGGGGGCGGATATTAACGAAATCTCTAGGGCCAAGAAGGTCCTATACCAAGCGGTGAGGTGGGAAAGATTTAAAAAGAATGGAATTTCCCAATGTCGAAACTGTCAGAAATTTGGACATGCAGCAGTCAACTGCAGTTATAAGTTCAATTGTGTGAGATGTAACGAAGGACATGCTCCTATGAAGTGCCTTAGGCCTAAAACTGAAGCCCCTTACTGCGTCAATTGTAAAAGTGAAGGTCATCCCGCCAGTATCGAGGGTGCCCAGTATACCAAAAGGTTAACGATATGCAGAAAAATAAAGCCAGCCAAGGCAAGGCAAGAAGAGAGAGGGAGTTCAGAACCGTGGAGGAATCCTTCCCGGACCTTGGAAAAAATAGTAGGAGGTCTCCCCCGAGGGCTACGCCGTCGTTTTCATAAGCAGAGGCTGTATCGATGAATAAACCCAAAGAAGGTAATCTGAATGAATTCTTCGAAATGCCTAAGAAGCATTTTGATATAAGTATCTCTGATCTTGCTTAGAAAGTAGACGATTTCTTGCCTAGGTACCAGAGGACCGAGGATCCGGATGAGAGAAGTTTCCTATTCCTTTCCTTCTATCTCAAGCTCCGATCTGGTTCCCAGAAATATGAGACTGAGATGGGAAGATGGAGTATGGCTACTCTGAACGTCGGGTCATCTGTCTCTGGCACAAAAAGGCTGGACTCAGAAGCTTCCTATTTAGCAAGAAATACATACGATATATAAATGATTCAGGAAACTCATTTAAAAAAAAAGAAACTCTAAATTTCGAATTAGGTTGATAACCACACCCGTTCCTGTTAATAAGAGAGGATCGTTCAGAGTTGCAGAGTTGGAGGCAATTCGGGGACGTTAAATGAGGGAATTCAACTGATCATTCACGTCAATTGATATCAAATGTTTGATTGAAGTTTCTATGTTCATAGATTAGTTAATACATAGTACATATTTATATGTAAAATACTTGTATTATACGGTAACAATGTTAAATATTGTTTATTAAACGATTTTAAGTCAAAGTGAATAAAAGTAACTGAACTAAGTCATTATTTTATTGCACAAAGTCACCCATCCCGGGGTGACTTTGTGCATTCGACAAATTGATTATTTAAGAATAATAAACATTTCAAATCGGCTCTTAACTACGTGCAATTACTTCTCAGATGTCTAACAACAAATTTTAGAATAGATGCTGTACAATTGAGCATCTTTTAACTATTTTTTTTATTAGGTCAAAGTTGGAAAACTGAAAATTCCTGCACAAAGTCAACCCATCTGACGGTATCACAAAGTTGCAACTTTGGCGATTTTCTAAATGATGCATTACGAGATAAACTAGTATGCGGACTTAGTAATGAAGGCATGCAACAGAAATTATTAAATGAAACGGGACTGAATTGTGATAAAGCGTGTGAACTGGCGAAACACATGGAAATGACAAACAATCAAATGAGAGTAATAAGACCGGAGGCGACTAATACAATTGAACAAGGAAGAAGCCGGAATATAACAAGAGAAACACGACCATTACGTAGTAGGAGTTATTCAAGGAAGAATAATCAACATAGGCAAGCTGAAAACCGAGTTAGAGAACTGGTGTACTACAAATGCGGAAAGCGAGCACATAGCGAAGTTCTGTCGAAGCGACTAAATTTAACATTTTTTCATGTTTTCAGGAACCCCAAGAGTGCTTCAATTAACACGAAAAGAGATCTTCTGCTTAATTAAAGATGCTCTTTCTACTGAATCTGCTGACGAATTAGCTCTCACTATTGAGAAGCACATGACGCTCCAATTGGGATTCGCATACTTCATAACTAAAGAAATAAAGAAAATTTTTAAATACATCATGTACAAATTGCGTACTTTGTGGAAATTCCATAAATACCACCACACCTGAAAAAGAAAAAGAAGATCCTTTAGCCGAATCTGCATCAGGGGACAGTACCACTCCTAAGCCATCCAGGGTCAATGAAATCCCTTTTACCTAAAAGGATGCCAAACGAGAACGTTTGGATTTAAGAAGGGAGGAGTTAATGGCCAATCTTTTGTTACCATAATTTCATGAAATCTAAAATAAATAACTGCAAAAACGCTGACACTATGTCTAGACATAACTCGCGCATCCAGGCATCGTGGGAATCAGTGCAGCTGCAACGAAGTCACGCGACAAGACAGGGGACAATAATAGGATAATGTAGCTTAATTCTACTTTAAGAATTTAGGTGTAATCAGTCTTAAGAATTCATTAATAAAGATCGGACCAAGTTCCAAACGAAAAAATATATTTTTTTAAAGATAACAATGGCGAAAAGAAATTTTTCAATTTTCTAACTCGACATCATATTTGTTGTTTTACGTTTTCTGTTTAGATATTATTTTTACTCTGTTGTATAACCATTCTTTATAATTTTTGATTTTTTGATTCGACATTGTAAGTGTTTGTTATTTTTGGTTTTATTTTATTTTGTAGTTCTGAAGAGGGCACAAAACCTGTTGCCGAAACGTTAAATAAAGATCAATTAAACTTAGGACTTGTCTGCTTTAAATAAATCACGGTAGAAAAGAAAAAAAGACACCTTGCATTTTCTTATCTTTTTTTATATTTTTATCCACCGGCATGCCATGCCGAGTAAAATTCACTTTCAGTTTTAAAAATTGTCAATTTAGCATTTTGTTATCTTATATGTATGTTGTAATAAACTTTAAATTACTTATTTTAAGTTTACCCGACGCAGCACATTGTCTGCCCATACAAGGTCGAGGCCAAGGCGCTGGTGCAGGGTTGCAAGGTGGCATTCTTGTGTAAGCACGATGCACAAGGGGTGTTAGGTTGCGACCTTGCTCGGGCGCATGTGCCAACGACTTGCGACAGATAATTTCGCTGATCAGGGAATAATTTAGGAATTCATAAATATTTGCTGATTAGGTTTTTATTAAGTACAATAGAATTTAATGTTAATAATCAATGATTACTTTACTATTATTGTACCAATTGGTAGCCCGAGGGCTGTATAAATAAGCCAAGCAATTAAATAAACAAACAGTTGAGATACAGCAGTCAAGCCGTTAATTTTTTTATTCCAAATAGTCTTGAGATATTGCTTTCGAGCATCCTCAAGTGGAGTTAAAGCCGATATCTGGCTGCTCCAACAATAATTGAATGAAGTAACATCAAGGATTCCACATGGCGACCGTGAACTAAGGAACTACGAGCAAGCAAGAAGAACTAATTGAAGGACGAACATCCGATGACGGATAAAGCATTTGGGGAGCTGGACAAAGCATTTGGGACAATCTTCGCCCAAATCCAACAACTAAGGAAACACGAAGGAAGAACCAGGAAAAAATACATCAGAAGAAACTACAGCAAGCGGCCAGCAAAGCGGTCCACCAGCAGCAGTAAACTGCACGGTAATAAAAACTACGGCGGGCGGCCCCGGCCCAATCAAGTTACGTATAAGCAGAGTTCCGGAACAAAACACCGAGGGACTCGCACTCTACATATCTAATAAACCAATTATACCATACATCCCAGATCCGATGACGAAAACAACAACAGTGGTACGTCCTTACATCCCGGGTCCACGTCGAATCACCATCGCTGAGTACAAAGAACGACAAGCACGACGAAAAGCAGAAAAGAACGTGGAAAATAAAGAACACCACCGTGGAGGCAGAAAATTTAGACTAAAATTAGATGTAGAAAAATATAAAAAGCTTATAAATATAGCGGGTAGCGTTAGTGAAAGAAAAAAGTACGAAAAATTTTTAAATTATGCTAAGTCAGAATTAAATAAGTTAAAACGGGTTAAAAGGAAAAATAGCCAGTATAGCTACGATCAGTTAAGATTTTGAATAAATTTCAGTTTCAAGTTGGAACCATAGAAGGAAGTTCGAGTTTATTTATTTTACTGTCTTAATTCAGGCTCCACAGTTCAATCATTATGGTTTGGTCTTCTTAGTAAAGTTTTTTAAAGTGAAATTAAACAATTACTAATAACAATTTTCGACTGAAGAAAGTCGCTCTTGTCGCAAATATTAAGAAAGTTTTTCTCCAAATTGCCTTAACGCTAAGTAATAGGAATTTCCACAGATTTTTTTGGTTTGATAAGCCTATTGAAAGTGTGATTGAGTTACCAAAGCTGTGCATTTATAGAATTACACGTCTAACCTTCGGGGTCGTCCTTTGCCTTTATTTCATCAGGTGTAGACGTTTAAAATGATGGTAGTCAAAAATCATACGTGAAAAATAACCTTGTGGAAAAATTAGGACTGAAAGTGTTCGGAAAAGTAAAAATGCGAGTCATGTCATTTGAAGCGAACGAGAATCCTGTTCTAGAGGTTCATATCCTTAAAATAAAAGGGATGAGCCAGTTTAATAATTGTTGACACTGGCGCAATTTTATATGTATATGGAGTCCAAAGTCCATGCCAATTTTCTATTTGACATATACTTCTTCTTCTTCCCTTCGTTTTTCCACTTTTAAGCAACGTGCTGCTGCTGCTATAACTTAGAATTTATAATTGAGTTTCTTTTTATTTGCAATATTTTTAGTCATCTTTATAAAGTAATTTATATTAAATTGAAGTCGTTGATCTAATTTTCATTCTATTAAATAAATACTCCTTACACAAATTAAAGGACTGGATCATTTTTCTTCACATTATGACATAATCTCCTAACAGGTTATGGGCCCAGGCGCGTGGTATAATTTGCTGATATATAATGCAATTTAATATTTTTTGTTTAGGGAAGAGGTTAAAACCAGTGAATCAGATGACATCTTGTCGATTCTTCTTGATGAAAAAGTGAAAACTAATGAAATAAAGATGTCAGAATCTAAGATATATCACATACATCACTTTAATGGCAGAGATTATCACTTATGGCGCAGACAAATGGAAATTTACATGACGAAAAATAAACTGAAACCGTATATATTAGGCACGGTGGCACGGCCTGCTGTTAAGGCTGATCATTGGGACGACAAGGATGCAGAAGCACAAGCTTTCATAATGCGGGGATTGGAACTAGAGCAGTTAAAGTACTTGACAGATTGTACAACGGCTGCCCAAATGTGGTCAAGATTGAAGACAGTTCATTCTGAGAAAAGTGAACAATCTGCGCAAGTTCTCTTGGAACGCTTTATAAATTGCAAAATGGAAGCTGATGAACCCATGGCTGATTACGTACCTTTGCAACGTATCTCTTGCACAAAGGCTGAAAGATATGAACCTAGAGCAAAAGGAGCCAATGATTATCGCAAAAATTATCGGCAGTCTTCCCTCAAAATATGATAATGTTAGAACAGCATGGTATGCTGTATCGCGAGCTGACCAGACAATTGAAAAGGTTACAGACCATTTGGTGAATGAAGAGGCATTAATCAAGGCAAGATCAATTAGTAGTGAAATCAAACCGTCTGAAGCTGCTTATACTGTTGACAACCGTAAAAGCAAATACACCCATACCTCGCTATACGGCCGCTCTTTATACGGCATTTCGCTATAACGGCCCTCTTCAATTAAGGCACGTTTTCGATTTACGGCTTAAAATGTTTCGCTATAATGTCACAAAAACAAAAAAATAAAAAATTAAAAAAAAATCGCTTCACTGAAACGGCATTTGTGTCTATCATAGGCATAGCTTACTTAGCTCTGTTGCTGCTCACAAAAATACATATTCAAATTTACTAACGGCTTTTTCAAATTAGAAAAATTAAAATCGCTATAACTTTTTTATTCGTTAATTGATTTAGTTCAAAATCCTTATTTCAAAACTATTCCATAAAAAGAACCTTTTCCGAACAGTTAAACGAATTTGTTTACGTATTAATATACATATAAGATATTACCAATCTTGCGCAAGCGCAATCTCGATGCACACTCTTTTCTATTTTCTCTTGTTTACGCGCGTTATTCAGTGTTTGCTCATAAAGCGGCTGGCTTAGTCTGTGAGTGTTTTATGTACATATTTATTACTGATTGTTACACATTAACTGGAAAAATTGGGAACATTTTTGGTACGTAAGTACATATGTATGTAGGTATGTATGAACAAATTAAAAATTTTTAATATGTATTTTTTTTTTAACTTATTTTATAATTTCAATATTTCTTAGACAAAATGCCACCGAAACGATTATCGACTTCGAAGACTGATAAAAAGAGATGCCGAAAATCAGTCACGCTAGGAACTAAACTAGAAGTATTACGTCGTATAGAAGCTGGAGAGAAAATTGTTGAAATTTGCAAGGCAATGGGACTTGCGAAATCTACCATTCAAACTATTCGCGATAAAAAAGAAGACATTAAAGCATATTTGCAATCTGCTGCACCTTTAAATGTCTCGAGATTAACACGCCAAAGAAACAGGATTATGGAAAAAATGGAAAAACTATTGATTATATGGATTGAGGACAATAACAAACGGAAAATGCCAATGAGTCAAATGACTATCCAGGAAAAAGCTTTAAGTATTTTCGAAAATTTGAAGAATGGAGATACCGATGAATCTGCTGAAGCTGTCACATTCCAAGCAAGCCGAGGATGGTTTGAAAAATTTAAAAATAGATTTAATTTGCATAATTTGAAAATGAAAGGTGAAGCAGCTAGCGCCGATGAGGCCCGCATCTAAGGAATATCCCAACATTTTAAAGGGAATTATTGAAAGCCGTGGTTATAAACCTGAACAAGTGTTTAACGTGGACGAAACAGGGCTTTATTGGAAGCGAATGCCTGATCGCACGTACATTTCAAAAACCGAAAAAGCTGCGCCTGGTTATAAGGTGTCTAAAGAACGATTAACTTTGCTACTTGGTGCAAATGCCGCGGGTGATTTTAAGCTAAAACCGCTTTTAATATATTTGTCCGAAAATCCAAGGCCTTTTAAAGGACTAAATAAAAATCAATTACCCGTCATATGGAGATCCAACAAGAAAGCTTGGATGACTAAAGCTACTTTTGAGGATTGGTTCAAAAATCATTTTTGTACAGAAGTGAAAAAATATTTGTGAGACAATAACTTAAGCAACAAGGCTTTGCTACTTTTGGATAATGCACCAGGGCATCCAACTAATTTATCCGAACTATCTGAAGATGTCATGATTGAGTACCTTCCGAAAAATACAACAGCTCTGATCCAACCAATGGATCAGGGTGCAATAGCCACTTTTAAGGCATATTACCTACGCCGAACTTTCCAACAGCTTATAAGGGAAACCGATGGTAAATCTTCAATTAAAACATTTTGGAAAAACTATAACATCAAGGATGCTGTTGACAACATCAGTGAATCATGGAACGAATTAAAATTAACAACAATGAACCATATTTAAAAAAAATATGGCCAGAATGCGTAAAAAGTACTGATGCAGAAGTTAATTGCCTTCCTGAAATTAGGCAAAACATTTTGGATCTAGCACATGATCTCGGCTTTGAAGGTTTCAACGAACGTGATGTGCTTGATCTACTTGAAGCTGATAAGGAACCCCTTTCATATGAGGAACTCATTCAGTTGCAAGCAGAACCGGCATTTGATGAAGAGACAGAGCCTGTTGTATCCAAACAGCTAACATCAAAAAATTTGTCGAAAGCTTTCTCCTATTTCGAACAAGGAATAAACATCCTCCTTGAAAACGATCCTGACGTCGAACGTAGCGCTAAGGTTTCTCGAGGAATTAACTCAGCCATTAGCTCTTATAAATCACTGAAGAACGAAATGGACAAGAAGGCAAGACAAACAACGTTGGATAATTTTTTTAAGCCAGACCCATCCTTAACAGCGAAAAACGATGACAGTGATCTGCAGGTTACCATTTCTTCATCGTCTTCAGATTAAAGCCATTTAAAAAACATTATGTATGTATACATACACATATTATATGTAACATGAAGTTGTTTAATTTATTTTATATGTAGATTATTGTTGGTTTTTGGATTCTGTTATTATATATTTTATGTATAAATGTATGTACTTCTTATGTATGTATTTTTGATTTCAATGAAATAAAAAGATAAAATGCATTTTGAATGATAAACCATGTTACATATTTAGCAAACTTGGAACCGATCCCATTGAATTTGTATGAATTTGTACATTATTAGAATAATTGATTCGTTATACGGCTTTTCGCTTTGCGGCCAAGTTTCGTGGAACGTATCTAGGCCGTAAAGCGAGGTATGGGTGTATAGGGGTAATAGAAATACAAATTATCAACACCAGAAGTCAAATAACAATAATTCAGCACCTAAGAGGAAAGGCAAATGTAACTATTGTGGAATTCAAGGACATTGGGCCCGTGAATGCCGTAAGAAAAATAAAGATAGTTTAGCTGCCCATGGAAATGAATCCTTAATTGTACAAAAGGAAGGATCGTCAGGTAATAGTGGTGTAAACTCTAGTTCCCGATTCGCAGACAATCCTGAACTATTCATCACTGAGAGAGCTGAGAGCTCTGATAAAATCAAAGACTATTGGTTAACTGATTCTGGAGCGACCGAACACGTCATTCCAGAGGGAGTACCTACTTTAAAAATGTTATACCATTCAAAGATAAAACATGCACAGTTCGAGTTGGTAATGGGCAACTCATTGATGTAACTGGTGTTGGAGATGTTGATGTACAGGTAATAAATCACCAAGGACAATCTCCAATTCATACACTTAAAGGGGTATTACATGTCCCCAACCTGGAGAAGAACCTAATCTCGGTCCAGAAAATTACGAAGAGAGGAATAAAAGTTATTTTCGAGGATGATGGTGATAGAGTTATTTTTGAAAAACAAGATGGTATTAAGGAGAATAGCTTGTTCAAGATGAATTTGAAGCCAGTGAATATAGCGTATTCAAATTTAGTGACGTCAGATTTAATATTGTGGCACGAGCGTTTAGGTCACGTCAATATTGAAACCTTAAGGGAAATGCATAGAAAACAATTAGTGGATGACCTAAAAATAAAGGATATAAGTGGGAAACCATTTTTTTGTCATGGGTGTATTTATGGAACACAACATAGACTTCCGTTTCCTACATCAGGAGTGAGGCGATCCAAACTTCCGGGTGAGATCATACATGTTGACTTATGCGGTAAAATGCGAACTCCATCTATAAGTGGGGCTAATTATTTTATGTTATTAAAAGATGATTTTTCCAGATATTGTCACATATTTTTCTTAAAAAGCAAGACTGATGTACTACGTAACATAATGCAATTCTATGCCGAGGTGCAGGCAGTTGGACATTTCATTGCATTAGTTTTCATTATTATTGAAATAATCGCGAAAACCCCCTAAAAAGGGGTGTTTTTTGCATTTGTAGGGGTGACGCCCATGCTTTAGGACCGCGGGACCCCGATTTTCGTGCCAGCCTCGTGATCAGCGACCCCAAAAACGTTTAGGGTTCGATTTTCTTAACGGTGTTATTTTGGAACCCCCCCCCCCGCGTTTTGAATGGACTATAAGAGTTGTACAAGTAAAGACGAAGGACAACACTTTTCAGCGACCAATCGCTAAACTATGCCGTCTCCCAATTGATCAATTTTCTATATTAATTACCTCATTACAGATATGTCAAATTGTGATTATACGGAGGAAGACTTAGCAGCTGTGGAGGATAGTTTTTTATATGCATCGCAGACTCCATTTCTGGACTTGGACTATGAGTTCAGCCTGGATTTCCCTGACGATGTCCAATCCAGCGAAACATCAAAAGCACAACAACCAGGTCCTAGCCCTAAAGTGATACAGTGGAAAAAACCTGAAATTCCAGTTCCAGCCTTAACAAAACCAGCAATCATCAATGGAAGCGAAACGCGTCATCTACATCTATTGAGATCAACAAAAACCCTGGCGGAGCTAAAAATGCGCGAAAACAACTGCTTCCAAAGGTTTATCACTAGGGAAGGAGAAGATTTATTTCTACCGAAAGCTGTAATCGATAGGATAAAATTCGACAGGGTACGAGCGACAAAAAAGAAAGAATCCACCATCAGCCTACCTGACAGATTTCAAGTTCGCCTACAGGTGAAAGCTGACGGTAGGATAGTTTTTCACCACCACCACAAGCGAGGACTCGGCAAAAAAGAATAATATGTTGAACGTAACCGTTCAACAGGGGGGAGAATGTTCAATCCCAATCAATCCTCCTAAAATATCTAAAGAACAATAATAAAAATATAAAATAATTATACAAGTGGGACGGTCAAAGCCCATAACATAGCATGTTCCCTTTCTTCGCCACACACACACCCATCAAGAGAGTGACGTAAGGAAAAAAGAGAAATAGTCAGTCAGTCAGTCGAGTCAAGTTGGAAACGGCGAAGCTAGAGCGCGCGAAGTTGTCAAGTAGATAAGTCCAAGTAGAACAGTTTTTGTAATTAGTTTAACAGTTTTTTGTAATTAGTTTTAGTTTTCTTTTGTGAATAAACGTTAGTAAAAGGAACTGAAAGCTTTTAATAGCAAAGAACCCACATACATATACTATACAAAAAAAAACTTAAATACAGTAGTTTAACATAGCAGGCGGGAGATATTTTGTCGTCTAGGCGGTGGAATATCTCCAGCCTATAAAAGGCCGAGTACAACTAGCGGCCGGTCACTTTTCTTTTTTCTTCAAAACGTAGCAGTGTTCTCCCAAATACACGGAGAATTGCCTGCACGTTGCTTATACACGGGATTTAATAAGATACACCACATTGTTGTTTTTTTTTTTGTTGTTTATTGATTGAAATAAATATAATTGCATTTAATGTCAACCACCACGTTTTTATTTCCTTATTTTTTTACAGTGCAAATTATCATTTTGTTGATTTGCATTGAACCATTTTTAAAATTCCACAAAACTGATACAAAGTTCTGTTGCTATAGGTCATCTTTAGCGATGAATGCCGCTTAGCGCGATTTGTCAGGAGGAGACTGTTAGGAATATATCCAAGAACAATAATATCAACGCTCCCTGTAAACGCGCACAACATAGTTCTTACGGCTTAGCCTTAACATGAAACTGACGTTTTGTTTTACCTTTTGCTGTTGTGCAGCGCTCACTCCCTTCTTCATCTTCTAAGCGCTGAAGGGTCAAGTCGTGTTCCTTTAATTGTTAAAGGAGATTTATTTTTACAATAAAAGTAATTTTTATATTTATATTTACTAAGTGTAATTATTCTTTTAGCCACCCTTCCAAATTTCCAACAGAGACCAGGGGAACTCTACAAACAGGATTGTTTACATCAAGTAGTCAAACATCCCCCTTCGGTGATGATTTGGAGTTGTATAAGCAGTGAAGGCCCTGGACCCATTTATTTTGTCGATGGGACAATGCGGCAGCAGCAATATAAATACCGTAAGCGAGGACTTATTACACCTTCATGCAGGATGGTGCTCCTTGCCCTACGACGGCAAGGACCATTGCAAATTTCTTGGAAGAAGAATATATGGACGTGCTACCTTGGCCTGGCAATTCGATTGAGAACTGCTGGGCCTATTTAAAATCAAAAGTCTGTAGCAGGCCCAACACAAATATACACGCCCTTGAAGAAAATATTAAGGACATTTGGAACAACGATGAGGAACTAAAGGCTTCAATAATTTCGTGCATTTCCAGTATGCCGAGGAGAATACAAAAAGTAATTAAAAATAAAGGAAAGAAAGAAAGGCTTAGATTATTAAGAAAATTTATTACTAATATTAAGAGATGTTGGGATTAATTATTTTTCCTATGTAAACTAGGCTTGAGTCTAGTGTGAGTATGCTTTACAAGTAATAAGAAGAAGAACTGTCATGAAATTATTCACTCTGTTAAATTATTCTCCATACTGTTGGACTTACTCGAAAGCCATTGGAGTGAGTTCCAAGCCAGCTACCAACAACTACTTGGGCTCAAACCAGAAAATCGCGAAAATGATTACTTCACAAAGCATTACTACGCTATTATTGAGAAGCTGTACATCCAGTTCAAGGAGCAATTCATACAAGGCTTAGATGAACTGTGTGGCAGCGCAGGCCGACGAGACATACAAGAGTCGAATTTTCGTACATCAACAGAAGATGGCAGGAAGGACATTCCTCCAAACAATTAACAACGCAAGCAGATTCCAAGATCAGATGTGTCAGAAGGTGGATATAATTAGAAAAGTTCGAAGGCAACAACGTTCTATGTCCTCCCTCACCCGAGCTCTACAAGAGTACAAAGCCAACGCTCCAGGAAGCCATTTGCGAGTTTACTATGAGCTCAAGATTCAAATGATCAACAGCCTAGACGAAATCACAGAGATTGACCGGCGAATTTGAGAAGAACATACAAAGCCTTCCCTCAACTACATCAGGGAATTGTATGATGACCTTTACGATTGGGTACAGGAGACTCTTGTAGGATTGCATGAGAACCTCGATACCAAAGGAAAAGAAACCCACAACATACAACAACCTCACAATCAAATCAAATTGCCACGAAATAACCTTGCCAATTTTTGATGGTGATTATACTAAATGGACACAATTCCATGATCTTTTTAATCAGATGATTCACAAGAAAACAATAAGTCAGACGGAAAAAATGTTTTACCTCACCAGCAATCTAAGTGGGGACGCCAGAACAGTGGTCAAGCATCTTCCGCTATCAAAAGCAACTTATACCACAGCATGGAACATTTTAAACAATTGGTACCATAATCAGAGACTATTGTTCACAGCATTGTTTAACAAACTGTAGGATCAACGAGGCACGCAGATCCAATCTGCCAAATCCATCAAAAATCTTCATGATGTGACGAATTTTTGCCTTGGAAAACATAGGAGAATGCACTGCAAATAGGGATCCTATATTGATACACCTGTTTATCAAAAAATTGGACAAAACGACTCATGCGTTATTTGAGGACTCACTAGATTCACCTAGAGCTACGCCCACCATGAAGGCACTAGTGGACTTCCTAGAGAAGACTAACTTTTCTGAGGTAATTCAGAAAGCACTCCTCGATCTTGACGTCGACAGCCAGTCACGGCTCCTACTTTGACTCACAATATTCGCAGTTCCTTCCTCTCCGACTAGAGCTGCTGATCGACATTGCGCTCTATAAGAAGAACATAGATTGTCAACAGTATAAAGGGCCTTCCCTGAGACTCTAATCTTTCAAATAAAAAAAAATTACTGAATGACATACTCAAAATACCTGTTGAGCCTGATAGGCCAGCACCTGGTATGTTGAAACAAGAACGCTGTAAGGATAGGAAAAGCAAGACCATCTGTCAGAATGTCTATCTGAGATGAACACCAAATAAAAATTTGTTCCAAATGTTTTTAATGCAGTATAATTATTTGTTTTGTGTTGAAGTGGATTTGCAAAAGGTTTAGAAATATAATAATACATAAAAAACACATGTTTATTAATATCTTTAAAAATATGACTCAATAAAATACAGTGTTTAGCCACCCCATAGGGAGCTAGGTAGGCTATGACAGTAGCAGCGAGCAACAGTGATGAGCTAGAACAAATTTTTCAAAATGTTTCATTGCCCTTGAAATCAGCTGATAAAAAGTTCAATGCGAGCGAAAAAGTAAAAATATCAAACAAGAAATATCTATGATAAAAGGAGGCGGAACTACTTTCACACAATACGCAAAGTGTGTGAAAGCAAGATAAAAAATGACGGGGAAGTGACTGGAATGTGAACTGGAAATATTTTGACAGTTCTCATTTTAATGGCATCGAAATCGGATGCAAGTTTATAAGTCGATCTTTTACATTAGAAAATTGATTTTTTACGAATCATATGTAGTTGCATTGCATTAAATTTACCATTGACATTACTTAATAAAGACGTTTTTAAATGTGATTTAATCGAACTTCCAACACCGATCTACGTAATTGAACTTTCTTAGGTTAGGACAAAATTAACCCGAAATGGAAAATATTATAAGATTCCCGCCTTTTTTAATGGACAATACAAGTGCATTCGTACGGCCAAAACAACAATACAAGTGCATTCGTTAGCCAAAATCGCTATACCGACACGAAATGTTTACCCATCAAATTACTGCTCTGTTCCAGTTTTGCTTCCATTTGAATGTAAACATTCCAGTAGGAACATCTTCTGTTTCTTTCGTAATAATGTATTTTTTGCATAAGATGTATTTCCATCGCGCGTTTGTTATTATTTTTTTGACATTTTTGCTTAATGTTATTTCTAATCTCTTCTTTCATATGTTTAATTCTTTTACTTGTCCTTGAGCTCTACCTAATCACTCTTGTTATTAGTGCTCGCTGGTTGTACCAGCACGAAATTTTAACGCATACATTCTCACAATTTATACCGACTACACGTGCTTTGTTCCAATTTTACTTCCATTTGAATGTAAACATTCCAATAGGGGAAACAAGGAACATCTTCGGTTTCTTTCATTCTCTTGTGCTTTTTGCATCAAATATATCTTCATCGCGCGTTTGTTTTTTTTTTAGATTTTTTACTTTATGTTGTTGTTTATCTCTTCTTTCATATCTTTAACTCTTTTATTTGTCCTTGAGCTCTACCTAATCACTCTTGTTATTATTGCTCGCTGACAGTAGCTACCTGGTGTCTCATACATTATTATAAAATAACAGGCGGGAGATATTTCTTCATCAACTTTAAAGTAGGCGGTGGAATATCTTCAGCGTATAAAAGGCAAATTTACCCCGCGATTCTAGATCCCAGAAATCTGACTATAAACAGAAAACGGGGAAAAAGCTCAAAGCTCTTGTCCTTTAGTGGAGACTATGTGCTTTTGTTAGAAAAAACGAGGATTTGATATTCTGGATGTCAGATCTAACAAATGGAGGGGAATTTGAAGCTTTGAAAATCTGTCTATAGCCAGCGACTCGCTAGCTGCCTGTGATGGATTTTTTGATTATTTCATCAAAACGGGGTGTTTTAAAAGTGAAGTAATTGCTTAAAAATATTGAAAGCATGAACCCATATACAAGCGGGTTAATATTGGCAATTACTTATAAATTTGGGAATTACTTATAAAAATATTATTTGTCAGCTCCTCCGCGTGATGATTATGCTCGTTCACTCTTGAACGCTCAGCAATAAATAAATCAAAGTAAAAAAATTAAAATAAAAAAAAATTGATTTGTTGGGCTGTTGAACCGGACGTCTGCGCCCGTTAACAAATAAAAGTAAGTAAAATGCGTATTTTAAAATATTTTTAGGCTAGCATTCACCAACCTGGATAATAAATATCGTAGATATTTCGT
The DNA here is from genome assembly GCA_949987705.1 of Thereva unica. NCBI lineage: Eukaryota > Metazoa > Arthropoda > Insecta > Diptera > Therevidae > Thereva > Thereva unica. Next base: position 31,120,949 of record OX465284.1, on the reverse strand, counting down.
ATTTACCGAGCATGATTTTGGGTGCACGGATCAAGTTAATTCAGCTGGTATTAACTGGTAATATTTATATGTACGCATTTTACTTACCTTGCTTTTATTTATTAACTTCGCGCAACCGGCATTCGAATATAAACAAACACCACCTAATCACAATCATGGGACTGCTGAAGGGGAAGTCTGACTATTCAAAGTCTCCAAAATCGAGGGAAAGCTTTACGCGAAAGCTCTTTTTGTAATCTGGGGAAGCGTTGTTAGATCTAACAAAAATCTAACATCTAGAATCGCGGGGTTAGTCTTATCTAAAGCTAACAATTGTACATATCCATTGTAAATAATGTACATGTAAATCCTCTAGGGAAAATGGATACTGTCTTACTAGGCTGCATTACTTCCCATATAAGATTTGAGTATTTGCAAGTAACCAAAGGATTACTTGAACAGAGTATGAAAAATTCGGTAGATGTAGGGATGAAACGATACGACAGACTACGCGGAAAAATTGGCCGAAAGTTGTCACCGAAGATGCCAGTCAATAATCCATAGTAACGGCGATTGGACCGTGTATTAAATATAACTGCGAAAATGTATTTTGTATTTACCTTCAATAAAAAAAACAATTTCTTACTTGTAACATTTTGTTTTTCTTTTGTGAGGTATACGGTCTTGTGGAAATGACTGTAAACAAGCGCGAATATTTCTGAACATTGTCGGTACCTCTGTTCCCTGTGAAAGGCTGTTTTCCAAAGCTGGCGCAACAGTCACTGCCTCCAGAAATCGTCTAACAGGCAAACACTTAGAAAAACTACTATTTTTGGAGAGCACTACAAAAATGGACTTTTTTTCATAGATTTTTTATGGCATATGTTTTTTTCTATCAATAAAGAATATCAATACTTATTACTGTTTTTATTTATCCTAAATCTTATAAAAAAATCGATCGATACGAGTAAGTATCGATACTTTTCCATTGATGCCGAGTAAGTATCGATACTTTACGACCGATACTGTATCGAGTAAAAGTATCGATACCTCATTGGTATCGTTTCATCCCTAGGTAGATGTTTTAATTGAAGGGAAAATGGGGTACAAATTAGCGTCGAAAACAAATTCTGTGCCACAAGCGGCACTTGAAAGAAAAGTTAAAGAAGCTCGTGTAGCCATAGAAGACCCTGCAGCTCCTGCCACTTCGGTGAAAGCTCTTTTAGGCCAAAAAAAGCGAAGCTTTTCTAATGAACCTGCGTTCTTTTTACGCCGTGATCGAGATCAGATCAGCCTAGCATAAATGAACGGGGAAATTTATTTTTCAAAGTTGTAGTTCTGATATTTTATGAGGAAGAATTTTTTTTTAAAAGTTGTAGTTCTGGATTTTAATCTGTCACAATTTATATGTCAGTTTCTTCATTAGTTTTGTTGGAACAGAGGACGGAAAAAAGTTGGAGCTCAGAAGGAAATATATATGTATGTATGTTTTGTGGTACATGGCAAATGCCAATTCTTTTCGCGAAATTGCTAATTTTTATTGACGTTACTAAATCCTGTGCTTGAAAATTTTTAGAACGTGTTTGTTCCTGGCTAATTAAAATTAGTCACCAATTTATAAAAGGGCCCGAAGGAATAAGCTTAGGGCTGTTATGTATCGAAAATAGGCCGAAAAACTACAATAAAGGAAATATGTATAAAAGCCAAAATTAGCCCTTTTCCCTAACTAATTACATTTCCCAATGTTCAACCATTTTCAAGGTTGAGCAAAAAGTCTAAGGAAAATAATTTAGACTTAAAAAAGTTCCAAAGCTCATATTGCACCGGTTTTATTACAGCCATGCACAACATTTTCCTTGCACGACGAATCGGCGCCGGTAATATGAATCCGCGCTCACCCCAGGTGTGAGAAACGCAAAATAAGCACTTAACGTGCGACCAAAGATTAAATAAATTGAAGGTCAAAGTTGCCTGTGAGAACTGCCAAATCTGCAGTTTTTCGCAAGTATAATTTTATGTAGATTTTTGGTTTGGAAGAAAAATGGAAAATGATTTTTCGAGGAGTTGGTTTTTAATCACGAACCGGAAAAGTTCGATTTTTATGTGTCGGTTTAAACGGACGGTATTCGGGACTTTTTGCATTTTTCATTTAAGTTATCAAATAGAGAAAAGTAATTAGTGATCACTAAAGTATTGTGGATTTTCGTTAAGATAATAGAGAAAATCAAAATATTGTGTATTTTCGTTAAAATTGGAATGAGAGTTTAAATTTTGTTAAAACCATATGTAAGTAACTTCTAAAAACAATTAATAACAAGTATAATAACCAAGTAAAATAATTGTTTGATTACGGGAAAAAAATAAACAATAATACCCGATGAACGACCTCATGCAAGATATACTAAAATAAGTAGGTATATCATGCTCATATTGTTATGTGCACACAGCACATTGTTATGTTTCTACAAACATCCGCTCCACATATAATATTTTCTTTGTCATCATAAACATCCATCGCACCATATCAAATTTCATCTTTAATTTCATCAGGACTAGAGATAAGAATTCCTTAGACTTAAGATTTAGCTTACTTTGCAAATTATATCAAGTTAAGATTAAAGTTCCTTAGACTTAGAATTTATCCATTTCATCATTACCAGTTTGAACCCCTTACTAGAAGTTAGAAGCACTTTAATCATAAAATCATTGTATAGTTTGTTCAAAGTTTAATACAATTAATAAAGTGAATTTGTCCTAATAAAGATTTATTACTGTTTAAACCGTGTAATTTAGTGCGGAAATTAATCGTCCACAACATTAAGTGCAATTTCAAAGAGGATCAGAAGTTGCACTTAACAATATAAATAAATATATAAAAAATATATATATTACAGTGCTTTTGAGAGAAATTGCAAAGTACCAGGAGATGGATCGTGTAACGAGCGGCGCCTCCACCCGTTACCTTTTTCTCAACCTTCACATTTCCAAGGGCATTTCAACTCATTCCTTTAACTTTCATTTGGCATTTTAAAAGAAACCAATTCTGGAAACTCGATATGAGTTTCCGCCACATGCATGCCATAACCGATTTTTCAAGTACATTCTAAAAATTCTAAAAATACACGCTTTAACAGGAAATTCATTCTGGAAACTCAATATGAGTTTCCGCCAAGCCCAATAATCCCACAAAATAATATTAGATGCATGCAAAAACGATTTCCGTCGATCATCGGTAACGATGACACAGGTCAACACTTTCCACATGTTGACCTCGAGTAAATTTGCTTCGCGCACACTCTTCCCCTCAGGAAACACCACGAATACTCGATCACTCGCATGATCAAAGATTCTCACCTGCTTTAAAAAAGCTTTCCTCGCGTTTTACCTTCCACCAACAGAACCCCGGGGGAGCGATTGGTTAATTGGTTTTGGAGGCCTACGAGGGTGACCGGCCGAGTGATATACATCAATCGGCATCAGTTGGTAAGCAAGTAACAGTCGGTCGATACATGAAGACTGGCTTGATATATTGACCCAGTGAATAGTAACTAGAAACTCAAAAAGATAAAGCAAAGTTGAATGAGTTGAATTAATTGTTGAGAAAGAAAATATATTAAAGTGAATTTAATAGTTTGCAAAATAGTATTACTCTGTTTAAACGTTTAAGTGAATAGTAACTATAGCAAAATAAGTTTAATGAGAAAATAAAAGACATAACAAAAAACAAGAGTTCGTTTTGATAGTACTTTCAAAAAGGGGCAGGTGAACTTCTCGCCAATACGAAAGCACTCCCTCGTCCCTGTCGTGTGTAAAAAAGGAATACACAAAACAAAAAAAAAACCCACGACAATCGCATATAAAAATTAAAGCGCCTTCTATAGAGAAAGGAAGCTATTACAATAGAAAACGATATTATAGTGTTGTTGTTCAATTCATACCATTGCTGGAAATTTAATGGCAGGGCGATTTGGCCCAGGCATGGCCAGACAGTTTGTGACATCACCATCGACAGTAGTCTCATATCAAAGTTTGATGTCACCTGACAGTAGTGCCCGAGCGATTTGTGTCTTGTTGAAACTTGATGATGATGAGATGACGTGATCGTTTTTATGTTTTTATTTTTTTATTCCTGAAGTTGAAAATGTTTATTTAAAAAAGTGCTGGGCCCGAGTAGGATTTGAACCCGAGTCCTACATGTGGTTCATGAAATTAATTGAAGCTTTAGCCAACTAGACCAAGTCCATAGCTTATGCTGCTTCTTCTAATTGTTTATATATACAGAAGCGCGTGGTAAAAATGAAGTGAACAAGCGATCTGAGAATATATTTTTAATTTTCTTTTAGTCATGCTGTGTGTGTGTGAATAGAAATAGTATGGTAAGCAGAGTGCCTGGTCGAGTGCCCGCTGGGCGAATCAGTGTAGATGAATATGATTGATAAGACTTTGTTCGGTATATTCTTATGCAATGGGTCTCGGGAAAATTTTCGACAGGCCTCGGACACGAGTACGGGTTTGGATTTTTGTTTGATATTGTTGTTGTCGTTGTTGCTGTAGTAAATAGTAGGAATTCGTTTTCGTATGAGGAGCTTATCAGTAATTTTTTTACGTATAAGAGCTGAGCGAAGAAGAATAACAACAATGCTTGAAAACATTACGTTTAGCACCGTTGGATATGACTGATAAGAGTTTGTTTGCCTGTCTGCTAAATTCCCGCACGGTGAACCTCGAGAAAATGCTTGACCGGGGCTGTTGAGTTGAGCGCTGGTTTGCTCTTTTTTTGTATGATAAATTTCATTGCTGGAGTTTATGCTCGCCTGGTATCGGGCGACGATTCGAATGTACGATTTTGCGAATAATAGTACTTAAACACCCAAAAAAAAAATATTAATTAAAATTTCGTGAATTTATAATGGGTATAATTATTAAATCAGTTTCGATAGCCTATAACAATCATTTCATCCCCATTAGTTGCGTATATCGAGCATACTACGTGCGAATAAAATGATTATCAAATATTTTTAATTGTAGAGTATACAAGTTTCAATATTGATTTATAATCGCTACATCTTCGTATATTTTCGTGAATAAATCGTTTCTATTCACGATCGGTAATAAATTTTCGTGGGGTAGACTAATATAAAATATACCTATACGGTGGCATGCGACCATTCTTAACTGAATATTTCAAGTGTTTGGACGTAAAAAGTTATTGAAAGATGGAAAAATTCGCTATTACAAAAGACAACATAACCTATATCAAAAGGTTCAATATAAAAGGCCGTAAAATACAGTTTAAAATCGCCCCGGTGCCCCAAAATGCGGAGCCCACCTCTTGGATTAAGGCTTCGGTGGAAGAAGAAGGTAAGCCATTCAATCATCCTCTTCCTGTTACCGACACTTCATCAAGCAACTTTAACAACAGATTTACTCCACTTAGTACATCAGCTGAATATCATCATGCTAGAGCAAGTATTAATTATAAGAGTAGTACTAGTAGTGGTAGTAGTAGAGATACGTTTAATCCTTCTATTAATATTAATACTACCAATGTGACTGATAATTTAAACTTTATTAAGCCTTCCTCCTCTCCTAATAAAGGTTACTGCCCTCCCATAGTAATTCAGAACATTAGTGTCCTATATCTTTCCCAAATGATTAACACCCTTTACCCCGGGTGTGATTTTAAGCTCGCGCGAACCCGTGGAGGTGCCTGTAAAGTTTTCTTTCTTAAGAAGGAACACCACGCTAACTTCTTCGCCGTAAAGGGGCTCCTACCAAACGATCAGGTTGGAATTACTTTTTGTGGAAACAGTTTTAAGGAGAGGGGACCGGGCTGGATGAATTTTAGACCTGCTTCGGAAATTACAATAGAAGATATCTGGGAAATGATTTCAAAAATATTTCAAAGCAACTCTGAAGGTTTTTTTTATATTTGCAGATGATTTGAGCGAGGTTTTTTTTTACCAAAATTTTTATTTTAGGATTAAGTACAGATACATTTTGTCTGGGTGTAACATCTGTACGAATACCAAAAGGGCGAGGAAATAAACGTCGAGGGAAATATAACACATTCAATGAAGAATGTGCTATGAGGAAAGGTGTCGTAACGATAGAAAATAAGGACCACCTGTGCTTGCCTCGAGCATTAGTGGTTGCAATCGCTAATGTAAAGAAATATGTTGACTATAAAAAAAATTAGAAGAAATATTGGAAAACTACAAACTCTGCGTGTTTCAAAATTGTTAGAAGAATCAAAAATTCATATTCCGATTGAAGGCTCGGGAATTTCAGAACCTCAACAGTTTCAAAGCCATTTGAAAGAATACAATATTGTCGTTTATCAGTACGGAACTAAAGGGCGAGATGTAATTTATGAAGGGCAAAAAGATGGTCTCAGACTAAATCTCTTATATCACTGCGGCATTTTGTTGTAGTTATTATTGTGAAATATATGTCATATACCGTATAATACTAAAAATGACTATAGGAGTGGAGGAACATGTCCCTGCTGCCAACAATCCCCGGTCTGTAACAATAAAAATATTAACATGCTGTGTGGGGATTGTAACCGTTGTTTTAGAGGTCGGCAGTGTTTTGATAACCATAAAACTTCTGGAACTGTAAATAAGAAAAGTGTATGTGAACTAATTAAAAGATGTATGGATTGTTTGAAAACATACAAAGCTGACAAAATTCATTTATGCGGAGAATATTTTTGTAAAATATGTAACAGACACGTACCACATGATCATTTATGCTTTATTCAACAGGATGGTCGTAAACTCTCCATAAAAATACTCTTTTTGTTTTCTACGATTTAGAGACACGGCAGGAAAAAGTGTTGGGAGAAAAAGTTGTTCAAGAACGATCAATAGGAGAAATTAAGCTACATGAACCAAATCTATGCGCTTTTCAACAACGATGCGACCACTGTATTGAAAAAGATCTGCGCATATGTGAAAAATGTGTAGTAAGGCAACAGGTTTTAAAAGCTAGGCCTGTTCAGAACTTTGTAGAGTATTTACTGAATCAGCGAAAATTGTTCAAGAAGGTAGTTGTTATAACGCATTATGGCCAAGCATTTGACCATCAATTTATATTAAATCATATTTTGCAAAATACCACTTTAAAACCAGAATTAATTATGCGAGGTGCAAAAATCATAATGCAGCTGGGCACTGTGAAATTTATAGATTCTTTGAATTATTTTCCAATGGCTCAATGGATTATATTTGTCCGGTAAGTCCTACATTGATACATTTCCAATTTTATGTCCTTCCTTACTAAAAGAAAATTTAAAAATCCGCAAGACCCTAACAAGACTCCTAATCCAAAAAATTTAGACTCCGCGGAGCACGGAAAAAATAAATCTGAAATTTCCTTAAAATCAAATAAAAATTTGAGTAAGATAAAACTTAATATAAAAAATAATTATTGATATTGTTGATACTGATAATATAATTAAAATGGAAAATAACCATAACAGTGAATTAAATAATATGCCTATTACCAATAACGTTCACGAAAGAGTTAGTGCTAGTGTTGGAAATAATAGTGTAAATCAAATCCTCTCAAATTTAAAAATCCCCAACACTATAAAAGAATTGCCCAATTTCGATGGCAATCCTAGATCCTTGTTGGAGTTCATTGATAATGTTGAAGAAATTCTGAGTTCTTTAATCGGTATTGACGGTACGCTAAAATTACCTTAAGAGCTATACAAAATAAAATCGTGGGTGATGCTAATGACATACTTAATATATATGGGACGCCGACTAAATGGGAGCGTATCAAACCTATAGTGTTGTTACTTGAAAATCAATATGTTCATATACTATCAAATGAAGGCATCTATGAAATTATAAAATTACAAGGCTTTTATAGTAGGTCTAACTTAATATTTATCATACAAATCGCTATATTTTTCCAAAAATAACTTTTCAACTAAGACAATTACCCATTACCAAAAACCAAACCATAAACCTCCAATCACCATTCCTTATTTCAAATACAGTTATGTATCAAAATATGGACGAGCCCTGTCAGATAATAAATAACATTAGATATTGCATTAAATCCTCCTTAAAGAAAATAGAGAAAAATACATGTATACCAAACATCATAAACAACATAGAAGCAAATGGTGAAATAATAGAAGGCGATATCGAAGATACAATAAAACTACTGCAGCCAAATCTACTACTTATAATAGGCTTCCGTCATGATATAACTATTATGAGTCTACATGCGATTCAGCTATCCGGAACAGAACTTTCGAAGGAGTCATACTCATCGATTTCAACAATTGCACTATCAAAATAAATAATATCATTTACTCCAGCAAAACATTAACATATTGGACCTCGATTGAATAATAGCTTAATAATAAGAACTCTTAACCCTAAAAAACTAAATAATTTTACTTTAGAAAACACAGAAGCAATAAGAATCCTTCCGCAGAAAACTAAATCACACGAAACTCAATTATAACCGTCATCAGTTTAGGAATAATCCTCTTTTACATCAGTTACAAGCTTTGTAGACGTCAAAAGAGGGAACCTGAAAACATTCAACATCGACCAGTCGTCCTTTTTGCAAAGGAGACCAACCCAAGTTGCACTAGGAAATCACTCAGATGGCCTACTTTTCATACCGAGAGGGGAGGAGTTGCGTGCCCAACTTCACCATAATATTAATATAATTCTTTCTCACGGTTTAACATTTTTTCTATTAAATTCCTATGGGTTAAATTACATATTAACGTAGAAATGTAACGAAATACTATTTGAATGTAATCTTAATTTCCCATGAAAATGTTGAATTGCATTTTCATCTGCTTTTTATCAGAACGTAATTTAACCCTTTGCTTCATTTAATTTGATTAATTGCACTTTATGCATTAAATTGTAATGGGTAAGAAACAGGACAGTACAGTCTTGTACAGGAATTGAGCTTGTAATGAGCCTGTGCATTGCTCATTACGCCAAAAGTCCTTTTTTAATAGTCCATCCACAAATTATTTCTATAATTTCGAGCTTCACGTGTCATGGCACGTCTGGACAACGCCGACCGGAAACCATCAACATTTAGTAACCCGATCGGCGTCAATTTATTTCATTAAATCCCAAATACTGAAGGGTAATCCGAAGCCCGAATAATGTTAGCGCTGCTAAATTATTTGCAGTTGGCGGAAATTCTCATGAATTTCCAAAACGCGCGAAAATACAAATAACTGCTACCTTTACTTATAGCCTTGAGCCGATCAAATTTCCTATTTGGCGCATGCACTTTTATTTTAGCAAATTCTGCTAGATTTTCCACCTTTCTAGAGGTCTGGCTAAAAGAAACCAGAGTCCCAAAAGGCAGTCGATTACAAGAAGTGTCAGGGATAATAGCTATAAAATTGTTATTATAAAAATAAAGTTAAGTGTCGCGAATAATCTTGTTATTTCTATAAAAAAATAAAAGTTAAGTGCCGGAGACTTGTTATTAATAAAATAAATAAAAAGTTTGAAGTGCTAATTGTTTCTCTTATTTTTACAAAAAAGTGGATTCTCCTCCCTGACCGCTTCTTCCCACCGTATATAGAGGAAGCACGAGCGGCAGGATAACAGTTTGGATTGTTGAATAAATTTAAAGTTTTTATAAAATTAAGATTTCTTTTTATTTTTTTTTTATACAAATTTCGAGAATTCCTTTTATGGAATTATAACTCACGCTTAAAAGAACTAGACGAACCAATTTCAGATAGATAATGTTATTATTGATCCAATAGATAAATTGTGTCAATATTGTCATGCTTTAAAATTTCAAAAAGAAGCACCTGGAAAGTGCTGTTCCAATGCCAAAGTTGGCAAAGTTTGATTTGCTACACTAGGTTTACAATAATAAATTGAAATTAGTAGAATTTAATTAAATCGATTGCAATGTATTGTATTGAATTAACATATTGTGTAATAATTTTAATATGAATTCAGTAGAATTTTGCTTTACTGAATTTGTAAAATTAAGTTGATACAACCAGCGCCGTAGCGAGGGTCCCGGGGGCCCTTGTGCAAGATTTCGTAAGGGGCCCTTGAAAATGAATTTCTAAAAAAAATGTGATTTCGTTCGCTCGTACATCGCGAGAGCACGAGAAGTTTAAAACAAAAGAGCGTTGTGCCTAAAGGTGAAATTTCATGTGGGCGTCAAGCGTTGAGCGTCAAGTGTTTTCAATGCAACAGAAAGAGAGCGACTATATTTCTTTCTCTGTCTGTTGCATTGTAAAAACTTAACGCTCGACGCTTAACGCTCCCATGAAATCTCTACTTAAAGGTCTTATTCATAGGGGCGTCAAGCGTCGAGCGTCAAGTTTGTACTGGTTTTTACGAAACAGAAAGAGAAAGATATATTTCTGCACTTGTCTGTTGCATTGTAAAAAAACTTTACGCCCAATGCCTGGCGCTCATCCCATGAAATCGCTACTTAATGCATGTAAATAATAAAATCATAAGCTCTCTAACAAAGCAGCGTTCATTAAAAAAAGGGTTCTCGAAAACATTTTCTATTAGATACTAATAAGAGCGTTCTAGAAAAAAAAAGATTCCCAGGGGCCCTTTCCATAAAAAAGTAGATCCAATTTTATACAATGTTATAAAAACGTTATCGAAGATCTTTTCTAGCTCATACTTTAAAACGAATTCTAAAAAAAAAAATCTTCGGGGGTCCCTCAGGGCCGGGGGCCCTGGTGCGCCGCACCGCCTGCACATGCCTAGTTACGGCGCTGGATACAACCCATTTGTAGAAAAATCATTAAATTGTGCCATTAAATATGGGAAATTGCACTCATGTATCTATATATAAAATGTGATACAAAAACTGTAAATCCACATTATATTGGCATATATAAAGTAGTTTCGAGAAAGGACAATGTGTTCAAGGTGTGCTTCGATGGAAAAAACTATTTACACACTTTCAGCCAAGCCCCAAACACGAGGTCTCTTTAACAAACCTAATAATTAAAATTAAAAATAATTAATAACAATTAAAAATATTTGGTAATTTTCAAACTGTAGTTAAATGATCTTCAAAGTTTAACACGATTGGAATTACATAAAACTAAATCAAGTTACTGCTAAATCAGCCTCCCGCAGATAGAACAATGTTAGATTTTTCCAGTCTTGTAGTTGAAGTTGTTAGTATTATAAGATTTAGCCATAAGTTTTATTTCCCATTTTTCTTATTTAAAACAAAAATTTTATTATTTCTTTAGCACATTATAATCATGTAATCATATTTCATTTCATAAGACAAAACACAATGGTAGCAAATCATCACAATCATTACGAAGAATTTCAGACGCAACATGATACTACCTCGACGGCAAAACACGTGAAATTCGCTTGAAATTAAATTTGCGTCAAAACTGCTGACCGGGATTTTTCTGTGTGATCGTGATGATTTGTTAGCAGTATAAAAGAGTAAACATCAGTTAAATAGGACAGTTAATTATTGTCATTCGCCGTGTTTTAAGGTACAAACAGAACCAATCCGTTCCGTCCGCTCCGTTCGTTTTTTCTCGTCCGGTTGGACAGAACCAATCCGTTCCGCCAGTTCGTTTTAAAGCAGCTGATTAGTTGTCAAATAAAATATTTACAATTTATCGTGTCAAAGTAGTTGAAAGGTACATTTAATAAAATTATGGACCAAAACAAGTCGTTAAATAATTTATACAACTTGTATAAATTGTATAAATTATATAAAAGAAGGTATATAAAAAAAAACAAGAGAAGATGGTGGATAAGACCCATTAATCTTAAACGAAATGTTTGTGGCCAATTCCATGCTTTATTTTTAAAGCAAAAATTCACGGATCCTGAAGAATTTTTTAAACACACAAGAATGCCAAGATCCATTTATGATTTATTATTAAATTTACTTAAAAGTTCGTTGACGAGATATTCACATAGAAGATCTATTGAACTTGAATGCAGATTGGCAGTAACTCTTTCGTAAGTTGGCATGTAAATTGAAAAGATAAAATGTAAATATAAATTTTTTTAGATATTTATCTCAAGGCATAACACCTCAGTTCCTCGCTTGGTGGAGCGGTTGCCCAATCTGGCCTAGTACTCTACTAGCAACAAATTGGGTGATCGTTCCATTTAACAAACCTCGCAAAATAAAGAAAACACTTTCATCACCAAAAGGCAAGTGTGCACGCTAAGCGACACTGTGACCCGGAATCACCACCGGCAGCACCAGCAATTACCTAACAACAGGTAACCGGCAGCATGCTGACGCACACAAGGGCGAAACAATCAGAAACGTAGAGCGGTTACGCGGTGTCTTGGACGTGTAGTAAAATAAAATTAAAGCAAGGTCGTAACCCTGCAAACATTCCGAGCCGTCATCGAAGCGGGAACGATTCATAAAAAGCGAAAGCTTTTATCGATAACGAAATCGAGAACGATTCGAAAGTGTTATCGAAAATGATAAAAAAGGAACGCTATAACGATTCGCTTTCTAGATGAAATCTCGAAAGCTTTGCATGTATGTGTGTTTCGTTTTCTCGAATCGATATCGAATGAATCTCGAATGATTTTTGTTACGTTTTTTCGAATCGATATCGAATGAATCTCGAATGATTTTTTCGAATCGATATCGAATAAATCTCGAATGATTTATTTGAATACATGTTTCGTTTTTTCGAATCGATATCGAATGAATCTCGAATGATTTTTTCGAATCGATATCGAATAAATCTCGAATGATTTATTTGAATACATGTTTCGTTTTTTCGAATCGATATCGAATGAATCTCGAATATGTTTCGTTTTTTCGAATCGATATCGAATAAATTTCGAATGATTTTTGTTTCGTACTTACCGCAATATTTATTTATCCGTTGTTAATTATCTTAACTTCATTATTTTATCTAATCACTTTATAAATAAATAAAGTGATTAGATAAAATAGTGAAGTTAAGATAATTTACAACGGATAAATAAATATTGCGGTAAGTACGAAACAAAAATCATTCGAGATTTATTCGATATCGATTCGAAAAAACGAAACAAAAATCATTCGAGATTTATTCGATATCGATTCGAAAAAACGAAACATATTCGAGATTCATTCGATATCGATTCGAAAAAACGAAACATGTGTTCAAATAAATCATTCGAGATTCATTCGATATCGATTCGAAAAAACGAAACATATTCGAGATTCATTCGATATCGATTCGAAAAAACGAAACATGTGTTCAAATAAATCATTCGAGATTCATTCGATATCGATTCGAAAAAACGAAACATATTCGAGATTCATTCGATATCGATTCGAAAAAACGAAACATGTATTCAAATAAATCATTCGAGATTCATTCGATATCGATTCGAAAAAACGAAACATATTCATAAAAATGATTCGAGATACATTCCACATCGATTCGAGAAAACGAAACATATTCATAAAAATGATTCTCTAATTTTCACTTTCAAAAAACGCATGCGCACGTCTTAACCAGGATTTAGCTACTGAAAAAGACGCCCAGCTAAACTTCCACCGCGCCTGCGCCGGCAAGTCATCTTCACGCACACACACTCATATACTCCTCACCCGATAGCAAAACAAAGCATTCTGGAAGGGAGAAGCAAACAAAACCATGAGAAGAGCGTGAAAGCTTTAGGGATCGTTTTAACGATTGTTTCTCGAATAATTCTCGACAAGTTGTCTTTCGAAAATAGCTCGAGAAAACGAGCAGCCGAGAAATTGTTTGCAGGGAATTATTGTATCGGTTAAAGTAAACACAAAGTAAAGCGTGTAGAAATAAAGTAAAAATAAAATTTATAAATCCTAAACAGTTAGAATCAAAATAAAGTGAATTTTTGTCATTAAATTTTTGTAGTTATTTTTGTTCTCTTTGTTGACGTTTCACTTGGTATTATATGATGGGTAAATCCACTGTGAGGAATATCATATTAGAAACCTGTGAAGCTATTTGGAATACCCTATCAGTGGAATATGTAGCAAAACCATCTAAGACTGACTACTTACAAATAGCAGAACAGTTTGCTTCTAAATGGAACATGCCAAATTGTGTGGGAGCAATTGATGGTAAGCACATCAATATCCAGTGCCCCCTAATAGTGGATCAACTTTCTGTAACTATAAAAAAAACTTTAGCTTAGTTTTGCTAGCCGCATGTGATGCTAATTGCATCTTCACCGATATATGTGTGGGCGCTTATGGTAGCAGTAGTGACGGAGGTAATATATTTAAGTGTTTATGCATATAGCATCCCTCAAGTAATTTAAAAACTTAATCGTTTTAGGTATATTGCAAAATTCAAAATTTGGCCGAGATATTGAAGAAAAGAAATTACCACTTCCAGAAAGTAGGGTATTACCGGAAACAAATACAACTTTTCCTTTTTTCTTCGTTGCTGACTCCGCTTTTCCTCTAAAGGAGAATATTATGCGACCGTTTCCTGGAAGACAGTTGGGGACAAAACAAAATCAATTTTAATTAGTCAAGGTTTATGTGCCGTTGGCTATAAAGAATTTAGTCTAGGTTCAAGTGCCATAGACTCCTCGAAGTAACAGTAAAATAATTATTATCACTAGTGTACTGGTACTAAGAGCCAGTGCATTAATTCGTCAAAGTCAAGGTTTATGTGCCTTGGTCTTAAATATAAACCTAGTGGAATAAAGGAATTCCCCTACTAAACAGAATTCGTGATATAAGGAATTTTTTGCACTTAAATTCATACATATATCCTTTAATGCATTGTCAGTAACTTCTAAAGAGCTTCCTGTGAGATTAAAATTATTTCAAAAGTAAAGACCGTTTGCTATGTTTGCAGACAATTTTATAACTCGAATACCATCAACAAATTCCCAAAGTTATTTTTACACAAATTCATTTGTGTGTTTCTAAAAGTAGAGATATACTATTCTATCGAACTGAATATGTAATTTTAAATGACAAAAAAAGTATCACTTACCTTTTACTGTAAAATTTCATTAATCGTATGTGATCAATCGTAAACAAAAATTTATAAAAAATCATCCAAATTAATCCTTAAATGTGAGCTGAGTAAATTGAGCTTTTGAAATTTCTTATTTAAAATAAAATCTGTGAATGATATTAATAGAATTATATTTTACTAAAATAAGGAAATTACTGCCAATATCATCCCGGAGCCGTTTCGTGTATGTCGAAAACGAAAATTCTTTTTCGTCTCGAGTTCGCGTAGGTCGAAAAATTGAAAATTTTCGTCTGTAGCCGACGAAAGGCACTCGAAAGGTCTTGGGTTATGGAGCTTTTGCATTTATTATGATTATGACTAATAATCTTCAAATATTAAATTGTTGTATATTTTTACGGCAATTGTTGTAACATTTTTCGTGTTTCAATTTTGTGGTTTCTATTGAGGGCACGAATAATTTTCTTTTCGTACGATTATCGTCGTTCGCCATACACGAGCCAGCCCCTGAGATCTTCTTTCCTTTGCTCTATTTTATTATGCAAAATCTATCTGGATTCGCATCTAGTCAAAATCCACAAAAATACCTGTAATCCTAAATGGCTTTCGAAAAGTGCTTCACAACGGTTGCTCTTCTTCTAAAGATTACAACCGAGTTTGTTAAAAGGTTCATATGTGGATACTTCGATCACGTATCGCAACTTAAAAAAAGCTGAAATATATTTTCAAATTCGACACATCGGAATCGCAAAACTTAACTGAAGGGGATATTCTGAATTACATCAGTGATAAAGAATAGTTTTTGTTCAGGATATGAAGCAGAACCCACTCCCTAGCAGGCTTTCGAAGTGAGCTGATTGGGCTAGCTTGGTGTTCTGGGAAACACGCTATGATAAAAAGGATAATTTTCCACCATAGCTAACCTTCCTATGGTGGCACAATAATTCAATTGAAGAGCAAAGAGCTTGTACAGTAGAATCTCAGAAAAGTTATCTCACACAATGTTTGTTTATATTTTTTGAATGCGTAGCATGATTGAATTTCATGTTTTTTTTTGCTTTTATGTTATAGGTGCGAAAATTCTCTGCTGAAAACAGTTTATCACCCAAAGCATTGTTGTTGATTGATAATTGCACAGCACATAAGCCAATAGAACTTCTCAAAGCTTATGACGGAAATATTGTTGCAATGTTTCTACCATGCAACGTTACAGCAGTTTTGCAGCCGATGGATCAAAATCCAATAAGATTGGTTAAATTGGGTTATCGTAGTAAGTTGTTGTACAACATTGTCGCACAAGAAAACGTTCCAATTGAACCTACATATATTAAAGGCACATACACCTCGTGAAACTATTTTGCTGTTCAAATCGGTATGGGATGAGTTACCACCGAGTGTTTTGATAAAAGCGTGAAGAAACGTCAAAAACTGGGATGATGATGAATACAACGATGAAGAAAATATGCCTTTATCTGAAGTTTTTGAATTGAACGACGTTTACCGAAATGCACTTCGGGAAGTTCAATTTTTGCTAAGTAGGTGTTAACGTTGAATGAGCATGACCGAGATTGGAACGAAGATAATGTCATAGAAGAAGATGAAGGAGTCGGGATATTTGAAGTTGATGACGATGAATCAGAAACAGAAACATTCACTGAAAAAACAAAAGTGTGTTACACAGAAGCTATTGAAAGCATCAACACGTTGATTAAATGGTACGGAAACAGCAACGATGCAGTCAAAGTTGGAGAGCTTATGAACATGCGTTCGAATATGGTCAAAGATTATTTTTCAAAAGAAAAAAAAACCAGTAAAGTCAGTTATTTCAAACCGATAGAAAACAATTAATTTTAATGCGTTTTTTTTTATCTTTTTCACTGTGTTATGAAAATTAAGCAATTGAAATCTTTCAAATAATCTATAATTTCTTTCTATTTCTACCGTTTTTGAAAACTATCCAGAAAAGTTAATAATTCGGAAAAGTTAATCACCTCTGGGACATTTCGATTAACTTTTCTGAGATTCTACTGTAGTATAAGAGCTAGCGACGTCGAAAAAAAGTTGATTCCTACACGGCTGATTTTTTTATATGATCTGTCTTATTGACCTACCTAAACGGATGCAGCAAGTCTGCCACCTGTGAGTGGTTGCGTTTTCTTCCGCGCATGTCTTTTGTAAAGATGAAAATTGTTAATTTAGAAATCATTTTAAGACAAATTTTTTCTCTCCCATACCTTTCTATGTAACCAACATAAATTTATAGTTGCCAGACAATTTTGTCGTTGCTAACATCGCGCCAGCCACTATTTTAATAATTAACAAAATATAGTTTTATAACATTTTTCTATAGCTGAAATTTTAATATGATATAGTCCTATAATCAAAGAATATAATATAAATTTGCCATACAGAAACTCCGTTGTTTAATTTAAGTCTCGGAGAGCATAAGTTGGAATAATTGAAAGAATGCGAATTTTATACCTACATATATTAACAAGCTGCGACAGTGTCAAGAGTGTTTGTGTACACCGTATATTGTCGTATTGAATTAAAACAAACATTTTCAGCAGATTCAACTTATATAACTAATCACGTCCTTGAACGGAAAGGAAAGAGAAACCCGCATCTTCTAAAAAATTCCACGCACTATGATGCTTATTTAGCAATTTGAAATATATAATTATTGCAACACAGATCCTCGGTTCTAGGATATTAAGGAAAGACTCAGCGGCTTGTTCTAGACCACTGAAACAGTAGGAAGGCTGGTGTAGGTTTTATTTCATATGAGGCAGTGCTAGGAAAAGAGCGAGTGATAAAATTTAACCCTAAGGACAGCGATAACCATAGAGAACATTAAAATATTCTTCGCCACAAAAAAGTAGCGGCAACTTTAATACTCCTGTTTTACTATAAGCAGCTGATGCGGATTTCATGCACTGCAAACAATATTTCAGATTTCAGGCACATGAATCTTCTTTTCTTCCAAGTATCAGTCGCATCACTTTACAACCTGCACGTCTGCGCATACTTTATACACAGAAAAACATATTGCTGGATTTTCGAGTTCATGCTCTGCTTTATCGGATTGATTTTTAAACAACATGTATGTTGCAAAGCATAAAGGCTTCCATATACGGTCAAATTGAATGTACATCGAAGTGCGGATGTAGAACCAAACTATCGATTGTAAGCCGGTCGGTCGATCAAAACTCGTTGCGCACATGAGTTTGATTAAAATCTGGAAGTGCATTCAATTTGACCGTGTACAGGAGCTCTAAGTTGAGTTCTTATCCAACCGACCTATAGTTTGAGATTTCGATTTCACGCCTCCTGTACTACCTTGTTTGATCGTCCAGAAATAAAACTCTAAATCCAGTTCTATAAGACAGAGTCAATGCCAATAGTTTAGAGTTTACTCCTATACTTTGTCAAAAGCCTTAAAGAGATATCTGGAACAACCAGACCAGACTCGTAGATACGATGGGCGCTTTCATTGAAATGCTATATTAGGCACACAAGAAAGCCCCTGTTGCTCCGGGATCTACTAAGGATAAACATAGTATAATCATTTTTATTTTCTGCAAATTGTTTATACGTTGCAAACCGATTCGTTCCGCATTTAAATACCGAGTCCTTTGTTCCTCGGGAAGTTATTTTTTCTAATATCTTCGGTCTCAATCTTGGCCTCGGTGAGAATGTCGTAATGCAGCAGATGAGACTTTGTGCCGAGCCGAAGCACCAAGCGAATAAACAACGAATTTTGATTAAATATTCAGCCTTATTATGATTGATCTCACTTTACGTCATTTTTCGTATTGTCGACTTTGATGAAGTGACATCATTGTTACGAAGTGACAGATGGCGTTACAAGCAATTATCATTGTAATTGTCGTCAAATAAAGTGACGTTGGATTTTGTTGTCATCATTGAATTAGTTAAATATTGGTCTAGCACAAGCAACATTTTGTATTATATTAGGAGAAGTTTCTTAAGGCTTCAGTAATCCTTATTCCACAAAAAGTTTACTATGATAGTGTGTAAAAAGGTACTATGCAAATGGTCGAATGCAAGTAGAGTATGAAACGCTCTCGCAGTATCCCTGTCCCTGCTTTATGTTATCCGATCGGCGACATGATTGTTTATTTTGGTTTGAGTGTTAATCTAACTTGCTGAAGTTTCAAGGACTGTGAAGATCCGATTGAAGAAGGTAAGTTCATACCATTAGAATATAAGAGAGTGTGATGTTACTTCGTGGAAAGTGAAAATTTCTTCACATTTTAATGCGCAACTTTTTTGTATGGGATGTTATTGGCTTCAAATTTTGAGAATTTCTTTATCATGATATAATTAACAACATTTCCAAATTAGGAGGGCCAGCTTTCGATAATTCTGCAATTAAAACTCCAAACAACCGTTATCACTATGAAGCATACAATTTCCCTTAACTCCGATTAAATTTTTTTTTCGGCGAACTTCCAATTTCTGACTTAATATTCGATATCAGTATATCAAAATACACAAAGGAATGAAGTTTCAAGGAAATCGACGTTAGAAAAGTGTTACCCAACAGACTAGGAAGTTCTCATATATAAAAATCTATAATTTGAGATAACTTTATGCAAAAACTCGTTTTAAATATTTTTCCATCAAACGCAGGAGAACCCAATTTGACAGTTGTCTGACCCCAGATTTCACTACGCCCACATACAGGGAATTTATACACGAGGGCCTTTTCTGTAGTTCTCTATTCTACGAAATACTCCTATAGGGCTGTCAATAAATTACGTAACGCAATTTGGGTGGAGTTCGCCTGGCTTTACGATCATGTTACATGGAGATAGGTTGGGGTCACGGCTTGCATTACGTAACGACTTTAAAACCGCCAGTAATAGCATTATTTTTTATTATTCCCAAATTTCGATTTTAAAATCGACGCGCAATTTACTGAGGTCAGTTAACAGCTCTGATATACTAGTCCCGTGTAGGCGCAGTGCTGTGGTTAGTCTTTAGTGAAGAAACATAGCGAAAAGATTCTAGTTCGCTACCATACTTTAGTTTGACAAGTTATTGCGGTGACCTTCGTTGGTTGGTCATCATCTAATTAAGTGGTAGCAAAGCGATACAAGTTGCCATATTCAGGTACAACATGCATTGCAATAAGCAGTATGTAGTATTCCTCTTCGATACCCTCGAGACATGCTACAATCTTCAGAGGGAGGTGCACAATCATTTCAGACTCAGATCCTCATGACAACCGAAGAGGGTGTGCTTAAGCCAGCTGGCATCCTAACTTTCGACGGTGGACCAGATGAAAACCTTAGGTGATTGCGCAGACAATTGACCACTTGCAGAAGCAATTGACCACTTCGCTAGTAGTACTTAACGTCAACGGAGGCCGAAGCTGGAGTTTCAGAGCTGTGCTCATGACAGTGGAGTTATCAATATCTGGAATTGACTGGACTCCGATACGCATGCCGAAAATTAATGAAAACTAGTACATGTGATGTACCTTTATTATGACCAACCATTAATTTCGTATTAGAGCGCTCGAAACGCAGGGATTGACGTACGTTCTTTAGGGTCTATTATAGTTCCGGCTACTCGTCTCATTAGCCCTTGTCCTAGAAGCTTGCAACGGAGTCATTCCTGCTTCCTGCTGGGAGCTACGGTGTTACGAAAGCCCAACAATTTTGATTCGCTTTAATGCCCTATAACTTCTTCTGCCTGACAGAACCTGTAATGCAAAGAATACGGCTTCTATATACCGTGCTGTAATGTGACCTTTATTTCGCCCCTTAAAAGGTTTTTGGTGAGGCAAGGGGGTTAGAAAATTGATGAATTTTTCGTTATGTAATTTATGGACTATGTTCATCGGTAATATAAGGTTAGTTATCAAGATTAAACAATCACATTTTTAACTGTGCATAGTAGTTTCTTATAGGTGATATGAACGGCAATTTTAATTTTCTTTGTTTTTTTAGCGGTTGTAACAGTTCCTTCTGCTTTGTTGAGCAGATGGAACAAGCACAATTTATTTCCATAAGTCTAAACATATATTTTGAATTAAATTGTGTTTATCAGAAAATGTAAAGTATCAAAGTTCAATTTTAAAGAAATTTAAAATATATAATAATTACCATGAATTGGAAGAACCTCGATCAAAATGCAACAGAGCGAGAACAGCCAACAGATCGCCGGCCACGTAAACCTATTTAGAATGTAAGGTACAAGTAGTGTATAGTAGTATTAGTGATCCAGATATGTGATCACTTGGAAACGATCAAAGTTTCAATCAAAAATTTTATGAAAATGTTTAAAAATTCAGTGTGGGCGATAATGACGAAAATTTCAGTAATCTAGTAGCATGCCATTATACGTATACGAGAACAAGACAAATAAAATCGTTACAACAAAGCAAAATATGAAGAAATTAGAAAATATTATTTGTAGTGAAAACAATATGGGCGTTGTCACGCGCTAAAACTGCTAGGAAAATAGATGCGTCTAACACTATTGAAGACGATATCAGATTCTCAAAATATAAAAACAAACACAATTAGCTGTAGATAGTGTCTGGTACTATCGTACCATGCAGGCATAATCACATTACTCCAAGAAGCTGGGATCAGGTAATCACATTGTATACAGAAAGAGGCATAGTGGTATACAAAAAGAGTGACAAAATATTTATAGATAACACTACTGATAATACATGGTGGGCCAAAAGTACCTTTCCAATTTAAAAAAAATTAATAACTCTTTTATTTGTGAATATTTCCTTCTGATTTTTGTTTTTGTTCCAGACATTAAACTTGCGATTTAACATGGAACGCAATGAAAGAAAATGGTCTCATTATTTCAGTCAATAATTCACACGCAACGTGCCAATTTAATGGAGTTCACAATCTTCCAAAAGCTCCGTCAATTCATGATGTGATATTCAAATTTGAGCAAGCAAAGGACATCTTATATGACATGGCCCGTATCGCCTAGTCATTCGGGTTAAAAATCAATGCGGAAAAGACCGAAGTGCTCACAATGGACGGATCGAAAGTCAGTGTTCCCCTCGATGAAACCCAAATCAGACAGGTTCCGATTTTCAAATATTTGGGATCATTGCTTGAGAAAAAGAAATCGACGGCCGCATCGGCCAGGCAACAGCAGCATTTGCGTCGTTCAAGCGGTGTATACGGAAACGAACAAATATTTGACTTGACTGAACGTTGATCCTTCCGATTCTTCTTTATAGATCGGAAACGTGGACACTGCTCAAGCCGGATGTCAACAAGCTCAAGGTCTTCCAAATGCAATGCTGGAGGTAGATTCTCGATACCTCATTCCGCGATCGCCTTCGAAACGAGACATTTAGACAAAGATGCGATCAACAGACACTGATCGAAGAAGAAATAGAAAATCGTCGATTACGGTGGTTTGGACATATTGGCCGAATGTGTGATGATCGCTTGCCACTTAAACGTCCAGGATACGTCCCGCTCGGACCTCCAGCTAATGCATCAAAATAGAAGAAGAAATTTGAGCGATATGGGAATACTGGAGGTGTGCGACATGTGGACCGATCTCGTTCTGGAGATCGGCTTGGATCATCCAATTCGTTGGTGAAAGTGTTGCAGCTAGTCCTGATTGATATGGTGTGACACGATTAGTCGGATTTTGAAGAAAGATCTGCACTTATACCGCTTCAAAATCCAGTAGGTCTAACAACTCAATCCTGGTGACCCGGAATTGCATTGGGAATACTGCAGAACTCACCTAAATCTCGTCGAGAATGTAGCAGATTTTTTCGGAAAATGTAATGATTACCGACGAGATGCATTCTCATCTGGCCGGGATTGTGAACAAACAAAATTGCAGATTTTCTGGTGACATATTCCGAAAATTCTCCACCATTATCCATAATACCCACTTCGTGTTACTGTTTGGTGTGTCATAATCTCATTTAAGAACCATATTTCTCCTTCTAAGTGATTAAGATTCAAGCCTAACGATCTATGGGCTATAGAACAATGCTCCAGGACTACCCCACTCGTAGGAACAGACAGCATTGAGAACATTTGGTTTCAGAAAGATGGCGCTCCATCCATACATCGCTAGTGGAAGAATGAACTTGTTGCAAGAAGAATTTCCAAACTGAGTCATCTCGAAAACGGGGATTTGATATGGTCGCCACGATTGGGTGACCTGTCGGCTCTAGCTGAAGGAGAAAGTATACATCAACAAACCACAGACTTTAAAAGAGCTGAAGGACAGAATTCGAGTAGATATTGCACCGGTCACACTACAAGCAATGAAGCAAAATACCATGAAAAGAGCCGATACGTGCATGAATGGTGGACTCTTAACCGACAACATGCAGATTTAAATAAGAAAGGGACTTTTGGCCCGTCCTGTAGATTTTGATAAACAATTGGATTGTGATTTGGAAGGATTTTACTCCATTCAAAAGAGGAGCTCAAGTCCTACCTTAAAACACACTCCAAGTGACCAAAATTAATATGAAAATAACCCGTTTTTAGCTGCTGACAGAAGAAGGCATTAACAGTAAGCAAATCCCTTCCCGTTTCCTAATCCCTACGTGGAACCTTAAAAAAAATTCAATGGTGTCTTCTCATATTCGCAGCAGGAATAAAACTCACAAGACTACGAATTTGGTAAAATAAAAAAAAATTATTTTAGAGTCGAAAAGTTAAATTATCAAAAAACACAAACCGTTGCCGATTATTCAAGTCTGCATACCTTAATAAGTTAAACCTCTAGGTTCTCGAAAGAGGGTGCATTCCAATTTACCCCAAAAGAAGAGAAGAGGAATACATTCTATTACCATATTCTAGAAACAAATTACGATGCAATTAGAAACGATGTACCAACGAAGATAACCATATAGTTAGGTCAGCCGTAAAACCAAACTGTATGGATTTTGTAAATACAAGAGCTCATGTGAGGATAGTACCATATGTAATTGCGAATACACTTGTTTCAGGAGGCATAATACTTCCACGAGGCTAGCTCCCGCTAACCGACGATGGCATCTCTAGCTCTGCCTTCTGAGGTGGTAGCACGTAAGTTCTTTCAATCGACCTCTTCATACAAAAAGTCAAAATTTGAATGAAACAACTTACGTGCTACCACCTCTGCTTTCAAATAAAAATGAACTCATACTCATCCAAGAGTTCAAACGCGAGGTGCACCGCCTCCTACGCATGCATCTCCCAGCCTCCTTTTAAACTATCCTATCCTGCGAGTTAAGCTTACTACTCGATATTGCACCATGACGTGAATGTAATGCGGACTGGAAGTATAATAGGCAATCCACAGAAGTCTTTAATCCAAAATTTCTGGACGTACTCGTCTCCATCAACCACAATAAGTTCATCCTGACTTCCGGCAATCTGTTTTACATCAATCTCGCTCGTTTAATTAGACACATGGTTCGTCACATGGTTCTTTGTAAAAAGGCTACGGAGCCCCAGGTAGACTAAGCAGGCAGCTACCTAGCAAGTAGAACGGTGTATTTATCTGTTTATTTCAAGTAGCCTGGGGAATATTCCCGGCCTGTGTAAAAAGCGCAAGCTGTGTGAGTATTTAATTATAACTCGATCGGTTCACGATGTAAATATCTGTAAATAAAGTCTTATTATTCTATAGGACATTTTATTGTTGTTCTTCGTGCAGAGG
Organism: Thereva unica; assembly: GCA_949987705.1. Lineage (NCBI taxonomy): Eukaryota > Metazoa > Arthropoda > Insecta > Diptera > Therevidae > Thereva > Thereva unica. The sequence continues at coordinate 31,096,306 of OX465284.1, read as the reverse complement.
CGTACGGGCCTCTTCAAAGTAAAAATATCAAAACTCCGAATAGGCCAGGTTAAACGGACGGCAAGACCGGACGATATCGACTCGAAATCGGAAACGATCGAAGGAGTAAGTATAAATTGAATTATTTATTTTAAATTCATAAATTAACCAGATACATAACGTAACTATTTAAATTTTTGAGTGTTTTGCATTTTAAATATAGTAGCTCTCAAAATTATTGCCACCCCAAGTTATTTTACAACGGAGGAAGATATTTGATAATATTCTCTAAGAAAAAAGAAATTCATTACAAAATTTAACGATACAAAGTTTTTGTTACACTCCTATACTTTGTTAAGGTTTTTTAAGGTATGGGACACCAGGTATGACCCGACGGCAGGCTTCTGTTAATTATTTTTAAATATCCTAGCATTAACAAAAGTATACATAGCATTTTAATCAACAACATCTGGACAAGGTGCCCAGAAGATTGCAGCTATAACCAAAAGAACTCAATCGGTATAGCTGCAGCCATATGAAGAACAGCGCCATCTTCCCAAGGCCGGCCTGACGAGTGTATTCTCCATTAGCGTCAATGATCCAACCTGTCATGTACCAGGGACTGTAGCTGTAATATCAGCCGCATCAACTGAAACGATAGTGCAAGGACAGTGTCCCAGGGTACTTCTGGTAGTTGATATATAAAATTTGTCTAAAAACAAGCGATAGAAGTTAGTAATGCTCAGGGCAATAGAGAATCTAACATTCTAGTTCTGTCTTCCATATACTTCAGAATTCGTCTTTATTTTTGAATAGTTTATACAGGGGATCCTTATGGCCGCTTTATGTACTTAAAATTATACCACCTAAGTAATATTAGGGGTGTTAGTCGCCAGCGAGAGAAATTGGGGAACAATATGTAGCGTAGCGAATATTTAAGTATGCATGTGCCATAACTATCTCGGACTGATAGAAGTGCGAACATAACCTTCTCGGGGTGGCCACTGGAAGCTGATAGAGATGGGCTAAAATGATCGGGTTGACCAAGCCAAGATGTAAAGCTATCGTGTCGAGGGCTGCATGGCAGGTGGGTAGGTTTTGCACTGTCGTTTACGATCTCCTCTGTGGCGCACCCAGTTGTATAATGCCTCATGGAGCTTTTATGGACCAATTATTCTGGAGAGGGCCAGGGCAAGGCCGTAGCACTGCGAAGAGCCTCTCACTGGGACAACAAACACTCCCAGCCCGCCCATGTTCTACCCTAAGGTTCTGGAGTGACTGAAGTGTCAAGGCAAGGTGGGCTGGAGTGAAATTGGGGCTTTCGTGAACTCCTTCCGAACAGACTGAAATGTTATGTTAGCAGACTATTTGCAGAAACGGTTAACGACAATATAGTAAAACAGAAGGAGCATGGATGTTCTAATCGAATTGCCACAAAGAAACCTTTTGTAAATGCTCATTCAGTAAAGTAGTTGAGTATCACAAAACACTAATGATTGGGTAAATGTTGTTAACTCACTTATTAAATCCTGTGGACTTTTGGAAAAAATTCCTATTCATTAACGAAAGAGGAATCAATATTTGTGGATTAGATGGTCATGTGAAAATTTGGACTAACCCAAACGAAAGACTATTTCCAAAGCATGGGATGAAGGGTAGCCCTTATAACGTATCCCGTCGGATTAATAATAGGGCACCACAATTTCGTTTAAGTCGGGTCTTCACATAGCGGACGGTGCAAATCCTTGTTGACTCAGTAATCTGGTACTGCCTGCGTCACGGCTGTTGTTGGCGGATTAGAGGGATTCACTTGTTTTTTTAAGAGGTTATATGGACAATGGTAAGATTTATGGAGTGCGACAGCGAGGGAAACCCAATCTTCGCTAGAAAGATCGCGTAGACCAAGACGTTCAGAACAAAGGGTGGAGGAACAGTTGCGAGAGACCAGAGGTAATCATGATATCTAATAGCATGTTCGCACTGCGCCGAAATTGCGTTATTTGGGGTATTTTCGTGATTTTGTCCACATTCATCAGATTTCCCATGTATTCAGGTGATTTTGAATAATCTGAAACCTTGTAATTTTGAAAATCATGTCGAAATCATGGTCAAACCTGAAATTCGAATTCAGCACGACCAAAATCGTGCATTTCTCATAGACATTTAAACTAAGCACATGAGTTGGCAATTCGAAATATTCATATTCTAAAGCGATTTGTCTAATTCGAAAATGATAACTTCAAGATGATGCATTTTGCATTGATTAACATTCTGAGGTTGGGTAAGATCGTTTTAAAGGGGAGGTGAATGATCTCACAATAAGCCAAATACTGTTAGAGCTGAAGTGTGCTCCAAAAACCAACCTCAAATCATTTTTCTTCAAAGTTGCTGAAGCACTCGACGGGGCGCGCTATCGTTGGATGTTGGTGGACTTTGTGTGTCCGAAAATGCGTGAAAAAGGTCTAACTAACTTCTATTATCAACAAGACGGCGACCCAACTTTTTTCTCTGGGGTTGTTTAAAAAGTCAAATTTATACCAGCAAGCCAAGTACCATTGACGAGCTCAAAGCTAACATACGAGCCGAAATAGCTGCTATAACGCCAGAAATGCTGGCCTATGTTATACAGGATACCCGAAAAGGGCTGCTTTTTGCGTATGGCGGTGATTATTTAATCGATATTAAATTCAAATTAGGTACAGAATATACTAAATAAATCTTGCTCCTTTGTCAAGATTAGCTTAAAAATGTCAGAGTTATTCAATGTTGAAATAGCAAAGGTATAGATGGTACACTCCATATTTTTTCTTAATTAGGGGCAAGATATACTATGTTTGAACGACAAGAGAAGAGAAAACAAGAGAAGTATACAAACAGAAGCTAATCATATGTTACCCTCGTTGACCAACTACGTGATTGCAACCACGCACGAAATGTTGCACACAAAATTCACACAACCACGGATTTTTGTCATTTTTAGTTGCAATTCTTTTACAAAATGAAGTAAAAAATTGGTACAAGCCCACACACTCGCGCAGCTTAGAGGGAACATTACAGATTATGTAAGATTTTTTTGTCTTATATGTAATTATTCCTTTTTTTATATAATATAAAAGTATGTGCATCCCTATAAGGATGTATGTACAAAAAAAAACAAAAAAAAAAAACAGAACGACTTTCGATTTACGTTGTAACTTTCCCGTACGCATCTCAGATGTAAATCGGACACTAGGTGTATTGAAATTTTTACCAATAAAGTTTATTAATATAGTCTAGCATTTCATTATCTTCCTCTGTTGTAAAATTTCTTAGGTGCACCAATAATTTTTGTTGTCCTATTGTGATTATTATCTATTTAATAAAATTTTGTATCTCGATAGTTACTTTGTTTTATTTCCTGGGCGATTACGAATAAGTGCACCAGCCAAGTTTTAATATTAGTCTGGGTTCAGCTCAAACCCAAAATCATAACTCATAAGTTATACACTTCAATGCATACCTATACTTTTTATCTTATATATTTTCTTGCTGTTCCATTCATGGTGCTTTAAATTTTAAAATATATCTATATTAAAAAAAAAACAAAAAAAAATATTTATATATACAATATAACCTTTACGATATTTTTGCTTACTGTTCCGAAGCCATTTCTTCTGGAGCCACTGCTAAGTAAAAAAAAAAAAAACTTTTTCATTTTTAATTGGCTTTAATTCCATGAAATAACATTCAAGTGAGACATTATTTTCGCAATAAACCTACTTCTAACTTGAGATAAGCTATAAGATTAGTAGTAATTGTGAGAAATAACAAACTATTATGGAGAAAAAACCACTAAAAGTTATTATTATTCCTTGCTTTTTTATGTGTTTGTGTGTGTGTTTTTTAAACACTTTATAACCCCTCCTATTACTCTCCATACACATAATATATATAGTATGCATATATATAATATTTTGATATATAAGATTATGATTATTAACATTATGCACTTCGTAGGCTACATTGAATTCAATTTCTTATTAATTCAGAAGAACAAAAAAAAGTATTTCCAAAAAGAAAAAAAAAAAACACTAGAATTAGGTAGATAATATTTTAAAGCAGTTAAGTGAAGTGTGAATGTAGTAAATAGCATTCTTTTTAGTTTTATATAGATAAGGTCTGAATAGGTCTGACTATGATTCCATTTTGGCAACTACATATTTACTAATTTCTATGTATTTACAGTGATTAAGACAGAAAAATAAGGGTTACTTAACTTTATAGTAAATATTTTTGTTTTGTTTGTATGTAGTAATTTGTCTCCTACGTAACTAAGGTGCAACTTAGCAAGAAAAATAATTAAATAAAAGGAAAAGAAAAACAAAACGTTTTGACAATCACAAAAAAATATATCTCTAAACACGAAGCTTTTTAACGTGTTTTGTTTTGAAAGAAAAAATAAGAAAAATTATAAAAGATTTACAGAATTTATCGCCATTGATAAATTTATAAAACGATAAAAAAGGAGCAAAAATACCGTCAAACGGCTTGATGGAAAAAATTCTTACGTCAAAATGCATACATCCACGCTATATATTTATATATAATAATATATGTATATATAGAACATAATTGATAATGAAAATTAAAAAAAAAATATGGTCAGACTGCGAAAGCAGCATATTCTTCGCAGTTTTTAGCATGCACCACCAGGTTCTGGTATGTTATTAATATTATTATTTATAATCATTATTATTATTATTTTTTATGTTTCTAAAAGTAATCTGATAAACGGGGGCATACTCAAAAAATCTTATATAAGCAAATGAACTTTCTAAATATCTACGAGAAATATGAAATATTTTATCACTGCTTCTTTAGTAATTAATAATTTTTGTTTTGTAACTATTAACAGAACTGAATAATTAATATAATTATATGATGCTGATGAACAATGTCGATGCGGGGGAGGAGAAAAATCGGTAGAAAGCGCAATATAATTTTTAAAAAAGATGTAAAAATAATATTTTTAAACAAAAGAAATTATAACTTTTGTTATTGTTTTGTTTTTTGTTTTATGCTTCTGCAAAATGTTTTTTTTTTTTAAATATTTGGCAACTCTTCAAGTGTATGTTGGTTTGCCATATGGATGAACTTTTTGGAAACGAATTTTTTGTCTACCTCTGTGCATCACGTTGTTGTAAACGCTGGTACCTGGAGCATATATGTGAGCTTTCGCTTTTCCATGCTCTTCAGCAACTCTCACCGTTAATGGTTGATTACCACCTTCTGGGATGACATTATTTAAGGCTGAAATTGCCTCTTGGGCTTCTTCCCGTTTATTAAATCTAAAAAAAATTTAAATAATTTATTTAGTAATTAATTTATTTATTTACAATATATATGTACATATATACACTATAATAACAAAAAGAAACTTACCTAACAAAAGCAACCCCTCGAGGCTGACCAGTCAATTTATCTCTTAAAATATTTTTTTGTACAATTGTTCCGTATTTTCCAAAAATTATATCTAACTGATCTTCTGTTATCGTTCGTGGAAGATTTGTTACATAAAGATTCGTGTCTTTAATGTTATCACCACTAGGTCGGGCGTATGAAACCTAATAAAAAAACTTAGTTAAAGATAAATATAAAACATATTTATAGTTATTATTATTTATTAAAAATATGAGCTTGTAACAATTGATTCATACATCATATTTTCCTTGTTCTTTTACAGAAGTACTAATGTAAGTAAGAGACTTGACTCACCAGGTACCTACACATTGCCGTGTTGTTGGAGCTTGCTACCTCGTGGTAGCATTAGGCTATGTCGGCGATTGTTAACGGTACCAGACCAGCAAGCCACCGGTAGGAACAAACATGCAGAGCAGGCTAATTGCGCAGAAGCCAGACAAAGCTAAGTACACCCTCTTCCCCTCCTCTTTCTCTTTTTCCTATCTTTGCCCCTTCCCATTTCCTCACTTCTAAGCAAAGGTGTTTACCGTGCTGATGCCTGCGTGGCCAGCCAATGGTTAAAGAGTGCTGGTCGCAAAGGGTTCCCTCCTATGCCCAGGCAAGGTCGGTGTGCATAAGTGTCTTATCCTTGGAAGCGGCTCTGGCAGAATGGACTCTTTTTTGCCACACTACTCGTGAGACCTTTTATAGAAAAACACGAAAATAAAAAACTGCTTGCCTTCAGTTTGGAGGCTCAAGAAACCAAATCTGTTGTTTGTAAAGGCGGTAAGGTTGGTAAAGGAAAAAGGGAGCTATAGCCCCCAATTCCTCTAAGCCAGATACCCCGTGCCTCAAAAGAGGCGAACAAAACCGCCATGCCTTTCGACTCAGCAAAAGTGAAATACCAAGAGCAACGCAGCGCCAAAAAAATCGTTGCTCAATTCAAGGGAGTTGCGAAGCGTGAAATCACCGACAGACAACAAACCTCAATAAGGTGGGCGATGCAGGTTGTCAGCGAGCATACTTCGCAAACTGGCCCCAACACCAAAGCGCCAGAGGTTTCTTGAAGAATCGAATCACCCTGAGGCTAAACGTAGTAGGAAAAGTAACAATCTACTTCCTCCTACTACTAAGACCTATAGCTAAGTGCTAAAAGGTCAGATCGTGATCACCGTTATCGACGAAAGCGATTCAGACGGCACCATTTTGCCTTATACATGCAAGAAAATTCAGGTCGGGCTAGCGACGATTTTCCTCCCAATTCTTCAGGAACATCCTGGCACCGCTCCCTATTGTCGTGATGGGGATGGCAGCAGGGCCACGTGAAGCTTATTGCATGTGCCGATCTGAGATCTGTCGATCTCTATAAAATAGCCATAACCAGAATCGGGAAAGCATGCCCAGGCGCCAAACTCAAGGTCGATATGAAGGAGGAAATTCCGAGTCGACCGAGAGCGCATTGCTGGATCCTAGTGGAACCAGTCGAGCCTCAGGCTATTCTGGATATTTTTCGGTTGAGTAACCCACAGCTACAGGCGTCTTTATGGAAGATTACGAAGCTGAAGGATCCGAAAAGTGAAGGGCCGAGCGGGTACACTCGTAAGAAGAAATGAGTCACAGGGCCTTTGGCAAAATCTGGTGGCGTCATAAGTTACGGTTTCTCTTACATATCCCTGAGGCCTTTTAAAAAGCACTTTTGCCTCGCAGAGTGCGGAGCTTCAACTGTTCCATTGGCAGCTGCAGAAGGTGCGCCAGCACTGGGGACCAGGGATGCTGGTGAGAAGTGTGTTACTGGCCGAACATCCAAATCAGTCACACCGAAAATAGACATTGAATTCGCCGCGTGAAATACACGAACAGGATTTCACGTCGGTCAAAAGGAAACCATAGCAATGGAATTATTGAAATGCAAAACAGACGCTGAATTTGTTACCTCGAAGCCAAATTAATAGTACTCGCGGGGGCATATTCAGGAGCAGATCGAACCGGCTGGGAAGGAACGATGGGCAAATTCGTCTGGTTGCGATGCGATTACAAAGAGCGATGAAAACGGCGCCACTACCAGCCAAGAAGAATTGAGCTTGCCTACGGAACCCGGCCATCGGGCTAGAGTTTCAAATGGCATTATCCAACAAATTCGTAGAAGAAAGACAACCGAACCGCCGATTATCGAATAGCCGACGAATCAATTTCTCGATGCCGAACCGAAAATTATCGAGGTGAAGACGGCAATAAAATCGCTGAAAAATAGAAAAAGCGCCGAGAATAGACCAAGTAACCGCCGAGATGATCGAAGCCGGAGGTGATGTCTTATCACAACGACTTCATGCTCTCATAATACACATATGGCATTCGGATGGTGTCTAGTCGGTGGGGAAGAAAGCGATCGTTGTCCCAATTTTGAAGAAAGTCGACAGTCGGGAATACAAAAGTTATCGCGGTGTTAGCCGGCCTTTCGATCAAAGTATTTACGAACATCATATAATCGAGGCTCATAGAAACATAGAGAGCAAACGAGCCGGAAAAAAACAAGAGGGATTTAGACCACATCGAGGATGTTTGATCAAATATTCGCATTCCGTCAGATAATGGAAGAAAGAATTCGTTATGGCAAACGAACTGTCGTCGTTTTCATCGATTTCAAATCCGCTTTCGATTACATCGATTGGAACAGCTTGTGAAGGACTTTGGTCCTCGGTGTCTCACTCCGCGATCGCCTTCGAAACGAGACAGTTCGACAAAGATGCGATCAGCAGACACTGATCGAAGAAGAAATGCAAAAACCTCGACTACGGTGGTTTGAACATGTTTGCCGAATGGATGATAACCGCTTGCCACGTAAACTTCTCTGGCGAGACCGTCCCGCAGGCTGGAGAATCTAGCGAACCTGGCTGAAAAATATCGAGGGTGACCTAAAGAATTAACGATTATCAGTTGCCGAGACTCAAGACCCGGCAAGAATGGAAGCGAATCGTGAATAGAGTATAAGGCTGCTCGCACACTGGATCAGAATTTGTACGAATTTGCAAATAGCATACAATTTCATCAGAATTCGCATAAAATCGTACAAATTCTGATGCAGTGTGCGAGCAGCCTAAGACCTAGCGGCACCGACAGCAGCGTATCCGTTGCGGGGACGTCCCGCTCGGACCGCCGGCTAACGAATTAAAAAAGAAAAGAAAGAAGTGGAACGAGCTGCAAGAAAACCATGTTGATTCGTTCAGACCAGCCTCTTGCAGATAGGCACAATTGCAGAATAAATAATTGATTTAAAAAGTTTCGGTATAACAGACAACTTCGCAACTGGTCTATAATTCGATATTTCGTTCTTGGCTACCACTTTTGTGAATAGGAATTTTGAACGAATTCTTCCAAAGAGTAGGGAAGTACCCTTCATCCAGAGATTTTTGAAAAAGGGTGTTCAGTGGAGACTGGAGAACCTCCGCACATGACTTAAGGAAAGCAGGAAAATTCCGTCGGGGCCAGAAGTGAAGTCGAATGGGGGTTCGTCAATATGTTTCACGATATCAGCACTGGTAATTGAGAGAGGTAAAATATGAGCCTCACAGTTAGGAATGTAACGAAAAATGTGACGAAAATTATTGTGACTAGGCGAAAAGGTGTGAAAAATTGATGAAAGAATGATGCAAACATATTGCAAATCACAGGCGATTCAACTTTTTTCTTAGAGTTGACAAATTTGAAGAAGTTTCTAGGATCAGTAAATGCTCCTAAGGCATGCAAAAAGCGAAGGCTTCGTATAGTACGCCATAACATCGTGCAACATCGTCATCCAACTCATTTGCGGAAAGTAATTTGTTGAAATCTATCAAGACAAGTTTAGATGACAGGTTAATAAAGTTAGCCTTTTTAAAGTTAAAGGAATTGGTTATCACCTCCAGATAAGGAGTATTCTCTGAATTGAAGCAATAATTAAGCAAGAGAGGAGGGTCGTAATTGTCAAAAGTATTCATGACTATTGGACTGGGGTCAACAGTGATAAAATAAGATCTAATTGCCACCCTAATACATTAGTCACACCGCTCATTTGATTCAAGCCGAGTGAGAATAAGGTATCGAGAAAACAGGATTCCTTAGAATTATGCCTTCGACATAACCCACTGAATATTGGGCAAATTTAAATTACCTAGAAGAAGTAGCTTATCATTAGTGTTCATCATAGTCAGAATGTGATCAACACAAGAAATGAGAATATCATAGATCAGTGATTCCCAAAGTGGGTTCCGCGGAACCTTACGGTTCCACGAAAAAATTTTAGGGTTCCGCGTCACCAGCGCCGAAGCGCAAATACATTCGCAGACTCACTGGCGCTGCGCCGGCCGTTTAACGCGTTCTTGCTAATCAGAAAGTGCGAGTGACCCTTCTTCCTTGAAATTTGGTCTACGTCACGCCGCGTAACATTTTGGTCGCCATTCCATATTCTCATGTCGAGGGGGTTGTGAAGAAAATGGTAATCCGCCCTTTTGAGATGGCCGCCATGGGCCAAACGATATATTGAGTATAGTATATTGGTTATGGTGTTCTACTTATCATACCCTTTCATTTGATCCCCATGTCGAAGGGGTTGTGAAGAATATTTCAATCCACCCTCCTGAGGCTGCCGCCATGGATCTAAAGGTATATTGACCATACCATATTGCATTGTCATCGGAGCTAAAGCTGTATGCAAAATTTCAGCATGATAGGATATCCGGAAGTATTTGAAATATTGATTGCAAAATTTGTTCCGTGAAGAACACAGTAATACGTCGTCTTGAGACGGCCGCCATGGATCTAACGGTATAATGAGTATACCATGTTGCATTGCCATCGGAGCTGAAGTTGTGTGCAAAATCAGGGTGATCGGGTAACCGGAAGTATTCAATCGATTGCAATATATATACCGGACAAACAGACAGACAAGAAAGCGAGCTAATAAAAACGTTTTAAAAAAAAAAAGAAAAAAAAAATTTTTAGAAACTCTTTTCTTTACCTTAATATATTGATCAGTTGTGAACACAAAATTAATATAAATACTAAAAAAATCGACTAAAAGGTAAAAAATAAGAAGATTTTAAACAATATAAACTTTTAAATCAAAATGGAAAAAATCTCACACATTCCTTAAAGAAAAGCGTGGGGTGCGCTTTTATGAAACAAAATGCTCAATTAGTGAAAATTCGTAGCTGCCTGAAATGTTAAAATGTACTCACGGCAGTCATGTTTTTTTAAGTTCAGGTTGGTATGGGCGCCCCACGCTTTTCTTTAAGGAATGTGTGAGATTTTTTCCATTTTGATTTAAAAGTTTATATTGTTTAAAATCTTCTTATTTTTTACCTTTTAGTCGATTTTTTTAGTATTTATATTAATTTTGTGTTCACAACTGATCAATATATTAAGGTAAAGAAAAGAGTTTCTTAAAAATTTTTTTTTTCTTTTTTTTATTTTTTACTTTTTAGTAACGAATAGCGTTAATTAATACATTACAATTTCCAAACTTTTAATTAGATTATCATGTTAAATAAGGAAACTTTTTTACATGTTTTGTATTTGTTTCTTTACAACAGTTCTCAAGTGCAGCCCAAAAATGCACAATTTGATGACCCCTCAAAAATCTAATAGCGCTCTACGTTTTTTTTTACATTTTGAAAGGTAGTGTGCTCGCGTATACTGGCTGGAGCAATTAAAACTAAAAACTGGAAACATATTTTTTTGCATCTTTTTAAATCATATTTTTATTTGCAATTGGTAGCTATGTTATGTCTTGCGCCATTTTTTAGTGAACGCCATATTTGATTTAAAACGACGTCATACAGTTTACTTTCTTACTCACTTTAATACACTTTCATTTGATATCCATACCGAGAGCGAAGTAAATAAAAGGGTAAACCGCCATTTTGTGTTGGCCGCCTTTTTGAATTGATATGACGGGACACAGACAACAGTATTCTAATTGTCACTCCCTTCCATTTGATACCCATGCCGAGCGCGTTGTAAAGAAAAATTGATCCTCTGTTTTGTGTTGGCCGCCACTTTTATGCCGCCATTTTGAATTTAGGATGACGCTAATTGTATTCAACTTGTTATAACCTTTCATTTGATACCCATATCGAACGAGTGGCTTGTAAAGAAAAATGTAATCCATCATATTTTTTTGGCCGCCATTTTTAATTTGGAATTATCATTTTCGTGTGTTTTCGTCGGAAATACACATGTCTGTTAATTTTTACCAATTTTTATTGAAGGGAAGTGAATTTTAAGACTCTACATTGAGTAGAACGAATAATTCCAAGCATTTTTTATTAAAAATCGTTTTTTGTTACTCAACAATAAAATCAACAACAAAAAATGTAACAAAATGTCATATTCGTGTATTGTCATCGGGAATATGTATGCCTGCAAAGTTTCATCCATTTGCATTGAGTAAAAGGCGGTTAAATTAACGTTACAAGATTTGATGCTCCGAAGTGAAAGTAAAGAAAAGAGTTTAATATATTAAAGGATAAAGGAGGTGGGTCACAGCCCATACAAAATTACCCCAGGCCCGGCGCCAAAGAAAAGTATCTCAGATTATCGGCTATAATAAGTATTGAATTTCTGTATAGTTGTTATATCCCGTAACTGTGGCTAAGGTGTTAATAATGCTATTTCTTTTTATTCGGGCGAAATGACTAATTAACGTTGTATTTTTGTAACGCCACCACATATCTTCATGAATAAGGTATCAGTGCACGCAGAATACTCCCACCTATCTAAAATTGTAAAAACGACGGTACCACAGTACCAACTTCCAGAGTTATGAGTCGTCAAAGTCAACATTTTGTTTTTTTTAACAAAAATGTCACTTTCAACCACCTTTTTCTCCAAAATATTCATACTCAACTAATGTTTTTTTTTCCAGAATAAGAAAGTTTGGAGTTTTTCCTATGAATAATGTCCAGACAATTTTTATGCTACGGCCTTTACTTTCGAAGTTATAAGCAATTTAAATGCTAAAACTGGCCTTATTTGCGGAAATTGCAAGCAATTTTGACTGACTTTTTTCACTTAGTTCTTTTCGACATAAGCTTAGGAAAAAGAGTACTAAAAAAGTACGAAATAACGCCAATTTTAGTATTAAAATTGCTTATAACTTCGAAAGTAAAGGCCGTAGCATAAAAATTGTCTGGACATTATTCATAGGAAAAACTCCAAGCTTTCTTATTCTGGAAAAAAAACATTAGTTGAGTATGAATATTTTGGAGAAAAAGGTGGTTGAAAGTGACATTTTTGTTAAAAAAACAAAATTTTGACTTTGACGACTCATAACTCTGGAAGTTGGTACTGTGGTACCGTCGTTTTTACAATTTTAGATAGGTGGGAGTATTCTGCGTGCACTGATACCTTATTCATGAAGATTTGTGGTGGCGTTACAAAAATACAACGTTAATTAGTCATTTCGCCCGAATAAAAAGAAATAGCATTATTAACACCTTAGCCACAGTTACGGGATATAACAACTATACAGAAATTCTATACTTATTATAGCCGATAATCTGAGATACTTTTCTTTTGCGCCGGGCCTGGGGCAATTTTGACCCACCTCCTTTATACATATATCAAATATTATTTTATTTTTTCATCGTTGGGTTCCGCCAAATTTTATACATTGTAGAAAGGTTCCGTACGAAATAAAGTTTGGGAACCACTGTCATAGATATTATAACTCTCATCGTCAAGTGTGCTTAGCATATCTGGTAAGATATATCAGCACAGCAGGAAGAGGTTCGCTTAAGAAAGGGAGATTTTAAGAGCAACAAGCTAAACATCACGGTGTTACAGAAACTAGAAAGCGAAATTGGGTTATAATTAAGATGGCTTCTACAAGCAACAAGTACGCCACTCCCACAAGCTTCCAAGTCAGTGTGACGGTTCCTCCGAAAGACTTGGTAGGAGGAATCGAAAAGTTCAGCATTGAGAATGCCCACATGAAGCCAGGTTTCAGTGAATGCTATGACATCGAGACCACTAACCATCGATGCCTGAAAAATGTCTTTAGTTTTTGACCTGGTCTCTCTGACGTTCTGATAGTAGAAGGAAAGTGTCTTGATATCTGTGGAACCCTCGAAGTGGAAGCGTTTGCATGATAAGATCGATTACGGGTACGTGTAACAAAAAGCTTGGAAAGAGCCCCATACATGCTTACACTCGCAATAAACAAGGAGTCGCTAACACCTTTGGCGAAACCTGGTGCGTCATAAGTTACGTATAACTCTCAGGCCTTTCAAAAAAAAAGGATTGTGCCTCGAGGAGAGGCTCCACTGGCGGCTGCAGATGGCGCCATAAGTTACGATATCTCTCCCATAACTCTGAGGCCTTTCACGAAAGACATTTTGCCTCGGGGAGTGGAGTGGCTTCAACTGCTCCACTGCTCCACTGGCGGCTGCAGATGGTGAGCTCTCGCGCACTGGGGAGACACAGGAACGGAAGAAGCTGATCCTAATGTGCCTGGTGATACTCACTTACCAACCCTGGGTCCAAAAAACACTTTTTTCTTATTCCGATAAGAGACGATGCCAAAATCTCAAGCGATCCTTCTCCATCAACGACGAAGGTCAAACTGGTGGGCTTTGCCGAACTTCCTTCGGTGGGAGATATGATATGACTTTCATACCGGAGGAGGAGCGGAGATTAATCTCCATCATAGCAGCGCTGCATCTTCCAATCTCTGCTTACATCTTTCGAAGGCTGATTTAGATGTCGTCCTGGTACAGGAGCCTTGGATTGTCTGGGACCTTGTATGCGGAATCAAGACTCCAAAATACAGGTTTCTGTATCCCAGAAATGGGGAAGGTAAGCCAGGAACCTGTTTAATTGTTAACAATGACCTTAACGCTTTTATGTACCTAAATATAGCAATGTTGACACTGGGATGGCCTACTAGGACACCAGAAAGGGCGACAAGGCTACGTGGATTGGTTCTACCTATCTACCATATGTGGGAGATATAGACAGCTCCACTCTCTTCGATGCAGAAAAGGAAGTGGCTAATTATGTAGGCAGCCTCATTACTGGATATGATGCAAATGCTCGCAACTCTGGTTGGGGCAGCTCAGACCCAAATGGAAGAAGTGAGTTGTGTTTGACCTTTTACTCCAACATATCTTGCTGTGCAACAGGGGAAGTGTACATAAGTCCGTTACAAGGGTAAGACAAGAAGTTTTAGACATTACTCTTACTTCCCAGACCTTCTCAATTGTGTTGAAAACTGTAGAAAATACAGTTAATACACAGTCATTCTTTTTAATGTCAATATGTGCTCAACTGTGTAGAAGGCCTCTGGTTACAGAAATGTCCGAAACACAGATTAGGCCGTAGATTGGGCCTCGGTAGTCTAGGGGTAAGGCGCCTGACTACTATTACGGAGGTCCCGGGTTCGATTCCCGGCGGTGCCACGGTCCTTCGCCTTTTCCACTTTCCCACCTACATTACTTTCATTCTTTCTTCTTCCCTCTTTGCATTCCTGATTCCTCCTGTCATAGCCTTCACTAGTTGTTCCCCGCTCCACCAAGCGCATATCATCGGTTGGTTGATGGGATTCAACTCGTAGGTGAAATAAAATACCGCAGCTAGGTTGCGACAGTTCTTTCCTTCACTTCTCTCTCTATCTTCCGACTAGAGCTGCTGTTCGACATTTCAAAATAAATACATGGTCGACAGTACAAAGGGGCCTTCCCTGAGTGTCACATAAAAAAAATATTACCAAGTGGTGGAAAGATTACTTCCGGAGGATGTTCCCGCACAGAACGCTGAAGATTTCGAATTTGAAGTGAAGAATCTCAGCAATCTCCTAAATAATGCATTGGAAGCCCTTTAGGAAATACAAGGGTAAAATCAAACCTCCTTGGTTGAACAGTAAGCTTCTCAAACTAAAGTCTGAAAGTAGGAAGGCCTTCAATAAGGCCAACCGTATAACTTGGATTCAGACAGGGACAACTATAAAGCCACCTCAAGGAGTTGAAGTTAAAGAGAGAATCCTGGAACACGTTTTGTGAGACAATAGAAAGTTTTTCAGACCACGCTAAGTCCAGTTCCACATGCAGTCAGGAGTCATTAAACTCCTGCTCGATACCCACTTTCCTGACTGCACATTTCTTGCTGCATCCGTAGAAACAGGTTTTAGGAGCCCAACTAGTGAATATAATTTAGGTACTATCAACTCATAAAAAGTGATTTTACTCTTATGGGCCATATATGGCTTTAAGCCTTATAAAACACCTGGATCTATTGAAATTCCGAAAGTGACCTAATTCTGGGCTGGCTTGTAACCATCTATAGAAAGTACTCGTCGCCCGTCGCACAGTGGGGCGAAACGCTTGTTTCGCTGGCCAAAAGTCGAAAAATCAAGGTTTGAATTTTCGTGTTTTACCGCCACAGTCCCCTAGGGGGAGCTCCGGTGCATCAAAATCCGGAAGGAACGGGTCGAAAGGTTGTATACCTGAGGCCCTACGTTATTCACAAGTTGACACTTTGAAACCTCCACGTGCGACGCTCAAACGCCATTGCGCGAATGTGAAATTGTGTAGTGTATATTTTTGTAACGGAGTGTTGAATTCGACTTCTGTAAAATGGAACGTGAAGATGAAGGTATGTACAATAGAGATATATAGTTACAAAAACGAGAAACGTGTAATTGTTTATGGGGCTAATTAATAACAATTACGCTGCAAATCGAAAAAATCTAATTTTTTTTTTAGATTCAAGTAGTGATAAGTTTTTTGTTCAGTGTTCTTCAGTCACGGTTTCTCCACGAAAATGTTCGTTAAAGTGTCTAGTTTTAGTATCCTGAATATCTCGTTCCCGATCTCACCCGAAAAAAAGTTATAGTAGAAAGAGTCGTGCGCTGCAGATTACGGCGTGCTCGAATTGCTTGATTGCATACCTGGATTCGATTTATGGAGTGGTTGCTGCATTTAGCGTATAAAGTTGGCGGCAGTGGAAAATGGCAGGCTCGTTCTGCTGAAGATAAAAAACAGGTATCTGATCGAAAGGCTTATATTCAAAATGAATTCAGAAAAACTTTAGGACTCAATATAGATACTCCGAAGCAGGCTTCAGGTAATACCAATGATAGGAATACTGCTCGGCGCTTTGGCAGCTAAATATATTGACGAGCAATTATTAGCAAGTTGTAAAATAATTTTACAAACTATATCGTGCGGTTTTGCTATTGATATTGGGAATTTTAAAAAATATTGCTTGGACGTTGCAAAGCCATACCTCCAGTTGTATTCCTATACCCAATGCCAACGTCGGTGCACATTGTATTGATGCACGGAGCTGACATTATTGAGAAGGCTCCATTATCCATTGCTCAATTATCCGAGGATGCGCAAGAAGCAAGAAATAAAGATATTCGTCGCTATCGCGAAAATTTTGCAAGAAAATGTTCACGGGAGAAAACTATGTCCGACATGTTTCATAAAAAGTATGTCACTTCCGGTCCGCCATTTCGAAATTTGAAAATCTGATATCAGGGGCCCGTTTTTGTAATACGCTTATTCGCAAACTTGAATTTCGTAAAACGAAAAATAAAATAACGATAATTTTAATAGTGGTTCACATATTACGAACAAATCAAGTTCGTAAAGTCAATGGTGTTCGTAAGCATATTGAAGCGGCGGCTACTAGCTTATCCCTAATATTTATAGCGCTTGGCGACATAACGGCCGTGAATTGTCAATTTTGAAATTATTGCAATATTTTGGTAACTTATCAAGTTACTAAATATGTATATTTGGCGTCATATTTTAGTCTATGAGGGAAATAGAGAAGGTGGAAGGACTCAGCAGTATGAATATAATTTTTTCAAACGAAAATTAAGGCATAAATCAAATCCATTAGATATACCAAATAAGGAGTAAGGGATAATTCAATTTATTATGTAAAATCTTTAAAATATAAGTTTTTAGTTTTGTTCAGCGCTTTCGATTATCGAAAGAGGCTTTTCTGTACCTACTAGAACAAATACATCTTTCTTCTGGTCAACCAATAACATTCACCTACCCGTACTAAGACTAGCTGTAACTTTAATTATTCTATCTTCTGGTGGGTACCAAAATACGGAGAGAAATGATTTTACTTGTCCAATATCAAAAGGTATGGTTTCAATTATATTACAAGAAATATTAAACTTGAGAGCAAGTTTTATGTCCGCTTTTCATCACAACAAATGGAAATATCCAAGAAACTAAAGAGTGGTTTTATTCAAAATACGGGTTAGTTATTTATCTTACCACAGTTTATTCCATGTTTCTAATATATTTTACGTTTAACTAGTCGTTTGGCAAGGTACGAACAACTTATAGGTGGCGTAAGGCACCGTTCGTTAATTTACGAAAATTCGTTAAGTTTTCGTATTACATGGACAACAAAATAGAAAAATGAAAATTAAAAAGTAGATTTTACGAAAAAGCGTATTATAAAAACAGGCCCCAGATTCGTAATCAGTGACCCCGAAAACTATATACTACCAAGTTTCACAGCGCTACCTCAATTTTTGGTCAAAAAAGTATGTCACTTCCGGTCCGCCATTTTGAATTTTGAAAATTTGATATCAGATTCGTAATCAGCGACCCCAAAAACCATGTAATATCAAGTTTCAAAAGAATTCATCAACTTCTCGAATTTTGGCCAGCGAAACAGTATGTTCGCCCCACTGTGCGTCGCCGAAGGATAGCAAAGGTAGCTTTCATTCCGAAAGCGGGTAAAATCTCCTACCACAAACCAAAGGACTTGAGACCTATATATGTCTCACATCCTTTCTCCTCAAGATCCTCAAAAGACTTGTGGAGGTTCATATTAAGCTTTGATAGAAATTGCTTTCTCTCCCGCAGCATGCCTACACGAAAGATAAATAGGTAGACACTGCTCTCAACTCCCTGGCAGCGGTCATTGAAAAATCCCTTGAAATCAAAATGTCACTTTGGCTGCTTTGTTAGATATTGAAAGTGCTTTCAACAATGTTGAAACCTCTGCGGGCACGGGGAACTCCAGCGTCTAGGTTTTGTCGGTGCTAAAGGTCCGTTATTAAACAGCTGCTGAAGTACAGGGTCATAAAGTCCAGTGGGGGCTGTCGGACGATCTCAGATGGATTGGAAGAGACAGACTACAGCGTGGGGTTCTATCTTCGCGTCGCTCCTTTGAAACATAACAGTCAACGAAAGGTTAATAACTCTAAGGGGGTCTGGGTGCACCACGGTGGCCTAGACTGATGATATTCTGCTGGTGGTGACCGGCAAGTACATCTTAACAATAAGATATAATACAAGGAACATCGGACACTCTTGTTCATTGGGCTACTACAAAGGGTATAGGCGCTTCCAGCTAAGACTGAAATAGTGTTCTTTATAAGGATAGCATAGACTTCCCGAATTTCCTTCTCTAAGACTCTGCAATGAAAGAAGAAAAATCAGAATGATGAACCTCAGCCAGGATACCTGTCTCTCGTCGCCAGAGAAGCCCGACATAAAAGGAGATAGCCTTAGCGTCCGCCTTTCCCTATACTGAGCAATTATGCAGAAGGCATTTCACAACTGAAGGCTATTTAAAGAAAGAGGGAGCTGAAAGTATAAGCTCAGATATCACCCTTTATGCTATCAGACTGCCATGTCGTTCGCGTCATGGTGAAATGCCTAATAGTAAGCTTAGCTCGAAGAAAAGAAAAAGGATAGAATAGGTCAAAGGGAGGGAGCAAAGCAAAAACCGGATGCCCTTATCATAATTGCAGCGAGCGGGATATCCTACGCGGATATCTTGAAGAAGGTAAGAATGGATCCCTTTGTTAACGAACCAAGTAGAAGAGGTCACTTGCATCAGGAGGACCCAAAAAGGGAGACCTTTTATAGGAACGGAAGAAGGAAGAAGACAAAACGGTGTATCTCCACCAGAAGATTAAATCCCCGGTCGGAGAGACAACGCAGGTCAAAGCAAGCACCCACCAGGTAGCGATCGAGATCAAGAAACTGGACGAGATCACTTCCAAAAAGAAGGTGAGGGAGGCATTGCAGAATCAGCTAGGCCTGCTGCAAATAAAGAAGCTTAACATTCGATTGAGAAAATCATATGATGGCACCCAGACGGCCACCATAAAGATGCCCGTAAAACTGGCGGAAAAAGAGCTGGATGGATGGGATGTCTGCTGAGCAAAGGAGCGGGCAGCGTCAAGGCGATACTGCAAATTTTAGGAATTCGGGCATATAGCAAAGAACATCACCAGCACCAAGAACAGGAAGGAAATACGTCTGAAATACGGAGAAAAGGGGCATATTGCCAAAGACTGAGCCGAGAGCCCTAAATGCATGTTATGTGGAGCCCTCGGTAGCTTAGGGAGTATAGCGACTGGCTACCATCCATAGACATTCACATAAAAAAATCAGAAAGCGAAGAACAGCAACAGGGTCCACGGCACCACCAATAGTAAGAAGGCACTCAAAGGGTGAAGAAAATAAAAGTTCATACAACTGAACTTGGATCACTGCCAGGCCGCCCAAGAACTGCTCGCACAAATTGTGTACGAAAAGGAAATCTGCGTTGCAATTGGAAGAGAACAAATAGTACAAGGACCTACATAATAGGAGGTAGGTCATTTATAAAAATAAGAAATAGGGCAGGTGATAAAATTGACCCCTGGGGGAGAGATTGGGGGGGGGGGGGGGCTGCGGATTTGACGCCATCCAATACAGTCTTAATTGAACGGGCGGAAAGGAAACTCTAGATCCACGTCTGTAGAAATGAGTTGACTACAATATCTTTCAGTTAAGCTAACAGGGCTGAGTGCCAAACTCTTGAAGATATCAAGAACCACCAGACTAGACACTTCAGATCCAGGCAGACTCGACGTCCTTGCCACACTTGTGCCATTTGAGTAAGTCAGCCAGGTTAAGGGTAGTCTCAAGGATGCATGAGAAGAAGACGGTTTGCGTTGCGTTTGAACTCTTGGATGTTGTATGAGTTCATTATTTTTAGCAGTTGGTTGAGCCACAACAGTGGGGGTTAGCAGGAGTGAGTCTCGTCGGAGTGTTATGCCTTGTGAAACAAGAGAATATCGCTAACCAGCTGGCAAAGACTGTGGCGCAGGCAGCACCAGACTACCAGGTGAACAAAGAGGTGCACCATTTGCTGGGTGCAGACCCGACCTAATCGGAACATTGGTAACCTTTTATTAACCAGTTAAGCTATGTCCTTTTACTGTATAATCCAGCTCAATAAGATCTAAAGTTTCAAGGCATTTATACCTAGAGGTGGGTTTCAATATGAAGATGTGCAATGAAGTCTATCCAATAATGGCTTTCGGGTAATGCGAAGTCAGACAAGCCGTTGCAATTTGCTGCTGAGAATCGCAGTAACCTGTTTAGTCTTGGGCCACCAGTGACAACAGGTTTAACGATCGCGTTATACATCCAGTACATGTTTGGCGTTGTAAAAGCCCCATATTTTACCCAAAATCCTTTTACAGGCCCATATGGCTGTACTGATGGCGTAGTCCAGTTGAGCGTTCCTTTTTAGTCTCTTGTCTAGCATTAGTCCCAAATATTTGGCTGAGTCTTTGGGGACAACGGTCTCAAGCTGGTGACATATACAAGCGTACATGCCTTGCATTCAGCGGCTCCATGATATCCGGCGAATTTACTCTGACATATAATTACATGGTTTGCGTTCCGTGCCGGCTTTCACACATAGCCCGAAAATCTAAGTAACGTGTTCATGTGTTTGTGTGCTTATGCTTGTGTGTGCTATCTCGAATGCGGCAATGCAGAAAAAGTTGAAAGTAGCCCGACCTTTGCGTGGCATGCCTTCCATTCACGGGATATTCCGTCAGCTCGCATTTGAATACACACACTTCTATATTATCTGTCAACGAATGCAACGCATGTACGGTTGGATATGTCACCAGCTTCAGGGATCTTTGATGGTGCCGGTACATCAAAGAGATAAATTCTGGGTAACGCTACCTGCGGTCTACACGAACACCCCAAGATAAACGACAAATGGGAGCAAATCAAAAGCAGCATAAAGGGAGCAGCAGAATAGGTACTAGCCTGGGCTCCCAGACAGGCTAGAATGGATTGTTTTGACCAGGACTGTAGAGCCGCAATTGAAGAAAGAAACCAGAGCCACCGAGTGTACTTCGCAAGGCCAACAAGAGCAAGGATGGAAGTCTTCAAGGAAAAAAGAAAAACCGCAGACAAGCTTTGCAGAAATAAGAAGAGGGAATATTTAAGCAGGAGAATCTTACAGGTACAGGAAGACTTCAATGAAGGGAGAATTAGATAAACGTATGTAATAGCAGCTGAGCTGCTAAAGGAAGGAGGACCTCAACTATTACGAACCTTACACGAACTCATAGGCACCATCTGGGAGGAAGAAGTTATACCAGAGGACTGGAAGAAACGATTATATGTCCAATATACAAAAAAGGAGATAAACTAACCTGCAAAAACAACAGAGACATCTCACTTCTCAGTACCAGCTACAAAACCTTCATATTTCTCTTCTTGTGAAATAAAAACTAGAACCTATAGAAGAATATCAAGCTGGTTTTAGGACAAACAGGTCAACATCGGACCAACTGCTGACCTTAAGGCAAATTCTGGAAAAACCTGGGAAAAGAATGCGGATGTATACCAGATATTTGTCGACTTTCAACAGGCATATGACTCAATAGACAGAGAGGCTATACGAGATCTTATAGGAATTAGGAGTCCTCTCATAACTGGTATAACTGATCAAATGCGCAACGAATAGCTCCATGGCGAAAGTAAGGATTCAAAATGCAGTAACAGAAGAGTTCGAAGTACGGCAAGCACTTAGACAAGGAGATGGACTGGCTCCCATGTTTTTTAACCTGGCCTTAGAATGGGTGCTAATGAAAATGTCAGTCCAGGGAAGTGCATCAATAGCTACACAGTCGGAAAAATTACTTGGATATGCGGATGACGTGAATATTGTGGGAAGATCTTTTTTGGCAGCAAAAGAAGTTTATGTCGAATTAAAAGAGGCGGAAAAGGACATAGGCCAGAAGATAAATTAAGGTGATGCAACAATCCAGAGCAGGAAGATTTAGAATGGGAACCATCGACGAACATAACCTAGAAGTGGTCGATAAAACAGTTTACCTTGGGCCTACAATCACAAAAAGAAACGAAGAAAAAGAAGAAATAACCAGACGAGTACTACTGGCTAATAGAGCCTTTTATGCCCAAAAACAAATCCTGCACTCAAGATTTGTGCACAGGAAAACGAAACTCTCACTCTACAAAACAGTAATATGACCAGTACTGTGTTATGGTAGCGAGACTTGGGCTATGACCCTATGACAGAGGAACGAGTCAACAGGTTTGAGAGAAAAATTCTCAGATGCATAATAGGCCCAACCAGAGAGGATGGAATATGGCGAAGAAGATACAACAACGAGTTGTATGAAATTTTTGACGACCCACAACTCTCAACTTTAATAAAAATTAACAGACTGAGACTAGCCGACCACGTAATCAGGATGGAGGACAATCGTCGAGAGATGGATAGACTCTGTGACGGCTGACGCAGAGGCAATGCTCAACATCCGGGCTGGAGACCTGCTGCAAGGGACCGTCAAACTTGGAGAAATGCCCTAGAGGAGGCCAAGGGTCTTTTGGGCTGTAGCGCCATCGGATGGATGGATGGATTTGACGATGGATGAATTGTACCCTGGATACAATCTAGGTCCAATTTGCAACGTTTAGGAAAAGGCAGGTTAATTACAGAATTTAAATATATTAACTGATAATAAGAAAAATATCTTCATAATTGTCTTCGCAGTTTTCCTTTAATTCGTCATTGTACATAGAAATAATCGGATTTGTGCATACTTCATTGGAAGAATTAAATAAATACAATAAATAAGGTTACAGTCCTACACGTTGAATACATCATAGTATAGGATTCTATTTAGAAACTACCAAATAACAGAGCACACATATAATATAAAAATACCTTAAACTAGCGCATAGCATCAAGTGACACTTTTATTTTTTGTAAGTCTTACAAACATTTGACCTTTTTAAATAAAACTTTCCGAGACCCAATTTCTTCCAAGTCCAACAATAAATAGTGCCACAACTTAAATTAGAAAAAGGAAAGCAAAAACAAGTGATGCTAAGAGGATATACTTCTTCTCTAGGTAGTCATTTGTAACATCCTCATGTATGGTTATGTCATTTACAAGGAGACAATTAAAATTCAAATATTATTCCTGCCGCCCCCGCCCCCACCGCCGCGCCGCCTATTCAGAATGAAAAAGAGAGAACTAAAAAACACGGAAGAAAACTGGTGAACAGAAAAACGTGGCAAAACTTCTCTCCAACTTGAACAACAGTAGGTATAAAACGGGAAGGTGGGGGTGGAGGATTTGATGGGTCATGTACATTGTTGAAATTCCGTAGCTTCCTTTGTAGTTTAATGAGAACCATATTTCAAAGTACTCCAGGCTCATTTCTTAAAGTATTATTTTTTTGTTGAAAACTTTAAATCTAAGAACAAATTATACGCACTCACCTTCAATCGTTTATTACGTACTGTGACACCGTTAAGACTTTTTATCGCTCGCTGTGCATCTTGCTCTGAACAGAAATCGACAAAGGCATAACCAAAGCTGTAGCCAGTCTAAAAATAAGTAGGATAATGATTAAAGATTAAAGATAAGGACGCATTCTTATCACGGAAATTAACTTATCGATCTGTTTCTTACCTTAAAGTCTCTCATTATTCGACATGTATTGACCGGACCCATTGTCCGAAAAAGAGCATATAGCTCCCGATCTGTCATATCTTGTGGCAAATAATTGACTATGAGATTCGTACCTCCGCCCGGTCCGGCTAGTGAACTTGTACTTGAGGATGCCATATGTCCGACCGATGCCAGTGTACTACTCGTTGGAAAATCATTAAACATACGACGTGTTGTTGGATAGGATGATGTAAAATCTGTGTCCTGTGGTGAAAACGCATAACGTGACTGAAATTGTCAAAGAATTTGAACTTTGACGCGATTGCTATATAGCGGGGCCGAATAACAAAACGGGGCACACATAAAAAGTTCAAATATTTAGTACTTACTAATAGATAAATGGTTAGAGCATGCACTTGATGAAATATGTATGTTAGAGCTTCCTGCGTTAATTGCAAATTGTTTTTAGTTGTTATTTAAGGAGTGGAATGTGTTAAGGGTACCCTACCCATTCTCGGTTTCAAAAAATCGATTTTTTTTTATTGTCTTATTCGAATCTATAACTCTTCAAAAATATTTCCTGAAAGTTTCAAGTCGAAATTCGGAATACTCTTGGAGTTCCAGCAGATTGATGGTGGGCGCGTCAAATCGCAAATGCTTAGTTTCGCCGTGGCGCGGAAAATTACTTCAAAAACTTTAAACGCATTTTTCTCGAAACTATGTTTTTACGATTGGCGGGCATTGTAAGTCAAAAACTATAAAAGCGATCGTTCTGAAAATTTGATATGTTTTTCTAAACACCAAAAGCTATAACTTAGACTATTTGTAAAAAGATTGATGATGATCTTCTATTATTACAGCCTAATAGTTTACAAAAAAAAACTCGGATTTTGAAAAAAAAAATTCATAAGTCCACCATTTTGTAAATTTTTGCACTAAACAAATAATAATAGTCTATTCCCTAGCCAAACATGAACTCTTTAAAATTCCGTTCGATTTTTTGGTTTCAGACGTTCCAGTCAATTACAATCATGCCCGCCATCCAAAAAGAGGACTTTTAGTTGACCGCAAAAAGAGGCTATAAAATGTTCATACACAACTATGTTACATTTTTTTCTTGTTCTTAAGGTTTTCAATTACATGTATAAATATATCCGTACCTCATAAGTCGATTTTTCATCATTTACCGGCCCAATGAAAATCGCAAAAATCAGAAATCGAGAATGGGTAAGGTACCCTTAAATGAATATCACCGCAATATATCCTGCATACCATTAAAATACCCCTCAAAGGATGCGTCTTTTCAAGTATAAATGAGTGAAGTTTTAGTTTAGGCATAAGAGAGAAGTAACAACGGAACTAATGGTTTGCATCTTGAGGGATCTTTGGAGTTCACTATATATAGCAAAAGATGTCCACATGAAGCTACTTAAGGGTCGAAACTATTTTTAATTGGGTATGACAAAGCCATGAAAAACTTCTTAAGATCTGCCGTGTCTGAATGACGAATGAGGATAAAGGCAAACGACACTACTATATGCCGCACAGGCCCGTCTACCGATTCGATAAACCAGCGGCCGACTCATTGTGTAAAGGTACCGTCCCCAAGGCTGAATAGAATACGCCTATTGTGATGCCTTAGTGAAACCTGATGAGTAAGTGTCGTTTCTTCGCTAAACCATCTCGAGGAAGTAATGAATCTTCAAAGTTACAGGATTCCGATCTTCGAGATCTCCGCACGCGTTTTTAGAAAGGGCTCGGCAAATATGATTAGTCTCCTTCTGCTTAGGGCTGGGCAGTGACAGAAGAGATACAGTACACTTTCCTCCTCGTCCGGATTCTTACAGCTTCTGCAAAAATCGTAGGTCTCAAGACCTAAGCGCATTGACAGATTGATAAACAGGGATTTACTCCTGTGGTCCATAGAGGGCTTCATGCCTTATAAAACACCGGGACCAGACGGAATTCCCATCCCATCCCATCCATCCCATCGAAATTCAGAAAGTCAGTGACTTAATTCTGAATTGGCTCATAGCCATCTATAGGAGCTCCCTTAGCCTAAGCTACATTCCAACATCCTGGAGAGTAGCGAAGGTGGCTTTCATTCCAAAAGCGGGTAAAATCTCCATCACAATCCAAAAGACCTGAGACCTATATGTCTCACATCCTTTCTCCTCAAGATACTAGAAAGACTTGTGGAAATTCATGTTAAGCAAAGCATTGATAGAAAACTGCTTTCTCCCTCGCAGCATGCCTACACGAAAGGTAAATCAGTAGACACTGCTCTCCATTCCCTGGTAGCGGTCATCGAAAGATCCCTTGAATTCACGTTGGCTGCTTTCCTTGATATTGAAGGTGCTTTCAACAATGTTGAACCTTCTGCGGTCACGAGGACACTCCAGCGTCTGAATGTTGGTGGGTGCTCCAGGTCCTTTATTGATCAGTTGCTGGGGTGCAGGGTCATAAAGTCTAGCCTGGGGCTTTCGGAAGAAGTCAGGCGGGTTAGAAGAGGCACACCACAAGGTGCGGTCTTATCGCCGCTCCTTTGGAATATGACAGTCAATGAAGTGCTGATAACTCTAAAGGAGTCTGGGTGCACCACGGTGGCCTATGCTGAAGAGATATAATGCAACAAGCATTGGATACTCTTGCTCATTGAACTACTACAAAGGGTCTGGGCGTCAACCCAGCCAAGACTGAAGTAGTGCTCTTTACAAAGAAGCATAGACTTCCCAATTTTCCTCCTTTAAGGCTTTGCTTGTATCAGTGGTGCAATGAGAAGCACCCCTACAGCTGCGCTGGATGTCTTATTGCATCTTACTCTTTTGGACATACACGCCAAGCAAATGGCAGCCTGGTCGGCTGCCAGGACAAAGGCTTCTCTTGGATGGACTCCGTACTCATATGGCCACTCATCCATTCTTAGGAAGTTCGCCATCACTGCGAACAACCAAGACTATACCACACCTACGTGGACCTTGGAGAAAGGTTTCAATACCATAATTCCGGCCAGAGATGACTGGACAGATGGTGTTATATCAACTGGGTCATTATGTATCTTCACAGATGGCTCAAAAATTGGAAACAGTGTAGGCTCTGGTATCTTTTCCGAGGCATTAAATATAAATACATACCTCTCTTCGTCCACTCGACCACTGCAGCGTCTTCCAAGCGGAAATCACTGCGATCTGGGAGGCTCTCGAATGGTTGAAGATAAATAATATATCTCATAAGAATATACATATGTATTCTATCAGATAGCCAAGCGGCCCTCAAGGCTCTTAATTCTGTCGTCAAACATCCACGACTCTTCTGAACTGCCGCAGGTCTCTGTGTGAGACTGCCACTCAGTTTGATATAACACTGTGTTGGGTTCCTGGACACAGTGGGATTAGGGGAAACTGTAGGGCAGATAAGCTTGCTAGACAGGGAACCGAAGTGGAAAGGACACCCCACTTAACCCGAATGGGAATGCCCATAGCCACCTATAAACTAGCTGTGAGAAAAATCATCTTAGCTCGAGCTGGGCTGAGATGGACCACAGCAACTGTTTGTCGCACTCTCCATTCAATGTGGCCAACTTTGGACGCAAAGCGCTCAAAATCTCTTGTTCAGTTGAACAAAAAGGAGATAAACCATGTGGTAAAGGTGCTGACTGGTCACTGTCCCTTCGGCCCACACGCCGAGAGATTAAAGATATATAAGGGAACCATAATCGATGACAGGCCAGAAGGACGACCGATGGTTTGAAGCCGTAGAAGCAGACGCTGCAAACTTGTTGGAGGAGAATGTTGGAGGAGAAAACTGAAGGGGGCTAAGGCTCGATTTGGGCTGTAGTGCCATTGAACTGAACTAAGGTGGTCTACAGAGGTCGATGAAGCAGATGATGATGAACCTTCTTTGGTCAGATATTATGCTTCCGAGGTTTTTGAATGGTATTTCAGGTTGAGACTCAAACGACGCTACTATGATTGAAGTGAAACAAGTACTGGATATTGATGGTACTAATACACGTAATGACGTGCTAACGAGATTCTTGCCCTTTTTCGTGAAGCTTGTCGTTCATCCTGGTTTCTTGTAACGTTTGCTTTAGATGTGTTTGTGTCATTGCTTGGTGCTTCGTATATACGATTTGTCGAAAGAATTGACATCTTTTCTGGCTGGCACTTTCAGAAGACGTACCTTCTATTTGGAGTTATAGCGGTGCAAGCTTGTAGAACGTCAGCTTCTCGAGCGAGACCATCGTGCCCCTACCCTAACAAAGGCATATTCTCTTCTT
Source organism: Thereva unica (assembly GCA_949987705.1). Taxonomy (NCBI): domain Eukaryota; kingdom Metazoa; phylum Arthropoda; class Insecta; order Diptera; family Therevidae; genus Thereva; species Thereva unica. Next base: position 31,067,864 of record OX465284.1, on the reverse strand, counting down.
CGATGATGACTAAGCTGTCCGGTTGAACACATATTCACGCAACGTGTGCGGGCTGGACTTGGGTTTCGAGAAAAATATTCCCAAGAAAACCGGAAGATTATATTTTTAAGGAACTGTTGCTATGGTAAAGCGATAATATTTGGTCATCCCTGCTATATTTCTGCAGTGACTCAATGAACATATCGAGGCGAAAAAGTTGCCATCGTCGATGAGTTTAATGGCTCGGTTTCGGGCCTGGTCCAGTGACGCTATGGGATTTTATGTGTGCTAGTCCAGATAAATGAGTTCTCGAGGCGAGAACTACCGAATGTAGGACTTGTATATTGTAACCTAGTGGAAGGAGAAATTTTCATCTCAGGCATTGAAATGCTTGCTTCGTCATTTTGAATATGTGATCATTCCACTGCATTAAGTTATGCTCAAAACGTTAAGAGATTAGTCAAGCGTCAAATACGCAGCGTCCACTAATATGAAAGGAAGATCGGCGCTGGTTGAAAAAAATCGGGTGTTAGAATTGGCCCCTGGGGAACATCGGCAGATACGATGAGTGATTTTAATACGACCTTGATGAGACGGCCAGAAAGCAAATCAATCTAGTTCTTAAGAAAAAAGTTGAGATCAATAATTTGGAGTTTGGCCAACAGAACGGGGTACCATAATTTGTCAAAAGAATTGCGAATTTTTGTATGGCTTAAAATAGTTTGTGAAATGCTGGGTAAAGTGTATCGACTAAAGGAAGATTATGTTGAATAATCAAACAAAAAGTCTACCCAAAATAGTTTGTTTTTATGCAGTAACCTGTGACAACAGGAGTTATTCAAAGACCTTGGTCGTATAAATCATGAAACTAGGTTGAAAATTTGAAAACTGAATCCTCAAAACTAAATAATTACTTACACTAAAAACTTGGACATTTTCCAAATAAACTTTTCGATAGAAGAACTTGATAGAAACAGCAATTTGTGAATTTAACAAAATTGATTATTTTTTTGCAGCAAGAAAGGATAAAGAAGAACTTAAAATTTCAACAACGCACAATTCGTAAACAAGTTTTGAATTGAGATAAATTCCAACATCTTGCCTGATTCATTATCACACATATTTTTTTATGTAAAAATGGAGACGACATCGATTGGTACAAAGCCATAGAGTCTACCCTCGGCAGACAATTGGGAGCCAAAATAAAAAAAATCGTCTTGGGGTTGTGAAGTATACAAATGATTTCGGGGAAAATTTCTCATGAATATAATGGAAAATTTCTTGGGGGTAACTTTATTGAAAATACGACTTGTATTACGAGAGCATCTTCAGCATGGATTTTATGTTCAATAATGTGAGTAGTGAATTTTATGCAAAAAGTTAAAAAAAAACACATAACATTTGGCCCACAAGGAAAAGCTTCAATCTAAGTAAAATATCAACAATTATCGAATTTTTTTTTCTACTAAGTGTTTTCTAAAACGTTACCAGCTAGGGATAGAAACTCTAAAAGCTATAGACTATTGTGTTAATACTGTAAGAAGCAGTGTTGCCTAGAATATTAGTGTGAGAGAGAGTGTAAGCTATTTGGTATCTAAATCTAATAATGTGATGTTAACTAAAAATTGTACGAAATCGCTATAAAAAATAAAAAAAGTGTGCCCCAAATTTAATTAGCAATTAGCTAAGCAATACAAACCATTCCTGATGGTAGTGAGTGGGACATCCCCCACATTCGACCTCCACTACTAAAATAGAAGAATAAATTTGTTAGAATTTTTACTAATAATAGTTTTAAATTTTATTTGTAATTAATTAATCAATATAATTAAGAAAACACAATATAATATACCAACAATTGATACACATTATGTACTCACGGATCCCTTTTAGAATAGCTATCAATGATGGCAAGATTTTTGGTCTGAGCGAGGATAGAGCAAGAACACTTGATATTAGGGAGTTATTAGGCAATGTGTAGTTTGAGAAATAAAACTCTCTTGAGAATAAATGGAAAAATACTATACTAAGGTTACAGAAGGTTTCCAGGTTAGTTCAAAATTTCAGTGCAGTAAGTAAGTAAAAGATCAGTGCAGTAAGTAAGTAAAAGATTGAAGACGACGGACAGCGCATTCTACAGGGTGTATCAGTGAAAATGTCGAAACTCCTGGCTGTGGATAGGTTATGGATAGACGAACAAAACATCGTATGGTTGGGGAACTCGTAACGGTTTAGCGTTAGGACGTTTTGAAATTTGTTTGGTAGAGGTTTACATATTACCGTGTATGTTTGTAACCCTATTAGATATTTTCATGAATAAGGCAGCATCTACTCGCACCTATCGAAAACTGTAAAAGTCAAGGTTTCAACTCACCACCTTCCAGAGTTATTAGTCGTCATAGTCAGAATTTTTTTTTGGCTAAAATTTCAACTTCAACCACCTCCAAAAAATACGTAGTTAATCAATATTTTTTTTACAAAATTGGAAAGCTTGGACAATTTTCTATGAATAATGTCCAACAACTTTTAAGCTAGTTGCTGTAGAGTGTAGACCTTCCAGTGAGCTCAGCTGGTTACGAAAGAGTTTCCTTATTTGGTGCTTTTTTTTATGTGAAAGACTAGAGTCTCAGGAAATGCTCTTTATACTGTTGACAATCTATTTTCTTCGTATAGAGTGCAATGTCGAACAGCAGCTCTAGTCAGGGAGGAAGGAACCGCCACAACCTTCCCGCGATAGTTTCAGTCCACCTACTCCCAACCATTACTATCGCGACTCTGACATCGGGGCATCGAGAAACAACTCGCTGGAGTGTTATGCCTCCTGAAACGAGTTGAGTCTCATCAACCAACCGATGATGCTGAAAACACGATGGCAAAACGATTTTCGTTGGAAGTGACCGTCCGCATAACTGATCCCGCGAAAATTGTGCGGGATCCCGCATTTGCGTTTGCGGGATTGGATTCCCTAATACGGCGTTTGAGAGAGCAAATTCCTCGAACAAGACCAGCGTTGTGGATAGAAATGGATTTTGCCCCTCGATAACGCACCATCCTCCAAGGCACATCATTATGAACGAAATTCTGGAAAATTGTCTAGTTACGTGAATGCTTTGAGAGAAGAAGCGGGGCACCTAAACACAGACTGTAAATATATAAAGCAGTCGCCGTCATAACCACACTTGATAAAAATAAGGTATTCCTTCCTCATTTAAATCTCATATCATTCACAAAACACACCGTTCTTGCATCCTTAGCTGCGTTCCTTTTCTACTATTTAGTACTTGTGAGCAGAGCAGAAAAGGAACGCAAAATTTTCTGATTTGAGTAAAATCTCACTTGAAACTTTTGACGTTACTTTAAACTTTACAAATAAAAAATTCTTAAAAGAAGAATTTGTGACACAATGGAGAAATTAATGCGATAATTTCTAAAGTAAAACGAAAGATAATAATTTTTGATAATTATACGACTGAAGTTTTATTTATGGACGTTTTTATATGAGCAAATCAGCTCGACACAAATAAAAGCCATCTAGCGGGTAATGGCGTAAGTGAAAATAATTCACAATAGACCCGAAATGGCCGCTTTCCCCCTAGCGGATTTCAATTGTGTAATTGCAAGTGCTATCTACTCGTTTATAAGAGCAAGGGTAGTTGCTAGTACGCAAGTGTAAAAAATAGTAAAAATTAGCAGAAAAGGAACGCAATATTTTAATATTATTATTATAAAAATAATTTGTATTTGTTTTGGCACGCATACTGAAAAAGGCTCGCCACCCCTGAACTAGGCTATCGTCGTCTCACTCTAAACCCCCAACTTAATTTACCTACCTTAATTTAAGCCAAGGTGTAAAGATATCGTGCCACAGACTGAATGGCCAACTAGGGAGTATAAATAAGCTAGGCGCAAACGGTCCCGCCGATACCCGGGTAAGGTTGGTGTGTATAAGTGCCTCTCCCTGCCATGCGGACCCATGTCCCGACAGTACTTGTGGGAACAAACGTGAATAAGCCTAAGTACAAGGACTAAAGACTGGTACGGACTATGCCAGTATTTTTGTAGAGTAAGTAAGTCAACTAGTAGTAGGACAAACAAACAAATTTAGTCGAGTAATATAGTAAAACCATTTAGTCGAGTCAATCCATTACTGTTTCATTTTTTCGGTCTCGTCTTTTTTGGCACCAATTTCATCATCCACTTCATATATTATCGCCATTACAAATAAATTTATTAATTTATTCTTTGTTATCTTATCGTCTCTTCATTTTGACACATTGCTTGCTATTAATACGTTTTAAGACCTTTAATGGTAAGTAAATTACTCGCCACTCGACTAAAATACTGGTATAGTCTGTATTAGGCTCAAGAGCGGGGGAGTTTTGGCGAGCAATCGACAGTTATGGCTTTACGATTGCCAACCATAGTACTCAAGTCAGGCAATACAATAGGCACGACAGAAGTCCCTAGTAGCAGTGTCAATGGCCGCAATTTGAAACCGAGATCGTAGATGTTCCTCCTCAAGAGAAGTGTTGTTCTCTGTATTCTTGACAAAATTGCAAAGAAGGAGGCCACCGGTACCACCTCGTGAAGGAACAAGATCGAAAAGCAAAATACCAAGCTGTTGTTTAGTAATGGAAAGCATTGCAGAATGCGAAGGCAGTTGTAACGACAGCCTCCGGCACAAATAGAGAAAGGATAACACGGGACTTTTCAATAATACATACCCTAAAATGGAAGAATCTATCCAGCCATACTGGGCTACATCGAGCGAAGCACCCAGCCTCAACGGGCAACAGGTGGTGTCACCCTTAGTACTACTAGTTCGTCATGTCGTATAAGTCATGGTGCAATATCCAGTAGTAAGCTTAGCTTGAAAGATAGAAAGAAGGATAGGATAGGTTAGGGGGAGTCAAGGGGCATTGGAGAAGATCGTGATGAGCCTTGCGTTTGAACTCTTGGGTGCTGTATGAGTACGGGATTACTGACTTTGGAAGGTTGTTCCACAAACGAGTTGTTCTTGTTATAAACGAATTACTAAATCGAAGTGTGCGCGAAGATAAGATCTGTAACACTTGCAGATTATAGCCCTGGCGGACGGCTGAAGGAAGAATATGCACCTTTAGAGGAATCCCAGGCACTGAGATGCTTGTATAGCAATTTGGAATATGTGGATGTTCCAGAACAGATCTTCCGCTAATGCTACGCCTAGGATATTTAGAGACGGGTCAATGGTTAAGTTTTAATTGCCCACTGAAATAGAAGGAGGGCCCTTTCAAGTTTTATTGGAGATGAGACAGTACTGCGTTTTTAATGCAATAATTTCGACACGGCTCTTGAAGCCCCAATGAAGAATTAGTTCGATTTCCATGTTGATTGAATTGGAGTTTGGAGTTGGCGATGATGCAGACAAGGTCTGACGTGTGCTTGTGTTACATGGAAGGAAGCTCTAAATCCAGTTCTTTAGAAGGGAGACATTATTAATAGCTTGGAGTTTAGCCAATAGAGCGGGTTGCCATACTCTGTCAAATGCCTTGAAGATATCCAAAGCAACCAGGTCAGATTCACCAAATCGATGTATACTTGTTCTCCATGACCTAATTTTATCCAAAAGAACTTCTTACGATTTTTCTCTTAATTCGAAAAATCGCAGACCTAATTTATTTCAAACAAAATACTATCGCTCCTGGATTACGCTGGTCAGCAAGGGAAGCGATAACATAGGTGAGCTACTTTTCAATTACTTAATTAATATCACTACTGTAAAGTGGGAAACTCTCCCACTTGGGAACAGTTGAGAGAGTTCACAAAGGCTAAAATAGCACCTAAAAGTAGTAGAATCAAGTCGTGCAATTTACTTGACAATTGGTCAACAACCTTGAAAGCAATTTTAACATATTATACAGGTTGTGTCCAGTCAAATAAAGCCAAACAATGTTTGTTCCGTGATCGAAGGCTGTATAAGAAAGCGGTAAAGATTGCAAAAAATCAATCATCATTGCCAAGCTATAGAGAAGCATAGACGAAGCTATAAAGAAGCATAGGCTCTCTTAAATTTTCAGAGTAAATTTTCGTTAATTTCGATGCAGCAATCGCTATGATACGAGTAATAACGATGAAGTTTGGCCAGGGATGTTAGGATGATATATAACGACATAGACATGACATTAATACGATGGCTTGCGTCAATCGAAGAGCAAATGGTGTCGGATAAGTTTGAGGGCCCTTTTTTGCACTTCAGCCAACTAGTTTCGTTTATGAAAATTAGAAAAAGGGCTTGTGACAAAAAGACGCCGGGGTCACCAGATGTGAAATTTAAGAGAATATACATATGTAAGTAATTGCTGTGGGGCGGTAGTTGGGAGGGATTTTTTTGCTATGGGTGTATAAGTTTCCACACTTCACACTTTCCCCACCTACATAACTTTCTTTCTTTCTTTCGAGGCATAAAACTCCAGCGAATTGTTTTTCGATGCTCAATGTCAGAGTCGTGATAGCAATGGTTGAGAGTAGATAGAATAAAATATCGCGGCTTGGTTGTGGCAGTTCCTTCCTTCAATTCCCTCTGGCTTCACTATCTTCCGACTAGAGCTGCTGTTCGATACTGCTCTCTATACGAAAAAAATAGATTGTCGACAGTACAAAGGGGCTTTCCTTGAGCCTCTAGTATTTCACATAAACAAAAAAAGATGAGCTATTGCGACGTGCCGGCCACGAAAGGATACACGATGAAATCATGCAAAGGAATGGAATTAGAATGGCCACACCTTGTGAAAAGCCAACGAGAATCTAGCCAACCAGGCCCTTGACTCAAATCCGCAAGGAACCCATCGTGTTAGGTTAGGTTAGATTTGGCTGAGTTGCTGGTGCACAGCCCAAACACTTAGGCGAAAGAAATAAGCCCGTTGTGATGCCATAATGTTAAAGTGTCGTTTCTTCGCTAAACCACCTCGAGGACGTAATGAATCTTCTTAGTTGCGGGATCCCAAACTTCGGGATTTCCGCATGCGTGCTTAGAAAGGGTTCACCAAAAGTGGTAAGTCTCCTTTTGCTTAGGGCTGGACAGTGACAGAGAAGGTGTTTAGCACTTTCCTCTTCGTCTATATTCTGACAGCTTCTGCAAAAATCGTAGGTTTCGAGACCTAAGCGGGCCGCATGCGTCCCTATCAGACAGTGTCCGGTCAGCACTGTAACTGAGAGATCTCGTCTACCGAGGCTCAGCAGTGAGGTGGTCCGCCTGAGATCGTAAGAGGGCCATTTCGTTTTGGCCAAGGTGTATTTGTTAAGATCCCTCCAATGTTTTTCTGCTAATTGCTTTGTGTGGCGTTTGCATCGGATTTTAAAGGTGGCCCAAGGCATACCAACCCTTTCTTTTCCAGGAAGGAGAGTGGCGGTTGTGCCTTTCCTAGCCAGTTCGTCAGCTTTACAGTTTCCTGTTATATTTCGGTGACGCTCAACCCTCGAGCTTAGCGCCATCAGTGAAGAAGTTTATGGCATCTTGAATACTATATGGTCTATTATTCCATTCACAACGTGACAACGAGTTTTTCGTAAAGTTGACCTCGGATATGCGAAAGTCGGTTTCTGTGGGAATATTGACAGAGTCTAGCACCTTAAAGTGCCCTCCTCTAATTCCGGTTCAAGATCCAGATTCTTTTATTCCGAGCGCTGCAACAGTCGCATTTTCCCTTGCCACAAGGTTCAAAGGAGGGAGGTATAACATAACGTTTAGGGCATCTGTAGGTGTGGAGTGAAGTGCGCCTGTTATGCATAGCTCCGCACATCTTTGTTTGTTTAGCACAGTGGACTTATTTAAGGTTGGCCACCACACTAAGACCCCGTTTTAGGAATATTGGACGGGCAATCGCTGTGTAGATCCATCGTACTATGTTAGGGGAGAAGCCCCATTTCTTCCCTATGGATTTTTTGCAAGCCAAAAGCGCTATGTTCGCTTGCTTAATGCGCTCTTCTGTGTTGTCATTCTAAAGGAGCATTTTGTCCAGGGTTACTCCCAGATATTTGGCACTGCCAGCAAATTTGAGCCTGACATTGTTTAGCCGGGGAGGAATTAGGGGTGGGGTTTTATACCTCCTCGTAAAGAGGACTAATTCTGTTTTTTCAGGGTTAACGCTGAGTCCGCGGGTGGCAGCCCAGTTTGAAAGACTTACTAACGCTGCCTCCATGAGATCACAGAGGACTTGTGCAAATTTTCCTTTTATGATGATAACAATGTCATCCGCGTACGCAGGTACATGGTGTCCCACTGTCTTCATGCGTCGCAGCACCTGGTTCACAGTCACGACCCATAGAAGTGGAGAAAGTACTCCTCCTAGCGGGGTACATCTGTTGACGGCCCTTCGGACCGAGCAGTCGCCAAGGTTTGAGCTCACGATCCTGCCGGTAAGCATTTGATGTATAAGAGACACCAACGGCGCCTCGATCCTCAGTTTCGCCAAGGCCAGGGTGATGGCGTCCGGGAGCGCGTTATTAAACGCTCCCTATATGTCAAAGAAAGCTACCAATGTGTATTCTTTGAATTGGAGTGATTTTTCTATGGTTGAAACCAATGAGTGAAGGTCAGTATCCGTGGATCTACCCTTTGTATAGGCGTGCTGCGCGCCAGAGAGTTCCGAGGTTGGTATGGTCTGCCTCAGATATATTTCAATAAAAAGGATGATAGGCTGATTGACCTGTAGTCTTTGGGTGTTGTATGGAAGGCTTTCCCTGCCTTGGGTATAAAGACCACTTTTACCTCTTTCCAGCTAGAAGGAATACAGTTGGTCTGAAGGCACCCGGAAAACACGGTCCGTAACCAGGGCATGATAGACAAAGGCGATGGTTTTCTCAGTCGTGGTACTACTCGGGAAGTGGGTGTCCCTGAGTAGTAGGAGAAATTCTCTGCTTGAGTCTTTCCAATCGCCGTTTTCTTTGCGTAAGTAACTAAGCATTATTGGCGCTTCAGTTAGTATTTTACGTAGCCTTGAGGCAAAAATTACTCACAAAGATACGACACTCTCAAAATTTCCCATAAGCTCCCTTGCGAGTGAATATGGGCCTTTATCTACTAACAGGAAAATCATGGTCCAAGCATTTTTTTTTACTTTGACTATATAAATGAATAGTTTTATTCATTAAAACGCATAATATATAACCTGTTATTTAAGGAGACAAGCTTAATCAATATTTAGAATCAGAATCATTTCATAAATTCGGTTTAAAAGCCACTAAAAACAGTCCTCTGTTATGTCCTAATTCAGGATCGAGTATGATTCGGTTCGGTTTTTATTAGTTCTATTTAAAAATGTAAAATCTTATAACTCTATAAACATAAAGAATATTGAATGCATGTGAACAAAAAACAATTATAATTTTAGAGAATTTTTTAGTACTAAAAACTAGTGTTTGAATTTTGTCCATTACATTTTTGAACAGTCCTCTGTCACAATTTGAATATCGCGCCACAAAAATATTAGACACTATTGTGCTTACATTTCCCTTGAAACTGAACGTTAACAGTGTGAAGTTTGTTCGGTCGCCATGCTAAACAAGTCGCCGCCATTTTGCGCAGTGACAACTCCGCGTCTGTGTGGTAGCCACGTCTCTGTAGTGTTAAGTGAACAGTCCTCTGGTAAGTCTATTTTACGGTGTTTTATGTGTTATAATTATATTTATTTAACAAAAAAATTGCTCAGTGTGATAATTTATAGTTGTTTCTGTTTTATGAAGTAATATTTAAACTGATACGTGGTATGACATTTTTTACGTAAAAATAACAGTCCTCTGTGCAACAGTCCTCTGGAAATTTATAACACAGAGGACTGAAATTTATAATACAGAGGACAAAATTGCCTATAATTCGAAAAATAAGGGAAAATTACAATGGTTTCTTGTTTATATATATTTATATTATAACTATCTATCGACTTAACATACTACATTTTTAATTTTCTAGAAAAATAGGGTTGGGACAACTGTCAATAGACAAGTTTCCAGTTAGTAGAGAAAGGCCCATATATCAATCGACAAGGTGCAAGCGAGATAAAATTCAATTTAAAAACAAAACAAAAATCGAAGAAAGAAAGGGTAAATAAAGAAATGTTATTTCACGAAGTGCGAAAGAGACGCACTGATTTCTCTTCTCCGCAATTTTTTGTGCCGTCTGGACTTTTATTTTGCTTGTGTGAATTCATGTACCATTTTCGTGTACTTCCTGCTCTGCATGTGTTTGTGTAGTTTGCCGTTGCTCCGCCCTCTCGCCATTCCGGAGTGCGTATATGAATAGAGAAGTTGATCATAGATTTTTACTTTCCTTTTTCTTCGCACAGAAAGGATTACAGTGTCGTATCTTTCTGAGTAATTTTTGCTTGAGGCTTCCGATGTGGACTTTATATTCCTGCTAAAGGTGGCCCAGCAGGTGCGTTTGGCCTTCTTTAATGCCATTTTGTATCTATTCAGCTTCGAATTATAGCAGCCCCAGGAGGTTACGCTGTTGCTGCGTCTAGCTGAATTAAATTCTTTTCTGCACTCTTTGAGGAGCGATTCTGGAAACCACCGTGGTGATTTGGAAGCCTCTTTATGCGGTCTGTTCGGACAAGCTTTATTTAAAACAAAGGCGCATTGTTCTGTGAAAATGTCCACAATGCTGTCGAGTTGTTCCCGGTTTTCGGGAATACAGAGTGGCTTAGGTGCTAGGTTCTTTGCGATTAGCCTAGTATAGTACCCCCAATTTTTCTTTTTGAGATTTTTTATTTTGGACGGGGTGGTTGAGCTAGAGTCTTGCAAATGGAACTCTATAAACCTGTGGTCTGAGAAAGAGTATTCCTTCAGGACAGGTCAGTATTTGGCCGGAGTGACAGTCCGAGACAAGGGTGATGTCCAGGACTTCCTCTCTGTTTTTGATAACAACAAGACGAACAACGTGGAGAAGAGGCAACGTTGAGTCCCCTACTACCAGCGAGTTGAGCCACTCTTTCAGGTGACCCCCGCCTATTTGATCGCCAATATCGGAGTCCTCTTGAGCATTTTCCGTGCATTTGGGCAACTGCATATTTACAAGCAATTAAACTATCTTTGCAGATGTCTCCATTTACGCGCCTTCCGCATTCTTCAGGTAGATCAAGCTGGAGTGCTCCTTACTTCTTGCTTAGTCTGAGAGAATATCTAGTTTTTTCGATAGACTCGAAATATTGCTTTCAACTGCTCGGATATCTTTTTATATTTGTGGAGACGGTTCTTATAGATGCCATGAGCTCTGTCTGCAGCTAACATTATAAACATCTCTGGTCTAATTCCTTAATCTGGTTAGGTTGTCGTCCCACCACGGCGGGATCGATTTTTTGCTGCGTTTAATCAGATATAATACTTTGTGTAAGACTTCCAAGGTTTTAGTAATAGATTTGTTCATTATATATTTAAATTACTTGATTTTTAATTCCAATGCTTCTCTTGCATTGATTATTAAACCATTGCCTGTTTTCTACACCTAATAAGTTCTTCCTTTTTTTTTATGTGATAGTCTAAGCTCAGGTGTCACCCTTTGTACTACTAGTACGTCATGTCGTTTAGGTCATGGTGCAATGTCCAGTAGTAAGCTTAGCTCGAAAGATAGAGAGAAGGACATAATAGGTTAGGGGGAGTCAAGGGGGTGTTGCAGAAAGTGGCGATGAACCTTGCGTTTGAACTCTTGGCGTATGAGTTCGGGAATACTGTCTTTGGAAGGTTGTTCCACAGACGAGTGGTTCATGTTATATACGAATTTCTAGATCGGAGTGTGCGCGAAGATAAGGGCTGTAAACTGTGGGGGTGAGCCGAGCGGGCAAGTTTTGTGTTACGAGAAAAATGTTGCCGTGGAGCCATGAGGTTACTTATTTCAGTGGAGCAATCATTATGAAAAAAGCGATAAAATTTTGCAAGAGCTGCTACATTCCTACGGTCGCTTAATGAGTCAATTGAAGAGCAAATGGCGCTGTCACCAAAAAGTCTGAGAGCGCGGTTTTGCACCTTGTCCAGCCAAGCTAAGATGGTTCTTGGGGCCCCGGCCCAGATATACGAGTTGTATTCAAAACGGGGACGAATGTAGGACTTGTAGATTATAGCCCTGGCAGACGGCTGAAGGAGAAATTTGCACCTTTTGAGGAATCCTAGACACTGGGATGCTTGTTTAGCACTTTGGAATATGTGGTTATTCCAGCGCAGATCTTCAGCTAATGTTGCGCCTAGGATGTTTAGAGAGGGTTCTGCCGTTACGGTCTTGTTGTCCACTGAAATAGAAAGCGGTTCGGTGCAAGTTTTATTGGAAATGAGACAGTACTTGGTTTTTGATGCATTAAATTCGACACGGTTCTTGTGGCCCCAATCAAGAATTCGTTCGATGTCCCTGTTGATTGAATTGGACAACAGTTGGCGATGATGTAGACAAGGTCTGGCACGCGCTTGTGTTACATTATCAAAACCATAGGAGTAACGTAGAGTGCCGTCATCAGCAAAGCTGTGGAGTTGGAGAGGACTGAGAGCAGGTCATTTATAAAAACTAGAAAGAGAGCTGGTGATAGAATTGAGCCCTGGGGAACACCTGCGGAGATGTGGTGGGGGTCGGATTCGACGCCATCCAATACTATCTTGATTGAACGGCCTGAAAGTAAGCTCTCAATCCAGTTCTTCAGAACAGAGTCAATACCAATAGCTTGGAGTTTAGCCAACAGAGCGGGATGCCATACTCTGTCAAAAGCCTTGGAGATATCCAGAGCAACCAGACCAGATTCACCAAATCGGTGTATACTTCGGCTGAGGTACTCCGTTAGGCAAACGAGGAGGACGCCAGTAGATCTTTTCGATCTAAAGCCGTATTGTTTGTCGTTCAATATTTGGTTGTATTCAAGATATTCCATAAGCTTTTTTTTTATTATTGTCTCCATAACTTTGGAGAGAATAGAAGTAATTGCTATTGGGCGGTAGTTAGTAGGGTCACTAGCTTCGCCTTTTTTCGGTATGGGCTGAACATGAGCCAGTTTCCAGGAGTCAGGATAAACTTCCTTGTTTCAATAACTTATATATTATAGAGAAATATCCACATCATTCCAATTTTCAGACCCATTGTTATTTCCTCCACCTATTCGTTCAGAATACTGAATAACCATGAAAATTAAATTTTATGAAAACTAAAAGCTTTTACTATTATTATTTCTGCTTGGAACAATGGACACTAAAAGATGAGATGTTTCTGAAGTATTTGTTCAACAACAGAGCAATGACATTCTAACCTCTTCGCGTTTCACCCCATAGTACTTCACATGTTTATTCTTTTACAAGCACTTAACAACAAGATCGAAAGTTTCTCCTAAATCAACTTTCCACAAAAAGGAAAGGGTATAAAATGGGGATTAGTTTTTCCCTCTACCCAACAATAATCTACTATAAACGATTTTCATTCTTGTAGCTAGTTTGCCGGAAAACAGAGTCGACATCTAACAATAACTTGATAAAACCAATAAACCAAGAAACTTTGTGTATCAATTTATCTAAATGAAATCTAATATGTCCGTTCGACATGCATGTATGTTCTCACTTTCTGGGAGAAAGAAAAAAATTGAATATATATACGTCTATATTGAAAATGTTGCTAGCTATACAGAACTCTCCGTATTCAGACACATCGCCATGAACTATAAGTCAACATACTATTAAGAAAGTAGAAAAAAGCGAAAGAAACTATGGCTCCACTAGAAATAATGTCAGGACCTTGACATACTCTCCTCTTTTATGTTTACCCATATCCCTACGAGTTTATTTGTAGTTGAATCCTTATCCACTTTACTGCTGCTCAAACAGGACTCCTGTGCATCGCACAGACGTACTGACTAACACACACCCATACAGCTGTCTGATTGTGGAATAGCAGAAGGAGCAGATATAGAAAGAAACCTCAACATCCCAGCGAGACTCCCCAGCCTATAAAACTTCTTCAATCGATTTGCCGAGGAGCAAACCATCCATATCTTGCCAAATAATTCCATGTAATGTCGGCCTGGTGTCTGCCGTCTTATAGTTGGCACGCGAAGTGGACCTTGCAAGGATAAAATGTCCATAGTGGCCCCAGGGTGGCCCTCCACTGCCGACAGTAGGAGCTTAAGTGAAACTTTCGTACGACTGTGAAATGGATGATGACTCCGTTTCTTCTTTTTTTTTCTTAAATTTATTTTCTGCAAATTGGGGCTTTTCAACGGAGTCAAGAAAATCCGGCCAGTGTCCTTGCGTGCCTAAGAATTGGGCTGGAAATAATGCACCACCGCGATCTTAGCAGAATTGCAGCCCGCCGCATGACCAAAATATAAATCAGATGCGAACCTCAGTTCAACTGATGTGCACTAGCTGCCGAGGGATGCAACGGGAAGCTTATGCGTTTTTGGGGGCCAATGGCTACCGCCCCACACGGGCTCCAGCTACTTTCTTTCAGGGGAGTCCCAAATGCTCTGCTTTTACTGTCAGTAAATGTGTTTTTTGGCCATATAAAAGTATGTTATTTATTACGCTGGGGTATACGGGAATTTTATTGTCTTCGAAAAGCAATATTGTTACAGGCAGCACTGTATCACTGCGGACGTGAACTACATGTGCAACAAAGTTAGCCCTTTTTAAATTTTAGTTAATTTCACTACTTCCGAGTTTGTTTACAAAAAAGTAGAGAAAAGTTAATTACTTTAAATCTAAGCTTATTATGTCGCAAAAGGGCTTCAAATCTATCTGGTGTCTGGCAAGTATAATAACAGTCTCAAACCAAAATTATAGAATCCGAACATCAGTTTAATCTAGCAAATTTTGGGTCACTAAACTTGTGCCAACAGCTAGTTAGGAATTCAAGAAAGAAAACAAATACAGGATCAGCATTAATTTTATGGGAGAAGACATGTTCAGGCAACAAATGCAAGCAGCTCAAGAAAGGAAAATTATGTTCAATGATAACGTCATCTTCATCGTTGTTGTGTATCTCCAATTTCAATTTGGAGGATTACATATTATGGTCACTTTGGAAGATGATATAGAATGCTTATCGCTCGACTACACGAACTATGATGCACCGGTCAAGGAGACCCACAACGAAGAGACGCTGCAATCTTATACAGCGGCCTTAAGAATTAGATTTAAATTTCATAATATAACGTTAGCCATAATCCACGCGTCTACAATAGGTGTATTGAGTTGGCGGGCGATTACTATATAGTGGTTCCGGGGCACAGTACAGTACACAGTACAATAGAATAGTGGTATAGGTGTGAAGAAACAAGGCAAGAGTATGAAAGAATATTAACAGGAAAATTAAAGGAAAGGAAAAAATTGAAACTTTCAAATAAATCGGGCAAGAGGAACATATTTATCATAAACACTGAAGAAAATCATGGTAACGGAGGGTGTGTGACAAAGAAGGAGATCCAACTTCCGATTGGAGAAGGAGGTAGACCAGGACACCCAGAGCTAAGGAAAGCTAAACTGATTTAGTTCTCACTCCGATGCCCGAGGAGGTAGGTATGATTACCAAAAGTTGCTTTATATCTAGGTGTAGGTAGATCCTGGGGTTCACAAAGTGTAATGATGTATTGGGGCTACGCCTCCCAAAAGGAGCAGTTGCGATCGAGACCGCGGATGACAAGGGATAGTGCTCGTAAAACGAGAGTTGTGGGCGAAACAAACGATCTGGGAGATTACAGCGTGGCCTGAAAGGGGCTATCTGACCATTACTCAGCACAAAACTGAAGCTGTGCAAGCCGAGAAAACTAATGTCCGCACTGAGATGGGAACAGATAATTTAATCACAGCTCGCCCAATGATCCTTGCTTGGAGTGACGATCGACTGAAAGCTAATTTTTAAAGCACACTTGAAGGGCTTGACGACTAGCAGTAGCGTGGTACAGGACGGCTAATAGCAGAATATGGAAGACCGCATACAGAATCAGGGCCCTTCGTGCATTATGCACATACAGGACCACGTGCAACAAAGTGGCGTGCATAATAGCGGCGATGATCCTAATAGATAATACTGGCGAGAGAAGGCATGCTTATCTAAATTTGTGGTAGTTGCACAAACTTTAGTTGCCTTTATGTTTTCATGAAGAAAACACGTCTGATGTTGCGTGTTTGGCAATTATAAAGTTTTGCAGAAAGTGAGGGAAATTTCGATGCATTCTCTGCAGAATTCTTTATCCGCTTTCCTCACTGCCATTTTCTCACTTAATTTAAGCACAATATTTGAGCAATTAAAATGTATATGACTTTAATTGCACCAGCATCGCCATACACGAGGAAACAACTTGCGCAATATTGCCCATTGCACAAAAAATTTCAGACGCCTCTGATTTTGATCCAACAGTTGCGCGGCGACACATCATATCGCCCCCCACCCACGGGGAAAATGTTTGCACAACGGGCTGAATTGCGCAAATTGTTCGACCGTGTCCCTTTAGATCCAGATTTTGTTACAGCAGAATCAAATACAGTGCTGCGGCAGATGACACATGGAGAATCTGTAACGCAATGATAAGGGAAGCGAGACAAGCCTGTTAAAGGCTCCATACGCGATCAAATTGGATGTAGATTGAAATGCGGATGTACAAGCAAAATTATTGATTGTGAACCGATCAAAAAACGTTGCGAGCAATGTACATACAATCTGACCGTCGTTACGATTAAACACCCCCCCCCCCCCCCGCATACGATTTTTTGTCCGTCTATACAAAACTTATCCACAACCGACCGATTTGTTAATTTCAGCAATGCACCCTGTATATGGATCACGTTTAAGCAAAATATATGCGAAGTTTATCTGCATAAATTTAAAAAAAATTATTATTTGATTTTTTATGTTATTTGCGATGTGTGTGGGGGTGGGGTTGAGCCCCCAAACCCCTCCCCTGGCTACGAGCTTGTGGAAGTGCTAAGTTTAGTTCAGGCCACTACGCTGAAAGTTGTAATTCGACTGGAACGTCAATTTCTTCAGCTCAAACGACTTGTCGCGACACATGATTCAAATTTTAGCACAGGGGTCTTTATTTTGGGCGTAAAAAACATAATTTAAGTTTAGGGGTTGCTGTGGGGGTTGTTTCCGCTACAACGATAAGGTTGATTTGGGGCTCAAAATTAGCTTACAGTATGGGCTATTTGTACCCGAGGCGTTTCCATATGCAAGTGCGAAATACTCAATTTTAGTAATAATGGTGGTCCAGGAGGTAGTTTCCCATCAAGATAAAGGGTTGTGTTAGGGCTTAGAATGCCTAAAACTCAGTGGACTACAGGGCAGCTTAAGAAATAAACCTTGTTTGACGATTTGAACTTTTATTTTACAATTTTTAACCTTTTTACAATTTTAAAATTCAATATAAATTCACTAATTCAAATTCAAATAAACATTAATTTAACTATTAAAAAATTCAATAAAATTCACACTCCAAAAATATTTAATTCATAAAATTTCACAATTCTTTAATTCTGAATGTAGTCCTTTTTCTTGATAAACTGAATTTACTCCAATTATTAATGTCCAGAATGTGTCCTTACACTTCGATGCCACTTGTATCTGAAGATTTAAATTTTATTTTTGTTAGCAATTAGAAATGTACATCAACTCGATACGTAAGATGTACTTGACTATTGGGAATTTTACATGAACTCGTTCCGTTGCATGTATTTAGGAGTTGGGATAATTTACATGAACTCGACTCGTTCCATGTAAAGTAAATGGGACCTTGGGATGAATTTACATCAACTCGTAACGTTAGATGTAAATTATTATTTGAGATTACATGAACTCGACACGTTCCATGTACCTTGGGTTGAGATCACTTGTGTATTAGAATTTCTTCGAGCTCGAATCGCAACGAAGATCAATTGTGATCTGAAAATTTTCAGCCAGCTGCGGCGATATTTATTTCTCACTTAACAATGGCCGGTCAATTCGCCGGGCGAGGTTTTGGTGGGGTAATGCTTCATATGGTTATTTTAGTACTTCATTCATTTTAGTTCTAGTTGATTATGTGTTAGTGCCGGCTGCAGCTGTCACTTGGATAGTAGGTAATATATTTATTTTGTTTGTTTTTATTATAATATTAATAATAATTTTTTTTCTTTCCCTTTTTCTTTTTATGGCGGATGGATCTATCTGTGCTGGGATGGAGCTCGAGTTCTGCTTTCAGTGTTGTCAGGTTTGTATAATTTCATAAGAATATTTTCTTGGTGATAAATTTGTTTGTTTACAGGGATGATGGCTGCGCTGCAATTGTGAGAATTTAAACTGGTCTGCCCAAATTTTGTGAAGTATAATGAATAATAATTGTTTATTTTATTAATGAATTTTATTTTCAGAATGTTAAGATTGAACATCCTCCCGGGCCAGGCCTTGGGTTTTTTTTTTCAATAAAAGAAATTTATTTATTATATTTATTGTTTTTATTTATTCAAGCTTAATTTGTCCCCCTTTTTTTGAATTCGACTGTGTTGTCCACGATTTATCTTTTTTTTGTTGGAGTGTGATCCGGCATCGTCGGTCCTTAAGGAAGGTGAATCTCAGTGTTCCTTCCTTACTTTTGTGTCGATAGGATCGTTTTGCTGCGTGAATTTTGTCCCAAGGTAAAGATAAACCTTTAATTTTTCGCCATAATGCTGGTTCCACTATGATGTTTGGTGGTGGTTGGCGTGCCCTATATTCATCCAGTGAGATCCGCCGTTTTTTAGGTGAGCTGGAACTTTGGGCAGTGCTGTGGGTGGATGTCGGCACTTTATGCGGTTGAGTGCGCCTACGAATTTCCGGGCCGCACGGTATAGCCTCAAAGGGTCTTTTAAGACGTGGTGGCTGTGGTGATGTTGGCCTGGCTAATTTGGTCTGAATTGACGTTGACTCCGCTCTTGGTGGTGTGGACAATTGTGGTAGATCGTCGATCCACAAATAATCCATGATTTTTTAAAAGAAAAAATAAAACACTTTAACTTTCAGCACGGTTGATATATTAATGATGGAGATGATCTTGCAGAAAAATTTTGTAGAAAATTTAACGGGTTTTCTTAGACGTTATTGTTGTAGTATTTCGGAATTTTGTTCGACATGGTTTTGATCCTTGCTATATGATATAGAATCTGAAGCTTGGGTTTCATTGACATGGTTGCGTATTATTTGGTTATCGCTGTCGTTAATAGGAAGTAGGGCTACCTTTGCGATTGGTCTGCGAATTATAGAGTTCTTTGTTTTAATATCAACTACCCGAATTAGGTTATCGGTGCCTGGATAAACTTTTACAATGCGTCCTAACGCCCATTGTAGCGGAGGTAGACGATCTTCTTTAATTAAAACTAAGTCTCCTATTTTCAAATTAGGTTGTGGCTGAAGCCATTTAGGACGTTGTTGAAGTCGAGCAACATATTCGGTGGACCATCTCTGCCAGAAATGCTGTGTAAGTTGCTGACAAAGTTGCCATCGATTCAAATAATTGAGGGGCCTAGATTCAAAAATGGCCAAGTCCATTTTTCAATTTTTTGAATAAAACCAAAAAAACTAATACACAGCATTTCATTTGTCAAAATTCAAGAAGAAAATAGTAGTTATGATTGTCGTCGAATGTTTAATTATTGCATACCACTTTTTGGCGATTTTTCCTGATAAATTACCGGTTTTATCGTTAAAAATTGATTGGACTTGACTAGGTTTGAAACTCAGTATAGGGACTTGACCACTTTTGAAACTAAAACCGTTGGACTTGACCAGTTTTGATTTAATTATGATGGACTTGGTCAAATTTGAAACTGAATTATTGATTATGATGAGTTTTAAAATCCGAAGTCGTTATAAGCAAATATTTTTCTATTAAAATAGATTAAGAATCATTTTTTTACTTCACATTTTCGACGTTATAAACGAAATGTCGTTATAAATGCAATCTACTGTATATTTTTTATGTACATCGTTCTAAATCGAACAACTTATGGAATCAATGAAACAATTACAATTTTAGTGTTTTCTCATCCTAATTTTACTTTTAAAAACAATATTTCAGATATTGTTCATTTTAAAACTGAATAAATGGACTTGACCACTTTTGAAACTGAACTCGCTGGACTTGACCAGTTTTGATTTTCATTACTTGTAAAAATTAACAATTTTAATGAAAAAATAAAGAAAAAATGACAAAAGTAAAAAAAATTTTTTTTGGCGAAATATCTCGAATTTTTATTTTTTTGGACTTGACCACTTTTGAATCTCAGTCCCTCAATTGGGTTTACTCTCTAATAGATCTTGTTGTGGTGGTGCTAATAAGGCATCGCCGATAAGAAAATGGCCTGGAGTTAAAGCACTCAGATCTGTTGAATCTTCGGTCAGTGGGCATAACGGCCGTGAATTTAAGCATGCCTCAATTTGACTTAGCGTTGTGGCCATTTCTTCGAATGTTAATATGGCGTTTCCGAGGATTCTTCTGAGGTGATACTTTGTCGATTTAACCCCTGCCTCCCATAGGCCACCGAAATGGGGTGAATGTGGAGGGTTAAAATGCCAATTGATGCCTTCATGAGATACGTGGTCAGCGATTTGATTCTGTTGTTTGTGAACTTCTTTGAGGAATGAGTTTGCGCCAATAAAGTTGGTGCCGCAGTCACTGTACATGTGTTGGCATTTTCCTCTTCTTGAGATAAAGCGATAAAGTGCTGCTAGAAAGGCTTGCGTGGTAAGTTCACTAACGAGTTCGAGGTGTATGGCTTTTACTGACAAGCAGATAAATACCGCAATGTATCCTTTGGTTGCAGGAGCTCCTCGTCTCTTACTGGTTTTGATACTGATTGGTCCGCAAAAATCCACACCCGTGTGCGTAAAAGGCCTTGACATCGTGACTCTTTGTGCTGGCAGATTTCCCATTAGTTGACTATTGACTTGCGCTTTCAATCGAAAACATGTCACACATTTGAGTAATACCCGACGAACAGTGTTACGCCCGTCTAGTATCCAGTATTTTTTCCGTAGTAGTGATAAGGTTAATTGAGTTCCGCCGTGCATACATGAATGGTGATACTGAGTAATCAGGAGAAAGCTTAAATGACATGAATTATTTAAAATTATGGGATGACGTTCGTCATGACTTATGGGGGCGTTTTGTAGACGTCCGCCGACTCTTAGAATTTTTTCGTTGTCTATGAATGGGGTCAAATTTTTGAGTTTGCCTTTTGGATGTATAGTCTTATGTAATTCCAGATGACGGAGATCGTTGGGAAAATGTAGTTGTTGGTGAAACTTCAGCCAAATGTTCGTAGCCTGTTCTAGTTCGTGTGTTGATAGCCAACGATGTGTTGGTCGGGGGCGTTTGATAATGCGGAGACAATATGCCGTGACGCGAATTAATTTTGAAAATGAGGAGAACCTTTTTAGTAGCTCTGACAAAAATGAATTTTCAACGTGTATTGTGTGTAACCCGTGAATATGTTTCCTGGTTTCTAGTTCTGTTTCCTCGAGATTCGGTGAGTGAGGCCAGTGGCTGGGATCTTGAGCTAGCCAATGAGGTCCATTCCACCATTGTGTTGAAGTGATCAGTTCGTTTGGTAGAACTCCTCTGGAAGCGAGGTCCGCTGGGTTGTCTTTCGATGAGACATGATGCCATGGTGCATTCCCTATTAATGTGAAGATTTCGCTTGTGCGATTTGCCACGAAAGTGGTCCACTTTCTTGGCTGTCCTTTTAGCCATGAGAGGACAATTGATGAGTCTGTCCACATGTGTGTTTCGATGTTGTCAAGCTGTAAGATATTGCGAGTATGCCGTACTAATTTTGCGGCTAATACTGCACCACAAAGTTCCAGTCTTGGTATAGAGATTTGTTTTATTGGAGCGACTTTAGTTTTGGAGGTGATGATCTGGATCTTTACGGTGTGGTCCGGGGAGGAGATTCGACAGTAGATCACGGCTGCATAGGCGTTTTGCGAGGCGTCGCTGAAGACGTGGAGTTGAATGCAGTGCCGGATTTACCAACAAGCAAAACAAGCAATTGCTTGGGGCCCCTACCCTCAGGGGGCCCCGCGCCTCTTATATTTTGTTTGGTTCGTCTTCAGATACAAGGGAGAGGAGAGAGAGAACTAGGAACTCGGCCCACAAATATGTTGAAATATATAGTTTATTTAAATAAAATTTATATTCCAATTTTACTTAACTGATTTCTCATTGGAAAACTTTTCCTTTGTGTGTGTGTGGAGGGGGGGAGGGGGCGGTAGTCATTGTTGGGGGGCCCCATCACGAGGTTGTGCTTGGGGCCCCGCTATATATAAATCCGGCCCTGGTTGAATGTCACGAGAGCGCTGCGTAGTTCCTAACCATCGTGGAATGCGAAGCTGTTCGAGTAGGGGGAGTTGAGCCTTTATCATGGACCATGAATGTTGTATTTTCGAAGGAACGGGCTCATCCCAGGTACTGCCAAGGATCCACAATGATTGCATCAGAATTTTTGCAGTAATTATCACTGGTGAAATCCAGCCTAATGGATCATAAAGTTTGGCAATCTCTGATAGAAGCTCTCGTTTGCTCAGCGTATGATGTTCTTGAGTTACCTTTATTCTGTAGCTAAATGTGTCGGAGGAAGGATACCACATAACACCTAAAGATTTAATGCCTTGATCTGGGTTGATGTCAATAGGATCAGATACTGCTCTATCTTCTTCGGGGATTGTGGCTAGAATAGAATTGTCATTTGTAAGCCACTTTTTGAGCTTGAAACCGCCGCGAAGGAGGAGTTCGTTTAAGTCCTTGTGGATTGTTATTGCTTCATTGATCGAATCTGCACCCGTGAGTAGATCATCAACGTAGAAATCGTTAAGTATTATTTCGGAAGCCCGTGGATAGGAGTTACGTTCGTCGGTGGCTAGCTGCTGGATTGTACGAATTGCTAAGTATGGAGCGCAAGTAACACCAAACGTTACCGTGGTTAGACAGTACTCTTGTAAGGGATTCGAGGGGGATTCTCGCCATATGATCCTTTGATATGTTACATCGTCTGGATGTACCAATACTTGACGGTACATTTTAACAATATCTGATACCAGCACGAATTTGAATTTCCTCCATCGAGTAAGAACTGCTATGAGTTCATTCTGCAATGTAGGACCGGTCAGCAACACATCGTTGAGGGAGTGCCCGGAACTAGTTTGTCTCGACGCATCGAATACAATTCGAAGCTTTGTAGAAGTACTCTCTTTGTAGACTGCATGATGCGGTAAGTAGAAACTTTTGTAGAAGATGGAATTACCTTGCTGTACTTTGGTCTCGTCTTCTGAGTTTGTTGCTGGAATCATATGTTTTAATTGAATGTACTCATTGATGCACTGAGCATACTCGTCTTTTAACTCTGGGTTTGACAAAAAGCGTCTTTCGAGGTTCAAGAAACTTCCAATGGCGGCTGCCCGCGACCGTCCTAGTGATTGTTGGTGTTGTTCGCTGATGAAAGGTAACCGCACACAATATCTGCCATCCATGAGACGTTGATGTGATTCCTGGTAGATTGTTTCGCATTTTTGATCATCTGGATTTATTGCTGGTATGGTTGGAACCTCTTCAATGGCCCAAAATTGTTGTAACTGTTGGCTGAGAGTTGTTAGCGATACCATAGACGTAAAGGTGTTGGGTGAAGAGAATTCACTGGTATTACTTGATGTTTTCCCGCATAATATCCAGCCTAATAGAGTCTCTTGTGCGATTGGTTGGTCTTGAAGTCCTTTTCGAATGTTGGGTAATATTAAGGATCCGTAAATATCAGCTCCTAATATTACATCAATTCGTCCTGGTTGATTAAAGGTGGGGTCAGCCAACTTTATCCCTTCAATATGTTTCCAGTCGATGGGTACAAAGGGTCTTGATGGTAAGAAGGACGTTAAAGTTTTTAAGACAAGGGCTTTTAGATTCAACTGATAACCCCCGGGCTGAATAACCAGGGCCGTTTCCACCATTGACCGGGAAATTCCAGCGTCGGATTGTTGTACACCCAATATGTTCACAAGCACTGGCTTCTTTTGTAGTGATAGTGATTGGGCGGCATATTCTGTCAGAAAGGATGTTTGCGAGCCTGGATCTATGAGTGCTCGAAAAGTTTTACGTACTTTCCGGGCTCCTTCTAAAGTTACGATTGCAGTAGAGAGAAGAACTTCTTTACACATTGCTGAGTGTAAAGAATTAAGCGTGGCTGTGGTTTGCATAGATCGTGGCGGAGGTGTTTCGTTCTCTGATTTCGTTGCGGTATTTTGCGGGGGACCTCTATCGGCGTTGTGCAGTAGAGTATGATGACGTTTCTTGCAATGTCGACATGTAAACTTGCTCGGACAGTTTGCTCCCATATGTCCTCGTCCCAGACAATTGATGCACAAACCATTTTTGCGTGTTATGTGATTTCTCTCTGCTAATGTTGAATTCATAAACTTGGAACAATTTCTTAAGGGGTGATCTTCTCCACATGTTTCGCAAGCATGATGATGACCTGTGACGAATGACTGAATCCTTGGTGGTGTTGAGAGATTTCGTTGGGTTTTACTTGATGATGGCCCCTTTTTTCCTATGGCTTCTAGTGTTCGAAAACGTGCTTCCAAGAATTCACGTAGCATCGTCCATGATGGTACCTCAGTGCTCTTACTATTGCCTTGCTCCCATAGCTGGAGCGTTTCGGTCGGTAGCTTTTGACCTATCACGTAGACTATCAACGCGTCCCACGTTTCCACTGCCACTCCGAGATTATAGAGAGCTTGTAGACATTCCGTTGTCACGTCCATCAAACTTCTAATTCCTTGTGCCGATTCAGAAGATACGGAAGATTGATTAAGTAGGAGTTTCAGTTGTGCGTTGACTAATACTCTCTTGTTGTTATACCTCTCTTTTAGGAGATCCCAAGCTGGAATGTAGTTATCGTTAGTTACTAGTACCTGTCGCAAGAGACCTTCAGCTTCTCCACTTAGATGTAACTTCAAGTATTGAAGTTTCTGTGCGTCAGACAGATTATGATTCTCATGAATCAGGCTTGTGTAGAGATCATGAAAAGTTGTCCATTTCCGATAATCTCCAGAGAATTTTTCCAATGAGATTCGTGGAAGCTTGATAAGATGTTCCTTACTTGACATGGCTATCTCCCTTTCCTGTACTCTGGGAGACTGATTGCCTGCTGCTATTGGTGGATACTCGGTATCATACCGAGATTCTATTGCTGCGTAGTGTGTGTAGAAAAATGACTCCATTGCTTCATATAGTTCTTCCTGGAAATATTTGTGGTTTAATATTTCCGAATCGACAGGCTCGTTGTTTTTTGCCACGAGAATCTGGATATGTGCTCGCTTTATTTCGTTGAATTGCTCTTGAAAATCCTGCAGTCGTTTTTTGTAATATGGTTCCGTTCGCCTTGCGGAGCCATCCTTTTTGTAATTCTTGATGAAATTTTCCAAGAGATCCTTTCGTGCTATTTGCAATTTGATTTCAGCTTCCATCTTTTAATTCGATTTTACTGGTTAAATTTCTAAGCTACACTGCGACCACTGAGTACTTTTATGCCGAATCCGGCTCGAAGGACCAAAATGTTAGGGCTTAGAATGCCTAAAACTCAGTGGACTACAGGGCAGCTTAAGAAATAAACCTTGTTTGACGATTTGAACTTTTATTTTACAATTTTTAACCTTTTTACAATTTTAAAATTCAATATAAATTCACTAATTCAAATTCAAATAAACATTAATTTAACTATTAAAAAATTCAATAAAATTCACACTCCAAAAATATTTAATTCATAAAATTTCACAATTCTTTAATTCTGAATGTAGTCCTTTTTCTTGATAAACTGAATTTACTCCAATTATTAATGTCCAGAATGTGTCCTTACACTTCGATGCCACTTGTATCTGAAGATTTAAATTTTATTTTTGTTAGCAATTAGAAATGTACATCAACTCGATACGTAAGATGTACTTGACTATTGGGAATTTTACATGAACTCGTTCCGTTGCATGTATTTAGGAGTTGGGATAATTTACATGAACTCGACTCGTTCCATGTAAAGTAAATGGGACTTTGGGATGAATTTACATCAACTCGTAACGTTAGATGTAAATTATTATTTGAGATTACATGAACTCGACACGTTCCATGTACCTTGGGTTGAGATCACTTGTGTATTAGAATTTCTTCGAGCTCGAATCGCAACTAAGATCAATTGTGATCTGAAAATTTTCAGCCAGCTGCGGCGATATTTATTTCTCACTTAACAATGGCCGGTCAATTCGCCGGGCGAGGTTTTGGTGGGGTAATGCTTCATATGGTTATTTTAGTACTTCATTCATTTTAGTTCTAGTTGATTATGTGTTAGTGCCGGCTGCAGCTGTCACTTGGATAGTAGGTAATATATTTATTTTGTTTGTTTTTATTATAATATTAATAATAATTTTTTTTCTTTCCCTTTTTCTTTTTATGGCGGATGGATCTATCTGTGCTGGGATGGAGCTCGAGTTCTGCTTTCAGTGTTGTCAGGTTTGTATAATTTCATAAGAATATTTTCTTGGTGATAAATTTGTTTGTTTACAGGGATGATGGCTGCGCTGCAATTGTGAGAATTTAAACTGGTCTGCCCAAATTTTGTGAAGTATAATGAATAATAATTGTTTATTTTATTAATGAATTTTATTTTCAGAATGTTAAGATTGAACAGGTTGGTTTTATTGTTATTGAATTCATTATTTGGTTTCATTCCAAAACTACCAAACGATGATATAATCAGCCCGCAGATAATTTTTTTTTTATATTTCGATCATTGAACGTTCAGTTCTTCAAGTGCCTCAAACATTTTATTTCGTCTTCCCATTCCTAATTTTGGCATTATATATATACCTTAAGAGAGCAGGGGGCGAACGGCTAACAAGATCTCCGAAGGTGATGACAATCGATTTGTCACGTCTATCAAAACCCGAAAAGAGTCACTGCAGACGAATACCTATAGCAGATCTGTTTCGTCCCTCCTGGGGTTCTTCTTCGGAAGGAGCTAGCCGGCTTACCGGATCCGGGATATTGACGATCGTCCCGCCAACAATCGACGAAACGATGACGCTTTATAACCATCAGTTGAACGATCAAGAACCATATCGTATCCGTTTATGCGCCAACCGAGACCAGCACGGACGCGAACAAGGAATTTTACGATCAGCTTCAACAGACGCTAGATATGAACCGAACTCGAGCCAAATTAATAATACTCGCGGGGGACTTCAATGCAATTTAGGAGCAGATCGAACCGGCTGGGAAGGAACCATGGGCAAATTCAGACACGGAGTAATTAACGACAACGACTTACGCCTGCTTTCATTCGCATCGTCAAACAACTTGATCGTTTGGCAACAGCACTTTCCGCCATCCACGCAAACACCAACTGACCTGGCGGAACCCATCCGGCAAAGACTCGGCGATGTTAGAATACGTTTTGATAAACGCAAGATTCCGATCGACGCTTAAAGACATACGTGCAATGCGGGGGCCCGATTGCGGATCGGACCATTATTTGGCAGATGCCACTACAAAGAGCAAAGAGAACGGCACCTCCACCAGCGAAGAAGAATTGGACGTGCCTACCGAATCCGGCCATCGGGCGAGAGTTTCAAACGGCATTATCCAACAAATTCGCATCGCTCACAATACCGGAGAATATCGATGTAAAAGAAAGGCAATTGTCGAAGTCTATTGTGGAGTGGGCAATGGAGTTGTGTCCACCTATCCGTAAACGGACGCAGCCATGGATTTCGGACAGCTGTCTGGACCTTGTCGATCAGCGGAAGCGCATGAAACACGTTGACTTTCGGCAATACCGAAGATTGAACAAAGAAGTTCGACAGAAAATGAAATTGAAATGAGAAGCGTAGGTACTGGATTAACCTTGCGGCCGACATGGAAAAAGCGGCGTCCAAGCACCAATAGCGGACGCTGTACCAGACAATCCGCCGGTTAGGCGGCAAAACAACATCAACAAACGACAACATCAAAAGATCGAATGGAACTTTTGTGACTTCTCCCCATAAACGTCTGCAGCGGTGGAGAGAATTCTTCCACTAGCTGTACAACCACGATCCCTCGCAAGGTCCAGCACCCCAACCGCCGACTATCGAACAGCCGACGAATCAGTTTCTCGATACCCTACCGACAAATATCTAGATGAAGACAGCAATAAAATCGCTGAAAAATGAAAAAGCGCCGGGAATAGACCAAATAACCGCGGAGATGACACAGAAACATTTATTTATTTATTTTAAAGAAAAACATATTTGTACAAATCGAGAGCAAACGAGCCGGAAATAACAAGCGGGATTTAGACCACATCTAGGATGTATTGATCAAATATTCGCACTTCGTCAGCTAATGGAAGATGGAATTTGTCGTTTCCATCGATTTCAAATCCGCTTTCGATTGCATTGGAACTGCTTGTGGAGAGTCTTGGAAACCGAACACATTGAGAATCATCCAACTTCTCCAAGCGTCGTACGATGGCTCAACCAGCACCGTTCGTATTCGGAGCGACTTATCTGAGGAGTTCCCGATTCAAACGGGTGTCCGACAGGGAGACGTCGCTTTGCCACTTCTCTTCAAGCGTCGTGATCCAGTGATCGGCACCGAAGAAAACCTGGCTAAAGAATATAGAAGAGAAGTAGAAGAATAGAGTTCGAGACCCAGCGACACCGACTGCAGCGTATCCTTTGCGGGGACGTCCCGCTCGGATCGCTAGCTAACGAATCAAAGAAGGAAGGATACTATACAGGAGCTTCTTGGTAGAATGCTGTCCTCCTACCGATGCATGTACCTACGGGCACTAATGTAGCTAGTGAATTGGGAAGCGAGCTTCATCGAACTAATCTTTTCCGCAGAAAAAGCAGAGACGGCAGGTCGCTGATTCGTAACACAACTGTTGCGGCTATGGTGAGCGAATTCGAGCAACTCCTCTTAAAGGTCACGTTGATGACGCAGGGCCAAAGTAATGCATTTACGGCTTGTACTAGACTCAAAAGTCATGCAAAAGAATTGGTGACTTTAGTCAGTAGTAATCTAACAATACCGTCTGGATGCGAACCCCAATGGTATCTCCTGTATCAGCCATGGTCCTTTGTATTTTAATTTTCGGTCGCTTGTTACGAACTGGCAAAGGTGGCTCACCGCCACCTCATCTTCTTCTTCTTTAAGCTCCTTTAATCCCTCATGGGACATAGGGCGGAAACAGTTGCCCTCCAGCGGACTCTGTTTTGCGCGACAGCTCTCAGCTCCGACCAGGATCTCCCAGTTGTTGCGGCTTCTTCTAGTAGGGTTCTCCTCCACGTTGTTCTAGGTCTTCCGACTCGACGGGAACCTTGCGGATTCCAGTCAAGGGCCTGTTTGGCTAGATTTTCGTTTTCGCGTCGCAAGGTGTGGCCAACCCAATTCCATTTCCTTCGCCTGATTTGGTCGTCTATCCTTTCTTGGCCGGCACGGCGCCATAGTTCTTCGTTTGAAATTCTATCTTGCCAGCGGATTTTTAGGATACGACGCAGGCATCTGTTGATGAAGACTTGTAGGCGCCCTGTGATGAATTGGGTGACTTTCCATGTTTCGCAACCGTACAAAAGAACTGCCTTAACGTTGGAGTTGAACAGCCGCAATTTGGTGTTAGTTGAGATCTCCGTTGATCTCCATATGCGGGACAGGCATGCATATGCGCCTCGTGCTTTATTTATTCTGGAACTGACGTCTTCTTCTGCCCCACAATTTTCGGTAATAATGCTACAGAGGTAGCAGAATTTATTTACCAGTTCCACGTCACGGTTATTCAGCGCTGCCCGTTCAATGGTGTTTGCATTTATCCGCATTTCTTTAGATTTAGTCGGATTTAGCCTTAAGCCTGCTGGACTACTTTCTGTTGCCAAATTGTTTAACATGTTTTTGAGGTGTCTGTGGGCCAGCAAACAGATATCAGCGGCGTAGTCGAGATCCTTAAGGCGGTCTACCAAACCCCATTGCATGCCGCCTGTCCTATTATCTAGAGCGCCGAAAAGGATGTCATTTATTACTATTATTTTATCAGGCAGTCCACGTCGCCGTAGTGCCTGCCATATAAAACTCCTATTGACCGAGTCGAACGCTTTCTCATAATCTACGAAAGCAAGGTAAAGGGGGGATCGGAATTCAGTAGACTGCTCCACTATTATTCGTAAGGTGTTAATATGATCAATACAGGAGCGGCCCTTCCTGAATCCGGCCTGCTGCCTCCTAAGCGTTCGGTCAACTGCCTCATTCATCCTAGATAGTAATATATGGGACAAAATTTTGCCCACTGTAGATACTAAACAGATGCCTCTCCGGTTGTCGCATATTGTTAGGTCCCCCTTTTTTGGTATTTTGACTATGATACCTTCCGTCCAATCCTCCGGAAAGGTACAGGTGTTGCATGCTATATCTAGGATGGGCTGAAGCGCATCTGCTATGAGGCTTGAGTCGGCTTTCAACAATTCTGGCGGGTGCCATCATTCCCAGCTGCTTTACCATTGGCCATCGCATGAATTCCTGAGGTTCCTGTGTAAGTGTACCATTCAGGGCGGCGAAGAAGTAATCTCTCCATCTTTGGAGTTGCTCTTCGTCGCTGCACAGCAGCCTTCCATCCGCACTCTTAACGGCATGCTTTTTAGTAGAGTGCTTTCCCGAGAGCTGTTTAGTGATGTGCCACCTCATAGTGAAGACTAATTGAAAAAGTATTAAGAAATTAAACTATTAAACTAGTAACACGAATCCGGATTACGCACAGCTATTAAAAAATATGTGCAAGTTGTTATCAGACATTTAATCTTCAAGATGGATCAAAATAAAAATGCTTAATCTTATGGAATACTTCTGCATTCTCTCCTTATTATTTATGCAAATGCTATTTCCAATCCGAAAGTTTGGAAAGGTCTCATTAATCTAATTCAATCTTAATATTGACGAATTATAAATTTTTGGAGTTTGTTTAATTTATGTCTCCTCACAGCAGTTTCCCATTGATGATATATTTATGAAACAGGAAAGCTTTCTCCTCCTACAAATAAGTTCGTGGGGACTTGTAGAATACGGATAATATTGGCCAAAGTCCTTCGAAAGAATCACTCACGAAACCGACTGGCACTCTAACATGGATCAAACAAAAAAAAATTCCTCTCACGAAAAAGTGTCAAACTAATTGAAAAAGTTTGTTAATGGATTAAATGTTTACTAAGGCAGTCAGCAACTATCTGCAGATCCTTAATCTCCTTTTAAGCGTCAATAAGCCAATCAACAAGCTATCTCTGTACTTCACGAGCCTTGACCCAAAGTAAGTCCCGAAATGAATAATAATTCCAGTTTGTGCAATAATTTAAAATTAATTAAAAAAATCGCCGCATCCATAATTGCATCTAATACATTAAGCCGTGTTCATTATGCTCAGCATGAGCCTGCATATTACCGAAACAATGAAGTTATTATTCATAGGTGCACCAAAGAAGCCAAGGCTGACTCCTGCTAGCTGAAGTAAAGCATCCCGTGTATTGTCTTCGGAGCAAGGACCAAGGGGTCAAACGAAATACAGGCGAGCTTTATGCAGTGACAATTTATTTGAAAGTGACAAAAAATACAGCTCCCCCGAGAGGCATGCTGCGTTGACACGAAAGAAAAATTATCACTAAAACTTAAAGGTTGAAGAAGTCGTTCCACTTCGACACGGGGTTGGTACACAGGCAACGCCATGCGTCTTTAAGACGGCAAGTTAAGGAAATTTCCCTGCTTTCTTCCTTCTCTTTTCCCAGGGAAAAATGTATGCGACGCTTTACGACAATAATTTCCTGTTGCCGAGATTCCTCATTCACGACACTCGCAATTGAGAGGTGATTCGGGCGAGTTGGAAAATTCAAAAGCGACTTCCTTAATTGAATGGAATTATCATTGAGGAAAACACACATAATTTTGCTCTTGTTAAAAAGTCGTAAGGGAAAATCATCGATTTTGTATCAATCAAAAGGAGGAAACCCACGCATGTTTCAGCTTTCTTTCATGCAATATATTTTGCAGAATACGTGTGCTTTAGGACATTTTTTATGGCACGACTCTGAACGTCGTGGAACCGATTTTATTACCTTCATTTGATGGTCAGAAGAGCTTGTCGCTGATAAGTGTGAGAAATTTGTTTTTATCTATGGCAAAAATTTGTAGAGAAATGTCTGCTGTGTAGAAGCTGAGGAAATGGTGCTAGAGGTTTATAGGAACTTAAGACTCCTCAGAAAAGTCTATAGCCATCAGTTGTTAGTTCTTGGCGTTATCATGGGACGCCCAAATCGCTTATGGCAAATTTCTTTCTCTTCAAATTTTTTAAGCTACCAAAGATAAACATTTCGAGATTTTTTTGCTGCAATATGCAGAATGGTGGTTTGGGGAGGAATCAAAGTGGTGGTTTGCGATTTTTTTATGACTGATATACAAAACGCAAATGTTTGCTTGACGCGGCGAGTATTGAAGCACAATTTAAAGATAAAAAATAACGACAAGCCAATTTGACGAGTGTTGATAATTCCTTAATCGTAATCAGTATACGATTTCCAAACAAAATTCCAAGAATCATGAAACTCCTCGGTCGTAGGGTTCATGCGCTTGTTTGGCGATTTTGAATATGTGGTTTTTCACTGCAGACATTTCCTTATTGTCACGCCTAGGAGGTAAAGGGATGGGCCAACCTGTAATTCTACACTATACACTGTCACGGATGGGTAGGTGATGTAAAGTTTTCCCGAGTAAAAATGAAACTCGCCCGCACCAAGGAAGCAGCTGCCATTAACGCCTGAGTAAAAATAATACTCGCCCGCAACTAACGCGAGCCGCTCTACACAGTATACTATTGGCACCCTTTTATGATTAGCAAGATAATTTCCCCTTTTCTTCGTTCTATATATTTTTTTAAAGTTATACAGCCGATTTCGATGGTGCCTCTGGCAGAATTGTGCATGCCTGTGGCATAAAACTCGCCACGTGCAAGCACGAAACCGTCTGTACGACTTTAAAAAATTGTATAGGACGAATAAAATAGGCAATTATCTTGTTGACCGTAGAAGGGTGATAATAGCATACTCAGTAGAACGGTTCTCGTTCGATTGCGTAGGTCACACAGCATTGGACGTGGTTAGGTCTGCGGACTGCATTCATAAATGTTCAGGCCTGAATTTTTCGATTTTCGTGCCTGTGGCGGGAGCATGCATGCCTGTGACAGGCGAGTGTATGCCTGTGGCGAAAGACTGCATGCCTCTAGCGAATAAATTTTTGATTTTAATGCCTGTGACGGAAGCGTGCCTTTAGCTTGCATGCCTTTGACGGCGAGTGCATGCCTCTAGCGAACAAATTTATAGATTTTCGTGCCTGTGACGGGAGCGTGCATGCTTGTCTCTGGCAGAGATGGTGCAAGGTTTAGATTTGACGCCGACCAATACTACCATGGTTGAACCGCCAGAAGGCCAACTCTCGATCCAATATCTTAGAGCTGAGCCCATAGCAATAGCTTGGAGTTTAGGTAGCAGAGCAGGATGGTATCAAAAGCCTTTGAGATATCTACAGTGACAAGACTAGACTCCCCAAATCAATATATACTTTTGCTGAGGCGTGCTATGCGACACACTCGCCGGTCAACCTTTGTTATCTATAGCCGTACTGATTGTCATACAGGCTTTTTTTGGACACTAGATACTCCGTGAGCTAGATTAAACAAGAGAGAATTTCAAAGAGTCTGAATAAACTCTGAAGATGTATGATAGGGCATAGTGCTTGTGCAGA
Organism: Thereva unica; assembly: GCA_949987705.1. NCBI lineage: Eukaryota > Metazoa > Arthropoda > Insecta > Diptera > Therevidae > Thereva > Thereva unica. The sequence goes on along the minus strand of OX465284.1, from coordinate 31,034,085 downwards.
GGTTTACTTATAGGTGAGGCGGGTCTCTTTAGGACATCAGCGGGTATATTGTCGGATCCATTGGATTTGCTGGCCTGAAGCTCCTTGAGACACCTACACACCTTAAGAGTCCTGAACACCTTGTCCATTATGTGTGTGGGTTGCGTACATTGCAAAAAAGAATTCAAGGGGAAAGAAGATAGTAGTAATACAGCGTTAGATTTGCTATCTGTTATCGCCCCCACCCGCCCCACACCCCCAATAGAAAAACGAATGGGTATAGGATTCGCAGGAATTAATTAGTTTGGTGTTTCACTTTCTTGAACCATTTGTTGAGGCTTCTTCAATTTTTAATTGTGTTTATGCATTTCCAAAGAAACCATATCCTCGGCCTAGGCTTCAAAGATTTGGTAGAATGATTAAGGAGCAAAAGCATCCTGCTAATATGATTCTGGTCATACAGATAGCGGTAGAGTTAACGGTTTTATTTCAAAAACGGAGGACCCAGGCGGATTGGAAACAATTAATAAGCCGCGTCGTGGGAGGGGCATGGAACCGTCACCTCCTCGTGGTGCACTCGGATAACCAATTAACGATGTTAGTAGGGAGCGCAACCCCTAAAACCTGGGCTCCATGGCATCGGGTAATTTGTGCATTGTCGCGAACGACCTCCTCTGCATATCGTCCCGTCTGCGTACAAAAATTAGTTGGCGAACCTGCGTACCGGTCTATCAGAATGAACCTTATCTTTCCTGCCTAGTCGTGGGTTTTTTTTGAACTAATCGAATAGATAAAAACTGACAAAGAAGGAAGTTTTGGGTCTGGTGCTATATGCATCAGTTCAGGGCTGAGAAGGCGTCTCTTCAGAAGTACATCCGCCAGCATAGAAGCTTCGAAATCAATAACAGTGCCCCAGGCAACTGGCCGCAATGCTGTCGGAGAACAACCTGTCAAGGTTCTCGATATGACCGTGCAACCACCCAGGAAAAAAATGATCTGGCGCCCAGGAAGAAGAGGGCCAGGACAATAAAGGTCGCAGTGGAATTGGCAAGCTTCAAGAAGGACACCCGAGCTCCGATTTTGAAAACTTCTTCCTAACAAACCGAAGGCAGAACGACGGTTAAATACCCAGGTGGCCAAAAAAGCCGCTGTTCTTCCTAAAGTTTCTGGACCCACCAGAAAACTGGCAATACCAGCTTCCATACTTCCTGGTGGGCACCGTCGCATGACCCATCCATCTGCCTAAACGATCACGGTCACAGAATTCTCCAGAGGAGCAAGGACCCCGAAAAAAAGAATAGGGGAAGCCGCAAGGACTTTTATACCGTGATAAGTTGGCTGTGATTACTATGGCAGTGGTTTTAGACATCTTCTCCAAAGGCAAATTTACGCGAGAGCAATTCCTCTCAATTTGTGATTTCATACTAACTGAGGTGGACGAAAATCTTGAAGGCGAGTGCTTACCTCAGTTGTTTGATGAAAAGGTAGCAAAGGTTCATTAAGATCACCAGCGCCAATAAACCCACCAGCCAATGAATGACGAATGCTGTCGCAAGGCTACGGATTTGGGAGGGCTGCGGCCTTAAAGTAATCGTTTAAAAGGCTTCTCAAATAAAAGATGATCACAATCTAGGTCCTAACAATATTAGGGAACCGGGACGTGTGCTCCGTAGGGTGACCTTTTGGCATGTGATAGGTGGACTAGAACTTTCAAACTTTTGCCATAAGCATTGACGAGAGGTCGCTGATGCAGGGCAGGGCATGTCTCTATTTTACGGTTTCGGCCGTATGTAGAACCCGAGAATACGGGTGGTCCAGTGCAACTTGCAACACATCAGGGCTCCCTCGGGAGTTGTTTACAGTAACTGTGACTGCTTGATTAAATGTCGAGAGAACTGAAAACGGTGAAGATAAAGATTAGCAAGGGGTAGCAAGACCATAAATATTTTTATAATAAGCAAACCTCCCCTACGAAGCCCAACATCCTAGGAACTTAAGGATATCGTGGGTCACTCTAACAAGAGTGGTCTGCAGATCATCCCACCACAACGCCTGGGTAGTAGTAAATATTTTCAATTCCATTTTTCCGGGTACACTGAAAGGGCTAAGCGAAACAACTTCGCCTTCTCTCAAGGTGTACTTAACATAAATTTCAAGCACTCCAAACATTCGTTTTCTACTTTCCTGGTTAATGATGGACATTTCTTGAAATATGATAAAAAAATGTTGTTTCGCTTTAAGGATAATGCATAAATCTACATCGTTATTCATTTTTATCCTCAAAAATAATCCCTTGTTTACTCGGAAAAATTCATCAAATCGGAATAATCTTCCTCGGCGAATTCGAATTACAAATCCTCCCCCGCATAAATTCGGCGAGATTTAAAAATAATTTAAGCGCTTTCCCCAAAAATCATGCTCTACTAAAAAAATTTAAAGACTCATATTTTTTATTATTTCGCCAGGATTGCTTAGTCCTGCCACACCATGCTCACATACTTGTATAATAATAAAAAAAATATTGTAAACGATTTGTACGGAGTGAAAGCAAGCAGGGAAATGCTCCACTTTCACAAATATCCAGTCCAACCCCAAATTATTGCATTTACAGCAACAACAAAAGGGGTTTTAATTCGCGTAGGTCTGGGGGTGGGCATCTTCATTAAAATATCTAAAGTGCTTTAGGAGGAATTGTCGGAGATTTAAGAACAGAAAAATCACATTCATGGAGGGTGTTATTTATTCCGATGTTCTTTTTTAACAGGGTGATTTCGTAATTAATTTTGAATGAAGAATTGTTCTTGAAAACGAGGTCTATGTTTGGCATCAGTTGGCGCAGAGGAATGGCCACGTAAATATTGAAGGCCTCAGTGCTGGTCTTGTGGAAAATTGCATAAAAGTTGAATTTTGTGGACACCTTTATTATGATGTCCTAATGAGGTCCTGAAAAATACCGTAAGTTTGGCTCGATGCCAGTTTCTATAAGAATTGAAAAGGGTACATTTTAGTTTTTCACGGTTTCCACAAAAACTATTGATTTTTCGAGATAAATAATTGCAGTTTATTAATATCTCTGCAATTGTTCCGATTAGTGAACGGATTGCGACTTTAAGATTAAGAATTAAATCTACATTTTATAATATAATATCATCACGCCTTCAATAGAAAAAATAGAACAATAAAAACATGACTTATATGAAGCAATATGAGTGGCATAGCTATGATAAAGTCCTTTGCTAAATTCGCTATCGTACGAAGGTAGACATAGCTACCACCAGGTGAATGATGAGAATATATGCAAGATGATATGGACATCACCAGATGGTAAACGACATAAGCAAAAGATTATGTTCTAGTTAATGCTAAACATTGAAGTGGCATACTGGATGTAAGGAGTTACCGAAGAGCGAATTACGAAACCGATCACTACCTGCCAGCATGGGCGTAGCAAGGAATATTTGTTGCCAGATTTTAAAGCAACGTTACCGACTGACTACAGACAGAGGTTAAACAACAAAACTATTTTTTTAAATTTTAAGTATGAAGTCTACCTAGGTAGTCGAACTAAATGTAATTAAAAGTTAGAATTCAATCTAATTATTACATTCATTAATCAAAATTTACTTTTCTACTTTTCCTGCAAGACTTGATATGCGCTTATATTCTGTACAAATAAATTTTCATCGACGCCCTTATCCAATGTTTTATCCTTCGCATCGCCGAAAACTGAAGACATGGTATCGACTAAGAAATCATTCAGCTTATTTCGCTGCCTTCGTCTTTTAGGCACTCGTAACGGCTTTAAGGAAATTTCGTTTGCATTCGAAAATTTCTATATCAGGAGTACGCTTTTTGGCCGTCAAGATTAACCCGTTCAGCGGAATCAGCTTCTATTACCTCCCTACCGCTAGTTGGCCACCATTGGCACATGCCACCTTAATAGGACGATCGGTAATAATCGTCTTCTGATTGCTCCAAAAATCGACATTACCGTTATTCTTGCCGCTCAGTTCGAAAGACACACTGCGTGGCTAGGGATACACAATCGGTGGAAAGTACTCGAGTAAATACTCATGAGTAGAATCGTATTAAAAGTACTTAAAAGTGTACCTCCATAATCAATGCAAACCTTCGAATGATATCAAAATTATGTTGGGTGACTTTAATGCTATGATCGGGAAGGACTTTCAGTATATGGGCAATAAGAGGCAGCCACAGCCTTCACGCAACCACCTACGATAATTTTGGCAGGCTTATCGACCGCTAAGAGCAAAGGAATACTAGCTCAAGGTCTTCCCGCACAAAAACATCCATAAAATAACTTGGACGTCACCAGATGGAAGGGCTATAAACCAAGTCGATCATGTACTCATTGAAAAGAAATCAGCAACAAGGATACCTAGATATGCTATAAGAAATCAGCAGGAGAATTCTATTCCGAAACAAAAATGCCCATCGTAAATTATTGAGATCTTGAGGAATGCATCGAAAGACGAAGTTAACACTATATAAGACACTAACTTGCCCTACATGCTAAATTCCTTTTAAAGGAAGATTTTGAGAAGCCCTATTTGCCAGAAAGGGACATGGAGAAACAGCTAACAACGAGTTATATCAAATCTATGACGTGATAGACTATGAAAGTGGCGTTGGTAAAACTGGTTTGCACGTCAGAAGAAAGAGCCTCAAGGAAGGCCGTCACTTTCATCATGGAGGCAAAAGACCTGTAGGCAGGCCGAAGAAAAGATGGACGAAGGCGTTTGTAGCAAATGCAGAGACACTACTCCAGACATCGAGCTGGAAGTCGGGCAGAAATTGAGGCTGGAGTAAAAGATTAGAAGAAGTCAAGGTCCTATTTGGGTTGCAGCGCCATTGGAAGAAGAACAAGGAAATTATGGAGACAATTTGCTATCGCTTGAAAAATGCCTATTTCTTGTTCTCTTTTGATGAGGTGCTTGGTTCAAAGGTACTGTGGCCACTATCTTGACCTATTATACGACTGCATTGGCATTCCTGATAACTTGCAACGAATGTTTGTTTTATTCTTGCGACCTGCTTTAGCGTATACATTGATCGATTTCCGATTTTCTCTGTATTGCACGACTGTGGATTCCAAGTTGATGAATAGAGGCATACAAACTTCTTTGTGAAAAAAAATTCCAATTTTCGTTTCCACTTTGGGTTTCAGATGTAAACTGCCTTAAACTTTCCTTAATTGGGGCAGAAAAATACATTTATGTGCAAAGCGTCACGACTAAGATGAACTTGCTCGGTACTCGGTTCTAACCTATAAGCAGTGATATGAGTAATATTATTCGGTCAAAAGTATCCAGTACATATATGAATAGAATCGAAAGCCAAATAGTCATATCAGTAAAGTACCGAACACCGATTCCGTATCTCTATGTATGGCTAGCCAGCTTGACATCAGGCTAGCGTTTTCATCATTATTTAAACAATGAGATAAGCGACAAATTATTTTTGACGTAACAAATTATAGACCTAGGCCCCTGTGTGCCGACTCTTTGGCTAGCTATACCAAGATATACCTGCCGTTACCATGGACATAGAAGAGCGTCAAAAAGGGGATTTGAATTTTGCTTTTATGGTTGTATCATAACTGAGTTTCTATTAGAGCGGAGTTGAGTTGGATTTGAATTTAAAACTCAACGACTTAACTCTATGAACTGCACCGTATCCGATGATAGGCCCATATTTATAATTTATCTCTGATTGTATTCTGCGTTAAATATTACGTATATATGGCTGCATCAAAGGAACTTAGTTCCCGACTTTTTGCTTTTTCTACCGTAAGAGATTAAAGCATTGAGTTGCAAGTTTATACTGCAGTTAATAGTACTATATCAACGACTGCTGTCATATAAAAACGGCGACATTGTATGAGATAAGCTCGATGAACCACGCAAGCAATACAACGCAATACAAATATGCTTTTCCAGCTATATCTCTTGGCCGTTGCGTCCACTACGTTGTGTCATGCGAAGCGAACCAATCATAATCGTCGTTTAACGGTTGACCTCCAGCGCAGGGCCATTTAAAAACTTTTTTTTTAAATTTTTTAAAGCGTTATGTAACATAATTGGTTTTAAAACGGATGTATCTTGTTTTGCTTTTTTGCACCTTGCTACGCCTATGCCTGCCAGTCTTTTTTTATGAGAAAGTATCGCACTTTTGTGCTGTCAACGGCACTATCATTGAGTGCGATAGGGATTTCCCTTTTTTGTAAAAAGTTAAGGCAATAAAAACGGAAAGTTATCTAGGTGAGAGGAATGGAAAGATGAAGGACCATGCCGAAGTGGATTTGAAAGACAGACCTCAGTGAACGACTATCAGTGAAAGGCTATGCTCAATAAGACTCCGAACGAAATTCTTCACCCTTTCAATAATAAACTTACACGCGCAGATGGAGGAGAAAGCGGACACTTTCTATTATAAGCTTGAACACGCATATGACACGGCCCCTTCCAATCACATCAAGATGGTGATAGGAGACCAGAACGCCAAAATTGGAAGAGAGAATTGGCACGAAACATCAAACGATAACGGACAAAGTGTTAACGATTTTGCGATGAGCAATAATGTGATCGTCAGTTCAACATATTTCCCAAGAAAGTCTATTCAAAAATACACATGGCACTCTCCCAGCGAAAGATACTGCAACCAAATAGACCATATTCTCTTAGACAGAAAGGCAGCTTCCAGTATCCTCCAAGTATGGTCCTGTAGAAGTGCGAATTGTGAGTCGGACCACTTTCTATTTCAAGCTAGATTCATTTGTCGGCTGTCCACTCAAGAAAAAAGAAACGGCAAACAAAAGAAATTCGACATTGATCACCTGCAGGAACAGATTGTGTTGGAGAGATATCAGGCAACTCTAGTAGAAAGGATAGATCCAAATATAAACTAGTTGGGATGTGGGTTTGACCCTTTCGGTCCATACGATCAACTTTCCAGTATGATGAACGTAGACGGAATAAACTGACTTCTTACAAAATAGTAATATCTTTAGCACTAGTGGGAAATTGGCTAGTATCAAAACTGGTGACAAAGTAATCCTGAGAGAAGCTAGTTCAAATAACTATAACAGTGATAAGATCCACAAGATTTTTCTAGAGAATTTGTTTTTCATGAACGTTAAACAAACATTTCCTTCGTACAATAAAGCGGGTGTTCAAATTCGCTACACTAAATCGGGTGTTCAAATTCGTATTGAGCGTAGTGAAGCGCCGCCGATAAACTGCGAAGCGAATGACTTCATTTGGAAATTCTAAAGCTTTCCGGAGATAATAGCAAAACTAATCAATGTAAAGCTCTTGTCAGACTTGATCATAAAGAAACACATTTTCGGTAACTACTGGAAATCCCGAAATGAACCGCAATTTCCTGTACTGTAGGACGTATAATATTCCCCGTGAAAAAAGCGCTGATCCAAGTGCTGATGTAATGTTTGCACGATTTTTAAAGTTTGTCAGATTTTGACAAGTGATGTTTTGTTGGAAGGCTATCGCTGTGCAGATCAGATCACTTCCTTCAGAATGAGTCTCATTGCATCGAGTTTATTAGATATTAGCAAAAATTAATTTATCAATTTAAGGTCTTTCTGACACTTATCCGAAGTTTTTCCATTTAAACTTAAAAAAGGCCCCACCGAATGTTATGAAGTTTTGTTCAAGGTATTTTTCGTTAATATTCTTCTTTCAGCACCTCAAAGAAGTCGATATAGTTTTCGGTTCGCGTAGAATCGTCCAGGTACAAAAATCCCGAACTACGTTTAAACAAAAAAACGGTTCGACCGAATTTTATGAAAATCTTTTCGCCTTGGCCAACAAGCCAAGTTCTTGGCGTGCGTTCTTCACCAGTCGAGCGTTGATGATCAAGCACGATTCGTAAGCCCGCGATACGATTCACGATTCAGAACTCACTTCGGAATTTGAGAGAGAGGTAATGTAGTGTATTAAGTTTCATATCATAGTTGGCGAATTATTTTTGTAAATTATATTCATTATAATGTCAATAAAAATTTTCTTTTTGTCCTGACTGGGAATCGGAGTTGACCTATTGATGAGCTGCGGAGCTACATATATAACAGACTCCTGGTAGATGTGACTTTACTGTCCCAGCTCAAAATGGATATCTTAGTGGTAGATCCACCGAGACAGCTCTGCGCGAGGTGAAGGGAATCATCTAAAAGACCCTGTATTACAAACAATATACTTTGGCAACCTTTCTAGTTATAGAAGGCATCTTTAACTTCGAACTTACGGAATCGATTTGAGAAGCTCTCATAGTCCTAAACGTAGAAGGAAGCCTCAGGCAATGGCAAGCTTGAGAATAATCCAAGTGTATTTGGCAACGGAAGCGGTAATCAAATACGCCAGCAGAGGAACACCACAAGTAGGCGTCATAAAAAAATAAAAGATAAAGTTAAATAATATACTACAAAAACTAGACAAAAGCGGAGCTTAAGTAGTAGCATACCCATATTATCTAGGAATTATGGTGTCCAGAATGTTTCCAACAGTGATTAGTGAAATTATGCAAGGTTGACTAAATAAAGCAGCATTGACGAAAGGGTACAGAAAACCTGTGTTTACGACTGTAAAATTACTTTTGGCAGAAGATGGGGTCTAAAGCCAAGGATGATCCTGTGCATGTACAAAGCTGTGGTACGCTCAATTCTCACGTATGGGTCCAGCGGGCATTGTGTCCAGCGCTGAGCAAAACCAATAACTGAAAAAAGTTGGGAAGAATTCAGAGAACAGCAACAGCTCTAAACGTAAAGTTCTCGACATTCCCTTGCAGCTACTCCCCCGACTTTCTCAAATGTCTAGCCTCGTGTAGCCCCCGGGCCTCAAAATCCTATGGACATAACAATGTTTTGAATCTGCTATCTGAGGGTATAATCGCTGCAACCACAGACTACTTTTCCCCTAAATTGACCTTTGGGAAAGACTTCTCCGTCGAACCACCCTCAAGAAGAGAACAGGGTGGAGAACACTGGAGACCTGCACTATCTCTAAGGCGGCTAAGTCTAAGACTTATATTAAAGAAAATGGGTCTCTAAAACAGACAATGAAATATTACCAAAATCGCGGCAATCATCATGGAACATTGACCCATAAGAGACCACGCTGTCAAGTTGGCCATCCCGTTCAAAGTCTGTTGTCGTAGCTGCGGGGAGACGAACGAGAGAGAAGCTCTTGTTAATTTCCTGTGTAAGTAACCGGTTTTAGCTAAAGCCAAGCAGCACACTCTAGGCAGTTACTATTTGCAAGGCTACTAAACCGCTAGGTCTAAACCAGCCACATTGCCTGAAACGTCTGTACTGAGTTCTAGCAGATCATTACTAGATCTGCTAAAAATCGTAAAATGGCCATTTTTATAAATGATTCATAAACGATTCATATCATCCGGGGAATCATATTTGGCATAGATATTGCCATTAGTGACAAATATATAGTATAGTGTACTTTAACATTAAAATTGCTTATAACTTCAAAAGTAAAGGCCGCAGCATAAAAGTTGTGCGGACATTATTCATAGGAAATTGTCCAAGCTTTCTAATTTTGGCCAAAAGTATGTTATTTCCAGCTGTGGTGTCATTTTAATCTGTCATCAAAGGATGCTTTGATTTGCCTGATGGAGCCTTTGCAGGCTTTCTCAACCTGATGTGAATGCCTGTCCTCTCTATATGCGGTTTCTTTGGCTTTAATTGCATTCATACATTCTTGATTAAACGATCCATGCGGCCTGGATTTGGAAGAATGGGCAACGAATAAACGCATTCCTGCCATAATGATTTTTGTGATGCAGAGAGTGGAAAAGTTGGCATCGCGATTCTGAAAACATAGATTCCAATCTGCAGATTGGAAGAAGCGAATAAACCCAGCCAATTGGCTTTCACATAATGCCAAACGGTTCTTTAAGGAACTGGTATGGTTGGGATGGATGATGGGAAGCTTGGTCTGAGTTGCCTAGAGGGAGTACCGCATTGGATAGGAGGTAAGAAAAAGATCAATAATGATTTCACACTCCGGATATAAGGATAAGAATTCGGATATACGTTCGGAGATAGCGTCAAATGCTAATGAAGAGGCTTCATTATTTATATTTATTAGGGCTCCTGCATAGAAAACAGAAGAAAATGGCGTGCTTATAAAGCAAAATATTAAGAATAAGCTGGTTGAAGTCAGACGATGTACTGTTGTACACTTTCTGAAAAGCTACGTCTTTCCTAATATACATATATGGCAACTACCGTATGGAGGAAAGATTATGAACTAAAGTGTAACCGGAAACCTGATAATGATCCAAGACGTTATTAGATAAAATTTGGTTTTCACTTAGCGCGAAAATTTGGGGAGAATACGTGGATAGATGGCACAACACAGAGTGAAAATTTGTTTGGAGATCTCGGATGGATGGACGGAAAGACGATACAAAAGTTTTTATATCGTGGGTTCTCATGCGCAAGGTTGCAGTCCTCAGACGGCGAAGCCGGTATCGTAGCCAACAGAGCTAACGGAAAGTTCCTTAGTGGAGTGTTATGCCTCCTAAAGCAAAGAGAATTCCATCAACTAACCTATAGTGGCTACGACGCCGAGGTTGTCGAGATCGGGGTGCCGGGAAAGAGTAAGAAACTTACTTGCATCATCTGTTCGTCTAATCCACTGTTATTGTTATTGCGATAATTGTTGAATCAGAATTGGTGGGATCAGCTAGTTTACGTAGACATGTTAACGGCAGTGTTTTTGCTCTTAAGCTGGAATGGTAATTGTCGAGCACCATTTTCGTCACTTTTTCAAAGTTTTTATCGGTTGATGGTTAAAGGTCATCTAGAACGAGACAAATCTTCAACGATATCTCGGCTCTTCTTGAACCCTTTGCACAACTCGTCAGCCAATGTTTTTGATTATAAAACTGCTTCTACATAGATATTGTCTGACATTAGTAGCGGGTCATCACACGATACTTCGTTCAGAGTACAAAGTATCTCAATCTTTGTCAAATGAATATGCAAACACATCGCTTAAAGCATAAAGGCGTGAAGTTATAATATGTATTGTAGGTACATAATTGTAAAATTAAAGTAAAATAGGTAATGCAAATAAAGAAATTCAATTTAGCCCTTCCTCAGAAAATGCTAAAGGTTAAGGTTAACCATTCGCAAGAAAATGCCATGAAAAAGTTCCCCAACTTTACAATACAATACATCCGCATACGTAACTTTAAAAGTTGTCCTAGTTGTATAATAAAAATGGACGCAAACTTGGCTTGTAAATGTGCACCTATATCTCTAGGCCCACAGTCCAATTCAAAAGACATAAAATGTACAAAAGGAACTTCATCATGGAAAATAACATCAAATCGCAATTATTTTCCCGAGAAATGTAACAGAAATGTCAAAGCAAACACGAAACGAAGTTTTCCTCGATTGATTTTTTTTCATTGCCTTTAAACAGCATTTACGGACCACAATTCAAGGTAAAAATCGAGCCCACAAATTCCACAATTTACAACAAAAAAAAAACATCCAAGGATATTATGATGTTCGATTTTCAACCCTCCCCCTGCGACATCTCAAATCAACTTTCGATCCCCTAATTACTCTCGCAAAATGATACTAGAAAATTTATAACGTCATGATGGAATCCTTTTGCAGGTGAGTTTCGTAGGCGACTTGGAGTGCTATATTGCGACTGATCCCCCAAAAAGTGCGTAGGTACTAGCTTCGGATCTGTTTAATATGCATGTCGGACACCTGAGTGAAATCCCGTTTTTGAAGGATTTCTGTGTGTCAGGCGGCCTTAAATATAGAATTTTTTTTTGGAAGAGAGTTAAAAGACAAGATTTTAATATTGACATGAGAGGCATCCGAGGAGGGAGAAAGCATATGCATGAAAATTGAGATAAGATGATGTTCGACTGGTGAGAGTGCGAAAGGAAAGTTGCTACGTGCTCCGCAGGAAGGATGGAGGCCCCTTATCAACGCGTCCCGCGCGACTCTTCCTTATTTAGCACGTAAACATACTCTTTAATAAGTTTTCGGTGGCTGGGCCTCCCCTGTTTAAATTAAAAACTTTATGGGAATCCTCCAAGAGTTTATCTGATTGCGTTAGGTACCAGCTACTTGGAAAACTTTAACTTCATGTGAGAACTTCTTTCGGCTCTTGTAATTCTCGAAGGCGTTCCGCCTTTATGCATATCAAATTTTTTTTACATAAACGTGGAGGAGAGATGATTTTATTGCGTGTCATTTGATTGTTGACAGGATATTTTAGAAAGGATTAGGCGCTTTTCGTTTCTTTCTCATGGGATCATGCAGGTATAAGATGGTTAAATATGACTTGCGGCACTCCACATCCGACCCTTGTTCAATAGAATTTGAAATGTATTGCGTGTTCAAAGAGTTTTGAACTAGAGAGTGAGGGGCGCAGAAATTCCATACTTTGGAAGTTTTCTGCATATGTAGGTATACGTTTTATCACCATTGACATTGTTCTAAGATTGCAATTTCGTGCATACTTTGCTGGAATCAGCGGATTGGAGAATAATATGTAAGGTAAGGAAATAACTAAAATTGCGCTCGGAGATATAAACGCCAAAATAGGAAAAGAAGAGAAGTTCTAGGAGTCATAGGAAAATAGAGCTTACACAGCACTTCAAATGACAATTGCAACAAATTGGTCGATCTCGCTACCTCGAACTCAATGGTAGTTAACAGTGCCGGCCCTAGCCCTTGAACAAGGTAGAGCGAGATTGTCTCTCGGCGCCCTTTGGTCAAAGCTGTCACAACATCACATAAATTGTTTATATTCTGTATATGTAGAATAAGAATAAGAAATCTGTCATTTCAAAATAATCATTTTTTAAATTTTTGTCTGTCTATTTGTCCGGGCTAATCATGGAAACGGCTAATCCGACAGCGACGGAACCATCACAGAAGATTCAGTAGTATTGGGAATATTTTAGGCTACGTTTTCGCTCCGATCCGACTATCACATCCGGCTATCGTATTCGACTATCAGCCCAGACTGAAAACTTGACCCGATGATCGTTGGAAAGCGAGTCGAAACTGTTTTTATCATTCCAATTACAGACTTCGGATTTAAGGCAACTAATCCGATTGCTTAGGCTAATTTTGCACTCTGAACGGACTAGTGGGTCAGATCGAAAAATTGAGCCGATAATCGAAAGAGAGCCTGATAGAGTGAAAACTTTTTTTTATCCTTCTAATTTTGAAGAGTGACTTGATTTGATGGGTTTTTGACAGGCTATATTTTCTTAAGACATATTTTAGGCTGCTTTTTCACTCGATCAACCAATTATTTTATAGACCGAGACGTACAAGCCATTATGGTGGGGTGTATAACTCAATACTAAAGGATTGCGTATTGCTTGTGTAGTAGACAGAAATAACAATAATAACACTGCTGCCACTGCAAGATATTGTTCTTTCAATAGACGGGAATACTATTGATCGATGGATCAGAGATTATATCGAAAAACACAATAAGCCTAAGTTAAACAAATTAACAAAAAGAAGTCTACCAACGCATTATCAACTGTATCAATACGGGTGTAAGTAGGGTATATTTTTAAGCGCACCACGCGGCATTGGCACTGGATAGTGCTGATAGGCCCCCTAGAACAATTTTTACTCCAAAAAATTCCAGGAATCACCCCTTATCGGATTAGCATTTAAGTCCGAAACATTCTATATGTTAGGGGACAAATCAGTGTAAGTAGTATAACCAGGATAAAAACAACACACACATTTTTAATTTTTTCGAAAGGTATGGAGTTGAGCGCCAAATTTTGAAAAATGAATTACCTAAATTGCATTGCAAAATCGACAGGGACAAGATTGCGAGCGAAAGGTAGTCTTTAAATAAAAATAACAATTTTTCAAAATCTACCTTTTGTCGTAATAGGCGCCGTCAAAATTTTATTTTACGCTCGAAATTGTTTTCACGTTTATTTAGGCGCCCCTTGCCTCTTGGCGCCTAGAGGGACCGCTCCGCTCGCTCTACCCTAAGGCCGGCGCTGGCAGTTAATAAACTCAACCCTGGGAAATGAATATACATATACTAAAATGTTTGCCAGCTTTCAACAGGCAAAGATCTTATCGAAATTAGGAGTCTCCTTAAAGGTGGTACGACTGATTAAATGAGCAACAAATAGCTCACTGGCGAAAGTAAAGATTCGCAATCCAGTAACAGAAAAGTTCAAAGTAGGACAAAGTCAGATAGGGGATACACTGTTCCCACAATACCTTTCAACAACCCTCTAGAATGGGTGATACAGGAAACGTCAGAAAATCGTCAATAGCAGCGCACTCTGTACAATTACACCAAAAAACTAGTTGGGATGTGGGTTTGACCCCTTCGATCTACACGAACAACTACCCAGTATGATGAGCGTAGATGGAATAAACTGACCTCTTAAAAAAAGTAATACGTTTAGCACTAGTGGGAAACTAACTAGTATCAGAACTGGTGACAAAGTAATACTGACAGAAGCTATATAGTTCAAATAACTATAATAGTGCTTAATATAAAAGATTTTTCTAGAGAATTTGTTTTTCCCGAAAGTGAACAAACAAACATTTCTTTCGTACTTCATTCACTGCAATAAAGCGGGTGTTCGAATTCGTATTGAGCATGTCGAAGCGACGCTGATAAACTGGGAAGAGAATGAATTTATTTAGAAAGAAACTCCAAAGCTTTCCGGAGATAGTACTTGTCAAACTTGACAAAAAAGAACAAATAACTACTGGATGAACCGCAATTTCCTGAAACGGTATCACGCGTAGAAAACAATTCCCCGCCAAAAAAGTGCTGATCCAAGGCTTGAAAAACTCGTGATGGTTGTTAAGGATATCGAAATTTTTGCACTATTTTTAAAGGTTGTCGGATTTTGGCAAGTGGTGATTTGTTGGAAGGCTATCTCTGTGCATAATCCAAAAAAAGATCACTTCGTTTAGAATGGGTCTCATTCCATCGAGTCTATTAGATATCAGCAAAACTTATCTATTTAAGGTCTTTCTGACACTTAGCCGAAGTTTTTCCATTTAAACAACAAAAGGCCCGATCGAACATTATGAAATTTTTTTCAGGGCCTTTTTTCGTTAATATTCTTCTCTCGGCACCTCAAAGAAGTCGATTTAGTTTTTGGTTCGCGCGATATCGTGAAGGTACAAAAATCACTTATTTCATTTAAAAAAAAAACGGTTCGACCGATCTTTATGAAAATCTTTTCAGATCATATCCTGGTAAATATTCTTCGAACGACACTACAACGAAGTCAATTTTCAATTTCAATTTATTTTATACATAAGGAAGTACACAAGACTTACATCTTTTAGAGTACAATATCAATATAGTTCGAATTCTAACATGGAAAGAAAAATACCTAGTCTAAGCTTAATACCTAACAGAATAGAGAACAGCTAGAGTTAAGAGGAATATCAAGGTTGATCAATAGTAGATAGAAAGAGGGGAACTTTGGATATTAGAAAGTAGAAGAGAGAAGGGAAAGCTATAGAGAAGAGGTGGATAGGAGAAGAAAAACTTGTTTCCTGAAAGTGGTGACTGTGCTAATTCTTTGTAAAGAGGAGGGAAGATCATTCCAGAGTCTAATCGCATGCACAAAAAAGGAACGACTACCAATTCGAGACCGATGGGATGGTATGTATAAGAAATTTAAGTGATCTCGAGGTTTGCAAGGGGGTAAGGAAGTCGGATAGGTAAGAAGGGCTTTTAGCGTAGAAGACTTTATGTAGAAGAGCTAGTGTCATAATATCGAAAAAGCAAAAGAGGTTACAGCCTATTAGTGAATTCCGAACCGATGATACATGATCCGATCTTCTCAAGTGGAAGATAAAGCGTAAGCAGTCATTGAATGCAACATTAAGTCGTTGACGACAGGATGAATCATACACAATGTAAACAAGTGAGCCATAGAGGAAGTGCGGGAGAATGAGAGATTTTACAAGCATTGAACGAATTGTGGGTGATAGGAGACTACCATAAAGCCAGAGCTTACGTAAAGTCCCATAGATTTTGGAGAGCATTAGTGAAACTTGATCACAGCAGGTTAGTTTGGCATTAATAGCAATACCAAGATTATGGACCCGATCAACAATAGGAAGAGGTATGTTATCCAGACAAATGAGTGGCATTCTGACGGGGAGCATAGAGCTACGACTTAACACAAGTACTTGTGATTTTTTAGGGTTTAATTTAAGGAAATTGAGAGCACTCCACTCATTTATTCGAGATAGAGTGCTATTCAAGTCAGAAATACAAGAATCAATCTGTGAAGGAGGGCAAGAAGTATACAATTGGAGATCATCAGCATATAGATGAAAGGAGCAGTGGCCAATAGTAGAGGGGAGATCATTAATATATAATGAAAATAGTAGAGGACCAAGAATTGAACCTTGTGGAACACCAGAAGGCACCTGTAGGAGAGATGATACAACATTATTATGACGAACACATTGAAAACGATTAGATAGCAAAGAGGAGAAAAGCCGTGTAGCAGAAGAAGAGAAGCGATAGCGCTGACTTAGTTTGGAAAGCAGGATCGTGTGCACCACCGAGTCGAAGGCTTTCGAAAAATCAAGAAGCACTAATACTGCAACATCACCTTTATCAAGCGCAGAGCGAATGTCAGTAGTTACCTTTAGTATAGCTGTTTCGCAACTATGATTTTTACGGAAACCAGATTGATATTCAGAGATAAGGCTATTAGATTCAAGGTAGCGCTGGACTTGAATGAAAACAGTTTTCTCGAAGGCTTTAGCAAGGAAAGGAAGAATGCTAATGGGACGGAAATCTGAGAGATCAGCAGGGGACGATTTTTTCGGTAAGGGGATCACTATGGCTTTTTTCCACAACAAGGGAACTTGAGAAGTAGTCAGGCAGTAATTAAAAACATGCGTAATGATATTCAAAATTAAGGGGGCGAGCAGCTTGAAAAACCGTGGAGAGATTTCATCATAACCGATGCAGCTTGATGAAATGGAGAGCAGTATTTCAAAAACTTCCGAGGAGTCCACACAGCGGAAAGCAAAGCCATCAGTACTATGCGGAAGGACTGAGAAAGATCGGGAGATAGGGAAAGCAGGAGGGGATTGAATGAATGAGCGATTTAGAAGGTCAACATCGATATCAAAATGGGAGGGTGCAGTAGCATGTATGCCCAGTGAGCGAAGGTTGGACCAGAGTTGCTTGGTGTTTAAAGAGGGATCAAGCTTACGGGCATAAAAACTACGTTTTCGTGATTTGACTTTACTAGTGACGAGGTTGCGAAGTTGTTTATAGGCATTAAGATATCTAAGGATCCTAGTCTTGCGATAACGCCTGTACATGCACTCTCGCTGACTTATCAGGTCACGGATTTCACTAGAAAACCAAGGACAGGGTGAGGATGGCCTACGGCTTCTTGTGACCAGCGGCACACATTGATCAAAGAGAGATTGAGTAAATAGAGTCAGCAAACTAACTTTAGCGTCAACACAATTAGTACGATAGATAACATCCCAAGGAATGGCGGAGGCAGCTTCAGACATTTGATCAACATTGATGTTACTAAAATCACGAAAAGTATACGAACTAGATACGGAGAGCACACCAAGAGAGAACTGAACGGAAAGGAATAATAGGTCATGGTCCAGAAAGCTAGGGGGGGAAAGTTGATGATGCTTTAACACTGCATCAGTGCAGGTAGTAGCTAGGACATCAAGCAAGGATGGGTTTTGACAATTAAGAAATGTTGGTAAATTATTTAGAATATGCAAGTCCAATGTCTCAAATAAATATCTAAGAGCATTCGCACGAGGATTGATTTTGAGCAGATCAGCATTAAAGTCACCCGCAACAATTATGTTCTCATAGTGGTGAGAAAGAGAAGAAACAAGATCGGAGAACTCATTAGCGATATCGGAATTGAAGGCATTGGGAGGACAGTATACGCTGATAACAACACATTTGTCATATGAAGATTTTACCTCAACAGCAATAAACTCGAATTGTAAGCCATTAGACTTACCGAGCACTCTTGAGGAGAGCGAAGAGGTCACATATACAGCGACACCACCACCAGTGCGGTCAAGCCGATCACCACGATGTAACACAAAATTACGAAGGGAAACAAAAGAGGAGGGGATTCCTGGTTTTAACCAAGTCTCACTCACAAGCACAATCTGTATCTTTGTTTGATCAAACATCCATCTCAATTCATCCATTTTGTTGTTCAGACTTCTCGCATTTAGAACACATATGTTAAGTCCAGAGGAGGTGGAGCAAAGGATGTTTAGCAGTCTTCCCTGTTTGTGCACTCTATCAGGAAACTGATACATAAATGCAAGAAATTAGCACAGTCACAACCTCAAAAGTCAGTAAGAAACAAGCTAAAAATGTTAAATAGAAGAAGGCATAGAAGACAGGATAAGAAGGGACAGATAAAGAGGAAGAAGAATAGCCAAGAAAAGAGGCAACATAGTACATACAAATTCTATAGAAACTTAAAATTAAAATCAAAACTAAAAGTAAAAAAATTAAGAACTTAAAACAACTTAAATTTAAAATCAAAACTAAGAGGATAAAAATTAAAATTAAAACTAAGAGTAAAGAAAAAATAAAATAAAATGAAAACATAGCAAACAAATGCTCCACAGTATAGCAGGATGCTTCTCCAAAGTTAGGGCTTGACAGAAATGGCTTCATTCAGGTCAAGGACAGACTTAAATATTTGAGGTCTTTGATTTTTGTCCAGCTGAACAAAAATCCGACCTTGTCGTGAAAATACCGCGGCGACGAGGTTCCTCAATTGAAGCTTTCTTGCCGAACGAAAAATGTCTTCATTTTTTGGCGACAAGCTTTCGCTCAAACGAACAACGCTGTCAGCAGTAAATCCCAAATTCAATTTGTTCAGCAAGAGAGTGCCGTACTGCCGGGCTTTCCTCAGAAACTCCTGCTGCTCGTTGGCCGACGGGAATTTCACTATCAGTAGCGAGCTAGGAGCCGCAGCGCTACCAGTCGGGGAGTTCTGACGTTTTCGTTGATGCGGCCGGAACACGTTCACAAAAGGTGACAGTTCATGCCCGATAGTGGAGGAAAGCGATTCCAAGATAAGCTTCGGGTTCTCGTTCTCACACAACGGGACGCCTCGGATGACCACATCTTGGAGTCGTAGCTGCCGGCGCAGATCCTCCACCTCATCGGAGACTACGGCGATGTCGTAAATAAAACGATCACAGTCGTTACAGGAAATTCGTAGTTTACTGGCGCAGGAGGTGTCAACAGCATGTATTATAAGGGTTAAAATTAGTGCCTTTATTTAGTACAGACGGACAGTTCTACTAATTGCCCGTATGTTTTACGACTAATAGCAGCAGTTCATTTTGGCATTCAAGATAACTCCTAGATTTCTTACTTTCCCAACCCTGACTAAAGAAACCCCATTTAAAGCGAAGGAGAGGTCAGGTCGAAGAGTGGCAGAATGAGAGAAAAATATGCAATGAGACATCGAAAGATTAAGTTGAAGTAAGTTGGAGGTCGGGGGGCGAATGGCTAACGAAGGCCTGGAAAGTAGTGGCACCCGATTTATCACTTCTGTTAAAACCCGAGAAGTGTTAGGCCGCGTTCCCATGGGCTGCATTCCGCACGGCAAAAGCTTGTTTTCGGCTTACCTTTATATGACAGTTGCATGATTTCGCCGCATGAACAAGGGATTTTCTCTTGTTCGATTTTTGCAGCAATGCTGTGCGAGAGAGAAAGCACTTATGCAGACAGATGTATTTTCTGGCCAATCACAGAGCATTAACAGCTTTTTTCGTGCGGCATGCAGCCCATGGGACCGCGGCCTTACTACAGACGAACACCTAACAGTCCTGTTTGCAAGTCCTAACCCCACCTCCCTACGGTGCCCCCTGGGGTACTTCTTCGGAAGGAGCTAACAAGGGCGATGGCGAGTTCTCTGCGCCCCAAAACAGACTTTTTAAGTCGGTTGGGCTGAGGGTTCCGCTCCCATAAAAACACCATTGGTACGAATCGCCTAACAATACCTCGGAACCGGATGGACAACACGACGACCTTCGCTTTTCGAACAAGAACACGAATCGGATCATGGAATGTGAGAACACTGCTTGCTGATGGACGGCTGGATGAAGTCCTCAACGAGATGAATCGTTATAAAATCAAGATCATGGGACTCAGAGAGACTAGATGGCCCGACGCGGGGGTTCATATTTGCCCAAACGATGAGTCCTTATATTCTGGCAGAAACGAAACTGAAAAGAAATGAATGGCGTTGGCGTAATACTCACCAAAGAAGCCAGGTCCAGCCTCATTAGCTGGTCACCAGTTTCTAAGAGGATTGCACGGCTTGCGTACAAGACGAATAAGTAGGTACTATGCTAGTTCAATGCAACGCTCCAACTGAAGGCGCAGACGACGACAGCAAGGAAGAATTCTATACGCGACTGAATGAGGGTTTTCGCTATATTCCAAGGGGAGACATCATTGTTTTGATGGGTGACTTAAGCGCACAGATCGGCCCAACAACACCGGCCTTGAGCGCACAATCGGAAATCAAGGCCTAAGTCAAGTTACCAAAAACAATGGTGAGCTTTTCTTTGACTTTTGTAATTCCCACCAACTCATAGTAGGTGGAACTTACTTTTGTCACAAGAAGATACACAAGGAGACCTGGGTATCGCCCGATGGTAGAATGAGAAATCAGATAGATCAAGTGGCCGTCAGCCGCAGATGGAGAACTATTCTGGAGGATATCAGGAGCTTCAGGGGAGCAGACACTGGAAGCAACCACCATTTGGTTGTAGCAACTATTCTCCTTATAATCGCCGCAATTAGACGAGCTCAACGCGATGCCATAAACCTTCTGCGGCACAGAAATAAAAGGCGAGAATTTGCTGGGAAACTACAGCAAACCTTAAGCCAGCAAAGAGTCAATAGCACTGAAGAGCTGGGAGTATTACAAAGGGCGCTATTATAACAGAAGCGGAAACGACCATCGGTTATGTCGAAAGAAACCAGCAATACTGGATCTCGGACACAGTCTGGCAAAAACTAGAACGCAGAAGGGCCCTCAAAAATAACGTGAACTCTACAAGCGACCCGGAAAGGCGTCACCAACTTGAACGGGAACAGCCCCATTTACACCGGGAGGTAAAGAGAAGTGTCCGGCATCATATATGGCAGCAGATAAATGAGCTCGCAGAAAAAGCGGAAAACACAGGCAACAGTAAAGTGCTGTATTACTAAACATCGCTGTGGAAAGCACTCTACTAAAAAGCATGCCGTTAAGAGTGCGGATGGAAAGCTGCTGTGCAGCGACAAGGGGCAACTCCACAGATGGAGAGATTAATTCTTAGCCGCCCTAAGGATCTCAACGACACGGATTATATCTGTTTGCTACAACTTCTGCTACTGGCAAGACTGGATTGCTTCCTGGGAGCAGTTCAAAACCGCGATTAATGATAACGCTCTTTATCAACCTGTACTGGTCGGCAAGGACGAGAAATCAATGGCTGCTTTACAACCCATACATCCATTTTTCCAGGTCCATTTTTCAGTTTTTCGTTAATAACTCGAAAACTACGGCCTCTACTACGGCGAAAAAAGGTTTCATACACTTTTTCGCTAGGATCAATATTTAAGGCGACAGGGGGGAGGAATGGATAAATTAAAAGAAAATAATTTTATTGTTAAAAATTAAGTTGTCTGACGATAGAATGGGTTCAGGTATAAATAGGGCGCATCTGTGGTATCCTTTGGCGTGCACTCATCAAATTTATGACTCCCTCCTAGCTCCTACTCAGGCAAAACGCACCGCCATCTGCACATCATTGGAGGAGTTCACTGGAGTAACTGGAAACAGGTGCACAAGATTGAGCCAAGATTCACGAATACTGCAATGACCATCCTAATTTGGCAAAGTTGAATTCGCTGATGTCGCTGCCAACGGGCATCCTGGAAAACCCCAAGGTAAACTGGCACCAAGCCCTGAAGATTGAATCCAAAACCATGCAAAGTTTCATTGCCAGCAATTTTTTTTTTGTTTTTTTTATATGATAGTCTACGCTTAGGTGTCATCCTTTGTACTACTAGTTCATCATGTCTTACACGTCATGGTGCAATGTCTAGTAATAAACTTAGCTCGAAGAATAGAGAGAAAGATAGTATAGATTAGGGGGAGTCGGGTGGGTGTTGGAGGAGATGGTGGTGAACCTTGCGCTTGAACTCTTGGGTGTTGTGTGAGTTCGGGAATATTGACTGAGGTAAGTTGTTCCACAGTCGCGTTGTTCTTGTTATAAACGAATTTCTAAATCGGAGTGTGCGCGAAGATAAGGGTTGTAGGCGACTATAAGGGTGAGCAGGTAAATCTAGTATTGCGGGAGAACAGTTGCCGTAGAGGCATGAGGTTACTTATTTCAGTAGAGCAATCGTTGTGGTAAAATCGGTAAAATTTTGCAAGGGCTGCTACATTCCTACGGTGGCTTAATGAGTCAATTGAGGAGCAAATGGCGCTATCGCCAATAAGTTTGAGAACGCGACTTTGCACCTTGTCCAGCCAGGCTAAGGTGGTTCTCGGGGCCCCAGCCCAAATACAACAAGTTGTATTCGAGGCGGGGACGAATGTAGGACTTGTAGATTGTAGCCCAGGCCGACGGCTGAAGGAGGAATTTGCATCTTTTAAGGAATCCCAGGCATTGTGATGCTTGTTTAGCGATTTGGAATACGTGGTTATTCCACCGCAGATCTTCGGATAGTGTTATGCCTAGGATGTTTAAAGACGGTTCTGCCGTTAGGTTTTTATTGTCCACTGATTTAGAAGGAAGGTCGGTGCAGGTTTTATTGGAGATGAGACAGGTTATATGAAGCAGTCTAAAAAGAATGCGGTTTTGTCACCAGCCAGTATGGAGCAGTACCTTAAAAATCAATGACCAGACAATTGACCAAATTGTTTTCGTTGCGCAAACTGCTTCCATTTGCCAAGACGGTTCTCCTTCTACATAGCTTCTCAGGGTGCGACACCACCTTGGAGATACATGGAAAGAACAAAGTTCCTTACAGCAAATCCTGGTCTCAGGCATGAAATCTCAGGAATATTCACAGACTCGCAATCCTTATCTATGATCTTTTAGGCTTCTGATAGTCGAGTGCGATCCGTTTAACAGCATCTTTCATGATTTCATTGCATTTGGTTAATCATGTTTTTCGTGTTCAACTTATGAGGAATCCATACATCGAGCTTCTTTTTGTACTTATACAGCTTTGGGTAAATGGTTCAAAACACTTGTGTGGCAATACCAGGCAAAAATAATTTCTTCATTTATTCCGGCTCTAGCTGATGAAGTTGGAGAAAGGTCTAACAGCATCCGAACTTGGAAGCCTTTAATACTATTAGTTGTCGAAGATGAGGAATGCAACCTTAACCAAGCGACTCAAGATATTGAAAGAGAAGAATTTAAGATTGAATCCGTGAATCTACGGGCTTTCGCAAATACAACAAACTACAAGAAAGAAGTTATTGATTTGATTTGAAGGAGGGTTACCGAACATTCATTACGTTTACATGATGTCTTGAGCTATTGTCTTGAAATTTACTTCATCGACTTGGATCATTGATTAAAAATTCTTTGGGCCCATGCTGAGAAACAGATCTAGATGTCAAGCAAGTGGGACCAATTTGTCAATGGCCATTATTTTAAAGAGTTTGTGTTGCAAAAAATCTGATCTGTTTAAGTGTTTCAAAATACTAAAAACCGATCAGTGAGTAGCACTTCTTTTTGAATGGCAAATAGCAAAAAAAATCAAGCCAACTGGAGTCTTGGAGTGTTCCAACTAACTTTAGAGGATGTTAAGAACGTTCAGAAAGAAGAACCTTAGCGATCTACTTTTTGAATTACAGTGTAATATGTAGAAAAAAGCTTGTTTTCTTTTATTTTACAAAAAAAAGCTTCTTTTTTCTATTTTTCAGCATACACTATTGTTTTTACTAACTAAATGAAAACCGCATTCCTTACGATTACAAGGATACACTGTTTCTGAATATCGACCGTTGTTTCATTACCTTTTTAATTTAAATCATTAAACTACATTTTTTTCCCCAAAACCAAAATTCAAAAATATTTTGTTTCTGTGTTTCTTTGGCTTGTGGCAATGAATGATGTCAAACTTATTTGCAAACGGAGAGACTTAACCCATCAGTGTGCTCAGAAAACAGGTCAGGTACCAGCTATTAAGCGTCGATGATGAGAGGTACATAATTGCATCAAAAAGAGGACAATGTTTAGGGCGAAGCATCAGCCTTGACGATCACAGGATGGAATTTGTAGAAATTTTATCTGTTTAGGGACAATGCTTACTGCAGAATATAGGATAAAGGAAGACATCCATAGACGCATTATAGCCGCAAATAAAACATTTTTCGCACTAGTCCCGGTCCTAAAACCACAAGAAATCTTAAGACAATGCCAAGTAAGAATATTTAAAACATTAATCTGCCCAGTTCTATACTACGAGTCTGAGGTTGGACATTACAAAAAGTCATCTCAAAATCATCCTGTAATAGGTGGATGGATTACGTGCTATGATCTATACGGAAAGTTTGTATAACAAATTAGACAGCGCTTACAAGATACAACAACTTCGATAGACCCGAGTCCTACAAGAAGTGTAACGCCATTTAAAAAGAAGAACACTATCATTCATTCATTCATTCTATCCATGAACAGATGATATAATTATTGCCCCCGACGAGTACATTAGAATGGTTTTTTTTAACGAGGCATTTGCATTGCAGATCAATATGCGTTCACTAATACATGTTGCGCCTACAGCAGGCATTAGAGGCACTAGATCTGGTCTCTAGCTGGTGCGAGAGCGTAGGACTAAAAGTAAATCCCGACAAAATGATTCTGGTTCCTTTCACTAGGAAACGATCACTACCGACTGTTGGAACCAACACTCGCAGGCAGAACTATATGCTTTTCACAACAAGCCAAATATTTAGGAGTGACGCTAGATGCCAAGCTCAACTGGAACCAGCACATGGACACTTTGATGAGTAGAACGCGCAGAGCCCTGTGGGCTTGCCACCGAACTTGTGGTTCCACTTGGGGCTTGTAACCGAAAACCATGTATTGGATATACACCACCATCATTAGACCCATGGTAACTTATGGAGCTTTAGTGGTGGCATGGAACGACGCTTAAGGGTTCCATGACCGATTTAAGCGAAATTCAAAGGTTTGCAGGTTGATAAGGAAGTTTGAAGACGTGATCTATCCAATCGAGTTTTCAAATTTCCTTAAACCAACAGGTGTTTCATACCATAGGCTTACTCTGCGAAAGGCTACAATCGTAATGCTTCTTCAAAATTTAAAAGCACCAAAATTGTGTAGTCATTATTAGCCGGGTGAGCTCAAGGACAAAAAGTGTTTATGCTTCGCATTTCTCTCATACCCTCATGTCTGACTTTAAGATCATGCAATTTCTCCTCAAAATATGCTTCGCTATGACAATAGATCTCTCAACACCAAACTTTAAAATACAGATATTTAAGAGGGAATTGTTTCTCGTTGCTAGTTATAGCTTGCTAAGTTCGCCTGTAGTTCTCGTAACGTTAGTTCGGCCTTTTGCGTTTTGTTTAAAACGAAGTCCGTTAACAAGTAATTCGATATTTACATTCCCACGCACGGGGCGTCATAAGTTCCAAGCGAAGAAAATCACGAGCACTAACTATAACTTCAAACATATATTCATACACTATGATGAGTTGGAAAGCTAATTCCTAGAGGATAGTTACAGCCAAGTTTTATTCAAAACTAAAGAAACTAACACTGATCACTTACTACGGGACGACTGAAGTGATGAGAAGAGAAAGGATGACTTTTATTCGTAAATAACAACAGTATTAATAAAGATTATAAAGGAGGATAATGTTAATGATTGGCGGCTTCAACGCAAAGGAACATTTTATAGGGGAAATACAGCAAATGGTCGTCCTGGTCTGTGCATATCAACTAATAATAATTGAGAGAGACTGTTAGAACTATGTGAAGAATATAACTTGTTGATTGGTGGATTAGGAACATTATTGCCTAATATAAATATATGTACATAAATATACGTGGAATTCCCCAAACGAAAGGTACCGAAATCAAATAGACCGTATCTGTATCAGGCGAAATTGAAAGCAGTCACTTGTTGCGATCACTTCCTGTTGCATATAGCAATAAAGAAGTAATTGGACTTAACCAAAATGGCCGGAGAGAGAACAAAAAGTGAATATTGTATGCAACAAAAGCTCAAAAATCTGTAGTAGATTTAAGGCGGCCAGGTCCGTAAGGCAAAACACTTGTAAGTAGATATATGTATGTAAGTCAGTCAATGAATGAGATTTGAACAAGCAACATTCGCTTTTCAATTAATTCATTTTTTTTACACGTCACATTTTTTTAGTGACCACAGTTCAGAAGTGGGATAACCGAATATTTTAATACCGTATCCGGGCAGAATTAAAAAAAATGAAAAAAAGTAAATTGTGCATCGAGAAATAGGTTTTTCCAGTAAGGCTCGGGCATAGGTGTTAATCGGTTGACACCTGCGGAAAAGTTTATCTATCTCGTTATCTTGCGCATCGGTCGTCGCAAATCTAGTAAAATTTAAAAGAAAATGGCGTCTGTATGTGCTGCAGATTTTATTGAGAAGGCGACGGTGAATGAGTTAAAAGTTAAATTAGCTCAGTTAGGTTTGGAGACCCCAGGGCTGAAATCAACATTAGAACTAAGGCTTCACGAAGCGGTCAGCAGGATGTGTGAAATGGATCTTACAGATGCTTTCAACGAAATCTTGGCGGAGGAACAACATGGGGACGCGGATGACCACGCGGACGACCCAGACGTCCAAAGTCAACTTGAGGACGACGACAGGGAATAATTAGAAAACTTGAGACGGCTTCTTGTCAGGAAGAAAGAAATAGCCAACTTAAAAAGGCAAGTAGAAGCAGAGCCTCACTACCATCAATTTAATTTCAAGGACATTGAAGACTCATTTCAAACTTTCAGTGGGGATGATAGTTACTTCATACGCAGGTGGTTAATTCAATTTAAAGAATTAGCGGAAATTCTTCGATGGAATCCAAAACCAAATTTATTTATGGGAAAAAACTGATGACTGGCACGGCAAAGCTTTTCATGGGGACAACTTCTCCAAACTCTTGGAACGCTTTGAAGGACGCGCTGCTCAAGGAGTTGGATAGAAATGTTTCCAGTGTAGAAAGAGGAAGAAAGAAAAGGATGAAACGTGTCAACAATATGTCTTCAAAATGTTAAAAAATGCGTCTAAAGCGGACATCGACGAGTGTGATGTTGTCCAATATATTATTAACGGAATTCCAGACACCTCTTCAGGATTCCATATCCCTAGGTATAAACAAACAAAATACAAGTTTTCGTCAATAAATCTTCACATATATACATACATATGTCAAATTTGTAGATCTAGAAAATTAAAAAAATAGTTTATGGAATTTAACAAAATAAGAATAAAGAAAGGAAAATGGACGTGAATATGGCACACTCTACGAAAAGCTCTTGGATGGAATCCGCAAGGAAGTAAAGATGTTGGTAGACAGAAAAACACCCGGAGAAAATATCAATGAAAGAAGTTCCTTAGTGGAAGTCCTATGCTCCCAAGGATAATGAAGGACAATAATAATAATATGAATAATAATCGATATGACGCCGTTAACTCCTGCGCATTTCCTGGCGAAATATGGAGAACCTTCGCCTGACCAGCCCATAGTTAAAGGCCGATGACATGATAAAAAAGCGGATGTTCCGGTTAGTATATTCGTTTCTTGTGAAAGCGATGTCGCATGGATGCATGTTGTGAAAGTGACAATGCCCAGCCCTTCGACTCAATCAACTCAAGCATCACGGAATCGGCACACGATGTTGGATGAAAGCACGGCAGCTTGTCAGGCGATAAAAGATGCAGCAGGGCCATTTTAAAACGGACAGCTGCAGAAACTTATAACCCCGCTGACCTATATCAAAAAAAAGGCGACTGAATTTATTTCATTTGCAGCCAGCACGTTCCCAGAAGAGAAGAAAAGAAATTTCTTGGTAACATTTTAGAAGTGTACCTAGATATAAGTAAAGAATAAAAAGAAATTAAAATATATAACCGATATTTATTTTTTTTACTACGAAATGTGTTCTTTTAAGGGCCCAATACACGAGCGCTCCATCCGACCATGCCAGCCTAAACAACAACAACAACAATTTGTGTGCTATGACTTTATAACTCCAACAATAATAATTAATAAATAATAATATTTTAATACTGTGGATCGGCATTGCAAATTATATTTTTAATATTATTTCGAATCTGTCTTGCCTCAGATGTGGGATTTGTGCTACCTAAACGTACGCTATTTGGAATGCTCTCTAAACGTGTCCCTTGTGCTTCCGTCTCCATTCACCACTAATTATGCTGTCATCTATATATCGGTCGACGTAATTAGGCGACACATATGAATTTCTTCCAGATGAGAGCAAAAAATTATGCAACAATACCGCACCTAGCACAATTTTATAGGCATTTTGGAGAAGAACTGAAATAGCTCCTGAGAATACTTTGCACCGTGCTGTCAAAATGACGAAGCTGTTCTCAATAGAACAGCGTCCTTTAGTTAGTTCTCTGTTATGGAGAAGTTGATCAGGCTCAAGATTTCACCCGCTGAATGGAGTCATAAGATATGGACGTAATGGGAAAGCAGCATCACCAACTAAAAAGTACGGAATCGAACAATGGCTTCCATTACACGAATTTGCTTCTGGCAATGTTAAACTTCCATTCTCAAATGCTTATCCAAGCGGGCTGTTTTTAAAAATCCTCCCTGGGACTCAGAGCCAAAAGCTCCAACATTGAAATAAATAAATTTATAATCTGTATCACGGATTCCTAGTAACACAATACTAAACTGTTTTTATAGTTAAAATATTGTGTTCCTGATCTTGGAGGAGCTCTAATAACTATGTGTTTTCCTAAAGTAGTATATGTATATTTAAAGTGTCATTATTAAATTTCAAGGCGAACCATCAATTGCTCCAATAATATGAGGATAAGATGTCCGTCGTTTAAACTCTTTAGAAACTTCTTCCAAAATACTTGCATTTAAACTGAGCATATAAATTGGAGCTAGTATTTTATTTTATATATAACTTCGCACATTTCGTCAATTATTTTGGGAATTGTTGAGTGGTCAATCCGGAATTGATAGTGCAGAGAACGAAAAGAAGCACCAGTTGCTAAATATCTTTAAAAAATGCAACGTTAATTTGCTATAGTACAGTTACTCCAAAAAGTATTCGCTCACCACCATATCCAGGTAAACTTTGGACATAAATGATAACGTAACGTTTTATCATTTATGTCCTTTAAGTTATTAACCAGAGTTTACCTGGATATGGTGGTAAGCGAATACTTTTTGGAATCTGTATCACTTGCACTTGCCTTAAAGTTAAAAGAAGTCTGGATTCTGTGGAAATAGGACGCCTAATTGAAGCCTTTTTAATATAGGGACCTACAAGATGGAGCAAATGATCAAACTCTGTCATTGTCATTCTTGTAAAGTTAAAAAATGACTCGTCATCTTGATAACGCATTTCCCGAATTCAATTTTCACTGGCTCCTTGCTCACTTCGTCGCTCGTTAATCGGCTTAACACACCATTTTCGCCTAAAAACTCTTTCATGCGTGCCAGCGCAATTTACTGTTAAAACAGCTATTTTTGCTCTTCCAATCAAAACAAAACTGACATTTCACATCTGCATTGATAGAAATGTGTGTGAACACATTTTGTAAGTTAATTCAGCCAACTGGTACATTGTTGGTTTTGCCATTGGAGAATAGGCATAACAATGCGCTTCGGAGGATGCTAAAGAAAGAAGCACTGCGGGATTAATAATAGTAATAAAAATTAAGGATGGACGACGATTTTTTCTGAATATGGTAGATATAGTCAGTTGGGTGAATTCAAAAATTCAACACTGCAGAATTCAGCTACAGAAATGTGTGAAATGGGCATGTGATAATGATGAACTTATTACTCAATTTGCGAAGATTTCCGAGTTATCAAAAACGCCAATAAAACGCACAGTTCTTAATTTTATAGCGAGTACCTATGATCCGCTTGGAGTTCTGGGACCATTCATCGTCAGCTTTAAGATTCTGTTTCAAGAGTGTTGGAAACTCCGTCTAGATTGGGATGAAACATTACCGCCACATCTTCAAATAGTTTGGAATAAAATTGTTAAACAGGTTGTGAGTTTGGAGGAAGTGAAAATCCCAAGCTGTTGTCTTACTGGTAGTGAATTCATAAATGTTCAGCTACACCTGTTTGCAGATACCAGCCCTCAGGCTTACGGATGCGTTCCCTATGTACGAAGTATATATTCAAACAAATCTGTGTGCGTTAGATATTTATGTTCAAAAAATCGAGTTGCACCATTGAAAGGCAAAAATTCCAACGATCTCACACTCCCAAAACTTGAATTAACCGCAGCATTGATTGCAAGTAGACTTGCCAGTTATATTCAAAAGAATCTTCAACTTAAATTTAATAATGTATTTTTTTGGACTAACTCCAAAATTGTTTTAGCGTGGATTATGCATGAAATACAATACAATAAACCATATATTAGTAATCGTGTACAGGAAATCCGATCTTTAAGCGACGTAAGTGACTATAGACATTGCCCAGGAGTTCTTAATCCAGCTGATTATTTAACGAGAATGGCTCTGAAGACACATTCAGAACTTCCTTCTCCATGGCTCAACGGACCAGAATGACTTGCACAAGATGACAATAATTGGCCAAGTATTGATATTTTGCCAGATTTATCTAAAACTTTAATATGCTTACAGGTGACTGATCAAAATGAACAACCAATTGTATTATTTAACATTGAAAGGTTCAGTCGTTATCGTAAAATTCGGCGAATTACGGCGTATGTATTAAGTACGTTTCATTGGGCGAGTTAGACACAAATTAACTTATAGGAGTTTTCTTAGTAGTACTGAGATACTATTAGCTGAAGAATAGTATACATACAATAATATACAACGAATACATTTTTCGGGGGAAATAAAATGCCTGGAAGCGCGTAAACAAATATGGAAATCATCATCAATCTTAAAGTCATCCTATTTTTCGTTTCTCCTTGTGCTGGATGTACATGAACGAGAACTACATGGTGTTGTAAATGTAACCCTAGTTAGGCTAAGGCAAAAATTCTGGATTATCAAATCTCGACAGTTAATCAAAAGCATTATAAAGCGCTGTGTCGTTTGCAAGAAATTGAAGGGTTTACCAGGAGTGCAACCTACAGCGCCGCTGCCTAGAATTCGCCTGAGCACCTCTAGAGCATTCGAAACAACCGGTATCGATTTTGCGAGTCCAGTTTATGGCAAGCTTACGAAGGGAGACTTAGAAACTAAGAAGTTCTACTTCATGATCTTAACGTGCGCTGTCATCCGCGCGGTCCATTTGGAGCTGGTTCCAAGTTTAAATACTGAAGACTGTATACATACTTGCAATTCGACGATTTTTTGCAAGAAGAGGTATCCCAAGGAAAATTTGCGAAGCGGAAGCAGTGGTGAACGCAAGACCTCTAACTTACATCAGTGACGATCCAGAGGACCTTTCCCCTTTAACTCCCAACAAGTTTTTAATAGGAAATTATGTTCAAAACTCAATCAGGGAAAAGGAGGAACCATTTGACGCCGACATTCGAGCAGCATGGAAAATTCGTCTTCGTTTAAAGAATAAATTCGCGAAGCGAATTACCTTCAGAGTTTGCGATCAGCTCATTACATCATTTTCTACTATTATCAAGGAAGACGATGTAGTATTGGTGCACGACCAGCTGACTCCACGAACTTTTTGGATGAACTAGCGGTGGTACTCAACACATTTCCAGGTCGTGATGGCAAAGTGAGAGCCTGTGAAATCCGATTTCACAATGGATTTGTTACACGAAGAGCAATTCAACATCTTTACCCACTGGAACTACACGTATCTACCGCCCGGCCGGAGGATGTAAAAAATATTTCTTAATATTTTATTTTTTACACTAGGCAGCACTAGTAATTTCAACTCATTGTTATGAAGCAACTGTTTAACGTTAACGTTTAGTACATATTCGAACTCTGTACGGAAGGGGCGCTCCAAGATTAAAACTTGCAACAAAGAATAATAAATAACATTTGTAGTTTAATTTATTTTATATCCGCTCTCCGGGGTTTTTAGCGAGTTATTTCACACTTCTAATTGCTGAATTCTGCAGTGTAGAGCCTTTAAATTCACCCCTTGCGTGATCTTTCATCGGAATAAGTACAACAAAATTATTACTCTATAAAACTTTGGTTTTTTACTTGTAAATCTAATTTTAGAAACAAGCATTAAGTACTCCGAATCTCTCAGGCCTTTGTCTATGTTTCCTGCCAAAAGTCATCAAACGCTATAAGCCGTTATACGATAATCAATTCACACCTTTAATAAAAGTTATTTCCCTGTAAAATATGTGATCACCGTCGCTCATATGGTGATAAATGGCCCAAACAAGTGTTTCAACACCTTGATAAGAATCAGTAATTTCTGTGCAAACTAAATCCCCAAAAAACCGCTGAGACCAGCACCGTAAAGCCCCATAGGAATTTGTAGTTTACTTTTTAATTGGCAGAACAACACTTCCTTCCACAGAAGGCTCCGTGATGAGTCCATGTACCTTACAATTCCTGCTCATATCTAAAATTTATGACACGAGGATTCTGTGAGCAGGAATAAACCTTTTCTCATATAGACACATGCCATTAGTGTCTACCAAATAATTCAGGGGCAAAGCGCTATTTTTATCTATTTACCACTTAATTGGAAGACAAGCCTAGGGTCATGACGGCATTCGGAATTGTTGAGATTTTTAATCAAATTAAAAACGGAAATAAAAAAAGAGTTAAAAGATTTTTTTTTGACATTTATCATAGTTACCGGTACATAGTTCTTGTTCCTCGCTGGGCCGGAGATTCCTAGTGATTCTGTGTAGCTAAGGAGCTGGGGAGCATCCAAGTAAAATTAACAGTCCCGATCTCACTCCACTGTGCTCCTCCTCAGTTGTAACACGATAGACACAAACGTAAACACAAGAAGTCCTCGGCGAGCGCTTCGCTAGTGTTTATTACTGTGAATAATTCTCACTTTTGCCTATAATAGAAAAACTTCCCCGGTGGAAGCGTTCGCACTCCAGAGACACTCAAAGGCTGGGGATAAGCAAAAGAATGATTACTTGCGGTGCTCCACGGCAAAAAGAAAACAAAGCGAGATTGGCCAAATCCGAAATGTGACAGCTAATGGCTGCACGATTGTAAATTTCGCAAAGTAAACAAACACATGCAGATTGGGGATAGTGTGTGGATGTGGATCTACAGGATTTAGGGCCATACGCCACTCGTACGCTCGGGAAGCCCAAGGCAGAACTTGGCGCTTTGAGGTTATGTCGCTGGCGATACATGACAAAATCGATTTTGCACACATCTTCCACGAACCAGCCTCAGACACTTTCGACGACATTGGGGGGCCAGCGGGCAATTAGCTAGTGGGGCCCAGCCATTATCGGGCCCCACGCAAGCGAAACTAAAACAATAAAAAGCATTTCAGATTTACCTCGACCTGTACGGCGCGTAGCCGTTCATATTGTTGTACATTGTTTATGTTGAGTAATTGCTGCCTGTCCAAAGCGAGAGAGACAAGCCAACGCTGCTGCCCTTGCAACTTGTGATATTCCAATTGCAGCCGAAAGGGATTCTCCGCATCCAAATCACTTTTTATGTCTTAATGCACTTGCAGAAAAAAAACGCTCGCAAAGCAAACAGAGCACCGAAGCAGAAGCCAGCGAGAAAGGGCAGGAAGCCTCCCTGCGAACACGCACCACTATCACGGCTAATTAGCAATTATGGTCGCCACTTTATTCGGGTGAGAATTCTGCGGGCACGGATTTGCGGAATTGGATTTCTGCACTTTAACTGGGAAAAAACACTCCGCCGCGTATTTTAATGCGTTTAGACTTCGTGACTTCGTTCGTTTCGGACTTGTCAAATGGACTCCGTGGATCGCCTGCGCCGTCTGGTGTAAATTTAGGGAAATTTTACGCGTATGGCAGTACCACACTCCAAGGGATTTAGAACAGACGAGTAAACAGGAAGTAGAACCTTTGTACTAAAGAAAAAATATGATGGCCGTTTCAAGGAATGTAAATGAAATGTGAATTTAATACTTTTATGGAAGTTTACATTAATTTTAATTTAAAAAAATTATAAAGGAATTTAATTATTTTAAAGTATCGGAAATTATATCTAAATAAATGTCATTGATTTATGGTGATGAATGAAACACTGAACATTGATGCATGAGCATTTGTAAAATAAAAGGAATGTTTTTTAAATTTTGATGACTTTTTGTTGTCACTATGTATCACTAGTTGTACATATCTATATAAATAGTGCTGGTAAACAATAATTCGTAATAGAACATAGTTTATTATAAACATTTTCAGTTTCTTCTCCTTTTTCTTATGTTTCTTTAACGCTTCGTGAGCAAAAGTGCGTTCAAAGGGAGGACAAGAAGTTCAATGACCCCACGGCACACAACTGTAGTACTTTATTCTTCAATAAGTGCAGCATGATGATGATTTCGTCAGTTTTTTGTTTAACTTTAAGGAACTATCTTATGCTAAACATGAAAATGGCTACGAATTCGATGAAGAAGACAGAAAAGTATTACTGAGAGACTGCAGAGAAGTTCGCTGAAGAAGAGGCTGAAACTTCCACTGAAAAGGTGTGCTACGATAGGAACAGATGACTTTGCCAATATGCTTTCCGAAGTTCGAGGTGCTATCACAGAAGTTCAGAGGGAAGCCAAAAACGCTGCCAAGACACCATGCTATTTTTTATGTGGAAGAGTCTAAGCTTAGGCGTCATCCTTTATACCAGCCCATAATGTCGTTAACTTCATGCAGTTTCTACAAGGGATGGACTCATGCGCATTAAAAAAAGAGTGATGCTGAAGAAATGATCGTGAGAGGTTTATGAGACTTATGAGAAGCAATATTTAGTTGTTGGGATCTGAGGCAGACCTTATTAGCCTAGGAACTCTCTCGGAACAAATGTACTGATTCTACTCATTGGTTTCAACCATTGAAAAATCCCTCGAGGTTACGGAGTATACATTAGTGGCATTCCATGATCCAGGCATCGTGAGTGTCTCTCATCCACGAAATGCTTACTGGCAGGATGGTGAGTTCGGTCCTACGCCACAGCTCGGTCATAAGGGCCGCAAATAGAGCCACTTCACAAAGAGGAGTATTTTCCCCGCTGCTATGGGTCGTAACTATAAACCAGCTGATGCGACAGATGGAGGCAGCGGGGCATCAGGTGCTGACATACGCGGATGGCGTTGCTACCATCACCAAAGACAAATTCCCTCAAGTCCTCTGTGATGTCATGTAGTGCGTTTCCATGACAGCTTGAAGCTTACTTGAAGCGTACTTCAAGTACGAATGTAAACGCAAGCAGCTCGACTGGAGTCGATAAAAAAGATTTTTGTGATCGGCTCGAGTGCTTGTCATGTAAACCGAGCTTGAAAGCTTGAGTGCTCGAAATTGCGAAAGTTAGGCTTGTTCTTGAGATTTTCAAGCCTTCGAGTACTCAAGCTGTCATGGAAACGCAGTAATGGAGGCGGCGTTACAAACCCTTTCAAGCTGGACTGCCACCCGCGGACTCAGTGTTAACCCAGTAAAAACAGAATTGGTCCTCTTCACAAGGAAGTATAAGATCCCTCCTTTAACAACCCCCCGGCTTAACAATGTTAGGCTCAAACAATAGTGCCAAATACCGGGAATAGTTCTGGACAAGAAATTCTTCTGGAATGAAAACACAGACGAGACCATTAAGAAAATGAATATACGCCTGCATCCATTGGGAAGAAATGGGGCTTCTCCCCTAACATAGCACGATGGGTCTACACAACGATCGTCCGCCCAATTCTCCCCAATTACGGAGTCTTAGTATGGCGGCCCTGAGTAAGTCCACCGTGCTAAACAAAATATAGAAAGTACAAAGATGTGTGGAGTTATGCATAATAGGGGCACCTCGCTCCACACCTACAGGCGCCCTAAATATTATGTTATTCCTCCCTCTTTTGAATCTTTTGGCTAAGCATAGCGCAACCATCGCAGCTTTAAGAATAAAATAATCTGGATTTTGGACCGAAATCAGGGGAGAGCCCTGAACTCGGTTATCATCCCCACAAAAACAGACTTCTGCATAACCGATATTAACTTCACGAGGAAATACGAAGTGCACATTCCTTCACGTGGTGAATGGAGAAACAGACCACACAGTTTTCAGGGTGCCACAAACTTCTTTAAACTCGAAGGTCGAGTAGGGGGAGAAGTCTTTTCCCCAGGGCTTGGGATTGAAGTCCCCTACCGGCTTCACCAAGCGAAGGTTCTCGTAATACATGAAGCTTTTCTACTAATCTACCGGCAAGGCGGCAGGAATCGTACTGTCTACATCTTCTCAGAGAGCCAAGCAGCTCTGAAAGCCCTGCGCTCTTGCAAAAACAGTTATAAAATTATCTATGAATGTCGCAGATCGGTTAACGACTCAGGAGCTCAGGACCCTCCTCTGCTGGGTGCTCGGTCACCGAAATATAGAGTGAAATTGTAAAGCTGACGAAGTGGCTAGGAAATGCACCCCCGCTACCAGGAAAGGAAAGAGTTGGTATGCCTTGGGCCACTTTTAAACTCCAATGCAAACAGCACAATGTAACAAGCGAAAAAGCATTGGAAGGATCTTAACAAATGCACCGTGGCCAAATTAACCTGGCCCTCCTCCGATCTCAGGCGGAGCACCTCACTATTTAGCCTCGGGCGACAAGACCTCTCAGCTATAATGGGAATGCTGACGGGACACTGTCTGATAAGGACTCATACGACCCGCTTAGGTCTTGAGACCTACGATTTTTGCAGAAACTGTAAGTACCGGACAAGGAGAAAAGTATACAACATCTCCGCTGTCACTGCCCAGCCCTAAGCAGAAGGAGAATGACCACATTTGGTGAGCCCTTTCTAAACACCCTTGCGGAGATCTCGAATATTGGGATCCCGCAGCTTAGAAGATTTATTATTTCCTGCAGGTGGTTTAGCGAAGAAACGACACTTGAACATCAGGTTTAAAGTGGAATCACTATGGCATCACAATGGGCCTATCCCTTTGGAAATATTTTGGCCGGTATTCGTTCTTTACTTGGTTTGCCAAGTGGCCTCCTCTATTTTGTGCTATGATCCTATGACGTTATTTACATGACCTCGGGAGCTCAGTTGTGCGGACAGGAAAGCGCGTTTCTAATCATTTTCTGTTTTGTCAATACGGGGTTCAACATTTGCAATGGCGATTAATGTGTCCACGAAGAAGCGATATTTGACTAATTAATTTTTTTCTCATTCTTATAAAAATCTAGTTATCTTTTCTAACATGACTCGATTTAAGCATAGCGCCCAATGATACCGTCAACATCACCATCAAAATTTTCCAGTAACGTCATGACGGACATGTTCGCCCAATGAATCCATCACAGCCGGTAGAAATTTGCAACGCCAACTTGAGAAAAGTTTTTAATCGTTTTATTTACACATTGTACATAATAAATTTGTGCTCCCAGTTTTGACAAATGAAATAGTTGGAAATTTCAATAAAAAGTTGGAAGTTTTCCTGTTGTCAAATTCAATTATTGGAACGTACAGTGGAAAATTGGAAGTATTCCTGTGTCGTCACCATCAAAAATAGATACCTTGTTTATGACTAGGTTGAAAAGTTGAGTCGAGGTTGAGTTGAAATTTCGACCACCGTATATGATGTCGAGTTGAGTTCACTTTAGGTTGAAATGAAGTTGAACTGATATTAAAACATAACCTGAAATTTTTATGTGAAATTCGCATTTAGAGATACGAAAATATTCAGAACGAAATAATTCTTTATTCCTGTGCCCAAAAAAACACCGAACACAAAACTAACGCTGAAAGCGGGCTTCACGGACCGCAAACAAACAAAACAAATGTCACTTCAACCCAATTTCAACTCAACCCGCGAATATGAGGTGAAATATCAACTCGATCCAGGTAGGAAAGCTGAGTTGGGTTGAATGGACCCAGTTTCAACTCGACATCCGTTTATGACTGAGTTGAACCTAGGTTGAACCTGGGTTGAACCTAGTCATAAACGGGGTAAGAATCAAATCTATTTTTTCGTCACGAGATGGTGACGTTGCCATTGGGCGAAGTTGTATGAGATTACTATGAATTTATTTTCACATTTTTGACGGTGGCGGATGTCGTTGGCGTTGACGGTATCATTGGGCGCTGAGCTAATGCATTAAAAATACGGAAAAAAACGAGTGCCATAGGGGCTAGCAAAATGAAATAGCTGGGGGATTTTCTGCAAGGGCATTGAAGATAATATTATTTCAGGCACACTCCCCAGGTTCATTGATAATAAGAGCGCAACTTCTGCTTGGCAGCTATCATGTTCATTGACGAAGTTTTTAGGGAGGCGATAAGATCGTTCAAACCATAGAAGTTCTCTGGAGCCGACGAT
This sequence comes from Thereva unica, assembly GCA_949987705.1. Taxonomy (NCBI): domain Eukaryota; kingdom Metazoa; phylum Arthropoda; class Insecta; order Diptera; family Therevidae; genus Thereva; species Thereva unica. The sequence goes on along the minus strand of OX465284.1, from coordinate 30,995,332 downwards.
ATTCATCCCATTCTGCATTATCTCCACTTCTGTTGTACTTTGTTTCAGATGAACTCTTAGAGGTACTCAATGGCCGAAAGTTTTTCGCTCAAGGTTACGTAGACGATTTTGCTATTGTTTGCACAGGTGAAACAGAAAGTACCATGTCAAGCCTCCAGCTGGTGCGACAGCGAAGGACTAAATGTCAATCCGGCAAAACGATTCTGGTACCGTATACCAAAAGACGAAGACTTGCAGAACATACCCTTGCAATTAGAGCAATAGTCTGTTCACATCAAGCGAAATACCTAGGAGTGACGCTAAAGCCATGAACTAGATACACACCAACATCATTAGGCCCATGGTAACTTACGGGGCTTTAGCTTTCTGGCACAAAATGGCACTAAAAGGTCGATCGGCTGAAAGCGAACGGCTACCTGGAAGAGATTCCAGAAGCAGGGATGCTGTCCAGCTGGATGCCTTTTTAAGATTTCAAAATTTGAACTACCTTCTGGGCACATATGTAAGACAAACTAACCAGAATTCTATAACAGGGTGAGCTAATATGTTTGTTATACGGATGGCTCAAACGCCCTAGTAACTGACCAGCAATCAGAGCGATAAGGTAGCGGAGGACCAAGTCTAAATTGATTTGGGACTGCCAACGGTCCCGTAGTGAGCTGGCCGTTTTCAATGAAGTTACGGTGTAGCGGAGCTTCAAAGGCCATGAATAGGCAGATACCCTGGCTAAATAGGGCTCTGAGATAGCGTTTATCTGCACCTACTCGGATGTTGGGCCACACAACAGCTTGGTGAAGAGAGTCATTGCCGCTCGAACTTTGATGAAACATCCCAAACGCAGGAGATGCGCACTCGGAATGGCGAACTATAAGCGGTTCCTTCCTGTGACATCTCTTGACAGTCTGCTCTGCATGTTTTCTGTCAGTGCCTCGTTGCTCGCCCAGATCCTGGTCGAACATTCAAGTCTAGGAGACAAAGCATAAGGTAGACTGCTGAACGAATGAAAGAAAAGTTGATATTTTGGATAATGTACACCCACCCAGGAAGAAAAAATAATCAGAATTATAACTGGAGCTACAACCCTCTCTGAGCCCTGGCCTCCTCAAGAATATTCTTCCAGTCTTGTGTCTCGGTTTTGCGTCTTAGGGCCTCCATACATGGTCAAATTGGATGTACATCGAAGTGCGGATGTACAACCAAAATTATCGATTGTGGGCCCGTCGGCCGATCGAAATACATTGGGCTTATGGGTTTGATGAAAATCTGGATGTACATCCAATTTGACCGTGTATGGGGGCCTTTACTCATCCAGTTGGTAATCCCAATTGTGCCTAAGCCCCTTTCTATGCCATAATTATATCCGTTCTTAGAAATCCTAGGTTTTCCTTGTGTCCTGCTTCCCTTATGTGCGACATTTATGGGTCGCTTCTTGAGGGAGACTCGTTACATGTTCTACCCGGCATAGGTGTCAGGTATTGATGCTTTTAGTTATGTCAGGCTCTTTGTATATTTGTTACGACTCGTAGTTGTATGGAAGTTGATGGATATCAAGGCTCGAATTGAGTTATAGAGCCATCGAAGATGGTTGAGTCGGTGGTATACAAAAAGAGTGTTTTTATTCTCGCCTTTTGGGCTATTAACCATCTCAATATCCAAGCCCCCGAGAGTCGTTACCTGCTTGACTAAGCAGTTGGTCTTGTGATCCCATCTGTCCGTGATTCCAGACCAAAGTAATGCTTTATACCGAGCTTACATAGTTAACTTCCCAGTATAGGAAGTTATTAGCCGTGTTTTTTTAATGAACCATATAGTTCTTTCATCAAGTTCATTAAAAAAACGACAAGGGAAATTTCATGTAGCGCCTACTTCGATGCTTAAAAATTTCAAAATTAAACGGAAGTTAAGTGTTATTTTTTGCACTGTTACACGAAATCCTCGCTAGAAAATAATAAATATATTTCTAAAAAATCAATTATTTGTTATAAATTTGCTCTCATCACTTTCCTGTTGTTTTTATTTTTAAATTACGTCTTTTCAACCCCCGAAAGTATGCAACATGCCAACCCCCGAAACAACATGTCTTCCCCCGAAAGTGTGCAATATGCAATTTAAGAAATTTCCCAAAACCTCGATAGAAACCCCGATAAAACCTGGGTTTTGAGATTTGTATGGGGAAGAACTAGGTATACAGTTCATTAAAAAAACACGGCTATTGTAATCGGTCCGAAAATCGAAATCGAAAATTTCAACGTATTTTCATCTTTCAAGGTCCCAGGAGCATTTTAAGCAAAAAATTGGGAGGAAATATGTCTGTGTGCGTACGGATGTGGTCATTTTTTCCTGCACGATATCGCGCGAACCAAAACTGATATCGACTTCGTTGAGGTGTCGTTCGAAGCGTATTAACCGAAATATGATCTGAAAAGATTTTCATGAAATTCGGTCTAGCCGTTTTTTTGTTTAAGCGACGTAAGTGATTTTTGTACCTGCACGATATAGCACGAACCAACCATGATACGATCAAGCGGTATCTATGTTTAAAGGGCGTAAGTGATTTTTGTACATGTTCGATAGAACGCAAACCAAAAATGATATTGACTTCATTGAGGTGCCGATCGAAGCGTTGGAATGACACCCGTTCAAAATGAAGTTCACTTTTATGGATTCAGCCGAGCAATAGCTTCCCAAAGAGTCATCACTCGTCAAAATCCGAGTTTTCTTTAAAAACCATTCAACAAATACGTTAACCATTACAAACATGACGACATTTTCAAACTTTAGTTCAGAACTGTTTGAACGGCGGATTGCTTTCCATGTCCTACAGTTTTGGGAATTGAGTTCATCGCGGGATTTCCAGTGATTACAGTTTGGCCTTTTCGGACAAGTTTGACAAATTCGTTACATTGATTAATTTTGGTACTATCTCCTGAAATCGTTCGAATTGAAAATGAAGTTTTTACCATTGCAGTCTATCATCAGCGCGTTAATACGCTCAGAATGAATTCGCTTTATAGTGTAGCGAACGAAGTGCCAGGGACATGTTTGTTTGCTACTGTTCAACAAAAAAAAAGTTCTTTAGAAAAGCCTTTCGGATTTACTATTCTTATCGTTATTTCAAAGAGCTTCCTTCCATCATACTGGGAAGTTGATCGTGTGGACCGAAAGGGTCGAACCCACATCCCAACTAGTTCAGCTTTGCATCGATTCCCTAAGTTTGTGCGCATCACCACTGTATTTAAGGTTGTTATAGAGGCTTCGCTATTTATGAAAATTTCAAAGCTACGTCCTTGTATATATTCGAGGTTCATTGGACCGGCATACACGGATTACACCGTCAACACTAAAAAGCCGGTCTTCAGGACAGAGGGGCAAAAGGAAGAGAGAAAGCTGTAACTTTTTGAACATACATTTTTGGCGTGAAAACTAACACATGCACAAAGGTATGTTCTTATCTTCTTCTTTTTTGGATCTTTTGTTGACAAATCTGTTTGTTTTTCGTATTCGAGGTGTGCACACATTGATATCCCGTGTAAGGATAAAAAGTTACTCTCGTTGAAGAGAATACTCATGTCTGCCGAGCGCCCGAGAGCATCATAAAAAATCGGTTTTTAGGGTTGAAGTTATATTCCATGTCTGCCAGCCCATTGTCTGGTAGATCTTCATGATCGCCAATACTTTTGCTTGAAAGATCCTAGCTAAACACCTGCCCTGAGAGCCCCCAATGTTTTGGAGCTGTTGGTGAATATCCGTAAATTAAACTTTGGCAAGACGTCTCAGTCTTTCCACTCTCTCGATGGCGAAGTAAATATGTGTATGGGAATATACGAGTCGTATCGTATGTAGTCTGTCGTTGCGGAACTATACTCTCGGTAGTAAGTTCAATATGCTGGTGTGATCGGTGGGTTTTGAGGTCAACGCCTCGGATTCAATTAGGTCAAGGGCACTGCCAAAACGCCGGGTACATCAACGGTGTTTGTGGGACATGTTCTCCTAATTTCATGTTATTCTTGTGCCCAATTTTAGGACATTTTAGGCCCTGCTCAACCTTTCCCACCACACCAGCGATGGATCTCTTGCTTATTACCGAAGCCTACCTGGGTTTAGGGCTAAGAGAGCTTTTAAAATCGACTTTACTGTCTCAGTGGATCTACCTCCGAGATAGACACGTTGAGCTAGGACAGCAACGTGACATGTACCGATCGGTGGAGTCTATCTGCCTTGAGCACCAAGAAGCCTGGTCACTAGAGCTCTGTAGAACTGAAAGTCGTTTTACAGCAAAAGAAAATAGCAGAGTTCTCCTTGGCAGTAATCAACCAAATCCTTTTAAGGCCAAATATTAACAAAAATCCAATTTTATTAGGTTGCGGTTGGGGGCACTGCTGTTGTGACTCCAAATATAGCTTTAATCTCGCAGTTTCGATAGATAAATGCAAGTTCATAAAATCCTGATAATACTAACAATAATGGAGGCCCCAACGAACGAAACAACAAAATTGATAACACAACTGCAAGTCAGGTTTCGGCCAATAAAACAATCGCCCAGGCGCAAAGTCTAACCGCTTTCGGGCCGCTTTGTTTGTTTATATTTTCGCTGGGAGATGAGCCGGAAAATCTCCGATCGTTTCAAGCGATCGAAAGTAGTTAGATTCGTCCCGCGGGTACAGGTAGTCCCAATACGCCTAGACCGCTTCTGGTTTCTCGCCAAAAAAAATAGTGCTACAGGTTATCGTATTGCAGATAGCCGCATCCGAGTATGTGTGCCCTCTTCAGATAATTGCGGAAAGTCGATCAAGTACCCACAGTACTCGCGGCAGTGTATTTTCGGAGTTGAGAGCGATCGCTTCAGTACCGGACGTCGGCAGAGATCAGTTTTTGTGAACATGAGCGGCAGTTTAGCTTCGGAGACGACGAAATAAAATAATTGTTTCTTAGTGGCAATTGCGTTATATTTTGTTATAAAAGAGTTTTTTCTCAACTTAGTACCTGAGTGATCTTGCAATTAGAGACTTGACGTGCGCGAATAATTGCTAGTTACCAAAGATTGTAAGTCGATACGTTGTGGTTCAAAGGTTTGGTTTATTGTTAGACCGGTTTGTTCTTTCGTGGGTTTCATATGAAAACGTGTGTTTTACCTCCATTAACTAATTTTTAGTAAAATACAAACGTGACGACGATCTGGCTGCAGAATATCGTGATCATCTGGCGAGATTTTTATTCAGAATAAATTTGTTTAGCGAAAGCTGCTTCCATATTGTGGATTGTGTTGTAATTAACAATAACGTGAACATTTGTGTGATTCAGATAAGAGTCCCAGGTGTAGAACTCGCTTTCTGATTAATTAAAAAAGTGAGCGACACCAAATGTTTAAAGCAATCGGAGATGTGTCATTTGTAAAGCACCGATTTTTTCTTGTTTTATAACACCGTAAATGTGGATTTTATAATTCCACAATTTTTACATATTTGGCTCTGTTCTTGTTCACCTTGAATTTTGCTAATAAGTGAATCTGCAGTGCTTCTGATTCATCAAAGTAATCGTAGTACTAACAAATAGTAAGAATTTAGTCTTATCCTCACCATCGCAATGTTATCCAAATCTCTAGTATTATCGATCAAGTCGCATTTTTTTCAATTTGGACAATGAGTTGTAAAATTGCTGTAAAGTCCAGCAGTAATCATAGATCGAAGAATTCATACACGGCAATATAGGATAGGAGGAAGGTGGTAAATGAAGGGATGCGTTGAAGCTATCGTTTGAACCTATTCAGGAGAATGTAGGAGATCGTAAATACTGACTGAGGAAGATTACTATACACAATCGAGCGAATAGAATTTCTAGCCTCTAGGTACTATGTGCGATTCCTGATCGCCGAGCTTTTTACCGACATGAATAGCCGGGTTTTAAAGCACTGGCCTATGCAGACGATATCGTTATAACTATTAGTGGCGGTCATGATGGCGCCGTTTCAGACCTCATGCAAACCGCCCTGTCATATGTGCATAGCTGGCAAAAACCTGTCAACGTACCATTTCCTAATAGAAGGAAGCTAGATTTAAAAGCCCCCTCTTTGGATGGCTAAGAACTGGTTTCTCAAAGGAGACTAAATATCAGAAAGCTCTCCTGGAAACCCCAGGTTGAGAGAGTAACTGCCAAGGCAGTTACATCTCTCCATAATTGACATCAACTTGTAGGAAAAACGTGGGGCCTCAAAGCGAGGTTAATTTTTGACTATATACGACGATCATAAGGCCCATGGTCACGTATGCACCCATCGCATGGTGGTGGTGGTGGACCTTTGATTAAGCTGACCAGGGTGCAAAGACTGATCTGTCTTGGTATCACTGGGGCTAATGGCTCCTGTCCGACTGTGGCTGTAGAGGGCCCTACTGAACCTTCCTCCACTCCACCTAGCAGTGAAAAAGGAGGCTCTAGCGGGAGCGCTGCGTCTACGGCAGATATTCTCCTTTATGCCAGGAGACTTTCTGGATCATTTATCGATCTTTAAAGAGTTGAACCAGGAGCTAATGACATCTTTGTCCGTTTTTCTGGCTGAGGTACTCGCCATCCAGGTGTGTGCCCAGACTTGTATTAACAGAGCTCCAAATAGCTCTAATATTGTTATTTTCTCGCACAGTTAAGCCGCCCTTTTGGCCATTAAATCTCACAGGGTGGCATAAAAGACTGTCCTGGCTTGCCTCCTATTTCTGAAATCCATCAGCAGCAGTGATGAGCAAAAATAGTCTTGGTCTTGCAGTCTTGTTTGGGTCCTTTTACATTTAGCAAGACCAAGACTTAGCCATGCTCGCAAGACCAAGACCAAGACTATATCAGTCTTGTCTTGAGTTGTTCAACACAACATTGTCATGCTGATGAGGATTCCGAACCACGAAAGTCACATCGGTAATGAAATTGCCGACAGCCTGGCTAGAGTAGGGGCAAACTCATCACTTATCGGTCCGGAACTTTTCTGCAGCTTAGCAAGCTGCCATGTTAGAAGCACCATCAAACATTGGGTCGACGAGCTGTTTCTTCATACCAAGAACCCAGGGTGCTCGTCAAGCTAAAAGATTCATTCAAATCGATAAAGCTTAAGCGGGAATATTTTTAAATCTCAGGTGGTGGGAGCTAAAAAATAATAACAGAGCTTCTGACGGGCCACTGTTCGCTTAACTACCATCTAAACAAAATAGGATTGGTAGCCAGTTGCTGCTGTCGGTTCTCCGGGGCAGCTCCCAAAACTGCAGAGAACTTGCTGTGAGACTACAGCGAGGAAGATATTGAGGCTCCATTATCGCGACTTCTCTACTCCTAGGTAGATTTGGGACAGGAACCCTGAATCAGTTTTAGTCTATATCAAAAGCCTTAACCTAGGTGGTTTTTAAAGATGGAGAAATAGAATTATGTTCAAAAAGAAGTGTTGCAAAGTGTAAGCGTGAGCAAATCGGGTCAGTCTTGTGCTGTGGGAAAAATATTCCATATTGTAATAAAGATAGGAAAGCAGTGAAACTAAAATAGTAGAGGAAAGTATACAAATATGGAATAGCATACTAAAATGGAATACCACGGTATTTTTGGTGCCTGCTTCAACAGCTCATTTGACAATTTAGTTTCCTAAGCCCAGGCATATAACCTAACAATTTATAATCAAACGTCAAGGCGGGAGCACGCTTACTGCTCAGAAAACAGCTTTTTCAAATTGTCACATCTGGAAAACTTTTTTTAAGATTTCTGTTAGTGTTATTATGAATTGGAATGTGTTGATAAATTTAGGCAATTGAATTTTTAGACTGTGTTAGTCCGGTTTGTGGGAACATCTATGTACAAAATTTTGGTGTAGCTTGTCGTGTAAAAGAAATATAATTTTTGGAATTTTTTTAGTTGTTACCGCAATATGGAATACCTTAGAGGGTGCAAATATGGAATAGTATTCCATGTTTATATCCCAATGAAATTTTGTAGTTTTTGGTGTAATTTTCATAATTTTTAGTTATATCTAATTTATGTTTGTAATCTTATATATTATTTTATATAAGATATGTCTACGGCGAGAAAAAACAGCTTTGGGATAATACACAAATGCAAAATGCAATATCTGCTGTTTGAGAAAACAAATGGGTGTTTTAAAAGCTTCCAAATACTATAATGTTCAACCCTATTTCGGCTCTATAGTAAAGGAGAAAATCCGACATATAAAAACGTTGAATTTGTTATTATTTTATTTTTGTATATTTTATATGAATTCATTTTTATTTGTTATGTATTCCATATTTGTAGTAGTTTTTGTTTTGCTTGAAATTTGCAATGTTTTTGTAATTTATTAATTTTTTCTGTTGTGCCAAGCACAGGCAATATATTTGTTTATCGAAAGTTGGATAGTAGTATTAAGATATTTTTTAAACACTTTAACTGTACAAAACGGAACATTTAATAAAAAATTTCATTAAAAAATTAAATGGTATTCCATATTTGTCTACTTTCCTCTACTATAACTAAGGCTGAGTGACCGAGGACGGTAATGAGAGGCTATAAAGAGTCTAGTAGAATCGGCCAGGTTCGGCAAATTTCTCTAAGCAGCCTTGCTGACCATGTTATATGAAACGAGGAGATGGCATAAGGCATAGGCTGAGTAGATGGTTTAATGAGGATTTCACTAACTATCTGACTCTCAGTCCATATCGAAAAACGAAAACCTTTCTTACTATCACCGTTAGAAATTACCTCTATTCTCTCAAAAATCATGAAGACGATAATAAAAAAAGCATATTCCATATTAGAAGACAAGCTTTAGACCGAAAAGACCTATTGGCGAATTTCTTGTCTGTCTTAACAGAGCACCTCAATCTAAGTAGACATTGCTTTGTTGAGTCTGGTCTGGTAGCTCTAGATATTTCCAAAGCCTTACACAAAGTATGTACATATGTCACCATTCTCTGCTGATTAAGCTCCAGGCCGCAGTGAAAATCTTCTTTTGCCAGGCTTTTCTTCCCATTGTAGTACCTCCAATCTAGTGTTAGGTGTTTGTACGGCTGCGTTTAAAATCTGCAAACCATTTCTCTATCCTTTGTCAGGATGCAGCAGAGTTCGAATTACACCTGTCAAGCCATTGCTTTGCTTGAAAGGAATTTTTCCCAATGCTTTGTAAATTACAAAAACAGCGGAGCAAAAACAACTGTAACTGGTGGGCAGTATGTTATGATATTTTGACACATATGGTTTAATGGTTGGAACCTTTGAAAACAGAAGAGAATGAAGCACAATTAATTAATATCGGAGAATTATTTCGGTAACACTTAGTATTAAGTGTATAGCCCGGACAATGGCGATGTCATATTTAGTCAAAAATAGCAGGGGAATACGTTTCTCAGCAACCATTCCGATGAGAACACTTCACTTGGTTAAATGCTTGGAGCAGACCCTTCGCAAATCTGAACAAATTTCGCTACGTCTCTGTTTAAGTTAGACAATGTATTTTGTAGTTGCGGTCAAGTTTGTTTACATTTCAAATTGTGGAGAAAAACTGCATCTTTAATTTATTTTATTGGCTTTTAATTTCCTGTCAAAACGTAATAAATCTTAAGCTCAGCTATAATTGCCTTAAGACGTTTTTGACATTTGTAAAAAGTAATCAAACTTCAAGGCCAAATATTCCATTATTCAATATCTTTTCAACACAGAATTTTATTTCAAATAATCAATTTTATTATGTTCTCACTAAAACTTTAATATTCCTAAAACATAAAATTAAATATTTAATCGCTAACGTCAATTTTCTGAAGATTCTTTAAGATTTTACGGTCCTGAGCGCAGTTTTAAGACTTAACGAAAGTTTGTGAAAGAGGACGAAAGATCGTTTTAAGACCATTGTAGTTGTTAGTTTTAGTTCCCATAGAAGCATGCACTCCCAATAGTACCTGTAACCTTATAGAAGTACTGAAATAAGCACTTACTAGTAAGGGATAGCCCTTACCATACCCCTTATAAGAGTGCTTATTTTTACACACGATGTCATAGGAGGTAAGGCCTTACTTTTTTATTTTCCCTAGAGTAGTTACGTTAGTACTTACCTTAGAGTACTTACAGAACTACTCATCTGTAAGGGTATGGTAAGGCCTACTTGTTGAGGGTGGAGAGAGATTGTCTTTCGGCGCCCTTTGCTCGACACTTTTACTTCACATAAATTGTGTTTCCAGTGTTGTCCTATTAAAACTTCTTTCCAGTACTATATCTATCGGATATCGATGGTGGTTTTAGGGTCACAGTTCCGCCTGTATCGGCAATAGAGGAACTATGTTTCCCAGACTTGCTTCCCCGACGTTTCGCCAACAGCACTACCTTCTTTGGAGGCTTTTTGATTGTTTGTATTGTATGGTTGGGCATTAGGGCTTGCCCCAGCTAGTAAGGTTGAGATGGTGTAGAGAGACACAGCCATCAGCCCAAATTTGCAATGTTCACCATCCCAACAACGTCATCTCTGTGAATTTTATGCACCTTGTGGAGTATTCTCCAATCCTACACCCTTAGGGTCTTCTTTTGGATCTCTATCCTTTCAACATAATGCCAGTGGGGTCTTCTGTTGCTGCCCGAAAGTACCCGATTACAAAAAGGTTGCGCAGCAGCTTGTTCCCGTCTACAGCAACAAGGCTCCTTCCAAGACTTAAGGCGGCCCATCATAGAGGGCGCACCGACCCCTACTGACCTGGGCTGTTCTAAACCCTGAGCCAATTCGGCTGCCGCCTCCAGAAGACTTCCTTGCACAGAACTAGTTGTTTCGTGGTCAGAAGAGTCTCCGGATTGTTAGTCGCAAGCACGCCAATTCTGACACTTTCCGCTATTTGACAGAAGGTCGGCTTTGGAGTCGTTCTAGATTTCATTATGGGTGCGTCCGACTTTTCTGAAGGCTTTTCAAACCGTATGGCCAAAGCCTTCGCCCTTTTCGCCGGGTTATTATGCCCTAGAGAACATCCAGATGATTTAACCCTCTTCTTAGTAAGAAAATCGGTATCCCTTTCTTCCTCGGGGGCCATGCAGACCCTACCAGCCTCTACACGGGAGTACCCAGCTTCCAGATATCGCATAAAACGTTTCGGGTATGGGAAGGCCTACCCCTTACTAGTAAGTGCTCTTTTCAGTACTTCTGCTTACAAGTTCTACTGGGAATTACAAAAATACGAAAACAAATGAGTCATCGGGCAAATTCTCACTTATTTGGGTCCAATTCTGGCTTACACCGTACCATCTGCCTTCTCTTGTAATGGGTTATATAAGGGCTCATCTAACACCAAGAAAATAAAGGCTACCCCTTACCAGATGACTACTTATATCAGTGCTTAATCGGTAAGGCCTTCCTAGAATTTCTACTCGGCAGGTTTAAGAGGTGAGGATGTGGGAAATGTTGGAGGAGATGAATAAGAACTCTCCGCTTAAACTCTTGGATGTTATAGGATGTTCCATAGGGGGGTTGTTCTGATTAAGAAGGAATTCCTTGCTTCCAGAGTGCGCAAAAAGTTAAGCTCTATGCAGAGGGAATGAGCCGAGCAGAATAACTTGGTGTTGCTGGATAAGATAGGAGGTAGGAGATCGCTTGTTTTATTGTTTTATTTAGGGTACATAATGTTATAAAATCTACGATTTTTTTTTTTAACTTCCCAGTATAGAAAGTTTTTGTAATCGGTCCGAAAATCGAAATCGAAATTTTCGACTTATTTTCATCTTTCAAGGTCCCAGGAGCATTTTAAGCAAAAAATTGGCAGGAAGTATGTGTGTGTGTATGTGCGTACCTACTTATTTGGTCATTTTTTCCTGCACGATATCGCGCGAACCAAAAAAGATATCGACTTCGATGAGGTGTCGTTCGAAGCGTATTAACCGAAATATGATCTGAAAAGATTTTCATAAAATTCGGCCGGGCCGTTTATATTCGGACGAGCTGTTTTTTGGTTTAAATGACATAAGGGGCTGTCCATAAATTACGTAATCAAGGTTTTCTTGATTTAAGACCCCCCTCCCCCAGTGTAAGCAACAGTAATATTAAGGAAACCCCCCTTCCCCCCTAAATAGTAATCATAATCATTTTGAAATTAGATATTTATTTTTATATTAAAAACTGATAATTCACAACCGTTGCGATCAAACATTCTCGTTGACTACGAGACGAGTAAAATTGACTACATTTGTCGATAATTCAGAATCCTACTTTTGCGATTTCAATTTCTGCAGTGCCAACGTAAGGAGATAAAAATATAAAAATCCATGTTTGAAAAAAAATTTAATTTCAATTGATTACGTAATTTATAACGTTTACCCCCCGTCCCTCCTACCGTAATAAAACGTAAGAAATCAGCATACCCCCCCCCCCCCCCCCTTAGATGATTACGTAATTTATGGACAGCCCCTAAGTGATTTTTGTACCTGCATTATATCGTGCGAACTATAAAAGATATCGACTTAGTTGACGTGCCCGTTCGAAGAGTATTAACGAAAATAAGATCTGAAAAGATTTTCATAAAATTCGGTCGAACCGTTTTTTTTTGTTTAAACGACGTATATGATTTTTGTACCTGCACGATACCGCCCAAACTAAAAACTATATAGACTTCATTGAGGTGCCGAAAAAAGAATATTAATGAAGAAATGCTCTGAAAAAAAATTCATAATATTCGGTCGAGCCTTTTTTGTTTAAATAGAAAAACTTCGGCTAATTGTCAGAAACACCTTAAATTGACAAGTTTTGCTAATATTTAATAAACTCGATGGAATGAGACTCGTTCTAAACTAAGTGATCTTTTTTGGGTTCTGCACAGCGATAGCCTTCGAACAAAACATCATTTGTCAAAATCCGACAACCTTTCAAAACCGTCCAAAAATTTCGTTACCCTTTACAAACAGCGCGATGTTTTCAAACCTTGGATTAGCACTTTTTGACGGGGAATTGTTTTCTACGCGTGATACAGTTTCAGAAAATTGCGGTTCATCCCGGGATTTCCAGTAGTTGCCGCAAAATTTTTTCCTTTTGGTAAAGTCTGACAAGTACTTAACAGTTACAGTTTTGCTAATATCTCCGGAAAGCTTTTGAATTTCCAAATGAAGTCATTCGCAAACAAATTAAAATTATCTAGAACAAATTATCTAGAAAAATCTTGTGGGTTTACTACTATTATAGTTATTTGAAGTAGCTTCTCGCGGGATTGCTTTGTCATCAGTTTTGGTACTAGCCAATTTTCCACTAGTGCTAAACGTATAACTATTTTGTAAGAAGTCAGTTTATTCCATCTTCGTTCATCATACCGGGAAGTTAATCGTGTGGACCGAAGGGGTCAAACAAACATCCCTACTAGTTTTTTTATGTGACACACTAGACTCTTATGGAAGGCCCCTTTGTACTGTCGACCATGTATTTAAAGGAACTTTACAAGATATTTCTTAAAAATTTACGTTCTGTTTCTAATTTGATTAGAATGTAGACTAATTTGGTGTTTTACTGAAATATATCCAAATTTTGTAAGCTTTCCACTTTATCTATAACATTTAACCACATCATTTAATCTAAGATCCACTGAATTATTACTAATTTTAATACTTTTGTTTTATCTTCAGAAAAATCACAAAAAATGGAGTATTTTATAGCATTTCTGGTAGTGGCCTTCACTTTGGCACTACTATTAGAATACTTGGTTAAAAAACGAAGAAATGACATGACGGCAAATTTTCCTGGCCCAAGACCTCTTCCATTTCTAGGAAACTCTCTAATGTACCTGGGAAAGAGTCCAGAAGGTATAACTTACTACATCCGAAACTATTTTCTTACCACAAATCAATTTCAGACATTCTCTATCACATTTTAAAGAATCGCAAAAAATACGGAAGTTTTTATCGAGTTTGGATCTTCAACCAGCTGGCGGTTTTCTCTTGTGATCCAAAGGATGTCGAGATTATCCTGGGCAGCACTAAGCACATCCAAAAAAATAATCTGTATATCCTGCTGAATTCTTGGCTTGGAGATGGTCTTCTGCTTAGCACAGAGGCCAAATGGCATTCAAGGAGGAAAATTATCACGCCCACGTTTCACTTTAAAATTTTGGAGGAGTTCATTGAGATTTTCGATCAGCAAAGCAATATTTTAGTGGGCAAGCTCAAGTCAGCAGCTAATGGGGAAGCTTTTAATATTCACCAGTATATAACGTTGGCGTTGTTGGACATAATTGCAGGTGAGTGTGAACTGTTAATTTGTATTGCGGATGAAAGTGATACCAGCTTAATAATAATAACAAGCAAGTTCCGTATATCAGACATTAGTCCTTCACTCTTTCTTTCACTTTCATATACTTGCTTCCCACTAGTTAATGTATTTGTTGTTGCTCAACTAGTTAATGTATTTGTTGTAGCAAGATTTTACTCCGTCCTGTATGAAACCTAACCTGTGTACCGAACCTGTGTACCTTTAGAGCCGTTAAAGTCGTCCAGATCATCCTCACCGTGGTACAACAATCAATTGCTATGACCAATTTCATGCCCTCTACGAAGCCCTCTTTAAGGGGTACCTTAGGAGCATATAAGGTAAACTGTTTAGTGATCCCTGAGCATTCTTTCAATTTATCAACACTAAGAAAAAAGTTGATAATTACCCTTACACCATGCAATACGAGAATTCCCTTAGTTCTAATTCATCCGAAATGGTGTCCCGCAACGCAGTCATCGTGGCCCTCTTCTTTTTATTTTATTAATTGATGACAGATGAAGGAAACGGCGCCACCATCAGCCAAGAAGAATTGGGTGTGCCTACGGGACTCGTCCATCGGGCGTCTCGTCCATCACAATACCGGACGATATCGACGTTGAAGAAAGGCAATTGTCGCAGTCTATTGTGGGGTGTGCAATGGGGCTGTAAACGGATGCAGCCATGGATCTCGTGAAGTTGTCTGGACCTCGTTGATCAGCGGAAGCGAATTAAACACGTCGACTTTGAGTAATACCGACGATTGAACAAAGAAGTTCGACAAAAATTGAAATCGGAACAAGAAGCGTACTGGAATAACGTTGCGGCCGAATGGAAAAAGCGGCCTCGAGGCACGAGTACCGACCGACAATCCGGCGGTTAGGCGGGAAAACAACATCAACAAACGACAACATCATAAAATCAGATAGAACTTCCTTGACTTCTCCCCATGACCGCCTGCAGCGGTGGAGAGATTTCTTCCACCAGCTGTACAACCACGATCCACCACAAGGTCATGCCCCGAAACGCCGATTATGGAACAGCCGACGAATCAGTTTCTCGATACCGAACCGACAATAATCGAGATAAAGACAACAATAAAATCGCTGAAAAATGGTAAAACGCCAGGAATGGACCAAGTAATCGCCGAGATGATCAAAGCCGAAGGTGATGTCTTATCACAACGACTTCATGTCCTCATAACACACATGGCATTCGGATCATATCCCTTCGGCATGGAAGAAAGCGATCGTCGTCCCAATTTTGAAGTCGTGAACGCAAGAATTATTAGCATTAGCCTTCTTTTGATCGTCGGCAAAGTATTTACGAAAATCATACAATCGAGGCTACAGAAACATCGAGGACAAACGAGCAAGATATAACAAGCGGGATTTAGACCACATCGAGGATGCATTGATCAAATATTCGCACTCTGTCAGGTACTGGAAGAAAGAATTCGTTGCGGCAAACGAACTGTCGTCGTTTTCATCGATTTCAAATCCTCTTTCGATTGCATCGATTGGAACAGCTAGTGGAGAATCTTGGTAACCGAACACTTGCCATTGAGAATCATTAAGCTTCCCCAAGCGTCGTACGATGGCTCAACCAGCTGCGTTCGTATTCGAAGCGACTTATCCAAGGAGTTCCCGATTCAAACGGGTGTCCGACAGGGAGACGTCACTTCGCCACTTCTCTTCATAGCTGTGATCGACGCGATTACGCGTGAAGCATTCGATGGACGACTCGGAGTTCGATACGACGACAGAAACTTCGTAACCGACTTAATGCTGACACGGATGCCGAAGAAACGGACAACTTATACGAAATTTCCCGCATCGCCCAGTCTTACGGGTTAAAAATCAATGCGGATAGGACCAAAGTGCTCACAACGGACGGATCGAGGTTTAGTGTTCACCTCGATGGAACCCAAATCGAACAGGTTCCGAGGTTCAAATATTTGGGATTATTGGTTGAGGAAACGAAAGTGGCATCGACGGCGGACGTTCACATCCGCATCGGCCAGGCAACAGCAACCTTCGCCTCGCTCAATTGGTGCATATGGAAACGAACAAATATTTCCATCAAAACAAAATTACCCATTTACCGAACGTTGATCCTTTCGATTCTTCTTTATGGATCTGAAACGTGAACACTGCTCAAACCGGACGTTAAGTAGCTCGAGGTTTTCTAAATGCGATGCTTGAGGCAGATCCTCGGTGTCTCACTCTGCGATAGCCTTCGAAACGAGAGAGATAGACAAAGATGCGGTCGACACTGATCGAAGAAGATATGCAAAAAACGTGGGTGGTTTGGACATGTTTGCCCAATGGATAAATGGCCCAATCTAGCGATCGGCACCGAAGAAAACTTGGCTAAAAAATATCGAGGGTGACCTAAAGAATCAACGATTATCAGTTACCGAGGCTCGATACGTCCCCAAAAACCGGCAAGAATGGAAACAAATTGTGAATAGAGTTCGAGACCGAGCGGCACCGACAGCAGCATATCCGTTGCGGGGACGTCTCGCTCGGACCGCCAGGTAACGGATCAAAGAAGAAGAAGATTATCATATGCTTCATTCTTATGAAGTCTAGCTCGTATTTCATAACCTAGCTCGGTTGCTGCGGCTTCCTTTATTATGGTCCTTAGTTTACCCCATTCTTCGTCAACGTTGGTATTGATACTTGCAGCTTTGTTATCCGATGCACCGAACTTTCTATTTAGCTCTGCGACATATTCTTCCATAAGTTGCTCTTCTTTGAGGCCTGCGGTATTATATTTTCGCTCGCTTTGTTCTCTCCTTCCGCATGATATCCTGTCTCTCATCTTAGCACCCACCAGAAAATGGTCTGAGTCCAAGGTACGTTCTAACATCTATTATGCTGGAGCTGTACCTTGTACTAAATAGTATATGGTATATAGCATTGACCGTCTCTTCATTAGGAGATTTCCAGGTTACTCTGTGTATTCTTCTGTGTTGGAATTTCGTGCTGGCCACTATCATGTTAGCTGTAGCAGCCAGCGTAGCGTTATTATTACACACAGGGCGTATACTGTGCTTTCCAATGGTTGGGTAATATATGTGTTCCTGCCCTACTTTTCGTTAGCATCTCCTATAATTACTTTTACATCATACCTGGGACATTTTCTGAGATTTCTCTCAAGGTTTTCGTAGAAGGCATCCTTTTTAACCGACTTCAAAAAAAGAGGAGGTTACTCAATTCGACGTGTAGGTATTTTGTGGTCCTGTTCACGCATAACTTTGTCACCCAATAACTTTTTTGCTTTTTTTTTGGTTCATTTGAAGGGGGAGCTTCCCACGGTGGTCCCGTTAAATTTTTTCTTAAGTCTGATAACGGAGTTCGAAGTTAGGCAGAAAAAACTGTTAAAATTCAACCTGTTAAAGTTCACCTAAACATTTCATGGGCACCGAACAAATTACTTTATTGTTGTAAGTCTGGCAGCAGGCCGATGGGTCAGTGGGTAGAGCGTGGGATTCTCGGTTCAGCGTGGGGTGGCGTTTGCAGGTTCAATTCCCGGCCGGTTTTTTTCTTTTTCTCTTTTTCTTCTTTCTGAAATGATTTGTATTAACATATTGGTCAGCGGCCTACAGTACTTGACATAGCGCAAAGGAAGTATTCTTGTCTGTGGGATCTGTGGGGTGCGAGTTCGATCCCGAGGGCTCGCGGTGCTTTTTTTTCTATATATCGACAAAATAATTATTTTTTAATTTCCTTCGGGGAATTTTGTTCCATATTAAACAAGTTTTCGACGTGAATGCGTCTGTAAATTTGCTTCCAGAACAAAAGCCGATAAGAACGAAATTATGGCGAAATTTGCAGCTCAAAAAACTATTATTTATATCGAATAAAGAAATATACCATGACGTGGATGAAGAATCAAAGAATTTTATTGTTTACATTTAATTTCCCCGATATCAATGGCAACTTAACTTTTTATATGCCTTATATTATCTTGATTTGGATGTGTGTGTAGTGTAACAAATCTTGCAACTTGATTTTGACCCAGTTCCATATAACCGATCAACTGCAAATTTTGCACATACGTATAGTTCGCATGACAATACAATCTGCAATCAAATTTTGCAATTGCGCTCCCCGACCCCAGACATGAATTTTGTTTCATATTAAATAAGTTTTTTTTTTTAAATTCGTCCGAAAATATGCAAATATGTACATTACTGTAAAAAATATTTAGCTACTGCTTCGATTTTTTTCGATGGCCCGGCGGCGTGTTATACTTCTCAGAATGGATTTAAAAAGAAGAGTCATCATACTTATCGTAAAGATAGATTCGTTCGAAATGATTTAGTTTTTTAAATTGCCTGGCGCAAGTCGAATTGTGTGAATAAACTGGGTGCAAATGACGAGTGAAAATTACCTCCATTAGTTATTGCGCATTATATTTATACTTATCTACGCGTTATATTATGTTACATTGATTGTGATAAGGTCGGAGGAGCAAGTGGTCGAACATCACCGAGACATATTTGGTACAATCCAAACATTTTGGATTGTGCAAGCCGAACAGTTGAGCTCACACGCAACGATCTATTTGTGCCGTGTAGACCTAGCTTGATAATTTTTTTTATATTGCCGCCGAAAAAAATGAATGGACTAAAAAGTACGAAATAAAAAAAAATTTTAAAAACCGACTTCAGAAAAAACCGCACAAAATGCCCAAAAAAGGATGAAATAATTGTTTGTAATTCTTAACAACATTAATCCAATCAGAATGGATCTAGAAAGAAGAATCACTTTTGAAGACGGTGTCAGGTAGTATGTAGTTGTCTTTGATTGCACTAACTTTGCTTCGGGAATTGTTTTCATTTCTTTGTTAGGCTTATGCCCTTAATACATCACCCACAGGTGTTAGCACCGTCTTCAAAAGTGATTCTTCTTTCTAGATCCATTCTGATTGGATTAATGTTGTTAAGAATTACAAACAATTATTTCATCCTTTTTTGGGCATTTTGTGCGGTTTTTTCTGAAGTCGGTTTTTAAAATTTTTTTTTTCTTCATCAGGCTTATCTTCAGTTGAAGCAGGAGTAATGAGGGAGTAATTGTGGAATTTGCTCTTAATTTGTATCTTGCACATTCTTTCGCTTATTGCTTCGAATCCAATTATAGCATGTTTTAAGCTTTTTCTTACGATGAATGCCGTACCAAGGTTGTGGTCTTTATCTCTGCAGCTGTAGTATATTGTGTAATTCCCTTTCTCCATTATGCCTTTCCCCAACCATCTAACTTATTGAAGCGCCGTTATATCGGCCTTGTATTTTTTAAGCAAGTCCAATACTACTCTTAACTTGCCAGGTTGGTATAGAGTTCGCACGTTCCATGTAGATATTCCAAAACCATTGTTCTTTTTCCGTTTGCCAGTTCGTTGTTGAGTTATCCATCCGGTCCGATGCTTTGCTGTCGGGTCAGGATTGCTAGTCCTTCGCTGGGAGGTGGGATTATAGCATCTCACACACGCTACTACCGTCGTTGGTTGTTTATCCAGCGAGCACCACGTGTAGGTGACGGTTCGATATTGCTCACCTAATGCCTCAAGTCAACGTTATTGTGCTTTGACTGACTTTGGCTGTCGGTACCTCGTTCCGATTTCTTCAATTATTGAGACGGCCACCATGGATCTAACGGTATATTGAGTATACTACATTTCTTATTGTATTCTACTTATCATACCGTTTCATTTGATACCCATGTCGAGGGGTTGGAAAGAAAATGGTAATCCACCCTCTTGAGACGGCCGTCATGGATCTAACGGTATATTGAGTATACTATATTGCTTATTGTATTTTAGTTTAGTTTAGTTTTTAGCGTCATGGCCTACGTATTGTTTGACAGCTGCGTGAATTTGAAATTGTCATTAATAATTCAATTTAGTAGGTAGGTAGGCTATGAAGCTATTGAAACTAAGTTTTGTAGTTGATGCAGTTCTCGCCTCCGCGCTATTGTTATCGCTGTTTGAAGCTACTTTTTTTTGATTAATTTTTATCACTTTTGGTTGGGTTCGTATATCGAACATTAGTAATTCACTCTTTCTCTTACTTCCATACACTTGCTTCGCTCTAGTTATTGCGTCTGTTGTTGCACACTGGAATAAGAAAACAAAGATGCAAAGTGGATAATTCTACACTGACTACATCAATGCAAACCCTTCTCTATCTATTTCAACGCAGTCCAGTATAATTTCTTATAATTTTCTTCAATTGCAGAAACGGCAATGGGAGTCAAAGTGAATGCGCAGAGCGATACAACAAGTGAATATGCTCAAGCCGTCGCTGAGTAATATTTTTGCCCAATATTGAAAACATTTTAAAAACTTAATTTCTTTGACAAAAGGTTGACAAATATCTTGGCAAGTAGATTCGTTAACGTCTGGCATCGTTCCGATTGGATATTCCAGCTGACAGCGCCTGCAGCCAAAAGAAGACAAGACAAAGCTACGAAGGCGTTGCACGATTTCACAGAGAGAATCATCGAGGAACGCAGAAAGACGCTGCAGAAGAATCAGAAAAATGGCACAGCAGAACAGGAAACGGGTAATGGTTTTAGTAGCGCCGTTTGTCAATGTTGAAATTAAAAAAATATTCTCAACGTAGACGATCTTGGTAGAAAGAAGAAGTTGGCGCTTTTAGATGTTTTGCTTCAAGCAACTGCAGACGGGAAGCCACTGTCAAACAACGACATTCGTGAAGAAGTTGACACTTTTATGTTCGAAGGACACGACACAACCACATCTGCAGTTTGTTTCGCGCTGCAGTTGATTTCGCGTCATGCACAAGTCCAGGATAAACTATTCGCAGAGATCCGTGAAGTTATAGGAGATGACAAAACTAAACCTATAACACTAAGGGAGTTGCAGGATCTCAAGTATATGGAGTACGTTCTAAAGGAGTCTCTACGCCTATATCCGTCGGTGCCAATTATAGGCAGGATGTTCACAGAAGACGTCAATATGAGTAAGTTGCACAAATTATTGGAAATGCATTTTTAAATTATAAATTCTGTTCTTTCAGATGGAAGAATTGTACCAAAAGGAACAAATTATACAGTGGGAATTTACGTAATGCTGAGAGATCCAATTCTCTACCCCGATCCGGACAAATTTAATCCTGATCGTCACTTGCCGGAAAATTCCAATGAGAAAACAAACCCTTACGCTTATATACCTTTCAGTGCGGGTCCACGGAATTGTATTGGGCAGAAGTTTGCACTGCTAGAAATGAAGAGTACAATTTCGAAAATTCTTCGCTATTACGAAATGCTACCGCTGGGTCCTGATGCTAGGCCAGTGTTGAATTTAGTAATGAGATCTGCCAATGGATTTCACTTAGGGTTAAGACCAAGAGTTTATTAAGTTTTTACTAGTTTTTTTTAGTAATAATAAATAAATATCAAATAAAATAATAAAATTTGAATGAAGCAGAAAAGGTTTGATCTTGACAAATAAGTAGCCACCGAACACATACAATCTTCTCCAGAGGAATAGTTTCAACGGGCAAAGAACTTGGAGTGGCATTTTTGGTGGACAACTTAATAAAATTGAACATAATCGATTTTAAAGGTATAATTGGAAGAATAAGCTGACATACTAAGACTCCGGAAGCGATTGCACAATTTTTCCATAGTAAACATATACGCCCCAAGAGAAGACAAGCAAGATAAAGAAAAGGATGAGTTCTACGACACCCTGTTAAGAGCCTTTAATCAAATTCGGTCAAACGATATTAAGATGATCGAGGGAGACACTAATGCGAATTTGCCACATAATGGTCATTTTTCCCACACAAAAACATCCACAAAATGACGTGGATAAAACGGGATTACGAAGAACCAGATTGACCACGTCTTAGAAAAGAGAAAAGGCGCAAACAATGTTTTAGATGTCAGATCCTGCTGTGGCTCCGACCATTTCATGGTTAAAATCAGCTATAGAGAGCGAAGAGCGACACAAAAAGACGCCCAGGATGGAAAAAAATTAATGTGGAAAATTACAAATTGGGGAAACACGAACGAGATTGGAGCAACAACCAGATAGTATAAATGAAACATGGGAATGTATAAAACACAGTTCAAAGGCCCTTGCCGAAGACGCCATCGGATTAGTACGAGAAAGAAACAGAAACGATTGGTTTGACGAAGAATGTAAACCAGCATTAGTAGAAATAAATGAATAAAAGTTATAGAGAGTATATCGCCAGACCGACCAGGATTGAATGGAAACCTTTAAAGAAAAACCACCATATGCAGGTTGAATGTTATGGAAAAAGAAGTGCGAAGAAAATAATGCAAGAATCCTGGACGCAAGCGTGAATTTCAGCACAACAAGAAGAGACATAGCGAGGACCAGTCAACATTTTTGTAGAAACTCAAGTTATAGAGAATTTCATTGTCAACATTTTGGGCCCTAGTTGTACGACCTATAGAAACCGAGATACAAGGAAAACAGGTAAAAACGCGATGTCTCCGGCGGTCATGTTGTTTTTTGTTATACCGAAATTGTTTTCTTAAAAAGTCTCAAGGAAGCTGTGGACCAATTTTCAGCCATTTTGAAGTTTTGCCTCCTTTCATGCGTTTTTTCCTCGGACTATTAGTTGACTTGTGTTTCGTATTCGTATTTCGTCTGAATTATTCGGTTCATTTTTGCGCAGTTCATATAGGTCGGCGAAGCGATCTGCGAGTAGCACCGTTCGACCACCCCTTGAGCACTCCGCGCTAGCTCGGCTGGCTGACTCAATGCGTCGCTCAATTATTATTGCAATTTGTCGCGTGATAAAATTATCGCCCAAAAATAAGGCACTAAAGTAAGACTTCCTTAGGTCGTCGGATTTGCAATCCCAGTTTCAAACTGGTTTCACCATTATCACGCTCACCACCAGTTCAGTTTACAACCAAAATGAAACCTTTGTCCACACAAGAGCAACTGATTTTTTATTAAACGGTGTTCTGTGCTCACGAAGATTTTGTTGAATAAACTTTGACACGTACAAATGCAACGACGCAACTGAACCTGGTGGCATTTCCAAACGTACAAGCGTTGCATTCGGTGACAGACAATATAGAAGTGTGTGTATTCGAATGCATGCAAGGCAAATATCGATCTACTTTGCACTTTTTCTGTATTGTCGCATTCGACATAGCAAACACGCAATCATATACTCGTTACTTCGATTTTTGGGTTATGTTTGAAAGCCGGGAAGGAACTCGCCGCATATCATGGAACCGTTTGATAGCGATTCCGACCGGCAAGAACAGTCGCACGCAAGCAGTTGCACACTAGTTTCAAATCGGTCGTGTTTGGATTCTCAATCTTTTTATTTTGTGTAATTTTTGATTTTGTGAATAAATATGGATGGTTACACAAAGAAGTGTTTGTTTCATTTACAAATACTCACGGCTCGCCTGAACTCAGTGTCACCCAAAAGTTCTGGCACTTCTGATTTTATTGCAGCAACACTTAAATTAAACTTTCAGAAACTCAAAACAACTAACACGAAAAACATGTGTCGAGCTATTTTAGATTGCGAGCGTATTTTCGCAAAAAAAAAAACGTCAGGTGATTTTTGCAATTTATCGACAGCACCCCCCCCCCCCTGGTGAGATGTCGTGCGATTTGGCTCGACTCCCTCCCCCATCTAATCACTAGTGAGGTTTTTCAAATTTTAAAAAATCTAGTATTTACATAACCACAGGAAATCGGGCTCGTCGTGTGCAAGATTTTATTTGAGATAACTGATAATTTAGACTTCTTCGTCTTTTTCTTCTTTCTTTAACAGTCCTGGCGTCTCGCAACTGTTCTCTGCACCGGCTCCGATTCTGCGGCGATGTCAACCAGTTTGACATCCCTAAGCTCTGAGCGTCCTGGTTTACACCGTCCTTCCAGCGAAGGTTGGGTCTCCCTCGCTGGCGCACCTCATAGGTCTTACTACTCCTGACTAACTCCTTCTTACCTATCCTCTGTTCCACTCTCTTTTCCGCTTGTAATGGACACACAACTACCAGAACGTTATCACTCACTCGACAAGAATTTCATTACGCTAAGAGTATGCCTTCCTGTATTTCTATATTCTAAAGGCATTTTCGTGATTCAGTGCTACTTGGTTCGTACACTGCAGTATTCGCGGAGTCGCGCGTTTAGCTGGCCTTTGGCGGCTTAGCAATCTACTACTATGCTACTTTCTGGAGTTTGTGTAGGATTTAGTCATATCTTAAGGCTTCCATTTACACATAGGCCGCCGGCCGCCAGAAGGTTTTCGCCTTGAGGCCAAATATTACCACACGTGCACCGGCCGCCAACTGTATGGGGCCTGCAGTCCAAGAAAACTGACAAAAATCTTTATGTGTTTGGGCATTTATCGTCAGTTCGTGCCTGAAGATCTATACTTCTATTCACTCTCAAGCCGTGAATTCATGGCACAAATTCACGCCATATCCCCTTGAAAAGGAAAGCAAGGCGCGAGCTAGGCGAGAAAACCATCCGCATACGCGTTCGCTCTTTTTCGCGTGTGTTCACGGCGTGAGTCTGGAGCTCCTTGAAGTTTTCGTTGAGGCCATGAATATTATTGCACTTGAATTACGTGAGATTGAATGAGATTCGGCTCGACCTCCTGGCCCAAAAAGCTTCATGTAATGAATGGTCGACCCTTAGCAATTATTTTTTACAAAATATGAACAAAAATTTTAAGCTTACATTAACTTATGAAGTGTAAATACATACTAAACCAATTTCAAATATATAACAAAGAATTGCGTTCTTCATTAAACAAAGAAATAAACAAGAGAATTAACGGGCTTCTTTTCTTTTTCGAACATACGCTCGCAATCGAAAGTAGCTCGACACATGTTTTTTTTGTTAGTTTTTTTGAGTTTCTGAAAGTTTAATTTAAGTGTTGCCGCAATAAAATCAGAAGTGCCAGAACTTTTGGGTTAGACTGGGTTCAGGCGAGCCGTGACTACCTATCTACGGTTCCAGAATAAAGCTTCCTTTACGTATGTAACTCTTAAAATAATACTATTTAAATATTCGGCAAACTAACCGAATACTCGGCCGAATACGAACATTAAAAAACACGCCGAATATACCGAATACGAATATTCGTCCGAACATTCGGCGCATCTCTACTAGAAACACTCATATTCTTATTAACGTTAATAAGTATGCGATTAACAGGTTCTTACTTGCCATAATTCATAATTGGTATAAGACGAGTTAGTATGCAAGAGAGGTACACCCCTTAAGTTGTAATTGCTCACTCTAAATGCCATACGGCTTCGTAACAAACCTGAGTCCACCTTGTCATTCAGTAGCCGATGAACAAATATAACGTCAGCAACTTCACGACGTTTATGTAGGGGGCTTAAGTTGAGTAATTTAAACCAGTTTTCTTAAAGCGGAAGGTTAAGTGGGTCATCCCAAGGGAGATGACTGAGTACGAAACGGAAAAACTTCCTTTGAACCGATTCGACTCTTCCAACGTGGGAGGAGTATTGAGGAGACCATACCTGGGAGGCATATCCGAGTAAAGGCCTCACTAAGAACGTGTACAAATGCTTAGTGATGAGGGGGTTGTTGAATTCCTTGGACCACCTTTTAATAAATCCCAGGACGGAGCTGCCCTTGGAGGAAATATAATTGATGTGGGTAGAAAAATTCATCTTACTTTCAAACCTGACTCCCAGATGGATCACAGAGTTAACGTGGTAGACTATGTTGTTAAGGAAAGTATAGTCATAAGTTAGCAGACCACGTTTCCTGTAAAAAGTCTGGAAAACTATGACTTGGTAAGAAGTTTGTCCAGAGGGTAAGCCAAAGGTGTGACATATTCCTTAAGAAGCATGGGCGGTATATTGTCAAGGCCAATAGAATTTTTGACTTGGATATAATTGAGATTTTTACCTGATTAGTGGATCCAAAGCAGAGATGTTAGCGAAGTAGAAAAGTTGTAAATAGAAAAGTTTATGTACCAGACATCTCTACTAATGGTACTTTTAAAATTATAATTTCTCAGATATAATTAATAATATCACTTTCATGCTGATTGAATAATAACAATTTCATAGTTTAAGGTAAATCTCTACTGACTTACTGTGGTGATGCAGGGAGCAGCAGAGTTCGTGCTTATATATGTAGAATTCTTTCCGGAAGTGTGTTGGCTAAAGCAGACGATGGATATGAGAATATGACGTGTCTTTTAAAAAATATGTTAGTGCAAATGGGATTAAGATGTATTGTATGTTATGAAAGGCCACATGTTTCCTAATGTAAATATTACCGAGTTGTAGTTGAGTTGAAACGACACTTCAACTCAACGACTTAACTCTATGCGTTTCCATTTCTGGCTTCCGTTTTCCTCCATCTAACAAACTAATTTTATTATATTTTTTTCTTTAAAAATATTTATTAAATATAAACTCTCTTTTGACGTCCAAGCTAGGCGCGACTTTCTCATTTTTTGTAGGTACATTATTTGGCAGTGCGCCGTTTTTAATTGTTCAACCTCAGTTCAATGTATCTATCTACTAGTTGAAAATCTTTAACGAAAACTCTTAACTGTGTCGGTTTCCAAAACGTATAACTCGGGTTCAACTATGGTTAAACTCTCATGGAAGCTCAGCATACGGCAGAGAAATCTCGTTTTAAGTTATATAAACACACGCGATATTGATCAAAATCAGTACCAGAGAGTTTCACTTCAGGTGCCTGTAAACGAGCAACAAAAAATGCACATTGCCGGTAATTTATCTGAAAAATATGGCCCGGCTATATTTTTGAAAATGTGTGGCCGATACTATTGCTGAGCAACTTTTAGTCAGACATGTATTCGCAATGTTTTGGCTACAGTGTTGCTCGAGAATTTCACGCGTACACGTATGACAATGGCTGAGTAAGAGTATTTCTAAAGGCGCAATGCCATTGAGGCAACATTGAACGACATGTGGCACGATACTTGTTGCCTGCTGTCGCCTGATTACAGGTGTGCGACTATGTGCTACAAAATTTAATAATTTAGCATGCGGAATTTGTCTCCCCTTATCGAATACGATTTGTCGTCGATATTTGTAGTATGCTTCTAAAACGATTCTATTTAGGAAACTTCAGTTTGACCTATCATGTCTTTATTAACAGTCGCGGCAGCTGCTTATTTAGTAATAGCTTCGAATCATAAAAAACTAGTTGGGATGTGGGTTTGACCCCTTCGGTCCACACGATTAACTTCCCAGTATGATGAACGAAGATGGAATAAACTGACTTCTTACAAAATAGTTATACGTTTAGCACTAGTGGAAAATTGGCTAGTATCAGAACTGATGACAAAGCAATCCTGAGAGAAGCTAGTTGAAATAACTGTAATAGTGGTAAATCAACAAGATTGTTCTAGAGAATTTGTTTTTCCTCAACGTTAGCAAACAAACATTTCCTCCGTATTTCGTTCGCTGCACTAAAGCGGGTGTTCAAATTGGGCTGAAGCGCCATTGACAAACTGAGAAGCGAATGACTTCATTTGGAAATTCCAAAGCTTTCCGGAGATATTAGCAAAACTGTAACTGTTAAGTACTCGTCTGACTTGACCAAAAAGAACAAATTTTGCGGTAACTACTGGAAATTCCGGGATGAACCGCAATTTTCTGAAACTGTTTCACGCGTAGAAAACAATTCCCCGTCAAAAACTGCTAATCCAAGGTTTGAAAAATTCGCGCTGTTTGTAAAGGGTAACGAAATTTTTGCACGATTTTGAAAGGTTGTCGGATTTTGACAAGGGATGTTTCGTTGAAAGGCTATCGCTGTGCAGAACCCAGAAAAGATCACCTCGTTTAGAACGGGTCTCATTCCATCGAGTTTATTAGTTGTTAGCAAAACTTGCTTTAAGGTCTTTCTGACAATTAGCCGACAAGTTTTTCTATTTAAACAAAAAAGGCCCGACCGAATATTATGAAATTGTTTTCAGAGCATTTCTTCGTTAATATTCTTTTTTCGGCGCCTCAATGAAGTCGATATAGTTTTTAGTTTGCGTGGTATCGTGAAGGTACAAAAATCATAAACGTCGTTTAAACAAAAAAACGGTTCGACAGAATTTTATGAAAATCTTTTCAGATCATATTTTGGTTAATACTTTTCGAACGGCACGTTAACTAAGTCGATATATTTTATAGTTCGCGCGATATCGTGCAGGTACAAAAATCACTTATGTCATTTAAACCAAAAAACCGCTCGTCCGAATATTATAAAAATCTTTTCAGATTATATTGTCGCTAATACGCTTCGAACGGCACCTCAAGTAAGTCAATACCTTTCGTGGTTCGGGCGATATCGTGCAGGTACAAAAATCACGCCGCTCAAACAAAAAAACGGCCCGGCCGAATTTTATAAAAATCTTTTCAGATCATATTTCGGTTAATAGGCTTCGAACGACACCTCAACGAAGTCGATATCTTTTTTGGTTCGCGCGATATCGTGAAGGAAAAAATGACCACATACGTACGCACACACACACATACTTAATCCCAATTTTTTGCTTAAAATGCTCCTGGGACCTTGAAAGATGAAAATACGTTGAAATTTTTGATTTCGATTTTCGGACCGATTACAATAGCTTCCTATACTGGGAAGTTAAAAATCACTTACGTCACTTAAACAAAAAAACGGCTAGACCGAATTTCATGAAAATCTTTTCAGATCATATTTCGGTTAATACGCTTCGAACGACACCTCAACGAAGTCGATATCAGTTTTGGTTTGCGCGATATCGTGCAGGAAAAAATGACCACACCCGTACGCACATACACACACATACTTCCTCCCAATTTTTTGCTTAAAATGCTCCTGGGACCTTGAAAGATGAAAATACGTTGAAATTTTTGATTTCGATTTTCGGACCGATTACAATAACTTCCTATACTGGGAAGTTAAAAAAGAAGAAAGCCACGTTGATGGAGAAGAAAACTGTTTATTGATCATCAGGAAACTCAATATAATTTATATAGCAGGTTGGTTTGTGACGATGAAGCTTTATTTCGGAATTTTACCCGAATGAGTGAAGAAGACTTTGGTTACTTGCTTGAAAAAGTCACACCTGTTATTAAAAAATATGATACCAATTTTCGCGAAGCAATACCACCTCGTGTCAGGTTATTAGGGATATTGAGGTATTTGGCTACGGGTGATAGCTATTCATCACTCATGTATCTGTTTCGGATATCTGAGCCGAGCATTTCTCGAATTATTCCAGAGGTATGCAGAGCTTTGATCGATGCTCTATATGATTTTGTCAGGGTAAGTAAAAATACGAATATATTAAACAATTTATTTATTTAGAAATTCGGAAAGTAAAGGAAAGGACAAACGATTTTCTGGATGCCTGGATTTTTCTAAAGATTCAGAAAACCTGGATGTAGATGGCTCAGAGGATAGAACGCGGTTACTATAGATGCTGTGAAGAGGGGCACCCGAAGGTGTTTTAATATTAGTAGGCATATTCTCGGTCCCAGAAGATGGAACAGTGCTACAAATACTACTTCCGCAGTTATAATGAGGAGTACTGGTATGACTAGGTTCAATTTGAGCATCATATTTGCCCATAGCTGCTTCAAATAATGTGTTATTTACAATGTGTTTAACCATTGTTTGTGCTCTTGAGCTTAAATTTCGCAGCTCATTAGCCACATGCTCTCCAAATATTGAACAATCATCTCGTTGACACGCATTTTTTAAAATATTATATGCCTCCTCTTCGCGATCTGAAGGAGATACACCCTTCCGTGTTTTTTTAGGGCAATATATTTTTCACGTTCCTCTTCACAGCTAGTTCTACCGTGTTTTCTGTTTAACTTTCGAGACTCATTGACTTCCGCTTGATCATATTGAATGTCTCGGCTGCCTTCTTCCTCTTCTTCCTGCAATTACAAAAATGTACTAAATTTTTTCAGATGCCATGCTCTGAAGGCGAGTGGAGAATGATAGCAAGAGATTTCGACGTTTCTTGGAATTATCCGCATTGTGTTGGAGCTTGTGATGGAAAGCACGTTGTGATCCAAAACCCTAAAAACAGTGGCAGTATGTTTTTCAACTATAAAGGGACTTTTAGCATTGTTTTGATGGCCATTGCTGATGCAAGCTATAATTTCATATACGCTAATGTTGGATGCCAGGGCAGGATATCTGACGGAGGCGTTTTTCGAGAAACGTC
The DNA here is from genome assembly GCA_949987705.1 of Thereva unica. Lineage (NCBI taxonomy): Eukaryota > Metazoa > Arthropoda > Insecta > Diptera > Therevidae > Thereva > Thereva unica. Next base: position 30,964,904 of record OX465284.1, on the reverse strand, counting down.
ATTTTATAAGAAGTTGGAAAAAGGAAAGCTCAAATTACCTGATTCAGAACCACTTCCTGGTAGCAATAAGCATGGCCTTATGTAATCTTGACGGATGATGCGTTCCCTCTACAGGAACACATCATGAAACCCTTTAGCGGCCACCACGATAAAGGCACCTGTCAAAGACTGTACAATTATAGGCATTCACGCGCTCGTAGAGTAGTGGAAAATACTTTTGGGTTGTTAGCAAGCGTATTTCGTCTGTTTAGAAAACCACTAATGGTCAATTTGGAAAACGCTGAAATTGTTACAAAAACGTGCATTTATCTTTACAACTTTTTGAGAAGGAGTAAAACTTCGCAATCACTATACTGTCCCCAAGGGACTTTAGATAATGAAAGGCAAGATGGAAATATTATTCCTGGTTCATGGAGGGCAGTGGCCCAAGGCGATACCGGTCTGCAGGATTTTGCCACATAGAGCACGAAAGTCAACTTTTGAAGCTAAAGAAGTGAGAAATGAGTTTATGCGATATTTTCAGTCAGATGAAGGACGCGTTCCTTGGCAGGACTTTTATGCTTAACTTTAATAACGAATTAAAAATATATTTCAATTTAATAACAACAAAATATTATAGTTTTATACAAACTCACCTCCGCATCACTGCCACCAGTTGACAATGTTGATTTAGGCTCATCTACGTCCACTAAAAAACTAAGCAGCTCAAATCCAAACCATTTCCCTTTTTTATTTGGAGATGAGCCACTTTTTTAAACTCTTTTCTTTACTTTCACTTCGGAGCATCAAATCTTGTAACGTTAATTTAACCGCCTTTTACTCAATGCAAATGGATGAAACTTTGCAGGCATACATATTCCCGATGACAATACACGAATATGACATTTTGTTACATTTTTTGTTGTTGATTTTGTTGTTGAGTAACAAAAAACGATTTTTAATAAAAAATGCTTGGAGTTATTCGTTCTACTCAATGTAGAGTCTTAAAATTCACTTCCCTTCAATAAAAATTGGTAAAAATTAACAGACATGTGTATTTCCGACGAAAACACACGAAAATGATAGTTCCAAATTAAAAATGGCGGCCAAAAAAATATGATGGATTACATTTTTCTTTACAAGCCACTCGTTCGATATGGGTATCAAATGAAAGGTTATAACAAGTTGAATACAATTAGCGTCATCCTAAATTCAAAATGGCGGTAGAAAAATGGCGGCATAAAAGTGGCGGCCAACACAAAACAGAGGATCAATTTTTCTTTACAACGCGCTCGGCATGGGTATCAAATGGAAGGGAGTGACAATTAGAATACTGTTGTCTGTGTCCCGTCATTTCAATTCAAAATGGCGGCCAACACAAAATGGCGGTTTACCCTTTTATTTACTTCGCTCTCGGTATGGATATCAAATGAAAGTGTATTAAAGTGAGTAAGAAAGTAAACTGTATGACGTCGTTTTAAATCAAATATGGCGTTCACTAAAAAATGGCGGAAGACATAACATAGCTACCAATAGCAAATAAAAATATGATTTAAAAAGATGCAAAAAAATATGTTTCCAGTTTTTAGTTTTTATTGCTCCAGCCAGTATACGCGAGCACACTACCTTTCAAAATGTAAAAAAAAACGTCGAGCGCTATTAGATTTTTGAGGGGTCATCAAATTGTGCATTTTTGGGCTGCACTTGAGAACTGTTGTAAAGAAACAAATACAAAACATGTAAAAAAGTTTCCTTATTTAACATGATAATCTAATTAAAAGTTTGGAAATTGTAATGTATTAATTAACGCTATTCGTTACTAAAAAGTAAAAAATAAAAAAAAGAAAAAACAATTTTAAGAAACTCTTTTCTTTACCTTAATATATTGATCAGTTGTGAACACAAAATTAATATAAATACTAAAAAAATCGACTAAAAGGTAAAAAATAAGAAGATTTTAAACAATATAAACTTTTAAATCAAAATGGAAAAAATCTCACACATTCCTTAAAGAAAAGCGTGGGGCGCCCATACCAACCTGAACTTAAAAAAACATGACTGCCGTGAGTACATTTTAACATTTCAGACAGCTACGAATTTTCACTAATTGAGCATTTTGTTTAATAAAAACGCACCCCACGCTTTTCTTTAAGGAATGTGTGAGATTTTTTCCATTTTGATTTAAAAGTTTATATTGTTTAAAATCTTCTTATTTTTTACCTTTTAGTCGATTTTTTTAGTATTTATATTAATTTTGTGTTCACAACTGATCAATATATTAAGGTAAAGAAAAGAGTTTCTTAAAATTTTTTTTTTCTTTTTTTTTTCTTTCTAAAGTACGTGATGGTATCCTTTACTTGGTTTTCTTCAGCGAACTTGATTCGCTTTGATGTTGATTGTTTAAGATTATATAATTTAACTTTTCCTCCGGAGTAATTAAAATTTGATAAAACAACTCATGATCAGGTAAACAACACAAATAAACTCCAGTTGGATAAACATTTTTTTTTAAATAGCGCATGACGAATCAAACAACAAAACTATTATGCAATTATATAGTACAGTCAAATTAAGCCGAAAAAAGCGAAATAGCGGAAATGGTCGGGTACAGGCTGAAAATTGGCACAGAGCTTCCTTTTAGGGTTCTTAATAAGGGGTTATAAAGTCTACCGATTTTCTACCCCGGGAACCTTTCTTTTTAGGGGGTTTTAGGGTCAAAATATCTGTTTTTTGCAAATGCATCTGAAACCGTAAGTCCTATCATAAAAAAATGTTCCCAAAGTTTGTATCTCATACGATTTTCTACAAAAAATGTTATTATACATTTTCCCGTACGTATTGCCATTCATGAGATATCACCGTTTTAAAGATTTAAAATATTCATATGAACTCATTCACGACTTGTATAGGTTTTCCGACGTTCAAGTTGGACTACTTTTCTAATTTTTTCAGGGGTCATTCCTGGATGTATTTGGAGGAAAAATGTGTTCTAGATAGGGGGCTAACCACTAAGATACAGGGTGTTCGCGAAAAAACAATGTGTTTTTTTGTCATTTATTTAGAGTTGAATAACTCCTAGACCAATTATCGTAAACCAATATACTTAGACTCATCTTTTAGGTCAAAGTGTATTCTTTTATTTGGTATAAAGATCAGGAACTTGAGTTGCTCCGTTTAGAAGATATGTAGGTTCAAAGCATGAGCGAAGTGTTTAAAAGCCTAATGATATTTTTTTATTCAATTTAAAGTACAATCGATAGCCCCCTCTTTTTGTGTTTTTTGTTGATCATGTTTTGTCTACTATCTGACATAATTTAGATGTAATTTTGTATTATTGTTCCAATTTGGACCATTTGGTAAAAAAACAGAAAATATACTTTAAATTGAATAAAAAATATCATTAGGCTTTTAAACATTTCACTCATGCTTTGAACCTACATATCTTCTAAACGGAGCAACTCAAGTTCCTGATCTTTATACCAAATAAAAGAATACACTTTGACCTAAAAGATGAGACTAAGTATATTGGTTTACGATAATTGGTCTAGAAGTTATTCAACTCTAAATAAATGACAAAAAAAGACATTGTTTTTTCGCGAACACCCTGTATCTTAGTGGTTAGCCCCCTATCTAGAACACATTTTTCCTCCAAATACATCCAGGAATGACCCCTGAAAAAATTAGAAAAGTAGTCCAACTTGAACGTCGGAAAACCTATACAAGTCGTGAATGAGTTCATATGAATATTTTAAATCTTTAAAACGGTGATATCTCATGAATGGCAATACGTACGGGAAAATGTATAATAACATTTTTCGTAGAAAATCGTATGAGTTACAAACTTTGTGAACATTTTTTTATGATAGGACTTACGGTTTCAGATGCATTTGCAAAAAACAGATATTTTGACCCTAAAACCCCCTAGAAAGAAAGGTTCCCGGGGTAGAAAATCGGTAGACTTTATAACCCCTTATTAAGAACCCTAAAAGGAAGCTCCGTGCCAATTTTCAGCATGTACCCAATCATTTCCGCTATTTTTACTATTTTTCCTGTACTAATAACAAACTACTTTGAACTAAAAATTTAAATTGATTTCATTCAAATACTTAAAATTATCTTCCACCATACTAAGCATATCCAGTCTCAGGTCTCATTGGGGGCGGTGGCATTGTAGGTTGAATTTGAGGACATCTAGAGAAAGGTGCACATGTCCCATCTGGTAGTCGAAATTCGTCTGTCTTACAGAAGCAGCCAGGTACGCACTGCGCGGTATATATCTCACATGAAGGACCTATTCCTGGACAGCCCTTCTCACAAGATGGACCACAATCAGTGTAGACATCGTTTTTAGTACAGGTTTGCTCTTCAAATATTTTGTTTTATTTAGTTAGCTCTACGGCACAATAGATGATACTTACGTTCATTTGTATATGATTGACCAGATATGATCAGGGTGGCAATAACCACGAACAAACAAAAAGTTGCTTTCATTTCGATTAATCAGGGAAGACTTCAGGTGATAGTTCCACTTTAGTTGAATGAAAACGACTGCAGTGATACTCAGTAAAGCTCTTGTTTTATAGTTGCTTGTTAGAGGACGCGAGAAGTCTAGCCGCTCTAATTTTAATGCACGATGATCAAACTGGTTCTTAAGAGCTCAAAAATCACGTAAACGTTGTCTATGATAAATATTTTGGATATACTTAGTCCAGACGAAGTGGTGTTCTGAATTTAAATTCGGATTCTACCATTTGGTTCCTTGTATTAATATACAAGACCGCGCGAATGTCACCACACGATCTTCTAAGGCATTAACTTTATTTGTAAATAAAAAGAATTGGTTCGGTTTGTTGATCATCTATATTTAAATATTCAATTTGTCCCCACATAGTCGGGCTCGTGTGACAGAAGTTTTTATGACTTTTATCTGAATTTCTGGGAATAAATTCTCATCTTCTTATCGAATGTACTGCCGCCAAGGCCTATACGGCAGGGGTGGGCACGCATTAGGTTAATGAGAGCCGCATGTGGGTTTTTCATAATTGTAAAGAGCCGCATTATATGATATATGTATTATGTAATTTCAAAAAGCAAAAATTAAGAGCATTTCCACACCCGTCTGGAATATTCAATAATTTAAAGAGATACGTTTGGAGCCGAACTTGATTCAACGAAGAGCCGCATGCGGCTCTAAGAGCCGCATTTGCCCACCGTTGATAGCTTACTTTTATCGATCTCGTCTATAAATGGGACTACTAGGTTGTCTTTGCTGACGTCTCAACTGGGACAGTTACAAAAGCTGTCCAGTAACGTAGAGTAAGGCGATTATAAGAGCAAAAAGGGATAGTTGCAGAGTTTTCTGCCAGAGCATTGAAAATGCTTGCTCGTGACTCGGGAAAAACTCCGCAAAAACAAAAGTTAAAGGTGAAATGTGTATCGGAAAATCCCGGATCTATAAAGAAAACCGACGGCTGTTTCACATAGGAGAAAACTTTGATGGTACTACTGTTTTTGAGCCTTAGTACTTAATACAAATTCTGAGCGTATAAAATCGGTTCGAGCGGGACTAATACCATAAGGTCCATAACTCCGCCGTCGTCTGGCCCCAAGTCCAGGGTGTGAAAGGAGTAGGCTGGTTGACCTGCCGAATTGACCAGAGTCAGGAAATCGAAGAAAATAGGCAAGAAATCACATGGGTACCTGAACTAACAATTTACGAAATAATGCTACTACATCCGGGGCAGCTGATGCGCCAGCGATCGGGACTTGACTCAGTCTAACTGAGGGATGATACTTCAAGAATCCGCCTGACAGGTTGTGGCATGCGGGTGTATTCATGATTCCCTACAGACACACAGGCGAAAATGACTGCTTAGTATAGCAGGTTATTAATTCAAGTGCAGAATTGTCATGGCCTCAACGAAAGCTTCAAACAAGACAAACGCGAGTGTGGATGGTTTTCACGACTAGCTCGCGTCTTGCTTTCCGTTCCGAGTAGATTCGGCGTGAATTATTGACGTCAATTCACGGCTTGAGAGTGAATAGAAGCTCAGATCTTCAGGCACGAACTGACGATAAATGCAAGTTTTGTCAGTTTTCTTGATCTGCAGGCCCTATACAGTTGGCAGGCAGTGAGTGTATAGTAATACTTGGCCTTGAGCGATAGCTTTCAGGCCACGGCCTGCCGGCGACCTGTGTGTAAATCGAAGCCTTAAGATATGGAAAATCCTACATTGTTGTCGATTGTTTACCCCCCATCGGCTAGCCAAACGCGCGTCTCGTCGAATGCTGCAGAGTACGAGCCAAGTAATACGGACCCGCGAAAAGGCCCTTCGAATTTGTTGAGGGAGTGCTCACGTTTTGGTAGTTGGTAGTTGGGTGTCCACTACAAGTGCAAAAGCAAGTGGAATAGAGGAGGGCAAGGAGTCCAAATTATCAGTTATGTATCTCAAATAAAATCCCCCTTTTTACACGCCATTCACTCCGAATTCTAATCAGCTGACCATTTCATCTTAATGTAAACAAAGCAGATATAATTTGACACCTCCATTACGGTTACGTACACGGATTTTATGAGCGAGGGCCTTTCATGCAGTTCTATATTATACGGGAAGGGACGTCTTGCTTTGGTTACCGTAATTACGTATTTTTAGTGTAAGAACTAGATTTTTTAAAATTTGAAAAATCTCATATTAGATTAGGGGGGAGGGAGGGGGTCGAACCAAATCTCACGAAATCTCACTAAGGGGGGTGGGAAGGGGGGGTCGAAAAATCGCAAAAGCATTTCGTCGACCTAATTCGTAACCTACTAAGTCCATTTTTTGGCAAAATTTACTTTTTATAATAATCAAAAAATTCAGTCAAATATCTACCATAAAACAATAAGGAATAACAGCGATATTAGCTTATAAATGTGACAAATGCTATGCCCGAAAAACTGCTTTCTAACGCCCGCCGCACATGCCCACACTCGCACTCGTTCACGACACTGCGGTAATGTGGCACTGACATTGGTGGACACGTGTTTGTCCGCATTTGCTAACACGAGTCGTACATCAGTCAGTGGCATTCAAGATGGGCGCGATAGACTTAAGTTCAATATCTGACAATGATAACGAGTTTTTATATAGATTTTTGTTGATAAGGAAAGCATCTGAAAAAAACTGGAAGAGCTCTTACATGTTCAGAGGGAAACCTCTATTTAACTTAACTTCCGAGTTTTCAGACGCAAAATTCAAAAACTATTTTAGATTGTCTAGGATGAATTTCAAAATAGAATCCTTTAATTTTGCATTCTTGAAATCTGGGTGTTTTACTTCGTATATACATTTTCCGCTTCGAACAGTTTCATTTAATTCCTTCATCATTCCAAACACTCGCGCCACTGCCACTCGAAATTAGTGTCTCGATCACCTAGCCGACACGCGCTACACGCTCATGTCCGCGCCGAAATCGACAAGTGAAGCTGGTGACATATCCAAGCCGTACATGCATTGCATTCGTTGACAGATAATATAGAAGTGTGTGTATTCATATGCGAGCTGACGGAATATCCCGTGAATGGAAGGCATGCCACGCAAAGGTCGGGCTACTTTCAACTTTTTCTGCATTGCCGCATTCGAGATAGCACACACAAGCATAAGCACACAAACACATGAACACGTTACTTAGATTTTCGGGCTATGTGTGAAAGCCGGCACGGAACGCAACCATGTAATATTGTGTCAGAGGAAATTCGCCGGATTTCATGGAGCCTCTGAATGCAATGCATGTACGGCTTGGATATGTCACCAGCTTGAGAGCAAATGCGGAGTTCGGTACTGGGCCATAGGTTTCAAATACTGCCACTCGCACGCGGCTCGTGTCGACCAATGCGAGTGTGGGCATGTGCGGCGGGCGTAACGAGGTTTCCCTCTGAACATGTAAGAGCTCTTCCAGTTTTTTTCAGATGCTTTCCTTATCAACAAAAATCTATATAAAAACTCGTTATCATTGTCAGATATTGAACTTAAGTCTATCGCGCCCATCTTGAATGCCACTGACTGATGTACGACTCGTGTTAGTAAATGCGGACAAACACGTGTCCACCAATGTCAGTGCCACATTACCGCAGTGTCGTGAACGAGTGCGAGTGTGGGCATGTGCGGCGGGCGTAACCACCACCCAATCTCCGCAGCGAAAACCTGCTAAATCCTGTTGGGGCCTCAGTTTTGTACTGACAACGTAAACAAGCAAGAGAAGAAAAAGATGCGGATAAGAAAGGAGACAATTACGTTTTCACAGTGGACTTACAGGCGGTACGAATGGCACCAAAATCGAATGTTAGTACGCTTTACTATAAAACGAAGCTGCAAGTTCACAACCTTTGCTTTTTCAATATAAAAAATAAAGATGGCTTCTGTTTCATATGGAATGAAGTAGAAGGTGGACTTAATGCTGAAGAATTTGCCTCCATTTGGGTCGACTTTTTAGAAAACAAAATAATACGTCCTGAAGTTAATGCTGAAGATGAGAAAAAAACAATCATAATTTATAGTGACGGTTGCACTTATCAAAATAAAAATTGTATTTTATCTAACGCTCTTTTGAATATTGTCATGAAAGTCCAGTAAATAGGTCGAAAAAAAGGCCTTCGTAATGCAAAAAATACCGCACGCGATTTTTTTTTACAAAATGTTTTTACATATTCTATAGTATGTCTTCTCTGACAAAGACCACGGAATCAAGCCTAGAAGATAATTGTATTGCTGTCGTTACAATTAACTTTTGAGGTGTAATAAATCCATAAATATCAACTTTATAGAAAAAAGTAAAGGCAACAATAAGCAATATACAATATAAATTTTGAAGCACTATAACTCCGAAGATATTAACTTTACAAAAAAAAATTCTGAACAAAAAAGTTAAATCACTTATTTATCTACAAAAAAGATTATTATACATTTTTGCCGTAAAACGCATAGTTTCTGAGATATAGAATTAAACGCGTTTCCCTTCATTGTAAGTGAAGCATAAGGGTGGGGATGACGCCATTTTGAATTTAAGCTCATAAAAATATGTAAAAACATTTGGTAAAAAAAAATCGCGTGCGGTATTTTTTGCAAAGAAAAAGTACCTATTTACTGGACTATGAGGCACAAGAATATAGCTATCGAACAAAAATTTTTAGAGGTGGGTCACACCCAAATGGAGGCCGATTCAATGCATTCCACTATAGAACGTCACCTAAAGAACAAAGTCATAAATGTGCCAGCTGAATACATATCTATTGCTAAGCATGCTCGTAAATGCCCAGTACCGTACTCTGTAACATATTTGGACCACACTTACTTCAAAAAATTCGACAAAATTCAGTTTTATAAAAGTATTCGTTCAGGAAGATCCAAATGGGATCTCAAAGTGACCGACATTCGTGCACTACGTTACGAAAGCAATGGATCAATTTTTTATAAAACTTGCCATAAGGATGAATGGCAAAGTTTACCACAAAGGCGATTTTTGCAATGTAATCCTTGCGAGATTACTGAACTATCTCAATTGCACCAGAACCGACGTAAAATTACTGCACGAAAATTTGAAGACTTGCAGCAAATAAAAAAGACCCTTCCTTCTGACTATCATAAATAATATGACGACTTGCCTCATGAGTAGATTGAGAAGAACCATGATTATAGATTTCTAAATATGTTTCTGTTTTTTTTTAGGTTGAGTCTCAATTAAATTAGATATTTTAACACTGTTTCCTATTAAAGAAGACTGAATATTTAATTATTAATAATAAACATTTTGATTACTGATTGCATTCGTTTCACTGTACAATTAGTTAATCAATACACCATACTAAATATAACTCAAAAAGTGCTAAGTCCTCAAGCAAATCGAAACTTCTCCTCGAAAAACTGCTAAATAAGTGTTTTTCTGAATTTTATAAGATGTATATAAGTTATGCTACTAATTATATTGTTAAAATTACAAGAAAAATTATAGAAACCAACGGGATTTTCAGAATTTTGATTGCTAAATTAATGAAGAAATTATTCAGTTTTTTCTTCGTCCTGTAAACTATGCAAAAATGGACTTAGCAGGTTAACGAATTAGGTCGACGATTTTTTTTTTTTTTTATGTGATAGTCTAAGCTCAGGTGTCACCCTTTGTACTACTAGTACGTCATGTCTTTTAGGTCATGGTGCAATGTCCAGTAGTAAGCTTAGCTCGAAAGATAGAGAGAAGGACATAATAGGTTAGGGGGAGTCAAGGGGGTGTTGCAGAAAGTGGCGATGAACCTTGCGTTTGAACTCTTGGATGTTGTATGAGTTCGGGAATACTGTCTTTGGAAGGTTGTTCCACAGACGAGTGGTTCTTGTTATAAACGAATTTCTAGATCGGAGTGTGCGCGAAGATAAGGGCTGTAAACTGTGGGGGTGAGCCGAGCGGGCAAGTCTTGTGTTGCGGGAAAAATGTTGCCGTGGAGGCATGAGGTTACTTATTTCAGTGGAGCAATCATTATGAAAAAAGCGATAAAATTTTGCAAGAGCTGCTACATTCCTACGGTGGCTTAATGAGTCAATTGAAGAGCAAATGGCGCTGTCACCAATAAGTTTGAGAGCGCGGTTTTGCACCTTGTCCAGCCAAGCTAAGATGGTTCTTGGGGCCCCGGCCCAGATATACGAGTTGTATTCAAGACGGGGACGAATGTAGGACTTGTAAATTATAGCCCTGGCAGACGGCTGAAGGAGAAATTTGCACCTTTTGAGGAAACCTAGACACTGGGATGCTTGTTTAGCACTTTGGAATATGTGGTTATTCCAGCGCAGATCTTCAGCTAATGTTACGCCTAGGATGTTTAGAGGGGTTTCTGCCGTTACGGTCTTGTTGTCCCCTGAAATAGAAAGCGGTTCGGTGCAAGTTTTATTGGAAATGAGACAGTACTTGGTTTTTGATGCATTAAATTCGACACGATTCATGTGGCCCCAATCAAGAATTCGTTCGATGTCCCTGTTGATTGAATTGGACAACATTTGGCGATGATGTAGACAAGGTCTGGCACGCGCTTGTGTTACATTATCAAAACCATAGGAGTAACGTAGAGTACCGTCATCAGCAAAGCTGTGGAGTGAGTTGGAGGGGACTGAGAGCAGGTCATTTATAAAAACGTAATTATGGACGACCCCTTACTAGCCGAAGACCCAAATTAAGCCTCGATTAAACTAGACACAACAGACCGGATAAAAGTTTCAAAAATTTACTGTCTTTAAAAGAACGGAACCTTTGGCTGTGCTGTCTTTTTGTATATGCAGTGCAACCCGTCTTAGTTGTTGTAGGTGGGAATTGAAATGAGGTGAACCTAACATGACATTAAGCTTAGCAAAGTCATTAATATGTTGTCATAACCATAGCAAGCTAATCGAAGGCAGTCAATTTGACAGATATGTATAAATATTTATCAAAATCCTGTCAACCTGTTCCATAATGTTATACTCGTACATTGACATTTCTTCAGTTAAAATCTAAGATGAAACACAGGGACATTGGGCCTATTTTACGAATATTCAGAAATATATTAATGGGAGTAAGTGTGTTAGTTACATTTTTAGTTTATGCAAAATCTATAAGTATTGTTTGCTTGGATTTTGTTTGCAGAGGAAGCATACCTTAGCAGTCCGGTTCGAGGACCAAGTATCTTGTAGGAGTCCTGATCTGCCAAATCTTCCTAAAGGTCCTTATGATAAAATTTCGGCAAATTACTATCACAAACGTAATTCGCGCTTTGAGCTACCACCACCGATTGATGTAACTCAACCTTTAATTGGTGGCAAAGATGAAAAACCGAAAAAGAAGTCGGAGATGCCAGCTCCCGGAGATGTTTACAAATGGGATCACTGGGATCCGTGAAATAATTAAACTAAAATATTTTCTAAATTTAATTTTGAGAATTTAAAATTGTGAAAAAATTTTTAAAATTAAATTTTAGTACAAAGTCAAAGTTCATTGGTTAATAGAGGATCCATTTGCACATTTTGTTATAGTTCCATTATATCATATATGATGCCTGCACGTCTTCCGTCAACCGATTTCTTGGTCGTTTCACGCCTCTTTTTCCTGATGGTCTACCATGGAAAAACCGGGCTAGCGTTCTTTCTCCCGAAGGACTGCGATTCATAAATCTTTTACCATATGCTAATAAACTTGCTCAAAATAGGTTTTAGTCGTGCCAAATGACCCGATACGCATAAAAAACACTTGTTCAAAAACGACGGCCAAAAATGTGCCGTCTTTTAATTCGTATTGGAGGTTCAATAGAAATGCCAAATTCTTCACAGAAGCTTTTAGGGTATTTTAAAGCCTCGTCCACGAGTACCGTTTTTACACCGTTTAGCTTCTGAGCACATACGAGTATTCTTTCAACCGCTGTCGAACAGGAAGTACAAGACAAACTCCTGTGTCTTTACTAGGAGATATCAAATTGTAATGTTTGGTGATGGCCATGCTACAAGCGAAAGAGAAGCACATTTCGTATGTATAAGTTTTCATTTTATTGTTGAAAATGTTAGAACCCCTCCTTTTAGATTTTTCAAAAAAAGAAGCTTATACAGAGGCTCTGTCCGTCTGTCCGTCTGTGACCTTCTGTCATCTCTTCGTACTGTCGCTACAGACTTGGGCCATATCTCAAATTGTAGCTCTTGATCAAGAGACCTAAAACTGAGAAAATGGTCTGGAAATTCCAGCCGGAAGTATATTTAACAACAAAAAAGAGATTTCTAATAAAGTACATTTATCGGTAGCCTAGAGGTAAGGGGCTGGAATGCTACCCGGGGAACCATGTTCAATCCTCGGCCGGCCGTGGTGAAATATAATTTTTTTTTTACTTCGGTGGAACATGTTTTGAATCTATCATTAAATTATATTATTTAATAATGATACTCAGGAGAACATAAACATTTAATTATGCAATTAAAAGTGAAAAAATATCATTTTCTTGATTTTTTATGGTCATCCAGTCTGAAGTGTTATTCTACAGAAAGAATACCATGAAAAAGCGTAATTAGTGGCTAGTCTCTAGGCACAACATCCTACTAGTTTATTTTACTCCTCTCTCCAAAAAACCAATTCGACAACAGTTAATAAAGTAGATAGATACAGTTGCGTGCATGACAGATACCATACAAGCCTATTTCGAAATCTAAAAACGGTTTGGTTCTTGACGAAGCAGATTTCCATTTAAAAGTCCACAAGCAAAACTACCAATATTGGGCACCAAAAAATAAAACACGTGATTGAAGTACCAACAAGTCCTGTACACTTCAAAATGGCCGTTTTAGGTTCGTCTTTTCACGAATAGATAAGCGAACATTATAATCGAATGCTCATTGGAACACAGCTCATTTAACTGCATCCCTCTTTCAATCCTTCGCACAACGGTTTTACAAATGTTGGAATTCTTGAACTATTTTGTGAAACGTTTTATAAATGGTATGAGTCACAGTGTGGTAATTAAGAATGGACAATGTTCAGAATTAGCAATTTAATCCTGAATAAATGAAAAGGGTGCCGGAAGGGTGTGATTCAAATAAAAGTGTAGTTGCTTTCAGTTTAACAAATTTAATTCAAACTTAGAAAAATATATTACAATTCTTAATATTTACTTCAATCTTTAATAAAATTTCACTCTTTAACAAAAATTCAATCTTTAATAAAATTTCAATCTATAATCACTATGGGAATTGATTTTAAACTCGTACGCCTTGAATCAAATAAAATCGTACAGTGGGTTTTTTTCTTCCTGGTTGCCTTCCGCTGGGTTTCTGGGTGACAATTTCTGCCTTAAGGCCGCTATTACATTAGGATGCCATGGCAGCGTAGCCAGCAACGTAGCCATCTGGAATATGTACATTTGCATTATGAGTATTAGACCTGGCGACGGCCTGGCCACGTATCCAGAATGGAAGCGTGGCCATAGCGTTCACACATCCCAGATCTATTTGGTTACGTCGCCGGTGAATTTTTTTACTCCGATTAGCTGTCACTTTCCGTATTTTATTTGTTTTTATTGTTTTGTTGGAATGGAACTTTTCGATACGGAAAGATTTATTTTAAAAGCAGACCGGCGATTTTCCTCAGAGGAATATTCAGATAGGGTAAAAAAGAAATAGGGTGTACCCAATAGCGCCTTTTATTCCTTTTCAAACCTCTGATGCCTTTTTGCGACACAAATACAACAGCATTTTTTCTTCGATTTCCATTTTAAAAATAACATCTGAAATTGGCATCTCACATTGGCCGCTGCATTTGGCAACTTGTAAAATTTGATGTAGCCATAGTTACGTTGCTGGCTACGCTGCCATGGCATCCTAATGTAATAGCGGCCTTACTCTGAAATGATAATGCTTCTGATTAGAGACCTCTGTGGGTCTGAGATGCTAACTCAGTCTCGTTAGCGGATCTTGTATGGGATATGAGTGAAAACCTTCAACGCGGTTTTCGTTGGATATTGACTTGTCGCGTCAATAGATCCTTGGGTATATTAAAGAGAGTTCAACTCGGTCTCTTTTTTGGATTGAGTGAAATCACTATTTCGATAGAAAAAATCTCAAACTAGAAGTCTAGAAGTCTTAAGCTTCAGCGCGCTTAAAGACCAAAAGTGATCTGAGTTTGACGCGGACTGTGCGCCGATATTTATTTTGTCCTGAAATTGGTGGGGAACCTTGATTTCGAATTTCGAAGTATATAATTTGGTTCATGGAGCCACTCAAACAGCTGATCGTCTCTTTCTCTTCTTCTTCTGTCAACGGCGACAGTTGACGTTTCAGCTATTTATGATAAATAACCTGAAGATAGATTCAGTTGAGGATTTGCAAAATTTCCCTTGCCGTTTTTTTAATGAACTCAAAACCCAGTTCATTAAAAAAACACGGCCATTGTGGGTAAGTATACATATGGTATATCCGTATTTTGTTGTCGCTGGATTTGACGAAGCGTATTGTTTCGCCTTCTAAGCGTAGTCGGAATCCCCTTTTAGCTTTGTAGACTTTTTCCCAGGGGATTGAGATATTTTTTAACTTCCTCCATAGTTCATCTGTTACACTGACTCCAGCTGGTGGTTGCTGTCGCTGCCTATATGTCTCAAGGGTGATGCGTTTCCGCGGTTTTTCCCTTGATTCCGTTTGTGATTTGGGCTGCGTGGTTGGAATTTTTCGAGGCATTGTACGTCTGCGGATCTCGGGTCCACAGGGTTCCGCTTGGAACGGTCTTCTGATGATAGGTCGCTGTGGTGATGATAATCTGGATTTTACTGAAGCTGATGTTGACGCCGTTGCCCGTGGTGGTGTTCTCAGCTGAGGAATGTCGTCTATCCATAAATAATCCATTTTGTATGATGTCCTTTGAATCTCAGTCTAGCACGTTCACTATGTTTGACTATGACTTGGAAAATTTCTCGAGTTCCGTTGGACTTTATTAACGGTCCTTTTTGGTGGTTTTCTTTAGCTTAAGTTGGTAGTTCCCTTTTGTGTGTTGATTATTTTGGGCTATTTTGGTTGGGGTCTGTGATAGTTGCTTGGCGGAAGTGCCTCCATTACTTGGTTGATTTTATTCGGAATTTGAAGGTAGTGGGCATATTTTATTAATCGGTCTTTTAATGATGTTTTGTCGTGTGCGCAATGTAACTACTCGAATTAATTTGTCATTCCCAGGATGGGTATCTATTATTCTTCCTAAAGCCATTGGGAAGGCGGTAACCTTTCGTCTTTAACGAGTACTAGATCGTTGATTTTGATTTCGGGTGTTTTCTTGAGCCATTTGGGTCGCTGTTGATCCCAAAAGTTCTGATAGAGACGCTGTATGTATTGATGCCGGCGTAGATGGTTGATGTTTTTGTCAAGGAGACTCGGTTCTGGCGGCGTCAGTAATGGTCGTCCTATCAAGAAATGTCCCGGGGTGAGGGCTGATGTATCTTCTGGGTCCTGAGTTAATCTGTGATTGGCCTGGAATTTAGTGCGGCTTCAATCTGCGTGGTGAGTGTGCTGAACTCTTCATATGTTAATGATGCATCTCCTATGGTTCGTTTCAGGTGGTATTTGACTGATTTCACTCCGCTTTCCCAAAGCCCTCCAAAATGGGGTGAGGCTGGTGGAATGAAATGCCATTTGGTTCCTTGGTTTTCCATAGCTTCGGCTAATTTTGCTTCCAATGTTTTATTGGCTGTAATTTTGTATCGCGTGAGAAGGTTGTTTGCTCCCACGAAGTTGGATCCGCAGTCACTATAGATATCTGAGCACAATCCTGGTCTTGCAGTGAACCGTCGAAATGTGGTGAGGAAACCTTCCGTTGATGCATCCGTGACGACTTCTAGGTGTATGGCTTTGGTAACCATGCAAATGAAAAGCGAGATGTATCCCTTTTGTGTTCTGGCTCCGCGTGTTTTGGATAGTCGTAGATTGAATGGACCACAATAGTCGACGCTAGTGTGTGTAAAAGGTCTAGCAGGGCGGATTCGGCCCGCCGCGCCGGAAGGTTGCCCATGAGTTGAGTTCGTCCTGCTGCAAGTTGTCGAAAGCATGGCATGCATTTGTGATTGTGCGATCTGACAGCATTTCTTGCGTGGATGATCCAGTACTTTTGTCGGAGAGTGTTGAGCATTAATTGAGTTCCGCCATGCATTGTTGATTTATGAGTATTGTCTATGATTAACTTGGTTAGTATTGCCTTTTCTGGTAGAATAATGGGATGGCGTGTCGTGAATGGTATGTCTGCGTTCTGGATACGACCTCCTACTCTCAGGATTCCTTCTTGGTCTAGGAATGGGGTTAGCCTCAAAAGTCTGCTTTTGTTGGATATGGCTTGGTTGGATTTCAGCATCAGGATTTCGTCTTTAAATTCCATTTCCTGTGTGACTCTTATCCAATGTGTTAAAGCCTTTTGAATTTCGCTCGCAGTTAAGTATGTTGTTTTCGATCTGTGCGATTTTGGTTTGAGTAATTCCAGCCATCGGCGGCAATACGCTGTGACCCGAAGTAGTTTCGTTAAAGATGAATAATCGTTTAACATGCTGGTGTCTGTGGGGCTGGTGAGCACATGCAAGTTGGTTATGTTCTTGCGTTGTCCCAGTGTGGTGTCTGAATTTGTGTTTCCCGAGATGATCCAGCCAAATATTGTGTTTTGGCTTACTGTTGTTCCATCTGGGCCCTTTCTCAGGCCGTCCATGATGATATCATAGTATACGTCAGCTCCCAAGAGGATGTCTATGTGGCCTGGTTTGTGGAAGGTTGGATATGCTAATTGGAGTCCTTCC
This sequence comes from Thereva unica, assembly GCA_949987705.1. NCBI lineage: Eukaryota > Metazoa > Arthropoda > Insecta > Diptera > Therevidae > Thereva > Thereva unica. The sequence goes on along the minus strand of OX465284.1, from coordinate 30,947,638 downwards.
AGGTGCGTCCAGTTTTTGCTTGAGCATTCTCTGTTTGGTAGAGGCTGAGTGACTTCGGTGAGGACGAAGGCCTGTGCTTGGATGGCTTTGGGTGGCTGAGTTCTTGACTGTAGCTTTAGCGTGACCTTATTCGTCATTTCTCCGGCTGGCATGCTGCCAAGTACGGTTATTGCAGTTTGTGTGGATTCTCGCTTAAGTCGTAGATTCTGTACAACTGACTCTCGCACAAATGTTGATTGTGACCCTGGGTCGATCAATGCTCTGCAGACCTGTCGTCGACCTGTCGGTGGTATTGCCGTGACCAGGGCTGTAGCTAGTAGAACCTGTTGGCTTTCATGTGGATATGCCTGGGACAGATGTGTGCTGGCCTGGGAGATCGGTGTTTCGATAATTGACGTATCCTCGTTGCTACTGGTTTGACTCTCCTGTTGAGTCCTATGGAGGGAAGTATGGTGCATTCCTCCACATTGAAAACATCGGTTGTTGCTAGGACATTGGGACACACGGTGGCTTGATCCTAGGCAGTTGATGCAAAGATCCTTGGATTTAGCTAGTTTATATCGTTCGTTTATGTTTAGTTGTGAATACTTTGGGCATTTTCTGATGACGTGCGGACCTTTACATATATTACACGCGATATGACTTGTTACGTGAAATGCTTGTGTTCTTCGCTTTGATTGATCTCCTGGCTTAGTTTCGTAGCGATCATTTTTGCTGTTGACCGGGTTACCAACGGCTTCTAAAGTTCTAAACCGAGTCTCTAGAAATTCGCGTAGTTCTGACCAAGTGGGTATTGATCGGTTTGATTTGTTGCTTTGGGATTGCTCCCATAATTCGTGCGTTTCTGCGGGTAGCTTCTGGACGAGTACATGTATGAGAATGGGATCCCAATTCTTAGTGGAGATCTCCAGATTCTCTACGGCGGTGAGGCATTCGTGAGTCATTGTTTTTAATTCTTTGATTCCATGCGCAGTTTCTCTAGTTAGTTTGGGTTGATTGAGTAGCATATCGAGTTGAGTTTTGAGTAATGCTCGTTTATTGTCGTAGTTCTCGATGAGCAGCTTCCATGCTGGTTCATAATTAGCGTCGCTTATTAACGTATTGCTGAGAAGTCTCAATGCTTCTCCGGATAGATGCGCTTTGAGGTATTGTAATTTTTGGGCTCCTGAGAGTGATGCCTTATTGTGGACGAGGCTGGAGAAGAGATCGAAGAATGATGGCCATGATGCATAGTCTCCGGCGAATGTCGGGATTGAAATTCGCGGAAGTTTTACATCATTGTTGTGATGGGAAATGTGGCTGCTATTTAGTTCTGCGAATGACTGCTCGGCTTTTGCGGCTGGATCTGCGACTGGAAGAGTTTTGTGGTAATCTTCCTCGATTTTGGAGTACATGTCGATGTACGCTTGTTCGGTGTCGATATACCATTCTTCCGTAAAATATAGATGTTCCTTTTCATCCTTTTTTGACTTTATCGCTGTGATTTGCCGATGGTTATCCTTAAATTCTGCCCAGTCGTCGTCGAGCACCTTGAGTTTCTTTCGAAAATACTGCTCCGTTTTCCTGGATGGACCATCCTTTAAATAATTCCGGTATGATTTTTCGAGTCTCTCTCGAACTTCGTGTTGTTGCGCGATTAGGGCATCCATGCTTGATTTATGCAACCTTTACTTTGTTTGAATCACGATCCGGCTCGAAGGACCAATGTCCACATGGAAGATTTTGGCGAAGGGATTATGATACTGTGTGTGGTGGGACTGGTAAAGAATAGTCCTCCATTAGGTACTTCCAATTGGTCGGACTAGTGATTCTTCACTCTACTTTTTTTATGTGGCAACTCTAAGCTCAGGAGTCACACTTTGTACTACCAGTCCGTCATGTCGTTTGTCACGTCATGGTGCAATGTCTAGCGATAAGCTTAGTATGGGAGGGAAATAGGTTACCGGTTAAGAGGGTTCGGGAGGGTGTTGAGGAAGATGGCGTTGAACCCTGATTTTGAGCTCTTGGATGCTGTAAATACTGACTGAGGCTGTTCCACAATCGAGTAGTTCTAATTAGAAACGAATTATTAATTTGTAGAGTGCGAGAAAGAGGGAGTTGCAGGTGGAGGGAATGAGACGAGTGGGCCAATCTGGAACGTCGCCCCAAAAGAGAGAGCTGTATTCGAGAAAAGACCGAATGTAGGACTTATGTATTACAGCCGGGCCGATGGTTGGAGGAGTAACTTGCACCGCATGTGAAATCTCAAGCACTGGGATGCTTGTTTGGCGGTTTGGAATATGCGGTCATTCCATCTCAAGTCTTTGGCTAATGTAACACTAAGATGCGAAGCGATGGGTCAGCCGTTAGTTTAACAGGGTCCCGTAACACGGATGGATTGGTGTTGCATCTTTTATTGGAGATAAGGCAGTACTTGTTTTTGCTGGGGTTTAATTCGACACGATGCTTGCTTCCCCAAACTTGAATGAGTTCGATGTCTTTATATATGGAGTTGGACATTAGTTCACGGACATCAAGACAGGATCTGACACATGCTTGTCTTGCAATGTCGAAGCCGTAAGAGTAATGCAGGGTACCGTCGCCAGCAGAACTAGGAAGTGGGTTGGAGGGGATTGAAAGTAGGTCATTTATAAAGATAAGGAATAAAGCAGGTGATAAAATTGATCCCTAGGGGACCCCCGCAGAGATTGGGTAGGGTTCGGATTTGACCCCTTCCAATACTACTTTGATTGAACTGCCAGAAAGAATATTTTGAATCCAATTGTGTGAGTCAACACCAATACCTTTGAGTTTAGCTAGCAGGGTTGAGTACCATACTCTATCAAAAGCCATGGAAATATCTAGAGCAACCAGACTAGATCACCAGATCGATGCAAACTTCGGTTGAGGTGTTCTGTAAGGTAAACTAAAGGATCGCCAGTGAATCTTTCCTGTCGGAAGCCGTATTGTTTGTGGTTTATACATCGCGTCGATTGGGTTATAGATATCCCAGAAGCATTTTGTGGATTATCGTCTCCAGGAGAAATAATTGCTATTGGGCAGTAATTGGAGGGACCGCTGGAGTCTCCTTTTTTAGGTATGGACTGAACATGTGCAAGTTTCCAAGAGTCTGGATAAACTCCGGAGAAGTATGATAGGGCAAAAAGTTTGCGCAGAAGTTTGGCCAAAGGTGAGGTGCATTTTTTAAGACGCTAGGGATTATATTATCGGGTCCAGTGGATTTGTTAGCATCGAGCTACTTGAGCAGAATATGCTGTGGGCGTTGTGCCACTGAGTGGGCGTTGTGCTCAAGATCCCGGGGTAGCTTATCAGTTTCGGGTAAAGAATTTGAGGCGAATAGAGATGCTAGTAAATCGGCCTTGAATGTCCTGTCGGTTATCACCTTCTCATCGTAGATGAAGGAAGGAGTTGTGGATGTAGTAAAATTCTTCTTGACGGAACTTACCAAGGACCAGAAGTTTTTGCTACCACCACTTGTACTAATGAGCTTGCTTCTCAAGTTGTTGTCAAATGAGGTTCTAACTTTCCTGTTGGTGGACTTGCAGGATTTTCTTAGTTTTATATACCCTCGACGGATCGATTCAGTCGTGGAATTCTTGTAAACCCTGAACGCGGCTTCTTTAGTTTTGATATCGTTTCGTGCGGGACAGTTTAAGCCATCTGTTCTGCTTTGGTTTCATGGATTTGGTAGAATGAAGAATGAACAAATGCATTCCTTGCTGTATGAGCCTGGTGATAAGGATAGCGGAGGAGTTGACCCCTTTGTTTAGGAAACACCTGTCCCAGTCAACGGATTGGAAAAAATTCGTAAGCCCCAGCCAATTGGACTTCACATAATGCCACACAGTTATCTTAGCTGGTTTGACTGGGCTGGGAAATTAGTTAGCGCTAGTTAGGCAGGGTTCGGAATTTCCAAGAGGTCAATCTGCGGAGTATCGCGTGGATGAGAAGTAAGAAATAGGATAAGGGATGGGCTCCTTAACCAGCGACTTCGGGGACTCTCTCCACAATTTGATGTAAATTATTAGTGTCTGCAAAGCGCTCGATGGCCCGAATGGAGTAATAGATGAGGTGTTGTCGTCAATTATGCCAACGCGCAACAACACACTTTAAAAATAGGAGAGTTTGTCTGGTTTAGTCGATCTCTGCAGGACTATTTAAATGAAATTTAATTAGCTTCAAAAAATGCCTGTGAAAACTACTTGATTCGGGTTTTCAACAACAAGCCGCAAAAGTTCTTCACGATCACTATAAGAAAACCAGTTGAATTTTACTAAAAAACGACATGAGAATACAATCTGGGCTGATGACCATGGCCTGACGCTGCAAACACGGCAATCTGTTCAATGTAGAAAAATCCTCAACAATCAGAGGAAGACAAGTCGTGTTTCGACTCGTCATATTACCATGCCATGGCCATTGCTTAAGAGCCCCCGCACACTACAGACTTTCCATCGGCCGATAGTTTGGTCGGGTTGGACTTGTAAGCGCACACTGGACCAACTAAACCGTCGGGTTGGTGGTGAGTGCGCAGACTAGACCGACTGGTCGGCCGACTGTTCTCGAATGATTTGCTAGTTGGTAGAAGGCTTTTGCAGAGAGCGGTCGCAAAAAGAGAGTTAATGCAATATTGTCCAGAAAAGTTATTATTGCTTTCATACAACGGAGGAGAAGGACCAGGAAGAGAAACCGAGAGTATTTGGTGCATCCTATCTACAGTGATAGATTATTGTATGGAAAATTTTCTACGATGCATTCCAAATTGCTAGATTACCCCGAAAATTTTTTCGCCTTTTATCGAATGAGCATAACCAGCTTCAATGAACTTGCCATCATGAAAATAACCACAACCATCCGACGCAAAAATATGAAGCTAACTAAACTATCGGCCGAATTAGCCGACTAAACAATCGCCTAATGTGCGCGAGTTTTAATTTTCGAAAAAGCAATTTTTAAATTAGTTGATGAGAAATGAAAAAAGACCAAATTTATTACAATTGATTTATTTACGACAAGCTTTCAACCTTTCAACTTAAAATTTTGAACAAGACTAAAGACTATTTTCTTATGTCTATTCCTAGATGCTAGAGCTAAGAGGTAACAAAATGTTTGGTTCTCATATTTCATGGGAACGGAAATGTTCTGTTGTTATCTTCTGCAATTCATGAGAATTGCAGAATAGTAAATTTGATATAAAATTTTGTGTTGTTATCTTCTGCTTCTGTTCTGTTGTTATCTTCTGAAATTCGTGAGAATTGCAGAATAGTAAATTTGGTATAAAGTTTTGTTGCGGTGTAATGCCGTAACTCCTCCCCTCTAAGATTGGGCCGAAGGAAATGAGGACCAAAGGTGTGAAGGGCTTTGGCTGGTGGCTGGTGCCGGACTCGTAGTCGTGTTGATGATGATTCCAGGATTGTTTCCTTGCGAAGTTCTTTTCCACTTAAATATATGGTTCCCGGATTTAGTTGCTCCGTAGATGATGAGGAAGATGACTAATACTCCTGTCAAGATGTACATGTAGGAATTTGAACTTCTGGTTTGTTTGTCAAGCAGGTGAATTATTTTAGTATTCTCCATTGTCCAATTGTGTAGTTTGTTGAATGTAAGCTTCTCGCTGGTCTCTGAACGATTAATTTTGTTATAAAGGGTTGAAATAATTTGTGCTGAATCCCAGAAAGTGGCGGATGTACTCGTGTATTGGATATTGTTGATTTCTATTGAGCAATTGATGAAGTGGATGAGAGATATTCCCTTTATCATCTGCATACTTGTGTCGCATGTTGAGTTCGTGGCTATTTCCCTTTTTGAAATCACTAGTAGGAAGTTGGGCTCCATTAGTAGTATTTCCTCTTCTTCCACGTCTCTTTCTGCTATCTCACAATGGGCTGGTTGGTTTTTCAAGATTTTGGTGACGCATTGGTCTAGATCGTTTGTCCTTAGTGAGCTTTGATGACAGTACCTGGTTTGCTCTATTGTTGGGCATGGCTCATCAACATACTGATACTTGTACTCACTTAGGAGTAGGAATGGAGAGGATAGTTTGATGAAATAGGTATTATTTATTGGTAGTTCTTTTAAGTGGTAAAAGGAAAAAATCTCGGGATGAAAAATTGGAATATTTACAACGAATATTATGTTTGTGGCATTATAATAGGCCTGTAATTGTAGAAGTTCGTATATATTTTCATTTGATATGATTTCAATTTTCTGTTTTCTAAAGATTTCTCTAATATAACCGAGCTCTTCGGGGTGAAGAATGTGTTTGGATATTAAATTTATTTTGGCTAGAACCATTGCTTCCGATATCTCTTTAAGGTGTTCATTCAACATGTCGATATCATAGCTTAATTGGTTGGAATATTGATGAAAATGTAACATTTCGTCGAGTTTATTTATTTGGCCTGCTATTTTATTTTGAAAATTACTAATATATTTACCTACATTTGATTGTTGCTCGTTAATGTGTTGTGAGATATTATTGAATCGTTCAATCATCCCTTCATTAATTTCTATTTGTTTGATCATTTCATTGTTTAAGTTATGCTGATTGAACTTGAGAGCTTCTATTTGTTTATTTATTTCAACGCCGTCTTCATTGTCCATATTGCCGGTTATTGTTTTTATTATTGTACCTAATCCGTTTATGATCCCTCGTTTCCCTCTATAGTGTGGTTTGATCAATATCAGACTATTTTCTAACATGGTATATCTTTTCATTAGTGTTGCGATGACTGAAGAATATCTATTGTCTATATTCATTTTCCGATTAAGAGAATCTATGTTCCTGTATATGATTCCTACATTGGCTTCATACTGAGTTAGGTTTACGATATGTATTAATTTAGAGTGTTCTAGTACTACTCTACCATTCTCCAATTTTAGAGGCAATAGACCCTGATTGTTACTTAGGTCGTGTATCTCTAGTTTTTGTGTCTTGGAGGCCTGGATGAACCTGAAATTTACGTTTGTTTTTAATTTTTGCTTTATGAACTTTACGTTTATTAGTGTTTACGGTAATCTTAGAATTATTTACTACTCTATGTTCTTGAAACCTGGGTGCTAATTTGTTTCTCCTATCATCTAATTCATAGATTTTTTCGTCGATATCGAATTCGGGGGGGTCTTTACGTTTTTCATTAAGCTTGGCAATAATTTTTTCCTTATGGCCTAAACTACGTTCGTGTATTAGCTTCGTTAATAATTTATACTGTTCAATATGTTCTCTTAAATAATCTTCTTCTGTGTTCGGGTTCTGTGCCGTGGGAAAAGGGTGTGGTCCACTGTAATGACCGTTTAATAACTCGAAAGGAGTTAATTTGGTGGTGGAATGAATTGAGTTATTGTATGTGAGTATGGCTTCGTCCATGATTTCACTAATTGGTTTTTTATTATCTTCACAGTAGATTATTCTAATTAATTCAGTTAAAGTAGAATGGAGCCTTTCGACAGGCGAATTACCTGTAGAGGTTTTTGCGCATGTGGTGTGGAGGACTACTTCGTAGTTACTAAGGAAGTTTTTGAATAAACTGGATAGAAATTCGGCACCGTTGTCGGTTACAATTTTCTTGGGTACACCGTGATGCGAGAAATAGTGTTTAAGACATTTAATGAGATTGACGCTATTTCTCCCTGCTAATAAATAAGCACTAGCAAATTTGCTAAATTTATCGATAATGGTTAAGAAGTTTTCTTTGTGTACTGAATATATGTCTAAGTGAAGGATTTCAAGTGGCTTGTGGGGGGTTTCAGTGAGCTGAAATTTTAGCGGTTGTCTGTTTCGCTCATATTTGTATTTTTGACAGATTTCGCAATTATTTATTATTCGCGTTATTGCATTCTTCATGTCGGGGAAATAAATGTCGCGTTTCAAATGTTCCAATGTTTCCGATATCCCTCTATGATTCGACCGTTTGTGGTAATCCCTTATAAGTTTTTCTTGCTGATCTACTTCCATTATGTCCTTTAACAATTTAGTACATCTAACAATTTTATATCTATTGTTGCTGAAGTGATTAGAGTAAACATATTGAAATTTTTTAAAGGTGTCATCGTCTGATAATATTCCGATCAGTTTATTAGGTTGTATATAATTTTGAAATATATCTAATATGGTTTTATCATCATTTAAATTATTTTGCTTCACAGTATACCTGCGTTTATTGCCGAATAGAATAGTAAAAGTCGTTTGTGGTCTAGTTAAATTTTCTGTCTTTTCTAATATTAGTTGTATCGAAAATTCGTTGAGTGGCCTCTCTGAGATAGGGATACCATCGTCTAGATTCTCCTGTGCTGAGTGGACGGTTGAGGTATTTGGTATTGACTCGAGGTCGTCGACGTTGTTTTCTAAAGATACTGTATCTAGGATATCGTCATTCCTTGATATGGGTTCGTTTATGTTTAATTCGATTCGAGACAATGCATCTGCATTTGTGTTCTGTTTACCCTTTTTATAAATTATTTCGAAATTGAATTCTTCCAATTTTAATCTCCAGCGGATTAACTTGGAGTTTGGTTCTTTGAGAGAGAATAACCATGTGAGAGGTTTGTGATCCGTTACGATCTTGAATTTTCTGCCGAACAAATAAGGGCGAAAATATTTGGTGGCCCATACAATGGCCAGAAGTTCCTTTTCGATGACGCTGTAATTTTCTTCCGATTTTGTTAATGTACGGCTAGCATAGCATATAGGCTTATCGGACCCTATTGGTCCTTGCGAAAGGACGGCTCCTAGTGCTACGTTACTAGCGTCTGTGGTTAGCACGAACGGCTTTGCAAAGTCGGGATATTGCAAGAGGGGACTATTTGTCAGTATATCTTTGCAATTTTCGAAGCACTCGATATATTTGGCGTCAATTTTAACACCCTTATCTTTCCGCAAACATTCTGTCATGGGTTTCGTAACTTTTGAAAAGTCTTTGATAAATTTCCTATAATAGCCTAAAAGGCCTAGAAAGGATTTAATTTGTCTAGCGGTCTTCGGCAATGGAAATGATTTTATAGCCCGTATTTTTTCCGGATTGGGCCTTACGCCGTCTGGGGTAACAATATGCCCGAGAAAACTAACTTCCCTCTTAAGGAATTCGGATTTGTCCAATTGGACTTTAAAATTTGCTTGCCTTAGCTTTTTGAAAACAGCTGCCAAGTTTTCGATATGCTCTTGAAGTGATGTGGAATAGACGATGATGTCGTCCATATATACGAGGCAAGTCTTTCCCTGTAGTTCGTGAAGAACGTTATCCATAACTCGTTGGAACGTGGCAGGGGCGTTCTTAAGCCCGAAAGGCATGCGAACGTACTCATAGTGACCGTTGTTTACATTAAAGGCAGTTTTAGGAATGTCCTTGGGTCTTACCTCGATCTGATGAAACCCTGAGGCGAGATCGAGTGTACTGAAGTACTGACATTTCCCGAGTTTATCAAGGATCTCTGAAATGTTTGGAAGAGGGTACTTATCATCGATAGTTTTTTCATTTAGTTTGCGGTAGTCCACGACTAGCCGCCATTTTTTTGTACCACTTGCATCAGCCTTTTTCGGTACGATCCATATTGGGGATGACCATGGAGAGAAGCTTGGTCTTATTATCCCTTGTTCCAGGAGCTTACTAATTTGCTTCCGAATTTCTTCCCTATGTATCTCTGGATATCTATAGGATTTTGTGTGGATGGGGATCTCATCTTTCGTATTGATCTGATGAGTTATTTGATTAGTGAAAGAAAGATTTTCGCCTTCTTTAAAAAAAATGTCTTCGAATTGTTTGCACAATTTTTGTATTGCTTCTTTCTCCTCATTATTCAAATGATTAATGCGTATCGAGTTTCTTATGTCAGGTACCATTTCCAAAACGTTAGTATTAGAAATAGCGAAATTATGGATTTCTAAGAATTGGCTCGAATCTAATGGCTGCACTTTAATAGGTTGCTCTAAGAAAAGGGGTACTTGAGCATTAGTGGGGTTTAATACTTCCATGAGGGAATACCAATTACGGGCTTGGTATATTCCTTCAGGTAATATCAAATTATTGATCATTATTGGTTTAACGTGGATGCTGCCATTTTTGACGTCGACTGGTAAGTTAACGACCATTTTACTGTAAGGAGGGACAAAATATAGTTTGGACCTGAAATTCGGTTTATAAATTAAGGGAATTGTTACTCTGTCGGTTGATAAAGTGGATGTTTTAAAATCTAATTTAATTCCCAATTGTTTCATCATTTGTAGTCCAATAAGTCCATCAAAATAATTGTGAAACTTAAATAATAGGAATTGCAAATTTTCCTTAGTTTTAAATTCTTGAAGCCCATTGAGAGTAATTTGCTTATTTAGTAAATGCGTTTTAAAAACGGTTTTTATCTCGATTGGCTTTATGGTTTCTATGCAAGAAGAATTGACGAGATCTTCTCTAATAAATGACATGTTGCTGCCACTATCTATTAAAAATTTCAAAGAGGTATTATTGCCAGATTTTATGTGTATGTATGGTAAGAGAAAAGATTGATGACTATTAAGCTCTAAATAGCCGATTTGCTCTCCGAGGCTATTAAAGGAAAATTCTGATCGTCAATTTCGTAGGTTGGATTTATTTGATTCCAACTATCTAAGTTTGGATGATAATTCGTTGGATAGAGGACGTTTTCGTGTTCTTCCACGTATTCTCCGGATAGTTCCGATTGGACAGGATCTGTTATTTCGTTGCAAAGTTCAACATTAAATAATTCTTCGGAGTTGAATCTGGGTGAATTGTTTTGTCGAGAGAAGTTATTTGGTCGTTGAGAAAACCTTGTTCTGTTTGCACCAGTGTTTGCGCTTAAGGTATCCATAGGTTCTGGGTGCGTATTAATATTTTGAGGTCTTGGTTGAATATTCAAGTTGCGATTAAAAGTATGGGGTTGAAAGTTTTGAGGTTTGTAAGAATGTGTTATTTTATTGCGTTGGGATAAGTTTCTAAATCTGTCCTCCTCTAGAGGTGAAAATTGTTTATAAAGAGGCCTTTGTTGGTAATTTGACTTTGGTGAAGAATTGAATTGTGATCTTTGTTGATTACCTTTATTACTCGCGTTTTTATAGCTATAGTCCTTAACAAAAATCGAATTTTTTACGTAGTAGCTATTTTGCTCTTGTAAGCAAAAATTCAATGCCTCTGATAGTTTAGTTGGCCGCATTGCTCTTATTGTCGACCCCAACGGTTCTCTAATACCTGCTAGAAATGTGTTCAAACACATCTCCTCATATAAAGATTGCTTGGATGAAATTACGTTTACATCGTTTTCGTGTACTTTAATATGGTTGACCATGGTAGACAAAATATCGATAATTTTTGAATAAAATCTTTCAACCGTGTCTTGGTTTTGTCGTAATAAATGGAGGTCACGAATCAAACTTGTTTCATTTCTTTTATCACTATAATGAACGATTAAGTTATTTTTAATACTATCCCAGGAAACCGCCGTTCCGTACATATTCAACACTTCGTTGGCATCGCCTACGATTTTGTTTCTTATAGCCCTAAAGATTAATTTCGCGTAACTACTTCCGGAAATATTGATCATAACACTTAAAATCTCTTCTACATTGCTTATAAAGTCATAAAGTGTCCTCGGATTCCCGTCAAAGGTCGGCAGATCTTTCACTGCATCCGGGATCCTGAGGCTATCAAAAATCCCCTTTACATCAACTGAACCTGAACTTGGATTCATTATTGACGAACTATATTCCGCGTTTCCTACTTTAAAATTCACTGGTTTTATTTCACTTAAATCGATATACGAACCAATTAATTTTTTGTTAGCCCCGATTTCGTTTTTATCTTCAATTTCTAATAAATTTAATTCACTTAAATCGGAATCAATGGTTTTTTCACCAGCTATATGTCTATTTTCAATTTCGAGTTTCACTAAGTTATAATTCGAAAAATCACCGTAAGCCGCGGTGTTATTAGAATCAATTGAGTCTGTTCTTTCGGTAGAAGTAGAGTTATCTTTAGAAAAATTACCGTAATCCGCGGTACTATCCTCTAGTTTATTTAATTCCAATTCTTTATCACTTTGATTGTTGTAAAAGGTATTTTTAAAGGGAAATTTGAATGGTTTAGATTTGGAGAATTTGGGCATAGGGAAAATGAGTTTTATATATCAATAAATGGACTTACCATGCCAAAACAATAAAATTTATTATCTGCATTCCTTAGAATTTACTGATGTCGATGGCTGCTTGGTGCGTTGCTTAGGTTCCGGCTGAAGAATGAAAATCCACCAATCGATATTCCTTCGATTGTGCCGAACGAAAATTTTTTTTTCAGGAAACCACTGTTTATGAATACACTCACGAACTGGATTCCTTTTTTTTTGGAATCCCACTCGACTGCGCCAGTTTTAATTTTCGAAAAAGCAATTTTTAAATTAGTTGATGAGAAATGAAAAAAAGACCAAATTTATTACAATTGATTTATTTACGACAAGCTTTCAACCTTTCAACTTAAAATTTTGAACAAGACTAAAGACTATTTTCTTATGTCTATTCCTAGATGCTAGAGCTAAGAGGTAACAAAATGTTTGGTTCTCATATTTCATGGGAACGGAAATGTTCTGTTGTTATCTTCTGCAATTCATGAGAATTGCAGAATAGTAAATTTGATATAAAATTTTGTGTTGTTATCTTCTGCTTCTGTTCTGTTGTTATCTTCTGAAATTCGTGAGAATTGCAGAATAGTAAATTTGGTATAAAGTTTTGTTGCGGTGTAATGCCGTAACTCGCGCGTGGAAGAGCTCCATACTGATTAAGGAGTTGGCCGATAGTTTGCCGACATTATAGTTTGAAGGCAATCGGGTAGCCCATCAAATTTATTTATCGGCCGATTCTGAATCGTTGTAATATGCGCACTTGCATACATGTTAATACTGATTAAGAGCCCGACTAAACTATCGGCCGATGGAAAGTCTGTAGTGTGCGGGGGCTCTAATACTGCATACAGGATAGTATAGCCAGCTCGGTCACCTTGGCTATCCTCCACATTTGCACAGCCCGGGTCCATAGTTCACTCTACCTACCCACGCTACGCCATGGGCTCTGGCAGAAAAGCCTTCATGTAACCCTTTTGCTCGTATAATCGCCTTGCTATACTAGTATGTAGCTAGTAAGCTTTTGTGACACTGCCAGATGAAACATCAACAAAGATGACCCAGAAGTCCATTTATCGACTTCAAACTTCAGAGATATGCAAAAATAAGCTATAGACCTTAGCGGTCGTGCAGGAGTCGTCCAAAGAGAAGCTGAGGATTTATGGTAATAAAAGTCATCGATAATGCTGTGAAACGAGCCCGATAATATGGGGACAAAATTAATATTTAAATGAACATGATCAACAAACCGAATCAATTCTTTTTATTTAAAAACAAAGTTAATGCTTTAAGAGATCGTGTGATGTCATTTGCACAGTCTTGTATAATAATACAATGGACAAGAGGGTAGAAAACGAATTTAAATTCAAAACACCACTTCGTCTGGCCAAAATATAGCCAAAATATTTATCATAGACAATTTTTACGTGAAGGATTTTCGAGCTCTTAAGAACCAGTTGGAAGATCGCGCAATAAAATAGGAGTGGCTCTGGGCTTCTTCTGTCTTCCCAAAAGCAGCTATAAAACGAGAGCTTTACTGAGTATCACTGCAGTTGTTTTCAATCAAATATAGTGAAACTATCGCCTAAAGTCTCCCCTGACTGCTTAAAATGAAAGCAGCTTTTTGTTTGTTCGTGGTTATTGCCGCCCTGGTCATATCTGGTCATTCGCAAGAAGATGGACGTAAGTATCCTCTACATATGTATTTTCAAATAAGGAGTAACTAATGGAATTAAAATCTCATTGAAGCGGAAAGCTGTACCAAAAACGATGTCTACACTGAATGTGGGCCAACTTGCGAGAGAGGCTGTCCAGGAATAGGCGCTTCATGTGAGCAAGTTGCCGAGGGATGCGTAAAAGGCTGCTTCTGTAAGACAGATGAATTTCGATTACCAAATGGGGAGTGTGCACCTTTTTCTAGATGTCCACAAATTCAGCCTCCACAGCCACCACCACCTCCAAGGCCTCCAACTGCACAACCATAGTACGGAGGAATATAACTTTAAATATTTGAGTGAAATCAATTGTAGTTTTTAGTTCAATAACTTTTTGTTAAACTCTTACTGTTTTTGTTTCCAGAACGACAGATAGAAGTTTGTTATGACAATTACATAATAGTTTTGTTCATTTGATTCGTCATCCGGTTATGCGATCTTTGCAAAAAATCTTGTCCAACCGGAATTATTTATTATTGTGCGTTGTTTTGTTTATTGCTACAGAGGGGCTTTATTTTATATTTGTTTGGGGTCAATTCGTATAACTTGATTCTAACACCTAACCGGTCAAATTGTAATTTGACACATAGGCATAGTTTGTGCAACAATGCAATTTGATACTTTGGCACAATCTGCCTGACAAATTTTGAGAATTATGTGGCGATTCCAGTCAAAATCAGTGTCGGTTTGGACTGAGCCAACATAGAGTGCGCCGCTAGTTCATAAAAAGCGCAATCACCCCGGGCAAACAACAAACTCTGACTATGAGCATCAAAGGAATCAAGGTCATCATCAATTAATTTACCAACGAAAACCTTTACACTGTTGAATCCCGAAGAAATGGCGGATTAGTTTCTTAGCTTCTTCTGATTAACTTGCTTTAAGATACCAAATCTTTCTGCAGTTGGCAATTCTTTGGTTATCAACATTGCAAATCTCAGAAGAAGCGCCTTTTTCAAGATGCTTAAAGTGTGTTATTGTGACGTCACACATTTGATTAACATTGTAGTCACTTTTTTCACAATCTGAAAAGTGTAAAAAGTGACTACAATGTTAATCAAATGAGTACGTCACAATAACACACTTTTAGCATGCTAAAATAACACACTTCCAAAAGTTAATATTTGTAGTGAACAAGCTCGGTGAAAAGATCACAAAATTGGCGCCACCTGAGATATTTTCCTTCAACTTCGTTGGATTGGTAGATGATTGGGGCTGCGGTGAAAATTGTTGCCTGGATCGATGCAGCTCAATGATCTTGATGATCTTTCCTCTTAGGTAAATAATCTTATGGTATCGTTCGGGAGGTCAAATGGTAGTGACGACCTCAGGGATTTTTAATGATTCCGGCACACCAAAGAAATAAGTCTTGAGAAACGTCAACGGATCTAGAGCAATGCTGCCGTAACCTACCTCCACCTCCTCGAACATGGTGACTTTATATTGTAGGACCCTGGGATGCTCTATTCCATATAAAATGCAACAGACGAAAGATGGTGAAAGGCGACTAAAACCGAAGCAAATACCGGCTGGTCCTCCTAGTAGGGGCTGGGTGAAAGGATGACAACCACTTCTGGGAAAACAATTTTTTTGGTGCAATCGAGAAGTCAGTCTAGAAACTCAGGATTTAATGATTTAAGGAGCAAAGATATAAAATTCACAATGTGGGATGTGATAGCATATTATAGGGTGTACCTGTACATGCTAAGTTTACAAAGCGGTCGGCTGTGGATAGGTTTTGGATAGACGAAGGGGAGGAAATCGGTTTAGCTGCTAGGGCGTTTCAAAATTTTTTTTGAATAAGGTATTAGTGTACGCAGAATACTTCAGCCAAATTTTAAAAGTGGTGGCTCCATCCTAACAGCTTCCAGAGTTTTGTAGTGAAGAGTGTCAGTGAACGAAACTTTAAAAAAAAAAATTAGAATATACATTAAAACCATCAGAATATAGAGAGTTGGAAAGAAGAATGAAGGGGAATCGGAAGTGGAAGCCAGTGGGAAATTCGAAGGAAATTGAACGGAAGATGCATTGAGTGAGTTTACATCAACATCAAATGAGTTAAGCTCAGAGTTATGACTGCCTAGAGACCGAAGGAAAGGGAAAATCCCTTTGTACTGTCGACAATCTATTTTTTCGTATAGAGTGAATGTCGAACAGCAGCTCTAGCCGGAAGATAGAGAGAAGAGAAGGAAGTAACTGTCACAACCTAGCCGCGATATTTTATTCCACCTACTCACAACCATTTCGCGACTCTGACATCGGGGCAACGAGAACAAATCGCTGGAGTGTTATGCCTCCTGAAACGAGTTGAATCTCATCAACCAACCGATGGCATGCGCTAGGTGGAGTGGGGAAGGACTAGGGAAGGCTATGACAGAAGGAATGTAAAGAGGGAAGAAGAGAGAAGGGAAGTTATGTAGGTGAGAAAGTGGAAAAAGCGAAGGACCTTGGGGCTGGCCGGGATTCGAACCCGGGACCTCTGGGACAGCAGTCAGGCGCCTTACCCCTAGACTACCGAGGCCCCCGAGGTTGGACCAAAGTTGCTAAGGGGACAGAGCAGGAGCAAGTTTACCTGATTAAAATTCACGCTTGGCCGATTTGTCTTTGCTATTGATTAAGTTACGAATATTTTTGTACTCACTGAGGTAACTCGGGATTCTAGTTCTGCGATTGCGTCGGTACAAAAACTCACGCTCAATAATCAATTTGCGGACTTCATAAGAAAACCAGGGACAAGTTGGAGATTTACAACGTCTTCTAGTAACTAAAGGGACTCGTAGATTAAATAGGGATTTAATGAAAGAATCAGAGATGAGAAGAGATCAACTTTATTATCAACACAGGTTGTTTTATAGTCTATGAGCCCAAGGTAATGGCGAAGTAATTTCAGAAAGGCGAGCCAAATTGATATTTTTGAAGCCCAGGTATGAAGAAAAGTCAGGCAGGGAGGAAGGGTGAAAGGTAAAACGAAGGGAGAGGAAGATGATATTATGATCAAGATAGCTGGGAGGAGAGATTTGTTTTTAGGGTTAAAAAATTGATGGACGTAGCAGTGAGAACATCAAGGAGCGATGAATTATGGCAATTCAAAAATGTGGCCATCTTTTTTTTATGTGAAAGACTAGAGTCTCAGGAAAGGCCCTTTATACTGTGTCGACAATTTATTTTATTCGTATAGAGTGCAATGTCGAACAGCAGCTCTAGTCGGGGAAGGAAGGAACAGCCTACCCGCGATATTTTTTAGTCCACCTCCCATTACTGTCGCGACTTTGACATCGGGGCATCGAGAAACAACTCGCTGGAGTGTTATGCCTCCTGAAACGAGTTGAATCTTATCAACTAACCGACGTCATGCGCTTTGGTGGAGCGGGGAAGGGCTAAGGAAGGCTATGAGAGGAGGAATCAGGAATGTAAAGAGTGAAGAAGAAAGAAGGAAAGTTATGTAGGTGGGAAAGTGGAAAAGGCGAGGGACCATGGGGCTGGCCGGGATTCGAAACCGGGACCTCTGTGATAGTAACCAGACGCCTTACTCCCTAGGCTACCGAGGTCCCCCGAATGATTTAAAATACGCAGATCCAATGCCCCAAACAATATTTGAGTGTGTTCGTTCATTCATTTGCTTTCAGCAGATCAACTTTAAAATCGCCAGCAGCATGTTATCGTAATGACGTTAGTTTCTAGCAATATCGGGAGTAAATAATTAGGTGGGCAGTAAACACCGACAATATCACATTTATCATATGGTGATTTTATTTTCACTGCAATGAATTCAAATCGTGAGCCAATGGACTGGACTGGCCTACTACCTTTGATTAGAGAGAGGTGGTGACATATATTGCAACACCACCCTCAGTACGACCCACATGATCATTCCGATGCATGCAAAAAGCAGGCAAAGCAAAGGAAGCAAAGGAAGTAAGGATTTCCGGTGTCAGCCACGTCTGATTGACTACAATGGCATGCAGTTTAGTGTTATCAAACATGTACGTTAGTTCATCCATTTCATTTCTCTGGCTTCATGCATTCATGGCACATACATATATTCAGTCGATCTAAGAAAAGATATATAGACGACGTCGAGGAGGACTTGAAACAGTTGAAAATAAGAAACTGGAAAAGTCGGGCCAGAGATCGACATTCATGGAGGCCAACGCTGGAAGAAATCGAAGAAGGCTAACAATAGGCTGTGGTGCACCTGATGATGGCATATATAGCTTAGTTAGAGCTTTACTCGTTTTTATGATTATATCACACGTCGTGCTTATCGATTTGTAAAATCTGTCTGTTCTCTTAATGAGTATATAAAGCTTTCTTTGCAGTGCTTTTTTATATTTTTAATTAATGGCGTGTGCGAATACTGGCTAAATGGCTAAATCTCTTTGCACGAAATAAAAAACAGTCCACAAAATTTCCAATGTTCGATTTAGTTCAGCAGTACTGTGCGGATTCTCTGTTGGCTAAATTTGGTTTTGACAGAATTAGATTTGAGTTCCGTTTTTCAGTTTTAATTTAATTTAAAAAAATATCGACCAGATATTAGATGCACCTGACAACAAACATGATTATTGTAAGAAAATAATCATAAATCCATAGCAATTACGTTATGTATCTACATTTAAAGACCTGAATTTAAAAATATAAAGTTAGAGGCTTTCTTTGTTGCCTAAATTTGATATTGTGGCGTATCACAATACGTCGTCAGGAAAACAAAACGCACTTTTCTTAAAAACATTTTTTCTTGGGTAAATATAACCCTGCAAACATTCCGAATCGATATGGATGCGAGAGCGAAGCGATTCAATAAAAGCGAAAGCTTTCTTCGATAACGAAATCGAGAACGATTCGGAAGCGTTATCGAAAATGATAAAAAAGGAACGCTAGAATGAATCGCTTTTGAGATGGAATCTCGAAGGATGTGCATGTATGTGTGTTTCGTTTTCTCGAATCGATGTCGAATGTATCTCGAATCATTTTTATGAATATGTTTCGTTTTTTCGAATCGATATCGAATGAATCTCGAATGATTTTTGTTTCGTTTTTTCGAATCGATATCGAATGAATCTCGAATGATTTATTTGAATACATGTTTCGTTTTTTCGAATCGATATCGAATGAATCTCGAATGATTTTTGTTTCGTTTTTTCGAATCGATATCGAATAAATGTCGAATGATTTTTGTTTCGTACTTACCGCAATATTTATTTATCCGTTGTTAATTATCTTAACTTCACTATTTTGTCTAATCACTTTATTTATAAAGTGATTAGATAAAATAGTGAAGTTAAGATAATTAACAACGGATAAATAAATATTGCGGTAAGTACGAAACAAAAATCATTCGAGATTTATTCGATATCGATTCGAAAAAACGAAACAAAAATCATTCGAGATTTATTCGATATCGATTCGAAAAAACGAAACATGTATTCAAATAAATCATTCGAGATTCATTCGATATCGATTCGAAAAAACGAAACAAAAATCATTCGAGATTCATTCGATATCGATTCGAAAAAACGAAACATATTCATAAAAATGATTCTCTAATTTTCACTTTCAAAAAACGCATGCGCACGTCTTAACCAGGATTTAGCTACTGAAAAGGACGCCCAGCTAACTCCCATCGCGCCTGCGCCGGCAAGTCATCTTCACGCACACACACTCATATACTCCTCACCCGATAGCAAAACAAAGCAATTCTGGAAGGGAGAAGCAAACAAAACCATGAAAAGAGCGTGAAAGCTTTAGGGATCATTTTAACGATTGTTTCTCGAATAATTCTCGACAAGTTGTCTTTCGAAAATAGCTCGAGAAAACGAGCAGCCGAGAAATTGTTTGCAGGGAATTCACATGTAACTTGTGTAACAGTCGTATATAAGACCTTTGTAAATACTTTGTAAAATAGAGAAAAATTCAATTGGACTTCCAGTGTTTTAATAACAAAGGAACCTTTTCCCATTGGTGAGCAAGACACCAATAGTACCTGCTAAATTGGCAATAATACTTGCCAAAATGGTGACCCCGAGCAAAGTGGTGATCCCGAACAAATTGGTGACCCAAGCCAAATTGTGGACCCAGAAGGAAGAACAGCACTACTCCTCCCAAAGGAAGAACAGCACTACCAGGAACGATGCTGGAAGACGAGCAGCCGAGCAAAGCAGCCACCCAGAAGGAGGATGAAACCATAGCAGCCGAGGAGCCGAGCAAAGCAGCAACCCAGAACGAAGGAAGAACCATAGCAGCCGTATCCGTACGAGTACCACCGTTCTGGAAGAAGAGTCCGGATCTCTGGTTTCACAAACTGGAGGCACAATTCCACACCAGGGGGATATAATCGGATGTTACGCAGTACTACATACTAGTAGGAAATCTGGATGCAGACATCTTGACGGAAGTGAGGGACGTCATCACCAAACCACCTAAGAAAGACCAGTATTTGGCGCTGAAGGAGCGACTATTACAAGTTTTCCAGGAATCAGAGCAGCGACGCCTAAAAGAACTTTTTATCGGCATCACGGCAGATGGACGGAAACCATCTCAACTCCTCAACCGAATGAAGGAACTAGCTGGCGGTAACATCTCCAACGAAGGACTAAAGACCCTGTGGATGCAACAATTGCCTTCACAAACTCAGGTAGTTCTCACTAGCAGCTCAACCCAGGACATTAGTAAACTGGTGGAGATGGCAGATAAAATTTCGGAGGTTTTTTCAGATGTTGCAGCAGTATCAACACCATCTTCCATAAACCTTCAGCAGCAGGTAGCAACTCTCCAGAAGGAAGTAGAAAAACTAAAGTTCCACAAACGAAGTCCAACAAGGCAGCGAGGTTTCTCCATTAGCCCCAGCCGATTAAGGATATCCAACACCATACAACCCGCCACCAACCAACCGCCACAACGACATTAACCACAGCAACTCGCAACAAAAGTGTTGGTACCACAGACGATTCGGGAATGCAGCCCGCAGATGCCAACAACCCTGCAGCTTTGGAAAAAACTAAGTCGTGGACCAGTAATAGCGACTAGCTGGCCCAAAACCACAATTAGTCGCCTCTCACCTCGACGAAAGGTCTACTGCAAATAGAAGATTTCTCATCGACACTGGATCCGAAGTTTCAGTGATCCCACCAACTACAAAAGAGAAGAACCAACAACGCTCAGCACAAATTCTGTACGCAGCCAACGGTACCGAGATACCAACTTTCGGACAACGACTGCTACAACTCAACCTGGGTCTGCGCAGGAATTTCCAATGGTCTTTTATCATCGGTCTTGTCAAAGAGCCCATAATAGGTGCAGATTTCCTGGCCCATTACAATCTTTTGGTCGTTGTAAAAAATAATCGGCTAATCGACAACACAACGTTGCTGCAGTCATCAGGATCAAGAGTACCATCATCTTCTACATCAACTGCAATTAGTACTATCAACCCATCAGCTCCACTATACAGCGTACTGAAGGAATTCAAGGACATCACCAGGAATACCCTGCCTACACAAACTTCGCACAGTGTGAGACATCATATCCAAACAACAGGACCACCAATATATAGCCGGCCAAGACGACTCTCCCCGGAACAACTGAAAATTGCTAAACAGGAGTTTCAATACATGCTGGATACAGGAATCTGCCGCCCATCAGACAGCTGCTGGGCAAGTCCTTCCACATGGTAAAAAAACCCAGTGGTGAATGGCGACCATGCGGGGACTATAGAAAACTGAATGCGGTTACAATACCTGATCGCTACCCCATTCCACACATTCAGGATTTTGCGTATCAATTAGAGGGGAAGACAATTTTCAGCACGATAGACCTCAACCGTGCCTACCATCAAATCCCAATGGCGCCCAAAGATATTCCGAAAACAGCAATCACTACTCCATTCGGACTGTTTGAGTTTCCGAGAATGACATTTGGTTTATGCAATGCAGCACAAACATTCCAGCGATTGGTTCACGAAGTAACTAGAGGGTTTGACTTTTGTTTCCCCTATATAGACGACTTCTTCATCGCTTCCAGGAACAAAGAAGAACATCGACAACACCTGAGACAACTGTTCCAACGCTTACAGGAATACGGACTAACCATCAACCCAAATAAGTGTACTTCCGAAGCAACAGAAGTACGTTTTTTGGGATACCTCATCAACAAAGAGGGAACTAGACCACTTCCAGCAAAGGCAGAAGCTATCACAACATACAAAAACCCGACAACAGTGCAACAGCTACGCAGATTTCTACCGCAGGTTCATACCCAAAGCCGCGGAGATTCAGGCCCCCCTTCACGCATGTCATTCAGGCAACAAAAAGAATGACAAAACCAACATACAATGGACACAGGAGCTACACCACGCTTTTGAACAATGCAAACAAGCATTGGCAAACGCAACGCTTCTAGCTCATCCAATCCAGAACGCATTATTCGCATTAATGGTAGATGCATCCGACACTGCGGTAGGCGCAGTCACACAACAGCTAGCACCAGAAGGATGGCAACTTTTAGGATTTTTTTCCCACCAGCTATCACCAGCATACGATCGAGAACTCCTCAGTGATTACTTGGCAGTGAAGCATTTTCGACATCTCCTAGAAGGACAACAGTTTGTCATATACATACACTGACCACAAGCCATTAACTTTCGCTTTTCAGCAAAAACGTGAGAAGTCATCTCCAAGAAAAATAAGACACCTAAGCTACATAGGAGAATTCACAATAAACATTCAACACATAGCTGGAAAAAACAATGTGGTAGCAGATACTCTGTCCAGGGTAAACACAATTTCCCTGCCATCCCCCATCAACTACGATGAATTGGCAAAAGGACAACAAGAGGACAACGAACTACAAGAACTTCTTCAATCAACCACAACATCACTACGATTGAAACAACTAAGTGTCCCTAAGTGCAATCAGCTAATATATTGCGACATATCAACGAGAAATAATCGACCGTATGTCCCAGCAGCATTTCGCAGAGAGATATTCCAGGCAATACATAACCTATTTCATCCAGGAGTTAAAAGATCTACACGTCTGCTGACAGAACGAGTCATCTGGCCCAGTATAAAAAAGGACTGCAGCAAATGGTCCAAAGAATGTGTTAGTTGCCAAAGAAGTAAGATAAAACGGCATACTAAATCACCAGTAGCAGAGTTTTCACCACCATCAGGACGTTTTCAACATGTTCATCTCGATCTAATAGGACCATTGCTCTATTCGGACGGATACACCTACGCTCTTACTTGCATTGACCGTTTCACTAGGTGGCCAGAAGTTATTCCCGTCGAAGACATAACAGCAGAGACAGTGGCAGCTGCTTTCCTCACAGGATGGATTTCACGTTTTGGCGTACCCATGGAAATAATTACAGACCAAGGCCGTCAATTCGAGTCGCAGCTTTTCAATGAGATAGCCAAACTACTCGGCATTAAAAAGAAACGATCAACACCATATCATCCCCAGGCAAATGGAATGATAGAGCGTTTCCACCGGACACTAAAAACCTCAATCAAGTGCCACGAGTCGGAAAAATGGACAGAGAAACTACCTTTTGTCCTACTTGGCCTAAGATCATCCTTGTTGGAGGATATTAAAGTAACCCCAGCACAGCTAGTCTATGGAACCACACTTAAGCTTCCAGGCGATTTTTTTACCAACAACCAACTGGACGATAACCATACCACACTTGCAAGATGGCAAAGCCACATGCAGTCTCTCCAGCCCCATCAACCAGTACGACATGGACTGTCAAGAACTTTCATCAGCAAGGATCTGAAATAATGTACATACTCACGTTTTTATACGCAATGATGCAGTGAAGAAGCCACTACAACAACCCTACAATGGCCCATTCGTGGTATCCAGGACACCCAAACACTTCACACTCGCCATTAACGGACAGGAACGAACAATCTCAATCGACAGATTGAAGCCACCGATTCTGTTGAACCAAGACCGACCTGAAGAAATGGCAGAAACCACAAGGATCATCGGAACAACAACAACCACCACAGCCCCTTCAACAGACGACAGGCAGGCACATTCAGAAACAACCTCTACAAGAGTTGGACGCCGCCGCGTCTTCATACCAGCAAGATACCGCTAACACTGCAGGGGGAGTACTGTGGCGTATCATAATACGTCATCAGGAAAACAAAACGCACTTTTCTTAAAAACATTTTTTCTTGGGTAAATATAATTCACATGTAACTTGTGTAACAGTCGTATATAAGACCTTTGTAAATACTTTGTAAAATAGAGAAAAATTCAATTGGACTTCCAGTGTTTTAATAACAAAGGAACCTTTTCCCATTGGTGAGCAAGACACCAATAGTACCTGCTAAATTGGCCACAATACTTGCCAAAATATATTAACTCCCCGTTGAACACCATGTATTTAACGTTGTTTGAAGTCAAAAAATAAAAAAGTATTAACATTCGTGTATGGAATTCTGCATATAAGCATAAAATATCATCAATTATAATTTAATTTAGTCAGTAACTGTCAACTTTAGCTTCCTCGTCAAAGGACTAAATTGCACTGCATTATCGACCTTCCCAAAATTTAATTTAGCCGCGATTTAGCTAGTATTTGCACAGGCCCTAAATACTGAAATGAAAAATTTTACTTAGGCCGTTTGCCAAAATACCATTTCGAATTTTTCTCATTTCCCAGGGCACTTCGATATCCCAAAGTGTGCCAAAATACCAATTCACACATTTCAATGACAATTAAAAACTTTTATGTAAAAATCGACGGAGAAACAACATTTGTAGAAAATTTATTAAAATTTTATTATGTTAGATTCGATTGTTAGATTTATTCTCTTTCTTATAAATAAATGATTGAGCGTTATCCCTGATTGCAATATTTTTTTAGTTTCTTCCTGCAAAACTAAAAACATTGTATTAAAATGATGTCTCCTTCGAGTGTTTAAAACAAAACAAAAAATAATAATAATTGGTTTCCAGTTACGTTTTGTTTTTATTCTTTGGTGTAATTAAATATTAATTTTTTAAATTAATTAACTGTAAATCTATTTCCACTTGATATTAAAATAATTAGACAATCATATTTGTTTTTGTTTGCATAATATTTTTCTTGAAACATTTGTGAAGCCCATCTCCGTTTAGCTAAGGAACAAACTTATTATTTTAAGCCGTTTTTGCATTTCCAATTTTCCTTTATTGTTATTACTTGTTTGCTTTTTTAAATTTATTTAACGGCTGACTTGATTAAAGTAAAAGCTGAAATGTTTATAATAATTTTACACATTTCCATAGACGCAAACCGTCGAAAATCAAATTTACCAATTGAAATGGGTTTTCCATACAAATTGACATTTGAATTGCTATTTTGGCACAGACCCTTAATATTCATAGTTCAATTGTATTGTATACAGCAACCTTGAAAAGTTGTTCTCGGAATCCAAAAATGGAAATAAAATGAACTTTCTGGTTAAGTATTAGGTGTTATAATTTTGGGATTCGGAATTGTTTGTTTTGATGTGCACAATAAACACAATATTCGCCATTTACGGCGCCTACTGAGATCTTCCTATATATTTTAACAGACGCCCTATTTGAAAGAGCAGTCTCAAAATAATATTTTTTAAATTCGCTTTTACAAGCTAGTTTTATAGCATCCATCAAATAGGGCGAAAAGCTAAGTAGTCAAATCAAATTGTCAAATTACTGCTCCGAAACGTCAATCTGTAAACTCAGTCAAAACAGAACTTGTGGTTCAGTGGCGTAAGCTTGACTTGTCATTTGATCGTCACACTTAGTTTCCGAAAGCAGCCTACATTCGACTTACGTTCGAGTACAACCGATATATTTGGTCTAGCGCTACCAAAACCCCCTAAGTATGCCTGGACAAACACATGCCAACAACCTTATCGCTAATGGTAGCTTTTGTCCGTCATAACTGCATTGAAGCACCGTAGGTACGTAGCAGTCGCGACAATGTTTTACACTTTTACCAAAGTTACTGTTTTACCGAAATTAAAGCCGGCACAGCATTATTGTTAATGCAATACTAGACTTGCCGCCTATGCCCAGTCCCACTTTTTGCAGTCCTTCTTTTCGCACATAATACAGTCTAAAAGTTTGTTTATAAATAACCATTTAAATATATTTATCATAGAAAAACTTAATGTTAGGGATTTTCGAACTCTTAAGAACCAGTTTGAATTTCTTGCATAAACATAAGTACGTCACGCTTTGGCTCTGGATACACTCTTGTGATTTCTAAAAAGCAAATATAAGAGAAAGTTTTACCAAATAACACTTCATTCGTCTACGGCACTAGTAAAACTTTCATCTAAAGTCTCACCTTCTTATCAAAATGAAAGCAATTTTCTGTTTGTTTGTGGTTATTGCCACACTAGTTATATCTGGTCAAACACAACGGAGTGGCGGTAAGTAAATTCTTTACCAATTAAGATTAACTAAAGATTTTCTTTCTACAAAGTGGGTAGATGTACCAAGAATGATGCCTTCACTGATTGCGGTCCCGCCTGTGAGAAGGGTTGTCCAGGAATAGGTCCCGTATGTGATGCTGTTACCCAGCAGTGCGTACGAGGGTGTTTCTGTAAAAGTGACGAAGTTCGGTTGCCAAATGGATCGTGCGGTCCCTACTTAAGTTGTCCGCAAATTCAACCTACAAGACCACAAAGGCCAGGAAGACCTGGAAGGCCTGGAAGGCCTCAAAGACCCCATTTTGGTTAAAAATAATTTAAAATATTTAAATTTTAAATTTTCATTCAAAAATATTGTGTTAAACACTTATTGTTTCTATTTTTAGAAAGATAGAAATTTGTTAAAACAATCACGCAATAGTTTTGTTCATTTGATTCGTTATCAGTGATTTACGTGCGCCAGTTCTTACACCAAAATCTCGTTCAACCGGAATTTATTTTGGGAGATTTTATTGGTTTTTCTTATTTTGATTTCTGGTATTTATAATCATTCTAAACAGCATAAAAGCCAGATAGAAAGTTGGAGTAGACCAAGATGTAAGAGTTTTGAAACGGCTAACTGCGATTTTAGGATAGAATACTGTTTGGAGCGGCGTGTAAATAAGTTAATATAGTATTGAGGATACAGTATTAGGGCTAGTGGATTAAACTTACAAATTCAAAGAAAAAAGTTGGATATGTGTGTAGGGACGAGCGTCAAAAAATGGAATGAAAAATTGAATGTGTAGAACCGATCTTGGATTTTGTTTCTGTTATAAAAGAAGGGTGTGTGATTGAAGTTAAACTCTTCTTAATAGATGCTACCACGAACCTGACATTCTTAGTACCAGCGATAACATTGAAAATCTTACCTCTTTAAAAATCACGCATAGTGTATGAAAATCACTAACTAAATCACTAGCTAATTCAGAAAATAGCTCTATAGGCGGCTTTTTTTAACTTTAATTGTAATTACAAATTTTCCCTCAACCCATTTATTCGATCTAGCCTTGTACATTGGAGTTTCAAACAAACATATTTCTTCATTACTCAGGCTATACAAATTGCTGAAAACATTTTTGTTCTTACTACGGAAATACAAATCCCAGTCACAAAGCAAGACAGTCCTTCTAGGAGGGTGTGGGATGTAGCACAAGAAATTGGAGTTAGACATTTGTTACTAAGAGGTGTGTCAACGTCGATGAAATATCTCATTAGATGGGAAGTAAGAAATAGGTCAATGGTTAAGTTCCTTCGCCCGTAGTAACAGGGACTTTCCTAGGTTCCCACAGTATGTGAAAGTAATCAGTGTCTGCAAAGAGCTAGACGTCTTTACCAGAAACACTGTTTCATTAGCAAATTTTCGTTGTGAGGTTTGAAATCACGTGCAATAATGATTTCACACCCGAGTAATTATAAAATTTGCCAGCTTCTAGCCTGTAACCGCCAAGCACGTACAGGCTAATGCCGGGTTCACATTATTCCAGTGGCATTCCAGCGCTGGTTTTGATCGCTGGACTGCATTGCTACTGGAATAAGGTGAACCGGGCATAAAAGCAACAAAATTGGGGCTTTAAAAAATGTACAGGACCGAGAAAACGTTCAATTATCAATTGGTAATCAAAAAAGGTTCCATTAGTATACTCAGGGGACCGGTTCTTGTTATTGCATTGCATTGGACGTGGTTAGTGCTTAGTTGAGGGAAAACTAGTGCAGTGATACTTTTAAGAGGATATACTTCAGGCCACCTGGTGAAACGGTCCACAATCGTTAATAAGTATGTGAATCCTTCTGCTGGCTGGAGTGGTCCGACTATATCTACATGAATGTGCTCAAATCTTCCTGTTGGCGTCTTAAATTTTTTAGCTGGGGATTTAGTATGACTATAAATTTTCGCTTTCTGACATTCTACACATGTTTTCGCCCATAAATTAATTTCGCTGTTCATCCTAGGCCAAAAGTATCTTCCTGTTATTAACTTTCTTGTACTTCGAATACCTGGATGTGCTAAGTTATGTAAAATATTAAAAACGTCTCGTCGAAGAACTTTGGGAATAAACGGTCTGTCTCTACCTGTTGAACATTCCAACTAAATTTTATTATTTGTTAAAGGTACATCTTTTTCTGTTAAAATTATTCTTGAATTTCTACCAGAATCTTCCATTAAATGCTTCAATTCTAAATCATTTTTCTGTTCTTCCGCAATAATCTCTAAATCTATTTTGTTTTCTTTAATCGCGTCACAATCCTTATTATCTGTTTCTACTCGCGATAATGTATCCGCTACTACGTTAGCTTTTCCTTTGATATATCTAATATCAGATGTAAATTGTGTAATATAATCCAACTGCCTCGCTTGTCTTGGACTTCTTTCAGCTTTGGTCCATATTGCCGAAGTTAGTGGCTTGTGGTCTGTGAAAATGGCAAACTCACGACCTTCCAAAAAATGCCTGAAATGTTTAATTGCCAAATATATGGCTAAAAGTTCTCTATCGAAGGTTGAATATTTCGATTCCGAGGCGCTTCATTTCTTCGAATAAAATGCTAATGGCTCAGGCCCATTTTTGCCTAGTTGCTCCAGCATTGCTCCTACAGCCACGTTCGATGCATCAACTGTAAAACTAAAAGTTGCGTTCTCAGATGGATGAACTAATAGAGCCAAATTACACGACCTATCACTTTCCAAGACTCACTTTCCAATCACTTCCAATAAACCGGTTTTTTAGACAAGGGGGCACAGGGAAGTGCATGTGTTGGTCTCACTTGTGAATCCAAGAAAAATTTCGGTCTCACAGCAAATTACACTAACCCAAGCATAACTTTCTTCGCTGGGACTGCGATAATTATAAGAATTTTTGTTGTTTTGTGCACAACCACATAGACAATAGAATTGTTACACGGAAAAGAGGCAGAAATTTAAATGCACCGTGTAATACTCAAATTTTACACAGACAGGTTTGACGTGAGTCCCAAGTGAATGGCCGTGTAATTTCACTCATAGAGTTGCTGAAATAAATGCGTTCTTAGCTTTGACAAAAGCGTCCTCGCATTCCTTTGTCCACTCTAAATTCTTCACGTTCTTAGCTTTTTTAAGCGCTTTGGCTAAATGACTATGAATTGGACTTAATATTTCTGCTAGTCGGGGAATGAATCTATGAAAGTAGTTTACCATTCCTATAAATTGTTGTACTTCTTTTATCGATTTGGGCGACGGAAAATTTCTAATTAATTTAACTCTGTCTTCTGATGGAAGTATTCCGTCCTTTGTAATTTTGTGGCTTAAAAATTCCAATGTATGAACACCAAAGAGACATTTCCCTCAGGGTAGGAAAAAGCTCGCTCCGGAGCTGCTCACAAAAGAGCCGCTCTGAAAAGCTCTTTTTAAAATCGCTCTGACTCCGGAGCCGGAGCCGAAAAAACTTTTCGTAGAAGCTCTCGCTCCTGAGCCGGAGCCGTAATTTTGGCTCTGAGTTTTGAGCCGGAACCTTTTTTTGGGCTCCGGCTCCGGCTCTTCATTCTATTACTGAAAAAGGTCAACACCAAAACTATTTGAGAGACATGAAAAAGAATGTTTTGTTTTATGTCAGGTTAGGTAAGAATCGAAGCAATTAATCTGGAATCTGTTGACGGTTTGGAGACTCCTGGCTTGGATGTATTATTTCGAATGTAGTAGAAAATTCATGATTGCAATGTTCTGCGACAATGTCTCCGTTTTGCTACATGCAACTATGTAAAATAAATAACAACACTTATTAAGAAAATTAAATTGTTTATTTTAATAAATAATTTTAAAACTAAATGTTTATAAAAGTAAAATAAATAATTAATCCGAAAATCATTTTAAATATCTATATTTGAAAGAGCCAATATGCAATAAAGCTCCGGCTCCAGCTCCTGAGCCGGAGCCGTTGCTTTAGCTCCAGCTCCGGAGCGAGAGCCACTTAAAAATAAATGGCTCTGCTCCGGGAGCCGTTTAAGAGTCAAAAGCCACATAATGAGCCGCTCCGGAGCGAGCTTTTTCGTACCCTGATTTCCCTGGATTAATGTTGATTCCAAATTTTTCAAGTCTTCCAAAAACTTTTTCAAGATGAGCTTTGTGTTCTTCTTCGTCTTTGCTCCCCACAAGAATGTCATCAATATAAACAAAAACAAATTCTAGCCCGTTTAGTACTTGATCCATAAAACGTTGAAAGGTTTGGGCAGCGTTCCTAAGACCGAAGGGCATTCGAGTGAATTCGAATAAGCCGAAAGGTGTAGTAATAGCTGTTTTGAAAATATCTTCCTCTGCCATAGGTATATGGTGATATGCTCTAACCAAATCAATTTTAGAAAATATAGTGCACCCATTCAAATTCAACGTGAAATTTTGAATGTGTGGAATTGGATACCTATCTGGACTGTTATTGCATTAAGTCTCCTATAATCGCCGCAAGGTCGCCAGTCTGAACAATTCTTTTTAGGCACCATATGTAATGCGGAAGAAACTGAGGAAGAGGATGCTCTACATAAACCTAACTTGATCATATGTTCGAATTCCAATTTGGCTATTTTAAATTTATTGCTATCAAGTCTTCTAGGTCTTGAAAAAGGTAACTGACCTTTTGTTTGGACAGAATGTACTACGTTGTGTAGTACTGGTAAGTCATAACGTGGAGGCTGGGTTAGTGAGGGAAATTTTGATAAAATTTTGCCATATCCACTATCAAAGGAACAATGCCTGGGTGATGGACTGTCTGCCTTAATCATATTCATAATTCCATTAACACTTAACTCTGTATCGCCGTCAATTAAACGTTTCTTTTTAAGATCTACCAATAAATTAAATTGCGTAACGAAATATGCGCCAATGATAGGTTTATTGACACTTGCCATTATAAATGGAAATGTTAAATCTCTCCTTAATCCGAAATCTATTTTCAAAAGCTTAGTTCCATATGTGTTAATCGTCGATCCATTAGCTGCTGAAAGAATAAAATTAGGATCTTTTTTGTATTTGCCAAAATAAACATTAGGAACAACAGATAATTCAGCTCCTGTATCTATTAGAAACTTGAATTTATTTTCTTTATCAAAAACAAAGAGTCTACAGGACTTTCCTGGAACAACATTTCTACAACACGCTGAAGGGATACTTAGTTTTTTGAATTATTATAGTTACATGGTTTAACACATCTTTTTGCATTATCTCCAAATTTAAAGTGAAACCAGCACAAAGGTTTATTATTTTCCTTATGTTTATTATTAGAACGACTTCTGCTTCTTGAGCTATATCTATGTTGGAAATTATCATTTTTATTAATCGTAAGTCTCTTAATTAAATTTGCTAAATCTTCAATTTTATCTTCTAATAAATTTATTCTCTTTTTAACATCCATATTATTTATGTTGAAATCTTCTTTATTAAGGAATGGATTTGCTGAATTTTTACTAATTGCAGAAACGAATTGAAATTTAGATACTTCAAAAATTTTATCTGCCAACAAAATCAAATCTTAAATGTTCTGTTTCCCAGATGCCATCAGTGCGATATTTATATTTGAAGGCAGTTTCCGCATCCATAACTTCTTAATCAAGTCTTTTCCTAAATGCGTTGAGGTTCCTGCTAAAATTTCCATGGATCGGTAGAAGTCTGATGGTTTTCTGTCTCCCATCTCTGAGTTGCATAATAGCTGCTCCAACTTCTTCTCTTCAGATTCCGTGAATCGTTGTACCAAGGTTGACTTTAGGGCTTCGTACTTGCCTTCCTGAAGTGGGTTCTGAATGCAATCTAAAACATTCATTATAATTTCTAAGGGTAGTGCTTGGATGACATGTTCGTATTTTGTATCATCCAATCAAATTCCCTTAGAGAGAAATTGGCTCTCCACTAAAACGAACCATGCTTCTGGACAAGGTGACCAAAAGGTTGGTAGTTTCACTGAACTAGCGTTAATTTCATTACCGACGGAAGCATCTTCATAATTTTGTACAACCATAATTATTACACTAAATAAGCACTAACGTAACACGAAATTCACTTTAAAGAAAAGAAAAATTTCGATTAACTTAAAATTCGCGGTACTTCTTATGAATTAAATTCGCGGACGATAACGTTGAAGGAGGACTCAAACTTTTATAGCCGAACGTTTAATAAAAATATCGACTTTTAAAAAGAGAAATCAATTTAAGAAAAGAGATGAAAATAAGATAATCACTACTCAAAGAAAATTTGTATTTAAAATGTGGAAAAATTTTGTGTGTTTCTTTTGTGTTTAAAAAAATTGAAAAGAATTAACTTAAAATAAAATTAACTTCCCTTAATTATTTTTTTTTTAAAAATAAAATTTTTTTTCTTCTTTTCTTTAAAAATCTTCTTTCTTCCTATTTCTTTCTTGAAATGTTCTTTATTTTTTTTTCTTCTTAAAAATCTTCTGTCTTCTTTATTGAGAAATTATTTTTTTATAAATTTTTAATTCTTCTTTGTTCTTTTATTCGGGGTCACCAGATGATGTGGGGGTCTTGACTCCTGGACTTTGCTCTTTAATATTTTTAAGCTTCTCTCCACATCATAATAGTTTATAAGAATATTTAAATAAACTATTTTGTTACGTATTTATTTTAAATTATTTCTATTTAATTTATTTTCGAGTATGTATTTTAATTGGTTTTGTTTTAAATTACACAACTTTAACTTAAAAACGGCTAAAATATATAACCGGAAGTTTTTTAATTAATGATAAAAACTTCTAACTAATACAACGATAAATTACGTTCGTTTAGTTCAATTACAATTTTAATACTTCTACATTTTCTATTTTTTATTTTTGTTAGCAGGCTATGATGATGAAGAAGGCTGTTGTTACTAAGCAACATGAAATAATTTTTTTGACAAAATAAATTTCTTTGTTTTATGTTTTTCATAAGCAAATTATACGCTCGTATATATAATTCGCTCGAGAACTCTTATAACCAACTAAAATAAACATCGTTAAACGAATTTTGTATTGTCTTATTTATTTATTCAAACTCAACCTCACTTGAGATCAAACAATTTGGTGCCGAAACCCGGGATTTTTATGAAAATTAGCGAAGAAAGAAGCAAAGAAAATTGGAATATGCAGTTTTAAGAAGCCTTTAGAAGAAAAAAGAATTGCCTGTAAGATAGGATTGCTGAATTTTTATTGAAAAAAGAAGCTGTTTGGAAAGCGGAGGCTTGGTCAGAAAAACTTTTCGCCACATTGACTAATTACGCCACAGTAAGTCCGTTCCATTTTTATATTATATAACATTATAATATAACAAAAAGAATAAAATGGATGCCATAATGGATCAACAACGGACCTTAATGAAATATATTCAAAATTTCATCACAAACACCAATAAAACCGGTAAAGAATATCTAACTGAAAGTTTTATCCAAGCAAGTTACGTGGTTGAGCGGGGTGGACCGTAAAAAAAATAAAATGCTTGCAAATCACTACAAGCAAGAAAAACAACACAATACTTTTAGTTTAAACAAAATTTTATTTAATCAGGAAAATAATTAATTATTTAATTGCGGGTTTAAAAATGAACATTCCCGTGAGGCGTCGCGATTAGAACTCAGAGGCAGGGACAAGTCATGTACACTCGTTAGTTATCTTTTTATGCCGAATCAGCGTCTGGCTTTTCAGAACTGGAAATGAATTTTCTCACGCCTTGCCAGGCGGAGTCATATTTCTTATATGTAGGAATTTTGGAGTCCGGTTCCGATTTATACATTTTGGAGTCCGGTTCCGAATTATACATAACTTCTCCCCCCTTTGACATAGGATCCTCCTGGATCATATTTTGTATCTTAATTTTTAAATTTTTCTGCTTTTTATTAAAATAAACTAATAATATAAATATTGTAATTAACAGCAATGAAAATAGGCTTACATTAGCGCCATATGTAACATTTTTATGCATCTGGAGTTCCTTAATCTTATTAATGTTCTTGGTATTGTGCAATATAATATCATCTAAGGTGAGCTTTTCAGTGAAATTTTTAAATTCTTTATTTACAGGATAATAAAATCTATCTTGAAATTTTTCTTCTTCGCTAGAAAAATAATGATCTAAAATTTTTATTGTACAATTATTAAAGTGCATTAGTATATTTCCTGATAGAATTAGTTTTCTGTTGTCACAATTTTGGCTAATATTAATTTGATTGGCATTCTTTATTACAATAGTCTCCTTATCTAATTCAATTATTTCTGTATTTGTATTTTTAACTAAATTGCAATTTTCTTTATATATGCAATGTTTGCTTACAGTTAGTTCATTTAAAGTTTTATAATTTTCATATTTATAAATAGTATCATTGATATGGAATACAATTTCTGAAGGATAATCGATTTCTTTTTGTTGACTATTAGGTATAGGCAAGATTACTTTTAAGGGGTCCCTAGACTATCAATAATATTGTGCAATATTTTGATTTGCTCAATAATATTGACGGTCTGTGGGTGATATTGAGGGATTGCACAATATATTGAGCGGATCAAAATGGATTTGATATTTATTGTACAAAATATGTAAATAAATACAGTGCTGCAGTCTGTAGTTAATATTGCACAACTTGCTTCAATTTCACTCAACATGTTTACTATTCGAAGGCTGACGTGAACTGATTTATTGCACAATAATGTTGATAATCTGGGGCAAAGAAGGAAACCGTCAATATTTTCCTCAATATTATTTCACAATATTATTGATAGTCTAGGGGCCACTTTAATTGTACCATTAAAAATTCTCTAGGAAGTTTAATTGCAAAAATTAATAAATCATGTCCTGATTTTGCCAATCCAACTTTAATATACTGTAGTTTTTCTAAATTT
This sequence comes from Thereva unica, assembly GCA_949987705.1. Taxonomy (NCBI): domain Eukaryota; kingdom Metazoa; phylum Arthropoda; class Insecta; order Diptera; family Therevidae; genus Thereva; species Thereva unica. The sequence continues at coordinate 30,912,508 of OX465284.1, read as the reverse complement.
ATTTCATATTTTTTTATTTCCTGGTCTGTAAGAAGACTAGGATGTAAGATTCCGAATTTGGCGGAAACAACATTGTCTTGCAAGTTTTCTATTTTATTTTTAAGAATTTGAATTTTAAAAATTTGGTCATAATATATATTTTCGATCAATGTATTGCTTGAAAGGTTATTTATTCTGTTCAATATAGTGTCTCTATCTCTTTTGGCTATGTTTTTTAGTTGTTTAAATGTTTCGTTAAAATTTTCGTTAATGTCAATTTGTTGATTAATAGCTTCAATTACGTTATGGTTGTTCGAATCTAAAGCGTTTAAATGTTTGTCAATGTCACGTCGGTCTTCTTCATCCATGGTACCAAAGAGCCATTTTTGGGCGGTTCCCACTACATTAATTAAACCTCGTCGTCGCCTTATTGGTGGAATAAGTGTCTGAACTATGTTTTCTAAATGTCTTAGCTCTGTAAGTATTAAATCTTTACGCTGTCCGTCTAATTTAGCTGCGTTAGTTTTAAAATCGTGGATTACGTTTAGAATTTCCTTGGTATTGATAACATGAATAATTATATTTGTTTTAGATACCATTTGGACTTTATTTAATCGAATTTCAGTAAACCCTGCTTGTTCTTCCATATTGTAAACGTTTAACCATCCTTGGACTGGTGTGGTTACGGTAAACATAATCAAAAGTGCTGCGAAAAGCAGTAAATAATAAAGTTTGTATGTTAAAGAAATCGCGTTTCTATTCGCTTTTACATACGTTAGTTTTGCTTGTACTATGTCTAAAATCATTTTTTCGCGGAAATAAGGCATGTCGCCTTGGGTAAATACGGGTTCGCTATTTCTGGAGATGTATTTGGCGACCATACAGCTGAAAACGCCGCAATCACTCCCATTAGTTTGCTTTGGTGCATCATTTACATTTTCTTTAACTAATGACTTTGTGTCAAACGTTCCGTTTTGTTTATCCTTATATTCTTCTTTTAGATAGTTTTCTAAAGCGTTCAACACTTCCGTATTTGGATTTCCCATAGAATCGTAATACTTGATAGATTTATTTCTGAAGTCAATTACTGCCATACACCAATGTACGCCATTAACATGTACTGGGATCAAAATTATGTCATATGCGAAAATATTAACTTTCCGTGTCCATCTGCGGATTGTACTGAAGCCTGATTTTAAAAGAATCGGCGCAAAGAAAGTGTTCATTACATATACTTTAGGCAAATCGGTGGGTGTATTTTGTTCGCTTCGCTCCATTAGTAAATTTAAATAAAAATTAATAATATTATCATTGAGCCATTTACCTTCCTTTAGGGTGTTAATGTCCTGTCGGGTTATATTCAGATTGAATTTACTCACTTGAACTTCGTCCTGTGGTCCGTCATATAATGCTTTATTGATAACTAATTTTTCACTTTCCGTAATAACTTTATCATTTTCTTTACTTATATATAATTCTTTATTAATAATTAGTTTCTCACTTTCTGTGATCACTTTATCCTTTTCTTTGCTTTGGTCTGCATAATTCGGTTTCCTTTTTATATTTATGGGATGTACATTTTTTAATTTCGCCTCTCGGTATTTTGGTAGGTGCTTTAATCTGGCTGCTTTATAGTTTTTGATAAAGCCTGTTGTTCTGATTTCTTCATAGTCTTCCCTGTTTTCGTTGCGTTTCTGCAGGTAGTTATCTTTAAATTCCTTCAAGTTCTTTCGGATCTGATCGAAATCTACCTTATGAAATTGTACTTCTGCAGGTGTACATTTTATAGTTGAATGGAATCGATTGTTGTAACTATTAACGGCTTGTTGTAGAATCCGTCGTCCTGAATGTTTATTTTCGGTTAGAATTATTGTTCTAAATATTTCGACTAAAGTGCTGTGTAGTCTCTCGATATCGGCTAATCCTGTGTGACTATGCGCTTTAGTGAGATGTAATATGACGTCTTTTTCCTGTAAAAATTCTTTAATATGGATTCCATAGAATTCGTTTCCTCCAACGATTTTCGCTGGTTTACCCAGTTTTGCGAAATGGTCTTCCAGTTGCTCTATAATTGTTAAATGGTTTCTATCGGTCAAGTAATATACCGCTGCAAATTTCGAAAATTTATCAATTACGGTTAGGAAACTGTGTTTTATAATCGTATAAATGTCCATGTGCACGGTTTGGTTGATGTCAGTAGCCGTTTCTGTGTATTTAAATTTAGGTTTAATCGGGTGTCGGTCATATTTGACCTTTTGGCAGACATCACATTGACTAATTACGACTGTAATCAATTCTAATAGCTTTGGAAAGTAAATTTTGTTTTTAATAGCATTAAACGTTTCCTGGATTCCGGAATGTAAACTTTCTTGAACATGGTAGAAGGAGATTTGTTTGACGGCTTCAGTTTCTGTTTCAATGTCTTGGGCATTGAATGAACATCTTAAAAATCTTATGCTGTTGTCGTTAGAGAACATTTCTCTTATTTTCTGTTGTACCACATTGTACTTACTGTCTTCGAGTTCTGTATAAATCCCAATTCTTCCCTTTTTTATATATCTCCTGAGTATATCAGACAAATTATTAAAATCATGTTCTGCTATGTATATTTTTCTTTTACCATGAATAGCCTCAAATTCTTTCGTTTTATTATTAGTAAGGATTAGTTGTGTTTTATATTTGTTAACTATTTCTTCCTTGATCGGAATATAATCGAGTAATTCTTCTTCTGCTGAATGCTTAGTCGCCATAGTTTGTTCATCATCTTCTATGTTACACAAAATTCCTAAGTCTGAAAAAGTGTTCGTACGATCATCAGTTTCTTTGACTAAAGGTTCCACATTTCCTTTTTCGGATTTAATGCGGCTCAAAAAATCAGCAACTTTATTTTCACGGCCTTTGAGATAATCTATTTCAAATTGATACTCACCGAGTTTCAGAAGCCACCGTTGATGCCGAGGTGATAAATCTCTACCTCGATATTTGGCTTGTAAATACTTAATGGGTTGGTGATCGGTAAAGATTTTAAATTTGTTGCCATACAGATATGGTCTAAAATAATTGACAGACCACATGATGGCTAAAAATTCCTTATCCGTCGCGGAATAATTTTGTTCGTGGCAATTTAGGGTACGAGATGCGAAGCAAATAGGGTGTCCATCTTGTGACAAGACGGAGCCTATTGCGAAGTTTGAGGCATCTGTTGTTAATTGGAATTGCCGGGTAAAATCTGGGAATCTAAGTATGGGATGGGATGTAATTCGACTTTTGAGTTTTTCAAATGCATTTATGAAATTTGGATCATTTGTGTTTATTCTACTGTCTTTTTTAAGATATTTGGTAATAGGCTGAGCAACTTTAGCGTAATCTTTCACGAATTTTCGGTAAAAACCAGTAAGACCTAAGAAACTCTTGATTTCTTTTACAGTTCTTGGTATTTCCAGATTCTTTATCACACTAATTTTCTCAGGGCTCGGCTTTATTCCGTCCTTAGTTATTACATGTCCTAAAAATGGGGTTTCTTTTTCTAAAAATCTACATTTGTCTATCTGAATTTTTAGTTTGTGCTGACCTAAGGTTTTAAAGATTTCCGAAATAGCTTTGACGTGTTCCTGAAGGGATGTACTAAATATTAGGACGTCGTCAAGGTATACAACGCAGGTTTTATTTATGAAATCCCTCAAGACATCATTCATAAGCCTTTGGAACGTCGCTGGGGCGTTCTTCAGGCCAAATGGCATCCTATTGTATTCATAAAGTCCGTGTGGGGTAATGAATGCCGTCTTCTTCCTGTCCTCCTCTCTTATTAGGATTTGGTGATAACCTTTCGCCAAATCGATTGTTGAGAAATACTGGGCTCGGCCTAGTTTATCTAGGATGGCATCAATGTTGGGGAGTGGGAACTTATCGTCCACTGTTACCTCATTTAATTTTCGGTAGTCAATGACTATCCGAAATTTCTTCTCACCAGAATTATCGCTCTTTTTCGGCACTACAATTAATGGGCTGGAATACTTGGAGTTACTTTTGCGTATTATTCCTTGTTGTTCCATATCCGCAATCTGTCGCCTAACTTCTTGCTCATGTTTGGGCGGGTACCTGTAAAGTTTTGCGTTTATTTGGTTTTCCGTGGTCGTGATGATTTCATGTTGAATGCTTGGAGTGCTAGTCAACTTATCACCTTCTTTAAAAAATAAATATTCGAACTTTTTAACTAATTCGACAACTGCCTGGTATTCTTCAGGGTTTAAATGATTGAGTTGGAGACGTTTTAAATAATCATTTTCCACCGGTTCCAGTGAACACACCTGGTCCATCGGATGAGATTTATTTAAAAATGGTAATATTTGGCCGTTGAGAGAAATGTGTTGGTACTTAATATTAACGTCGGTTTTTAATTTATTTAATAGATCCATACCGATAAGGAATTGATAACTTCGTTTAACTAGGTTTCTAACCTTCCAACGAATAATAGCTCCTGGTGGAAGCTTAAACTCTTCTGGGGGTGGTGTATGTACTTCGTAATTTATACGGGCTTTTCCCGTAACCGTGGTGAACTTTAATGGCTTTATTTTAATTTTAAAGAAATTAGGTAATTTAGCATCAATAATGCTAAACGAAGATCCTGTATCGATTAGGGCCGTATATTTTACGCCATTGATGGTGATATGAATTTGTGGTAATTCGTCCGAGGCTAGTTTAGAAAAAACTTTTCTGCTTCTTCTGACATTCCAACCTGGTTTAATTCAGCATCACCGGTTACCCTTTCGTATCTACTTTCGTTCGGAATATGTTTTGAGTTCTGAGAAAATTGACTTCGATTAGTTCTGAGGGGTTGGACATTGTCCACTTCCATAGGTGTGGTCGGATCTCGCCGCGAGAATGAATGACCTCTATAGTTACCTTGTGTAAAATTGGGTTTGAACTGCCCGGAGTTATAATTGTTGGGACTATATTGATTTTTTGAATAATAAAAACGTCGTTGGTCTGTATTAACATTTTGTGAGCGGTGGTTTCCCGAGTTTTGTCTGTAATTGTTGTTGTAAGTCTGTCTAGTCTGTTGTTTAAATTGTCCTGAATTTTGTCTGTTGTTATAATTTGGACTTTCATTTCTATTTTTAAAATTTTCGACAACTCTACTTGAAGTTAAAAACTTTGATTTTTTAAACTCATCCCTAATGCACGCATCTTCAAAACGCCTTTCACGCATTACCTTGATGATTTCTAAAATATTAGTCATTTGATAAATTTTATCTAAAAGCACTCCTTGCGACATTTCTTTTGCTGTATTTGCAAGGAGTGAATCAACATTACTTAAATCTATGCACGTATTATTTTTATAATATATTATAAGCTCATCTGTTTTAAATTTAATTTTTTGTAATTCTATAGCTAACTCACTTACTGTTTTTACTTTTAATCCGCTAATTCTCCGATAAATTTCCGCCGGTTCGACGTCGGGTTTATAACGCAGCTTCAATGTTGCTTTTATCATCTCCCAGTTGTCTGGTTCCCTAATGTTTATTACTGCGTCCTTGGCTTCGCCTTGAATCTTCTCGAGAAAAATCATCCTGGTTGTATCCTTTCGTAGTTGTGGGTCCACAATTGCGTTGAGGAAAAATTCCATGCTCGTGATGAAGGAATTTATTGAAACATCACCTCGTCCCGTAAATGTACTCATGTGCCTGAGTTCCTTTAAAACCCTCTGCCTAGGATCTGCTACATTTCTTACATTGAGTTCCTGTATTGCAGCTGCTAGTCTTCCGATTGGTTCTTGATTTTGATTTTGATTTGCAACTAATTGTTGCACCGCCACAGCTAATTGGGCAATTTCCTCCTCACGTTCCCTTAGTTTCCTTTGAAGTTCACTAATTTGGTCCTCCATTTCGTGGCTCACTATGTTTCTGCTAGAGTTGAACAGCGATTCCCTCCTTCGCCTTCTTTCGGACATGCACCACTTTACACTTTTATATTAACGTTTTTAATTTGTATTGTTTTAGCACAAGATCAGGAGCAACCTCACTACCTGGTTTAAGTGACGTTTTTAGGCCTTGTTGTCACTCTTGTTTAGCACTCGCACTTATTTATTTTAACCTTTTTTTATTACGCGGCAATTTAGGTTTTACTTCTTCGCGAATTTACCTAATATCGACGCGTATTTCGGTTTATTCTTTGCGAACGTTGCCGATAAAAATTAAAAAAACTTAAGTTTTCGCGAGTTTTTCGTTAACCGACTGCGCCAGTTACGTGGTTGAGCGGGGTGGACCGTAAAAAAAATAAAATGCTTGCAAATCACTACAAGCAAGAAAAACAACACAATACTTTTAGTTTAAACAAAATTTTATTTAATCAGGAAAATAATTAATTATTTAATTGCGGGTTTAAAAATGAACATTCCCGTGAGGCGTCGCGATTAGAACTCAGAGGCAGGGACAAGTCATGTACACTCGTTAGTTATCTTTTTATGCCGAATCAGCGTCTGGCTTTTCAGAACTGGAAATGAATTTTCTCACGCCTTGCCAGGCGGAGTCATATTTCTTATATGTAGGAATTTTGGAGTCCGGTTCCGATTTATACATTTTGGAGTCCGGTTCCGAATTATACATAACTAGCACGTGTTGATTTGTTAGAAAGTTATTGGGGTAAATTTCAATTGAAAGATGATCAACTTAGGGCAATAGCAGAAAGTTCTGACCTCGACAAAGAGTACTTTAACTATGTGCCCCTTAATCCCTCGTGGGACATAGGGCGGAAACAGTTGCCCTCCAGCGGACTCTGTTTTGCGCGACAGCTCTTAGCTCTGACCAGGATCTCCCAGTAGTTGCGGCCTCTGCTAGTAGGGTTCTCCTCCACGTTGTTCTAGGTCTTCCAACTCGACGGGATCCTTGCGGGTTCCAGTCAAGGGCCTGTTTGGCTAGATTTTCGTTATCGCGTCGCAAGGTGTGGCCAACCCAATTCCATTTCCTTCGCCTGATTTGGTCGTCTATCCTTTCTTGGCCGGCACGGCGCCATAGCTCTTCATTTGAAATTCTATCTTGCCAGCGGATTTTTAGGATACGACGTAGGCATCTGTTTATGAAGACTTGTAGGCGCCCTGTGATGAATTGGGTGACTTTCCATGTTTCGCAACCGTATAAAAGAACTGCCTTAACGTTGGAGTTGAACAGCCGCAATTTGGTGTTGGTTGAGATCTCCGTTGATCTCCATATGTGGAACAAGCATGCATATGCGCTTCGTGCTTTATTTATTCTGGAACTGACGTCTTCTTCTGCACCACCATTTTCGGTAATAATACTACCGAGGTAGCAGAATTTATCTACCAGTTCCACGTCACGGTTATTCAGCGCAGTTCGTTCAAGTGTGTTTGCATTTATCCGCATTTCTTTGGTTTTATTCGGATTCAGCCTTAAGCCTGCTAGACTACTTTCTGTTGCCAAATTGCTTAACATGTTTTTTAGCTCCTGATGTCTGTGGGCCAGCAAACAGATATCATCTGCGTAGTCGAGGTCCTTAAGGCGATCTAGCAAACCCCACTGTATGCCGCCTGTTCTACTATCTAGAGCGCCAACAAGAATGTCATTTATTACTATAAGAAATAGTAATGGGGATAGTAAGCATCCTTGTCGTACTCCTGAACTCACCTCAAAGCTGTCGGATAATTTTCCGTTATGGAGAACTCTGCATTTGGAATTGTTGTATAGGGCTTTTATCAATTCTATTATCTTATCCGGCAGTCCACGTCGCCGTAATGCCTGCCATATAAAGCTCCTATTAACCGAGTCGAACGCTTTCTCATAATCTACGAAAGCAAGGTAAAGGGGGGATCGGAATTCAGTAGACTGTTCCACTATTATTCTTAAGGTGTTGATGTGATCTATACATGAACGGCCCTTCCTGAATCCGGCCTGCTGCCTTCTAAGCGTTTGATCTACTGCCTCTCTTATTCTTGATAGTATAGTGTGGGACAAGATTTTACCCACAGTAGATAATAGACAGATGCCTCTCCAGTTGTTGCATATTGTTAGATCCCCCTTTTTGGGTATTTTGACTATGATACCTTCCGTCCAATCCTCCGGAAAGGTACAGGTGTTCCATGCTAATTCGAGGATTGGCTGAAGCGCATCTGCTATGAGGCTTGAGTCGGCTTTCAACAATTCTGGCGGGATGCCATCTTTTCCAGCTGCAGAGTACTTTAAAGAGGAACAATACTCTAGCACAGAGATTATTTATTATCAAGCTATTGGGACATTGAAAGATTATCTGCGTACTTTCAGTTCACATCCGTCGCAGCAAACGTCAAATACTACACAAAAAACAAACTTAACCCAGTTACATTCTTCCTCTCATTTGCCAAAAATTCAGCTACCTAAATTTGGAGGAGATTTAAAGGAGTGGCCAAGTTTTAAGGACTTATTTAATAGTTTAATTGACTCTAATCTGGAACTTAGTGGCTCTCAAAAGTTGTATTATTTAAAAACTTCTCTTTATGGTACAGCAGAGCAGCTTGTGCGCAACATTGCAATTTCAGATGCCAATTATGAATCAGCATGGGAACTAGATTCCAAAATGAGAGATTGTTAGTGATGTCTCAGCTCCATAACTTAACCTCATTATCTTCTATGAGAAATGAAATGGCAATAGATTTGAAGACACTCTATGATGGCACAATTAAAGTAGTCAAATCGTTGCAGTCTTTAGATCGTCCGGTACACTATTGGGATGATTAGTTAGTTTTTATTACCTCGCAGAAATTAGATCCGTCAACCAGAAAGGATTGGGAAAACTCTCTGTGTTCCCCTACTAAAATGCCGACCTTCAATGAATTAATAACTTTTCTACAACATCGAGTCACCACTCTCGAATTAGTTGGTGTTACTTCGAATCGACCCAAAACCATAATCCAGAAATTCCCATTAAGGTCCTCGTCCATAAAAGTACATGTTGCAGCTCCGGCGCATCAATGCCCTCAATGCAAGAAAAAACATTTACTATTATTTTGTCCAATTTTCCGACAATGTACAGTCCAGCAGCGACGTGACTTCATATTAAAAGAGAATTTATGCTTCAATTGTTTCCGAGCAAAGCATTCCGCAGATCAATGTACCTCTCACTATCGCTGTAAAACTTGCAATCGACGACACCACACCATGCTTCATTTTGCTTCACAATCTGAACCTGTGAAATACACAGCCACTTCAGCGATCACCTCATACATAAGCAATGACAATCAAAATTTATCGAAAGATACTACATCACCAGATAAGCTCACATCTCTGAACACCAGCTTACCTCGAATCCCATCTACCATACTATTGGCGACAGCTCAAGTCATTTTAAGCTCATCGACTGGGAAATCAATCAAAATCCGTGCGCTCTTAGACCAGGGATCTAAAGCCACTTTCATCTCTTCTTCAGTAGCGTCATATTTAGAACTTCCAAAGAAGAAAGCTCATATCTCTGTGATAGGTATCAATGAAGCAGATGGAGGACTTGTAAAATCGATGGTTCCAGTTACTGTACAGTCATGCACCGATTCAAGGTTCTCGATGAAAATAATGGCATTCGTATTGCCTAAGCTCGCCAAGGTTGCATCCGTTCATCAAGTTCACACTATTGAACTGCCCCACTTACGTGGCTTACAGTTGGCAGATCCTACGTTTTTTGACAACACCAAAATTGATCTGCTTATTGGAGCCGATTTATTTAGCAGCATTTTGCAAGACGGGCTTCGCCAAGGTTCTCCTATTGCGCAGAAGACAACTTTTGGATGGGTATTATCCGGTCCTGTCGGTTGGTCCCCCGTTTCAAACAACTCGCTAGTAAATTCCTACCCCGCTTATTCCACTAGCAATTTAGAAGATATAGACCTCCTTCTTCAAAGATTTTGGGAAATTGAGGAAGTGCCGTCCACGAAGCCTATACTTTCTGAAGAAGAAGAGGCCTGTGAGAAATATTACCAAGAAACAACTAGACGTGAGGCAGATGGTAGATATGTAGTCCGGTTACCGATGAAATTGGCTTATCGCGATAATTTACCAATAGGAGAGGCTAGAACATATGCAGTTCAAAACTTTCGTCAACTGCAAAGGCGCTTTATTTCAAAGCCGACACTACAAGAGCGGTATATACAATTCATGGATGAATATCATCAACTGAATCATATGGAGTTACTATCAAGTACAAAACCTCGGACAGATTCAAAATGTACATACTATTTACGACACCACGGAGTACTCAAAGAATCTAGTATCAGTACCAAACTCCGTGTAGTCTTTAACGGATCAAAAAAGACAACAAGTGGTGTCTCTTTAAATGAATGTTTAGCGGTAGGGCCAAAGCTTCAAGCTGATCTTTTGGCTATAGTACTTAGGTGGAGACGACACACGGTTGTTCTCGCTGCAGACATTAGGATGATGTACAGGCAAATTAAGGTTGATGCTGAAGATTGTGATCTTCAAAGGATTGTATGGAGTAAATCTCCCGATAAACCAGTGCAGGATTTCCGACTCCTTACGGTCACATATGGGATTACATCAGCTCCGTACCTTGCGATCCGAACGCTGTTGCAATTAGCTGAAGACGAGAAAACAAGATTTCCACTAGGATCTGAAATTTTACGAAGGGATTTTTATGTGGATGATGTTTTGTTTGGAGCCGACGATGTTGAATCCTTAATGGAAGCACAAAATTCATTAATTAACATACTCACGGCGGGCGGATTTCATCTGCATAAATGGGCGTCAAATTCAACAGCTGCTCTTCAAAATATCAATCTTCAACAATCACCTACTGAGTTAAATCTAACCAAAGACAACATCATTAAAACTCTTGGCCTGTTCTGGAATACAGACACCGATTCTTTTGGATTTCGAGTTATTTTAGGCGAATTACCTTCCGTTCTCACCAAACGCACACTGTTGTCCGACATATCCAAGCTGTACGATCCGTTAGGTTTTCTTGCTCCTACCATCATACTAGCGAAAACATTGTTTCAAAAGTTATGGCTTCTTAAACTAGAATGGGATACGCCGTTACCTGACAATATAGCAAACACTTGGATTCACTTTCGACAAGAATTAGGATATTTTGAGAACTGCTCAGTTCCCCGATGGATTGGCAGCAACGCGGCTGTACAAGGTTATGAAATTCATGGATTCCCTGATGCTTCTGAAACCGCTTATGCTGCTGTCGTTTACATGCGAACACTACACGACTTAACAAACATCCAAACATCGTTGCTCTATGCAAAGACGAAGCTTGCTCCAATCAAGCGGATGTCTATTCCAAGGCTTGAACTCATGGGAGCTCATCTACTTGCACGATTGGTAAGCTATACTAGAAATTCATTACAATTAGACAGGGAACATATTCCCATCTATTGTTGGACGGACTCCACCACTGTCCTTACTTGGCTTACATCACACCACACCCATCTAAATATATCCATGGACTAATTCCTAACGTAAAATGGCGATATGTTCCGACTTCATGCAACCCTGCAGATTGCGCTTCACGAGGTTTACATGCTCGTAATATTAAATCGCACAGCCTCTGGTGGGAAGGGCCTACATGGCTAAGAATGTCTTCCTCGACTTGGCCACAAAATCCAGCCCGACAAGTTCCATCAGCAGAACTAAAGTTAGAAGCAAAAGCAAAGATTCTAAGCGCAGCCAGCACTGTTCACACCCCTGATCAATGGGACATTACATCCAGATACTCGTCGTTGAATCGATTACTTCGAATCACTGCCTGGTGTATGAGATTCATTCATCATTGTAAAGTACCTGCTAATCAAAGAACTTCAGGCAATTTGAAAGGATCTGAACTAACTAACGCTCTTTATACATTGGTTCAAAAGGAACAAGATATATGGTACCCAACGGAGTACAAACAATTGTCAAGAGCACAGCCGTTATCTAATAATAGTTCTATTCTGCGTTTGTCACCAATATTTGATAGCGAGACAAAAACTATTCGAGTCGGAGGAAGGCTTCGAAACTCGTTATTGCCTTACGATTTCAAACATCCGTTGCTTCAATCAAAAACCAGTTCATTAACCAAATTAATCATATTGGACGCACATGAAAAAACGCTACATGGTGGGCTTACATTAACTATGAATTTTATACGTCAACGATTTTGGATACCGGGACTAAAGGACCTCGTGAGAAACTCCATAAAGCGCTGCATAAAATGTTTTCGTCAGCGGGCGACTAGTCAACATCAATTAATGGGAGATCTTCCAGCGGATCGAGTCCAGCCAAATCGACCTTTTTCCAATACTGGATTAGATTACGCAGGACCAATCCTCGTACGCTACGGACCTGGACGAGGAAGACCTGCACACAAAACTTATGTCGCATTATTTGTTTGTATGGCCACGAAAGCTCTGCACGTCGAGCTGGTTTCCGACTTGACTACAGAAGCCTTTTTAGCTGCATATAGACGCTTTACATCTCGGCGTGGACCTTGTAAAAGAATCTATAGTGATAACGGGACCACCTTTGTGGGTGCTGCGAAGGCATTAAACATTCAGCAAGCTCGATGCGTTTCTCAACTACCGGACGAATTCACAGCTTTATTAGCTTCCCAAGGTACAGATTGGTGCTTCATACCGCCTCGCGCTCCCAACTTTGGAGGTTTATGGGAAGCTGGTGTGAAAAGCATCAAACATCATCTGCGAAGAGTAGTGGGTGCATCTACACTTACTTTCGAGGAAACCACTACCTTACTTGCACAAATAGAAGCCTGCGTTAATTCTCGACCTTTGTATCCCATGAGCTCGGATCCCGACGATCTTGAGTGTTTAACACCTGGTCATTTTTTGATTGGCTCGAATTTGTTAATATCAAACGTCCACTTAATAAACTCTCCATATTACCAATTTCAGCAGAAGCAGACACTATTGGGCGAATTCCGTCAAGGCGGGCGGAATCTCCAAGCAAAGCTACCACTATTTCGACCACAGGCCGAGCCGGGCGGTAATGTTAGCAGGCTATGATGATGAAGAAGGCTGTTGTTACTAAGCAACATGAAATAATTTTTTTGACAAAATAAATTTCTTTGTTTTATGTTTTTCATAAGCAAATTATACGCTCGTATATATATCTCGCTCGAGAACTCTTATAACCAACTAAAATAAACATCGTTAAACGAATTTTGTATTGTCTTATTTATTTATTCAAACTCAACCTCACTTGAGATCAAACAATTTTACATGTCAATAAATTCGTGTATCTATGTTTTCAAATATTCAATACTTATACAGTGTCAGCGTACGTGATTGTGATTTCCCTAAAGTGTATTTTCAAAGTACTAGTGAAAATCTAAACCGATGACGTAACGCACACTGTACTCCAAAATTGTAAGTACATATATTTGAATTAGAAAATTAATAACAAAAACTCGTAATAAGTGAAAAACAAAAGTAATGCGTAGTGACCGCTACAATAGACACATAGTTCTACGCTAGTGCTCCAGCGTTCTACCTACCTTTGGAGCTGATAACCATCGGCTGTTACAATAACCGCATCGGATGCTTAAACTTGGATAGAGAGAAAAAGGAATGAAGAAAGATACCAATATTGCAACGTATTTCTCGTAAGCGATTCAGCATCCAAATACTGCGAAAGTAAAGATCCAAAATGCAGTAACAGAATATTTCGAAGTACGACAAGATTTCAGACAAGGGGCTAGACTGGCTCCAATGCTTTTCAACCAACCAACCTCGCGGACTTAAGATGTTTAAGATAAAAGTTCATAATAGGCCCAACAAGAGAGGATCGTGTATGGCGAAGGAAATACAACCGTGTGAGTTGTATGAAAATTTTTACGACTCAGAACTCTCAGCTTTTATAAATATTAACACACTAAAACCGATTTCGGGAAATAGACCAATAGATATAATAGACTTTGTGACTGCTGACGCAGTCTCTCTATCTTCCGACTAGAGCTGCTGTTCGACATTTCAAAAAATAAAAAATACATGGTCGACAGTACAAAGGGGCCTTCCCTAAGGCTGCGGTTACGCTGGCTGAAAGTTGGTGATAGTCCAGCTGGTGCCAGCTGTTACAATTCAAGTTTTCATTGTTTAGTGGTTATGCTGCAAGACAGTTCATGATAGTTATGTACACGGCATCGATTAGCTCAGGTCGTATCGTTGTTTGGTATAAACTCTTTTTCAGTGCTTTATTAACAACAATTTCTCATGATGGACGAATCATTTGAAGATATGTTATTTTTAACAGAAAGTAGTTATCTTAAATTTCTACTACAACGTCCACCTCCGCCGATCGGACCTCATCATCCAAGTTTTAGTGCCAGCCGTTGCATCCCACAACAATTTCCTATTCCTCACTTCGTTTATTAATTTTTCAGAATCCATTTTCCCAATTTTAATCTCAACTGGTGCCAGCTAACTAAACAAATTTGATTAGCTATCACGCTGTCATGAACTTTCATGAATGTGTGAAAGCTTGCAAGTTTCAGCCTAACCACTCTGAAGTAGTTCCTTGTGTTTAATTTTCTTGTAACAGCTGGCACCAGCTGGACTATCACCAACTTTCAGCCAGCGTAACCGCAGCCTAAGTCTCTAGTGTGTCACATAAAAAAAAAAAAAACAAAAAAGAGGCAATACTCAATATTTGGAGAGAGGAAAAATACTGCAAGTGACCGTCAAACCTAGAGAAATTTCTTAGAAATGCCGTTGCTGGACGGAAATATTACTTTACTTCAGTGACCAAAGAGAAATTGCTATCAGATTATATTAAAGTGGAAAACTGTTAAGAAAAAAAAAACAACTTTCTGAGAAGAATGAAGTAATTCGAAAGAAAATATTGGGAAAAAATAAAAGATCCCATGTGCTCTATGTTAAAGAAGTTACCACAATGTTGATCAATGTTAATGTATATTTATTGAATATCATTGAAAAATAAATCTGCCAGAAAAAGAACTAACTGAAATAAACGATCACAAAAATAAAATTTAAAATTAAAAACAAAATATCCGAAATTTTATTATAAATGTTTTTCACACATAACCAGTTTGACGGTCAATAAACAAGAGGATTGCGCTTTGCCTGGACATTATTTATCCCCTGAAGACAAATATAAAGCAAGGAATTTTAAAATAACACTACAGTTGCCATCGTTTAAGCATAGAGGAGCAGACGTCTTAATTCTTAATGCTTCTCAAAATGAAAGCGATCCTTAGTTTGTTTGTGGCTATTGCCATCCTAGTTGTACATTGCCAATCCCAACAAAAAGGAGGTAAGTACATAAGACGGAGTTACCATATGACTATAACTAATTAAAATAAAATCTCTTTGAAGTCGGAAGATGTACCAATAACGATGTCTCACTGATTGTGGCCCATCTTGTGAGAAGGGTTGTCCAGGAATAGGTCCTTCATGTGAGATATCTTCTCCGAAATGTGTTCGCGGATGCTTCTGTAAGAAAGGCGAATTTCGATTACTAAATGGATCGTGTGGAACTTTTCTGAATTGCCCGCAAATTCAACCCACAAGACCACAAAGGCCAGGAAGGCCTCGAAGACCTGGACATCGCCAGTTTCGCTGAACTTAATTTCAAATAATTATATGATATCAAGTTTTCATTTTTAATTCAATAATTTTTGGTTTGAAACTTTTTGTTGTGCCTCCGTGCCCAAAATAAAATAAAACAAAAACAGTTTTGTTTTTTTTACTAGGATCGTCTTTATTTACTAAATATTGTCGTGCAAACGATTTCGGACTTTTACAGATTTAACTTTAGAACCGGCGCCAGCCGCTTGCTCGTTCTTCTCCAACCGCAGTTGCGATCAGGTTTGCAGATGATTTTGGGGAGCGGTCGTAAGGCGCCGCTTTGATGTGTTCAAATTATGTGTGAACCAAGGGATCTGGGAGTTTAAAGCGTGGCTACAAGGCACTGGTCTGACACTTGCAGAGCACAAAACGCAATATGTACCGATCAACAAACAGGAAAAACCAGGGTATGATAAGGTAGGGAAGCAGATCATGCACTCATAGTCCACCCTAAAGTATCTGAGGATGATGTTTAACCAGGGATCGTAAATAACTGTTATATTTGTATTTTTGACTTAAAAAATCAAATAGTAAATGTTGTCTGATCTGCATAAAATTTATACTGGATACTCAGAGTAGCGAGTTCTACGCGGTGGTGGGGTTACTTTTAAATTGTAGACTTTTATTATAAAAGTCAAGTTTAATAGTTAAAATTAATTTAAATTTTTTAAATAAACAATAACAGTTATATTTAACTAAAAAAGTTTTAGGTCATTAAAAACTCTTATTTTTGTTTTTCATTTTTAAAGTCTTCCAAAACTCTTATGGGAAGACTTTTATTTTTAAAATCAAAAATAACTGTTAAAAAAGACTGTCTTGCATAAAAGTCTTTCTAAGATTTTTATTTTTCCAGTTTTTTCTATAAAAGTCTTTGAAGACTTTTATTTTTAAAATATAAAAATAAAAGTCTTTTGCTGAAAACAGATAAATAGTCCATTCAAACCGTTAAGAAAATCGAACCCTAAAGGTTTTTGGGGTCGCTGATCACGAAATTCGGGGTCCTGCGGTCCTATGACATGGGCGTCACCCTTAAAAATGCAAAAAACACCCCTTTTTAGGGGTTTTTCGCGATTATTTCGATAGTAATGAAAACTAATGCAATGAAATACACTTTTTTTAATATTTATTTGCGAAGGTGGTTGATTTGTATTAAATCAACGCGAACTTTATGATAAGGGGTGATCCTAAAGGGTTGAAACCAACCCTAAATCGGCTACAAATAGAAACTAGTTGGGATGTGGGTTCGACCCTTTCGGTCCACACGATCAACTCAAGGGGGTGAAATAGGGCCAACTCAAAACCGCTGGAGGTATAAGGCTGAAATTTTGACAGTGCATCCCTATAATGACGTAGACATCCCCTTAGAAGCGATTTTTCGAAATTCATCCCCTAAGGGGCTCAAATGGGGTTTATCCAAACCGTTGGAGCTACAGGGCTGAAATTTTGACAGTGCAGCCCTATAATGGCGTGGACATCCACTAAAAAGCGATTTTTCGAAATTCATCCCCTAAGGGGGTGAAATGGGGTTTCTCCAAACCGTTAAAGCTATAGGGCTGAAATTTTGACAGTGCATCCCTTTAATGACGTGGACATCCACTAAAAAGCGATTTTTCGAAATTCATCCCCTAAGGGGGTGAAATAGGGTTTACCCAAACCGCTGGAGCTATAGGGCTGAAATTTTGACAGTGCATTCCTTTAATGACGTGGACATCCACTAAGAAGCGATTTTTCGAAATTCTCCCCTAAAGGGGTGAAATGGGGTTTTTCCAAACCGCTGGAGCTATAGGACTGAAATTTTGACAGTGCATCCCTTTAATGACGTGGACATCCACTATAAAGCGATTTTTCGAAATTCATCCCCTAAGGG
Organism: Thereva unica; assembly: GCA_949987705.1. Lineage (NCBI taxonomy): Eukaryota > Metazoa > Arthropoda > Insecta > Diptera > Therevidae > Thereva > Thereva unica. The sequence goes on along the minus strand of OX465284.1, from coordinate 30,895,082 downwards.
GGTGAAATAGGGTTTACCCAAACCGCTGGAGCTATAGGGCTGAAATTTTGACAGTGCATCCCTTTAATGACGTGGACATCCACTAAGAAGCGATTTTTTGAAATTAATCCCCTAAGGGGGTTAAATGAGGTAACCCAAACCGCTGGAGCTGAAGGGCTTTAATTTTGACAGTGCATCTCTATAATGACGCACAGTGGTCCAAAAGCCCGAAAACGCGGTAATAAATGGTTAACTACTGAACGAATAATAATTTTTTAATGAAATTCGGTGTTTAAGGGTTTTTGGGGTCGCTGATTACGAATCCGTTATCATTTTTTCAAAAAACAAAATGGCGGATCCAATATGGCGACCAACTTCACAGAAAAATTATGCGATTTGAATGAGATTTGGTATTTGGAGGTTTTCGTGGTCGCTGATTACGAATTAGATAATAGTTTTTTAGAAAACAAAATGGCGGATCCAATATGGCGACCAACAATGCAGAAAAATTACGCGATTTGAATAAAATTTGGTATTTGGGGGTTTTCGTGGTCGCTGATTACGAATTAGATAATAGTTTTTTCGAAAACAAAATGGCGGATGCAATATGGCGATTCCATATTCTTCCATGATTTCTTCCACTTCTTTGCATAGAATCACGTCCACGCTCAGCCAAGATTCGTTAGTAGCAATGAATCGTTCATATTTTCTAGTAGACTCCTTATATTTAATCCGCATTTGGTAAAGCAATTTGGACAAATTCGATTTGTCAGAAGCCGACAATTTTGCTTCAGAATTTTTTTTTATATTTCAGCTTGTATAATGTTTTAGTTTCTTTATTGTAGGTTTTTAAATAATAACACTTGTTATTTTTATTATTATTAAATGTTTTTTTATTATTATTAAACGTTTTTTATTATAAAACTTATTTATTATTATATGTTAATTATAATATTTATGATAGCACTGGGGCGTGTATATTTATATAGATATATATACGTCTTGTAATTGATTTGATTTTTTGGAATAAACTTATCCGTGGGAATAGAGCACGAGGACCAAAGCAAAGTGAAGATGCCGGAAATTGTCTCTACGATAAACACGATGGGGGAACGGAACGGAGAACGGTAATATCACTGAACTTTAAGTTCGGTGATCGATGGAGTGTTCCAACTGATCGTGTTTATTGTGTGGGAGGCTGTTGTGTGACTTTGCGTAAACTTGGTAATTAAGTTTACGCGGTCACTACAATGTTATAAATAACAGTGTTGTCGTCGGAAAGATTGCTTCTGATGAGGTCAAAAATTTCCCTTCTACAGAATTTAATTTCCGTCGGCACAGTCATGCTGTCTGCAACAAATAACATATAAAGTATTAAAAACCCCCTGCACATTGAATGAGTTAAAATAAAAAAATTTTCATTCGAAAGAGACGCCATATTGGGTCCGCCATTTTGTTTTCGAAACACTATTATCTAATTCTTAATCATCAACCACAAAAACCCCCAAATACAAAATTTTATTCAAATCGCGTAATTTTTCTGTAAAGGTGGCCGCCATATTGGATCCGCCATTTTGTTTTCTAAAAAACTATTATCAAATTCGTAATCAGCGACCTCGGAAACCTCTGTATACGAATTATCAGCACAATCGAAATAAATTTACGTGTGAAATACATTTAAATCCATGTTTGACGAGATTTTTACCACGCGCATGCGTTCTTTTTTCACAAAAAATTTCATAATAAAAAACGGCGCAAGTGGGCGCAGCTTTTTTTTTTTTAGTTTCGAAGAAGATGATGTAAAGCACCTCGGAAAATTTGTTTCAAAGCATGAAACCGCAAGAAACTTAACTTTTCAACTTTTTAATAGAATTTTTGGAATGAAAAGCGAGAAAAAAGTGTTTGTATAAAATGTCACATGCAATACTCGATAAATACATTTAGACACATTCAACTGCAGAAATCATTAATACTTACTTCGATTAGTAGAATCCACTTCGAAAAATTAAAATTCAATAACTGCACGATGCACAGTGCGCATTTGTGCAACTCAAACTTTTTGCGTGGCGTCACTCTCTGAACTGATGCCTACAACAGCCGCGTTTAAAATGGCGTTACGGCGTCGTGGTCGGCCACGCGGACCCTATGAGCCTCCACGTCATGCAGTAGACGTACCACCCTAACTATTTAGGGCATTAAAAGTCCCTAAATCGGAACTTCATTTTAGGGATTTTTTTCCGGGTTTTCGGGCTTTTGGACCACTGTGTGACGTGGACATTCACTAAGAATCGATTTTTCGAAATTCATCCCCTAACGGAGTGAAATGGGGTTACCAAACTACTAATTTAAGTAGAAATTAAACAGGGAGCCAAAAAATTCAAATATATAAAATCAGCCGCACCAATTTATCCACCTAATAAATCATTTTTTACATAGTTTTAGTTAGAATTTCTATAGCCTGATCAACGTGCTAGGCTTTAAGCACAATATCACAATTGTTTTTATAGTGTAATTTTCGAACTACGATAGCTATTTTATTTGTTTTCAGCAAAAGACTGACCTGCCTAAATGTCATTGTAAAAAAACGGAACACCCCACATTATTCAGAAGTAACTCAAATACATTAGGGTACATATTTCCAATTATTGTGTGATTGTCGTTTTTATCCTGCATTTTGACTTTATTTAAAAATTCCACGAAAAGAAATATTTCTCCATGTATTTTTTATTTTGCTTCGGTTTAGGGGTGGTTTAACCCCTTTAAAAAAGGGTTTAAAGTGAAATTTTCCAAATGTTTCAATGAATAAAAATGGAAAATAAAATTTTAATGCAAAACAATAAATGTCAATTTTTTTCAATTACAATTTTAATGCAAGGGGTAGTTTCACCCCTTTAAAGGTTTAAAATAATAAATTTATGGCTGATAATACCTTTAGAACCAAATTTCAAGCAAAAAGCAAAAAACAAAAAATTTTTCTAATTTTTTTATATAAAGTTGATTTTTATAATTGTGGGGGTAGTTTTAACCCCTTAAGGGTTGAAAATAATTTAGTTTTGCCTGACAGTACGCCCACAATCGTATTTGAAGCATATACTTGAAGAAAAATTTTTTTACAATTTTTTCTATTTGTAGCCGATTTAGGGGTGGTTTCAACCCTTTAGGATCACCCCTTATCATAAAGTTCGCGTTGATTTAGTACAAGTCAACCACCTTCGCAAATAAATATTAAAAAAAGTGTATTTCATTGCATTAGTTTTCATTATTATCGAAATAATCGCGAAAAACCCCTAAAAAGGGGTGTTTTTTGCATTTTTAAGGGTGACGCCCAAGTTTTAGGACCGCAGGACCCCGATTTTTGTGATCAGCGACCCCAAAAACCTTTAGGGTTCGATTTTTTTAACGGTTTGAATGGACTATTTATCTGTTTTCAGCAAAAGACTTTTATTTTTATATTTTAAAAATAAAAGTCTTCAAAGACTTTTATAGAAAAAACTGGAAAAATAAAAATCTTAGAAAGACTTTTATGCAAGACCGAAAAAAATAAAAGTCTTTTTTAACAGTTATTTTTGATTTTAAAAATAAAAGTCAATTTTAATTATTTTTTCGAACAAAAAAAGAAAAAAATCTTTAATAACAATTTTAAAAGATTTAAAACAATACTAGTCAAAGATAATAGTTAAAAATAACTTTAAATATTTTTGGTAAAATTTAACTGTTACTGTTGTTTTATATCATATAAGTTTCAAAATAATGATTATTTTCTGATTTTTTCGATATAAGTTATAACAGTTACGATCCCTGTGTTTAACCTAAATTTTAAAACACACTTGGAGGGCATGGCGGATCAAGCTCCTCTATTTGTGCAGCTCTTGCAAAATGCTATATAACGTGGAGCCCTAGGCATTGCATTGGCTATTCGACACTATTCGTCAGAAAGGCCCGGACTGGACGGATCACACGGCAACCACTTAGGCAACGAAATATGGAACACGATTTGATTACATGGAATGTCAGGACTCTGAATAGAGTAGGAGTGAAAAGTATACTGGACGAACTCAAGATATCTCTCGTAAAAGTAGCAGCATTGCAAGAGACCAGATGGCGAAATAATAATAATAAGATTAAAGAACTCAAAACACATACAATCTTTTCCAGTGGAATAGCATCAACGGGCAAAGAATTTGGAGTGGCATTTTTGGTGGACAACTCAATAAAATCGAGCATCAACAATATGTCCATAATCAGGATCACGGCCCAACAGAAGAGAAGCAGGACGAAGAAAAGGAAGAGTTCTACGACACCCTACTAAGAGCTTTTAGTCAAGGAAGAGGTGGTCGCCGGTACCACAGCAAAACAGGGGGACGAATGGCTAACAAAGACCACGGAAAGTAGTGGCACCCGATTTGTGACTTCTGTTAAAAACCAAGTAGAGTTACTGCAGACGAACACCTAGCAGCTCTTTAGCAAGTCCTAATCCCACCTTCCCACAGTGTGCCCTGGGGTACTTCTTCGGAAGGAGTCTTAAGTCGGTTGGACTGAGGGTTAGCAACCCGCTCCCATAAAAAACACCATTGCTACGAATCTGTCTGCCGATTCTGCCTCGGAACCGGATGGACCACACGACTTTTGCTTTTCGAATAAGGAAACGAATCGGATGATGTGAGAACACTGTTTGCTGATGGACATAAGCAAAATCACAATTTTCTTCGTTTTTTTAGCATTTTGCTCATGCTTTGCATCTACAGTCACTCAAATTCAAATAAAAGAATACACATTTACTTAAAAGATAAGTCTCAGTATGTTGCTTTACGATAATTAGTCTAGTAGTTATTCAACTCTAAAAAAACTAAAAGTATACATCCTCGTGGTTAGCCTCCTTTCTAGAACACATTTTCCCTCCAAACACATCCAGGAATGACCCCTAAAAAAATTAGCAACGTAGAACATCTGATAACCTATACAAGTCGGATGAGTGCATATGAGTATTTTAAAACGTTCAAACGGTGATATCTCATGAATGGCAATTTGTATGAGAAAATGTATAATGACGTTTTTTGTAGAAAATCGCATGGTGATCGTAGGACTTACGGTTTAAGATGTATTTACAAAAAACTGATATTTTGACCCTTCAAAATATGTAGAGCTTCAAAGTGCACTTTCACGTTGACTTTGGAATGTAAACGCGGCTTTAAACTGAAATAAGACTATCTCATTAACTACTGCAGATTTTGACTACTACCCTAAGAAGCAAATTACTCGTTTGGATAAATCCGCGAGATTTAAATGGGAAAAGTCGTAAGTAAGTACACCACGTTAATCTTAGTTCAAGTTAGTGTTAGCGAAATATCACATTCTAGAAAATACACATTTTTTTTAATAAAGTCACAATACATTCTTTCTTCGTTTTACTTCGGAAAATGTGGGCGGGGTGGGCATCCACTCGGAAATGCACAATGCCCATCCGGTAAGCGGATCTCCCAGACTTACAGATGCATTTTGGACCACATCCGCCAATAAGGGGACAAGGTTTCTCGAATCCAGGACATTCCTTTTCACAGATAGGAGCACAACGAGCGAACACTTCTTCAGGTGTGCATCCAAGAAAAAAATATATGTAAATAAAAATTTTTTTTTTTATAATTTAATCCATACTAAGTGATTGGGTTTGCGCTTTCCGTCTCTGAGATTGAACTTTTTTAATACTGATAACACAAATTAATAAAAACAACAAATATAAAATTGACTTCATGGTTGCTCGTCTTCGGTCTGGTCTGTTCAGTCCCGAGTTTGATTTAGTAAAAACGAGAATTTTTTAGGCCACATATGAATTTATAAGAATTTTTTTCATAAAGGTGTAAACATTACTAATCGTCAAAAAGTTCAAAAGATGTTTTTCAATAAATTATTCAACTTTTTTCGTTTGTGGCATGTTTAGTGTTTACTATCATCACAATAAATGCATCTTCGTTTTATGCAAATGTTAACCACGAAAGAAATCACGTGAATTCTGTTTTAATATAAAAATCCCCGGCGAATTTTTATTTTGGCAAATAGAATTCTCTGTTGCCCGTTTAAATAATTGTGAATTTGTACAAGCACAGAAGTTTTGACTTTTGGAAGACTATTCCACAATCGAATTGTTCTATGTTTTTTTTTATGTGGCAGTGCTGAGCTCAGGAGTCACCCTTTGTACTACTAGTCCGTCATGTCATTTGTCACGTCATGGTGCAATGTCTTGCAGTAAGCTTAGTACGGGGGAGGGATAGGGGGGTATAGGTTAAGGGTTAAAAGGTACAGGGGGGTATTGAAGAAGGCGGTGATGAACCCTGCATTTGAACTCTTGGATGTTATATGAGCTCGGAAATACTGACTGCGAGAGATTATTCCACAGTCGAGTTGTTCTATTAACAAACGAATTCATACTATCTTGTTGAGTGCGTGAGAGGGGTAGTTGCAGGTGAAGGGAATGAGACGAGTGGGCTAATCTGGTGTTGCGGGTATAAGATTGCCGTGGAGGCAGGAGAGCGTTTCTCGGAGGAACAGTCACTATGATAGTAGCGATAAAATTTTGTCAGTGCTGCTACATTCCTACGGTGGCTCAAGGGGTCGATGGTGGAGCAGGCGGTGTCGTCATCAATTAATTTGAGTGCCCTTTTTTGCACCTTATCTAACCATGCCAAGGTGGTTATTGGGGCGCCGCACAGTGGGCGGAAACGATCAAAATTACGCGCGGGGCAGAAAAAAACGTCCAAATTAAGTCTTTCTTTTTTTTAAATACTCGTTATTATGTCCGCTATCTTGTATCACTGCGGAAATCCAAATTTATAGGGGTAAAAACCACCCCTAAAGGGTTTGTTGAGGAATGCATTTTTGTTAAGAAACCCAGTTGATAGAAGTTGCTCTGCCCAGGGTTAGGTAGGTTAGCCTGCTTGGGGGTGGGTTGACCGCTTTAGGGGTGGTTTTTACCCCTATAAATTTGGATTTCCGCAGTGATACAAGATAGCGGACATAATAACGAGTATTTAAAAAAAAGAAAGACTTAATTTGGACGTTTTTTTCTGCCCCGCGCGTAATTTTGATCGTTTCCGCCCACTGTGCGCCGCCCCAAACGAGGGAGTTATATTCGAGAAGAGGCCGGATGTAGGATTTATAAATAACAGCACGGGCCGATGGCTGGAGGAGGAACTTGCACCTCTTAAGAAATCCCAAGCACTGGGATGCTTGTTTGGCGATTTGGAATATGTGGTCATTCCATCGCAAGTCTTTGGCTAATGTCACGCCTAAGATGTGTAGGGATGGGTCGGCCTCGGCCTTCTTCTTTCCCCACTCTAGAATCAGTTTAATGTCGTTATTAATCGACTTGGACATTAGTTCGCGATCATGAAGACAGGATCTGGCATGAGTCTGTCTTGTATCGAAACTGTACGAGTAACGTAGAGTAGCGTCGTCAGCGAAGCTGAGAAGTGGGTTGGAGGGGATTGAAAGTAGGTCATTTATAAAGATGAGAAAAAGGGCCGGTGATAAAATTGACCCCTGGGGACCCCCGCAGAGATGGGGTGAGATTCAGATTTGACGCCATCCAATACTACTTTGATTGAACGGCCGGAAAGGAAACTCTCGATCCACTCCTGTAGAAGGGAGTCAACTCCAATAGCTTTGAGTTTAGCTAACAGGGCTGAGTGCCAAACTCCATCGAAAGCCTTGGAGATATCTAGAGCAACCAGACTAGACTCACCGGATTCACGGCTGAGGTGTTCTGTAAGACAGACTAAAAGATCGCCAGTGGATCTTTTTTGTCGGAAGCCCTACTGTATGTCGTTTATGAGTAGGTTGGATTCTAGATATCCCATAAGCTTTTTGTTGATTATCGTCTCCTTGGTTTTGGAGAGAATAGAAGTAATTGCTATTGGGCGGTAATTGGAGGGAAGGCTGGAATCACCTTTTTTCGGTATGGGCTGAACATGGGCAAGTTTCCAAGAGTCGGGATAAACTCCGGAGAAATATGACAGGGAAAATAATTTGCGCAGAGGTTTAGCCAAAGGTGAGGCACATTGTTTTAAGACGATAGGGGGTATATTATCGGGTCCAGTGGATTTGTTGGCATCGAGCTCTTTGAGGCACCTGTACATCTCGCGAGTCCTGAAAAAAACCCTGTCCATTGAATGGCCGTTACGCTCGGATACAGGGGGTAACACATCAGTTTCGGGTAAAGAAGAATTCGAAGCGAACATAGATGCTAATAAATTGGCCTTGGATTTGCTGTCTGTTATTACCTTCTCATTGTGAATAAAGGAAGGGGTTGAAGTTGTAGTGAAATTCTTCCTTGATGGAACTTACCAAGGACCAGAAGTTTTTGCTACCGGAGGTTGCATTTAGGAGTTTACTTCTCAATTTGTTGTCAAATAAGGTTTTGACTTTCTTGATGGCGGTATTTCTAAACGAACTTCTAGACCGCCGTGTGCGCGAAAATAAACCACCCAGCAGTAAATTTGGGAGACTTTCCTAGAGGACGAATAAAGGAACCATTCCAAATAGGGTTTCAGTCATTAATTACAGAGTTTATGCCGCGGACTGCGTTTATATTTCGTTACGTGACGAGTTGCTTTTCTGCATTTTTCTATTTCGACTCGTGAGTACTCGGGCTTCGGATTTATTCGGATTGCATCATTCTACATCCATGCACAGGGCCAAATACAGTAAAAAAATTGTGCACTCAAATTAATCTGTTGAAAATAATTTTAAATTAAAAATATTTGAAATACGTCAATATATTCTTTTCTTATGCAAAGCTAAAAAGGATACCTCCATTTCATACCTCCTTGGAACTTAAGACGAGTTCTCCAACTTCAGTCTACAGCTAGTTTAACGTGAGAGCTCCAACTCAACTCTATTTTTTTTATGAGACAGTGCTAAGCTCAGGAGGCGGCCTTTGTACTACTAGTCCGTCATGTCATTTGTCACGTCATGGTGCAATGTCTAGCAGTAAGCTTAGTACGAGGGAGGGGGGGGGGGGGGTTATAAGGGTACGGGGGGTATTGAAGAAGGTGGTGATGAACCCTGCGTTCGAACTCTTAGATGTTATAGGAGCTAGGAAACACCGACTGCGAGAGATTATTCCACAGTCGAGTTCTATTTACAAACAAATTCATATCTTGTTAAGTGCGTGAAAGGGGAAGTTGCAGGTGGAGGGAATGAGACGAGTGGGCTAATCTGGTGTTGCGGTTATGAAATTGCCGTGGAGGCAGGAGAGCGTTTATTTCGGAGGAACAGTCACTATGATAGTAGTGATAAAATTTTGTCAGTGCTGCTACATTCCTACGGTGGCTCAAGGGGTCGATGGTGGAGCAGACGGTGTCGTCATCAATTAATTTGAGTGCCCTTTTTTGCACCTTATCTAACCATGCCAAGGTGGTTATTGGGGCGCCGCCCCAAACGAGGGAGTTATATTCGAGAAGAGGCCTGTGTATGAATTGAATTTGCTGAATTAGCACTTGATTTCACCACCAAATTTGTTCAAATAAATAAAAAAATTCTTTAAATTAATTCCACGTTAAAATTTATTTTATTAAACAAAAGCACACAAGAATTCATAAATTATAACCTACAGACCGCATTTATACTTATAATTAAAACAAAGGTAAATTAAGGTTGGCATGTGAGTGATCCCTTCAACCAAAGGTCATATGGATTGCACTCAATTCACCCACCTTGAAAATATGGAATCTATAAAGAAAAAAATATAGATTTTCTATATATTAAAATATTAAACAATATTTATCCTTTCCGCCTGGTTTCCAATTTAGCACAAATTTCCTCTGTTTATTACTTTTTTTTTACACAATCAATCGCCAATTTAAATTTCTTACGCGCACCACAAATTGTCACTGCAGACTGATGCCGGTTGCAGTCTTCAAGCCCAGAACAGCCTACCGAAATTTTCGACCGATGCGTTTCCCGTTGACCTATTGTGCATTGCTGCAGAGTGCGGGGCTTGAGTCAAGGTCTTGTTTCTATTTTTTTTTTTAATTCATTTCATTGCATGTGTTTTTTGGTAATTCAATTCTTTATTTGTATTTAATTTTATTTAAAAATGTAAAATATGTTCATGTTCGTGTGAACATTCTCCCGCCGTTGAACGAACACGTTCAAATTCGTTGAAACACCTTTTTAATGCCCCTTTTATGGTGATGATGGAAAACCACTCTTCCATCTTGCTTGACCTTTAGGCGGACTTGAAATTTGTCTGGGAGGTTGACTGTAAAATCCCTTTTTAAGTTTTTTATTTTTTCAAAGTCCAAACGTTGAATGACCTTCTTAGGGATATATATGGTTTCTCCTTCCCTTGTTATGAAGCATTGTACGTCATTTTCCGACCTCATTCTTATTTCCTGAAGGGTAGTTGAAGGACGCAGTAACTCGATGGACCATTTCTTCGCGTTGTTGATAGTTATTGGAAACTCTAAGCCCTTTGGAAGTACGTGGGTTGCGTGGGTTCTCGTACTATTGGTAGGTTGATTCTTAACTATCCCACTGTTGGTTGGATGTTGCTCAGCAAAGGAGTTGCGGCCAGGCTGACTACAATCTTCTGATAGCGGTTCATTCCATGGTTCGAAGAAGATATCTTCGAAGATGTTTAAGACATCGTCACCTTGATCCATCTGTAATGAGTTGGGATTAGTATACGGGGATAATTGGGAGCACACAACATGACAGAGAGGAGGACATTACAACACGACGGCACAATTATAACAGAGAATTTGCTTTCTAGTTTGAATCTCCCTTTGGGGGTGTCTCTACAGGGAGACGACAGACCTTAGTGATAGGCCTCACTAGGGTGTTGTTCTTTGTACGTATTTTAACAACTCGTATAAGCCCGTCCTTTCCTGGATATGCTTCTATAATTACTCCCAGAGGCCAATGTGTTGGAGGAGTGTTTTCGTCCTTGATCAGAACAACATCATTAATAGTTAAATTAACTTGTGGTTTTTTCCATTTAGATCTCTCTTGCAATTGGTGTAAATATCCTCGTTTCCACTGTTTCCAGAAGGTTTGTATTAACTGTTGGGTATATCTCCAGCGATTTGACGGAAGCACGTCCCTGTGTTCCGGCTCCTGAATTGCAGATAAAGCTTGGCCGATTAAAAAATGAGCTGGAGTTAAAACTTCTAAATCTTCAACGTTATTGCCAAGTGAACAAAGTGGACGGGAATTTAAACAGGCCTCTATTTGAGCCAGCAGAGTAGCTAATTCCTCATAAGTGCAAGACGTTTCCCCTAAAATTCTTTTAAGATGGTGTTTCACTGATTTCACGCCGGCTTCCCATAGACCTCCGAAATGAGGAGATGCCGGCGGATTGAAATGCCAGTTTATGCCCTTTAGTGCGAGCTGCTCGCCAACTTCGTTGGAATATTGTTTAATAGCGCTTGCCAGATCGTTGTTTAGTTGGTTTCTTCCTCCAATAAAGTTGGTTCCACAGTCCGAATATATGTCAGTACAGCGACCTCTTCTCGATATGAATCTTTTAATGGCTGAAATGAATGCAGCACTTGTCAAGTCAGAGACCGCTTCTAAGTGCATAGCCTTGGTTGCCATGCAGACGAACACACATATGTATCCCTTGTACTTACGAGTACATTTGTGAGGAGATGTTTTGATCATAATAGGGCCGGCATAATCCAATCCAACATGAGTGAAAGGTTTACTTATATTGACTCGCGCCGATGGAAGGTTTCCCATAAGTTGATTATATGTTGATTTTCGATGGCGCGCACATATTACACATTGATGAATTCGTTTTGTGATTAACCCCTTTGCGTTGAGAATCCAATATTCATTGCGAGTAGCATTTAATGTCAGTGTGGGTCCGCCATGTAGGGTTTCTGTGTGAAATTTGTCCACTATTAGCTGGCTTACATGATGATCACGAGGTAAAATAATTGGGAATTTATTCGAGTATGGAAGATTTGCATTGACTAATCGTCCACCTACACGTATCAATCCATCTGAGCTTAGATGTGGATTTAAGTTTAATAATTTGCTTTTTGATGGGATGGGTTGTTTTCTGGTTAGATGAGTGTATTCTTGAGAGAATTCCAATTTCTGTACCAGTCGGCAAATTGTATAGTTTGCTTCTTGCAGCTCTGCAGTAGAAAGCCAACCAGTTCTCCTGCGGTTAGTTTTCCTAACATTGTTAGCGAATCGTAAAATCATGGCAGTAACGCGAATTAACTTGTGGAACGATGAAAATTTTTGCAAAAAGTCGTCATCCACCTTTGTCAAACAGACATGCACGGCCTCCCTCTTTGCCTCTAAGTTCGTTGGATTCAGTGTGGTTGTTAATTTAGGCCATTTTTCAGACTCCTGACTTAACCATGCTGGGCCGTGCCACCATAAGCTATTTTGTTTTAAGTTATCTGCAGTGCATCCGCGGGAAGCTACATCTGCCGGATTATGAATACTGCTAACATGATGCCAACAACTTGGCGGAACTGTATCTTGGATTTCAGACACCCTGTTTGCCACAAAGGTCTTCCAACGGGTTGCATGATCTTGAATCCACTGTAAGGTAATCATCGAGTCAGTCCAAGCAAATAATGGTATTCCGGTTAGTTGCATATCTTTGAGCACGGTCGTCATTAATCGAGTTAGAAGTACTGCTCTTAACTCCAGTCTTGGCAATGTTATTGGTTTAATTGGAGCAACCTTTGTTTTGGCTGTAAGCAGGTGACAAGTTACTTCTCCATTTTTGTGCTGAACACGTAGATACACTGCCGCGGCATAGGCTCTCACTGATGAGTCGCTGAATCCATGAAGTTGCATGCTTGTAACATGACATGACCATCCAATCCATCTAGGAATTTGTATGTTCGTCAAATTTGATACAGAGGCTTTAAAGGCCTCCCATTGTCGTTGAATGGGCTCGCTTACAATTGCATCCCATGCCATATTTGACATCCATAGTGTTTGTATTAATACCTTAGCTACTATTGTTATGGGCGCTAACCATCCCAAGGGATCGAATAACGATGCTATTGCAGACAACATGGTTCGTTTAGTATTTGCTGCAGAGTGGAATGGTTTTGTGATTGCAAACGAAAAGTAATCGAATTCTGGATGCCACTTTAAACCCACAGTTTTTATTGTTTCATTTTCCATCATGTCGAGCGAGGGCTTCAATTCCAGTTGATCTATTGGCAAGTCGATTAACAAATCCTTATTATTGCTTGCCCATTTACGTAGATTAAAGCCTCCTGACTTTAACATGCTAATTAATTGGTTTCTTAATATTTTAGCTTCAACGACTGAGTCAGAGCCAGTCAAGACATCGTCGACGTAAAAATCGGTAAGTGCAACCTTAGCTGCTTCGGGCCATTTTGATTTACTGTCTTCAGCTAGCTGTTGCAAAGTTCGTACTGCTAAATATGGCGCCGATGTAGTGCCGAAAGTTACCGTCTTTAATTGATAGTCTTGTAACTCATTTGTATTTTCATGTTGCCACAGAATCCGTTGATATGTACGGTGGTCTGGATGTACCAAAATCATCCTATACATTTTTTCTATGTCGGCTGTGATGGCAATTTTATGTTTCCTCCACTTAAGGACAGTTGCAAATAATTTGGGCTGTAACGTTGGACCTACTAGTAATTGCTGATTTAGCGATTTGCCATTACTACTACGAGCAGACGCATCAAATACGATCCTCAATTTAGTTGTAGTACTTTCCTTGAAAACCGCATGGTGCGGTATGTAATAGTGTGGATTTCCTTGGATGGGCGAGTGTACCCTTTCCATGTGTTGAAGATCGATGTATTCTTCCAGACATTTAGTATACTCCTCCTTTAGTGTAGGGCTCCTTTCGAACCTTCTTTGGAGACCACGTAATCGTTGTGCCGCTAAGTTCCTAGATTCTCCTAAATCTGGAGTATTCCCTGCGACAAACGGCAGTTTCACTTGATATTGCCCATTTTTAAGACGTTCACAAGTATTTGTATATATATTTTCACATTCCCTTTCTTCGGTGGTCAATATTTGTTTGGTGAGGATCTCTTCTTGTTCCTAAAATCTTCTAAGTTGAATATCTAAATCCTCCTCCATTTCTGTTACTATTGTAAATGATGAAGTCTCAGCAGTAGCAGACTTGCAATTGTTCCCCAAAATTAACCATCCAAGTTTGGTATTGATCGCAATTGGCTCCGTTTCCTGACCTCGTTTAATGCCGTCCTGAACTATAGTAGCATAAATATCAACGCCAAGTAACATGTGGACTGGCCCAGCCTTCCAGTATGTAGGATCTGCCAATTGCAAACCTGTGAGATGACCCCAGTTTCGATTTATTAAGGAGGTGGCTGGCAGCAAATCAGTAATTTGCTTCAAAACCAGCATATCAGCAGTCAATATTAGTTGCTCATCAAATTGTGAGTATAGTGCCAAATTTACCTGCCTTCTAGTATGCGCCATCTCGCTACCGTTCGCCCCCTTGACCACTACTGATGTGTGGCATGTCTTTAGTTGCAATCTCTTACAGACCTGCTCTGTAATAAATGAAGATTGCGACCCTGGATCTATTAAGCATCTCAGGGTTATTAATTGACCATCATAAGCTAAAACCTTGACTAAGGCTGTAGATAGTAGACCATTGCAACTCTTGGTTGCTAAAAAGCTGTTGATTTGATCAGTAATGTTTCGTTCATCCTGATATGGTTGATTCTCATTGACTCCTACACGTATCGGGTGGTTAACCTGTTCCACATTTGATGTAGGACAAACACGCTCCTTCCTTGGTTCAGTGTTTGCATTTGCCTTTGAATCTGTTGAGCCTTCTGGTATATGTAGTAAAGTGTGATGAGACTTGTGGCATTTAGAACACGTTTGTTTACAACTTTCATACGTATGTTTACTAGAAAAACAATTAAAACACCTTCCTGATGCCTTAATAAGTCCCCGACGTTCAAATGCATTCATTCTCAAAAATTTAGAACATTTTCCTACGTAGTGCTTATTGTCACAAGCTGGACATTTGGCATTGCTTGCGATATAATACGAATGTGTGATCTTTTTTGACGCGGCCTCTTTACTTGGTGCTCTTGAACAATGACCTGTTGTATGCGCGATTGACTCTAAAACCTTATATCTAGATTGAATAAATTTTTTAAATTTTTTCATGTCAGGACTATTTTGACTATCCTGTAATTCCTCTTCCCATAATTTAACTGTTTGCAACGGTAGTTTTTGAACTAATAAAAATATAACAATAGTATCCCAAGACGAAACATTTTCCCCTAACATTTCTAATTGCTGTAAACAACCTTCAGTTGTATCTAATAATGTTTTCAATCCATTGCTGCTTTCAATGCTCATTTTTGGTTGATCAGTGAGCCCCTTTAATTGTGTATTTATAAGTAACCGTTTGTTTTCATATCTGGCTTTTAACCGTTCCCAAGCTGGACCATAATTACTTTCCGTAATTGGAATGTTTTTCAGAAGACTAGCTGCCTCGCCCGTTAAACATTCCTTTAGGTAATGTAACTTATGTATCGACTGCAATTGCACATTGTTATGGACCAGTGACATAAAATAATCATGAAATGAACGCCAATCATTATAGTTGCCATCAAACTTCGGAAGATGTATTTTAGGTAACGGAGTTCTTGAGTTGGTTGTGTGCAAAATAGTAGTCCCAGGAATTGGCATGGATGTATCCTGCTGCAGTGTACTTGACAGCATACCGTCCATTAATTCTCCAAGATATTCTAACACACTAACATGAACTATAGAATATTTATCCTCAGTAAAATACGCGTCATCTGAAGGTTTTTTAGAGGTTATTATTAATTCCCTCATTTGGGTATCTCGTTCATCAAACTCATCCCAAGCCCTTTTTATTTGTTCACTCATATTTTGAATGAAACCAGCGGTTCTTTTATCCGTACCGATATTTTTTCCCGTTCTAATTGACTTCAACAGTTTTTCTGCAGCTAATTCTTGCGCGATTAACAAATGTTCCATTTTAGGAGCCATTTTAAGCTCAGAATATTATTTTTATTTAAAACAATTTAATGATGATCAAATGAAAATCCGGCTCGAAGGACCAAAAAATGTGTATGAATTGAATTTGCTGAATTAGCACTTGATTTCACCACCAAAGGACACCGCACAAATTATATGAGAAAAGGGTCCCGGCGGATTTGGCTGAAATTGAAGCATGTTAGTCAATGGGGGTAGACGAACAAAAAATTGTAAGGGGGAGGGGGGGGTAAATCGTAACGGTTAGCCGCTAGGGCGTTTTGAAATTTTTTGATAGATGTCTTTATATCACCCTGTATTTTTGTAACCCTGTGGAATATTTTCGTGAATAAGGTGGCAATTTACGCAGAATACTCCCACCTATCTAAAACTGTAAAAGTCGAGGTTCTAACCCACCAACTTTTAGAGTTATGGGTCGTCAAAATCAAAGTTTTGTTTTTTTTCACTAAAATTTCAAGTTCAACCACCTTTTTCTCCAAAAAATACGTAGTTAATTAATTTTTTTTTACAAAATTGGAAAGCTTGGACAATTTCCTATGAATAAGGTCAAACTTTTATGCTACGGCCTTTACTTTTGAAGTTACAAGCAATTTTAATGTGAAAATTGGCTTTATTTCGTACTTATTTGGTACTTTTCGACAAAGCTGCGGTGGAAAAGTACGAGAAAAGTACGAAATAAAGCCAATTTTCACATTAAAATTGCTTATAACTTCAAAAGTAAAGGCCGTAGCATAAAAGTTGCCCTGACCTTATTCATAGGAAATTGTCCAAGCTTTCCAATTTTGTAAAAAAAAAATTAATTAACTACGTATTTTTTGGAGAAAAAGGTGGTTGAACTTGAAATTTTAGTGAAAAAAAACAAAACTTTGATTTTGACGACCCATAACTCTAAAAGTTGGTGGGTTAGAACCTCGACTTTTACAGTTTTAGATAGGTGGGAGTATTCTGCGTAAATTGCCACCTTATTCACGAAAATATTCCACAGGGTTACAAAAATACAGGGTGATATAAAGACATCTATCAAAAAATTTCAAAACGCCCTAGCGGCTAACCGTTACGATTTACCCCCCCTCCCCCTTACAATTTTTTGTTCGTCTACCCCCACTGACTAACATACTTCAATTTCAGCCAAATCCGCCGGGACCCTTTTCTCATATAATTTGTGCGGTGTCCTTTGTTCAAATAAATAAAAAAATTCTTTAAATTAATTCCACGTTAAAATTTATTTTATTAAACAAAAGCACACAAGAATTCATAAATTATAACCTACAGACCGCATTTATACTTATAATTAAAACAAAGGTAAATTAAGGTTGGCATGTGAGTGATCCCTTCAACCAAAGGTCATATGGATTGCACTCAATTCACCCACCTTGAAAATATGGAATCTATAAAGAAAAAAATATAGATTTTTTATATATTAAAATATTAAACAATATTTATCCTTTCCGCCTGGTTTCCAATTTAGCACAAATTTCCTCTGTTTATTACTTTTTTTTTTACACAATCAATCGCCAATTTAAATTTCTTACGCGCACCACAAATTGTCACTGCAGACTGATGCCGGTTGCAGTCTTCAAGCCCAGAACAGCCTACCGAAATTTTCGACCGATGCGTTTCCCGTTGACCTATTGTGCATTGCTGCAGAGTGCGGGGCTTGAGTCAAGGTCTTGTTTCTATTTTTTTTTTTTAATTCATTTCATTGAATGTGTTTTTTGGTAATTCAATTCTTTATTTGTATTTAATTTTATTTAAAAATGTAAAACATGTTCATGTTCGTGTGAACAAGGCCGAATGTAGGATTTATAAATAACAGCACGGGCCGAGAAGTGGGTTGAAGGGGATTGAAAGTAGGTCATTTATAAAGATGAGAAAAAGGGCCGGTGATAAAATTGACCCCTGGGGGACCCCCGCAGAGATGGGGTGAGATTCAGGAAGATCGGGAGTTTCACAGGAGTACTCTCTTTAGGCTTTTTTGGAGGTCAGAAGGCCACTCTTCCAAAGACATGCTAATGTTGAAATCAAGGCAAAGGAAGACATTACGTAGGTATTAACACCTCTCCTAGGAGGCATCCAACATTACTCGAGAAGACCCCTTTTTCCCGTTGGGCAGCGGGAAATTGAGTGCTCTAAAGACAATCAAAGAGCACTCTCATGGAAGCTGGAGTGCTCCTTTTCCGCTCCCCATTTATATATTTTTTAACATTAATATCCGCCTAGCACTCCATTTGAGCTCCCATAGGAGCACTTTTGCAACGATTTGGTTGGAGACAAATGGAGCATTATAGAGCTTAGAATTAATAAGCTCCGGGTGTCGAAAAGCTTTTATTTCTGTTCGCCTTTGCAATTGAGTTGATCTTTTTCCAAGCTTTTCTAAGTGTCGTTTTTCCAAGCAGTCCCCGCCCTAAGTACTAACCATACTACCAACGCTGCTTAACTTCTGTAATCAAACGAGAACTGGTCTATTGAGTATGCTAGTAGCACAATTTATGATCATTAAGATTATCGCCAGTTTTACTTGTTCTATAAAATTTCTGAAAACTGCAGTAAGGCTCCTTCGGGAGGATATTTGGCTCAAAATCAGCTCCCCTGAGCAGCGCTCCCAATTTTCTCGCTGGGAAAGACTACAGGATGTCGGTGTGTATCGATCGGGACAGTCTTGTTCGTCGAGAAAATTGTTGAGGGAAAAGGGGGACTGAACGGAATAAGAATGAGCCGAGCGGGCTAGTCCTTTGCTGCGGGAAAAATATTGCCGTCCCGACAGGCAGTACTTTCAGTGGAACAGTCGCAAACAGAAGAGTGCGTTGTGTGGACGGTCCATCTAGTGTGTTGATTATTTAGAGATTTGTAGGGGCATGCCGACAATGAAATGGGGCGATCTCACTATTTGCCTTATGCCTTCGGAAAACATTCTATTGTTAATGCCTAAATAGTTAAAAATAACATCACGATCTAAATAACTCTTATTTAATACTTACTTACTTAACAAAAATAAATATGGATCGTCTTAAACAACGCGATAGGAATTAAGAGTCAAGATGGTTTACAAAATAGTGAAAACCAAGCAGTAGATGTTAGTTAATCATTAAACAATACAGAAAGTGATAACCGATTTTTATATTTACAATTCAGATTCCAAAAAAAGAATAAATCGGATAGCAATCATTTTTCCTCACGGCGGCCCATGCGGTGTTCTTAATGGTGTGCGAATGAGGCAAGGCGGTAAAGGTCCTTTGTGGGCCTTACAGGCCAGTTCATATGGAGCCTAGCTTCATAGGGACCCCACCTGCACATCCTTACTCTGGTTGGGAATATGTGATCACGCCATGACCGATTCGCAGTTCGTGCTAAGCCTAGGGTATTAAGAGTTGTCGCTAGATTCATGCCGTTCACTGCGACAAAGGCAAGGTCGGTGCAGATTTTCTTACAGATAAAACAACTTTTCGTTTTGGAGGCGTTAAGTTTGATACGATAATTGCGGCCCTAATTATGAAAAAATTCAATTGAATTGAGCATCAGTTCCCGATAATTGAGATCAGTTCCCGATCATTAAAGTCTGGCACGTGCTTGCTTTGTATTGTCAAAGGCGTAAGAGTGAGCACCATTATCAGCGAAGCGGTGAAGTCGATTGGAGAGGATTGATAGAAGATCATTAATAAAGATTAGGAAAAGTGTGAGTGATAGAATTGACCCCTGGGGAACACCAGGGGCCTAATTCTCTATTACAATACTTAAATGCTGACTATTCGAAAATGAAATTCGTATCTAAACTGTTTTTGTATTCCTTATTACATTTTTGTTACATTTCATTACCGACGCGAATTACATTACCGATGGTGCAGTTTCAGAACTGTCAGATTTGATATGCGGAAAGTATTTCTTGTTATAAAATACATTATTTTGTTATAAAATGGATAGCTTATACGTGTTTTTAGATAGTGAAAGCGAAAGTGATTGTGAAAGTAACGTCGCTATTACTAGACGAACACTGAGAGATAAATCGAATCCCCTGGAGATTCCAAATAAGATGTAAAGTCTTGATTTTAATTCTGATGAGCTCATTTCTTAGTCAAGTTTTATTTTTTTAGATTTATTAAATTGTTTCGACTGCCAAAAGCCGCTTTTTTTGACATATTGTCTGAAATTATAGACGATTTTAAACAACCCATAAGAATAACGAGCATGCCCGCTGTTTTGAAATTGGCAGCAACTATAAGATTTTTGGCTCAAGGGAGTTATCAAGACAGCATTGGTCAAGACTATCTAGCTCCAATGTGTCAATCAAGCGTTTCCCGAGTGATTGAGGAAGTAACTGCAATATTAGAAAATATATTGTGTCCAGCTAAAATATGTTTTAATATGAGCGAAAACGAAAAGTTATTATCAAAAAGATATTTTTTTGATGTTAGTGGAATACCGGGAATCATTGGGGCTGTCGATGGAACGCATATAAAAATTATGAGACCCCGAGAGCGGGAGCATTTGTATTTAAACCGTAAAGGATATCATAGCATGAACGTTATGGTCGTAAGCAATTTTAAGCAATATTTACATTCAAGTAAAACTAACATTCCATTTCGTAGATCTGTGACTTTCAAATGAAGATTCGGGCTGTTAATGCTCGAATTGGAGGAGCATCCCACGACACGACTCCCCAATTTTTACGGGGAGTGAAGAACGGTCTTTTCTCGAGAATCAATATCGAAATGGGGACAAATCTCGGCTGATTGGTAAGAAATTAATTTTATTTCAATTGCCAATATATGTACATAAATACTGTAATTAAAGGCGACTCTGGGTATGCATTGGAGCCGTGGTTGCTGACCCCTTATAGGAATGCGGAGGAAAACAGCCCAGAAGCATATTTCAATCAAAAACACTCCGAAGCACGTAATATTATTGAGAGGGTTTTTGGTTTGTTAAAAGGACGATTTCGCTGCCTTTTGTCAGAACGGGGCTGCATTATTCGCCCAATAAGGCTACGAAATTTTTTAATGTTTGTGCCGCTCTTCATAACATTTGCATAGAATACAAAGTAGATTTAAATACTAATGGTCTAACTTTAAGAACGGAATGCGATATTATTAATTCGGAATTCAACCAATCAGGCACAAATATTGAAGCGGCTAACATACGGGATCACATTAGAGATAATTTGGTAATTCGATGATTTATTATTAAATCCGATTTTTATAAAAAGTACTGCATGGAATTTTTTTTAATTTAATTTAATCCATTTTCATAACAGTAACAAACTCAACAATGTTTTTTAATTCATAGCTAAAACGAAATAAAGAAAAATAAAAAATATTCGTACTATGTATCAAAAGTAAAAAGTAATAAAGAAAAATAAAAAAATCCATACATTCCAAAATACTCGTTTCAATTTTTCATTAATTTTAGCTTCTCTTCTTCAAGAGATAACCATTTGTTTTTAGTTTTTAATTTGTCGTATAGTAATTTTAACTTTTCGTTTCTATATTTGTCAGTCTTGAAGCTTTCTCCTTTTTTCAGTTCCAATATATTTCGTAGTATTTGTTGCAAACTTTCACATAAAGTGTTATTTTTGTCCAAAGCGGTGATTAGATTTTCGTGAAATTGCTTTTGTATTTCAATCTGCTTGTGAAGTACATTTTCTTTATTGTTTTCTTCACGTTTCCTCTTACGGGGATTATTTTTTGCAATTGGTGCAGTATTTTGTGTGGTTTCAAGATTCTTCTCTACCGATGCTCTGGTTTCAGGATCTACCTCTACCGGTGGTAGAGAATCTTCAAAGTTTAGACCTAATTCAAGGTAGCCCTCTATTGCCTTATCATAGGCCGCAAGCGCATCCGTAGCTTCAGGATCATTGTTAACAATAGTTTTTTGGCTATTATTAATGCCAAAATTCTTTGTTTCCACTGAGCCATAAACAGCTTCTTCCATGTTGAGGAGCTCATATACCCTCTTTTCGTTATCGGACAATCTAATTTGCTTAAAGGGTCCTCCGCCGGTTTTAAACAGCCTCTGCTTGTTCTTCGTCACTTTCTTCTTTATATTTTGTTTATAATCCGCCCAGACCTACAGCATGTAATGTTATCTACATATTGTTATATACAATGTAAATTTACCTTTTTCCACCCATCTACATCTCGTATTGGGGGACCAAGGATGTTTATTTCCTTCTCCAATTCGTTCCAAGTGCTTTTTGAGGCTTGGCGTGTTGCAATTTATATAGCCTTTTGCTATGCCTGGATGTTTTTCCATGAAATTTACCATGGTCTCAAATTGTTTATTATTCGTTGCGTTGGACCTTTTTCAAAAATTAAAAATGTTTCTTAACAACTAATTTCATAACAAAGCGAATTAAGAAATTCTTACTTACATTTTACTTATATATACCTTGTAAAGCTTTCGAATAATTTTTTGACAGTTTTGGCATTTTCGACTAGAGTTAAGTGAAGTTTGGTAATAAAGAATACCGTTTTAACAATTTCGAGTAAAATTGTAACAATATTGTAATAGAGAATTAGGCCCCAGGCGAAATGGGTTCAGATATCTCCCCAGAAACATAACTCCATACCAATAGTTTGCAGGTTAGTCAACAGAGGCCGCTTTAACACTTTGCCAAGCGCCTTAGAAAAAGTGATGAGCAAAAAGTTGGCCTTGCAGTCTTACCTGGTCTTGTACATTTAGCTAGACCAAGCCAAGAGAAGATAAGATTGCAATATCAAGATAGTAAGACTTTATTCTCATCACAAGGGACAAAAATCTTGTATGGCTTGCAGTATTGGTAAGCTTTACTTGGTTTTACACTAAAAACTTAGGCTTCTTGGGATTTCTTATTTTGATTAGGTTATTAGTTTGTCATTTCGCACTAATAATATTTGTTTTATTAAAATAATCAAGTATTGTCATCCATTTGGTCATAGTAAATATGTGAATTTATTTGTAGTTAAGGAATCTAATAAAAACAGCATATTCGATCCCGATACAACCTTCTGTTAGTAAACACCCAAATTCTAGAAACTTCATATTTTATTTAATAAACACGGAACAAAAATGTACTGTGAATTCTTTCTCATTAGCATAAGTATTAAACACTTTCCTTAAAAAAATGTGCTCGTGGTGGGCATGCATTCGGGAATCCACAACGACCATCCGGTAAGCGGATCCTCCCTGGCTTACAGACGCATTTTGGACCACATCCGCCTATAAAGGTACAACGTTTCTCGAATCCAGGACATTCCTTTTCACACACAGGAGAACATCGGGAGAACACTTCTTCAGGCGTGCATAACCCTAAAAAATAATAAACAAATAAATAAAGAAACAATAGTTTTTTTTAGATGTTATTTAGTCCATACTAATTGGTTGGGTTTGCGCTCTCCGTCTCTGCGATTGAACTTCTTTAATCCTGATAACACAAATTAACACAAACAAAAAATATACAATTGACTTCATGACTGCTCCGCTTTGGTCCGTTCAGTTCGGAGTTTGATTTGGTAAAAACGAGATTGTTTTGGGTCACATCTGAATTTATATAAGATATTTTCATAAAGGTGTAAATATTACTAATCGTTACCAAAGTTCAAAAGTTGTTTTTCAATAAATAATACAGATTTTTTGGCTTGTGGTATTTACTATCATCCCAATAAATGCATCTTTATTTTCTGTTCTTATTATTTCGTTTTATGCAAATGTTAACCACAAAAGTAATCACGTGAATTATATTTTATTATGAAAATCCCCCAACAAAATTTTATTTTGACAAACAACTACTTGTAGGTTTAAACTACTAATTGTGAATCTTTTTTCTCGTCGTTTTGCAAGCACTTCACGTTTTTTGATTTGCAGCTTCGCATCCCTTTTTCCAAATTCAGGGAATTCTACAACAAATCATTCAATGCAGGAGTTTGTTGTTATAATCAGGGCCGGCTTTAGGTATTGTGTAAATCTTCTTTGGAGCCGCATCTATTTGATGATACTAATTTTAAAGCCCCTATTTACTTGCAAGCTGGTCCAATCCGCCAAATTAAGTCAAATTCTTTTAACTCATCCACCCCAGCCCATCCCATTGCCTCCGGGTGCTTGTAAATAATCAATATTATGGTGAATTAGTTGTATATAAGCTTATATACCTGCATTAATTTACAGCACCGCTCCATACCTCACTATGCACGGCATGGCAGCCGGCACTGCAATTTGGTGTATTTTTTTATATAAAACTGTTACTTCGAGGCCTTAAATGGAACCCCTGGGGCTCCAAAATCTTTTTTGAGCGAGATATTTTTATGCGCCCTTAACTTTTGAAACACATTTCTTTTAGGTAGATTACGTAAGTTGTTATGCACAAATTATATAATAACTCGAGTAAAAATAAAATATAGTGTTACAACCGGCGAACACCAGCCGCTTGGGAGCCCATACGAGCTCACGACGCACATATACGTCAATATTCCACATTTACGCGGCCAAAATTGAATTTTAAAAACTTACGGTAAACACATAAAATAGCACATGCAGAGCTAGAAGACAGTTCCAAGAATCCTAAAGGCTGTATCAGAACCTAAAAATATGCAGCATGCAGTAGCAGCGCCAGAGCAGCATGCTGCAGTCCGTATCAGATCCTGTTGTTTCACCGTTGCAGCGCAATTTTTATTTGACAGGTAAACCTCAAAATAAAAATTAACTAGTGCCATTAATTTTTCCTACATGGCCTGTTAAATGCTTTTAAAAAAATTCCAGCCTGTTGTTTAAATTATTTGTCGCAAAATTTCCCGTTTTTTGTTAAAATTCACATGTCACGTACGAAGTGTCAAAAGTGCTGCATGTAATATGCAGCAAAATTAGAGTTTGAGATGAAAATGCAGCACGCTGCTCTGGTGCTGCTTTGCTTGTCATTTTATCAGCCTCAGCCAATAGAAACACTTGTCGGTGCAGCGCTGCAGAGGTTCTGATACGGCCTTAACTGACCCCTACCACCTACCTACGATACACCCCGACCGCATTCAGGTAGTCGGTACTTGACCGTCAACCCGTGCGCTCGTTTTTGCTGCTTAAAGTTACAAACACAACAAAAGTGACAACATTAATATTTTTTTTTCTGTGTCAGTTTTTGAAGTGAAAGTGATGGATTCCAATAACACAGGTATGGATCTTCATTTTTATTATTATTTACTTACCCAAAATGCTCAATTCGAATAATTTGGGGGTTTCAAACACATGGGTTGTTTTAAGACAAATTTTGAAGTAATTTTGAACTTCAAAGATCAATTTGTTGTATTTCTCGATGAGATACGATCATCATTCTTTTTTTATTTGAAACTACAATCCTTTGACTAAAAGAAAATACAAAAACCAGTTGCGGAAGAGTGCGGATGACAAAACGGGGGACCTTTTATACCATTAAGATTTTATATGAAAAAATAACCATTTTTTTTATTTTGTGTGTATTTATTTTGATTGAATACATTTTTTACCTTAATTTATGTTTTTTTACCTTAATTTATGATTTTTTACCTTAATTTACAAAATAATTTAACTAAATAAAAACAAATAGTCTTATGAGATATTTAATATCATGTAGACGTGATATACGTAAACAAATAATTTTGGCCGCGTAAATGTAGAATATTGACGTATGTGCGACGGCCAAACATGACCAAAAGATTGAAATGGCGAAGAATCTGCACCATATGTATTGCTGAATGTGCCTTATGGGAACTTGATCATTTTCGTTATGCACAATCGTCCTTTGGAGTATTATACTTAAAGTCTTTGGACAAGAGAACTGATCTGGTTGTAGTATTTTGAAACACTAAAAACAGACCAGTGCATGATACCTATTTTTGAATGGCAAATAATAAAAAAAAAACAAGCCAGCTGGAATCTTGGAGTGTTCTAAGAAATTTTTGGGCAATGGATGTTAAAAATGCTCAAAAAGGACCTCAATGAACACTACATTTTGAATTACAGTGAAATTTGTAGGGAAGCAATGTATTTTTTCATATTTTTTATACAAATAAGATCCTTTCCATTTCAGCTTTTCCCATCATACACCATTGTTTTTAGTAGTTAAATGAAAGCCCCATTCTTGACGATAAAAAAGATACCCTATATGGATATATAGACCGTTGTTTCATTACATTTTTATTCCAACTTCTTTAACTACACTTTTTTCCCTAACAATAAAATTGAAAAAGCCCTATCTCGAAAACTGGCAGAGATTAACTTCCCCATTTTGTGGGTGTCGATCATATTTTATGTAATATTTTCCACCTTAACCATCGTACAAGTTGTGACAGGATGTATAAGTAAAACAACAATTGGTTATTTTCTCTTTGTATACTAGATTAGGTTAGGTTAGATATGGCCGAGCTGGTGGTGCACAGCCCAAACACTTAGTCCAAAGGGGTAGTCCCGTCGTGATTTCATAATGATCCCACTTTAAACCCAATGTTAAAGTGTCGTTTTTTCGCTAAACCACCTCGAGGACGTAATGAATCTTCTTAGTTGAGGGATCTCAAACTTTGGGATTTCCGCATGCGTGCTTAGGAAGAGTTCACAAAAGGGGTAAGTCTTCATTTTCTTAGGGCTGGGCAGTGATAGAGAAGGTGTTTTACATTTTCCTCCTCGTCTCTATGTTTACAGGTTCTGCAGAAATCGTAGGTTTCGAGACCTAAGCGGGCCGCATGCGTTCCTATCAGACAGTGTCCGGTCAGCACTCCCACTGTAACTGAAAGGTCTCGTTTACCAAGGCTCAGAAGTGAGGTGGTCCGCCTGAGATCGTAGGAGCGCCAAGTCATTTTGGCCAAGGTGCATTTGTTAAGATCCCTCCAATGCTTTTCTGCTAGTTGTATTGTGTGGTTTTTGCATCGGAGTTTAAAGGTAGCCCAAGGCATACCAACCCTTTCCTTTCCAGGAAGGAGAGTGGCGGTCAAGCTTTTCCTAGCCAGTTCGTCAGCTTTACAGTTTCCCTTTAAATTTCGGTGACCAGGCACCCATATAAGGAGGGTCCTGAACTGCTGAGCTATCTTGTTAAGAAATCTGCGGCATTCAGAGATAGTTCTACTTCTACAATAAACCTTGAATAACTTTCAAAGATCGTCATCATTTTTGTAAGAACTAAAGTTGTAGAGAATTTCATTGTTAACATTTTGGGCCCTCGCATGGAGTTGTATGACCTATAGAAACCGAGATACATGGAAAACTCGGGAAAACGCAATATCTCCAGTGGCTATGTTTTTTTGGATTCCCAAATTGTTATTTTAAAAAGTCACAAGGAAGCTGTGGCTCAATTTTCAGCCATTTTGGAATTTTGTCTCGTTTTCCCCTTACTAACAGAAAACAGAAGGGTAACGAATAAAATTTTTAAATCCAAAGATGATTGAAGTCGTAAGATGAACTTTTTTTCACCTTACGAAAGGCCACGTCATTCCTAACATACATGGGTACTCCCTATGATTGTAGAAGTTGTACACGTTGTATCGATCTAAATTAAAATTAGGTGTGACTCGAGTTTCACTTAGTGTGCGTACAACGAGGACATATTGGAGTAGATGACACACAACAGGAAATAAACTCGTAAGAACTCTTTGAATATTACAAAAATCAAAACAAATTTTTTTTGTAACGGGGCTTATCTGCTATATTCATAAGCTACACACAAGCATCGGGGATAATGAGGACAGTCTTGTTGCAGGGATATGCTGGCCTTAGCTAGACGTTCCCATCCACCGACCGACATAGGTTGCGAAGGGAGTGCGGAAGTGACTAAGGAGTTATTTACTATGCTGTCTGTTCATTGTATGTCCAAGCGTTCAGTATTGGTGACCTTTTACTTGGTTTTACACGAAAACACTGCACTTAGTTTTAACATTTTATTTTGATTAAGTAAGTTTGGCACAGTATTTTCAGTCGAAAATGAGTTTATTATAGTTATGACTGTTTACTAGCTTTGCAACGGCTTTCTATGCTTTACAAAACGCGATCATTGTTAATAATGTGAACTTATCTCCAGTCTATGCTCGACAATATTAATGTTTTGCGCTAATCTTTGTTCTCTTTTTGATCCAATTATGTGGTTGGTTTTTGTGACAACTAGATAACCTAGCGCGTACATTGTTGGGTATGTCGACAATGTAGCGATTATGGCACTCGACAGGTCTAAGAGAATTAGAGACCTCAGCACTGATAGAACAGTTTTCCACAAAACAAGAACTCACTATAAGTTAATGAATCTAGTAATAACGGTTCTACTTTGCTCTAGCAAAATAAAATAGTTCTAATTAACTTCATATTTTATTTAATAAATATCCACAATTCATTCTTTCTCATTAACATAAGCTGCAACCACTTTACTTCACATGATGCGGCGGTCGTGGGCATGCCTTCGGGAATCCACAATGACCATCCGGTAAGCGGATCCTCCCTGACCTACAGATGCATTTTGGACCACATCCGCCTACAAAGGCGCACGGTTTATCGTATCCAGGACAAGTATTTTCACATACAGGAGAACAACGGGAGAACACTTCTTCAGGTGGTGTACATAGCCCTAGAAAATATTTAAAAAATTAGTAATGAATAAATGTTTTGTTAAAATAATTTAGTTCATACTAAGTGGATGGGTTTGCGCTTTCCGTCTCTGAGATTGAACTTCTTTAATACTGATAACACAAATTATTAAAAACAAAAAATATAAAATTGACTTCATGGCTGCTTGTTTTGGTCCGTTCAGTTCCGTGTTTTGGTCACATCTGAATTTTAAAAAGAATTACGGTGTAATCTTTAAAAAATTCAAAAGATGTTTTTCATAAATTATAAATTTTTCCCGCTTGTGACATGTTTGGCCTTTACTACCATCACAGAATATGCATTTATTTTGTTTTCGTAAAATTTCGTGTTATGCAAATGTTAACCAGGAAAAAAGTCATGTGAATGAAATTCTGCTTTAATATAAAAATCCCGGCGAATTTTTATTTTGACAAACAGTATTGGCTGCTGCAGGTTTAATTATTAATTGTGAATCTATTTTTCTATCTTTGTGGCAGCACCAGATTTTTTTGATTGTTGAAAAGGTGCAGTGAATTTTTGGAAGATCTTATCTTATCTTACTTAATTTGTTTCTTGTTTTTAGTTGAAAAACTATATAAAAAGCAATCTTATTTATATGAAAACAAAGACTAGACTTGTCCAATTTATCAAACTATTGTAAATGACAGGTGCACCCAAGCGGAAACCTGAATTATAGTATAAAAATTCGCATGCCAAAAGAAGAATATCAGGAAAGCATGGTCCAATTGAAAATCTATTGAATTCTCTACCCATATGAGTACTCAATGATCTACAGGGTGGGCCAAGAATTCGTTAACATTTAAATCTAACACCCCCCGCAAACCCACTCCGCGCGGGGCTCGGGGAGGGGTCTTGCCGCTAGTTTGTTTCTGGGAAATTTACTTGCAATGGATCGCTTCACGGGGCCACAGCGCGCTTTTTGTGTGAAACAATTTTATTTAAACTGCAATTCACTCATTACTGTGAGATGCTTATTTCGTGTTGAATACGATTTGCACGACTTAAGTCAGTGTCCGAGTGCACCTTTAAGAAATGGGTGAAAAAGTTCGAAGATACAGGATCTACACTAAATGTGAAACAAGCCGGCGGCCCGCGGACTTCGGCGTGATCCAGAATCCAAAATTTCGGTTACCGCTTAGAAGAGTGCAAAAGTCGAAACGGTGGTCATTTAGATGATATTATTTTTAAAAAATAAATTCCCATGAATTACTTTTCTTGTAAATAAACAATTTTTAACATATGTCAAATGGTTTTTTTTATACGATTTTTTGAAATATTAACTAATTCTTGGCCCACCCTGTACAATATGCACAGAACATTGACCCCCTTGCTCCACTTCCTCCCCCTACTCCTCCTCTATAGCTCTGTATAACACTATTGCTGTTAAGTTTTTTCTGTGTGAAATTTTCTACTTGTTGGGACATTGACATCAGCTTGCTTTGGTGCTATATACATACTTATATCAACACAACGGGGATTGCCGGCCCACGGGCCAACTACAGCCCACGAAATGTATCTATCCGGCCCGAGAGATCTTTAGAAGAAATTATGGTGTCCATTGTGATTGTCGATTCGTTTTTCTATCGACAATCGAATCTCCTTTCGATTCAAAAAAATTTTGGTATTGTGTAAAGCAATCGAATGCAGTTAGAAGAAATGCCAGAGTTACCTTAAGATGCCTTACTATTATTGTGAATATTTCATATTTGTCAAATCGGATTATGTGTAGTTTTCTTTAAAATAATAATTTTTTTTATCGGTAAAGTTAGAAAAAGGAGTTAACTTGAAGTATTAGTGAATAGTACGTCGAATGGTGGTAGTAAAGAATATAGTGGAAAATGTGTTTTTGAAACGGCAAAGGATAAGGTTTGGGGATTCATGTGATCCCCTTGAATTGGACGAGTTTTGGTAATTCAAGCATAATTGCACATGTAATGAGAATCTAGGTTGGTTGCCCGAAGAAGCCAACCTCATATTCCCACAAAAACAAAAAAAATTTACAATACCATTTTAAAAAAAATCCGCATCCACCATGCAAACATCACCAAGGCGGTACCCCGGGACTCCACAGAAGGGCTGGATCCCCGGAACGTCGTGGTAAAGTGAGACCCCAGAGATACCACCTAAATCTGTGCACCACCACTTACCTGCACGTGAGCGCCACTCATCCGAGCGGACGCGGGGCATTTACACGGACAGAGGAGAGATCCTGACAACGAATTCCGGGGCGAAATACCGTGGCTCTCAAAATTATTTGAACAGCTATCGAATGACGATTTCGCGTTCTAGACAAAGTTTATTCTGATTGATGGTCTTTTTTAATGTATTATTACACTTTAATAAAACTATTCTCAAAAGAAAAAAAATTAAATGTAAATAAATATAGTTCAAGTACAACATAACATTAAGATAGAAATTCATGGGTCACAAAATTTTTTGAACACTAGATATGTTTTTGACAACTTCTATATTTAATGCTTCGTATTGCTACCTTTTGCTTGGGTAACACATTTTAGACGAGTGTTCAGTAATCTTACTAACTTGCTTGTATATTCGGGATCAATATTGGACCATTCTTCTTGGAGAACAGGTTGCAATACACTTTTATTTTTTATTTCCCTTTTATTTATTTGGGTTTCAAGATATGCCCACAAATTTTCAATTGGGTTGAGGGCCGGTAGTCGAGCGTTTGACTTGCTGAGGAATATTATACATATGTATATAAGCCATCGCTTAACTATTTCTCATTTCCCGGTATGTTTGGGGTCGTCATCTTGCTGGAACGTCCATACAGCTGGCATTCTCAATTTTTCTGCAAATGATTTTAAATTGTTTTTTTTAAATATCGAGATATTTATATTTATCCATGATCCCATCGATGTAAACCAAAGTTCCAACTCCATTTGTTAAAACGCGAAAATTGCCTTTTTTTGAAAACCCTATAACTTCGCGAATTTCCATTGAAATCTAACTTTATCACAGTCTATTTTGTTGGAAAAACTTTGAATTTTATGTTTTTGAACTCAGATTAGCATGTTTCATAGCGCAAAAAAAAGTTTGCGCCTGTTAAATAAGAAAAAAAAATTTACGAATTTTAGTACTTTCTTTGATCGACAGCAGCGCCATCTGCATCGAAAAAAACATTTGTTTAATCAGACATAAAAAAGTAGAGGATCCAATCTTTAATTTGGTATTTGGTTTGATTTTTTGGAGTGGAATTTGCCCAAGTTATAGTACCTACAGTAAATCTGTCATGAAAAAAATAGTTTCAGTGAAAAAACTGCCTTAAGGTTGAAAGTAGTTTTGTTCGTTGAAAAATGATGTGACTAACCTACCTTGGCGATGGGCATGTGCAACTGTTAGCAGTTTTTTGGAAAACTCAAAAAAAGTAAAAAAAAAATTAATGGTCTTGGATGTGAAGTATCACGTCCGTATTTTAACGTGACAACGACTATTAATTTGAACGTGACAACGTCTGTTATTACGTTTTGTATTATTTTCTCAATTAATAAATTATATATTTCGAAGCAAATTTTTTTTTGTGTGCGGGACATTTTCACACGCGCGTCCTATCTTAAACCGATTTAATAGACGTTGTCACGTCAAAAAAAAATTGAAATGCGTTTTTCTCGATTTGCATGCATTTTACAGGAAAATTTATTGAACAAAAAATGTAGAGGACGTTGCGATCTACAATTTATGTCATTGGCGCGGTGCTGTAAAACAATAAATGCACACAGTAGGCGGCGCTAAAGTCTCAAAAAATGTGTTTTTCCACTTTTTTGTCCTGAAAATATTATTTTAACGCAAAACTGTAAATGGGAAAGTTGTTCCTTAGATTATTACCAACAACTTTTATTTAAACATTTTTTTTTTCATATAACTTACCGTTTTGAAACTGCAGCTTGCAATAGTATAAAAATTCCAATAATACGGCTGGACGCAATATGAGTACACATCTGAGGGGCACGTTTTATGCAGTATCAATTATTATTGATACTGCACAACAATAAAAACAATAATTAGAACCCATAAAATTACTGTTAGTGAGACTGCGCTGTATATGCATATATACAGCAATATAGCGTTACAGGGCACTATAAATTTAAAACGAAATTCAAAAATTTTTTTTTACTTTTTTTGAGTTTTCCAAAAAACTGCTAACAGTTGCACATGCCCATCGCCAAGGTAGCTTAGTCACATCATTTTTCAACGAACAAAACTACTTTCAACCTTAAGGCACTAAATTCAGCAGTATATCTACAGATTGACTGTACTATTATGGGCAATTGAAGAATGCCAAATTTTTCGAAAATTTTAGGTGAGCCGCTAATTGTTGTGACGAGTGTATTAATGAGTGTGTTCAGTTAGTAGAACAATGTTACATTATGTGACTAATGTAACACAAAGTTGTTCAGTTAAGATTCTATGTAAAATATTTTTGACGTTTGTAGCACAAAAAGTCGTTCAGTTAGCAACGATGTTATGTCGTTTATGTAACATAAACCGAAGAAGCAATTTTGCTTCTTCGAATGTTGCATGATGACAGTTGAAAGCTGGTCATATTGAATTTGACATTTGTGGCATAAACCAACACATATCGTTCAGTTAAGTTTCGCTACATAATGCAACATTCTACCCTTCTCTTTTCTTTTGCCAGATTTTTCATTATGTTACATTATGCCACTAACTGAACACAGCCAATGTACTAACTACTAAAGCAGCTTACACACGACACATTTGGGTTTTTTTTTTTTTTTTTTTTTATGTGAACGACTAGATTCACAGGAAACGCCCTTTATACTGTGTCGACAGTCTATTTTCTTCATATAGAGTGCAATGTCGAACAGCAGCTCTAGTCGGGGGAGAAAGGAACTGTCACAACCTACCAGCGATATTTTGCAGTCCACCTACTCCCAACCATTACTGGTGACTTTGTCATCGGGGCATCGAAAAACAACTCGCTGGAGTGTTATGCCTCCTGAAACGAGTTGAATCTCATCAACCAACCGATGACATGCGCTTTGGTGAAGCGGGGAAGGGCTAAGGAAGGCTATGACAGAAGGAATCAGGAATGTAAAGAGGGAAGAAGAAAGAAGGAAAGTTATGTAGGTGGGAAAGTGGAAAAGGCGAAGGACCGTGGGGCTGGCCGGGATTCGAACCCGGGACCTCTGGGATAGTAGCCAGACGCCTTACTCCCTAGGCTACCGAGGCCCCCAACTACGTTGGCAACATTTGGAGTTGGTGTCAGAATTGAAAATGTGTGGATTGGTTAACAACTTAAAATTGAAGTTTGCCGACGACGGTTGGAGTGAAATCAACAATTTTTGATTTTTAGTAGATATTGGCAACCATGTTGTATGTTTGTAGTGGTGTTGAGAACTTAGCCAACAAACATCCTTTGAAATCATTATTTGAACTGTGCACTTCGTTTGCACGGATGTTGGCGATCTAGTTGGAGTGTCTGTATATTTCATGATGCCAACTTAGTTGTCAACCAAGTTTGTCGTGTGTAGGTTGCTAACGAACTTGGCCATGAACCGGATGAATATAATTGGCCATGTTTTTTGGGGTACACGCCACTGTGGCGCCTTCATTAATCAAAAGAAAATTGACAGCACGGAGTTTGTACTCCTTGTATAGTCTCCATGAAATGACCTTGATCATAAGATCAATCACTACGAAATAAATTTTCCGAAGAATTGTTTTGGCATCAAGCACTTCAGGTGTAACGGCATTTGTGTTGTGTTACATTCTTTTCGATATTTTTCACTCCATATGTAGCTGGAAACTTCAAACCCAGTGCTGGTGCTTTTAAATTTCTAATTTAGTGTCCTCATTTAAGGCCTCCTTGTTGTCTAAAGGTATGGAACCTTTTTTTTATTATTGCAGAACAAACGAATGAATTTCTTGATATTATATGAAAAAAAAAAAAAATTCAGCTGAACTCTCTCTGAACTCATAATGTCGATTAAAAAACTACAATTTCCAACGAAGTCAAAACTGAACTAAAAACCAAGAAAGCCCCCTGTAAGCCAGGTTCAATAAAATTTAATTGCTATCAGGTCTTGGGATGTTTTCTGTTTTGTTTAATCAGGTTTTTCCACTAAGAGAGCCTCACGCATGAGCAAAAAGGTTCTATAAATTCCTGATAACTTCACCTGCAGTTCTCAGTTTAGAAATTGCACTTGAAGGTAAATATTAAAAAAATGAAGAAAATTTGTGTTCTGGCTTTAGTGGTTTTAAGTGTTCTAACAAGAAGCGAAAGTCTTCCTTCGAGTAAGTTGCGACCGTAATAAAAATATTGGGCTGGACTATTTAATATTTTTGTTTATGCACAGAAGAATGTCCAGAGAATGAGAAATACTTAGACTGTGGTCCAAACTGTGCTCCGGAATGTGCAACTTTGGGCGATATTTGCCGAATCGTGCATATCCGATGTCCTGATGGATGCTTCTGTGTAGAAGGATACGCCAGGAATGTAGCAGGCAAATGCATTCCAGCAAAAGAGTGCCCACCAAAACCAACGAAACGTAAATTAATTTATAGTATCTTGTAAGTTGTGTAACTTTAAAACTATGTTAATAAAACAGTGTTTTATATAAATTGATTACTTTGATTAGTTCACTTAGGGCCGGTTTCACAGTGCGAACTTAAGTATAAAAATTAACTTAAGTTATACTTAAGTATGGATTCCTGTTTCACAGTCGCTACTTAAAATATACTTAAGTGTAACTTAAGTAGGCATTTCTCTAGACTTAAGTTTTGCTTAAATCAGAATGCATAGAAAATTCAAATGTCAGTTGATTCCAGTACATTTCAAGGAAAACGCGATTAAAAGAAAATTTTACATGTAAAGTTCGGCTATTGTAAGTTCATAATTTACAATATTGAAGTGCCGCCGTAAGAAACAAATATAATAGTAACTGCCGGGGCCCAATGATTCCGTCAACGTGATTTTCCCCTACCACTGTCGGTGAGAGCTCGCCCAATGAAACCGTCACCGTCAAAGTAGCTTTTCCTTGACAAATGTCATTGTCTACTTGTGACTGAATTAACTGTTTGATTATTTTGTATTTGTTTCAAATTAAATTATATAAAAGTAATATCTTCTTCTTCTTCGAGTACATTTTCCGCACTTTCTGTTCAAGAAAATTGTGGGCGGGTTTATAGCACCAGCATAAATGTAAAAGCTTTCTTGTTTAATTAGAGTTTACTTTTTTTTAACAGATGGCAGGCAAATCAAAAAAATGAGCGAAAAAATGAGAGCGCTTTTGCTTGTGGAGGGGTAGACCAGCAAAATTAAAATTAAATCCAAGTCACCGTCACCATCAAAAGCAACAACAATTTATATGGAAAATCACGTTGACGGTTTCATTGGGCCCCGGCAGTAAGAAGAAGAAAAAATTGCACTGTGAAACGGAATTTGACTTAAGTTATACTTAAGTGAGACAATTTACTTAAATTTAAGCAAAACTTAAGTTCGCACTGTGAAACCGGCCCTTAGGCATACATATAGATAAGCGCGATGCGCTAAATAACATGGTTTAATACCATCGGTATAAAGTTTACGAGATCGTTTTGTGAAATTGAAACTTGAGTTTCGGAATCGAATTTTAATTGTACAACTTTAAAACTTTTCAACTTAACTCAACGATTCTTAGGAAATACCGACATCTTCATTGTCTCGAACTTGGCTAACTGATCGACAGACTCAAACAACTTACTCAGCTGAAGGTATGATCGGATAGGGCTAGATGCTGTCCGCTATCCTACGCTTCCTCTGACCACTTTAAAGCGATGCCTCTCCCGGTATTCAGCTCGTTATTATCAAGTTAAGGTTGCATCTATATACGAACCGTAGTCGTGAAAGATCAACTACACCTTTTCTCTGACACATTTTTCACGAGCATCTATTCATTTGAGCGAACCTTTCTTTCTGAGACAAATCTTTATACTGCAGTAAAGTTTGAAATATGTTGTACGATGGGTTTTCTCAACATTGAGATTTCGATTTATGCTCTCCACCAACTTCTTCGAACACACTTAGGCTAGCAACAAACGATTACGTTTTTCTCGGACCGGGGTTTTTCATGCCAAATGAAACTCAAGCAATTAGGTTAGCTGCGGCATACGTTAAGGTTAAAAACGAATCGGTTTCAGATCTGAAAAGAATGTAATCACGGCGGCGAAAAATTTGCGGTCCGCTGCGAGCCGTACGGGGAAAACCTAATCGTATGTCGCTAGCCTTATAGTTATGTTCACTTGCTGAATGTTGTTTGCATCACAAAACACAACAAATTGCCTGCAGACACCTCTTTCTCAAATAATTCAATCAGGGTGATCAATTCTAATACTTGACGTTTGTAGAGCCGTACATGGGAATTACTCTGATTATCGTTTATGAAAATCCGCCGCCATAAGTGCCTTGAGACTTTAGATCTTAGCCCACTGGCTCATACAGCCAAAGGACACATACATATCCTATTTTAATGTTCATTCTTCCATAAACCAGGCTGTACAAGTTCTCCGTTATCGTCATAAGCGTCAGATGATGCGCTTCGGAGATAGTATTTCGTGATTTCCAGGGTAGGGTTTCATGATATACGTAGGAAATGCCGTCGCCCAAAAAAGTATAGGGGACATCTACTCCCGGATCTGGCAAGTGGGGACCGGCACTGTTGATGTCAGATGTCATTACCAATCATTTCAATGATTAACAAAAAGCGCTCATATTAAAATGGTACGTCGCCACTGTGGTCTCAAGAGGGCGGATTACCATTTTCTCTATAACCCCCTTAACATGGGTATCAAATTAAAGGGTATGATAAGTAGAATACAATAAGCAATGTAGTATACTCAATATACCGTTAGATCTACGCCGGTGTTACTATTGGGATCCTGAGTGATCAACGTGAAAAATATTCGTACACTCAAAAAATTTGTAAATCGGAAATAATTTCGGTGGCACCTGTTCTCATCAACTAAAATTATTCGAACCGAATAACAAAAAGTTTATTAAAATTGATAAATGCGATATTAATTCTGCAAAATTTCATACAGGGGGCTCCAATTATAAAGTGATTAGTTCTATAGGGTAAACTTGCTTAAATCGTACCTGTTCCTAAAACGTACCTGATGCGTTTCTCCCACCCTAAGGCTTCCACAGCGCTTCAAGCAGCACAAAACGTAAACTTTAGTCCGCCATCTCGCACGAAAAGAAGCAGAACACTGTGAGGCTGCTTCTTACAAAATTATACAAAAAATAAGTTTTTATTGACAATTTCAGTATTTTTTTTATCCCATTTCATAAGCTCATAGTTCCATAACTATTTGGTATTCGTTTTGGCCCGCAGCATAGTGTAAATACTGATTAGTTTCTGCCTTTTTTGTGTCAACTTTGTTATTCTCGCCTGCGTCATTTATTTACGCGGACGATTTACAATTTTAGTGTTATGTTTGCCTAATTCGTACTCATAGCATTGTTCTAATTCGTACCGGTACGATTAAAGATAAATGGGAATTTTGATTAAGTGGTGATACAATTTTATAGTATATTCTTTATTTCCAGTAAAATGGCAGACAGACTTCTGCTGAACCTCGTGTAAAGGTTTTATCTGATATATTATTACCTAACACATGGTCGATTATATCAGCATTACAATCAATTTCACCGATGAGAAAAATTGCTAGTTCTAAAACCACTACGACAACATCAGCATGTGTGTTAACGGGAAGTCCATACAAAAACGAATTAGAAAAAAAGATAGAAGTTCCAAAAAATAAATTGCCAGAGAGTAAGGCTAAAAAACTTGGAAGGAAGAACAAGGAAAATAAGAGCGTTTCAGGAAAAATAAAAAAACAGCCTAAAGAGACTGAACATGGCGTCTTTTATGTAATGAAGATCGGTCAGAGGACATGATAAAGTGCAATGAATGCTCCAAATGGGTACATGTGCTTTGCGCAGGCGCAGATAGTACCACTTACTATTATTGTTGCAAAACGATCTCGTAAAGTACGATTAAGGAATATTCAGGTACGAATTAAGACAATATAATCTTAAATCGTACTTTTGAATTTATTTTATTTTGTTATTTTTTCTCAAGAAGATGATTATTTTTGGTATTTTGTGTTATAAATTATTTTAGGGGTGTTCGAAATGCTCAATAGTAAATACCGGCAACATTAAACGCCACATCCGCACAGCGAACAAACAACAAGTATTTTCACTGTATTTAGATATGTATACTTAGTTTTACTTGTTTAAACTTTTTCCTCAAAGAAGGCTTTGTAATAAAATTTAGTATTAAAATTTATGTTACGCGATTCGGTTGTTTCTTTTTCTTAACTTTTCATTTTTTAACTTTATAAGTATTTAACTTCTATCATAAACATTTTGGTCCTTCGAGCCGGATCGCGGCTATCATAAAGATCAATTATTCGCGCTCGCGATTTCTATTCCTTAGTTCACGCTTGTGAAAAATATAAGGCTGTCCGTATTTAAAAAATTTCTAAAACAAAATAAATTAAAATGGAAAAATTAAAACCGCAGCAGAATACAATGAGGCTTATCCGACGTTTTAAAGACAATTTTTTAAAATTAGGAGCTCAAAATATCACCAAAGGGGTTGTAATATCCAGAATAGAACTGTTAACTTCTTACTGGAGAAAATTTACTGAAACTCATGAAATCCTATCTCAAGAGATCTTAGCTGCTGAGCAAGAAAAACTGGAATATTTTGTAGCCGACCAGTATTTGGAATGCGAAAATCACTATTTAGAAGCCATGGCGTATTTAAGGGATTATCAAGAGAAGCTTGACTCCTCTTCAAATCATTCAGATAAAACCTCGACGACGCTTCAGGGAAATGGTTTAGGCGAGACATCATACGCAGAACCCATCCTACCTCGAATTAACATTCCAAAGTTTAGTGGTTTGTATACCGAATGGATTTCGTTCAAGGACCTATTTACCTCGCTAATTGATCAAAATAAGAGACTGACCAATGCTCAAAAGCTTCATTATTTACGTGCCAGTGTATCTGGAGAAGCTTCTTCTCTACTTGAAAATATGCCAATCTCTGATGGAAACTATGTTCCTGCATGGGAATTATTATCCTCTCGTTATGATAATGCACGGATATTGATCTATCATCATCTAAAGACTTTGTTCAATCTACCGTCCATGACTTCAAATTCTTCAGCTGAACTTCGTTGTCTGGTAGACGGTACACAGCAGTCATTAAAAGCTATTGAGACGTTAAATAGACCAGTGCAAAAGTGGGATGATCTGATAGTTTTCATCACAACAGAAAAGTTAACGCTTGGCATACGAGAAGACTGGGAACGTGAGATTAGCAGTTCTTTGGACATGCCTACTTTGGCCAACTTAGAGATATTTTTAGTAAATCGTTTACGAATGCTCGATGCCATAAAATCAACACAAGCCAACCATAAACCTGTCAACAAATCCAACAATCAACATTCAACTCGACCTCGTTGTACATCATTAAATGTTCAAGCTGCTCGCACTAATTTTAAAGTTAAAAGCCAGTGTCCGCTCTGTAAGGCATTGCACTTCCTGTTCTTTTGCCCTGTATTTAGACAGACTGCAGTCTCGGAAAGAAGAGCCTTTGTGGCAAAAGAAAATTTATGCTTTAACTGCTTACGTAGTGGTCATGATAGAAAACGCTGCCCATCTACACATC
This sequence comes from Thereva unica, assembly GCA_949987705.1. Classification (NCBI taxonomy): domain Eukaryota; kingdom Metazoa; phylum Arthropoda; class Insecta; order Diptera; family Therevidae; genus Thereva; species Thereva unica. Next base: position 30,854,814 of record OX465284.1, on the reverse strand, counting down.
GCTGTCAAACGTGTAACGAAAATCATCACACGATGCTGCATCATACTGAAGTTGACCAAACTGATCAACCTGTTCAAGTCCAATCGGCTAAAACTGTTTACTCCCATGTAGCCAATCAACTATCATCCAACAAACGAATTCTTCTAGCTACAGCCTTGGTGAACGTCTCATGTTCAAACGGAAATACAGCTCAACTCCGTGCGCTACTAGATACTAGGGTCTGAAGCAAGTTTCATCTCGGAATCGGCTACTCAGATACTAAATCTTCCCAGGAAGAAAGATAATACTCTTGTCTTTGGTATTGGAGCCCAGGGTTCTGTCAACAGCAGAGGTCTAGTTACCTTCCAACTGACGTCTCGGATCGATGCCAGCTATTCCGTAGAAGTTAATGCATTGGTTCTGCGTACATTGACTAATGGTTTACCCACTACGCCCTGTCCTGAAGTCAGTCACTGGTCACAACTACAAGGAGTCCAACTGGCCGATCCAAACTTCTATCAATTTAAAGAAGTCGACCTTATCCTGGGGACTGACATTTATGCTCAAATTATCCTGCCTGGCCTGGAAAAAGACCACACGAACTCATTGCTAGCCCAAAATACTAAATTGGGATGGATAATCTCTGGAGCCTGCACCAATAATAATAAACTACCATCTTCTACTATAAATACATTTTGTTGCTCTTTATTACAGCTAGAAGAACATCTACGAAAGTTTTGGGAGACTGAAGAGGTTATGGAGAAACGCAAGCTTACTCCAGAAGAGCTCCAATGCGAAGACTATTTTCTCAAAACTCATTATCGCACTGATGGCCGATATGTGGTACGGTTACCTAAGATAGTTGCTGATGATTCATTAAATTTAGGAGAATCCAGAAGTGTTGCAGTACGTCGACTCAACCAGCTAGAGCGGCAATTTTTACTAAATCCTAAACTGAAGGATGCATATTGTGTTTTTATGAACGAATATCTATCCCTAGGACATATGCAGCCTACCTCTCCTTCACAAATTTCTATGCAGCCTTCGCATAATACATACTACCTGCCACATCACGGGGTATTTAAGAATCACAGTCCCTCTGGCAAGATTAGAGTTGTCTTCAACGGTTCCCAAAAAACAAGTAATGGATGTTCACTTAATGAACGACTATTTGCGGGACCCAAGCTACATCAAGATTTATGGTCAATAGTTACCCGATGGAGAGAACATCAAATAGTTTTTGTAACCGACATAGAAAAGATGTTTCGTCAAATTTGGGTAAACGAACAGGACCTCAATCTACAAAGAATAGTCTGGAGAAATTCTGTCGATGAATCAATCAAGGATTTTCAGCTTAAAACTGTTACCTATGGAACAGTTCCAGCCCCATATCTCGCAATAAAGACCCTGCACCAGCTGGCGGAAGATGAGAAGTCTGCGTATCCAAGCGCTTCTCAAGTTCTTATTCGTGATTGCTATGTGGATGATATTCTATCGGGTGCTGATGATCTGGACTCTGCTAACCAACTCAAAAATGGGCTCATTGAACTTCTAAGCCATGGTGTTTTACTCTTAAAAAGTGGGCCTCGAACAATTCCGAGCTGTTACGCGAAATTCCGCCTGAATATCGTGAGGAAAGTGCCACCTTATCTTTAGATAATGATGCTGACAATACCATAAAGACCTTAGGTATTTTTTGGCAGCCAGCCAAAGATCAGTTTAGTTTCAAGGTCCAACTTCCACATAATACGGGAGTCGTTACAAAACGTAAGTTACTGTCAGATATTTCCAGACTTTTTGATCCCCTAGGCTTCCTAGCTCCAAGCATCATTATGGCTAAAACAATGCTTCAAAAGTTATGGCTGACTGGACTAGGTTGGGACGATCCATTACCTACGTCACTATCGAATGAGTGGATGAGTTTTCGAGAAGAGCTGCCTTTTCTAGAACAAATTCGAGTACCACGATGGTTAAACATCAAATCTTCACAACTTTCATTTGAATTACACGGATTTGCTGATGCATCTAATACAGCGTATGCCGCAGTAGTATATTCTCGGGTAATTCAACCTGACAAGCCTGATATACTTGTACAACTGGTAGCTGCAAAAAGTAAGGTCGCTCCTCTAAAAACGATGTCAATACCTCGCCTGGAACTAGCTGCAGCAGTATTGCTTACTCGTCTGCTAAACAACCTCAAATCTACCTTCACTATACCTTATTCAATTGTAGCATGGACCGATTCAAGCACGGTTCTTAGTTGGTTGCGTGCACCTCCCTCCCGATGGAAGACCTATTTTGCGAATAGAGTATCGGAAATACAACAATCAACAAATATAAATCAATGGAGATACGTGTCATCAGAGGATAATCCTGCAGACTGCGCTAGTCGCGGCCTTAGACCAGGAAAACTACCTAACTTTACATTGTGGTGGAAAGGACCTTCATGGCTGCAGCAAGACGCCACATATTGGCAGCCTAATTTACCAACATTTTCAAAACCAGAAGATTTAGAAGAAAAGAAGACTACGGTGCTACATGTAAGATCAACAAAAAATTGTTCTATTATTGAGCGCTATTCTTCGCTGTCGAAGCTGATACGGATTGTGGCCTACATTCGCAGATTCAGCTCCAACTGTAGGCTACCTTCTTCTCATCATCAAACTACGATATTAACCACCACAGAATTACATGACTCTTTATCTTGCTGCATTATCCTGGTTCAGAATCACTACTTTTTTCATGAAATACACCAACTATCATCAGGAAAACCGATTAATTCTAATAGTCCTACACTACGCTTACGTCCATTTATTGATGGTCGCGCAATCTTGAGAGTTGGCGGTCGCCAAAAAACTCTAAACTTCCTTATTCGGAAAAACATCCAATAATTTTGCCGAAGAAGGATCACTTCACTACCTTGATTATCAAGTATTATCATGAGCTCACATTACATGGCGGGACTCAACTCACGTTGTGCCAAATAAGACGACGTTATTGGATACTTAATGGTAGAAACGCAATACGTCATTACATTCACCGATGTCTACCCTGCTTTCGACAGGCAGCTGTTTGGAAGGACCAACTGATGGGTTCTTTGCCACCTACTAGAGTAAGATCTTCGCAGCCATTTCAACACAGTGGCTTAGATTATGCTGGGCCTATTACTCTCAAGATACACAAAGGAAGAGGATTTAAGACCCAGAAAGGATATATTTCTTTGTTTATTTGTCTAAGTACAAAAGCTGAACTAGTGGGAGACTTGACGTCGGAGTCATTTATAGCAGCCTTTCGAAGATTTACCTCTCGGCGCGGAATATGCACTGACTTGTACTCCGATCGAGGTACTAATTTCATCGGAGCAGATGCAGAATTAAAAACAAAGCTAGTCCTATCAAAAAATTGTGATGCTTATCGAGTTCCAGAGCTACTATCCAACGATGGTACCAAGTGGCATTTCATTCCACCACACTCCCCTCATTTTGGCGGAATCTGGGAGTCGGCGGTGAAGTCTGTGAAGCATCATTTGCGGCGCATTGTCGGAGACACTCGTCTCACTTTTGAGGAAATGACAACCTTGTTATGTCAAATTGAAGCTGCACTTCATTCTAGGCCCATTTGTCCGCTGACCGACGATCCTGAAGACTTAGATCCACTGACGCCTGGCCATTTTTTGATTGGCAGACCCATTACAACGCTTCCGGAACCTAGTCTTCTGCACCTAAATACCAATCGTTTATCCCGATGGCAACAAACCCAAAAGATGTTCCAAGATTTTTGGAAAAGATGGTCTGGGGAATATCTAAATTGCCTGCAGCAACGCAACAAGTGGACCACAATTAAACCACCAATTAAAATCAACGATCTGGTTCTAATCAAAGATGATCGCTTTCCCCCTTGCAAGTGGCCAATCGGCAGGGTGGTCGCTGTACATCCTGGAAGTGATGACCTGGTTCGTGTCGCTACAATTCGCACACAAAATTCCACCATTCTTATACCCTTGACACACTGCAGCATCGAATGAACATTGCAGTATCATTCGGCTATGAATGATCTTTCGCGCCCAGTATGTCATGTCCAATGTTCATTTAACAGCTTCATTCGTCATTTAATCGAATGAAGTCAAAATAACTTCATTCAATGAAGATGGAAGTGAAATTGGGAAATTATCGAACAACTTTCCATGAAATTTCCAGTAGAATTTCCAACTGAAATACCTAACTGTCAAACTGTCATTCAGATTTCAGAATTTTTTAAAAAGTAGTAGGTTCCATTGTAAATAACTGTTGTTGGGCCTCAATTAATAATTTTTATTAAATTTAAAAGTATAAATCACTATGTAATCACTTTCAGTTCATATATTTAGCAGTTTGTGTAAAGTTTCTATTTTGACAGTTCCAATGAACATTGAGAAATGCAGTGTGTCGCTTCTAAAATGAATGATCATTGAAAGCCAATGAAGTTGGAAGAATGCTCATTCGTTTTTGCAGTGTGTCAAGGGTATTAGACCAATAGTTAAACTAGCGGTTCTGCCTTTCAACGAAGAGGACATACAGCTTGAGGAAAGAGCTGGGAAAGATTCTCATTAACCTTTTTTTTTTGTTTTAACACACTTTAAGACGGCGGGCGGTGCCATAGCTCAAGTATGTAGATTAACAACTGGACAAGATTTCGTCGCTAGACGGACGAGGCGAGCGGTATGTTCGAAATGCTCAATAGTAAATACCGGCAACATTAAACGCCACATCCGCACAGCGAACAAACAACAAGTATTTTCACTGTATTTAGATATGTATACTTAGTTTTACTTGTTTAAACTTTTTCCTCAAAGAAGGCTTTGTAATAAAATTTAGTATTAAAATTTATGTTACGCGATTCGGTTGTTTCTTTTTCTTAACTTTTCATTTTTTAACTTTATAAGTATTTAACTTCTATCATAAACAAGGGGAATAAACAAAGTTTTGTTTTACAGCAATGTTATTATTTGTTTGCTTGTATTATTACTATAATAACAATTTTCTCTTAAGGGGTACGATTTAAGCAAGTTTACCCTACATCAGCATTTTGAAACAAAAATCGAGCTGGTTATGGATCAATGATGCTATGCGCAGAAAAAATCTTCGCCGAGAAATGCGAAAGGAGGTTATGTTTTTTTTACAAAGGCAAAAATATTAATTTGAATTCCTGCATTTTGTTATTACTTATAAAATAAATAAAAAATATAACGAACAATTAAATACATATTTCTTTATACAAAAGATTATTTATGTTTTATTTTAGAATGTATTCAAACAAAAAAGAATGATATCCCAAAAAAAAAAACATTAAAAATGTAAATTAGCAAGAAGTTCGTGGGCGCGGAGATTATTTATTGGGACAGTTTAAAACCCACTTATAACAAAAAGAAGTGATATGGATTAGTCAAGATGAGTTATTGATAGAATGAAATAATTAAACACGTGCTTTTACGAACGAATTCAGTGTGGCTCAGTCTATAGGGTTTCTAATGAAATTTGTTACATTTAGAAGTAGCCATTTTGGTCTACTTTCACGCGTTTTTTTCCTAATTTCCCCGGACTATACAGACAGGCAGAAAATTTAAAAATACTTGATTTTTTTAATATTATGTAAATAACCATATGAACTTAAAAAACATAATTATTTTGAAATCACAGGCAGACATTCCAATTATATTTATATACTTACAAGGGAAGTCTCTTTGGTGTCAAACGCGCAGAGCTGGGTTACATTTTTTCTGGTTCTTCTTATCAAAACAAAGCTAAAAATGTATATCACAACCCCTATCTTTTTGATATTTTGTTTATACCGATTTTTTAATTGTTTACTTTTATACGTCTGATGACCTATACAAGTTGCGAATTAGGGGGATATGAATATTTTAAATCTTTAAAACGGTGATATCTCTTGAACGGCAATTCGTACGGGAAAATGTATGGTATCATTTTTTGTAGATAATCGCATGATCTACAAACTTTGTAAATAATATTTTATGGTAAGACTTTCCGTTTAAGAGATATTAGCCAAAAACAGAATTTTCTGTTTTTAAGGGGTATAAACAAAATATCAAAAAGATAGGGGTTGTGATATACATTTTTAGCTTTGTTTTGATAAGAAGAACCAGAAAAAAAATGTAACCCCAGCTCTGCGCGTTTGACACCAAAGAGACTTCCCTTGTTAGATGATTTATATTCACAGTTTGCTTCAAGCTGTAGCTGCAGGCCTCAAATGATTCTCAGCTGATTCTTGAAGCTTTCATTGTGAAACGGTTCTCAATCCACGCAAAGCAGATTATTGGGATCTGAAATGCTCCTCCGCTCAAATTGCCCCACCGCATTTCTCACATCACAATAATACAAAATAATCTGTAACCAATTTAGCCCTTTTAAATAGATTTTGGTACTACGGGAGTAATGGGGCCCAGTGTTTAGGAAAGAGGAAGATAAATGCACAATGTGACTTTGTGACGAATCTTATCTTGAAGAGACTGTTGTTCCACCATGGAGTTTTATATTCTGCCTCCTTATCATTTCAGGGCTAGCTATTATTTTAGGGGGGGGGGGGGGCGTTCTATGACTGAACTCAAGCAGCATTTGTCTCGCAGGAGCTTCGCTAATTAATTCCGAAAATCGATCGAGCTATCGAGTTTTCTCTCTAGTTTCTTTCTTTCTGCTATTTGAAATTGCACTTTATAGCGTGATCCAAAATAGCATTACCCTCTAATCTCTAGCGATTCACATTCGAAGAGAAGCTAAGCCTTTCAAGGAGCAATCAACCCACAACAAAGATATTTCTTGTGCCTACAGAAAATCCTTGAAGTTTCTTCACCTATTTCAAAAACCGGATGTTCCGAAAGGTTAATTTTATTTACAATTTTTTTAGATTTTTTTAATGTGTTCATAACTGTTCCATAAATTAAAAATTCATTGACGTAAAAAAACAATAACGTCACGAAGAAGACGTCGCGCAAAAACCTGTTATGGTTCAGGTGGCATCGATGGCGTCACGGTGCGATCAAAATTTCTAGTTTCAGAAGATGCTCGGAAATCGCGGGGATCCCCTAGAACTTGTCCAGCAAGGGCACTTAAAACAGCTTATCAGTGGATTGGTGTGGTTTGTTATGTTTAATCAGGTTTTTTCTACCAATTAAAGTGTTTTTCTACTAATTCTCATGAAATAGAAAATAGTTTCTATAAATTATTGGTGGAAGCAACTGAAGCTCTTCAGTCTAGCAATTGCACTTTGGGATAAACATTTAAATAATGAAAAAAGTTTGTTTGGTGATTTTAGTGGTTTTAAGTGTTCTAGCAGCAAGTGAAAGTCCACCTGCAAGTAATGAAAGCATTGACAAAAATTGTGGAATTTATTGAATTTAATATTTGTTGTTTCCGCATAGAACAATGTCCAGAAAATGAAGAATACTTAGAATGTGGTCCGGCCTGTGGTCTGGAGTGTGCAACATTAGGCGATGTCTGCCAAATAGCTTACTTCCGATGTCCTGATGGATGCTACTGTATAGATGGATACGCCAGGAAAACAACAGGTGAATGCATCCCAATTGAGCAGTGTCCGCCGAAGTGAAAACATTATTAATTAGTTTTTAAAATTCATGTTTTTAGTTTGTTGTTGTAGTATGAAATTTTATTTAAAGAACAAACAAATTTTTTTAATAGGTATACAGAATTTTTATTGAAAACCGTCTTTGAAGTATTTTTTGAGTGTTCGTTTTCATATGTATAGTTGCACTGAAAACAGTGGACGTGAAGTATGTACCAAGTTTAGTTCACCGTATCCGGTATTACAAAAGACTGCCGTCGGGATATATTGCTTCTTGGCATTGCTTCCCTAAGACTTCCGAGAGATACCATGGAGTTATTAAAGTGCACTAATTCTCGGGTTCTCTAGTTACTAACTCTAGATTTCCCTGAAAACCTAACTCTGATTGGGAGGTAGTATTTGCCCACAAAGACCCTGCAAACAGAATTTTAAGGCTGCTGGGAAAGACGAGATCATCTCTGGTACTACCAATCCTGCTGCCATTATTCCGGGAGTAGCTTTCCGCTGGCCCAAATTTCGAGATGCTGGAGAGAGGCTAGAGTGATCTTTATCCCAAAAGCAGGAGAAGGTCGTATAAGAAAGCCAATTCATCAGCCTCTCTTACTTTCAAATACTTCCAAAATTAAGGAGAAGGTTGTAAGCGTGTAAATTAGGGAGGTTCTTAGAGTGAACGTACTTCACTGCCTGAAATTGCCCACCGAAGGAAATCTGAGTTTTTGCAGATTTTGAGAGAACGTTTCACAACGTTATCTTTGACACGATCACTAAAGCCTGAGGAAAAAAGAACCTTGAACCATCCAAAGCAAATGGTTCAGCAGCAGATTGACAACTCCTCAGATGAATGGCAAATCGGTTACGATAATGGCTTCAAAACGCTATCCTCAACGAGGCGCTCTATCACATTTTCTATGGTCAATCGTAATCAATGAACTTACCGACCTGAATAGCCGGGTATTTGAAGCACTGGCCAATGAAGATGACTCCGTCATAACGATCAGCGGCAGTCATGATCAGGCCATCCTGGACCTCTATCATATGTGCCAAGTTAATCAAAGGATCCATCAAAAAAAGAAAATTTGCTGGCGCCTATGATTTTTAATTTAATATTGGAAGAAGTCATTACAAAGACGTAAATGCAACGATATTACCTTTTGTTAACTAAACACCCTCTAGTTTGGCTATAGTGCTATTAAAAGAAGAAGCACCCACTCCCTATAAATCATAAAGGTCCATCTATGAAAACTTCAGTAATAAACTAAATCATCATGCTCCTTATCTGAAATATTTCCATACAAATTCTTGCACCCAAAAAGTATAACAATTTCGCTCATCCATAAGCCCCTTTAGTCACTGAACTCAAATTTCGTTAAATTTCATGTTATGAGTACAGTGCTGAATGCCGGCTTCCTTTCCTTACTTACTTACTTGCGCTCCTTTAATCCCTCATGGGCCACAGGAAGGAAACAGTTGCCGCCCAAAGAACTCTGTTCTGCGCGACAGCCCTTAGCTTTGACCAGGATCTGCCAAGTGTTGCGGCCTCTGATAATAGGGTTTTCCTCAACGTTTTCCTAGGTCTTCCGACTGTAGACCACTATGTTTATCAAGGTTAATAAGATATATACATGAGCGGCCCTTCCTGAATCCAGCCTGCTGCTTTCTAAGCGTTCGGTCTACTGCTTTATCCTTGATTATAATATGTGGGACAAGATTTTACCATCAGTAGATAATAGATAGATGCCTCTCCAGTTGTCACATATTGTTAGGTCTCCTTTTTTGGTATATTGACCATGATACCTTCCGTCCAATCCTCCGAGAAGGTATAGGTGTTCCATGCTACTTCCAGGATTGGCAGTAGCGCATCTGCTATAAGGCTTGAGTCGCCTTTCAATAATTCTGGCGGGATACCATCGTTTCCAGCTGCTTTACCAATGGCCGTCGCATGGATTGCGGTTACTATTTCCCACAGCTGTTTGATATTTGTGTCATCAGAAACGGTTTGCTGGTTTAATATTTGTTGTAGATTTCCAGCAAATTCTTGGCTTTTAATTGTCTCCCGCAGAAGGTCTACGTTAAACCGTCTAGGGTTTATGGCATCGCGTTTAGCGGTTTTGAAGCGAATAGTTGCTATTACCGACTGATGGTCGCTTCCAGTGTCTGCTCCCCTTAAATGCCTGACATCCTCCGTAATAGTTTTCCATCTACGGCTGACGGCTACGTTATATATCTGCTTTCTCGTTCGATCGGGCGATACCTAGGTCTCCTTGTATATCTTTTTGTGGCAAAAGTAAGTTCCACCTACCATGACCGCTGGATGCCCTATTGCATTGGACATACATACATGGCCCACAAATCATAGCCTCGACGGCCGCCAGGATAAAGGTTCCTCTTGGATGGGCTGCATATTTATATGGTCACTCATCCATCCTTAGAAGGCTCGCCACCTCTGCGGACAACCTAGGAGGGTTGGGGTTATCCCGACTGGGTCATTATGTATCTATACAGATAGCTCAAAAATTGGTAACGGCGTAGGCTCTGGTATTTTTTTCGATGCATTGAATATAAACACCTCTCTTCGTCTTCGGCTAGCCACACATTGGATGCCTTTTCTTCGAATTTGTCTTGTATGAATACGCACAAACAATCCCAATACATACTCCCAAAGCATCCATGGTTCCGGTGAGTCTGGTCTAGTTGCTCTGGATATCTCCAAGGCCTTTGCCAGAGTATGGCATCCCGCTCTGCTGTCTAAACTCCAAGCTATTGGTATTGATTCAGTTCTAAGGAACTGGATTGAGAGCTTTCTTTCTGGCCGTTCAATCAAGGTAGTATTGGATGGCGTTGAATCCACCAAAGGGAAGAGAAGGGGATGTGACAAAGTGTAAATCCATCGCGGGTCAAAACTTGTAGTGTTTTGAAGTGTGGAGTTGCACCGCTTTTGCAGTCAAAGACTTTGTTGCGAGAGGCCGGGACCGGATCCCGGTTGCAGAGCCTTTAAAGAAGAAGAATATAATATGACGGACGTCCAATAACCTACATTTACGTACGATAAAAATTCGTATTCAATCTGCGGTCAGCCTGAAGCTGACTTCCTAAAAACAAGCAAACTTGAAATACGGATGCAGCAGTTCAAAAAACATATAGAACCGTTGAGTTGAGACATATCCGCAATTATCTTACAAAACCATCAGTTTTTTTACACCGATTTACTGGGATATTTGCCGTTTTTACAATGTTCCAGAACAGCACAACCCAGAAGAAATAAAAAACACACCTCAAGACTCCAACATAAAAAAAATTCCGAATACGAAAATTATTTATTTTACATTGCTTAAAAATATGTATAAATTCGTTTATTTTGTTCATGCGTTCTCTAAACCTAGAAAAAAATTAAAATTAACGAATTATTTTAACTTTAATTTTTAATCAATGTTATAAACCAAAAAGTGCTCTAGACAAGAACCTTTCATCGAATTTCACAGTTGTTCATCTATTAGTTCATAGATGGCTTATTGTTGCCGGTACATTCCTTCTAGAATTTTTTATGAAGATTAAAAATTTTAATTTTATTTGTTGTTCAATTTTATTCACGAAATTATTTAAAACAAGCGAAATTAATTTGATTTGAAAGTATTTTTCGGTAAGATACATGTTACGTATTATGTATTTTTATTGTTATGTGATCTTTTGAGTAAAAAATATATATTTCTTTTGAACTTGAAACAATATAACAAAAAATAATTTTTTTTATGAAAACCGTCGACTTACTATTTCTTTCAGACTGTAACATTATAAACAAGAAACCATGTAATATCCAGTTAAAGGAAAGTTGTGATAACTTTAGCCTATGACTTTTTTCTTTTTTAAAAATTCGTCTAATATTTTCATTCAGTAAAATTTGCAATTTCGAATAAATACATGTAAGAGAAATAACTAAACAAAAGTTTTTACTATCAACAACGCCTTGTGTAATAAAGTGATAGAATGACTTACGACTGAACCACTGCATGCGGCATATGGCTCCTGCCTGAATCATCTGATATCAATGCGATATAGATTGCTTTAAAGCTTATAACCATAAATATAATGCGAGAATTCTGATGACTTACCATAATGCAAATCAAGCAAATTCCAGACCTTTCATGAACTAATTTGCAGCTCAATCAAAAGAGCCACAAGAATCGTGTCGAAATGAATGCTTTCAAAACAAAGCTCTGTCTTATCTCTAGCGAAAGTCGGGCCAATATTCTTTCTTTTCAGTGAATGAGCTGCGTGCACCATCGGTGGGGCCATCTCTTCGTATTATGGGCGTAACATTAACATAGTGAAGCACTTTAACAGTTAGCAACAACCAATGATTTACTTCGGCATTCTAAAGAGCAATAATTGATAATAATTTCATTAAAAAAATACTAAAAACAAACATAAATTTTATATTTTGTCACGAACCCCGGAAATGTGCAGCGCGTGACTTTTTTTTAACGATTTTATAATTATATAAAATCAGACCAACAGTTCTGCTCGCAAAACCTCAACTAAAAATTGCAAAATGAAGTTATTTCTGGTTTGTTTAGTTTTTATAACTGTTGCAGTTGTCGCCCCATCTAAAGGCATTAAGATACCTCCATGCCCAACTGAAAAAACGACACCTCCACCTCCAAGTTTGTAAACTTACACAATTTTATTTTTTTATTTATTTTATATTCCAATATTTATAGCGGAATGCTGTGGTCCTTTTGAAGAATACCTAGAATGCGGGCCGAATTGTGAGACGACCTGCGCTACCCTGGGTCAAAAATGTACCGTCGTTTATATAAAATGCCCAAGTGGATGTTACTGCATCGAGGGATTTGCAAGGAATCACCTATCGCAGTGTATTCCGGTTCAATATTGCTTCAACCCATGCTTTAATAAATGGTGGTAAAAGTATCCTTGGGACATATTGTGTGCATTTTATAAAGGAGATTCATAAAGGAGGCAATAATGTTTATAATTGTTTTTGTTTAATTTATTAATTTCGCGTATGAAAAGTTTTGTTTCCCTTCAGTGAAAAATGTAATAAAATTCCTGTGAAAAGTGATGAAAATAATGCTTCTATACCGTCGTACCATTCATGCTTTTCCGAGAGAGCATTATCTCGGTGAAGCTGATGGGCTTTCTGCGACTCTTTTGTGATACAGTATGATCCCACACCAGAAAGTGGTTCTTTATCAAGCCGTGAAATCATATGATCTTTGGCTTAATGCAACCTGTGACACAATTGGTGCATCAGTGATCAGTAAGGAACTAAGAATTGATGGAAATGGAAGCTGAATCAAGGTTATGCAAAGTTATGCGATCTGCAAAATACTTATGGAATATTTAGAATTCAACCATATACTAAACCTTTCATCGCTTTGAAGAGTTTGGCCTGATTGGTCTGGATATCTTCAAACCTTTTGACAGAACATGCCATGCTAATTAAACTGGCCCAGTTCTCTACAACTGGATGCAGAGTTTCCTTTATGGCCATTCAATTAAGGTTGTATTAGACGGCGTCGAACCTAAGCTAGCCGGTGCCCCACGAAATCGAAATTTATCAGCGTCCTTCTCTCAATCCCTTCAAGCTTGACTGATCACTTTATTTTGTGTTACTTTTATTCCGCCGATAATGTAAATCAAACACGTTGCCCAGCCTTGCCTTTTCCAACTCATGGCTACTTCGATTAACAGGTACATCGAACTCATTCTAGATTGAGTCACAAAAATTGAGTCGAATTGAACGCTTCCGAAACGAAGCATTCTCTTTTATCCAAAGAAACCCTCTCCACCATTCCTTTATTTTCGGTGGACGGTATAGATTTGGCGGCATAAGCCTGAACCATATATGACGTGCCGTACCGTAACCGTACGTGCCCCACGGGCTTAGGTAAAATTCCCGTCTGCAAAGGAATATGACAGCCAAACCCAGTTGATGATCTGAATATCCTGAGCCAAGTGATTTTTGAACAGGCGAACTTTTGTAATGACAGTCTTACTAGTTTGACAAAGTGGATATCACTAGTTGCAAAGAATGGAAGTCTAACAGATCATGGTCATATTGACGTCAAGGCAAAAGCACTTGTACTACTGAAAAGATCATAACTATTCTTTGGTTATTGACCCGCAATCACGTTAAAAAGTTAGGTCTCGCTACTAGCAAACTAAATAGGTGAATAGGTCTATCACGTTTGTATACCGAAGTGAAGTAGCATCGGGGGCGGATCGTATTAAAATGGGAATCTATTGAGATCGCTTGACCGCAACACCCCCGGTTGGAGGATTAAAGAGCACAAAAATTGTTCCATTGTTCCAGTTGGGTGTGCCTGAAAGTAGTCTATTATTATTGTTAGGACTGATCAACACAATATGTCGTTTCTCCCTAATATCTGCTAAATACATAATTGGGCAAGATTGAGAAGCGTAAATGTGAATACGTCGTTCAACCCATCTATAAGCACTCGGAAAGAAATATGGAAATACGATCCTAGTCAAATTATAATTTACTTCCAAAGCCGATTTATTAATATTTCCTTTAACCGACCTTTTGATGCAATCATAAAATCGAGGAACGTCGAAGGGTTGGCGTAAGGGCAACAGCTAGAATTCGAAAACCTTCTTATGCTATAATACAGGGTTGCGAGAAAAGGGCTTGAACATACCACCAGGAAAAATCTAAAACGGAGCACCAGGTTAGCTCGCCCAATTATTCACAAGGTACCTTGGGAAAGGAGTGAGTTTGCTCTCAACAATGGAAACGTCAAAAGCTTGTGCTCATTCCGAAGCCGAGTCAACCACCAGCGGATCACCTACAGACCAATATGCCTTCTAAGCCCCGGGGGCCAGCTGTTCGACCGGGTGTTAATTTAGGTCGCAGAACAGATTACTACCAAGCACCGAGAGAGAAGTCGGCTTGTCGGAAAGGTAATTCGGTTTCAGAAAGACTAGATCGACAAAGAAGGCGGTATTTTCATAGAGCTCTGTAAGACACATAATGCAGGACAGGAGCTCTGATTTAAAATACGTCGATCGAACTAATACATTCAGAAGCATAACAGTGTCAGATATGCTTCTGAAAGTATTATTATTATTATTAACAGGCTCTACAACCGGGATCCAGTCCAGGTCTCTCGCAACAAATGCGTCGTTTACTCCAAAAGCGGTGCAGCTCCACCCTTCAACACACTAGAAGTTGACCGCCTTGCAGCCACATTTCGCCACATCCCCTGCTACAAAACCAAAGCAACTCCAGAAGTTCACTATGATTGCACTTATAGTAGCTTTGTTCCAGAACTCGAATGTGGGATCCCGCGGGACAAAAATTTTCCCAATTTGTGTTTCTTTACTTTCTCATGCAAGAAAAAGCGGGGAAATTTTCACTTCCCCTCGTGCAGGAATTAACCGGAGGTTTTCGGTCCTGCGATTTCTTGCAAGTTGTCAATTGACAATTTTTTGTAATGTCAAGCGGCATACACATAGACAATCGACATTTATGTTATCTTTTTCTTGATTTGCAGGAAATTGCCTAAAAAGTGTTTCTTTACTTTCTGGATTTTTGACAAAATTATCCCCACCATTGAAGTAAGTTTTTGCCCAACAAGTTTTTGCAGGAAAAGTACTGGAACAAAGCTAGTGCATTCTGGAGCCGCTCCATCCCCACAGCGAAAGATACGACAAAATGCGAGTCCAAAGTGGTTAGGACAGCAAAGAGAACGGACGTGTGCTGTTCCGGTCCCTAAAAAACGCGCCGACTCAAAAAAATGAAATAATAAAACAAAACTGTTTAAAAAAGAGTGATAGTGAAAAATTAAAACCAATAAAAAAGTGCACAAAAAAACTCTATAATAAAAAAACAGTGACAAAAAAAAACAACGAGCGCAGTCTAACGCGAAGGCCCATCACCCTTCACTAGACACGACCGGACCGACGAACGGCGCAAGTAAGTACCCTTGCTCCCTACCCTCTCTCGCATCTCGGTCCTGCAGGTGCCGCGGCTAAAATCTGTCGGTCGATGAAATTTGACCCGTCTCAAAAGGCATAACACTTTGACGAGGACAAATTTTATTGACTCTGATGGTTGCGGCAAATGTAATGCCGGGAAATATTCCCGAGAACGTGGCGACTGAGCCCGCGCAACCGAAGTCCCTTTACAAGTCAAGTTTTGGTATTGACTTTTGTAACATTCGTGGACTTCATGCGAATTTCTCTTTTGTTGAGTGCCACTTATCTAATTACAAACCCCCAATCTTCGCACTTAGTGAAACCCAAATATCACCCGATAATGACTTAGGTTATTACCAGGTGTCGGGGTACACTTTAGTGCACAATCTCTCCCCCCACAGGGGTATTGCCATTTATGTAAGGGACGACGTGGCTTATTATAAAATAAATTCAAGCACGACTTCAGATTTTAATTATCTTTGGATTAAAATCATTTTCCAAAGCCACGTCATATTCTTCTGCTTCCTATACAGAAGCCCTAACATAAGTAACGAAGCCTCCACTTCATCATTTGATGAACAGATCTCGGGATTTTTGTCGTCCAATCCTGAGTGTGAAATCATTGTTGCGGGTGATTTCAATGTTCACAGCGTTAAATGGCTGACTTACTCAAATGGCACCAGTATTTCTGGCAAGGACGTCGAGCTCTTTGCAAACATCAATAACTCGCATCAAATTGTGGATCATCCCACAAGAGTCCCTGATGTTGCTGATCAAGGAACCTATCTCCTTGATCTTTTTCTAACTTCTCATCCAGCGCGTTACTCCGTCGAAGTTGATTCACCTACCGGCAATTCAGACCACTGCCTAATCAGCGCTAACTTCCCATTCGAATTTCCCACCCCTCCCAAACCAGTCAGAAGAACTGTATGGCATTATGGAAAGCCAATTGGCTGGGGCTTATTAATTTTTTCCAGTCTACAGGCTGGAATCTGTGTTTCCGGAATAGAAACGCCGCTATCCGTATCACCAGGATCATACAGGCAGGAATTCATTCGTTCATTCCCCATTCTACCAAATCTGTGAAGCCTAGGCCCAACAGATGGTTTAATCGGGAGTGTATGAATGCAATCAAAACTAAAAAAGCCGCCTTCCGAGCGTACAAGAGCTTCCCGAGTGAATCGCTCCGTTTAGAATACATACAACAAAGAAATTCTTGTAAAACCGCCATCAAGAAAGTCAAAACCTTATTTGACAACAAATTGAGAAGTAAAGTCCTAAATGCAACCTCCGGTAGCAAAAACTTCTGGTCCTTGGTAAGTTCCATCAAGAAGAATTTCACTACAACTTCAACCCCTTCCTTTATTCACAATGAGAAGGTAATAACAGACAGAAAATCCAAGGCCAATTTATTAGCATCTATGTTCGCTTCGAATTCTTCTTTACTCGAAACTGATGTGTTACCCCCTGTTTCCGAGCGTAACACCCATTCAATGGACAGGGTTTTTTTCAGTACTCGAGAGGTGTACAGGTGCCTCAAAGAGCTCGATGCCAACAAATCCACTGGACCCGATAATATATCCCCTATGGTCTTAAAACAATGCGCCTCACATTTGGCTAAACCTCTGCGCAAATTATTTTCCCTGTCATATTTCTCCGGAGTTTATCCCGACTCCTGGAAACTTGCCCATGTTCAGCCCATACCGAAAAAAGGTGTTTCCAGCCTTCCCTCCAATTACCGCCAAATAGCAGCTTCTATTCTCTCCAAAACCATGGAGACGATAACGATCAACAAAAAGCTTATGGGATATCTAGAATCCAACCTACTCATAAACGACAGACAGTATGGCTTCCGACAAAAAAGATCCATTGGCGATCTTTTAGTCTGTCTTACAGAACACCTCAGCCGTAGTCTGCACGGATCCGGTGAGTCTAGTCTGGTTGCTCTAGATATCTCCAAGACTTTCGATAGAGTTTGGCACCCAGCCCTGTTAGCTAAACTCAAAGCTATTGGAGTTTACTCACTTCTACAGAAGTGGATTGAGAGTTTCCTTTCTGGCCGTTCAATCAAAGTGGTATTGGATGGCGTCAAATCCGCATCCCACCCGATCTCTACAGGGGTCCCCCAGGGGTCAATTTTATAACCGGCCCTATTTCTCATATTTATAAATGACCTTCTTTCAATCCCCTCCAACCCACTTCTCAGCTTCGCTGACGACGGTACTCTACGTTACTCGTACAGCTTCGATACAAGACAGACTCATGCCAGATCCTGTCTTGATGATCGCGAACTAATGTCCAACTCTATTAATAACGACATTGAACTCATTCTAGAGTGGGGAAAGAAGAATCGTGTTGAATTCAACTCCGACAAAACCAAGTACTGTCTCATATCCAAAAAGAAGCTCAACACCTCTCCACCCTTGAGAGTGGATGGAGTTCAACTAATGGCCGACCCATCCTTACACATCTTAGGCGTGACATTAGCCAAAGACTTGCGATGGAATGACCACATATTCCAAATCGCCAAACGAGCATCCCAGTGCTTGGGATTTCTTAAGAGGTGCAAGTTCCTCCTCCAGCCATCGGCCCGTGCTGTTATTTATAAATCCTACATTCGGCCTCTCCTCGAATATAACTCCCTCGTTTGGGGCGGCGCCCCAATAACCACCTTGGCATGGTTAGATAAGGTACAAAAAAGGGCACTTAAGTTAATTGATGACGACACCGCCTGCTCCACCATCGACCCCTTGAGCCACCGTAGGAATGTCGCAGCACTGACAAAATTTTATCGCTACTATCATAGTGACTGTTCCTCCGAGTTAAACGCTCTCCTGCCTCCACGGCAATCTTATACCCGCAACACCAGATTAGCCCACTCGTCTCATTCCCTTCACCTGCAACTCCCCCTTTCACGCACTCAACAAGATATGAATTCGTTTGTTAATAGAACAACTCGACTGTGGAATAACCTCTCGCAGTCAGTATTTCCGAGCTCCTACAACATCCAAGTGTTCAAACGCAGGGTTCATCACCACCTTCTTCAATACCCCCCCGTACCTTTTAACCCTTAACCTATACCCCCCCCATCCTTCCCCCGTACTAAGCTTACTGCTAGACATTGCAACATGACGTGACAAATGACATGATGGACTAATAGTACAAAGGGTGGCTCCTGAGCTTAGCACTGCCACATAAAAAAAAGCAAATCAACTTCCAATACTCTGAAATACGGAGCCACACCACTTCTACATTGAACGACACAAATGTTGCTCGTTCCGTAATAATGCGGTTATAAGCCTCACGCTAACTTACTTCGAAGGAACTAGCCCGGTCATATTAGCCTATCCTCTCTTATAGGATATTTATCAGAGGCCACCGCTAGGAGGTTACGATCGCATTTCCATCAGTCGAATTCTTGCATAAGAATGAATTCGACTTCCGAAGCCACCCACCCCATCTCGAAAGATGGAATAATTTCAAATTTCGTTAACGCGCTATCGCACCGATCACTTCCGTTACGTAGATACAAAAGTTTTTAGGTATATGTAGTGAGCTTTTATCACCGATTTAACCTTAATTATGCCAGTTCTTATATAACAGCCACTTTAAGGGCACGTTTAAATTCAATGTACATCTATATTTACATCAAACCCAGTTTTGATTGGCCGACCTGCTCACAATCGATAGATTTGGTTGCACATCCGCGCTTCGATGTACGTCCAATTAGACCATCGTAATCGTCGACCTACAGTGAGCCGCAAAAGTATAGGTACCTCTGAAATGAATACAGCAAAGTTCGTCTACCTTCTGTTTTATATAAAGTATATAACATTTATTGTTAAATTTATAATTACTGATGGGTAGATATAAGAAATATGTAACCAAATTGTTTACTCCAAACTTTGTAAATAAATGAAAAACAAAAACTAATTTTTTAACAGAAAACACTTATGCAAAATTATAGGAACCTTAAAAAAATGTATGTACATATTAGTATACAGGGTGTATCAGTTACTTGACGAGTTAGGATGTGGAAAGGTCTTGGATAGACGAACAAAAAATCGTATGGTGGGGGAGAGGAAATCGTAACGGTTTAGCCGCTAGGGCGTATTGAATTTTTTTTGGCAGAGGTTTACATATCCCCTTTTAATTTTGTAACTCTATTAGATATTTTCATGAATATCGCAGAATACTCCAACCTATCTTGAACTGTAAAAGTCAAGGTGTCAACCCACCAACGTCCAGAATTATGAGTCGTCAAAGTCAAAATTTTGTTTTTTTTATTTACTAAAAATTCAACTTCAACCACCTTTTTCTCCAAAAAACACGTAATTAACCAAAACCTTATCACATTCAAAGAGCTTATAACTTCAAAAGTAAAAGGCGCAGCATAATAGCTGTGAGACATCATTCATAGAAAATTGCCCAAGCTTTCAAATTTTGCAAAAAATGGTATTGGTCCTCGGGGTACATGTACTTTTTCTCCCTCCCAGGATCAGTTCGAAAGTGGCCGTTACACGAGACGCAGCTATCGAAGTTTCTAACACATATTGTGCATTGAAAATAACTATTTGTTAAATAGTGCCAATTAGTGCTTTTGAGAAGTTTAAAAATGGATTCTGTTCGTGAAGGTGTTCGAATACGTATAATCGTGAAATATTCATTGCAGAATTATTGATTTGAATTAAAAAAAATAAACTTTTTTCCAAAACGTAGAGAAAAACTAATTTTAAAATAAAATAACTTAAATTTTATTAGTCGTCCTCGCTCGTTTTCAAAAAAAAAAAATTCCCCTTGTCATAGTCTAAATAAAAAACAAGAAGTAAATTAAAGTGCGAATTTGTGCGAATTCGGAGATATAAATTTTTTCTGAAATCGCGAAAAAAATCGTTGCACATCAGGGGGTAATGAAACCGACAAAAAGTTCCGAAATGGCAAGGAATATCTTGGAAACTATATAACAGGGGGTTTTCGAGGTCGCTGATTACGAATTTGACATTATTTTTCAAAAAACAAAATGGCGGATCCAATATGGCGGCCTACCACATGCAAAAATGCATATTCGTGGATGACATTCAGTACTCGGAGGTTTTCGAGGTCGCTGATCACGAATTAAATATTATTTTTTAAATTTTCTTGTATTTGCCGGGGCATTTCGAGTATCGATTTTTTCCTGCGTTTTAATGCTTTTCTTTGTTGTTAAATTTTAGTCGAAGCGATTAAATTTAACGTTTGTTTATGTTTTCAGGAACCCAAAGAGTACTTCAATTAACACGAAAAGAAATCTTCTGCTTAATTAAAGATGCTCTTTCTCCTGAATCTGCTGACGAATTAGCTCTCACTATTGAGAAGCACATGACGCTCCAATTGGGATTCGCATACTTCAGGACTGAAGAAGTAAAGAAAAATTGTAAAGAGGCTCGCCGGAAAAAGAAGTGGTTTTTCAACAAGAATGCGGATTGGCTGAGCGGTCAATTGATCCTATCGGAGGACGGATCTTCTCAAAGTACTGCGGAGACAAAGGCAATCGGTGGTCGACCTTCTACATGTTTTTCGGATAGCAGTGAAAGGTTCAAAAGGCGAAAACCCGAGAAACTGAGAGAAGACCACAGCCTAGAAGAACTCTCTTATGCTATGCGGATGAGCCTACGTGCAAGTGGGAAAGTTTCCGCAGCGCAGGTATTGCAGAACGTCACAGCGGGGAGTTCGTCTAAGGCATCGTCCTACCTGTCGTCTTCTACCACAATTAAAGAAAGAACAATGACGCCGGAAGAAGCCTTGCCAGTTTTTGTAGAAGGTAGATTTTCCAAAAGTCAGTATTTAGTGGTACGATCAGGCTGCAAACTAGTTCAAAGTAAGACGTATCCGTCATACAATGTACTACAAAAAGCCAAAATTGCTTGTTATCCACCGATGAAAACAATTACATGTACAGAAAGACGCGCAGCTAGCCTTGTTAGATCTCACCGTGAAATGAATCGTTTTAGCAACAGAAAATGTTGTACAAAATAGGTCACCCGGTGATTTGCTTAAAATGAATTTAATTTATAAATGGAGTTGCAATGGAACTTCAGGAGACGCAAATATTTTAAATAATGTCAAATTCGTAATCAGCGACCTCGAAAACCCCCGAGTACCTATACAATTTCACGAAGATTACTTAACTTTTTGATGTTTTGGCCTGCTTTTTGGCAATTTGCCCTACTGTGCGCTTTGGTGGGAGAAACAGTACTTCATAGTTTCAAATATTTCAAAATTTTATTGAAGGTCAAAAGGTGAAAACTGAGTTGTGTTGCTATTTTTGGGGTAAAACTGACTCTTTGCCTCATTCGCAACAGGATACTCCTCCGCAGAAAAGCTTTTTTCTTCACACACATACTATACTATATAGTAGATGTTTTAAAGGCAGAATAGAATATAATGTCTTCTTTTTGGACCAAACTTTAAACTCTAAGCTAATGGAGTTATATCATGTATATTATCTGGATTGAGAGTTTCTGCACATCTTCCTTCAGCAAGCCGCAATTCATATATCACTAGTAACGATAGCGATTTTCCTGGTTTATTGCCACGAATTTAACATTTGAACAAAAATAAAGCAAACAATTCTTGCAATAAAACTATTCTAAACGTGACGCGTGGACACGAAACTCCCCTAAAACGTTATATAAACTCCAAACAAACTCACTTTCTGGTAGCAGTTTAGTCTTCCTTCCACCCACAACAAAGCAATTTTTAAAATGGCAAAGATTTGTGTTGTCACATTTGTAATATTAATTTCAGTGCTCACAATTGAATGTCGTAAGTAAATACCGAATTGTGAAACAGTTTTCATTGCATTTTTCCTAGAGCAGAGATGTCCTAATCCAAACGAACTGTTCGTGGCTTGCCCCTTGACCTGTGATAATTTCTGCGAAACGTTGTACGAGCAATGTTACAGAGGCCCCAATTGCGAGCAAAGCTGTAATTGCATGGAGGGATTCGCTAGAGATGACTCCGGAAAATGTATTCCAATCGAAACTTGTCCAGCAAAGAGTTATTGTCGCGCAAAATTCTAGGAAAATTCTAATTTGTCAAACTTTACAAAGAATAAACGAAACCCTATAAAATATTTTGTATATGTTGGTATGTGAAGTACAACCCAAAGTTAAGCATCCTGGACTAATATAGTACAACAGAGGTCAAGGAGTGAATGTTGCAACTGACCTGGCCGCTTGAAGCTGTCTTGAAAGGAATGGGCTAATATGATCGGGCCCACCAAGCCAAAATGTAAAGTTACCGCGTCTAGGGCTGCATGGCAGGGGTAGGTTTTGCACTGTCATTTAACGATCTCCTCTGGGCACCGGGCGCACTCAGTTGTATAATGCCTTATTCTGACATGGAGGCTCTGTCAGGAGCCCTTTCTACCATACTCACCATTTCTACCATACTCATGGGACTTTTGTGGACCGATTAAGCTGGGGAGGGCCATGACAAAGAGGTTGGGAGTTGGATCGGGGAGTGCCACGGGGCACACCCGAGCCCCGCATTCGTGAATTCCTTCCCCACAGACTAAAAGCAGGACGACTGCCTGGAAACCGGGTAGTCAAGAAGCAGACCTGGGCAACCGCTGTTCTACCCAAAGTTTCTGGAGCCGCTAAAAAATTGGCAGTTTGGAGCACCAGCTTCACTGTAATCAAGGGAGAACATTCTTATCATTCCGGGAGCAGGGACCCTATAAGACAAACAAAGGAAAAAAGTGGGGTCACAATTACCCTCCCACTGAGACAAAACGCAGACCCAGACTGCCGGCGCTCTGCGCTAAGGTTCAGGATTCACTAAAGGGCCGGAATGCACAGAGAATACCAAGCTTTAACTATTACCGAACAGACCGAACGCAGGACGGTGTTCTGAGACCCGGGAAACTTCAACAGCGGAGAGCCCACAAATATGAAGTATAGGGAGTGTAGTACAACAGGCCAAGAGCATGGTTGCGGTACTTTTGGACCCAATATCTCAAACCGGTCTTGAGGATATACCCTGGAAAGTGCTTGTCTTCATGGATGTGTCATCCAGGCAATCATTTTGGAGCATCTGAATTCCTTCTTGTAGGCTACTGCCGCCTATAGAGCATACAGACTCTCTCACTGAGCTGATAATCTTTACTCCAGTACAGACAGTAAAAACTTCTGGGGCCGTATTTGGTGTCTCGAGTCGACATTGTCTTCTGTCGATAAACAAAAATTGGCATTTGGCAACACGATATCGTCTCTTTACGTATCGATAAAGACATTAGACGATTATTAAAAAACTAAATTTATGCATACAATAAACTTATAACAATTTATATTTTAACTAAATATACGTGATTTGCTGTCCTTGGAGTAATACCACACTACCGGGAACTGATGTCCACTTCGATCAACCGGAATATCGAATCGATTCTTAAATGGGGCGGCGTGAGTCGGGTTGAATTTAACGCCACCAAACCGAAGTACTGTATCATCTACAACATCATCTACATCTACATCTACAAAGTACTGTCTACATCTGCACCGAATTTCTTCCTATCTCAGTGGTTAAAGAGAATCTAACAGCTGACTCAACTCTCAACACCCTTAACTGGAATGGAATGATCACCTATTCCCAATCGCCAAACAAGCTTCTCAATGATATCTCAAGAGATGCAAGCCCCTCCTCCAGGCAGCCGCCCTGACTGCAATCTACAAATCCTATATTCGGTCCTGCGTTGAATACAACTCGTATATCTGGGCAGGCCCCCCAAAAACCACCTTGACTTGCCTCGACAAGGTGCAAAATCGCGCCATTAAACTCATTGGTGATGGCATCTTTCGCACCTCAATAGACGCGTTAGACAACCGTAGGAATGTAGCAGCCCCCTCTATACTTTATTGCTATTACCACAGCGACAGTTCAACTGAAATTCAGGACCTCCTGCATACACGGCAATATTTTTCCTGTAACAATACGTAGTACAGTCAATATGCAACGAAAAGAGGCTTGCGCTCCGAAAAATGACAAACCGACATTTGACCTTGAAAGTCGTTAGGGGGGCGTGTCAGGAGCCTACTGAAAAATTATGAAAGTCGCGGTGCATGCAGATTTTGAGAAATTCAAAAATTTAATAAAAAAATTTTGAAACGCGTTTTTCTCAGAAAGTATAGGTTTTAGCGAAAAGTTTTTTGAACAAAAAATGTAGAGGTCATTGCGAACTACATTTTTTGTCAGTGGAGTGACGTCATCCGACTTGAAATACAAAAAGTAGATGGCGCTAAAGGATCAAAAAAGTGTTTCTTTGCCATTTTCACTAGGAAAAATTAATTTTTTTACAATAATGTAAATGAGAAAGTTGTTTGTTACAAAATTATCTACAACTTTTGTTTAAACAAAATTTTTATAAAACTTACCGTTTTCGAGCTGTAGGCGAAAAAGTGCAACGGAGCATAGTTAACGGTTCTTTTGTTACTTTCGCCGAGTGAGTCGGCATAGTTTCGACAAAGGACCGGTTTCTAACATCTGCCTAATTCTCTAAGAAGCGTGCGTTTTCAGTTGCTATGCTAGTTTTGGAGAGTAAGGGCGTCAGAATTGTGCTCTCTGAAAATGAATTTCTGTTTTGCTTGTGAGAAAAGTGACTTGTGAATGATAAGAACATCGTGATAATCGCATCGGAAAATTGCTCCAAAATACAATCATGCCTGTCGAACATCACAACGAGTGCCAGGAGGATTATTTAGATGGACGCTGTACTACGGTTCCTGCTGATGGGGAAGCGAATAACTCGAGAAGGTATTTCTATATAGTATTGTTTTTTATTAAAACAATAATGAACAATCGTTTAAAAATATATATATTCGGCATACACTGCACGTGTACAAAATTACTAACGGGACAAAATTTGAAACGACGCTGATGTTCATACCTGCGCAGCCCCTTCTTTCACTTTCACCTTACTCACAATAAACGATGGTCTAATACGTGATTTTCTCAAAGTATTTAAATACTTTTATTTTTGACGTTCAACTATTTTTATATAATAATTAAAAATTAATTTTTCAATCAACTGGTTTTGTATATAAGGTTCATTTTGAAAAAAATTTCAAAAAATTTCATGCGAAATATACATAAATTCAACAAAGTTCGATTTTTTGCACATAATATTGTCAATTTCTGTTAATAATAAAAAATATAGGATGGCTGGTTTTAATATTTCTGCTGCACTACTAAAATATGTTCCTCTTCTATCCTATTCTTTTACATTATATAAATTAGCACAGCTAGTGTGAGAAAAATGTGTTTTTTTACCGGACAACAGCAAAAGGCAGTTTATTTTTGGAGTGTTATTTATTTTTAATCTCGACTATGGTTACACCTAATTACGAAATTTCATTCTTAAATGAAACAAGAAGTCGATGTAAATTTTTTTCTAGTTAACAGATACGCATGTGCAAAAGATTTTAATATACTTAGAAACCTTTCTTGAGTATATGTAAAAACACATAAATTATAATTCCAATTGGCATCTTCCGACTAGGCAGCGGCTCTACTGATATGAACGAAAAGCTTTTGCAAAAGCTATGCACTCTAGCAGATTTTGTTGCAAGTGAAAAAAGATATCTGACAAAAACAATTTGCTTGGCTGCTTCCACCGAGAGTATGTGTTATTTGTTTTTTCTTATACCAGATGCGATCAAGATCAACAATCGTGCTTCTGGCTTTTCTTCAAGTCTGATTTCCTGTTACTTTGCTTTTAGATTCGCTTGATACATACAGCTATTTTGCTTTCAAATAAATACTTTGATTGTTCTCAGGTAATATTTTGTTATTACAAATTATATATTATATTAATTATATGTTAACAATTAATATCCTTTCTTCGTATAATGAGAAGCAGACGCATGTCAATCAAAGTGACATAAAAAAGCCACCCGCGAGTGAACACCTGCGAACCAAACTAGACCCCCTGCCAATCAAAGTGACACCGCCGAGGCCCCAGCAGAGGAGCCCGCCACAGCCCCAGCCGAGGACCCCGCCGAGGCCGCCGCCCCCGCTGAGACCAAGCCACCGACCCTGGCCCAGCATCACACACACATTCACTTGCCCTTTCTTTCTCTCGTACATGACCATGTGACGTCACAAACCAATTGGCACAGCGAAGAAAATCCAAGATGGCGAAAAAGGTGAATTTAGGGGTTATGTATATGTAAAACCCCATGTTAAATTATGCTAGAACCGGCATAGCATATCTACTAAGTTATATGGTGGTTCTCAGAATGAGTCTTTCCTGTATTCAAAATAAAATCGATAACTTCTAATGAAACAACCAATTTACAAAATTTTTTGTAGATTCTATCAAAATAACTTTTGATAGTAACATTTTAACAGTAACAAGAACTCTAAATTAAGGTTATTACCAAAGTACTTCAATTTTAATGATAATAACCTCTCTTTCCCATTAGGTGTTAAATGGCATTCTTTCTGAAAACCATTCTCAACCAAAGAAAATTTTGCTTCCGAAATCAGAATACTTTCTGAATGCTGTTTAGCCCTGTCAACGGTTACATGAACCACGTCATTCCCAAAAGGATTCTCAGAATGTTTTGAGTATGACATATAACCACAGTAATAACCGGATAAATACAATTATATTTAATTAATAGCAAAAACCCGCGTGCGTCACAACGCCTTTTAATAAAACAAAATTATGTGTGCATAGTCCGGAATAAGGAAAGGGTATAATGAAATAAAGAACAAATCTGCAAGACATGATTTAGGATATATAAAAAACCTTAGAGTTGACTATAAAAATATGTTACCTACAATTTTTTTTAAAATTCGAGGTTAATCATCGGAAAACTTTTATACTATGTGCACAACAGATACCTAGCCGCGTAGATTTTGACGTTCTCAGATAATTGCCACCCTGAACTTGCCCCATGGTGAACATGGCTTGAGACGAAGATTGCCGGCATTTTAAGAGGTACTACTGATTTGATCCTAAAAAGGACAGTTTCTGCTTCCAGTTTTCGTGTTTCGTCGTTTCCGGTCATACTGGTTAACAATCCACTGTAACGCTTGTTTATAAACGATGTTAAATGTTTCACTTGTAAGTATTACAATGTTTGTGGCATTACTGAGTTGAGTCAATTTAGTTGATCAACTTTAACTTTTCGAAATCGTCATAAATGTCGCTCATCAAAATTTCCTCGTCTATTACGAACTTACAAACAACATCCAGCAGCTCACTATCATCATTCTCATTAATCTCAGAACATTTTCTATTGGGTAAGTTTTATAAAAATTTTGTTTAAACAAAAGTTGTAGATAATTTTATGACAAACAACTTTCTCATTTACATTATTGTAAAAAAATTAATTTTTCCTAGTGAAAATGGTAAAGAAACACTTTTTTGATCCTTTAGCGCCATCTACTTTTTGTATTTCAAGTCGGATAACGTCACTCCAATGACAAAAAATGTAGTTCGCAATGACCTCTACATTTTTTGTTTAAAAAACTTTTCGCTAAAACCTATACTTTCTGAGAAAAACGCGTTTCAAAATTTTTTTATTAAATTTTTGAATTTCTCAAAATCTGCATGCACCGCGACTTTCATAATTTTTCAGTAGGCTTCTGACACGCCCCCCTAACGACTTTCAAGGACAAATGTCGGTTTGTCATTTTTCGGAGCGCAAATTGCATATTGACTGTACTAACGGTCTAGAAGTTCGTTTATGAATAGAACAACTCGTCTGGGGAATAATCTCCCACAGTCAGTATTTCCAGTATTTCCGAACTCATACAACACCTTAGAATGTAAGGTTCATCGACATTTTCTTGAACACCCTCCCTCTAAGCTCTCTAACCTTTCCTTTTCTCCTCTATTCTTCAAACTAAGCGTACTACTAGACATTGCACAATGACCTAAACGACATCACGGACTGATAGTATAAAAGGTGTCTCCTAACCTTGGTTTTTTTATATAAAAAGGGTGGGGGGGGAATCTGTGCTCTTCCTTTTTCGCAGCATATTTTGCCCTATTGAACAACCTCCTAACTTTTTTACTCATTGCAGCACGCGGTATTCAGAAACAAAGTAATGTTAAAGACTGTACTGTATGACGGTATTTTAGTGCTGTTGTTGTTCCTGCATTAGGGCTGACGTCACTAGACGCGGTATTTGAAGTTGTCAGTCTCTTTTACATTATACCTGTGACACACAGCTAGTATAGATACTATAGTATTCCAGCAAACCATGCGTGTGTCAGTATATATACTAGCAATATACCAACTGAGCAATCTGGCATAAAGCTAGTATCAATACTAGGGTTTTTTCCATAGTATAATGTTGGTATTCAAGATATTTAATGATTTCAGCGCCAATTTGTTTGAGTGACAAAAATATGAACTTGTAGTATTCAAGATATTTAATGATTTTTACGCCAATTTCTAGTAGTGACAAAAATACGAACTTGTCATTTGACATTTTGATTAACATGCTCTTTTGTGCTTTCGAGTTGTTTACTTGCGGTTTTAAGTTCGTTTATTGAATTATATACACTACCGTGCAAAAGTATTTGAGCACCAACGTTTTTCTCAATTCTAACAAACATGTACCCATTTTTATATTATTTCTTTCGCAGGAATTTGAACTATCAATAAATACATCTCGTAACGGTAAAATTTTTTCCAGGAGGTTCAGCTTTATTTAGTTTCAGTTGTTTAAGCGATTTCTGAGTTTTCAGTATTTGAAGTAGTGTTCGATTCTTAAACGCTTGCTCAAATACTTTTGCACGGTAGTGTAAGTACATACATATTTCAATGAAGACGAAAAATATTAAAAAAAGAAAAATATTAGCGAAAGATGAAATTGCAAAGGTTATTGAAATATGGAGAGATAATATTGATAAATTAAGGGGTGTTTGCAAAAATTCCCACATTTTCAAAGAAATGTGCGATATATTGAAAAACCGATATAATATTGTATTAAGCATTGACGAATTGAGAACAAGAATAAATAATTTAACAAAAAGATATAGGTAAATATATAAATTATTTACAAGAAAGGCGATTAACCTTTTTATACCTTTTAGAATGGAAAAAATAAAAATGGGCCCTTCGGGTGGTTCTCCTTCATCATGGGAACATTACTCTATAATTAATGAATTTATGGGAGAGAAAGCTTTTCGTGTGGTATATTAAATTAATTTTTACAATTTCAAATTAGATTGAATAATTATTTTTTTTTATATTTAAAAACGGTAGAAGCTCAGATGCCGCCATTGTCTCCATTATCGCCATCGAGCACATCATTAGCAATGCTCGAAGAAATAAATTGCTATTCATCTTCAGCATCGGGACCAGCGTCTTCTAAATCCGCATCGGAACCAGCGTCATCTATATCAGCACCGGCATCAACAGCATCAGTACCATCGGCGTCAGCACCTGTGGCAGCTATGAGAAACAGAAAAAGAAAGACCGATTTTGATAACTTTTTAGAGTGTTCTCAAAAGGAGCAACAATTCTTTGAAAAATACTTAAACAAATGTACGGAAAATGACGACAAAATAATTAATCTTTTGGAACAAAATAATAAAATTTTAACAATGATACTAAACAAATAAAATTAGTAATAGAAAAGCTATTTTTATATGTTATTTTTAAATAATAAAATTTCTATTTACTTACCAAAATGTTTTACTAGTGCTTGTCTAATCAAATTGCCTGAAAAGTTTCCATCTCTGCAGGTTGTACTTCTTTGTGGTTGCTGCCTTCTGTTTTCATTATTAATTTCGTGAATCCACGATTGATTTATTGTATCATTCCTATTATTACATATATTGTGAAGAATACAGCAAGCTCTTTTTATTATATTTACATTTTCTATGTTTACTTCCAAGCCTCGACCAACCTTCCTGAACCGGGCTTTTAGGTGACCAAAAGCATTTTCGACAACACGTCGGCATGTGGATAAACGTTTATTGAAAACCTTTTCTTGTTCAGACTGTTGAACACAGAAAGGAAAAGGTTTCATTACATATTCTGACAACTTAAAGGCAGAATCGCCTATAAGGAGTATAGGTACTTGACAGCCTTCAATTGTTCTTATATTTTTTTGGAAAATTTCACTATTACTATGAAATGCTTTAAGTGCTGAACATTTGTTGAAAAACTTCCCGTTATCATCTATCGCTTGAAACAATAACTCTCTGAAAAGCCGGCATCGAAGTTAGTTGCCGTTTAGACATCAACCGGAACGCTCGTTAATATAATTGAATAAACAATATAATTGAAATAAACGCTTATCTTTCATTTATCGGGTTTTAATTCTTTCCCAGTTTTAGATTATTTTCGACATTTTGGTGCCGAAACCCGAGACGTGAATTTTCGGGAACCCTTCAAACGATCGGAAAGATAAAAGAAAAAAAAACGATTAACGGTTTACATTTATGAAAACGATTAACGGTTTACATTTAAGAAAACGTAACTAGAATGGAGCTTTCATCTCGTGCAACATATCGTGGTCAAATCACGAAACTAGCAAAATGTGCTTTTGAATATTTAGCAACGCCAGAAGCGCAGGCGAAAGAATCAAATATTGATAATTTAGAGGCAGCGGAAGAAGAATTAGTGGTATTGCTGCAACGAATAACAGCTGCACATGAAAGTCTAACAAAGGCCAATAACGACGTGCGTGCTTTAATAAAACCAGAGGAGTTCGATAAAGAAAATGAATCTATCGCCGACTACAACGATAAGGCTGTATCCACTATGGCGCGCATTACTCAAAGGCTTTCAAAAATAAGATCAGTCCAAGGTCGCATCAATACATTTCCGCAGGAAAACTCCACTACCGATACTCTGAATCTTCGTGGAAACTCCACAAAATTACCAAAATTACCTTTAGTGAAATTTTCAGGCAAATTCAGGCTATTTCGCACGACAGTGCATGATAATGCCAATTTAAGCGCAGCAGACAAATTTAATTACTTGCAGTCGGTTTTATCGGGTAAGGCGGCTGAATCTATTGCTGGATTTACTCCCACCGAGTCGTGCTACGATGGGGCTATTGCTCTTCTTAAGGAAGAATACGGAGATAATGATAGGTTAACTGATCAAATTATACAACAGCCGCTGTCACTACAACCAGTGACGAATCGAAATGATGCTTTTCATCTTAGGCGCCTATATAACGCAATCATCTCCAGCACAAGGTCGCTCACGGCGCTTGGTGTAACTCCATCGAGTTATAGCGTAGTCCTCAAATCGGTTTTACTCAGGTGCATGCCAAATGAGCTGCGTGTGGATTTTCATAAGATATCACAGAAGACACAACCTGATTCCAAGGAACAAGATTGTTGTGATAGCAATTCCGAAGAAGGAACGTCTATAAGTTTCGCTGGTGATGAGCAAGTAAGGACATTGCTGAAATTTCTCAAGAGAGAGGTCGAGTCACTTGAAAAATCGGCAGCAGCAAAACCAACGCAACCGAAAACCAGTTCAAAATCATATCAAACCGCAGCTGGGCTTTTGACTTCAAATGATCGAGAAGTGTGTTTTTTTTTTGTAAATCCACCCAACACTCTACAGAAAGTTGTTGTTCGTGTCATACACTTATACAACGGAAAGAACTACTGAAACGCGATGGCCGATGTTTTCGATGTACGAAAAGGGGGCATAGTGCAAAAATGTGCAAGAATAGATCCCTAAAATGCAGCCAGTGCTCTGGAAATCATGCCTATTGTATGTGCGATCCAAGTTATCGTTCCAACAAAGCCGATATCAGTTATAAACAGCAACCGAAATTTAATGCAAATTCACCGCCACAAAAAACCGTCAATTTGTGTTCACAAAATGCTAGCTCATATGCTAATACAAACATTTATTTACAGACAGCATGCGCCTTTATCTCTTCGCCAGCCGATACTTCAAGGTCATTATATGAAAGGCTCGTTTTGGACGGAGGAAGTCAGTACACATATGTGAAGACAAACGTAGCGCGCCAGTTAAATTTGGAAATAATTGGTAAACAGCGGATAAAAATCTTACCTTTTGGAAGCTCAACGCATCCTCCAACGCAGGTTTGTAATCGAGTGAAATTTATTTTATGCAGTCATCACGATAACCAACGCATAGAAATGATAGCATTAGAGGTACCTGAAATTTGTTTAGACATACTTCCTGTCCCAAATAAAAGTAATCCAGAATTTTCAAAGTTTATTTTAGCAGACGCTAGGCAAGCCGATAATCTTCAGGAGGGAATTAGTCTGCTAATTGGATCGGATTTTTATTGGAAGATAATTACAGGTGAATTTCGAAGCATTGAAGATAATTTAACAGCTGTGAACTCAATGTTGGGTTGGACAATTCAAGGTCCTGCTAAAGAAATAAAAGGCTGTGACCAATATGCATGCTTGATGGCAACCACCCTAAAATGTAGTTGCTCACTAGATTATGAATATGACATGAGCCGTTTTTGGGACCTAGAATGTATTGGCATATCCCCTAAAGGTGAGAATGAAATTATTAATGATGTTGACAAATATATTCGAAAAATTGGCGATCGCTATGAGGCATCATTATTGTGGAAAAGTGAAGGTTTCGCATTGAATAATTATCGCAACGAAGCTATCACAAGGCTGAATAATTTAATAAATAGATTATCTAAGGACCCGTATAAACTGAAGAACTATGATAGAGAGATGAGGGATTTCATTGCATGTGGATTTGCTGAAAAAATTACCGCTACAATCAGCAGTCAAAACCGGGTTTATTATATGCCGCATAGACCCGTCTACCGTGACGATAAGGCAACTACGAAACTACGCATAGTTTTTGATGCTTCTGCTAGCTCAGGTGCAACTTATCGCTTAATAAACTTTTATCTACAGGCCCAAACTTACTGCCTAATGTTTTAACTATTTTGTTGAATTTTAGAATAGGGAAAATCGGAATTGTGGCCGACATTGAAAAGGCCTTTCTTCAGATACTATTGTCAAAGGAAGATCGCGATGTGCATAGATTTTTTTGGTTTGATGAAGAGTTGGAATTATCAAAAGATCTTCCGCCACCTCAAGAATATCGTATGACTCGTGTCACATTCGGTGTATCGTGCAGCCCCTTTCTATTAAGTGCAGTACTGCGAAAGCATTTCGAAGAGCATCTTATTACGTTTCCGGAGACTTCAAAAGTTTTATTAAATTCCTTCTATATGGATGATTTAGTGGCAAGTATTGACGACGAAGAACATGCCAAAACCATTTATCGTGAAGCTCGTTTGATTTTAAAAAATGCTTCCATGAACATTCGCAAGTGGAATTCTAACGCTCCAAACATT
Organism: Thereva unica; assembly: GCA_949987705.1. Lineage (NCBI taxonomy): Eukaryota > Metazoa > Arthropoda > Insecta > Diptera > Therevidae > Thereva > Thereva unica. The sequence continues at coordinate 30,820,971 of OX465284.1, read as the reverse complement.
CGCTTACATTTTGGAAAGCATGATAATCCGCCGATCATGCAGAAGGTATTAGGAATACGTTGGTGCTGTTTAACGGATGAAATTTCTGTGGAATTGGATCAGCTTCTGGCAATAGCTCCTCAATTAATGGTGAATGGAACGAAGCGAAATGTACTGAAACTTTTATCGCGAATTTACGATCCTTTGGGTATACTCGGTCCTTATGTTATAAGGTTAAAGATTCTATTTCAAGAGGGTTGGCGCTTGAAGCTAGACTGGAACGTTGTCTTACCAGACAATATGTTAAAAATATGGCGTAGTTGTTGTTCTGATATCAAACGTTTAAATGAAATTTCTCTTCCACGACAAGTGTTTACATCTTCACCAATAGTGAGTGCTCAATTGCATGTATTTTCTGATGCCAGTCTACAAGCGTATGGAGCCGTCGCCTTTGTTAGAACTGTTGGTCGTGATGGTATAGTATGCGTGAAATATTTATGCTCTAAAAATCGAGTAGCTCCACTTAAAATTAAGGATTCTGACACCTTAACGTTACCGAAATTAGAACTGACGGCAGCTTTAATTGCTGCAAGATTAGCGAAATATCTACAGGATCATAAAATTTGATTCTATAACCTGTTGGTGCGATTCAAAAATTACTTTATATTGGATACATGGAGATCTTAGCAAGTGGAAACCTTATGTAGCTCATCGTGTGAAGGAGATTCGACAGGTGACTTCTCTTGATAGTTGGAGATATTGCCCCGGTGATCAAAATCCAGCAGATTTGTTAACGCGCGGATTATCTCCGGAATCCTTAAGTAAAGCTTCAACCTGGATCTACGGACCGTCATGGTTATCAGACGGATCAGATAATTGGCCTAAAACAGATTTAAAGATACAACATTTAACTTCTCTTGTTTGCTTACAGGTAGTCGCTGACACTGCTACCTCTAAACTTAATGACGAAACTATTCTAAACATTGACGATTACAGTGATTATAGACGCTTGCTGAGAGTAACGGCGTATGTGCAACGATTCGTAGCAGCTGTTCATAACCGTCGGCCAAACAATAAGTATCTGAAATCAGACGAATTGCTACAAGCAGAATATTACTGGGTGAAAAGGATTCAAGAGCGGCACTACAAAGAAGAACTTGCAGCCCTTCAGAAAGGAAAATCAATCGCAGTTTCTTCAAAAATTTACACCTTAAATCCTATGATCGATGACTATGGTATTTTGCGCGTTAGGAGCCGATTAATTAAACTCAACAGCGACTTTGTGTCCGCTTTTCCAATTATTTTACCGAAATCTGAACATCTAACCAGACTGATTGCCGTAAACGCTCATATCCGAGCATTGCATGGTGGTGTTAATTTAGTCATAACGTATCTTCGAGAGAAGTTCTGGATTGTCAAGGCTAGGAAACTTGTAAGGAGTATCACTCAACAGTGCTATCTTTGTAGACGACTCAGAGGAAATGCCGCATCACAGCCGTTCGCAACGTTGCCACGGAGTAGACTCAGAGCTTCAAGACCCTTCGAAACTATTGGTATTGATTTTGCTGGTCCATTACATGCAAAGCTACTCGCAACGGATGAGGGAACAAGAAAGATGTACATCATGCTGCTAACATGCGCAGCTGTTCGTGCTATACATTTGGAGGTGGTTCCAAGTCTTACTACGGAAAGCTGCTTGCTGGCCCTTAGGCGTTTTATATCACGTCGAGGAACTCCAAACCTCATCATATCCGATAATGCTAAAACTTTTAAAAGAGCATCTTTAGAACTAAAGGAACTTGGGAAATTTGTGGAATCCGAAGAACTTCAGGGGTTTTCAAGCAATCACGGCATCCGTTGGCAATTTATAGTGGAACGCGCCCCATGGTGGGGGGTTTTTGGGAACGCCTTGTGCGCAGTGTAAAGGATGTATTACGAGCTACTATTGGTCGCTCTATTTTGACTGTCGATAAGCTTCATACTCTTTTAACGGAGGCTGAGTGTGTGATCAATGCTCGACCACTGACTTATCTCAGCGACGACCCTTTGGATTTAACGCCGCTAACACCAGGACATTTTTTAACCTGCTCCTATTCTAATTTTCTGAGCGCCCGAGTCACTGAAGTAAATGATAAAGAAATTCGATTAAAATGGAAGGAACGGCTACGTATAACTGATCAATTCTGGAGAAGATGGAGAAATGAGTACCTCCAGCAGTTGAGGTCAGCTCATCATCACAAGAATATTCTATCTTCAACAATTAAAGCTGGCGATATTGTTTTAGTTTACGACCAAGCTTCACCGCGTTTATTTTGGAAACTCGCAGTAATTGAAACTATTTTTCCTGGAAGAGATGGAAAAGTTCGAGCCTGCGAAATCCGTTTCTCGAACGGATCGCGAACTAGGAGACCAATTCAACTATTATATCCACTAGAACTTGCTGAGGCGTAAAAAAAAAAATTAAAAACGGCCGGCCCGGAGGATGTTGAAAAACTTCCCGTTATCATCTATCGCTTGAAACAATAAGGCTGGTCGTCCACTGGAAGCGTATTCGAGCGGCTTCGCGCTACGGCCATACATATGAGCGGCTACAAGCGGCTCATTTGTATGGCCAAAGCGCGAAGCCGCTCGAATACGCCTCCAGTGGACGACCAGCCTAACTCTCTGAAAAGCCGGCATCGAAGTCAGTTGCCGTTTAGACATCAACCGGAACGCTCGTCAATATAAATTGAATAAACAATATAATTGAAATAAACGCTTATCTTTCATTTATCGGGTTTTAATTCTTTCCCAGTTTTAGATTATTTTCGACAACATTCAAATATGGTCGAATCATTGCTTCGGCCAGGTATTCCTACATTGATGTATGTAAATCTGTATCGGTGGTCCACAGCAGCAAATAATATGGTGGAATGCCATCCCTTAAAATTGAAATAGTCCGTTGCTTCCTCTTTAGGGGGTTTAATTTCTATGTGTTCTTCCAATCCCAAATAAACTTGCAGTAGTTCTGTACTCTGCTGATGAAGCTAGTGCATACAGAACTGCAGCAATTCGTTTCTGTAAAGGGATAGCAGATCGCCAACTAGTATCCTCTTTCTTCAAATTTACCATTTTATCCACTATCTATGAAAATGTGGATCTATTCATTCTGAATAACCTTTTAAATTTCTCTTCTGAAAAGTTGGGAACATCAACTTCCCAGAAGGTCGAATTCTCGACCTGACATCGTATATAACAAACAATTAATATATAGAAAATATTTCTAATTTCATTCAACTTACATTATTTGACCAAACTAGTCTGTTTTTCCTTTTTTTTGTGTTTTAAAAACGCCAATCTTCTATACCGCCTGCATTTCATCTTTGCTTTTAGAGCTAATCTTAAAAACATCCTTCTTTGTCTTAACAAGTATTGAATTTTTAAATTATTTGTTACAAGCACAGTTAGAAGGTCGATTATTTCATTACAATATAATAGTTTTAGTTCAATAAATTAATTAAATCATAAAATATTTTAATATTTACGTAAAAACTTCACTTTACGCGTAATAATTTTCACAACTGTCAACCAAAACTATGCTCTGCAGTCTGTCACCTACTGTGGTATAGGGAATACCAAGGTATTCAAACCCTGGTATAGATACCACCAGTGTGTCACTAGTATTACCTTCTATTTTTGTATACCATGGTTTAGCCAGTCTGTAATTCCAGCAGGGCACCTTACGATATGAATGGGAGGAAGAGACAGTGTTGCTATTATGGTAGATATTGGCAGCCGTCTCCAGCTCTCTCACTGAGCAAGTAAGGGCAGTGAGCAGGTCTGATTTCGAGGCCACAAAACCCTGAAACTTGGACCAGTACGCCTTACATATTAAAAAAACAACTATTTTTAAATTTCGTACCCACACATAAAGCGTAAGTTTTCCGTTTAATTTAAAAACAAATTGTAGGGCATTGTTCTACTGGAATACATCTATCATTTTCATCTCTAGCATATTCCTCAATGCAGTAACATCCGCTTGGACACTTTTTGTAAACAATACCACAATCGTAGCCGTTTGCGCATGTCCTATCACAATTAGGTCCGCAGCTTAAATATTCCTCGTCCTGTCCTGGATATGCCCCAGAAAAGTTTATACAAATTATTTTACAAGTTTATCTATAAATATTTGTAGCACATACCGCATAGTTGTGCACTACCCCTTGTTATAAAATTAACTATTAAGATTGCAATTAAAATTTTTACACTCATTTTTTATTTATCTTTAACTTAAGAATACTTTCGGATAATAAAAATTTCAGCTTTTATATAGTTTTCATATAAAAGCTAATCGTGTGAATGGAGTTAAATAATGGAAAGTGGTTCTTGAGTAATAATAGCCAAAGTAATGAAAAAAAATAATAATAAAACCATTTTGTAATGAGTCTTGAACTGTTTTATGTAAATTGCATGTTTTATTTTGCTGAATAAGTTGACGCTATTTGTAGACTATTGACTTATTACGTTTATTTCACGAATCGTGCTCAAGGATTTCTTGCCTAAGAAAGACGCCTTCGTTTGGTTCAATTACACATATTGAAATTCTTTAGTAGCTCCTAAAGTATTTCAATTTGTGCTCAACATGTAATACAGATGTGAACTAAATTTTACAAGGACACAAGGGAAATTGAGCTTAATAATCAAGTACAATTCAAATATAAACTTTGAGTTTGTGTTACTCACGCAATTGAACCTTAATTAACTTTTTATAAAAAAAAGTTAAGATACACTCTTTATATTAAGTAATATCGATATTCGACAACACATCCTTCAATATTTTAGTTAGATAGACTAGATCTAGACGACACAGGACCGACTCTGCATTAAGAGCTCGCAACAATACTCACTCATCTTGAGGGATCTAGGGGACTCTAGAAAAAAGATACCTACAGGGAGCAATCATATCTCCGCTCCTGTGGCGTCCATTTATCGATGAACTCGTAGAGTTGGTCAATTGCCAAAAATTTCTTTTCAGTTTAACTGTGCAGTTTATCACGTGTGATGTCATATCTGAGCTATAAACTGTGCAGTTTTGTTTGGATAACGCTAGATGTCAAATTTGCGGTAGCATCGCACAAATAATATGATGAGCAGGTCGAACAACTGTCTGTGGGCCTACCGCAGAGCATATGGATAACATGCAGTCTACATCCTACAACCATAGATATCATATACAGTGTATATATTATACACCATCCTCGTATGGAAAAGTGGCTTTAGTGTGGTAACATAGAACCATAAATAATTATATTACTATACTACGTATACATGACGAGTTGTACCCAGGTTGAGTTCAACTGCATGTAGATGCGAGTCGAGTTGAGATAGGGTCAAATCAGCTCGATTCAGTTGTGATACTTGAATCGGGTTCATTTTGTGCATATAGAAGCGAGTTTAGTAGTTGAATTTGATTGATAACGTCTGACGTCGTGACGTGCCTTGACGTGACTGATCTTTTCTGTTCAATATAAACGTAGTAACGGAAGCATTTCGAATTTTGCAAACATTTACCTTTTTTGTATTGAACTAATTTATCATGGAAGATGAAAATTCAGTTAAAAGGTTCGGCGGAGCTGTATGATTTGTCGCAAATTTTCTGCTTACTCATCCAAAGCTAATGCGATCATTGCTAAGTTTTTATTAATAAATTTTGGCATTCCATATAACAATTTAAATTAGCAATACGGAATAAGATAATACTCTATCTAATTCTTCTTAGACTGAACGGCAAAATTCATGTAACGTTTACATCACGTTTAAGTGCGAACCGACAGCAAAATTCTAGTGCCGTTCCGTGCCGTGATGTTGACGTTCCGTATAGTGCGAATAGACCTTAATGCTATCTAATTGCAAGTACGACTGTTCTGCAATTTCTCTAAGCGATGGCAGGGTGGACTCGTACAAGGTGGTATGGTTCGGTACGTGGGTGGGTTCAAGATAGAGGCAGCTGTATTTGTCTGCTTCAAGGGTAAAATCCCCAGGTTCAACATGGCGATGAGCTTGGGAACTGTGGCTACCTCAGCAAAGGTGTGCGCTATATTGTCGTACAACTATGAAATTAAATAAAGATCCTACGCTAACAAAGCCAGTTCTACAGACAAGCGATAATGAGAGATAAGATCCTGTGGAGCAAACTCAAAACCGTCCTGGGAGAACCAACGTGCCCTGCTCAGTTGGACATTCTCAATTAAGTTCCCCTTTCCGAGCCATGGAAGCTGTGAAAGCAACACGTCTTGGCTAAATACGGCTCTGACATCCAGAACCAACTATTGGGACACTCAACCCTATCCAGGTCCAGCCTCGATTAAATTAGGTGTTTCAGCCCCTTGAAATTCACATTAGACTAGCTAACGGTAGAATTTACCCTAGAATCCTTAAAGGTCTTCTTAGCAGTCTTCATGGCCATAGAATGAGCTTTTAACAACATCAGCACCGAGCCCATCCAAAAGACCTCGGGGAATTCAGGATTCACTATGGTATTAGTCAGTGGATCCTATGCATGCTAAAACCTAGAATCGTTTAGCAGTTAAAGTAACAGACAACGTGCCGTGACACGCCCCAAAGAGAAGTATCTCTGTACTGCTACGGCTTATGGGTTTTATGTGAATCGATTACTGAATTTTAGCCTAACATCAACGAATTGACGAAGAACTCCCACTTAGCGTTATATGCCAAAAATGAAGCAATAAACGTAATTCTTAATCTGCTGCTGACCTAAAGAAAAGGCTCCCGGTTATCGAATAGCGGCTATCAAAGCTATAAGCGCGACCTACATAACGAAACTGGTCCAGCTTGTCGAAATCTGTCAGAAGGAACTCACTTACTTAAACGTACAGAACGCCTAGAAGAACAATATACCACCTAGATTCTACCACTTGGGTGGGTAGACATATTTTTTAACTTCCCAGTATAGGGAAGTTATTGTAATCGTGTTTTCATTTTTTAAGGTCCCAAGAGCATTTCAAGCAAAAATTTGAGAGGAAGTATGTATGTGTGTGTGTGTGCGTACAATGTGGTCTTTTTTCTTGCACGATATCGCGCGAACCAAAAGAGATAACGACTTCGTTGAGGTGTCGTACGAAGCGTATTAACGGAAATATGATCTGAACAGATTTTTATAAAATTTGGTCGAGCCGTTTTTTGGTTTAAACGACATAAGAGATTTTTGTACCCGCACGATATCGCGCGAACCATAAGAGATATCGACTTAGTTGAGGTGCCGTTCGAAGAATATTGACCAAAATATGAAATGAAAATTTTTCATAAAATTCGGCAGAACCGTTTTTTTGTTTAAACGACGTTCGTGATTTTTTACCTGCACGATACCGCGCGAACCAAAAACTATATCGACTTCTTTGAGGTGCCGAAAGAAGAATAAACAAAAAAATTACCTGAAAAAAATTTCATAACATTCGATCGGGCTTTTTCTTGTTTAAATGGAAAAACCTCGGATAAGTGTCAGAAAGACCTTAAATTGATAAGTTTTGCTTATATCTAATAAACTCGATGCAATGAGACCGGTTCTAAACGAAGTGATCTTTTTTCGATTCTGCACAGCGATAGTCTTCCAACATAACATCACTTTTCAAAATCCGACAACCTTTAAAAATTGTGCAACAATTTCGTTACTCTTTACAAACATCACGAATTTTTCAAACCTTGGATCAGCACTTTTTGGGGGAATTGTTTTCTACGCGTGATACAGTTTCAGGGGATTGCGATTCATCCCGGGATTTCCAGTAGTTACCGAAAAATTCATTCTTTTTGGTCAAGTCTGATAAATACTATCTCCGGAAAACTTTGGAGTTTCCAAATGAAGTCATTATCTTCCCAGTTTATCAGCGGCGCTTCACGAGCGCAGTACGAATTCGAACACCCGCTTTAGTGTAGTGAACGAAGGAAATGTTTGTTTGTTGTTAGTTGTTTGACATTATTCATAGGAAATGACAATATCTAATAAGGTTACAAAAAAACAGGGTAATATGTAAACCTCTACCAAAAAAGTTTCAAAACGCCCTAGCGGCTAAACCGTTATGATTCCTTCCAACACCCATACGATTTTTTGTTCGTCTATCCAAGACCTATCCACAGCCAGGCGTTTCGACATTTTAGCTGATACATCCTGCATAATACGGTACCTGAAAAAGACAGGCTGGATCTGGTTACTCCAAGCATACATACTACCATGTACTTAGGTGCCTGTCAATTGCGTCCCCGGCCTCCGTTAGCGTTGGTGTCTAAGTTCTCTATTCTAGGGACATAGTGCCGACCTAATAGTGGACAAAACAAATCGCGAGAGCAGAAACGATGAAAGTTTTTTTAAACTAAAATTGCGTTCTTCGGAGCGAACCCTCACCTCCTCGTGGTGTCACTAGATAGCCAACTAAAGATGGTAGTAGGGAGCCCATCCTTCAAAATTCTATCAAATCAAGATCTAATTGTCATCGTATCGAAGCTACGTGGCAATGCGTTAATCGTATACAGATTTATCCTGTTATGGAGGCTCTGTCAGGATGGACCGTTCCTTTTCTGCCACACTCGTGGAACTTTTATGGGGCAATCAAATACAACAAAAACATCTGACGAAGAAAGCAGTTGTGGGTATTGACTAGGCCTTCGACAATACATCTTTTCAGCACTTCCTGCTACTGGCCCGACTCTATGCTGAGAACTCACAGAACTAATGGTCCTTTATCTTGAGGAGCCTCACTGTAATAAAAGGAATTGTTTATAGTAGAAACGTACGTAGTAAAAATGGAAGAATAAAAGAGTGTAAATAGCGAGTGAGCAGCAAAAAGCAAATTCAGCCCTCTAAGCTGGTAAGCACTGATGAGAACTTAAGACCGGCCTACGAAAACAAACGGATCTTTCTCATAGGTTCGAGTCTAAATTCTTCAGGGGATATCAACGTGCATTTGGTGAGCTGGGCCTGGGCGTTCTCTATCCGGTTACCCTTTTTGGGTCCCGGGTTATCGCGGCAATGAAAATATGGATGCACTAGCTAAACAGGACTTTGACATTGCATTCATCGGTCGTCGGTTCTGGACCGAGCACCCACCAACTTGCTAAGAAGGGCCTTTTTCGATTAGAATTTAATGAAACATACCGAACGCTGAAGGTCCGCACCTGGACGAGCCAACTTAATCGGTTCGTTTCTGTACCGTCTACTAACGTGACAAAGCAATTGTCGGGGCGCAGTAGAAATGATGTCAGGATACTTGTTGGCTTGATTACCGAACATTGCCCTCTAAATTACCACTTGTGGAAGATAGGAAGAGCGAAGCACATTACCCGCAGGCTTTGCCTTGAGGAGGACGAGTCTGCCCTTCATGTTCTCTGAGAGTGTAGCAAGACAGCGAGCAGAACCAGGTTGTCCGACGGGTCCCTGCTCGAATATGCAAATCCAGCCAACAAGCCACTGGGTAGACTGCTGAACCTGCTATAAGGGTCTCGCCTACAAATATGAGCCTAACAATACCAATAGACCAAACGAGTGGCCACGATACCTTTGGACCCAGTACTGCACTAAAAGAAAACAAATAGTTGGCGTTCAAGGAGATTTCCAGAATGAGAAACAGCTAATGAACGGCAGAAATGGAGGTCGATTGATTGGTTAGGAGCCTCTCAAATTATTCCAAATGTCGTTTGTATATAGTAGCAAAAGAACCTAGTAAATGCTTTAAAAACTTGGCAGAAAGAGTGATCTGAATTTAAAGCATTAAACACCGGAACTCTTTTGAAAATACAACAATGCTCAAGTTTACAATACTTTCACAATACAGATTAAGCAAACAAATAATTATTGAATTATCAATAAAATTAAACTACATAATAGGTAAATATGAAAAGTCTTGAACTAAATTCATTAATTACACGAGAGAACGTTAATAATCTACAGATCGGAACCACGTGCTTGGTGCATTCGTAATTTTAAATATAAAATAAAATGATAAAAGTTAAGCAATATAATTTTATCCAACATTTATTTACAATATTTTCTTTATTCCCAGCTATTATTGCATAGAAACTAAAGGCACTATTTTATTTAATTGTGATATTTCGCTTTTGTTTTAAAAGATATAAAAAGTGAAAGTAATTTTATTAAAAATATTCTTAAACCGACATCCACAAAAGGAACAGTTTAATAAAAATGAAGACAATTTTCCTTGCTGCAGTTTTACTAATCTGCTTCATAGCAGAAGGACAAGGATACTACTGTGGTATGTAGCTTTGGAATTTTTTTAAATGAACTTTAATAACATTTTTGATTTTCAAGGATATTGTCCAGGACCAAACGAGGAATATCTGGATTGTGGACCCAGTTGCGATAGAACATGTGCCACTCTGTATGATATTTGTGATATCTATTACGTTCGATGTCCTAGTGGATGTTACTGTATTGATGGATACGCTAGGGATTATTACGGCACTTGCATCCCAATTGAATATTGTCCTACATATTGCTATGATAAATAGTTGGTTCATTCAATAAAATTTTAAATACATGCAGTGACTGGATCTTTCTCTGCTATCTCATTAAGTTAAAATTTTATAAATAATTTATCCCTTAGCTATCAGCTTGTAGCTTCAATTATAATAACTTTTGATTTTGAATTATACTCGTAGTAGCAGCAAGAATAGTTTTTTCATGAAGGAGTTCTCAAACTTCAAGGCGATATTTTCATTAAGCTAAGGACTAATCCCCTTGATCCATAATATATCAATATACACTTACATAACTATTTTCTTCTATCTTCTATATTATATGTTAAAAGGAAAGGAGAGGCAAAATGTATTTTAATTTTAATAAAAATTACCGTCAAACACGTTAATAAAAATATTTCTTTTTTCACAATACTCCTTGTGCGTCTATCGCAATTGGTGCCTCGATAGTCTAGGGAGTAAGGCGCCTGGATACCACCCTAAAGATCCCGAGTTCGAATCCCGGCAACACCACAGTCCTTCGCCTTTCCCACTTTTCCCACCTACATAACTTTTCTTCTTTCTTCTTCCCTCTTCACATTCCTGATTCCTCCTCTCATAGCCTTCCGTAGTCCTTCCCCCCTCCACCAAGCTCATGTCATTGCTGACGAGATACAACTCCTTTCAGGAGGCATAAAACTCCAGCGAGTTGTTTCTCGATGCCCCGATGTCAGAGTCGCGATAATAATGTTTGGATTGGTGGAATAAAATATCGCGGCTTGGTTGAGGCAATTCCTTCCTTCATTTCTCTCTCTTCACTATCTTCCGACTAGAGTTGCTGTTCGACATTGCACTCTATACGAACAAGATAGATTGTCGACAGTACAAGGGGGCTTTCCCTGAGCCTCTACTCTTTCACTTCTTCCTTTTCTACTGGCCCAGCTGGCCACCTATATGTCATCGGGGGACATGTTCTTAAATTCATTCGAACATGAGTCTGTTACATTTCGCCAATTCAGACGTAAAGGATCGTCCTCGCTTCCTTTGGTACTTCTTTCGTCCCTGTTTTCGTTATCTAATATATCGCCATCAAAAGGTTAACACAAGGGCTTCATTTAATAGAATTTCCCTATGCAGAAGGCGCACTTCTCAGCTGGACTGAAAAACGTTTACCACGTTACAAAATATCAAATCGACTCCCATCTACATATAGTTGGACTCGGGTTCAACCCGAGTTCAACTCATCATGTTTAAGTACTAAATGCAATCTGAGGTGGTACCAAGATGGCCGCCAATTTTTGCAATTATGTTCTACCGAGCCCACGACATGGGTATCAAATGAAAGAGTACGACAGATAAAATACAGTAAGCTGTGTGATGTAATTTGAAATCTAATATGGGCGCCACCACAAAGTTGCGGATAGACTAAAAAGTAGAAAATAAAAATAAATATTTAAAAAAAAAACTACAAAATACGCATTTTTACATTTAGTAAGTGGCTGTAGCAATAAAAACTTTATATTCAACCTTTTTAAGGGGTGCTCAAATAGTGCATTTCCTTGGCATCTTGAAGCTTATATATAGATTTTCGAGGGATACCGAATCAGACCACTATTTGCGGGTCCCTTTTCGTCCCTCTGCCTAGAGTCATCTTATTGGGGTTGCAGTGGGTTGTCCCATTGCTCCCTTACTTCGACTCCCCTAGTTATCGCAAGCAGCTGATTGAAGGGAGTCTGCCTCATGTCCTCCATCCAATGGAGTCCAGTTATGGCAGCCCTTTTCCTCGCCACCGCCGGACAGTGACACACTATCGCGTATTTTCCTTTAATATCGTGGATCTAACGTTTATTACTTTTTCCCGGGCGGGAACCCTTCGTAGGCCATGGAAGGCGACGAAATTTGTATACGTAGTTCCCTGTCATAATATTTCTTTTCTTTTGGAAATAAATTGGTTTGCGGAGAATGAAATAAAAACATATCCTTTTTCTCAAATGCCTTACACATAACGCTTAGTAATTTATTATAATATTCAAAACTTCTTAAAGGTATAAGCATCCTTATGCTACTTACTCGCTTACCTACTTAATCCGGGCCCATCTAACTAATATTGTATTTCCTAGGCATGCAATTTAAATAAATAATAAATTAAGGGGAATAATTTACAGACTATGTAAGCATGAATTTGACCAATATAGATAATAAGTTAAATAAATATGTAATATAATAAATATAATAGAATAAATATAAGTTATAATAAGGTTTTTTTTTCTTTTTTTTTTTATTTTATTTTATATATATGAATTATTATGTTTTTTTCTTATCTGGAAGTCCCACGTTGGTTAAGTTGTGCAGTGTCTGCATGTGGCGTTGATTTATTTGCCTCCTCCAACAGGTTATGCTTTTATTATATTCCATATATTTCCTTTTCCCTGGTGGTTGGTAGGTAGTTTTAATTATTTCCTTTGTTGCATATTCCCTTTCTTTTTATTTTATGTGTTCTGGCTACCTGGAGCATTATTTAATTAGGTACATTTTTTTTTTATTATGAGTGTACTACTCATATTTTTTAAACTTTGATACATTTATTTAGAGTAATTATATATATATTAAATGTTTTAAACTTTACTGAATTCCACTTTTCTAAATTTTACTTTTCTGTTCACTATAGGTCTATACTCTTTGCATGCTGGCACGAGAAGAAGGATCGGTTCTCTATTTTCTCGCCACGCGGCCGTTTTCGAAGACTCGGGCTTTCGAACTTCCGCTCTGTTTGGGTCTTACAGGTTTTTAATTGATTAGGTATTTTAATTGTTAGGTCTAATTAAAATAAATTTTTTTGTAATATCTATGTTTGATTTGTCATTGTTAAATTTTTGTAATATTTATGTTTGGTTTGTCATTGTTAAATTTTTGTAATATTTATATTATGTTTATTTTGAAATAATTTTGTGCTTTACTAAGATTTCATTTAGGACTTAGGACTTTTTTTAATATTTTGGATTCGTAGCAATTTTGATATGCTACAACACTATGTGTGTGGCCGTCTCAGCTTCCTCCAGGCACATCCGACAGGTGTCATCCTCCAGAATTCCCATTCTTTTTAGGTGATACCTGAAACATCCGTGTCCTGTAATCAGTGCCACCAACCATCTGAGGGTTCTCCTTTGCATATGCAGGATCCTTCTTCTGGCTGCGGTAATCGGCAACGTAAGCACCATCTTAGCCTGCCTACACGTGGTCATAGCGTCCCACCGTCTCCGGTGTTCCTCAGCGACCCATTTCTCGATGTAGTTCCTTACCAACCCTCTGCCAATGGCAGAGTATGGCTCCGGTCCCCAGAATTCCGAGGTTGACCCCTGTTTTGCCAGGTTGTCAGCCTTTTCGTTCCCATCGATGCCTGTATGTCCTCTAACCCAGGCTAGCGTCACGTTGTTTTGTTGCGCACACCTGTTCAGTTTTTGGACACATTCCAACGCCAGAGACGCATTAATCTCTGTCTGGTTCATGCGCTTAATCACAGCCTGATTGTCCAGTGCTATAAGGATACTTCTTCCCTGCACCTGACCCTCACTTATGTGATCCAGCGCGTGCAGCAGAGCAAGCATTTCCGCCTGGTAGACTGAGGTGTAATTCCCCAAAGCCAGAGAGCAGGTCAGATTTAAGTCCTCCGAGAAGACTCCCGCACCTGCTCTGCCGTCAATCTTGGATCCGTCCGTGAAGATATATATGTCATCTTGAAGCTTACTAGAAGCGTACTTCAAGTACAAATGAAAACGCAAGCAGCTCGACTGAAGTCGTCATGTAAACCGGGCTTGTAAGCTCTAGTGCTCGAATTGTTCAGTCGTAGTCCATCAGTTGCTTATGAAGTCAAGCTCTTTTCTAGCCAATATGCCGCTTCAAGTAGGCAGAGGAAAACGCTCATGGAAAAGGTGGTTATTGCAACACTCCATTTGTCTCTGGGTTAGGCTAGGTTACCGGTTGATTTAACGTGATCAGTCCAACTGAACTATATGGTGCAGCGGGTGTTCCGCGAGGTTGATTTTCGATTTTTTAATATCGAATTTATTTATTGACAGCGGTTACATCCGCTACACGTCGTTTCTTCGCTAAAACCATCTTGAGAAAGTAATAAATCTTCTAATTTGCGGGATCCCAATCTTCGAGATTTCCGCAAGCGTGCTTAGAAAAGGTTCGCCAAATGTGGTTAACCTCATTCTCCTTAGGGCCGGGCAGTGGCAGAGGAGATGTAGTACACTTTCCTCCTCGACCGGATTCTTACAGCTTCTGCAAAAATCGCAGGTCTCAAGACCTAACAGGGTCTAATGAGTCCCTATAAGACAGTGTCCGGTCAGCACTGCCACTATAACTGAGAGGTCTTGTCTCCAGAGGCTCAGTAGTGAAATGGCCCGCCTGAGATAATAAGAGGGCCAGGTTAATTTGGCCAAATTCCATTTATTAAGATCCCTCCAATGCCTTTTCGCTTGTTGCATTGTGTGTAGTTTGCACGGGAGTTTAAAGGTGGCCCAAGGCATACTAACTCTTTCCTTTTCTGGAAAGAGAGTAGTGGTCGTGCCTTTCCTAGCCAGTTCATCAGCTTTACAATTTCCCTCTACATTTCGATGATGCGGAGGAGGGTCCTGGACTGTTGAGCCATCTCGTTAAGAGATCTGCAACATTCAGAGATTGTTCTAGAGCTGTTTGTGCAAGAGCGCAGGGCTTTCAGAGCCGCCTGACTATCTGAGAAGATGTAGACAAGACGTTTCCTATCGCCTTTCGGGTTGATTTGCAGAACGGCCTCTTGTATGGCTAGAACCCCCGCTTGGTATACACTGCAGTGATCGCGTAGTCGGAAGGCGACTTCAATCCCAAGCTGTGGGAAAAATACTCCTCCTCCCACCCGACCCTTGAGCTTAGAGTCATCAGTAGTGAAGTTTATGGCACCCTGAAAACTGTGTGGTCTATTTCTCCATTCACGACGTGGAGGGATGTGCATTTTGTAGTTCCTCGGTCGTTTTTTGTGGGAATAGTAACAGAGTTCAGCAGCTTCGTGTACCCTCCCCTGATTCCGGTCCAAAAACCGGATTCTTTCATTCTGAAGCTCGTGACAGAATTACGCGCAAACGCGGTGCGGGCAATGACAGATAGAATAGAATATGTGTATTGAAATGCGAACTAACGAAAAGTGGCTTGAGCGCTATGCACACACCGCGTAAGTTGCATTACTTTCTACTTTTTGCGCGTTGCCGCGCGTCCAGTGTAAAAAAGTTGTTTGTGTTTTGAGGCGTGCTTTGGTATTGGTGGGCATTTTGTTTATGTTTTGAGTCGTGTGCTGGTGATGGGGATAGGAAATTTGTTGAATTTCATAATTAATGCAAATTTTTATTTTTCGAACTTGTGGTGTTGAAATTAGTACCTAGAACAAATACAAGTCCTGTAGGATAGAAAATTAATACGCAAATCATACAGCTTTTTCAATTTATTTCGTATCACGTTTACTTGTTACTTTGATTTTTAGGTTGTGTCAAAGTCGGAACGCGACTTTGTGTCAGTGAAAAATCCGCACATACCGCGAAGCCAATGCCCGCACCGCCATTGCGCGTAATTCTGTCACTAGCTTAAGGGCTGCGCTGGTTGGGCTTTCCCCTGCCACAAGATTTAAAGGAGGGAGGTATAACATAACATTTAGGGCTCTGGGTTACTCCTATACCAATCAGCTGTTTCTCACGCATTACTTTCCTCAAAATTCAAATATTATGAATCCACTAAAAACTAATGGAAGCATAAAAATAATTCTTTTACGTTAAAAAACTAATGAATTTCTTCACAAGCATATCAATACAAAACTTCGAAGACGCGCTTTGCTCTGCGCTGGGTTCAACAACCCCTTTTGCATAATCAGACGCAGCCATGCATACCGATAAGGAGCTCAAGCAATGGGTTGAAGGCCTTGCCAACACTAAATTGGACGAAATGGAAATGTTTTTGCGAATTTATCTCCAACATCTGTTGATATATGACAACAATATTCCAGCAGATATGGACGCAAAAAGAAGGGAGACTGTAAAATCACCAGAAAAATTAACGAAGTGGACCTAAACGATTTTTAGAGTAAGTCTTGAATCAAATGAAACCAAACTAAATGCTAAACCACATCTCCGTTAAATAAAAATAAATAGGTACTATATTGTGTCAAAAATAGAAAACAATAATTTATTTATAAGATTAAGCAACTTTCGAAATGACATAAAACCAATCGTAAACTACGGCATCCCAGCAGTGCTAATTTAAATATGGAATTAATTCACAAAACTTGGATTCGCTGCGTCATAAGTGTGAGCTAAGCCATTGACGTATTAATGACACTATGTATAGTATAACACCCCAGCATTCAGTGATTTACTTCTTCCGGTTCGCCCATCCATGCTGTAATAGATGGAGTTCGTGACCTCTCCCTTCTGTGGGGAGCACAAGTTCAATTAGCTTTTGAGTTATTTTTGGGGAGCATAATTGTACCTACATTAAGTAAACAACGGTACAAATTCAACAACATGTTGATCTATACATTGATCGTCGGTCTACAACGGACAATCTCTTCCCAGAAATTTGATAACCCAATTGACCCAAATTTGATGTGAGGCCCAACAGCTGATTGCTTAATACTTGACAAATAACCGAAAAACAAAGAAACACACGTGACCATACCTGTTTGCTTAAATTTACATGCAGAGGGCCAGTTGATGTGTTTAACCTTGAAAATCTTAAGAAAGGTACCCCATATATATTACCCAAAACACCCAAGACTCCACAACAAATATTATTCAAGGAGCGTCTGATTTAAGTCAGGCACACCCGGTCTATATAAAAACGTAAACAAGCCCGTCTTGCATTACGTGACTAACATCTCCTCTACACGAATTAGAAGAGTTCGAAAGGGACAGACGGGGCCCCGAGGAGTGCGACTTGAAGAAACCAGTTTTCTGCATTACACATATGCAGCTCAAGTCCTTTAATCGTTGTGGACACATTTAGACCTTCAAGAAAGACCCTTATGTACTTTAAATATGTGAAGATCTATGTACTCTGGATGATATGATCAAGACGACAGAAAGAGATGGCATGTAGTGCCGAAAAGTCGAGCTTTGGACGTGGAAGTGGAAACCAAGTCGACTTGAACTTCTTTGCTGGCTGAAGCAATCCAGAAGCTGTTTATAAGCGTTAGCGATCAGTTTGATCAAGGCGAGTTTTGATGGAGTTGTGAAAAAATATATTTGAATTTTTATTCATAGTGTGATCACCCAAAAAAAGAAAGAAAATTTGTGAGGAAATATCAGTGAAAGTGAAATTGTAATATAAATATAAAAAAAAAACAGTTTAAGTTGTAAAAATTAGAAATAGTGTCTTTAAACAAATATGGCTTTCTCACTATTCCGTGCAGGATTTCGCACAGTTAATAAGTTAATTGAGAAGAAAGTTATATGTTCGGAAAATGTTGTACGAAATACAATTAAAAATATTGAAACCAAGGTAATAAAACAAAAAAAAAACTATGTTCAAATAAAATATATTCAATTTAATTTAGACTATGACCAACCAGTTTGTCGACCTTCACCTGTGTTTTGCGTTTTCTTGATAATACAAAAATCAAAATTTGCATAAAATTTCTTTTCATTCGGCCAAAATAGCGATCGAAAATATAATGCCGGGCAAAATTTTTATAAGAATTGGACACGTTGCCCAAAAGCGAATTGTGATATCAAAACTCGTTTTATTTTGGTTGAAGCTGAAATTAAATGAAACGACAAAGATTTTGCTTTTTGAAGAAGACGCACTACAAAATTGTTTTTTTGTTATTTTTGAATTTCGTTTAATCAATTTGAGATTTTATAATCGTATCTAGGCAATTTGTATTCGTGGACGTCCTATGCACACTAATTATGTTTCATTGAATTCGTTTGTTTTTTTTTGTTTCCTTCTGAATTTTAAGACGACTTTAGGAGGGTATAGGGAGCCATTGACATTGTTGGGTATGTTAGCTCAGTAGCATTTTTACAATTAATCATAAATGTCTTGAAATAGACAAACAAGTTGAAAGCCCTGCTTTAATTTCATGATCGTAATTCTGATCACTAACAACGATCCAAACTTACATACCAATTCAGAGTAGACTGATATGAGGTCTTTGCGAGTATGTGGGAGAGTGGAACTTCCATTTTTGGCCTTCTTTCATATCTTTTAAAAATGTTTTGGATAAATGTGTTGGACCCCCTCGATTCCCAACTTTTTTTTCACTGTTTTTCACTTTTTTTTTTACCATATGAAACAAAATTCTTTTGGGTGAGGATGTAGCTCCAGTAAATATAGAAAATCATGAAAGTTAAATTTTTGTAGAGACATTTATTATCATGTTTCCCAATTTAATCATGCAAAGTACTCTGAGTTTGCCTATGCACGATTTGTTTATGGTAGAAGGGCGATAAATATCAATTATCAAAATTAAAGTTAATTAAATTATATACCAAAGAGATCCTCCTATATATTTTTGCTTTGATTGGCCGTTTTTAAGTTACCGCGATTTTGTTGAAGCAATTTCTAATATGGACTCGTAGTTGGCATCTTTTTTGTAAAAAAAAATACTGCTAAGGCATCGCAAGAAGTAATAAACAATTATAAAATGCATCAGTGGTTCAACCATTCCAGAAAGCTATGAAGACAATGATTTAGATGAAGACTCAGTTGCAGGATTCAGAAAATCTTCATCGACAGAAGTTCAGATACAAAAATTACGGGAATACTACATACAAAAGACGCATAACTTAATAACTTACCTCAAAAAACGAGACCTAACATTATTTTGGAAATTTGATAGGTATTCCTCTTATTTCTAAATGGGTCTCAATTCAAAGCCTTTCTTCCAGTTGTATCTATGTTATACGCTAGTTCTTTACAGTTTGATATACGATGTTTTCCTAATGCCATCTAGCACGTCAAGTATCTTCCTATTTCTTGGTCAATCAACGCTTCTTTTTCCTGTTAGTGTACCATTGACAATCCGGACCAGATTTCTTTCTTCCGAGGTTTGTACAACATCTCCAACCTAACATAGTCTGATTAGTTTTAAACCTGTAAATATACTCGTATATGTATATATATATTTCGTAAACATCGTTATGTCCTTCATTTTGTTCTTAGCTCCACCGGTTTGATTGATAATCAACCTTGCTACCAATCTGTCGTGTCGTTCAGTCATTGTGCAACATCTTTTGTGTAAGTAAAATTTTAAGCTTAGGTGTCACGTTTAGAAAATGACCTCTGTAATCAATCGAAATAGCGAAAAAGCTAGTGCAAGCCAATAAGCTCCTAATAGATGCTACCTTTCTCGGCAGCATTATTTCGATACATCCTGTATTATTCAAAACCGAATTTCAAAGATACTGAATCCAGATAAGGTTGAAGGATCGAAGAATATTCGATATCTGTTTAGCAAATGTGAGATTCTGATGGTGTATATAGAGACGACGATGCTATCCTCAACCCAGGTAAAAATGGCTACAAGCTTAGCACGAAAAATAGAAAAATGATAGGATCGGTAAAAGGGAGTCGAATTTCTCGGGCGTACTATGTCTGAAAAAAACTACGGGCACTCCAGCGTCTAGGTGTTGACGGATGCTCCAGGTCCTTTATTGATCAGCTGCTGAAGTTCAAGGTCATAAAGTCTGGTCTGGGGCTTTCGGAAGAAGTCAGACGGGTTGGAAGAGTAACGGGTGGGGTCCTCATTTGGAATTTAACAGTCAACGAAGTGTTGATAACCCTAAGTGAGTCTGGGTGCACCACGGAGGCTTATCCTGATGATATTGTGGTGGTGACCATCAAGTACAATCGATATAATGCAACGAGAATTGGGCACTCTTGTTCATTGGTTTACGACAAAGGGTCTAGGCGTTAACCCAGCTAAGACTGAAGTAGTGCTCTTTACAAGTAATCTTATCTGCAATGAAAGATTGGAACTTAAAGAGGATGCGAAATTTCTAGGTCTCATACTGGATAGAAAAGGCCAAAACAGCTCTCTTATGCCAAAGAACGATCGGAGTGAATTAGAGCCTTAAACCCCGCATTATCCACTGGTTGTATGCAGCCGTAATCAGACCTATACTTATGCATGGCAAATCGGTATGGTGGACTGCATTACCGAAGTTTACGTATTGTAACATACTGGAAAGGATCCAGAGAACAACTGAGCTGTGTATAGTGGTGCAATAAGAAGCACCCCAACAGCTGCGCTAGGTCTTATTGCATCTTATTCCATACATGCCGAGCAAATGGCAGGTGGACGGCCGCCAGGACAAACGCTTCTTATGGGTGGGTTCCAATTCCAAATTCATGTGGTCACTCATCCAACCCTAGGAGCTTCGCTGCGGACAATCTAGATTACACTTCGCCTACCTAGGAGAAAGATCTCAATAACATCATTCCAGCTAGAGATGACTGGACAGGTGGTGTTATCTAAAATTGGGAACAGCGTTGGTTATGTATCTTCTCCGAGATATTGAGTATAGATACCTTTCTCGTCTGGGAGACTCTCGAATGGCTGAAGAGAAATAATATATCTCATAAGAATATATGTATTCTATCGGATAGCCAGGCGGCCCTGAAGGCTCTTAATTCTATCGTTACAACATCCACGACTGTTCTGAACTGCCGCAGGTCTCTGTGTGAGACTGCCTCTCTGTTAGGTTCCTGGACATCAGGGAATTAAGGAAACTGCAGGGCAGATGCGCTTGCTAGCCAGGGAACCGAAGTGGAAAGGACTTCCCACTTAAGCCAGATGGCATTAGCCACCTATAAACCGGCTATGAGAAAAATAAGCTTAGGTCGAGCCGGGCTGAAATGGACCATAGCAGCAGTGTGTTCACACAACATAGCCGACTTTGGACGCAGTGTTCAAAATCCCTTGTTCAAATGAACAAAAAAGAGATAAGCTATGTAGGTAAGGTGCTGACTGATCACTGTCCCCTTCGCCCGCACGCCGAAAAATGGGAGTCCCAACCAAAATCTAGTAATAATAGTCTTTCCAGACTTTGATCCCTATTTCTAGACTTTGGTCCCAACGACTAATGCAGAAGTTGTGGCAATGAAGATGAGGAAGAAACTGTCTCCCATCTTCTGTGTACATGTCCGGCCCTCAAGAGGAAAAGTGAGGCCTTCCTCGGCCCACCTTTCCTTGATGGATTGAGTGAGCTACAAAACACTGACCTCTGTCGATGTGCCTAAATGGGCTCCCTAGTGGAAGAGCAGCCATTTCAACCTAACCTAAGCACCTTCGTTTCGCAGTTTGTTCACTTGTTGAAGGAGGAACTTAAAAATCATAGGCTTTGGAACTACGCTAAAATTTAAGTTACGACTAGGAATGTTGGCGCAGACGGTAGATTCACATCGTTCGCTGATACAAGAATGCCTGTGCAGGTTTTATTAGACATGAAAGAAATTTCTCTTGGCGTGAGCGATAAATACGACACGACTCTTGCGGCTCAAATCGAGTATGAGTTTGATGATCCTGTGATTGACCTGGTCATCAGTGCTCGATCCTCTGTCTTGTGTTTGTTGGATATTATCAAAGGCATTTAAGTAACGCAGAGTACCGTCATCAGCGAAGGTGTGAAGATGTTCGTGCGATTGAGATCAAGTTTATTTATAAAGATTAGTAACGTCGGCAGATGTGGAGTCCTGAAAAAGTTTCGTCCATTATAGAGGATTTCGGAGTATTTGGGAACGGAGGTGGTAAAGCAGTGTCAAGTGAAGAAGAATTCGAGGCGAACAGAAATACAAGAAACTGGTCTAGCTTGTAGATGAAACGAAATTCTTCTTGATGAATGTTACCAAGGACCAGATGTCTTGAATGCCGGATTACTGTAGTAGCATTGAAGATCTTCCTGAAAATGCAATTCCAGGAATTTTCCAACTTAATGTAAAAAAGACGTGGTGATACATTCGGGGAACTATGCCTTTGTACATTGCCGCTTAAAATGTCTATTTGTCCTAGGCCTTATAGATATGACTAGATGGGACCCGGTACGCCTCGCTGCACCCATAAACCAATAGTAAACAATAAAAACCATCCACTGACTTAGTATTGTTCGAGAAATGAATTTTACACAGATGAAGTGCCTCAAAGAACATGGATCGGTATATTGAGTTTACTACATTGCTTATTGTATTCTACTTATCATACCCTTTCATTTGATACCTGTTCCGTCCATGTTCCGTCCACTATAGTTAATTAATTGAATTTTAATAAAATTTGCTAAATTCCTTAATATTGAAATTATGAATCAATTATGTAATTATGAAAATATTGTGAACTCTAATGTAAAACCCATTGAACTCTGGATCACGAATTGGAAAACAGCTTTCTTTAGTACAAGAACTTCCTGGTCCAGAGTTCAACGGGTCGAGAAGTTTTACTGCAAGTTCTTGAGCAGTGACTCTCCAAACTCCAAGCTGTGAAGAAGTAGCAAACCAATAAAGTAAATTTATAACGTGGCTGCACGAGTCTCACTTTAATCCGTTAATACCATAACCGATAGTAGAACGGGTGTGGAAAAGCCCACATCTAAAACATTGGCGCCCGAGCAGGGACATTCGGTCCAAACCTTTCGTCGCGGGATTCATCATTTTTCGTCGTTGGACTCCGCAACATCGACAAATTCCACAGTTTCGGTGGATTTGTCAACCTTTCGTCGCGGGATTCATCATTTTTCGTCGTTGGACTCCGCAACATCGACAAATTCCACAGTTTCGGTGGATTTGTCAACCTTTCGTCGTGGGATTTCCGTACAGATCATCGTGGGAGTCGTCGTCCTGCCTACACTACTAATAATTATTCCAAGTAAGAAGTACCACCACGTGCTATAGCAAATTTGGAATATATCAGGTACGTGCAAATCTTTCTCTTCTATTCAACCATATACTACATATATATCTATGTCTATATGTATCATTCTGGAGCCACGAGTGAACCAGCATTTCGCCGCATATAAACGGACATTCGGTGCATAAGTTCGTAGTTGGAGACCACAAAATTCCATAATTTCGTTGGAATTAGAATTTCGTCGCGGGATTCCTCATTTTTCGTCGTGGGATTTCTCATTTTTTCATCGTTGGACTCCGCAACATCATTAAATTCCACAGTTTCGGTGGATTTATCAACGTTCGTCGAAGGATTCCTCTGCAAATCCATCATCATTAGCCCATCGTGGGATCAGCAGAATTTTGAAGGTGCTAAATTTATAGCAGTGTACATAGATCACCGTGGGAGTCGTCGTCCTGCCTACACCATATTACAAGTAAGAAGCACCACCATTTGCTATCGCAAAATAGGAGTTTACCAGGTACGTGCAAATCTTTCTTACATACATACATTTATTCATATGTATATCATTTGGATCCATGCATGAACTTCATATTTAAGAATTTGATAAAAATTAAAGAAATCCAAATAAAATTTATGGAAGTGCACTTATTTCGCATGAAAGTGATTACCGTTGCCCTTGAAATTTTCGTTTTTGTTGAAAAAGAAGGCAATAGGAGAAATGTGGATTAAACCGCTCAAGGTTATTATTGAAATCCGTTTTTAAATAGAAATTGAAGGTGATTACCGTTGCCCTTGAAATTTCGTTTTTGAAAAAAAAAAAAATACAATAGGAGAAAATTTTGAGAAGAAACGTTTGTTGGAGTTGGTGCTTGTTATTAATTTTGGAATTTTCAAATAAATTTGTGCATATAAATACGTAGAAGCTCCATTTTCATGCTGATGCCGTTTATGGATCAACATTTTTTATAACTACAGGATTTCATGGGAGCCAAGTTTTTAATTGGAACTACTTGTTTATTAGTTGGTTTATTGCGACATTTAAATTATAATTTTTTTTGGAAAGTCACCATTTTGGATTTGGGGCTGCTGCGTGGTGCTGACATTTTGAAGATATTGTTTGATTATTCTTAGTCGTTTCAATTTTAAAGGGATCAAGTTCATATAATTTTTTAAACCTTGTTTGGAACGTGGGTAGAGGTATAGGCCTTACGCTGAAGGATTAGCCAGTTTGCGAATTTCATTTATATAAATCAACTTGATAAAGAAGATTTGGTTAATTAGAATATAAATCTCGATTGGTGTCATAGTCACAGCCCTTGTATTCGATTTCGTGGACCTCTACAAAGCGTGTTTAGTAAGGATTCGAGATGAGTGAGCTTTCAGAACTGAAAACCCAAAGGGCAACGACAAAAGGATGTCTTACAAGGTTGAAGACAATTGTCGACACAAAGGGTAGTACCCTATCGGGTGCAGAGCTTGAATGTCGTCTAGGAATATTCGAGTCATATTTCAAACAAATCCTGTCGTTTCAAACTTCGATTGAAAAACTTGCACCTGATGATGAGGGTGAAATTAAGGTTAGGGGTGAGCTTGAAGATCTCTACTGTGGAACAAAATCGAAATTATTATCACTGTTAGCTGGTCATCGCAATTCTAGTTCTTTTCACGACCAGTCGTTATTGGTACCTTCTCTCAGCAAAAATAATTTACCCAAGTTGAAGTTGCCGCAATTCTCGGGTAAATATTCCGAGTTCCCAAATTTCATCGGATCGTTTACCAGGTTGGTGGACAACAACGAAGCATTGTCAGCCATCGAGAAATTTAATCACTTGATCTCATGTCTAACCGGTGCAGCATTACGCACAATCAAAGCGTTTGAGGTTACTGATGCTAATTATTTGAAAGCCTTGGCTCAACTTAAGGAGAGGTACGACAATAAATATTTAGCGTTCCAAGAGCATATTATGGGGTTGTTTAACTTACCAAAGGTAAATAAGAATTCCTCTCACCAACTGCGTTATTTAGTAGACAACACCAATGCTCATCTAAGTGCCTTGAGAAGTCTAGGTTCTGAAGCGGATATCACTAACGCATTGATTATTCATCTGGTGCATGCGAAGTTGGATCCCGAATCACAGAGCAGGTGGGAAGAGTCTCTGGAACATGCTAGTCTGCCAACGTGGGATAATTGCTGTAGTGTTTTGAATAGAAGGTGTCAATTCCTAGAAGCTAAGGAAAGCAAATCGGAGTGCAAGAGTGGTGGATCTTCATCGTCCTCGTCATCAAAGCTCGCGACCTGGACCCAAGGGAAGCCAAGGGTGAACTCGAACTCTACTTCGTTGACGGTTTCCAAATCTATTTGTCTTTTCTGCAACAGCCCTGACCATATTATAGATGATTGCCTAGAGTTTCTGAAGCTGTCTGTTATAGGTAGATTTCAATTTGCTAAAAGGAGAGCACTGTGCATCAATTGTTTAGCCAAAGGGCATAGCGTTAAGAAATGCCCTTCGAAGAAATGTGGTGTCTGTTCTATGCCTCATCATATACATCTACATAGGTACTCAGCGAACTCAGGACTGCCTAATAATAATGCATTGCTCACTCAATCGCATGATCCTAAGCCATCAGACCTTAATGTTAGCTCGTCACTATTATCTTTGGATAAGGTTCGAAAACAAGTTTTCCTTGCATCCGCGGTCGTTAAAGTAAAGTCTAATGCTGGTCATTTCCACCCAACCAGGACACTGCTAGATTCAGCATCCCAACTAAACTTTATCTCGGAGAGCCTAGTCAACACTTTAAACCTGAAGCGGACCAGGGCGGATTTAACTATGTTTGGAATATGCGATATTCCCACAGAAATTCGTTGGACTACCCAAGTTACCATTTGCTCTCGAACTTGTGACTTCGCAATCAATTTAGTATGTTACATCCTTCCACATATAACCGGTCTGAAGCCTGAAAGTGCAGTTGCTGTAGATAGTTGGAACATTCCAGCTAATATCAAATTAGCCGATCCATTGTTCTTCAAGCCGCATAAAGTAGACCTTCTCATTGGAGCAGAGATTTTCTTTGATCTTCTTTGTGTGGGACAAATAAAACTGAATCACAATTTGCCCACCTTACAGAAAACAGTCTTCGGCTGGGTAGTCTCGGGGCGATATACTCAGTCAACCCCTTCACAAACCTCTTTGGCGGCGCTCGCACCGGATGCTATTAGTGCACAGGAAACCTTCGAAGGGACAGCTATTGGCGATGCGACTTTACTCGAGTTAGTTGAAAAGTTTTGGAAAGAAGAGGATTTGGACCGTGAGACACCGTCCTTGAGCGTTGAGCAGGCAGAATGTGAGGCAATGTTTTGTAAAACAGTGCGCCGTTTACCGGACGGCAGGTTCATGGTCAAGCTGCCCTTTAAGGAGTCTGCAGTTGAGTTCCCAAATTCTTTAAATATAGCTCGTCGTCGTTTGCACTACTTAGTTAGAAAACTGGATAAAGACCCCGAGCTGAAATTAAAATACTCGCAGTTCTTGGAAGAATATCTTTCTGCTGGACACATGGAGGAGATTAGTATGGAGCATCTGCCGAAGAGACATTACTTCATGCCGCATCACTGTGTATTACGGCCGGATAGTTCGACCACAAAACTTCGGGTGGTCTTTGATGCCTCCTGTCGGACGGATGCGAACCAGTCACTCAACGACAACCTTATGATTGGACCCACCATACAAGATGATATATTCTCTATTATATGCCGATTCCGGTGTCATAAATTGGCTTTAACTGCAGATATCTCTGCCATGTACAGGCAAATTCTAGTATATCCCGAGGATCGCAACTACCAACTCATCGTCTGGAGAGACAATCCTTCAGAAGCTATAAGAATTTTTCGCCTAAAAACTGTAACGTATGGCACAGCGTCTGCGCCATTCCTCGCTACGCGATGCTTGAGTCAACTTGCCAAGGACTATTGTTCTACACTGCCCAAGGCCTCTCGGATAGTGGAGAAAGATTTCTATATGGATGACCTACTGACCGGAGCAGATAGTCGCGAAGAACTCATGGAAATCCGAAACAGCGTAGATAAGATTTTAAAGAGTGGACAATTTTGCTTAAGAAAATGGTATTCAAATGATTCGCATTTCTTGTCAGAAATTCCTGCCGATGAACGGGAAAAGACTTTGAGGATCAATGATGTCGACGTCGTTAAGGCGCTAGGAATTATTTGGGACGCCGCTGCGGATGAGTTTCGATTTCAATTTAATTCGCAGGTCTCCATGTCCTCAAAGGTCACGAAACGACTCATATTGTCGGTTACTGCGCGATTGTTCGACCCTCTTGGATTTATAAACCCTGTAGTGGTACGCGCGAAGATTTTTCTGCAAGAGCTTTGGTTGTTGAAAGTGAATTGGGACGAGTCAATACCTCAAAGTTTAGAATCCAATTGGCGTAACTTCGAGAATCAATTGAAGGCCCTCAATGACATACGAATTCCGCGTTTGGTACTTTGTGTAGGTAAGGCGACGACCATGGAGCTTCATGGATTTGCCGATGCTTCTACCAGAGCTTACGGTTGCTGTATATACTTACGATCCATCAGTGAGACTGGAGACATTTCCGTGCACTTCTTGGCGGCTAAGTCTAAGGTAGCCCCAATCAGAGTATCCAGGTCGTTACCTTGCTTGGAACTTTGCGCAGCCCTGCTTTTAGCGAAGCTTCTTGCAAAAATTCACGACAGCTTACCGAAATGTATTGAAGGACATTACCTTTGGACTGATTCGGAAATTGTACTTGATTGGCTGTCGAGCCATTCGTCGAACTGGAAGGTTTATGTCGCAAATCGTGTGGCCGAAATCCAGCAATTGACATCTGAAGCAACGTGGAGGCACGTCAACTCAAAAGCAAACCCAGCGGATATTGTTTCCCGTGGTATGATGGTGGAGGACCTTCCTAATTCGATTTGGTTTTCGGGACCAGAATTTTTAAGACAATCGATGGACAACTGGCCCCCTTCGAAAAAACGTCATGTGAGCATTGACGAGTTACCGGAACGCAGGAAAGTCAAATCAATCTTAGTATGCTGCATCTCGGATAGTTTCCTGAATACCATTTATGCCTGTAGCGACTTTAATAGAAATTGCCGGCGGTTTGCATATGTTTTTCGTTTTTACCAAAATCTGCAAGCGAAGAAGAGGAAACAGTTGGTGAAGACGGGAGAACTAACACCATCGGAGATCGACAGAGCCTTCATGGCAATTGTATGGGCTATCCAGCAACGTGAATTCGTCGAGGAGATCCGAAATCTCGAAGAAGGAAGGGAGATTTCGAAACAAAGTAGCTTACGAAAACTCAACCCATTTTTGGAGGATTTTACGGTTTCAAACATCAAACTACTGAAAGTAGGCGGGCGATTAAATCTAGCGGACGCACCAGTGGATTATCGGTTTCCGATTTTATTACCACGAAGGAACGATTTCGTACAATCTTACATAAGATACTTACATCACAAAAACTTCCACGCTGGACCACAAGCGCTGCTGGGGATTATCCATCAAAGATTTTGGATTGTAAACGCTCGCGGATGCGTGAGAAAGATAGTTCGCAACTGTATTCATTGCATCAAGTATCGGCCTCGACTAACGCAACAAATAATGGGTTCCTTACCTAAGGCCAGGGTCAACGTGTCGTTACCATTCACTCATAGTGGAGTAGATTTTTGTGGACCCATCATGACTACACATCGCATACGAGGGAAGGCACCGTATAAATCCTACGTAGCTATTTTCGTCTGCTTCGTCACTCGAGCTGTTCACATTGAGGTGGTGTCCGACCTCACTTCCGAGGCATTCATAGCTGCACTTAAAAGGTTCACCAGCCGAAGAAATCTATGCCAGCATCTTTATTGTGACAACGCTACTAATTTTGTGGGCGCTCGTCGATTGCTGGAGGAGTTTAAAAAGGCCTTCAATCAGGAGATCAACCAGAAGCAGATCGCGTCTTGGTGCAGCAATAACGGCATTGAGTTCCACCATATCCCTCCACGAGCGCCCCACTTTGGTGGACTGTGGGAGGCAGCGGTCAAGTCTGCTAAGGGGCACCTCTACCGCACTTTGCAACACGCCCTGTTGACGTTTGAAGAATTGACAACTGTAATGGCCCAGATTGAAGGATGCCTAAATTCAAGACCCATCACTCCACTCTCCTCAGATCCTAACGATTATCAGGCTTTAACCCCCTCTCATTTCCTCACACAGGCTCCCCTTGAGCCTGTGCTTGAACCTTTTTTCGATATAAATAAACTTGCATATCTTCGTAGGTGGCAACGAGTCTCGGCGTTGCATCAACATTTCTGGAGACGTTGGTCAAAGGAATACCTGCACCAGCTTCAACAAAGGGGCAAATGGCGTACCAAAGAAGGCAACCTCCAAGTCGGGACCTTAGTTCTAGTACATCAAGACGACATTCCAACATACAAATGGAAGTTAGCTCGCGTGGTGCGTACATTCCCGGGGGCCGACGGCTGTATAAGGGTGGTGGAATTAAAGACGCCTCAGGGAATTCTCCAGCGGCCGGTGCACAAGTTGGCACCACTACCGACTCAGGATTGAAGATTGGAACTTTTACGATCGTTCCAACGGGGGCGGTATGTTCCGTCCATGTTCCGTCCACTATAGTTAATTAATTGAATTTTAATAAAATTTGCTAAATTCCTTAATATTGAAATTATGAATCAATTATGTAATTATGAAAATATTGTGAACTCTAATGTAAAACCCATTGAACTCTGGATCACGAATTGGAAAACAGCTTTCTTTAGTACAAGAACTTCCTGGTCCAGAGTTCAACGGGTCGAGAAGTTTTACTGCAAGTTCTTGAGCAGTGACTCTCCAAACTCCAAGCTGTGAAGAAGTAGCAAACCAATAAAGTAAATTTATAACGTGGCTGCACGAGTCTCACTTTAATCCGTTAATACCATAACCGATAGTAGAACGGGTGTGGAAAAGCCCACATCTAAAACAATACCCATTTTGAGGCGGTTGTGCAGAAAGTGGTAATCCGGCCTCTTGAGACGGCCGCCATGGATCTAACGGTATATTTTGTATACTACAATGCCTACTTATCATACCCTGTCATTTGATACCCATGTTGAGATGGTTGTGAAGAAAGTGGTAATCCGGCCTCTTGAGACGGCCGCCATGGATCTAAAGCTATATTTTGTATACTACATTGCTTATTGTATTCTACTTATCATACCCTTTCATTTGATACCCTTGTTGAGGGGGTCATGAAGAAAGTGGCACCCCGCCCTCTTGAGACGGCCGCCATGGATCAGTTTAGTTTCAATAGCGTCATGGCCTACCTATCGTTTGACAGCTGCGTAAATTTGAAATTTTCCTTAAATGTAATGATTCAATTTAATGATAAATTTACATTTACGAAGCTGTCAAACAATAGGCAGGCCATGAAGCTATTGAAACTAAAATGAAGTGAAAATTCCTAAAATTACCATTTTTTTGGATTTTGCTGCTGTTTTTTTGGTTAAAGGTATAAAAAATAGCCTACGACCTTTTCTCAGACCTACCAAATATACACAAAAAAATTCATACAAATCGGTCAACCCGTTTCGGAGGAGTTCTGTAACAAACACTGATTTTTATAGATATAGATGAAGTGAACAAAATTATTCCGGCCCATATAACCTTAGTGACACAGAGTTTGATGTACATAGTTCCCATTGGCATTATGGAGCCCAGCATTGCGTAAATGGTTTTAAACACCAATTTTGTGAACGATATCTAGTACCATGCCATGCATCGACGGTTGAACGATTTTAGAGCTTGACTCATCTTTCACATCAAAAATTCCAAAACGAAACGAGTGAAACATTTCTATGCAGCATAATTTGATAAAGTGCCTTCACTGTTCACAGTTAAATTTTTTCCCAATATAGTGTTTTTCCCTTTATCGTAATAATTCCAAAAAACATGGCAATTATTAACCTATTTTTTTCATTTTCAAACCCAAACTCACTGCACCTTAATACGTTCAGTACAATACTTGAACTGTCACCTTTCAAACGAGCGTTTAGTGAGGTCATTGCGATCAGTGCTTCGTGGCAATTAACGCCATTTATCGGGGAAAATCCAAGCACTTCTTGCCAGAACTAATATTTTCTTTGCTAACACTACCATCAACAGATTGATTATGTCTTCTTTTTGACAAGTTATTATCACCTTTCAAACTTTTTCTAGCTTTATCTTGAATTTGACGAAAGATTTTATTCGGTGAAGTATAACCCTTTCTTATCTCAGTTTTTGTGAGCTGTTTTATTTGTTATATTCGGCTGTTATCATCGTCTTCGTTGTTGTAATTTTTATCAAAATTGTTTCAGAAGTTTCTTCTAGTACCATAAAAGAATTGAATATCTTCTAAAGTAAATAGTCCTACTATTCCACTCACTTTGTTGTCTGTTATCTCTTAGATGTTGGGTATTTTATTGCTTTGACAGATGAGTTTATTATAATACTTTAAAGCCGGTCCAACATGTTAAACAGTGAAGGCCCTCACATTTTATTTAAATCTAATCTTAGGACCTTACGAATTTTTTTGATTGCAGCTATAATTCTCTGATTGTTTTTGGTCTTTTTTCACACATACTTTATTAAGAATAGCGAATGCAATTGACACCAACAGAACTAAATTTCTAATAATGGGGCCTATTCTGTCGCTAAAATTTTATCATTTTATGTTATGAAAAATCAAATGAGATCAAAGTAGTGGGAAAAAATTTCTAAAAAAGCGAATTTTTGATTGTCATTTTCATAAAATACCTACAATTGTACAGGTATTTTATGAGAATGACAATCAAAAATTCGCTTTTTTAGAAATTGTTTCCCACTACTTTGATCTCATTTGATTTTTCATAACATAAAATGATAAAATTTTAGAGACAGAATAGGCCCCAATAATCATAAATCGTTGATGAAATGTTTTCATAATCGTTTCTGATATTCATCAGCATGATCGAAGATCTGCATCACCTTTATGGATGTGGTAATGAAGGCCACGCATGTTATTCTCTAACCCCTGCCCAAATACCTCTTAACTATTTTCTTTTCGCCAGCTTTCCGGCCTTAGTTCACCAGATCTCCGAAGTATGTACAACGGGCTACCCAGTTTACCATTGCGATTTCGCGATGTTAGTAGGTCAGTCACGAGTTCAGGTATGCACCCAGATATTTGGCGGTCCCAGCAAGTTGACCTCCGTTCCGAAAAGCTTCAGTGGCTGAAACATCAGACCTGCAATCTTCTTAATTAAAACAACTGCCTTGCTAATGGCCACCGTCCGATCACTTGGAGGCATTCATTCCTCAGCAGTAGTGCTTGTAAACTTACCGCGTGCCATAACTGCGCACGCATCCGGCAGTGTACACGCACAGTTCCTGCAACCGGATGATGTTCCGCAGAAGAAGTTATTTTATTGGCCCTTCATGGAAGCCGCGATTCAACTGTCTAAATAATTCTTGACTTATTGCCCTGTTTTACCACCTTATAACCATGGGACTGACCTCGCGCCTCAACAGGCCATTTTTCAGTTTCAATGATCATGACCCTTGCTCTACCAACTGATGAAGTTTCTGCTTCTTTAGATATGGGGTCGTGATATACATGCTGGCTTTGCTTAAGGAGATATTTTCAGCAAAGTGTTCCATCACATTTTTCATCAACAAAAATGTTAGGTGGCTCGGTCTAATGGACTTTGCTTCGGCGTAGTTCTTCTTACCTAGCTTTCCTTTAATTATCACCGCACCATCGGAATATGACACGTTGCTTAACAGGTAGCGAATATATCCCACATCTTAAAAGTTATAATTTCTTTACCATCGCATTGGTGCAACGCAGTTCTTTGAAGATAATTTTCTGAAGTCTGCTGATGCCCGATATAGTCTTCACGTTCAAGAAGGAGATCCCCACCGACTCTGTTTTTGTCGTCCTAGTCTTCTTGATTTTTCTTTTCGTGGCCTCTTAGTTCTTCCAAGCAAATGGACGGTTACACCTTATTTCACGGTTCAAGGCCATTGTAACCCTCGTTCTTCAGTTTCTCCAGTTCCCCATCCCACCGCGATGGAGTAGAGTGACGGATTTGCTTCAGGGCCCAGTCCCAGGCCCAGTCGCCTCACTCGCCAGTGTTTCCGTGAACGCTATCACGCCACCCGCGCCGCCCCCCATCGACAATAATTGCAATTGAGGAATTATTTAAACAAATAGGCAGTTTTTGTAAGTCGCTTGATATAGAGAATTTTATAAGTTAAGCCCTGATTTTTTGTGGAATTTGTCTTGCGGAGAGAGTCAGTTCAACAAAAAGGAAGGTTTCAATGACTGGAAAAATTCCTATCATGGAGTATCAACACATGACAATTCGTCTACTCACAAATTGGTTCATTGCACAATGGAAATTATTTGATGTCCTAGAAGCTTATCGCTGAGTTCGATCCATTTTTAGCACGTTATAGGAGTCCATAATCACGACATACAAGTTATCTCTCTTCAACAACATGTGAGGAATTCATTCTTATGGAAGACAAGGTTTTGAAGACAACTGTTATCGTGATATTACCAACTAAATATTTTTCTCTGATCATTGACTCGACGCCGGATATATCTCACGTTCAATTTAGTAGGTGAATGTGCAGCTGAAAGCAGCTAAGAGGCTTGCTCGTTCATTTCTCTACTGCACAAGTTGTACAATGTACATGCAGCGTCACTTCGTTGGGAACTCCATCAAGCCCATTTCACCGTCAAAAGTCTATCAACTTGTGAAGACGCATGCAAAAGTTGGAATGTGGAATGAAATCCATAGAATGTTAAGGTGACGTTTTTCTGTCAGGGCGCTCTTTTTTACAATTTCGACCAATAGAAAACAATCTTTGCGACATCTTACCGTCACAGCGGAGAGCTGAACGAACTTCAACTTTTTCTATGGCAGGGTGATAGAAATAGCTGATTGGAAGTAAAATTTGAGGTTATGTATAACTGAAATGTTTATTTGAATTAGTTTGATTTTTCGTGAATGTAAAGAGAGGTTTTATTAAATTGTGTTTGTTTGTTAGTTTAGTTGTTGTTTTGTTTGATAATGAATGAGTCAACGATTGTTTTTGGCTGCGACAAAATTCGTCACAAATGTAAAACCGCTGCGACAGAAATGATCAGCTGTGATACGGCGCGAGGGAAAAATGTCAGATATATAAATCACCTTTAGTTTCCATCGAAAATAACACACAACAGAAGAGAACCGCTATATGTGAAGCAAAAGGATTTTTACTGGATCGCATGAGCTCCACAAGTAAAAAACTTCGTGTGAAAATTGACATTACCATTCTCATAGAACTGTGACGTTCTAATACAATTTATTGGCAGAACACTAAATAACTTTGATGATTTCGAAAACAAGGCCAAAAAAATTAATGGTCTTGGATGTGAAGTATCACGTCCGTATTTTAACGTGACAACGTCTATTAATTTGAACGTGACAACGTCTGTTATTACGTTTTGTATTTTTCGCGTGTAGAGGATAAATTAACGAACATTTTGAGCCATTAACCACCCCCCTAACATGTATGGGGGCGAAGATATGATTTTTTTTGTGTGCGGGACATTTTCACACGCGCGTCCTATCTTAAACCGATTTAATAGACGTTGTCACGTCAATAAGGTGAATGAATGTATTTTTCCCGTGTAGAGGATAAATTAACGAAAATTTTGAGCCATTAATCACCCCCCTAACATGTATGGGGGCGGAGATATGTTTTTTTTTGTGTGCGGGACATTGTGCGGGACATTTTCACACGCGCGTCCTATCTTAAACCGATTTAATAGATGTTGTCACGTCAAAAACTGTACTTTTCACAGGAATATGAAAGAGATTTTCGACGCAACCGAAAGCGTAAGCTACTTTCTGGTGAAAGGAGCGGCTGATACTGCACGACCAAGACTGCAAATCCGCCACTGCTCATGACTATAGGCCAAACCTAAA
This sequence comes from Thereva unica, assembly GCA_949987705.1. Taxonomy (NCBI): domain Eukaryota; kingdom Metazoa; phylum Arthropoda; class Insecta; order Diptera; family Therevidae; genus Thereva; species Thereva unica. Next base: position 30,785,632 of record OX465284.1, on the reverse strand, counting down.
TGGGAAGTGAAGTTAGGAACCATTGCATATGAACGTATGACAGTGGCCAAAATGGAAGTAAGTGGAAGTTACATCTAATTCAGGGGAAGTAACGTCTACTTCACTTCTGCGTTACTTTTCATTTAGGTTTGGCCTTATGGTCGATATGGTTCTTCGCTCAACTATAGGTCTGTTCCAGTACTTTTCCTGCAAAAATTTGTTGGGCAAAAACTTACTTGAATGGGGGGGATAATTTTGTCAAAAATCCAGAAAGTAAAGAAACGCCTTTTGGGCAATTTCTTGCAAATCAAGAAGAACATAACACAAATGTCGATTGTGTATGTGTATGCCGGTTTTTTGAGGTACAAATGCATACAACAAAATGCCAATTGACCACTTGCAAGAAATCACAAGACCAAAAACCTCCGGCTAATTCCTGCACGAGGGGAAGTGAAAATTTCCCCGCTTTTTCTTGCATGAGAAAGTAAAGAAACACAAATTGGGCTAGTTCGGGTGAATTCTTGGTCCGGCGGGATCCCACATTCGAGTTCTGGAACAAAGCTTATGTGTATTTATGAATATCTCTAACTTCTCCAGGGTGATTATATTATTTATAATTTATAACAAAAAGTAAAATTAATGCAATGCATCTTTTATTTATTTGTTCGGTTACAAAATCTCCAAAGGCAATATTTCACACTGCGGGGAATATAATGCGAAAAAAATTGGCAAGATATATTTTTTGTGCTGTAGTGTGAATTTATGCTTGAAATTAAAAAAAAGTGGGTTTCTAGAATGAAAATTATAAAATCTGTAGCCCATACTAAAGTATTATCGAACGAACTCAAAGTAACTAAAAACTAAATAATTTAAATTATAGACAACAATGATATTTATTTTATGCGTAAATCAGTATCTCAAAAATTCATAAAAAGAAACCATTTAACGTAGATCGAAATCGTTATTTCAAGTTGTCTTTTTGGAACTTCTTGCTACCAACCCTAGAACGAACAACTTTCATCATGAATCTTTCTTCAAAAAGAGGCCAAATGCACACACAAGTGAATAATAATTAGTTTCTTTATGATATTCGTAAGCCCAATCTTTAAGATGCATTGCAGACATGGTTTTAAGGCGATTACTTAACAGAAAATAATTTTGAGAAAAAACTGGAATTGGAAACGGATGGAGACTTAAGATATAGAAAGATAAGAAAGAAAAATTTCAAAAGAATGCTTACGGAAAATAACTTTCTGATTTAAACAAACTGCAAAATAATTCAATGTTTTTGTAAGAAAAATTAATAAAAATCTGTAAACTGCAAACACAACAGACAAACATTCAACTTTTTTGAATAATAGAACAAAAATATACTAAACAAATGAATTAATTCTCTTTGAAAGGAAACAAAATATGTTTTCGAGAAATAAAATGCGAACATGCATCAATTAAGTAAAAAAAAAGCTAATTTTAGCACGCAGTTCTTCTATTAATTTAAAACCTTAATGACTATAAAAAACCTGAAATATTCGTTCATTCGCATGATTTAACATTTGGGCTACAAATATTAAAATTCGGGAAGTCGGTTAAAATTTTCGATTTAATTTCCTAACATAAATCACTACGGGTTTGCAGTAACGCAATATCCTTGAGCATCCAAATTGAAAGGTAGCTATATAAATTTACCCAGGTAACAATACCTCGTTTAACCTTGCAGTTTAACCTGGTTATTCATTCTCGGGACCTAGAGGTTAGGATAAGAGTTTTTATTAGGGGACTTTCTTAAATCTACCCTTAAAATCTGGAAAAAGTGGATCGTTAGTGGAAGGTTTACCTGCAACGACAATAATTCTCAGAGATAATTTAAGAGCGGATAATGAGGTATTATTATATCACAGCAAAGTGAGCAAAGGTAGTTGCTAAAAAAGTAGTTAAAAAAGATTATTTCACAGGAAAAACAGCTAGTAAGTTGTTAAATTACGAAATCAAATGTCATAGTGAAACTCAAAAATCATAAAGCTGCAGGTTCATATTGTTTTGTGGTGATAAGCAAAAACCGCTTAAGTCAAAAAACATGATTTTACACCAGAGCGATTTTAAGAATCAAAGTTATTCAATCTGTAATGGAAAAGCGAAAAAACAATGTATCATAACTTTCTAAATATTGGTCCTAAAAGAATCAAATTTTGTGTCGATGGGGATTCTTATACGGAGAATTCAATGACATAATTAACTCAATTTTGTCTTAAGTCGACTTAAGCGGTTTTTGCTTTTCACCACAGGTATACCCAGTGAAATCTTGAAAAATTTTAGAAGAAATTATGGCGTGGCTTACATGGACTCATTTCTATATTATATGCCAAAAGATGCCGAATGAATATCTTTTAGGTACAATTGTCCCAGTCCAAAAAAAGGTGAATTGATAAAATGCAACCACTACAGACTACTCATGATATTGAACACCGCTTACAATGTTGTTTCACATATTTTGTAAAATAAACGGAACCATATGGAAGACAAAGTAGGAGATTATAAAGCAGGATTAAGAAAGAAGCGAGAGAAGATCGACAATATCTTTTTGCAAACTACGGAAATGCTTAATGCTGTTGGGCAACATAAGAGAAATGGGTTTTTTGAAAAAGCCAATAAAACTGTGAAAAATGACAAAAGAGTGTAAAGGACAAATGAGAATACAAAATTGCAGTTCATTCAATTTCTCTTAAGAATCATGTCTGTGATAAGGAGATGCATTTGACTAGAGGCATGAACTTCTTTTAAACTAAAGGGAGGAAAATGGAGAAAGTTCTAGACAGGCATATTAGAGAGGGTCTTACAATGAACCCACTTCACTGCCTGCAATTTGCCTACCGGCCGGGGAGATCTACAGAGACTGCCAATAATGTACTAGTGAGAGATATTGAAAAATCCCTCAGTGCCAAGGAAATCTCTCTCTGCGACTTGGCAGACATTGAGGGTGCGATTGACAACGTTATCTTCGACGCAATCAATGAAGCAGCAATAAAAAAAGTCATTCATCGCCCACTGCGAGGTGGATCACGCCGCTTCTCAGCAGCAGATTCATAACTGCTGAGATGAATGGTGAATCGATTACGGTAATGGCTGCTAAAGGCTGTCCACAAGGGGGCGTCCTATCAACCCTCTTATGGTCAATCGTTATTGACGAACTTATTGCCGACCTGAATAGCCGGGGATTTAAAACACAGGCCTATGCCTCGCTGATGCCGTAGCAAGAACTTGAGTATTAGCCCACAAAAAATTGTCATCGTTCCATTTACTAATAGAAGAAAGCTAAATTTAAAAGCTCCCCGTTTGGATGGCAAAGAAATGGTTTTCTCAAAGAAGGCTAAATAACTAGGCATAATCTTGGATCAAAAGCTCTCCTGGAAACTCCAGATTAAGAGAGTAGTTGCCAAGGCAATTACATCTCTCCATGTTTGTCGCCAATTTGTAGGAAAAACCTGTGGTCTCAAACCTAGGCTAATGTTTTGACGGTCGTAAGGCCCATGGACACGTATGCATCCATTGCATAGTGGGTCACGACCAAACAAAAGGATGATATGATTAAGCTAGGCAGGGTGTAAAAACTGGCCTGTTTTGGTATCATAGGGGCTAAAAGCACCTGTCCGACTGCAGCTCCTGCCTGAACCACCCTCCGCTACACCTAGTAGTAGCGAGGGCGCTGCGTCTACGGGAGCTATTCTCCTTTAAGCCAGGAGACCTTCTGAATCATTTATCGATCCTCAAGAAGCTAAACCTGGAGCCATTGATATCATTGTCCGATACCATTCCTGCCACTCTTGATTTTGACAAACCGTTTACGACGATTATTGGAAGTAGGTCAGGGTGGCAACATGGCAGGCCTCTCTTTAGAGGAAGCACGGCCTTTTGGGATACGGACGGTTGCAATATCGATAAAGGGGTGGGGTGGGCGTCAGTGGCGTAGCGTGGATTTGTGCCACCCGGGGCGAACCATAAATTTGCTGCCCCCTACTTTGGAATTTATTCTTTTAATCAATGAATCAAAACCCAACTTGAATTTCAAGTAATTTTCAATCCAACAATTCAAGGCATCATGTAAACGCAATGAATCATATGTAACTAATGAATGTTCGGTATAGTGCGCGCCAAAATAAATGGAAATTTTACGCGCAGGCGAGGAAATGACAACTCCCACATACATTAACATTCCGTGTATGGATAAAACTCAAGCGCATATGCATTTTAATTTACCTTTTGAAACTCGTTTACCGGGAACAACACTCCACCATAGCATCCGACCAGGACAAGAGTCGTAGTGAGACGGATTGAATTTTTGTTTGAAAATATAAATGAGCGGGTGATTTGGGGTGTTAAACGAACGGAATGACGAGGTGCACTTTTCTTTTCGAAGCTACTTTCGTGGTGAAGATTTGAGACTTTCACTGCGCATCAAAAAAATCGATTTTGAGATTTCAAATTGTTTTGGCGCAGGCTATATCCGTGCTTCAAGGTTGGGCTGAATTATAAACTTTAACAAACCCAGAGAGCTTGAATCAGTAATTTCTCTCTGTAATTTATTTCAGTCTGTTTTTAGATAGAAAGCCTCGTAGACGCCCGAGCTTAAGCTTAAACACTTCTCTGTCCAATATCTGGAGGAATACTATTAAAGGGGATTTTAAGGACAAATGCGGCAGCTGTTGGAGCCCTTCTCAAACTTCAGCATTTACAGCCCGCGCCATAAAAGAAGGGAATCCTAAAATCGCTGTTTCCATGCGCATTGAGAATCTCATACAATATGCTCATTTATATTTTCAGTTAGCTGACTCGACAGTCATTGTCCTGTCCAAATTTCAATAGATTTGTTTGTCTGCATTCTGTATTTCCAATTTATAAGACGATTCATTCTCAACTCTAATATGGACAACTAGAGAAATTATGCCCTGCAAATAATCGAAAGAATTACGCCAAATAATTTACTAATAGAAAAGAGGTTGTCTTCCATCACAGGCGTACGCTTTTTTGATAATCCGTCAAATAGGAGAGTTTGGTTGGATAATTTTCATGCATCAACTTTATAGTCCAGAAATAAGACCAAACCTAAATGAAAAGTAACGCAGAAGTAAAGTAGACGTAACTTCCACTGAAGTAGATGTAACATCCACTTACTACCATATTGGTCACTCTCATAATAAGCCGGCGTTTGGCTTTTTTGCGCCCGGTGCATATACATTTTCATTTTTGTTCATTTTTTGATGGCAGTAAAGGAAAATGAAAGAAGACACAAACACTCATTTTAAATGGAGGCACGGAATTATTCTTTCACTTTTTTGAAATTGCGCCCTGTTCAATTGCGCCCAGTGCAAATACACCAGTTGCACCTACGAAAGCGCGCCCTTGCCTTTGTCCAATCAGGATTTGCTTCGCGATCTTGCTTTTGTGCTGAGTTTACTTACGCTTTAAATTCACAAAACTCTCCCGCTAATGCTGATTAACGCTCTCCGATGATTTTCATTGTAAGCTGCACTTCCTTAACTATTTCCAGCACTAATAATGCTACAAACTGGAATCTACATAACGAAGTCGTTCTCCAATCCTTTATATTTCGAAGGATAATAGGTGGTCACTGTACTGCATATATTGGTTTCTACGGTAGAGTCTTGCATAACAAAGCAGTCAAGCAGTCCAGCGCCGTCCTTGCTCTCATACATTTATATGGAATGGTACCTAACTTCACATCACTTCACTTCCCTTCCCATTTAGGTTTCGCCTATAGACACCATCAGCCAGGACATCGTGCTGGATGTGGCAATGGTTAGGGCCTGATGTTACCAGCAGCATCTCTAGCTCGATCCAGTTTGGCCGCCGCCCCCAACATCTACGCCGCCCGGGGCAATGGCCCCCTCGGCACCCCCCACGCTACGCCACTGGTGGGCGTATATGGCCCAAGGATGGAAGTCCATCTTACTTGGCTTGGAAAGTAATACATCTGGTTTGGAAAGCAGGCAACGAATATTTCCCCGAAATGATTTTCATGTCCCACTGTAACAACGCGGGGCATATCCCTCCAAGCATTTCCCTGAATGTAGAAAAGGTGCCTATTGCACATTTGACCCTTACTTTTCCCACAATCCTCTTAGGTCTTTCCTTTATGGGTCGACTGCATGCGATTTGAATATAATACGAGTATCAAACGAATCGCTCTGAAGATACCACCATACATTGTTAGTTAAGTGCGAGGCATAGGCTACTTCTACGCGAAGTAGACCCGCAGTAGCATATGATACGAGCCGATCCCTCGAAGAGGGGCCTTAACTTCATTTGTGCGAATATCAAGCTACCTATTGCGCTTCCATTAGGGCCTTATAAGTTTCCATCCTCTCCCTTGCATAACGAATGAGCCCCTACTGAAGCATTGAAACCATCCCGAACTATAGAAGTCTGCTGACGACCTCCGATATACATATGTATACATAGTTCTGAACACAAGCTCCTCCGGGACTTGTATTTTGGCAGTTTCTGGGAACTCTCATGATTTTAATTCTATTTTCCTTGAGCGCAGATCCATGTCTATTACATCAAATTAAATTAATCTATGATCTGACATAATTGATCAATCCATCGCCTTCCAGTTGGGTAGTCTTCTCAACATTCAGTTAATATGACTCGATTTCTCCGTTTGCGATAAGGTGGATTGTTGCAGACCACTACTTAGAGTTGTGAATGTTTTTCTTACGTGACAGTCGATGATAACGTTCCACATTCGAAAAAAGATAACTTACTATATGTATGTATAGATTGAACTCTGACGTAACTCCTTGGGTTCACAATCGTATTTCATTATGTTATTACATTAATTTCATATGCATTTCTGCGCTTTCTTTTCTAATGTTTTTCACTATCAATTCTTTCTAGTTTCAATAAAACTTGAAGAAATACTCGGAAGTATATATTAAAAGTTTTTTAATTCGTTAATTCGTTCAAATCTTCATTTAGCAATAGTTATTTTTATTTGTTCTGAATGTCGTTATGTAAACTAAAAACTAATTTTGCGTTTATATGTAATCGCTAGTTTCTAAATAACGAGCGAAAGCCTCTTCACGCTAATTTTCTACTACTTAAACAAAAAATGAATATTGGCTTAAAATTAACACATAATACGTTGTGCAATATAAAATTTTGTAGTAAAAAACGCTTAAAGCAATCATTCACTTTATTATTGTGCTCCCTTACAAGCTATAAATGTACTTTCACTTAAGTGCGCTCAATGACCCGCTCAATGAAAGCGCTTTGCCTTACTATAGACTGAAAGGTCACACGATTGTTAGTTTCGGATTAGTTAAGTTATAAGAGATAATAGCTAGAAATAGATTCAAATCATATTCAGCAGTTCATTAAAATTAAGTTCCCCATTTCAGATTCCACTAACTCCAAGGAATTGCTTATTGAATTACACAGTGGTTCTGACCACAGTTCCGCAAACACCAACTGTTTTCAGTGCGAGAGAGTATTCCAAAAAATCAAAACACATTCCAAAAAATCGAGAATATGAAGACGATTCAGACTCTGATGATGAATTTGAGCAATACTACAAAAAGAAGGGAGCTCATAACGAAAGGGTAAGTGAATTTTTCAAGATTAATTGAAGGACATCAGCATAACTAGAACTAAAAATAGGCTCCTTCCAATACGTCGACGAACATTTCAATTGATAATTTTTTCTCTGACAATGTGGCCGACACTAAGTTGACTGATAACAGAATGAAGTAAGAGAATTTGTGACCCCATGAGATTACGATAAAAGACCACTGTAACGCGATAAACATAGCCGCTATGAGCTCGAGAATTAATGGAATTTAAACCTGTTTTTATTTATGTTTGATTCTATTCATGCGCATTTTAATAATCTGACTTTTATTAATGAAATCAAAAAATAGTTTTTATGTAAAATCGCGATTGGGTCGAATAAACATGAATATTAATCAAATTTATGATACCACAGTAACAATTTGTTGAGAGAACGTGTTAAAGTATAATTTTTATCTAACTAACATGCCCATCAATAATATGATTCGTGTTTGATGTATTTATTGGTTTCGTCTATTTCAAATAATAAAGCTAAATTTTGAGTTAAGATTGATTCTCAATGACCCAATTCCAAAAAAACAGAAGAGACTTGATAACCTTCGATTTCGCCCACCAAATAATAACAACTAAAACGCCAAATAGCAGAAAACTGTATTCATTTCCAATGGACCTTGAAATATTGTTTATAATATTTTTGGATTCATATAATTTTTTTAGATTGTCATTGATAAATTTTATTTGTTTTGAATGTCGTGCTTTACGAAACTATTGTGAGCAAAAATTATCTGTGTGACATTCACAATTATCTTGAAAGAAATTGTGAAAATAGATTACATTATAGCTGGGCATTACTTGCAGTAAACTCAAAGGAAATGTATTCTATGTTATCCTTAGAAACTTACTAATAGGCAATGCACCATGGGCTGAAATTACAGGCTGGTAGTACAAAGAGTCCACTGGCGACTTTTAATTGTGTCTAAAAGAGCACCTCAACCAAAGTTTGCATTGATTTCGAGAGTCTAGTTTGGTGGCTCTACATTTCTCTAAGATTTCTGATAGAGTATGGCGTCCTGCTCTGTTAGCTAAGCTTCAAGCTATAGGTATTTACCCATCTCTAAAGACATGGATCGAAAGTTTTGTTTCTGGCTGTTTAAGTGAGGCAGTATTGGATGGCGTCAAATTCAAATACCACACCCTAACAACAGGTGTACCCTCCGGGATTAATTTCATCACGCGCTCTTTTCCTAATCTTTATAAACGATAAGCAAGCTATACGCAACCCACTGTTAAGTTTCGCTGATGACAGCAATTTGCATTACTCTTAGCCCTCAATAATGCAAGACAAGCACGTGTCATATCCTGCCTTTGCGATGACGGATTTATGGCTGCTCAATCACATTGAACTCATTCTGGATTGGCGCCGTAAAACCGGTTCTATACGATGCGATGAACGATCCATTCAAATGTTGGCTTCCAATGATTGAGTCAATACCGACATCAGGACTCTTGGTTCGAGCATCGTCCACACGATGCGTCCTAGCATCAAGCGTCTAACGTTGGAGGGTGTCTATAGCATCCTGTAGAGCCGGCTTAAGAATGGAATTCAATGCTTCCAAAACAAAGTACTGTCATATATCTAACCTGTAAATCTCCCAACCCGTGGCATTGGATGGTACAGAACTACTGGCAGATCGATCCTTTTACATCCTGACCACATATTCCAAATCACCAAAGAAGCATCCCAGTGCTGGAATTTCTTAAGAGGTGCAAGTTCCTCCCACAGCCAGCTTCTCCTCAATACAACGGAGAGGGAAACCCTAGCGTGGTTAGATAAAGAGCTCTAGAACTCATATTTCAATAGAACCACAAATACTGAATGAGGTACGTGAGGGTACGATGTAAAAAGGCAAAAAAGCATCAATTCGAAAGGCGTCAATGGAATAGCAGCTGAGCTGATACATGAAAGAGGATCGCAACTCTTAGGAACCTTCTTACACCACCTCATATGCACCATCTGACAAAAAAAAGTTATACCAGATGACTGGAAGAAAGGTTTTATATGTATGTCCAATAAAACCTGTAAAGTTACATAAGCATCTCACTCCTCAGGACGAGCTGCTAAACATTCACAATCCTTGTGAAACAAAAACTAGAACCTATAGCGGAATGCCTCATACGAGGAATATCAAGCTGGTTTTAGGCAAACATAGGACTAGCTACTATGCTTAAAGCAAATTCTGGAGAAAACCTGTGAAAGCAATGTACATAGATATATACTGTATATTTGTCGAACAGGCATATGATTATAGCCTCATATGCCTGTCTTATCGGAATGATCAGAGAGGCAATGCTCAACATCCGGAACTGGAGTAATGTCTTGGAAGAAGCCAAAGCTTGATCAGGGCTGTAGCGCCATTGGATGGAAACTCATCGGTGACTACGATCTGCTCCATCGTCGATTCTTTAACTCACCGTAGGAATGCGCCAAGGCAATACTTTATTACTAGTATGTACTATCTATTATACCACAAATAAACGCTTCGGCAATCTTATAGCCGCAACAACAGATTAGTCTGCACAGCCCATTCTCTCTTGTTACAGCTTCTCAACGATCCATACAGGCTACGTAACCGGCGGGTTCAAGTATGGAGTGCGTGCATGGGCGTAAGGGATAGTTCTTTTGTCATGGTGATCACTACTTATATCTGAGAATATAGACTGGCGACAGTACACAGTACAGTCGCGCTCAATGCTGCCCCAATCTTGCCTCCAGATCCTATCCGTCGTACTAAGCGTACTACTTGATATAGCACCATGACGATCGAAAGGCTTAGATCTGCTACATAAAAAGGGTTATTCTTAAGCATAAACTTTTTACATAAAAAAGTTACATAATTTGAGAAACATTCCTACAAAATATTACGATAAAGACAAGCTAATCCATCTTTACAATTTCGCACAGTTCTACAGACGTTGATCTCAGTAGTCGACGATATGAAAATGTTCTTATTTCACAGGCGCAGTGGAATAAATAGCGTTTGCTTAACCCTGTAGATGCCATAAACGCGTGTAAGTGTCTAACATACATAGTCGTCAAACTTGTGAGCGCTCTGCACGTCCAACAACGAATAGTGCGCTACGAAAGTCCCCTATTTACTCAATAATTATTATCTTATGCCTAGGAAAGGAAAACCTTCCATTATCAGTTTTAAAAAGGTAAACAAGAGACTATATGTATATTCAAAATAAGCCTCGGTAGTCTAGGGGTAAGGCGCCTGACTGCTATCCCAGAGGTCCCGGGTTCGAATCCCGGCCAGCCCCACGGTCCTTCGCCTTTTCCACTTTCTCACCTACAAAACTTTCCTTCTTTCTTCTTCCCTCTTTACATTTCTGATTCCTTCTGTCATAGTCTTCCTTAGCCCTTCTCCGCTCCACCAAAGCGCATGTCATCCATCGGTTGATTGATGAGATTCAACTCGTTTCAGGAGGCATAACACTCCAGCGAGTTGGTTCTCGATGCCCCGATGTCAAAGTCGCGATAGTAATGGTTGGAAGTAGGTGGACTAAAAATATCGCAGGAAGATTGTGGCAGTTCCTTCTTCCCCGACTAGAGCTGCTGTTCGACATTGCACTCTATAAGAAGAAAGTGGATTGTCAACAGTATAAAGGGCCTTTCCTGTGACTCTAGTCTTTCACATAAAAAAAAATATATCCTTCACATTCGAGGAAAATTTAAGAAGTATTATAAACGTTCGCGCCACTACCTTCCGGAAGATATAAAAGAAGAATGCCTCAATGTAGTTGGAGGTCAATGTAATGATCGAGAGCGCTTATATAAATCGAGCTGCCGATATTTTTTCCGCAATCGCTACGATGCGCCAAAACGTCTAGTGATTGTATAATATTTATTTTGGATACAGTAAACCAAAATTTGTTAATTGTTCAGCTGGATTCTTTTCATTCAGTTCAGCTGTATAAACAAGAGCTAGTTGTTATTTGTAAGAATTAAAAAGAAATAAATCTTAGCAATGAATAAAATTGATAAACAAGGAAAAAAAATATGTGGGAAAACTAACTCGGCCTTTGTCACTAGTACGTCGTGTCGCCTCAGGTCATGGTGTAATATCTAGTATTAAACTTAGTTTTAAGATAAAAGAAGATGCGTTATACTGGGGTGTGATGATTATCAACGTTTATGCGTGAGCTCTAGCATGTTGTACAGCATCTGCGGAAGATTTTCAAAGTCGAGTTGTTCTATTTACGATCGAACTTTTAGAGAAAATGGTGGTGTGCGGGGTGAGCAGAGCGTACTGTGGAAAAATATATTTCCGGGTAGACAGGAGGGGCACAATTTCAATTTAGCAGTCGCTTTGGTACATATTACGGGTAAAATTTTGTCAGGGGTCAGGGCTACTACCTTGTAGTAAATTGAAGAGCAAATGGTGCCATAAGAAATAAGTTTGAGAGCCAACAAGGAATATAAACTCTTATGAGGGAAATGATAAATCTGGATTGGCAGAAGAAATTAAATTGATAGTTCAGTTTTGGCCACAGATGTCACCTTTGTCCTATGTGCCCCACATGCAGTTAGCTAAATTTGACCCATTTTGACGATTTGTTCAAAATTAAGTTAGTCGAAATGGAACAATGCAAAAAAAAATTCATCGGAAATTAATAAAAATTCATTGGAAAACCCATAAATTGATTAAATACGAATAGTCGCTGTTCACTGCCAAGTCGGCGCGTGCTCCCATCCGACGATTTCTCGTTAGATGGGTGATTATTAAATTTTTCCTTCCCGTTTATTAATAAACTAGCATAAAACCCGCGTGCCTTGCAACGCCTTTAAATAAAAACTGTTTATTATGTGCAATGTCTTCAAAAAAAAAAACAAACAAAAAAGTCAGCTGTTATTATCCCTAAAAAGGATTTATTATAGTGCATTTTTTTAATATATATGGTAAACAAATTGCTGCGTATATCACCTCTGCTCAACAAATCTGCAAGTTTTGAAGCAGAGATTGGCATGTATATGTCATCAAGGGAAGTGACATTTTAGGGTATGACGAACGTTCGTTAAGTTTGTTCGCCTATTTACGTGGGTGCAAGAAATTATGAAGCAATCACAAATGAATATTAAGTAAAGTAAATTTCGAGTCATTCATTTCTACGTGATTATAGGGATGCACTGTCAAAATTTCAGCCCTTCAGCTTCAGAGGTTTGGGTTAACCCCATTTCACCCCCTTAGGGAATGAATTTCGAGTAATCGCCTCTTAGTGAATGTCCACGTCATCATAGAGATGCACTGTCAAAATTTCAGCCGTTTAGCTCCAGCGGTTTGGGTTAACCCCATTTAACCCCCTTAGGGGATGAATTTCAAAAAATCGCTCCTAAGTGGATGTCCACGTCATTATAGGGATGCACTGTCAAAATTTCAGCCCTATAGCTCCAGGGGTTTGGGGTAACCCCATTTCACCCCCTTAGGGGATGAATTTCGCAAAATCGCTTTATAGTGGATGTCCATGCCATTGTAGGGATGCACTGTCAAAATTTCAGCATTATAAATTTAGCGGTTTGAATAAACCCCATTTCAACCCCTTAGGAGATGAATTCCGAAAAATCGCTTTTTAGTGGATGTCCACGCCATTATAGGGATGCACTGTCAAAATTTCAGCCCTATAGTTAAAGGGGTTTTGGGTTGACCCCATTTCACCCACTTAGGGGATGAATTTCGAAAAATCGCTTCTTAGTGGATGTCCACATCATTATAGGGATGCACTGTCAAAATTTCAGCCCTATAGTTAAAGCGGTTTTGGGTTGACCCCATTTCACCCACTTAGGGGATGAATTTCGAAAAATCGCTTCTTAGTGGATGTCCACGTCATTAAAGGGATGCACTGTCAAAATTTCAGCCCTATAGCTTTAGCGGTTTGGAAAAACCCCATTTCACCCCCTTAGGGTATGAATTTCGAAAAATCGCTTTATAGTGGATGTCCACGCCATTATAGGGATGCACTGTCAAAATTTCAGCCTTATAGCTTTAGCGGTTTGGGTAAACCCCATTTCACCCCCTTAGGGTATGAATTTCGAAAAATCGTATTTTAGTGGATGTCCACGTCATTAAAGGGATGCACTGTCAAAATTTCAGCCCTATAGCTCCAGCGGTTTAGGTAAACCCCATTTCCCCCCCCCCCTTAGGGGGTGAATTTCGAAAAATCGCTTTTTAGTGGATGTCCACATCATTATAGGGATGCACTGTCAAAATTTCAGCCCTATAGCTCTAGCGGTTTGGGTAAACCCCATTTCCCCCCCTTAGGGGAAGAATTTCGAAAAATCGCTTTAATAGTGGATTTTCACGTCATTAAAGGGATACACTGTCAAAACTTCAGCCCTATAGCTCCAGCGGTTTGGGTAAACCCCATTTCACCCCCTTAGGGGATGAATTTCGAAAAATCGCTTCTTAGTGGATGTCCACATCATTATAGGGATGCACTGTCAAAATTTCAGCCCTATAGTTAAAGCGGTTTTGGGTTGACCCCATTTCACCCACTTAGGGGATGAATTTCGAAAAATCGCTTCTTAGTGGATGTCCACGTCATTAAAGGGATGCACTGTCAAAATTTCAGCCCTATAGCTCCAGCGGTTTGGGTAAACCCCATTTCACCCCCTTAGGGGATGAATTTCGAAAAATCGCTTCTTAGTGGATGTCCACATCATTATAGGGATGCACTGTCAAAATTTCAGCCCTATAGTTCAAGCGGTTTTGGGTTGACCCCATTTCACCCACTTGGGGGATGAATTTCGAAAAATCGCTTCTTAGTGGATGTCCACGTCATTAAAGGGAAGCACTGTCAAAATTTCAGCCCTATAGCTCCAGCGGTATAGGTAAACCCCATTTCCCCCCCCCCCCCCTTAGAGGGTGAATTTCGAAAAATCGCTTTTTAGTGGATGTCCACATCATTATAGGGATGCACTGTCAAAATTTCAGCCCTATAGCTCCAGCGGTTTAGGTAAACCCCATTTCCCCCCCCCCCCTTAGGGGGTGAATTTCGAAAAATCGCTTTTTAGTGGATGTCCACATCATTATAGGGATGCACTGTCAAAATTTCAGCCCTATAGCTCTAGCGGTTTGGGTAAACCCCATTTCCCCCCTTAGGGGAAGAATTTCGAAAAATCGCTTTAATAGTGGATTTTCACGTCATTAAAGGGATACACTGTCAAAATTTCAGCCCTATAGCTCCAGCGGTTTGGGTAAACCCCATTTCACCCCCTTAGGGGATGAATTTCGAAAAATCGCTTTTTAGTGGATGTCCACATCATTATAGGGATGCACTGTCAAAATTTCAGCCCTATAGCTCCAGCGGTTTAGGTAAACCCCATTTCCCCCCCCCCCTTAGGGGATGAATTTCGAAAAATCGTATTTTAGTGGATGTCCACGTCATTAAAGGGATGCACTTCAAAATTTCAGCTCTGTAGCTCCAGCGGTTTGGGAAAACCCCATTTCACTCCCTTAGGGGATGAATTTCGAAAAATCGCTTTTTAGTGGATGTCCACATCATTATAGGGATGCACTGTCAAAATTTCAGCTCTATAGCTCCAGCGGTTTGGGTAAACCCCATTTCACCCCTTTAGGGGATGAATTTCGTAAAATCGCTTCTTAGTGGATGTCCACGTCATTATAGGGATGCACTGTCAAAATTTCAGCCTTATAGCTCCAGCGGTTTTGAGTTGACCCTATTTCGCCCCCTTAGGGGATGAATTTCGAAAAATCGCTACGGATGCACTGTCAAAATTTCAGCCCTTTAGCTCTAGCGGTTTAGCTTGTGCGTTGTCTGTCAATCAGTTACTTTTTATACAATAGAAAAAAAGTAAAGAAAAAAAATCCCCTTACAACTTATTGAACCCCATTTCACCCCCTTCAACCCTTTTTTCTCCAAAAAAAAGTAGCCTATGTCCGTCTCCAAGGTCTAAACTATGTCTGTTGCAAATTTCATCAAAATCGGTCCAGCGGCTTAGGCGTGAAAGCGTAACAGACAGACAGACAGACAGACAGAGTTACTTTCGCATTTATAATATTAAGTAAGGATAAAACACAACTTGTACAAAGCTAATGACTATTTTATTTTAAACACTTAGGTCCTTATCGCTATAAGACTTATTCAAGACTGCACAAAACTAAACATATAAAAATCAAGCCCTTTCGGCGTTGTTAACAAGAAAAACTGCGCGCCTATATTGCGCACGCATACATGAATTTGCCTTCCATGGTATTATAATTCTAAGAAGAATAAGTAGGTCATCAACAAATCTACGTTAAAGAAATACAGTTTTGAGCCTAGAAAAGAACGAATTTCCAGGAACAGAACAAAATTATTCTGGACGTTAGTTCTAAGAAGGCATGTAAAAAAGGGAGAAAATAAGAAAGACAAAAATTAATAGAATAGAGGAAGGCAAATTCATGAGGAATTTAGTGTTACCACCTATGGTACACAACAGTCGCATTGACATAAATCCAATTTCGAAGCTATAGTAAACAAAAAATATCTCAGTAGTTAACGAACCTGGCCATGAACCGAATATATAATCGTCTATGTTTTTAGGGATACCAGCGCCCTCGTTAATCAAACGAAAATTCACAACATTTAGTTTATATTTCTTATATAGTCTCCAAGGTTTTGCACCTTGCGCAGCCAAGCTAAGCGGTTCTTGTAAGACCCGCCCAGATATACTTATTCAAGGCGGGGAAGAATGTAGGATTTGTCCCTATTTTTTGAATTGGACATGAGTTCACGATCATGCAGACAAGGTCTGGCACGTGCTGCTTGTCTTACAGTATCGAAGAGTAACGTAGAGTACCGTCGTCAGCAAATCTGTGAGGTGAATAAAAAGTCATTTATAAAAACTAGGAATGGAGCTGGTGATAAAATTGAACTCCGTGTCATACTCTGTCAAAAACCTTGGAGATATATAGAGCAACCAGGCCAGATTCGCCAAATAGTTAAATACTGTGGTTGAGACGCATTGGTTTTTCAATCTAAAGTTGCACTACTTATCGTCCAATATTTAGTTGCATTCAATAAGCTTTTTGTTTATTATTATTTCTGTTGTCTGACTTTGGAGAAAATGAGAGTAGTTGATATAGGGCGGCATTTAGAGGGGTCGTTAGAGTACTCGTTTTACGTTATAGGCTGCACAAGAGTTTGCTTCCGAGACTCAAGATAAACTCCGAAGAAGTATGAAAGGGCGTAGAGTTTGCGCAAAGGTTCATCAAAAAGCGTGGCACATTTTATAAGAACTCAAAGGGGAATACTATCAGTGGATTTGTTGGAATGTAGCTCTTTAAGGCATCTATGCACTTCACGCGTCCTGAAGAAAACTCGGTCCTTTGAGTGAGAGGAGTGCTCGACAGTGGGTGTGTATAGCAGAATCGGGTAAGGAAGAATTTAAGACGAACAGAGCAGGTCGGCCTTGGATTTGCTTTCTGTTAGCACCTCCCATTCGTAACTGACTGAAGAAGTTGTTGATGACATGAAATGTTTCCTGATCATAATTACCAAGATGTACTCACGTCAAGATGATTCACTAAGAGAATGTTTGTACTCTTTATAGGCAGTTTTCCGGTTTTAATTGCGTTCATACACTACCGATTAAGCCATCTAAGCTGCCTAGGCTTTATGGATTTGGAGCAATGAGGGATGAATAAAAGCAATCCAGCCAGTATAATTTTGGTAATGCATATAGCTCCAAAATTGCCTTCGCGGTTCTACTAGCACATATTCCAGCTTGGAAAAAAAGCCCCAGCTAGTTGGCTTTCTCATAATCGAAACAGTTCTCCTAGGAGCTGGCTTGATTGAGAAATTAGCGTTGGTCCGAGTTTCCTAGAGGCCAATCTACCTCAACGGAGTCCAATCTACCAATCTACCTCAACTTTATCTACGAAGATAAAGAAAAGATCAAGGAGACGGGCAGCTTGGTGTTCAACGCCGGGAACACTCCAAGGAGGATTAAGCATTTGTGCAGGCTATTAGTCTTAGCAAAGAGCTCGGCATCTTTGCCAGAAATACTAGTGCCATTCTAGTAATTAAGCCAAATTACATTGTGAACGCTGAAATCCCCCGTAACAATGATACTCGGAACCAGGTAACGATCTAAGGCGTCGGAGAATATTTATAAAGGAAAACAAATTTACTTGAAGCCCAGGAATGTTAAAGAAGAGAAGGATTTTATATCGTGGCTTCGCATGCGCACGGTTGCAAACCTTAGTCGCAGCCGGTAATACTATTGTTATCATTGGAGTTAACTGGAAGCGCCTTGCCGGAGTGCTATGCCTCCTAAGGCATGCATAATCCCCCAAGTGACTCCGATCGTTCTCTGCCATAAGAAGAGAGCTGTTCTGGCCTTATTTCCCGTCTCTAGAAGATTTGGCCTCCACGCCACGTTAGTTTCCTATCTAGTATGAGATCCAGGAATTTCGCATCCTCCTTAAGTTGCAGTGTTTTATTGCCGAGTCTTAAAGAAGGAAAATTAGGAAATCTGTGCTTCCTTGTAAATAGAACTAATTCAGTCTTGGCTGGGCTAACGACTAGACCCTTTGTGGTGGCCCAATAAGCAAGAGCGTCCAATGCTCGTTGCATTATATATCTGTTGAGATGTACTTGCCGGTCACTACCAGCACAATATCATCAGCATAGGCCACCGTGGTGCACCCAGACTCCCTTAGAGCTATCAGCACTTCATTGACTGTTATATTTCAAAGGAGCGGTGACAGGACCTCGCCTTGCGGTGTTCCTCTTCCAACCCATCTGACTTCTTCCGAAAGCCCCAGACCAGACTTTATAACCCTGCACCATAGGATCACCCATAGGTCTTACAAAACCCAATTCTATTGGTATAAAAAGATATCTAAAGCAATTGTTAATTAATGATATACGATGATGAATGCAATATGAATTGCTTAGAATATCAAGGGATACTTATATGACTTTTCAACTAAACATAAACTAAGCGAAAATGCTGAATTAGACAAAACAGTTATATTCTGATTTGATCTGCTTATTTACCATTTTTTTTTATTTATTTCAGGGTAACACTGACTTCTGGAGACGTAAAATGCGAACTCTTCATGGAATTCTCGATGTTAATAACGATGGGGTTATATCCTTTGACGATTACATGCTGCTTGCAAAAAAATTTGCAGACATTGGGAATTTGCCACCAGGCACATATGAAGACTTCATGAATGTCATGAGGGTAAGCTAGATTCACAGTTTATCTTAAGCAATTATGAGCCTAATCTATATATGCTTTATTTAGAAAACTTGGGAAGAACAATGGGGTGAAATTAACCCTTACAACTTGGTTACCGCCGAGCAATTCTTAGCTGATATGCATCATGCACTAAATGATAAACAATTAGTTAAGAAAATCCATCGGTTCCTGCCTTATTTCTTTAGGGTAAGTTCAATTTGCAGAGTTCACAAACAAGATTACTTAATCAATCATAAATTATTTCAGGCTGTCGATACAGATAATTCTGGATATTTAGACCTTTCTCAATATAAGCTATTTTTCAAATGCTTAGGTTTAACCGATGAAGATGCTGCTATATCTTTTGCTGTGATAGATCAAAATGGTGATGGCAAACTTTCCTTAAAGGAATTTGTTAAGTTAGGAAAAGATTATTTCTTGACTGAGGATGAACGACGGGTATCTCGTATGTTTTGGGGACCCCTTGTTAATCATTAATTGCATTGCCCTGTGGGCAATAATTATTTTTACATTACTTTTTTATATTTAATATTTTGTAACATTTTATTTTAATGACAAAAAAATTTGTATAAAAAATTTGAAATTAAAAAAATCATTAAGTTTCGAAGGATTTGGTTTTTTATAAGCTTATAATGTTGTTTATTCTTTTTACTTCCTTAATTTGAGTATCAATTTCGGTGGTTCTAAAAAGGAGTAAATGATTAGAATAAGTTTTTAATGAGTTACCTTCTTTTGAATTACATCTGCGCCAATATGTCCTTGATGGTGTTTTCTTGCTTTTCTGGCAAAACAATTTTTTTATTTTCAGTTACGTCGGTGTACTTTTTAATCTAAAACAGAAAGGATGTGTAAATTAGCAAAAATTTTAGCTGCAGATATTATTATAAGTTCAATATAGGTTCAAATAGCATATGCTGAATATTAAATAATATGGCATATATACATATGACAAGAATTTTCTAATTAATTTCGAGATGTATCAATGGCATCGTTACCAACAATACTGTTAATGGATTTATGTATGAATAATATTTCATTGGAGTTGAAATTCAAGTGCCAAAATGTTGCAATTGATCTATGCGATGGCCAATTCCAATTGATCTACCATTTTGTATAGTGCAGATTAATAATTGGTTACGATATCACCATTGAAGTATTGAAAAAGAAGGTACTGTGATAATTTGGGATTTCCTGAAAGCGAAGACAAACTCGTAATCGATAAGCAAAGTGTAAATCCTGGAGACAAGATGCCGAGCGTTAATGAGTGTTAAGAGTTGAACTCGTCTCAAAATTAACGTCATTAACAGTGGACTTTCCTTAGGCAGAATTGTTTGAATACAGAGCGATTGGTTCCATAATAAATGCAAGCAGAACATAAGAATATTGCCTACTGACCAATAGGCTGATCTCTCCTTACTGAGTGATATCTGATCCCCGGCTCAAAAGCTAACAGGCCTGGGGATCGCTTGAGAGGTTGTTGAAATAAACAGAATCCTACACTTTAGGGTGACGAGATTGCACGGTCAACCAACTTGAGACCGCTGTATCTATAAAACCGGTCATTACATAGTTTACTAGCGCGTAGAATCATTTGCGTTGTTTTTTTGTGATAGCAAAAAGTTTTAAGCGATGAAATTTATACGTAATTGTATTATTACTCTGTATTTAGCTGGAAAATCGCAAGAGGCAATTGTTACTGAGCATTTGCATTTGAGTAAACTTTTTGTACATCATACCATTCAAAGTTACAATGATGGTTGTGATCAGAAATGGGCAATCAAATCTGCAGAGATGGAGCGAAAATGATTTACTGGGGTTAGAGGGGTTGACAGGGATCCTGGATGATTTTATAATTAGGGGCGATTACAACACTAACGCGAATACATTGCATAGATGGTTCCAATCTTCTGCATTCTTGCACTCTGAATTTGACCATCCATCCGACCGAAATCTCAGCCCCACAGAAATAGAGAACCATGCTGAAATAATCTCTAGAAAGGCGCAAACAACCACTCACGAGAAATAAGAAAAAAAATGGTAATAATTGGTCGGAACACACATTAAAGCTTATCAAGGTACGAAGGAGCTGGCTAAGGGCACTGAAAGCAATATTCCACATAATTGGTAATAGATATTGAGCTCTTGGATAAAAGTAAGCAGCAAACTATGTATTAAGAGAAAGTGTCAGATTGGATAACAACAACTGGTACAAGAGGACACTCCTAAAAATTAGGCCCTCACCTCAAACAAGTAGACAGACTTACAGGCAGAAAATGCGCCACTAATCCTCAAAATACACCGTGCAGGGAATCCAAATACTTGAAACGGCAGAAAAACCAAACGAGCTCAAGAATTACTACGAGAACACATATAAGACGATTCAGGTCAACTCACAACTGGGAGAGCGAGTCAACGAAGTTTTTAAAATTCCAAGGAAACAGCAGGAACAGACATGATATCTAACTTCATTCTTAAAAATGTATAAACACCTTCACACCGCATCTAACGATAGTATTAAACAACTGCCTGAACTTAGGGTATTTTCCAAATATTTGGAACAAAGCGAAAATTATCCCGATCCTCAAACATAGCAAGGCCACAAATCTAGAAGATTTAAGACCTATTTCACTCCTATATAGGCTGGGTAAATTACCAGAAAAGCTAATACTAAAGAAAATTTAGGTATTTACTAAAGAGCATATGAAATAATACTGAAGTGTCAATTCGGCTTCGAAAAGGGAGCACTCTACGGAGCCCGCCATACTTCTTTCCATGACACAATATCTAAAAACCAACGACAACGCAAATTCACATTAGTCTGTGCCTTGGACCTTAAGAAAGCTTTTGATAAGGTAAGGCATCAAGGCCTAATATAAAAATTGAATGCTTTAGACTACCTGTTTAACGTGGCCAAAATGATTTTCAGTTTTCTATCTAACAGAACAAAAAAAACTGTGTTTTTTAAAATTCTTGAATTTGAATATGTTGAAAAGTACGTTGTTATCACTCCAATGATCAATGCCGCTTATCCATATAATTAAATGATCTTCACAAAAATAAGATCGTTACTAAACTTCAATAGATGGCTTTTGCGCGTTGATGAAGCAAAGTGGCTGGTCTTGATAAGCATATATATGATCTGTAAATGAATTTGAATAACCCACTATTCGGTTTCTTTATTGTGTCTTAGAAGTTCACTTCAAAGATCACGAACTAATATTCACCTATTTCAATTATCTTGTACCTTTACAATTATTACACAATTGACAGAAGTTGCTGTTAATTTACTTTGTTATGAAAATAAATATTTACCTTCGCACTACTATAAATACTAACACGGTAAAATTATGTTTATTGCTTAGTTTATCTAAAGCATTCATTCACATAAACGTGATAAAAAGTGGAGTGCATTGTGCTTAATTACATGATTGTACTGTTACGTGATCGCCCAAAGCACTATTCATAAAAGGTTTTTGAATCACTTTGCACTGCCTCAGGGGCCCATTCTACGACCGCTTTTTAAAGCTTTTCATTAATGAATTGCCTGAAGAAATTACCGAGTTCTCTTAGGTAGACAACGTTTTTTTTTTAATTTCCATTAGTCATATAGCAGTTCTTATTGTGGATACCGTTTGTTTGTTGATCATTTCACTAATATGCAAACTGCCTATAATAAAGAGCTTACGTTGGAGGCACAGCAAAGTTTTTATATGACATGACAGACCGATTATTACTAATTGCCTTTCTAGCTGACTAACCGGCAATGCGAAAAGTAAGTGAAAGGTAAAAGTAGGTAAAAAGTCTTCATGAACCTCTGAATGACCTGGGAAGATCTCACATCAATACCACGGTAGATCAAGTAAAAGAGACTCTGGACATTCGCAGCAAATGAATCATTCCCCAGATAATCCCAGCAAAATCGTCCTTTGTTTTAAAACGCCAAAAATACATTGAGAGATAAGAAATTTATTTTATTTTTTTATTATTTTCAATTCTGGTTTTAACTATATTGTAGGCGATCTTTTCAAGCAATTAAATTTAAACTTTAAGATAGTAATAAAATAATGTAATAATAATGGCTTGAATATCATGGAGCGAACTCGTTTGCCCTAATTTACTGCTTACTTATAAAGAAAATGAATTATTAAAATTGGTTTGGTCCAGCAGCGAGTGCGGGTGTGCGATGCCGATTATTCATTAAACGCGCACGTAAGTGCCTTAAATAAAAACAAAACAATAAACCGGTTACTAAGTAACAATAAAAACATTCGCATATCAAAATAAAAACAATAAAAAAAAATATTAATAAGTTAAACATAATACACAAATTATAATCCACTACAGTGTTTTAGTGTACGTAAAGCCCTGGACAGCCATGTGATTTCGATATCATAATATTCCTAATATTATAATATTCGGATATGTCTGTCACCCCCATATCATAATATCAAAACGCAACAACATGATATTAACGTAATATCGAAACACAGCTGATTTTCATAATATTAACATGATATGAGTAATTTCTAGTGAGAGCAGCGCTAGTTTTCGCTAGCGGAAATTATAAAAACTCAAACTTTTGCTATTTTGAAATATATCAAGTTACCTTTAAAATTTTTATATTTGTTTAGTTTTGTATAGTTACTATAGTAACTATTTAGTTCTCCTTTATTAGTTCTCCTTAGAAATTTAAATTCCAACTGTCAAAAATACAACTGCCACAGATATCATAATATTATGTCTGTCACTACTTAGTTTATTTTGATATCGTGATCTCAATATTATGATATCGAAATCACATGTCTGTCCAGGGCATAAGAGAGGAAATGAAACGGATAGAACTAGCAAGTAGCTAGTTATATTATAAAATTAACATTAACAATAACATTCGTGAGCTTTAATTGATTTTTTTCTGTTGTTTGCCTTCCCATTCAATGACTTTTACCAATATTGCACTAAGTGACCTGATGCTAATAAGATCAATAAGGTCGATATATGTACCTTAACGCTTAACTTTCATCCTCCTGTACAGAAATCCTAATATTAGTAATGAAGCTTCACTTTATCATTAAAGTAAATGTAGTAAAAACGCCGAATTATTTGTAGACAATACTAATCTACATAAAATTGTAGAACAACCTGTAAATTGCAAGTAGTTATGGAGTCAAAAAGGTAATCTCTCTTAGAATTAGTATTGATGCTTCCTAACGCGAGGTAATACTATAACAAGCCTAAGCATACCTACGTCTCCTGGCAGAACTATGACCGCGGTCACCACGTCTCTGGAGACAAACTGCGAAAAATGAAGGTAGGTTTAGTCCATTCAAAACGCGCGTTTGGGTGTTCCAAAATAACACCGTTAAGAAAATCGAACCCTAAAGGTTTTTGGGGTCGCTGATCACGAAAATCGAGGTCCCGGGTCCTTAAAAATGCAAAAAAACACCCATTTTTAGGGGTTTTTCACGATTATTTCAATAATAATGAAAACTAATGCAATGAAATACACTTTTTTTTAATATTTATTTGCGAAGGTGGTTGATTTGTACTAAATGAAGGCGAACTTTATGATAAGGGGTAGTCCTAAAGGGTTGACACCACCCCTAAATCGGCTAAAAATAGAAAAACATGTAAACATTTTTTTTTAAGTTTATGCCTCAAATTCTATTGTGGGCGTGCTGTCAGGCAAAAATAAATAATTTTCAACCTTTAAGGGGTTAAAACTACCCCTACAATTATAAAAATCAATATATAAAAAAAATTGCATTTGCATTTTTTTCAATTATAATTTTAATGTAGGAGTTTTACCCCCTTGAGGGTTGAAAATATTAAATTTTTGGCTGATAATACCTACTGAAACTAATTTCAAGCAAAAACTAAAAAAAAAATTGCGTTGGAAGAAGTTGTTAAAGAAACAGAGAAAGGCAAAGAAATGCAAGGAGAGATAGCAACTAGGTACGTAGATGGCTAGACTATTCCGGCTTTGGTGAGGAATTTTGAGAGATCCCTCGTACTGGTCTTGAACGTCATGCAAAAAAGGGTGGGTGAGTTTAGTCAATAGGAAGCGGTATCTCCTGACGTAGGCATGGAAGCCTCAGATAGGCGCTTGTACAAACCCCCTGTGGCTAGACCGATGTAAGATACTCATCACTCCCTCGTCAACCACGGGGTTTGAGGGGTGGTTTTAGGAATTATAGGAAGCATTCTCCCAAGGTCGCTTCGCCAGCAGTACCAGCTTCTCCGGAGGCTACGTGTTATTTTGGCTAAGAGCGGCATCAGAGCTTGTCCCGGACACTTTCGATGCTGAGATGATGGAGAGAGCTACTTCTTCGTCAAAGGAGATTCCCCTGCGAGGCTCCAGTTTGTAATCTCGGTGCTATTCTTGTTGTTTTTTATGAGAAAGAGTCTAAGGTTAGGTGTCGCCTTTTATACTACCAGTCCGCCCTGTCATGGTGCAATGTCTAGTAGTAAGCTCAACTCGAGGATAGAAAAAGGATATGATAGGTTAAGAGTAATCTGGAGGATACATGAGGAGTTAATTTTTTAAGTATCCGACTGAGTCACAACCGTCGGGGTTAGCGAGAGGCAGCCTCGACGGAGTGTGATGCCTCCTGAAAGAAGTGATCCCGCTAATCAGCCAATAAAGGTTGTGACGCAGGCAGTACCAGACTACTAGGTAAACAAATTAGTCCGGGCGCTGGAGCATTTCCAGTGGTTTTGGCGTGATGTAACGGACTTTTTTGGTGGAATCGGTCAGAAATGATATCCTCAACAATATTTAGGGGGTGTGCAAGCATGAAACTCCCAGGAAAACTTTTGGTAGCCCAAAAACTGAAAAGTTCACTAAAAATTCCCGGTTTTTTGGCCTTTCTTGTTAAATATCTCTTAACGAAGGCTTCTAGGCGAAAGATTTGCTAAAACTTACCCTAAGGTGGATTTTTGAAACTTGAGTTTTTGCATTGCAAAATAGCCGAAAACCGCGAAAAAAAGTACCTCACTTTAAAGTTAGCACAAGGAAAGGAGAGACCATTTTCTTCCAATTTAATTTTGGAATTAGATAGTTAAAGGCATGATTAACTTATATCCAAAAACCGATCACGGTCGGTCAAATAGTTTTTGCATAATGAATTTTGCAATTAAGTGAATTTAAAAAGTTAAATTTGTTACTGCGCCAAAAGAAAAACTCCCATGTTGGTCCTGATTTTTTTACGTATGCTCTAAGACTCTCTTTACAATATCCAATCATTAAAATTCTGGTTTTTAAATTTTTTTTATGGTTTTTAATTTTTTTAAGATTTTTGGCAAAAAACTGCAACTAAGGCGTTTTTTCCACAAAAATTGCTAACTCCGCGACGCCAGAAATGCTAGGCGCGTTTCAAATTCGCTCGAAAAAGGACTCAGTTTCTATTGCACCAATTTAGCTGCTTTTTTTTATATTTCAAAAAGGAATCAAAAAGGCTTAATTTTACTGGATGAATCGATATGGACAAATTTTGTTCAGACTAGTAGAGGCCGAGTAGTTGCTTAGTTACAATTGGTAGTTGCTTTGGTACAATTGTACAATACAAATGATGCCATTGTGAGTTTCTAGACTAATATTCATTCAGCAGCAGCAGATCCGATTCTTCAAGTTAATCTACACTGGTATTCTTTCATCGCTAGTAACTTCAGCGGGAAAACTAGCGAGGGGTTACTCTTGTAACCCAAGAATTCTTTAATGATTTGTGTAACGGCCTGCATGGTAATCGAAAAATTCTACTTGAAATTTAGGAAATTGGAAGTATTTACATTGTAATGGCTAGGTAAGCAACTAGCTAATGACTTGTGGAATATATTAGTTGGAGATGTAATGTGCTTTTATTATTCTTTGTCTTTGTTTTGTCGAAGCGTCTTTTCTTGAGTTTATTCCGTCCTCAAAATTCGTTCAGAGTGGATCGTGACAAAGTGCAGTCAAAAAGATTTCTTGCTGTAAAATCCTCACCAAATGTAGCAGAAATGGAATGGTAATTTCGGAAAGCAGTGTTTTTAATGCTGAAAAGAGTAGCAGTAATTTACCCTGTATGCCTTACATGGTAAAATATGTATTCAATTAATACAATTCACCTCTGAAATAAGTCTTCGTCTATAATGCCTACGGTAAGTACTTACCACCCTAGGACTCCCTATGTAAAAGTAACCAGCTCATTACCACCTCGCATACCTAGTCATTGCATTTCCCGCTGGGACTTACTTGACTTTACACGGAAATATCGATGTTCGTGTCGATAAATTATATTTGCAGACCGCGAGTAAGAGTAGGCGAAAGCGAATAAAGTATAGTATGCTTTAAGTTGTCAAGCCGAAATTTTCCCGTGAGCAGGTTATTACAGCTCCCTTACGCTAATTCCTAAAATACCGGTTCTACTACTGCCGAAGAAATACTGCTGTAGAGTGTAGATTGGGGAATTCACTTCAGTAAGTACTATTTTATTTTTATACAACTTCAAATATAAGATCGACATTATAAACTAAGGTCCGGTATACCGCTCATTAAATAAAACAGCACTTGAGATCGTAAAAATCTTCGTGGCACGACTCGTTTACAATGAAAGGGTTTCTTGCTTTTTTGCAGCTCGAATTGGGACAATGAACCGTCGGGAGTATAAATTGGTCCACCAATTTAAACTGACGTTTTACATGTCGTTCAATGAGTGAATGGGCCTAATCACCCTCATTCTAGATTTAAATTCATAAATGGTATAGAAAATTGCACCCGAATTTCGAGTGCTGAGTCCTGCTATTTGCAATAATTGTAAATGTTTTAACTTAACAGAATACGCAGATAGTTTTGGTCACACTTCAAATAAATGCATTTTTAATCTAATGTTCCTAAATTTTTAAGGAATAGTTGGTTTTTCGTTAATAGTTAAGAATAGTGATGTACAAAAATGGTCATTCAGTTTTCTCCTCCAAGCTTCTCGCTCACTGGCTAGAGTCCTCCAATTTCGTACGCCCAACAGGTGTTCAGCGTCTGTATCTACGGCAGCTTTTCCTCGGCCATCCTGCTGTCACCGATTATGATTCCCTTATATATTTTCTTCACTGGTCTGTTTTCCTGCATTCGCGTCCTGCCCGTCGTAGTCTATTTATTTTGATTTAGTTGACGATGTCTATTTCTTTGTAGATTTGGTACAGTTCGTCATTGTATCTGATTTTCCACATACCGTTTACGTTTAATGGTCCAATAATGTGCCTTAAGATTTTTATCTCAAAAGCTCCTAATTAGTTTGCGACTTCAGGCCTTATAAGAGATTTGTATAGTTCAAATTTAGTTTTAATGTATAACAATCTTGATTGAAGTACTTTACGCAGTGAATAAAAACTTTGATTGCCCTGTTGTATTCTGCTTTTAACTTCTTCCAGCTCTTCGTTTGTTGACGACACTATTGTTCCTAGGTATTTAAAGCTCTTCCCTACCTCTATATTGGTCTTGAAGTCTTGTCTTCGGCTTGTACATTAAGCAAAACCAAGAATAAGACTAACACTTAGCCATGCTCGCAAGACCAACACCAAGGCTTAGCCGTGCTCGCAAGACTAAGGCCAAGACTATATTAGTTTTGTCTTGTTCACTAGTTATGAAGATTTTAATTTTGAAGTTTTGGATTAATTTTAAATGTTTTAACGTTCCGTGCAGCGAGCTGCACCGCGTCCGAGCTAGTAACAACAACAAAATTCAAACAAAATTCGGTAATTTTTCTAATTTGTTTAAGAAATTATGTTTAACAATATTTTATTGAAAATTGTGCTCAATAGAAACTGCGTCCTTTTTCGAGCGAATTTGAAACGCGCCTAACATTTCTGGCGTCGCGGAGTTAGCAATTTTTGTGGAAAAAACGCCTTAGTTGCAGTTTTTTGCCAAAAATCTTAAAAAAATTAAAAACCATAAAAAAAATTTTAAAAACCAGAATTTTAATGATTGGATATTGTAAAGAGAGTCTTAGAGCATACGTAAAAAAATCAGGACCAACATGGGAGTTTTTCTTTTGGCGCAGTAACAAATTTAACTTTTTAAATTCACTTAATTGCAAAATTCATTATGCAAAAACTATTTGACCGACCGTGATCGGTTTTTGGATATAAGTTAATCATGCCTTTAACTATCTAATTCCAAAATTAAATTGGAAGATAATGGTCTCTCCTTTCCTTGTGCTAACTTTAAAGTGAGGTACTTTTTTTCGCGGTTTTCGGCTATTTTGCAATGCAAAAACTCAAATTTCAACAATCCACCTTAGGGTAAGTTTTAGCAAATCTAATAACGAACAAAACATGCTCAACAAATTTTTCGCCTAGAAGCCTTCGTTAAGAGATATTTAACAAGAAAGGCCAAAAAACCGGGAATTTTTAGTGAACTTTTCAGTTTTTGGGCTACCAAAAGTTTTCCTGGGAGTTTCATGATTGCGCACCCCCTAAATATTGTTGAGGATATAATTTCTGACCGATTCCACCAAAAAATCCGTTACATCACGCCAAAACCAAAAGTTATAGCTTTCACTGCTCTAGCGCCTGGACTAAATAGGTGCATCGTCCACTCGGTCAGTAGATGGTTCGCAGAAAATATTTCAAATGGCTTTTTGGACCGGATGGATCTATCCTTCATCCTTTTTACCGGGTAATTGTGGATCCAGAGAATCTACCTCCCTTCATAATATGAAGATCAGCATCCCTCTTCTTCTCGAAGGCCACACAGAGCTTAGCAGCCTCCTCATAGGAGTAGGTTGCTACCAAAAAGCCCCTAACGCATTAGCGAGCTACCCCTCCCAGCCTTCTGACGGCGGTCACTTTTTGGTTCCATTCTTCAACGGAGCAGAAGGAAATCTTCTTCCAATAAAGGAGTGATCTCTGCGACTTTGGCCGCGATTTGCGGGCTTAGACTGCCCTCATTGAAGAAGGTTCCCGAAAATTCCCCTTCGCTGGAGTCCCGTTAGGCAACTCGCTGCATATGTAGGCTCGGTTCTGTCTATCCTATAGGGAGCTGATTTTATGCTTCACACAAAAAAGAAAAGAAAAACAAGTTACATATTTACTACTTACATGAAGCTGTTGATTTTTAATCCTTTCTTGAGCTTGCTTCAATGACTTCGCCATTCTCTTCGTAGCATCATTTATTTTCTCAACCTGCTCTGCAAACTCCTTATCAGCCAAACTGTTACTAGGAATACAAATATTGGCTTGACGTATTAAATCCTGGCATCTAAAAGAAAATTAACTGAATGTCTTAATAGTTAAATAAATACAAATTCAAATTGAATGCAAACTTTTTAGATAGGATCTGCTGCTTCTCTGATATGTCCTCAAACTTCTCTGCTAAACGTTCAGCATTTTGTCGTATGTTGTCCTTTTCATTTTCTAAGCTCTCAATTTCCTTAATTTGTTGCTCCTTAAGCAATATCAAAATTTTAACTCGTTTCAATATCTCCACACGCGCTTTTTCATGCCTTTTAAAATATTGTTCGCGTAAGACTTGAATTGATTGGGCTAGAAGCTCGTACATTTGCTTCGGTGTCAGTTCTGAAGTCTTATCTAGTGACAAGATGGGTTGATTGACTGATTTCTTGAAGATATTTTGAATATGCGTGACAAATGATTCGCTTAATATTTTTTGTATTGGTGAGTCCATAGCTAGATTATTGTTAGCTAAATTATCATTAGTAATAGACCAATCGCTAAATAGATTCGGATCAATGATCAATTTCAAGCTTATAACTTGTCCACTAGAGACTAATAAAACGATTCCGGATGGCATTTGTAGCATAACAAATCCCAGGACAGCATTAACTTTACTTCGGTCCTCGACTTTTGTACATACAATATACTCAGCATGTGACGATGTGGACAACGATGGTGGCTCCGCAGTATCTACAATAAAATTTGCATATCGGATAAAAAATCTCTCCATAGAGAAGCAGACAAATAAAAACGATTATGCTCACCGCCTCCATCTGCAGCCACAAAACGTTGCAGCTCTTTTATGAAGTTTATTGTGATTACATGAAGGCCAGTATTGTGGTAGGCAAAGTATCTTAATTCGTTTATAAAATCCCTACAAGAGATAAAAATTAACGTTAATGATTATTTTCAATTTTGCGTGAAATTTAATTTGATGATGATTAAATTTACCTTTTTAAGTGAATTGGACATGTGTGAGACTTGGTCTTCTTATATTCAGGCAGCCCTAGCTCGAGTTCAACAGTTTCAAGCACATTAACTGTCCACTCTGATGGGTAAATGTTGAGGGTAGAGTCAACTTCATTGTAGGGCTGCAAGAAGGAACGTTTCGCGTATTATGATTTATAATCGTGTCCATTGAACTACCTCTTCTGACGACTCCGCTTCTAAAAATAATGCGTGATGTAATTTTCCAGTTATTTCAGCAATAACTAGAGCTGGTGGCAAGGATGGTATGACTAGGATGGCACAAGAATCAATTCCATAATTATCTTCCGTTTGTGGTATAAAAGTGAGAGGGCCCTGAAGATGAGGCCTAAAAATTAAACGAATTGTCAAATGCAGTACGGGGATATATGTGGGAGCATAAACTCACTTGTCTGTATCAATTCCAGCACATAGAACATAAACATTTCCGTTCCGACGAAGGATTACTATCGGCCACTCAACTTTATCTCCATTTTCCTGCAGAAGCTTGCTCTTGGCAACTGTTGTATTGTTGCCATTCTGCAACAACAAAAAAAGGATTCGTTATTCAGAGGTAAACAAAATGACACAAATGGCCTGTGTTTAAATTCTTACGACGACGTATGTTGAATTATTAGTCCTCGAATCCTTAGCATTATCGTTGCCTGATGAAACCACACGTGGTGGTGCAATGTCAAAATCAACTGCAATCTCACCCAAAGCAAAAAGGGATGGAACTGCACAGCCAGTTGGGGGTATCGAGCATGGTAAAGGACCTACACGCCAGACATGCCTCAATGTTGCCTCGTCATATACACTGTTTTTGGGGGGAAGATTATGTTTTAAATAAAATAAAAAATGTTGACAATTTCTTTTTTCAGTTTGAACTTACCGTATAGTATTATCTGATAGAAGTGCCAGGATATGGGAATCTGTTGGAGATGCTGGATGCCATTTCACTTGAAGTAATTCTAAATCTGAGTTATTAACGAAAAAATGTTCATCAAGGTTGTGAGATCTGTAAAGGAGAGATTATACATTGTTATTTTATACAGTTAAGTAGTACGAACGAATGTTTTTCGGGAACTTGAACAGAATTACGAAAAGAAATTCAAAAATATAAAAGGGCTTATAAAATAAACCGATGAAACTTATAGCAGAGAATAGCCAAAAAATAATACAAGGGTAGTAGGGGCACTTGTTGTTATTTTTGTATAGACATATATTTTGTGTTATATCCATAAAGATTATAGATTGAATATTTAATGCTGGGTTTATTGGTAAGTTCTTTTCAATAATGCCAATTGAGATTGTTCCATATTCATTCGAAACGTATCAACAAGTAACCGGATTGTGACTTGCATTCGTGCAGCAGCAATGCAACAGTGAAGGGGATAGAGTTTGTTGTTACTTTGACAAATTTAAAGTAGTTCACATGTATTGTTCAAGACATTGTTTATTTCGCCAGGATATCCTGTGGTACCAAACCCTTACATGAGAGGAGGGTTTACGACAGGGGTTACTATATCAATCTGTAAACCTAGTATCTGGAGGTGTAACTAGACCACCCATGAACCGTGGTGACATACAGGACTAATGAACAGAATGAGATCTCTGCGCAACTAAATAGAAGAATCTAGGTAAAATAAATAGTATTCGGTAAAATGGAAGGGTATTCATGGTGGTAATGCAGTGATCTCCAAATATTTTTTAACGGCGTACCCTTATGATGAAAATAATTGTAAATTGTACCCTAAAATATTATATGGATGTCCATTTAATTAGGGGTGCCAGCAAGCCAAATTGCAGATATTGGGCACCAATAGAAGAAAACCAACGGTTGAAGCCCCAAAAGCCCTGCATGGCCTAAGAGTGACCATTTAATTCACCCTAACCATGAATGGAATAATCGGATCTTCTTAAAGCGAAACTTCTTGAGAAGAGTAATTATCATCGTTAACTGGAAATTTTTGAAACATCTATTGGCGGGGCTAAGACCGACTCGTATGTCCTGACCGGAAATAGCAAGGGGCCAAAACGGCATGTCGTAATATTTGAGTTAGGTTAAGAGTTGGGTTAACAGTTCAGTTGATTTGAGGTAAGTTAAATTGAGATAAGTTGAGATGAGATGAGTTAACTTAAATCAAGACTTGGGTTAATTGTTATATTAAAAGTTTAGGTAAGTTGGGTTGAGTTAAGTTGAATTAAATTTAGTTGAGTTTAGTTGAGTTTATTTGTCGGAGTCAGGTTAAGATTTGAGCTAAGGGTTGCGTTGAGTTGAGATGGGTTAAGTTGTGTTAAATTAAGTTGCATTAGGACTTGTTGTAAGTTAAAAGATCCGTTAGCAGTAGAGTTGAATTAAGTTAAGACTTTAGTTGAGATTTCAGTTTATAGCTTAGAGTGCAGATAGATGTTGAGTATGTGATATATGATATGTACTGTGTATTATATAATATCCATTAAGTATTGTATAAATATGGCACAACCCTAGATGTATTTTGTATCTACCATAATCATAAGGTTACTTACAACTTCCTCACTTCCTCCTTCCATTATTATTGAAGAAGTTAGTATGATTGGTGTGAGCTTCTGGCAAAATTGGGTAATAGTCCGGGCAAGCCTCGGTAGTCTAGGGGTAAGGCGCCTGACTACTATCCCCAGAGGTCCCGGGTTCGAATCCCGGTGGTGCCACGGTCCTAGCCTTTCCCAATTTCCCGCCTACATAACTTTCCTTCTTTCTTCTTCCCTCTTTACATTCCTGATTCCTCCTGTCATAGCCTTCACTAGTTCTCTTCCACGCTCCACCAAGCGCATGCCATCGGTTGGTTGAAGAGATTCAACTCGTTTCAGGAGGCATAACACTCCAGCGAGTTGTTCTCGATGCCCCGATGTCAGAGTCGCGAAATGGTTGAGAGTTGGTGGAATAAAAATATCGCAGCCAGCTTGTGACAGTTCCTTCCTCTCTTCTTTCTCTCTCTTCTCTCTATCTTCCGGCTAGAGCTGCTGTTCGACGGTGTATACGAAAAAAAATAGATTGTCGACAGTACAAAGGGACTTTCCCTAAGCCTCTAGTCTGCCACATAAAAAAAAAAAAGCCATTTGAAAACCTAGCACAACGAGCAATTATTGCTTTCAATAGTGTAGTTCAATTAGCCATTTTACAAAATAAAGATGTTAAAAACGTTATAATTAAGAATATTTCATTACGATTCAGGAAAAATTTATTGGATGAAATCTATTTCAATTAGTCAGAAATTGAGGAAATATGTTCTGCTCATATTAAACTACAAAAGAGACAAGATTTAGTTATGATGCCAATTGATATATCATTTAGTATGGATCAGGATTTGGTGAAACTAATTTCCATTCTAGGTGGAGATTTCTATTGCAATTTTCAAGATGAGAAATCACAGGCATTGGTTAACAGTATCAAAAGACCTTTTTTTGTGCAACGAATAGCTCCCTGCCGAAAGTAAGGATCCAAAATGCAGTAACAAAAGAGTTCGAAGTGCGACAAGGTCTTAGACAAGGAGATGAACTAGCCCCCATGTTTTTCAACTTGGCCCTAGAATGGTAACATAAGAAAACCGTCAGTACAGAGAAGTGCGTCCATAGCAACGCAGTCTGTACAACTACTTGGATATGTGGATGACGTGAATATCGTGGGAAGGTCGTTCTTGGCAGCAAAAGAAGTCTATGTCGAAGTAAAAAAGGCGGCCAAGGACATAGGGCTGAGCATCAACGAAGAGAAAATAAAGGTGATGCAACAATCCAGAGCTGAAAGGTTTAGAATGGGAAGAAATATAATCATCAACAAACACAATCTACAAGTAGTCGATAAAACAGTCTACCTTGGGTCCACAATTACAAAAAGAAGCGATGAAAAGGAAGAAATAACTAGATGAATACTGGAGAACTGCTGCAAGGAACCGTCAAACTTGGAGAAACGCCCTAGAGGAGGCCAAGGCTCGATTTGGACTGTGGCGCCATTGGATGGATGGATGGATGGATGGATCAAAAGCTTTTGAGAAATCGAGCAACAATAAGCAGCAGTAAGGAGGGCAATGTCACAGCTATGGCGTTTGCGAAAGCCAGATTGCCATTCATTAATGAGTTCAAGTATTTTAGCAGCAATAAGCTTTTCAAGAACAAAAAAGGAACTATACCGATGGGACGGAAATCCCCGTGGTGGCAGGCGAAGGGCATTTAGGAATAGGCGTGATTAAAGCCAGTTTCCTTGACTACGGAAACTTAGAAACAGTGAGTCATGTGTTAAAAATGTGAGTTATGACCGGCAAGTGACAATGTATAAGCATATTTAGGAATCTATAGGAGATATGTTGTCACTACCGGTCGCTTGTGACTTAACTGATTGTAGAGCTGAGACAACCACAAAGAGAATCGACACAGAGAAAGCAAAAGCCATCAGGGGATGTGGAGGGGAGAGAATTTATCTTGGCAGTCGTTTGGTTTCAAATGAAATGTTGATTGAGGCTTTCTGGACAAAGATTATGAGGCGCAGTGACATTTTTAGAAAGCACGCCTAAAGAGCGTAAGTTATTCCAGACAGTTTTGGCAGGAAGCGAAGGAACAAGCTTACGAGCGTAATGACTTCTTTTAGCTTCCTTAATTGAAGCGACAATGTTCCGGATACGCTTGCGATAAAGAAATTCCCGTTCAGCAATAAGCGATTTTATTTCCGAAGTAAAAAAAGGTTTAGGTTAGGCGGTATGAATTTTTTACTTCAAAGGTACGAACTCATATCATATAAGCCGAGCAGTAACCTATCAAATTCAGCAACTTTATCATCAACGTCAATCATGGTGAAAATATTACTCCACGATAGGCGTTCGAATTCAACACGATCAACATTGGAGAAATCAAAAATAAAACATCGTGATCCAAGTAACTAAGAGGAGAGATGGGACCTTGCGCGACAGAGCGAGTGATTAGTAAAGAATCTCGAATTGAATTTTTTAGACATACCTTTTGAGATCGATTATGCAAGTAATTCCGAATTAAGGAGACAGCCGAAGATGAAAATCTTATGTGCTTTATTAGTTAAGTTTCTAGAAGTGTATGGCTACGTTCAGACGGTATTTTTTTTCCAGGGATTTTATCGAATAGAACAGTGACAATGATAATTACATTAATATGTTCCCACTAGGCCCATGCATTAAAGCCTCGTATTCGTGAAATTTGTCAT
Organism: Thereva unica; assembly: GCA_949987705.1. NCBI lineage: Eukaryota > Metazoa > Arthropoda > Insecta > Diptera > Therevidae > Thereva > Thereva unica. The sequence continues at coordinate 30,749,426 of OX465284.1, read as the reverse complement.
CTGTACACCGTACAAACTTGTCACTAAGATACGATAAATCTCGAATGTAATTATCGAAAACGTGATAAAGTAGCGTTTAGTTTTATATTGCGTCCTTCACATGAACCAAATTTTCCCGAAGTTCGAACTAGTTTCGGCTTATTAAATCCATGCGTACCAAGCTTGGTAGTTCTTGTTCAGAAGGACTTTCAACTTTCGATTTCCATAGAAATTTTTCAATTCCGCGATGACGGGTCTTTCAGTGTCACCGGCTCCCCGCCTAAAAGAGAAAATGTCAAATTACATGAGCAATCTTCGGGAGCGAGTATTGCCGATTTCATGCCACAGCTATAGGAATTGAAACGCAGGGTTCATTGCGTCTTGCTATCAATCAAACCAATTAACCTATCGCTCCTTCGATCTAACTATTTTACTAGAAATTGCACCATGACAAGCTTCCTCACATAAAAAATCAGAAATTTTACTTTACATTAGCTATAAGTTTTGTCCCTTACACATTATTTAGTTACCTCTCAAGAGGGATAATAAAACTCTTGAATCATATAGCCCCAAAGTAAAGCGACTTAAAAATACATACACATTCAAAAGACGAAATTTTCATTTGCATTATCCTCACCTTTAGTACCTTTGCGCGAAAGGCAAAAACCCACCGAAAATATTTCCCTTTTCTGTTTTGTCTTTCGTTCATTCTTTTTTCCAGCGACAAAAGTTTATTTCCCTGGGTCGTAAGAGTTCATAACTTTTAATTAAGGACGAAAAGCATAAATATCTGGCTACTCTTTTAACTAATTAACTTACTTATGGCAGGCAACAACGAATTAGCATTTTCGCTTGATTTGATTCTCAGGACTAATAGAGAAATATAAAAGAAAAAGGGTTTTAAAGGATACAAAACAAAAACAAAGCGACAAAATGTGAAAAAGTGTGATCTTTTTTATGTGTCCATCCAGTCTGAGATCTTAATTTAGTTTTGGCAGTGATTTTTTAAAAGGTTTCTAAAATAAAATCTTTTTTTTCTGATCCATTAGAAATTAATTTGATTTGTCGATGTTTAAAATTGGCCCCAAGTTTTCAATTTAGGCGAATTAAAGAATGGCACTTTGTGGAGTTGGACATGGGTTTTCTGTGAATTTAGCAATGTGTATCGTAATATTATAACACGTATCTTTTGAGTCGTTCGATCCAGTTTCAACACAAAAAAAGTAGTATCATTCTAAGTAGAAATTAAGTTAAACTTGGACCCAACATGGTAGACTATAAAAGCTAAGTGGAAATTAGAGTAGATGTCATAAAGGGTGGGAATCAAATGGTTAAAGACCGCATTAATATATAAAACTAGGAGGTTCAAATGGTACTCGTGAATCAAGTGGTGTATAATCATATTACACCAACATTTTTGGGATTAAAAAGGTTGTAGATGTGTAACTTAAGCAAACCAGATTTAAAGCTTCACAGATATTTTCCGAAGTAGTTCATTCGTCTTCTAGTAGCTGTGCTGATAACCTAAACTAGAAATTGAGTAGAAGCCCCAACGGAAATTGTTGAGACGAAGGAATCAAAGGAACGCGCCTCTGAGCATAGGCTAGGCATTAAGGTGGCAACCTACTCTTCTAAAAACCAAAACCCTCAATAATCTCCACAAATAGCACCACTACAAATCACAGACTCAATTGGAGGAAACCGGTAAGCCAGTAAACCGCAGCTAAAACAGCTCATATTTATGTTGTTAGCAAGTCCTAATCACACTCCTAACGCGGTGTCTCCGGGGGTACTTCTTCGGGAGGAGCTAACGGGAGATGGGAGAATGGCAAGCTTTCTGCGCCAAAAAACAGAGTTTTAAGTCGGTTGGGCTGAGGGTGAACAACCCGCTCCCATAAAAAACACCAAGCTACGAATCAGCAAACAATGGCTCAGAACAGGATGGACAACACGACGCTGACCTTTGCTTTTCGAACAAGGACACAAATCGGATCATGGATTATGAGAGCACTGCTTGTTGAGGGACGGCTGGATAAAGTCCTCAACGAGATGAATCGATGTGAAATCAAGATCATGGAACTTAGCGAGGCCAGATGCGAGCGAACGTATCTGCCCGAACGTTGAGTCCTTCCTATATTCTGGGAGAAATGAAACTGAAAGCCGTAGGAGTGCCGTTGGCGTGTTACTCACCAAAGAAGCCAGGTCCAGCCTCATTAGCTGGTCAACAGTTTCTGAGAGGATTATTACCGTGCGCCTGCGTACCAGCCTAAGAAGTACTACGGTAATCCAATGCTATGCTCCAATTGAAGACGCAGAAGATGACATCAAAGACGAGTTCTATATGCGACTGAATGAGATTTTTCGCTCAATTCCAAGGGGAGACAGCATGGTTTTGATGGGTGACTAACGCATAGATCGTCCGTGACAACACCGGCCTTGAACAAACAATTGGAAATCAAGACCTAAGCCAAGCAACCAATAACAATGGTGAGCTTTTCATTGACTTGTGTAGTTCCCACCAACTCATGGTAGGTGAAACTTTTGCTACACGAAGATACACAAAGAGACCTGAGTATCGCCCGATGGTAGAACGAGAAATCAGATAGATCACTTATCCGTCAGCCGTAGATGGAGAACTATTCTGGAGGATGACAAGAGTTTCAGGGGAGCAGACACTGGAAGCGACCACCACTTGGTATTAGCAACTATTCGCCTTAAAATCGCCGAAATCAGAAACGTTCAACACGATGATATATGTAAATCGTAGACGGTTTAACGTAGAACTTCTGCGGGAGAGCGTTAAAAAGCGAGAATTTGCTGGAAACGTGCAACACATATTAAACCAGCAAACCGTTTCTGACGACACAATAATATTGAAGAGCTGTGGAGTACGACGAAGTGCGCTATATTGACGGCTGCGGAAACGAGCATCGTTTATGTCCAAAGAGACCAGCAACATTAGATCTCGGACACAATCTGGCAAAAAAATAGAACACAGAAGGGCCCTCAAAAATAACGTAACCGCTACAAGCGACCCGGAAAGACGTCACCAACTTGAACGAGAATACTCCCAATTACACCGGGAGGTAAAGAGAAGTGTCCGGAGTGATAAAAGGCAGCAGATAAATGAGCTCGCAGAAAACAGCGGAAAACGCGACAAACACAGGCAACAGTAAAGTGCTGTACCAAATTACTAAACAGCTCTTGGAAAGCACTCTACTAAAAAGCATGCCGTTAAGAGTGCGGATGGAAGGCTGCTGTGCAGCGACGAGGAGCAGCTCCAAAGATGGAGAGATTACTTCTTCGCCGCCCTGAATGGTACACTTACACAGGAACCTCATGAAAACAGCAACAGTGCCCAGCCAATAAGAATCACCACCCGGGCCCCATCCAAGACGGAAATAGCAACCACAATTCTTGCGATGGCCAAATGTAAAGCAGCTAGAACGCCTCATAGCAGACGCGCTTCAGCCAATCCTCAACATATGACCTCAGCATATGACCTCAACTAACACCAAACTGCGGCTGTTCAACTTCAACGTTAAGGCAGACCCCTGGGTGGTATCCGCAAGGATCTCGTTGGAAGTCCTAGAGCAACGTGGAGAAGAACCCTATTAGCACAGGCTGCAAGATCCTAGTAGGAGCTTAAAGCTGTCGCAGAAAACCAGAGTTCGCTGGAGGGCAGCTGTTCTCAGCAGCAGTCCTCGGCCATGTAAATGGCATTAGAAGGCTCGTTGCAGGGCAGTACGGCCGTACACCACACACACACATACTGATGGGTATACGTTTGTATAAAATGTAATTAAAATAAAATCTTTTAATATTCATCTATATTTATCGATATTTTTACACACCCTAATTAAAATATAAATCAACACGTACTACACATTTCCCTTAAAACTGGGGCTATAGAGAGCTCGTTCCTCTTGCGCATCGATAAATCGAAAGAGCCATTAATTGTACAAAACGAAAATGTTCAAGCCCCCACAAAACAAACAGTGGCGGTTCCTCTTTGGAAGCAAAGGAAGCTGTATCAGACCTCGAACATGATATGAACGGCGAGCGGCAGAGTGACAATACTAAAGTGCCTCTCTCCGCTTATTCAAATTTTCCTGGCGCCGTTCTTATCGTGGCCGAGACCATACACAACATGGGGAAGCTGTGATATATCCAGCTTCTTTGCCACAGAAAATCAACGTGAAAACTCCAACACTTTCTTTCTAATTGGACCCACACTCACGCAAAGGTTTGCGTTAATACAGTACTATCAGAAGCTCAGCTAAACGCAGCTTCTTCGGAACCGAACAGCGAGAATTGAGAAGTTGTGAGAGAAATTTTCTGTATCCACCATATTCTCTTTGTTTTCTTGGTTTCTTTTTCTGGCTTCGAGCAATATTAAATTTTCTCTTAAAATTTTGCTTCGTATTTTTGTTTTTGACTCTTCTTAAAAATTGACCCAGCAAACCACATGCAATGCATAGAACAAAGAAATGCATTCGCCGTACATTACAAGTAAGCTATCTGAAAGTTATCAATCAGCGACTGCTTACAAGTGCCTTACAAATACATTACAAGCAATGTATTAAATTGTTAGGATTTTGGGGATTCAAAAGCGTATTATAAGAGCCATATACACTAGCACTCCATTCCGCCACGCTAACTAATTTTTGTTGGAGTCTTCAGTAATTAAGCTAATAAAATCGTATCTCATTTCAGATAGCATACATACTGAAGATTATTCATTTTCTATTTTCGAGAGAGATATGAGGGCGACGGACGTCACATGGTAGAACACATATCCAGAAATTCAGGGCATCTAAAATACAAAGTTCAACATAAAATTATAATAAATTTTGTTTTAAAAAAATATTATTTTATTATTAAATGCATTTTTAGACGATTAGAATCAATTCATTTCTTCCTAGGGCAATCCTAATGCTATTCAATACATTTTATTAGTTTTATGAAATGCCTTTTGTAATGCTTTTCCCACATCTATAAAATGTATTTGTAATATATTATTTATGCATTACATACTTCTATATGAAATATATTGTTAATGCATTACAAGCAATGCATTACATCCTAGGACATGCCTAATGTGTTTTAATGCATTCCGTATTACTTACAAAATGCTTTCTGTAATGAATTTCATTCATTTCTGAAATGTATTGTGAATTCATTTTGTATGCATTCGTGGTTTACTGGGGAGTTTTCGTTTGTAGATTGAGTCAAGAAAAAAGAGATAAAGGATAGGTGAAGTTTCTCTTTATCTATTAATTATTCTAGTGGGGTGGCAGGCGGTGTTTGGTGAATATAAGCTGATTACTTTGTAGCTTCCATTATATTTTTATGATTCTCTTTTTAATGATTTAAATGATTTTTAAAGGATAGATAATATTTTTATGAAATGCATTTTTGAGTACGGGTTGCCTGAAGTGTTTTTTTTTTGCAAGAATAATGTAATGATGGTAGGCGAAGGTTACAATAGGGTTTTATTATTACCTACTATATTTTTTAGATTTTGGCTTATTATAGTTTAACAGCTGTTCTTTAATTTTCAACAGAATTGGAAAAAAGGCGCAAAACGCCCGCTAGCATGAAACTATTTCGACAAAATGCAAAAATTCATGACTTTGAATTCGATTTTTTCACTTTTTTTAAGTTTAAAAAATTTTCTTGTTCACCATCCTAAAAGAAACTGCATATTAAAAAAAAGGAAAAACCTCATGCGATGCATAAAAAATAAAGGGCAATTAATTTTCAAAGGACCCCGCACGTTTCCTATGGAAAATGACTTTCGGTCAAATTGAACGAGTCTATGCTCTTTGGATAGAGGAAGTTTCCCTGAACAAAAGTCTCAATGGGCACGAAACCCAAAACTTAAGATTTTTGGTACTTTTAGACATCTGAAGTTTTTCATTTTTAGGTCTGTTGGTGTTTTTTGCGGTATAGCAAAGAAATAACGTCGCATTATTTAAGTAATGCTAGTGTTCATTTAATTTTTTTTTTCATACTATGTAAGGAAAATGGTTTTACAATAAGCAAAAAAATTTCCCAAAGAGCATAGACTCGTTCAATTTGACCGAAAGTCATTTTCCATAGGAAACGTGCGGGGTCCTTTGAAGTCAATTTTTGGGACTTGAATAAGATATTTTGACCTGAAATTGTAACCAGTTATTGTGTAAACTGACTGAAAAAATCCGAAGAAGCTAATAGGTTTGTTCCAGTACTTTTCCTGCAAAAACTTGTTGGGCAAAAACTTACTTGAATGGTGGGGATAATTTTGTCAAAAATTCAGAAAGTAAAGAAACACTTTTTGGGCAATTTCCTGCAAATGAAGAAAAAGATAACATAAATGTCGATTGTCTATGTGTATGCCGCTTTTTAAGATACCCACATACATACAAAAAATTGTCAATTGACAATTTGCAAGAAATCGCAGGATCGAAAACTTCCGGCTAATTCCTGCACGAGGGGAAGTAAAAATTTCCCCGCTTTTTCTTGCACGAGAAAGTAAAGAAACACAAATTGGGAAAATTCTTGCTCCCGCGGGATCCCACATTCGAGTTCTGGAAAAAAACTAATATTTAGCAGTTTTTTAAGTTTTTTTGACGTTAGGTGTACAGATAAAAATTTAATATTGTAACCGCTGATAGCCAAAATCATAACGAACAGCCTCTATTTTTTTGCATTTGCGGACCTACACATTCCGCGATATATGCATCTATACTTAGAAAGAACGACCAAAATGATGAAATTTTCACAAAATAGCCGATAACTTACATAGCGGCGGTTGCTAGAGGTAAAAAATGTCCATTTCGTATAGTATTCGATGTAACTAGCATGTTCCAAAAATTTTTTTTAGATGGGAAACAATTCCATATGTTTGTTTATCTGACTCCACTATGTTATTTTTAAGTTTTTTTTAGATAATAAAGTCTTCGATACTTTTACTTTTATCGTTCGCTTTGGGCATTGCTTCCCTTATCCTGAACCTTACGAACCGCCACTGAAAACAAATTCAACAATATATTTGGTGCAGATTCTTTTTTTTGGCTCAAATTTGCCCGTGGAATGCCCGTGTGCACAGCTTAGTTCTTAGCCATTTAAATCTTTTGGTCAAGTTTTGCCTTCGTGAGGCCGTATGAGCATTAAAAATGGGTAAAAATTCTACGGCCGTCATATCCCCATAAGCCCATTTTTTATTTTTACTCGGGTGCGCAATGTACCATGTGGGATTGAAGGGGAATAAGTAAGTAAGTACGCGCTGACGGCAGTCAAGAGATTCGTTCATGAATAGCTCTGGATTGTAGAGCAGCTTCCCACAGTCAGTATGTCCGAACTTGTACAATATCCAAGAGTTCAAACGCAAGGTTTATTATAGCCTCTATAACATTGCACAAGCACAATTGAACTTGGACGAGACACTTGAGCTTGATTTGGCCACGGAAAACAGGAGTTTAGGAAAACTGGATGAGATGGAATCAGAATCAAGATCGGAAAACGGAGTAGTTGAAACCAGGATCGGATCGAGGTTGGAGAGGCAAAAATGTGAGTAAACAAAATTAAGTATGCAACATTTTTTAAAGAATAATTATTGAAGTTAACCCTCTTATTTTGCTGGGAGGTTTAATTTCGTTTTTGTACTGAATCCTCCTGTTTTTGTATGCTACAACTATAATTCGTGCTTCATCTCCCTTTTACATGTTGAACGTTAAAATGATATGCGGAAAACTTAACTTACAAATTACAAATCTGGAATTTTTCATGCATAATTTATTTGCGATTATTGAGAGTTAAGAAGCGACGATATGCTTTAATGGCAGATTTATTCAGTTTTCAAGGGGATAAGCAGAAATCTTGAACTTTTCGACTGAGCTCGGTCTCCTCATAATCCTCTATGAACTTATATTTAATAAAAATAAACCACCTATAAAATTTCTGCCATAAATTCACAATCAGTAGCATTGAAATAATCTCGCTCACGCCACCCTGGGCTCCCTGGGAGCAGGGAAATCGTAAAAACACCTTCTATACATCAAATATATGCAAATGAGAAAAACAAAATAAAATTTGAATATTTAATATTCTCAAATATTCTAGATTAGCAAAGTTTGCAACTTTGGATTAATTCAGTGTTCATTTCCTTAGAGTTGTGAGTGCCATTGCCGCACAGCCGAATCCATTTCCATATCAACCCAATGGAGATGACGACGACGACGGCCGACAACTGGGTAGGAGAGAGTACACGTTTTTACGGTTTCACGGCTGAGCCACTACCGATGAAAGGACGATAGGCTGGTTGGTAGGCGGTCTTATAATCTTTTTAACAGTCCTCATCCCTTTTGCCGGGGTATTTTCAGCTTTGGATATCCTCGGACCACTGCCATCGCCCCGAAAACGGCACCAACCAAACACTCCACTCCATCCGAATCCATCTGATGGGAATCAGCAATATCTGCTCTAATGAACGGCAAGTGCCAAATGTCAGGTAGCACATCATCACCAAAAATTTCTACCCTGTTTTTTGGCTGGCAGGAAGGGGGTGGAACAGGATTTGGGGAGAGGGAGAATATGAAAGACATTTTGAATATATTTCGAAATCATAATAACGGGCTCGGAAGTTTCGCAATTTGCGACTTCTGATAGCTCGGGATGAAGGGTTTAATAAAATGAGAAGTGTTTATGTGTATTTGGGCACGAGCGCCCGGCGGAGGGGGCATTTAAGGATATTAAGAATAGTTGGGATACATAACACGAAATTGTTCGTTCTTTTATTTAATATTTCAGATACACACCTAAACAGGATTAAATTTATTTTAAGGTGAATACTTGAGTACAGCGTTTCTGAAGTGAGGTTTTGGAATTTATTAAAATTAAGGATTTAGTTGGGTAAACGGCAAGAACTGTATACAGTTTTGAAGATGGCTGTTGATGCTGTTATATGTATAACTGGTTAGGGAATGTAATAACGAACGACATATGCATCCACATATATCAGAGACCATGCACCGACGTTGGAGATTCACTTCACACAGCTACAAGCTCTGGTTCTACGGATGGATCCGCGGTACAGATCGAGACTGCAACGCGACCGAAACAGAATCCCTGCAGGCAAAAACAATGGGATTATGACACTCCAGATAGATAGTACCAAAAAATCCAGCTATTCGATGAACTGGTACTAAAGAACCCATAGGCCCCAGGCATCTAAGACACTAGGCGATCGGAAGATTATTTCGTTGGCATGCGATCAGTTGCTAGTAGCTTTACTTCACATTTTCGCCCCCGATTCGAAGACTCAGATCAATTTTTTTTAAGTTTAAGTGGCGCGGGCGCATTGATATTCGTGCCTCAACAATGAGTGTGGAAATCTAATTCTGCGCGGCAACGAATTTATCTATTTTACGACGATATGTCTATAACTTTATTGGTCCAAATTTTCTAACGCAGCACAATCTTCATAAAGATAGAATTGGTACGCGCTTACCATCATAAAGCGTCCCGAAAAACTTGCATAAAATTGCGTCTTGCACCCGTGAGGCATTCAGCATAAAAAATATCGTTCAAACGATTCAAAGGTTTATGAATGAGAGATATGCACTCATTGTATCATCGTAGATGACACACTCACGTAAATACGAGTCAGAATATCTAATTAATCTGAAACAGCTCTTCGAGTGTCTGAATATCTTCGACTTGAATATCTTCAACTGATACAATTTTTTTTTTCTTTCTTTCTTATTCACCTTTCTTTCTTTCTTATTGATCTTTAACCTGGATGGACGAAATATTGGTACTGAACGAGAACTTGATATATCGCTTCGTGTGACGAAAGATAAGGAATTACGATGGCCCAGAACACATAAAGTAGTGGAAATTTTAACGGCAGAAACTGATTGCAAAAGTAATGATTCACCCTCCAAGGATTCAAATATAAGTTTTAACGATTTTGCGACGCCTCCGATTTTACGATAGGAGGGTGCATTGGAAGAATTTAACGATCATAGGTAGGAACTAGGCAATCCAATTCCGCATCAAAATCTGTCAAAAATCCCGCTGGATTTGCGGGACATCAATAAAATCAGTAGCTATGTATGTTCAAGAATTTCTGATGTATTTCATAAAATAAGAGCGTAACAAATTATTGGGTCAGACAAACAAAGTATTCAGTAGAGTTGAGCCGGACTTACAAGAGGCAGTTCATTTGTCCCGTACACGATAGTAAATTGTACTGAGGCCTCAACTTTTTTAAATGTCCCGGTTCAAAAATAATGTACTACTGGGATATGAACATGCATCGTGCAATTGTAAATTACGAAGTGGAGAGACATTTCTTACTTCTTTTGCGGCAGCAAATATCCAATCTAAACTGCGCCGAGGTGAGATTGTAAACACGAACTGGAACAACATTTTCTTGTTTCTTTTGCGACAGTAAAATATCCAATTCGAATTGCGGCGAGGTGAGATTGTAAACACGAACTGGAGAGAAATCTCTTACATTTTTGAGGGAGTGAAATTTTATACTAAAGAGACAATTCTTACATTTTTTGAGGGAGGTAAATTTTGTACTGAAGATACAATTCTTACATTTTTCGAGGGAGTGAAGTTGGAGAGATATTTCTTACATTTTTCGAGGGAGGTAAAATTTTATTTTTATTTTTAAATCTCTATCTATAACAAAAATAAAATATTTTCGTGTTATTTCCAATTTTAGGGAGTTTCATTTTAAATTTGTAAATATGTTTTTTTCCTTATACAGTTAACAGCGGCACCGACAGCAGCGTATCCGTTGCGGGGACGTCCCGCTCGGACCGCCAGCTAACGGATCAAAGAAGAAGAAGAACAAGAATTTTAAAGTATATTTTTGTAATTAACATTCATAGGCATGATAATTAATACATATTCCCGTTTATTCATTCATCATTTATCGTATCCCCTCTTTCGCAAACGCAATAGATCTACCCGCATCGTAACATTTGAGCCATTCACTACGTGACGTGCTAGCAATACAATGGCACCTCGCCTCATTTGAAGTGAGCCATTGTACTGGTTCAAAAGGAAACAAACTCATACAAACTCATTTTATAATCGTGTCCTACCCAACACTAGCATTCAGGCCAATTACACAGAATTTTCGCTGGAAATTTCTTATGTAGTAGGCTACACTTTAATTTCGAAATTACTCTCCGTCACAGCGAATGAAGAATTCAATAGTTGCGTTGAGCTTGAGTTGAATTTTCGTCTTGCGTCACAATTCACAAACAAACAACAGACAAGCTGCTGTCAACTAAATTCAACTACTCAACTACTGAATTTGCGTCTATATGCATAATTTCAACTACACCCAGGTAGCGCAGCTGATACCCCGTAGAAAAGGATGAAAACTAGGTTAGTTTTTGATTCGAAGGTTGAAAAGGTTGAAAAGTTGAGTATGTCGATAAGTTAAGTCGAGGTTGAGTTGAAATTTCTACCTCCGTATATGATGTCGGTTTGAGTTCCCTTTGGGTTTAAATAGAGTTGAACTGAAATCAAAACATAACCTCAAATTTTTGTGTGAAATTCTCATTTATGATACGTAAAAATTCAGAACAAAAAAAAGTGTTTATACCTGTGCAAGCAAAAATACCCAACACAAAACTAACGCCGAAAGCGGACTTCATGGATGTATGTGTATGGATATCGATTTGAGTTCACTTTGGGTTTAAATAGAGTTGAACTGAAATCAAAACATAACCTCAAATTTTTGTGTGAACTTCTCATTCATGATACGTAAAAACTCAGAACGAAGAAATTGTTTATGCCTGTGCAAGCAAAAACACCAAACACAAAACTAACGCCAAAGGAGGACTTCATGGATGGTAAACAAATAAAACAAATGTCACTTCGACTCAATTACAACTCAACCCGCGTATATGAGGCGAAAAATCAACTTGACCCAGGTAGGAGAGCTGAGTTGGGTGGAGTGGACCCAGTTTCAACTCGACACCCGTTTACGACGGTATTGAACATGGGTTGAATCTAGTCATAAACGGGGTATGAGTCGAGCTCAGTCGACCCTAATTCAACTTGATTTACGTTTACATGTAGTCCGGTTCAACCGGAGTTCAACTCATTATGTATTCGTACTAAGAGTTTATAGGTGCCTTGTGCCTGCGCTGGAACAGAAAAAATCAACAATTTGCGTCCATTGAGACTATTTTGTCAGTTCTTTCCTGCTCCCAATTGACTTGCTCTGTGTTCTTTCAATCTGCTACCAAATTTTTACGAGCAGGTAGAGCAACAAAATTTTTGTTTTGACAGTTGCCATATCGAAAACAGGAAAAATCGGAAATTTTTTTTATTCTTACCGGTGTAAGAAAATTCCAGTTTAGAATTGGCCTGGATGACTGACTCATTAGTTCGTTTGACATACAATACAATCAGCCGCGTACGCTCAAATGCACAAAGGGAATCCCCTGTGTAAGCGTAGGGTGGTAACTTGACTTTTACTATGTTTCAATGAGCTGAGGTAGAGTATTCGTTGAGTTTGCCGAAAGCTTTTCCACTCAAGTTAACTCGATGCTGTTTCCATGACGGTCCTGAGTTGAAGTGACAGGTAAATGTGTCTCCGTTGGTATATGTCTCAGATTGATGAACAATATATAGATGGAGTGTAATCGAATGACTGTGAAGCCAAGGGCGGGTGTTGCAAGCAGACTTTCTTCTCCTGTGCTTGAGTTTCGGTTTTTATTTCAATAATTTGTTGATAAATTGAAAATAATTCTATAATTCTTTGTTTTTTTTTTTTTTTTAAGATTTATCAGGATTTATCCACTAAATTTCAAATAGATGGACGCAAACATCGTCCTTCCATCTCATGGCTTCACGCTTGATGCCTAAGATCGCACCCCCCATTTATAATTTTCACTAATCTATACCTAAACGCACTTAAAGAAACCCATATGAAAACCCCAGTTTAATCCGACGTATTCGGTGGAGTCCTGGATTTAACAAAACTTTACTCAACCGTGGATTTTCGTGGGCGGAATTAACCCATGGAAACTCAGTAATTGATCACGTTCGGATACAAGCACATAAATATATTTAGATGATTTTGTTTTCTTTCTCAATTTCAAATTGGTTTCACAATAATCACGCGGTCATCAAGTTTGGAATAAAAATAAAACCTTTGTCCACACACGAACACAACTGATTTTGGATCAATCGGCCCACATAGTTTTAGGCCCCGAGATGTTTGCAAAATGTCTAATAGTTCAGATGAAGTGCAATGACATAACTGAAAACGCTTCCGACCGGCTAGAAAAGTGCACGCGAGCAGCTCAAACTTGTTTCAAATCGATCTTGTTTCTGTCGACCCGTTTATGAATTCATACTAGTCGACATGCAAATTAGTCGACATGTGTTCGGAATTGCAAATTAGTCGACATGTGTTCGGAGGCCCTAAATATATTTTTAATAATACTTTGCAATATTGTTAGTATTTTTCAATAAAGTCCTAGTTCTTAAACCAGGGGCCGGTTCGTAAATGTCGAAAACGAAAATTTTCGTCTGAAGCCGACGAAAGGTACTCGAAAGCTTTTGGGTTATCGAGTTTTTGCATTATTATGATAAATAATTCTCAAATATTAAATTATTGTATATTTTTACAGCAGTTGTTGGTAACATTTTTCGGGTTTCAATACTGTGGTTTCTATCGAGGACACGAAAATTTTTCTTTCGACCTATGCAAACTCTAAAATTTTCGTCGACAAAATTTTTCGACTTCAAATTTTTTTCGTACGATTGTCGTCATTCGTCATACACGAACCGGCCCCAGGTGATTCTACTGCCTAAATCCCGCAAATCCCCCTGTTTAGCTCGCATTCGCAGGATTGGATTCCCTACTACCAACTCCTCGATTTTTATTACAAACAACTGCCGCCAGCATAAAAGTACTCTGTATTCCATTTCGGCGTCTCTAAAGCCACTTCTGCTTTAAAGGACATATTGCTGTGATCCATACCACAAACCTTTCTTTAAATCTTTCGAGGTCTTCGACCAACTTTACACCTGAGTTCGATTTCTGAGAAAACTACAGACATGCCACATGTGTCCAGTACATGAGGACTTCTTGCGAAGTATTCGCCTCGCTGTCTATCGAAAGACATCGTGGACTCCATAATTTTCTCCCTCTACATTAACACTGGTTTAAAAAATTGGCAACAAGTTACAAAAACTGTAGTAGTCTTCATAACAATACCTTTTACGACCCATCTGGTTTTGTTACAAACTAGTACAGACATTTCAAAGCCGTACATATGTACCCGCTTCATTGCGGAAGCTTGCGCTCAACTCCGAACACACCATGTTTTTCGTGCCACAAAAGAATACGTGTATAATCATCACGTCGATCATCGATCGAATTACGGGAGGCCCTGAATCTCATCTTTTCGGGACAAAGGCCCTTCGACAATAGCAAAATAGTTTGATAACGAATACGTTCCAACATTCGGTGTATCACTTACTGATCAGGGTAAGCCATTCGAATCTGAATTGTTTCCGAATTTGCAAAATTTCTCGGTATACGCCGAATCCGAAGGAACCTCTGCAACCGTAAACTTAATAGATCGTTAAGAGGTTTTATTGGCAATTTAAAGCCACTTTAACTATGGAGATTAAAGTCATTCAGCACAACCCTCATTGGAGAGAAGACCACGAATTCGTCGAATTGTTTTTGAATTGTGGGTGTAGTTGCGAAAAGGAGTAGAGCAAAGTATTACGTCTCTGCGTAGGGATCGAACCCACGACCTTTGTGATGGCTACTTTAATTGCCTAAAAAGCGACACGCTAGGTTTAGAGAGTACTACTGCAGAAGACTAAAATTTCAAAAAGAACTAATGCAAGAACATGCACGCCTTCATTTTAGGTTGTATTGAAGACTTTTCAAATTTATACTTTGATGTTACTTTAATGTAAGTTGAACAAATTTAAAAAACAACAAGATTGTAAATGAAAATTTTCAGGAACACCTTAAACGATTTAAAAAAATGGCAAATAACCAATTCTTTTTTCGGTTTTAAATGCTCACACAGACTCGGCTTAAGTGGCGCATAAAAACGCAGCTTCAAACGAAACAATTCAACAATAAAAAATTATAATTTTGCGGTTGATAGTTCTGGTAAATATTCGGTTGCAGGTTTCATGATTTCCGCAACGTGCCCATAAGCGCTGGTTACACAGAAAAAGCAAAATCAGTTCAGCATTCGACAACGGCAGCATTTTTGTTAAATTCATAAAACTTGTAACATAAAAACATGATTTCACTTTAGACCAGAGAAAAAAATTACCCTAACTCAAAACGAGAATGTTGCCATCCTAAAGGAAGAGGGTGCAGAGCTGCAGGGCGGGGGTGGAGCGCGAATATAGCTCGTGTGTAGCGTGCACCCGCAAATGTTAACAACAGGAATAAAAAACAGGAATTCGTGTGCAATAATCGTGTGGCCGGTAAGCCGTGAATATTTTGGTAAATTCGTCCTGCCTGACACAAACGTGAAACGTCCTCGTGTATCGCATATAAGGTTAGGCCCTGTATTATTTGGTAAAAAAAATTGTTGCAATCTACAAACGAATTCAAAGTATAGCAACGCAGCGTATTTTTTTGGATTCAACGGAAGCCACAAAAGGTTATTTCTGCATAAAAAGTAGTGTTCAAAGCTTGGTGGTTCATAAAGTATCAAAAGGACACTATACTGTCGTTTGTCATGCTTTGGAAAGTACAATCAATGTTTGTTTTGATCCTTTGAGATGCAGTTCTGTTTTTGTACAAGAATTTGCTGCTGGATGTTATTTCAGAGCTAAATGCATGAAAAAAGACAAAGTTCCAGTTTCAAGGAAAAATAATTTAAAAAAAACCACTATCCACTAACCACCACTAACTCTGCATAACCCACCCCCAATAGTATAAAATCCTATATCTGTTTTTACGAACCGCTTATTTTGAATAGAGTAAATATATTGTAGTTTCGGCAACTCAGCTCAGGTAAGAAACCAAAAGAAATTATGTATTTAATGTGGTGGGTGGTAGCAAGATCTAGTTGTTAAGCTGACCCTTGTAAATTGAGTACTGTAAGTGGCATATTCCTCACAAAAGTCACGACCTATTTACCACTAGAAGTGTTGGGTTACACGCTAAATCTTAAATTGATATTGGAAAAGTGTTAATTAAATTGTTGGCCGGGTCTCGCAAGTCTGTAACATTTTGGTCACGAGAAGAAGAAATTCCAAATTGCGGATTTCAAAGAACAAGTTAAACGACAAAACTAAAAACATTTAAGTTTTAGTATGCGGATAAGCCCAGAACCCTGGGAGTTAAGCCGTCCGACTGCCATCGCAGAGGTTCGTGGTTCGGTTTCACGCGATGTCATGGTGGTCTTTTTTTCAACTTCGGCACTTTACAAAACATTCCTTCATTCATGCCTGTTCCATTTTTACCGCCCACTTTCCAGCTATCTCTTACAAGCTCAATAAGCGAGCGAAGTCCAGTTGTTCCTTCTGCGTTGCGCCACCCAAACTTCGGTTCCTGAACTAGGGGAGCTGCAGATATAGGTGTTCAGGTTTTTCATCATTTCGGGTGACTATTATTTCACGACTACCTCGTTTTGTCTATGGTAGCGGGATACTAGTGTGATTTGTATCCCATCGCTGCCACCAAAATTTTGTAATGGCTGTGTTGAGCCCGTCACGGAATTTAACAATAATTTCAATAATATTGTTACTTGTTAGATACTTGATCACTTTTCTTGTCGACTTTCTTTACGCCAAACATTCCACAAAAATTGTTCATCGGGATTGGGTTTGAACGCTTTTTTTGACGTGACAACGTCTTATAAAACGGTTAGCCGGGATGCCCAAGCAAGAAAGTGTCGCATAACCGTGTGAGTGGGCGTGGCTTACGCTGCATGTAGTAGTGGCAACGAGTGCCGCGCAAAGTCTAGTAATAACAAGTCTTTCATCTTCATACAAAATTTTCACCCGGTTGGTTGTGTGCGTGCATATATGAACATCACTGCTGAGCAAAACTCAACGCATACTTCGTGAATTCAGCGAGACAAAGCCAGATTCTGTCTTTACGGTAAAGTATGCAGAACAGAAAAGGAAAGAAAATTGAATCAGCTGTCAAAATTGAAATCAGCAAAACAAACGAGCAAATATGCACCAATACATTAAGTTTATTCCCATATAAACTCATAAAAGTTTAGCCGTTTAGTTGTATGCAAACGCGTATAAAAATGCTGCATTCTCTCTCTGATAGCCTGACATCGTCATTTGAAGAACTTATGCATGTAGCTGTTCGTCTTTCACTCATTAACCATATGAAGATGAAAGACTTGTTAATTTCTAGACTTTGGTGCCGCGTAGCGACTACTACATGCAGCGTAAGCCTCGCCTTGGGGGTCTCGGTAGCCTAGAGAGTAAGGCGTCTGGCTACTATCCCAGAGGTCCCGGGTTCGATTCCCGGCCAGCCCACGGTCCTTCGCCTTTTCCACTTTCCCACCTACATAACTTTCCTTCTTTCTTCTTCCCTCTTTACATTCCTGATTCCTCCTGTCATAACCTTCCTTCGCCCTTCCTTGCTCCACCAAAGCGCATGTCATCGGTTGGTTGATGAGATTCTACTCGTTTCAGGAGGCATAACACTCCAGCGAGTTGTCTCTCGATTCCCCGATGTCAAAGTCGCAATAGTAATGCTTGGAAGTAGGTGGACTAAAAATATCGGGGGTAGGTTGTGGCAGTTCCTTCCTTCCCCGACTAGAGCTGCTGTTCGACATTGCACTCTATACGAAGAAAATAGATTGTCGACAGTATAAAGGGCCTTTCCTGAGACTCTAGTCTTTCACATAAAAAAAAAGCCACGCCCACTCACACGGTTATGCGACACTTTCTCGCTTGGGCATCCCGGCTAACCGTTTTATTGTGTTTATTATATATTACTGTCATTGTTACATTTGAGAACGAATAAAAATTGTGTTTATTATAGCCTCGACACACGCAAGCATTTATGACGAAATTTCGGCATTAATTAGGAATTTGAACCTCATCAATTAGGAAAATCAAGTAGGCAAATTTTGGTTAATCGATTAGGAAAACTCAGAAGAGAGCCATCTGTAGTTCGGTAAATTATTGGAATAAACTCAGTGTCATGACAACGGTTGTTTTGAAATTCTAATAACAACGGTCAGTGAATAAAAATTGAATCGAAATAAAATAACGGACGCTGAAAACCGGAAAGTACAAATGATATCAGGTAAAATTATAAATTTTATTGTAAAAAAATAGTTCTTTCAGAAATTATGAATAAAGAAAACTCTACGCGAAAATTCAAATGGGCTGAGCATCATTTAGAATTTCTTTTTGATGTATGGCAGAAATATTCTGACCAGCTTCGCGGTACAAAGAAAAACTCCCATGTCTATTTAAAGATGACGCGAGAGTTGGAGAAAATGGGAGTAGTTGTTACAACGAAAGAAGTGCGGATGAAAATTAACAACCTGTCCCAAAAGTACAGGTATGTAGGATTTTAGCACTAATTGAATGCGATTGAGAAATAGATTTTACATATGTTTTGTTAATTATCGCAGAGACGAGAAAAAGAAACTGGGCACCGGCTCATCACCATCCCGTTGACAGTTCTACAGCAGAATTCATCAAATAGTTGGTGGATGCCCGTGCAACACTTTAAATAATTTGGACGGAAGTATTGTAAGTACATTAATTTTACAAATACTGTTTGAGTGCGTTTATATTATTTTATTTTATGTTTTGGCGTTCGACGATGCTGCAACACTATTGGGCTGCACTACATATGAATTTTGCGAGAGTGATATGATGTTAAGTCAAACTACAACCGCAGAAACAACGGCAACAACATCAACCGCCGTAACATTAAAATCAGCAGGAGGAAGTGAAGTGGCCACAAGTGGAGCGACAACACCAGCAGCGATAATCGGACGATCCTCCAGAAAAAGAAATTATGACCAGACGCTCTTCCAAAAAGAGGTGTTATTAAAAATGGAGGAGACAAAATCGGTCATTCAAAGTAACTGGCTGAAAGCAGAAAATTGACGGAGGAGATGATTAGAAATGATAAACAATTTCAGGATGAAATAATAAAATTTCAACATGAGTTTATTGATATTTTAAAAACAAATAATTAGTATAATGAAACTCTGCAATGTCGAATGAATTAATGTTTTTTTTAAAGAAATTAAATGAATATAAATAATTTTATGAATAATGAAGTTTAATATAAATGAAGTCTATTTTCAAGTCTGATTTTGAATATAATTCGCAATAGCATATCTAATGCGGAGACCAGCTGTATCAGCCCGATTATTCTGTTGCTCAGAGTATTCTCTTCGTCGTGTAGTTTCAAATTGAAGCTGCTCATTCGTCCAAGTATGATTAATCTGATCGTTCTTGCAATTCAAAAAATTATGCAACACGCAAGCTGCCTGTATGATGATATTTGTGTTGTCAATTTTTACATCCAGCCCCTTCCCAATTCTGCGAAACCTTGCCTTCAACTGGCCAAAGGCATTTTCGACAACGCAACGAGCACCTGACAACTTTGCATTAAAATTTGCTTGATTTTCAGACAAATTATTTGAATATGGGAACGGCTTCATTAAAGTGTCACTTAAAGTGAATGCAGAGTCTCCAATTAACATAGGAGGCACAATACAATTATTTAACATTATCCTATGTTCCACAAACAGGGAACTGTTCCGCTGCAGCTTCTTAAGTGGAGATACATCGTAAAGTGTGCAATCTCTCACACGTCCTGGTGCGCCAACAGAAATGAACATAAACCGGTATCTGTAAATCACACAAAGTATTATATTTTTCAATTTCACTCGTGGTTCAATGGCCGTGGTTTACCGATAATCTACAACTGCCAACAGAACTGTTGAATACCACCCCTTAAAATTGTAGTAGTCATACCCACAATCTTGAGGGGGCCTGACTTCAATGTGGCAGCCATCTGAAAATTAAAAAACCTTGAAAATATCCCCAATATTTAAAAAGTCCTGTCTCCATACCTATCGCTCCAAAACATTGAGGAAAACCTAGCCGATTAAATCCTTCAATGCTATCCACTAACTTTTCCGAAGTTAGCGGTTCAAATGAATTTAAATAGTGTGGTTTTAAAATTAACCAAACCGCTTCACAAAATTCTCTTAAAATTTCTCCCACTGTTGTACGTCCAACACCAAAGAGATGTCCGATGCTGCGATATTCAGCTGAGGACCCTAAAGCATATATTGATATAGCAATTATTTTATCAAGAGGAATTGCTTTCCTCATATCTGTGTTTAGTCGACTTAAAATGGACAATTTCTGACACAGGCACTCAAAAGTTGCTCTTCCCATCCGAAAGTTTTCTTTGAAAATGTGGTCGGACATACGCGGAACATCAACTTCCCAAAATGTCGACGTTCTTTCCTGTATGTCAAAGTATTAGAATTAATCCTATTCTCATTTACTTTAAAAATTATTACCTGCTGCCAGACAACCCGATTAATAGACCGGCTAGTGGGCAACAATGTAACAAGGGAATTAATTTCTTGTATTTTTGCAATAGCATTCATTAAATGCATTTGTCTCCTCTGCCGTAAAGCCTTTCTGGCCGTAATGTATTTATTTAATAAATTATTGTAACGTATTAATCTATAATAAGCAATATTCTTTCGTATTTTATTCATCTCTGACATTTTTCACTACACTACCACTTGTCAAAATATAAAGACGTATTTTAACGTGTGTCACTCCCTAAAAAGCGTTCGTCATAAATGATGAATTTTCATCATTTTTTGATTGCCGTGTGTCGAGGCTATTATATATTGCATGTAATGAATAACAGGTAACGAGCAACATGGTAGTTGCCACGTGATAATCGCCACAGCGCAAAGTGCCGTGGCCTGGGGCACCGGTTTTTTTATGTGGTAGACTAAAGGCTTAGGGAAAGCCCCTTTGTACTGTTCGACAATACATTTTTTTCGTATAGAATGTCGAACAGCAGCTCTAGCCGGAAGATAGAGGGTATAAAGAGAGAGACAGAGAAGTAGGAAGGAGCTGCCACAACCTAGCCGCGATATTTTGTTCCACCTACTTCCAACCATTTCGTGACTCTGGCATCGGGACATTTAAAAAACAACTCGCTGGAGTGTTATGCCTCCTGAAACGAGTTCAATCTCATCAGTCACCCACCGATGACATGCGCTGGTTGGTGGAGCGGGGAAGGACTAGCGAAGACTATGACAGGAGGAATCAGAAACGTAAAGAAGGGAGAAAGAAGGGAAGCTATGTGGGTGGGAAAGTGGAAAAGGCGAAGGACCGTGGGGCTGGCCGGGATTCGAACCCGCGACCTCTGGGATAGTAGTCAGGCGAGTTACCTCTAGACCACCGAGGAAAAGTTTGGTGAGCTTTGGGCTACTTTTAAACTCCGATGCAAGCAGCACACGACGTAACAAGCGAAAAATCATTGGAGGGATCTTAATAAATGCACTTTGGCCAAATTAACCTGGCCTTCTGTCTAAAGCGAGCTCTAACATTGCGCTTAATTTTAACTTTCCTTTAAAATGCAAAGCGAAGGCGGGGCTAATAGAAAAAATCCCTTATGCACACGAACGAGAGTCGCCAGGGAAATTCCTCAACGTTAGGGTTCTTTCACTGGGGGTGATTGTACGCGCTTTCGCCTGCTTGAGATTTGCCGTAGATCGTGACTTTCTTGTTCATGTCTTTCCGGGGGTTCCACGGAGCGCATCGGACAAACCGAAGGCAGAATGGCGGCTTGGAGTTCGGGCGTAGTGTTGAGTAGGGACACGATTTTAAAATGAGTTTGTAAGAGATGCCTCATTTTTCTTTTGAGTCAGTACAATGTCATACTTTAAATTAGGTATATTGTAATGCCAAATTGACCGAAACAAGCAAATTAAAGAAGGAAAGAAAAAAATGTTGGGAAACGCAAATCGGCCATCTTCCAATTACAAAAAGTTGAAGCCGATTGCTTACCCTTATTTTTGGGTGGAAAGGTGGGCGCGAGTTTTTTAAGATAACCTTTGACAGCAAAAACACCAGACAATGGCTGAATAAATAAATATATAAATAAATAAATGGATCTACCCAAATTCAAGAGACTCATTTTCTGGGTCCCTCAGGATCTTAGGTAACCGAAACAAGACATCTTTGTCTTAGCTGAGAGTTAAGCGGTAATCAGGGCGATAA
This sequence comes from Thereva unica, assembly GCA_949987705.1. Lineage (NCBI taxonomy): Eukaryota > Metazoa > Arthropoda > Insecta > Diptera > Therevidae > Thereva > Thereva unica. Next base: position 30,727,178 of record OX465284.1, on the reverse strand, counting down.
GGTCCTGTAGGACCAAGCCTAATTCAGTTTGGAACTGAAAGCGTGCTCTTGGTGAGCTGGGCGTTTTCAATCAAGTTACCCTTGCCTGAGCCGGGTCCGCTGCGCTTTTGCTTCGATTGGCATCAGGCGAAATCGATGTTTCCCTAGTCCAAGAGCAATGGATCGCTGGTGACAGGATCTGTGGCTTAAGGATGGCTAAATTTATATCTCTTTTATATCAAAGATAAGGGAAAACCAAGAACATGTATTCTGGTCAAAAATTATACAGGGTGTTCCGTTACTCATGGTACAAAGGAAAACGGCAGATAGTACATAAAAAATCATCGCAAAAAAAGGTAAAGGGGGGGGGGGGGGGGTACCTCTTTTCGTTTTCGAGATATGGCGTTTAGACGTTTTTTTTTGGTAGAGGTTTACATATTACCCTGTATTTGTGCCACCTTATTAGAAATTTTAATGAATAAGACATCAATCTACGCAGCGAGCTCCTGACGGGTCACTGTTCGCTTAACTACCATCTTAACAAAATAGGTCTGGTGGCAGCTCCCGAAACCGCTGGTCGGTTCTGTGGGGCAGCTCCCGAAACCGCGGAGCACTTGCTGTGCGACTGAGAGGCTACAGCGAGGAAGAGACAGAGCTTCCTCCATCGTGACCTCCCTACTTTCAGGGAGATTTGGGACAGAAACCTTAAATCAGTTTTAGGCTACCTTAGAAGCCTTAACCTTGATGGTTTTTAAAGACGGGGAGGGCACAATAGACCAAACAAATAGGTCGCAGTGACCGCCAAGGCGCCCTTTAACAAGAAATGAAAAAAATGAAAGAATTAGCAATAGAAGAGGGGAGATAATCGACAAAATTGTATCATAACTTGTAACCCAACCATTAGGCGGTGATACGGAGGCGAATGCAGCATGATGCCAAAGCTTCTCAGCCCTCTACATATATCGAAAACTATTAGTTCTACGTAAACTCCGTACAGTACATTTTTTTGCAGATTTATCTAATGAGCAAACTTCACTTAGCTAAAATTTACGTGAAGGCGATAATATACGAAAAGCGGATTTTTGTGATCTTTGACCTCTTCTTCTTCTTCTTTGATCCGTTAGCTGGCGGTCCGAGCGGGACGGCCCCGCAACGGATACGCTGCTGTCGGTGCCGCTGGGTCTCGAACTCTATTCACGATTCATTTCCATTCCTGCCGGTTTTTGGCGACGTCTCGAGCCGCAGTAACTGATAACCGTTGATTCTTTAGGTCATCCTCGATATTCTTTAGCCAGGTTTTCTTCGGTGCCGGTCGCTGGATTCTCCAGCCTGCGGGACGGTCTCGCCAGAGAAGTTTATGTGGCAAGCGGTCATCGTCCATTCGGCAAACATGTCCAAACCACCGTAGTCGACGTTTTTGCATTTCTTCTTCGATCAGTGTCTGCTGATCACATCTTTGTCTGACTGTCTCGTTTCGAAGACGATCGCGTAGTGAGACATCGATGATCTGCCTCAAGCATCGCATTTGGAAGTTCCCGAGCTTCTTAACGTCCAGTTTGAGCAGTGTCCACGTTTCAGATCCATAAAGAAGAATCGGAAGGATCAACATTCGGTAAAGGCGTACTTTTGTTTTGATGGAAATATTTGTTCGTTTCCATAATCACCACTTGAGCGAGGCGAATGTTGCTGTTGCCTGGCCGATGCGGCTGTGGACGTCGGACGTCGATGCTACTTTCGTTTAGTCAACCAATGATCCTAAATATTTGAACCTCGAAACCTGTTCAATTTGGGTTCCATCGAGGTGAACTTTGACCTCTTATATTTCAAGACGCGGACACGAGATTATATGAGACTTTTGACACATCATTTAGAATGCTAAAACAAAGGTTAATACAAATTTTCAGCTTATAACCTCTCATTCCTAGGTGAAACCCTAATTGACTGGATTAAAAGGTGATAGGAATCGGACTGTCTACATCTTCTCAGATCAGGCGGTTTTGAAAGCCCTGTGCTCTTGCACAAACATCTCTAGAGCTACCTCTGAATGCCGCAGATCTCTTAACGAGATGGCTCAACAGTTCAGGACCCCCATGGCTGCCCGGTAATCAAAATATAGAGGGAAATTGCAAAGCTGGCGAGCTGGCTAGGAAAGGCACGACCGCCATTCTCCTTGCTGGAAAGGAAAAGTTTGGTAAGCTTTGGGCTACTTTTAAACTCCGATGCAAGCAGCACACAATGTAACAAGCGAAAAAGCATTGGCGGGATCTTAATAAATGCACTTTGGCTAAATTAACCTGGCCTTCTTCTGTTTAAAGAGAGCTCTAACATTGCACTCATTGCTCCGAAGAAGTCTGTTGGGACACCCGCCAGGTGGCTGAAAAGAGGTCTTAGCGATCACACTTTGATGAAATAACTCTCTTTGATGAGCTAACTCTAAGCCTGTGCCGTCTTCTAACGCGACCAATCAATTATTGGGGCGTGTAAAAATGATGTCAGCACAATTGCTGAACATTCAAGTCTGAGCGAAAAGACACTAGGCAGACAGATGAATCTTTTTAAGGAGACTGGCCTACAAATATGAGGTATAGGGTGTAGTACATAAGTTAGGGAGTGGCCGCAGCATCTTTGGACCCTTACCTCACCAAAACAGTAAACCAGTTGTAAATAAATGTGATATTGAGCAACAGTATACAGCCTTGAAGTCCGAGCCATCTTAAAACGTTTTATTGCGTGATAAAAAAAAGTGGAAATGCTAAAAATATTTACAAAACTATAAAATCAAACATGGCTAAGGACTCGAAAGTTATTGGTTACCCTTAAGTCGGCTTTATCCCCTCCACTGTAATTAAAAAAACGCGCTTTGCCACTTGTACAAATACTTTTAATCCCTTTTCTTACACCTACACCTTATATCTGGAGGATATCCTTTTTTTTCTGATATTATCTTTGGGCTCATCTTTTGTAAAATTGATCCCATATTTTTGTTTTAATTGTCATAAAACAGTAATAAAATTCCGTAATTTGTTTGGCTTTAGTTAACGAGTAGGGCGAGTAAGAATCCCGGCGGAATCCTGCTGCCGGCCCGTTCCGCACCAACGACGGTCTGTACAACACGCGCGCACCATCAAAACGGGAAAAAAGGGGCTAAAAAGTGGCACAACAGTTTCGCTCGTGTATTTAAAAAACCAACAGCGGCAACAACAACACCACCGAAAAAGGCAAAATAAACTCCTTCCCTTAATTTTTTTTAATCGTTATGCTTTTTAAGAGATTATGGTTTGAAGGGGTTGAGGGATACTTAAAAGTCGCGCGGAGTATGGGCCGCCAAATCTTCTCAAACCCACTGTCTTTTTCGTTAAATGGATAACGGCACAGCAGTAATGAAGGAAGACTGACTCAAATGTGCCATCTAGCACTTGGCCCGGACACGGCGGAAAAGGGTTAAACACAAGCGCGGAATTCTACTAAATAGGAAATATGTGTATACGCCACGCCGCCACTGAAATGAGAGACTGTATATATTTTTTAGTATTTTTTTTGGAGGGGGGATAACCGCCAACAAATGCAAATAAAAAAGTGAATTTAGTTAGAAAAAGGTTTACCCACTCCGGATAAACGATTAAGAGGACTGGCTTTGCTTTGTTGGAGCCTCTGCCGTGCAGGACTTGTTCTTTAAGGATTTCGCTTTTTTAATTTGGAGATGGGTTTATAATGATTTTCCCGACGTTGCGTCACCCGCTGTCACCTGACGTTATTTTGGCTTAAGAGGCTTTTCGTTGAGATTATATTTGGGATGTTTTGAGGTTAAAATGTTGCTTTGCTTGCTTCTACTACTAGTAGAACGCTAATCTCGCTGTATAAAATTTAAACAAGTTTTTTGTGAATTTAATAGAATTTTTAGGATCTATTACATAAAAGGCATCATAATCGAGTTTCTTAATGGGTTCTGCATATATTGCAAATTTTCAAATCAGTGTTTCCATCACATCGAAGTTTATTAAAACATACTTTGCTAATATAGCACTCAATAAACTTGTAAAATTATTTAATTGATGGAAACCCAGGTAGGTAATACCCAGCCATGGCGTTGCCATTAAACACAAGCTAGATTCTTTAGGCCAATAGCCATCTCGTATTTTATCAACAATGGAGATAATCCAATTAGGCAGGCCTTCACAATGTGGGCCTCAAGCTGGAAGGACTACCGTCAAACAAAAGTTGGAGATCGTGGGAGCTTTCGATAACATTCAAGCACCTGACTTGGTCCCCAGCCGGTTAGTGTAAAACTCAGTACCAAGCCCAAAATAGTTGCTTCGGTAGCCGGGTCACCAGTAAACGGACAATGCTGGGACTATCTGCTCAGGCCGTTCTAGGCAAAGCTATATATTTTTCTAACAGCCCAAATATTTAGGTGTGACACTAGATACCAACCTCCTTTGGTACCATCAGCAGCTAATGAGCAGGACTTGCAAATCTGCACTCACATCAACCCAAATTACATCAACACAACCATCATAAGCGTTATGATTACTTATGGAGAATTAGTTTGGTTGTATAGAACCAAGTATAGCTTCGCTAAAAAATTAAGACAGTGGAAATGTATCACCTCTGGCGGGGCCAGCAATGGGCAGAGAAAGAACACTCTTGGTGGCCTTGGAGTCGATGCAAGGAGCTGAACAGTGTCAACCAGGCCTCAAGGAGGTAAATCAAAGGGTTATAGACAAGCCAAGAAGACCGGGCTTGTCAAACTCTCCTTGGGAAAAAATAAGGACATAAGGACACTCCAGGTGAACTGGCACCATGATAAAGAAGCATCCTCTCCCTTGTGCAAGAAGTTCGTGGAGAAGCTCTGGGTAGCGAGTCTTGGGTAACAGATGGCAAAGCCCAAATCTCCGATCCTATACTACCTTGCTTGAACATGATACATGCCCCTCATCTCCCCACTAGAGATTTAATGGCGTTATCGATAGTGGTTTCCAGCCCAAATGGTGTTCAGGAATTCGCTATTACGTCCGCTTACTTCCGGGGAAATAGCAATAGTGCCACCGCATTTGGTTCCATAAGTGTTAGAGTTCTGTCGCAAAGCGAACCGACAATTCGTCATCGGTTGTGATGCGAATGCTTACCACTTTATTTGAGCGAGTACTGCTGTAACGCACAGAGTGGTGAGTGTCTGTAAATAGTGAATTAAGACCAACCTTTGTCACTGCCGATCTCACTCTATCCAGCAAGCTTCTCCTCGACAAGATTGAAAATTGTTGACCCGGGCGGGTCTCCCGGTTAGAGATACCAGGGACAAATACAAATAAGAACAACTGTCTAAAGATAGTGCCGTACGACAGCGACCACTATGGACTAAGTATAACCATGCAAGTCCTTAACAACTTCATGGAGCTCTCTGATTATTGCGAAGTTCATCCTTTTGCTTACCATAAGATACACTGGCCAAGATTTGAGAAATCCATGGAAAGAACAATACTTAACAATGCACTTGTACCTCCAGCAACCGGGAATCTGACTATAAATGAGATCGACTCATATTTGACAAACACGGATAATCTTATTGCAGGAATGCAATGATTAACGTTTTACAAACACATAAAAGCCATATACTGACGAGACTAAAAGCCCTTCATCGACAGTTTCGAAGTAGACAGACTACGGAGATTGTAACTAGCAGTTTAAAACACATAACCAGCAGGTATAGATCCGGAAGAAACTAGTCGGTTTACGACAATTATTATATAGAATATGAGCAAGAGAAAGTGGATTTTGTGGGGGTCTATTACCAAAGGAATTTATTCCGTTAACACTTCTGTTCAATCGAATTTTGATCTTAAGAACTCTAATTAACTCCATAAAGTACTTCAATCAAAAGCGATACACAGGAAAACTAAATCAATTTGAACTATTCAAATCTCCTATAAGGCCTGTGGCTTGTTATGGCTCGGAGGTGTGGACCATGACCCTAAAAATCGAGAGCTTATTAGGCGCTTTTTAGAGAAAAATCTTGATACATTATTGGCCCATTAAACGTAAACGGTATCTGGAGAATCATATACAATGAGGAACTGTACCATATCTATAAAGAAATAGACATCGTCAACTATCTCAAAGTAAAGAGACTACGATGGGCAGGGCATGTAGAGCGAATGCCGGAAAGCAGAGCAGTGAAGAACATTTATAAGGGAATCAAAATTGGTGACAGACCAGCAGGACAACCGAAAAGATGGTTTTAAGCCGTACAAGCAGACGCTGCACACTTGTTGGGCCTAAGAAATTGGAAGACTCTAGCCAGTGAGAGAGAAAGTTGGAAGAAAAAACTGAAGGACCACCAAGTGCCATTGAACTGAACTGACTATGAAAAGGTAAAAGCCCTGTAGTCCATGGAAATGGTACTTTAACATTGCAAAAATGCAGGACAAGGTTTTATTTTTGGGATGTGTAGGGGGGGTCAGTGTGAGCTTAAGTTTCAGTTTTCGGGATTCTAACCCCCCCCCCATTTGGCCGCCATCTTGGAAAACGTGTGCAAATTGTTTTTCCACCAGATCTCCGAAACGGTACATCTTACAGAAAATTTACAAGGACACTTTTTGTTTAGAATTAAATTATTTACAATTTACTAGTATAAAATTTTGTGGTGAAATGAATAATTAAGACGGTATAAGCCTCAGAACACAAAAATTAGTCACAATATTTTCTTTTAAAGGCTTTAACTTTTTTTCCTTCAACTTTAACAAAAAAATAATAGCAAGTTTTTTGTAGAGGGTTTCATTAGGAATAATTTTCATTCATTACTTTTTTAATTTCATTCCCTACGAAGGGTTTTACAGCGCCCCGAATGTATGAAAGTGACAGATTTTCTGAATCTTTTTATTACGATTTGACTTCCTACTTTCCTTAGAAATTAGCAATTACAGGTAACAAGTAATAATAATGAATGAATGACTATACGTTATAAGAAATGCCGATGTTTGGGTAATATAATAAAATGATTGCGCATTTTTTTGCGGGTTTTTATTGCTGTTATGCTGTTTTACAAAGTACGATATGGTTTAAAATGAAATTCTTTTAATAATAACATGTATTAGTTATAGTTACTCCAACTTCTTAAAATAATTTGTGTGACTGCACAAAAACGTGCTTCATTCATTTTATGACAAGCGTTTGCAAGTTGTATAACTCATTTTCACGCCCCCTGCGAGGTAGTTTGTCGGTGCGGTTTTCAAGTGGTGTCGCCAATACGATTAATCCAGGATGCACAAAATTTTATACTAGTAAATTGTAAATAATTTAATTCTAAACAAAAAGTGTCCTTGTAAATTTTCTGTAAGATGTACCGTTTCGGAGATCTGGTGGAAAAACAATTTGGAAACTGCTATCGGAGTTTTAACGGGTTTGGTGAAGAGGAAACATATCGAAGGTTGGAGTAACGCGACGGACTGTGCCGCTTTATAACACGGCGAGATAGTCGTTGACGCACGATAAAACGCCTTGACATATTATGCAGGCAGCGCATCCCCATTATATCACTCGAAATGATGGAAATGAGATAACGTTGAAACTAATTGTAATCGTAAGAGGATGTAAAAATTCATCTACAGTTGATTTGGGCCGATTGTAATAGTTTCAACCGGTTATCTCATTTCCATCACTTTTTCCATTTCTAGAGCACTTTTTGGGGATTCGCTGTAGGCCTATATTTCATGCGAAGAGGGTGATGGCATTTACTATTCTCCATGACAATACATATTCCAGTACGGTCTCGATACTCTTGAAAGAAAATGACAATAAATTACCTAATTAAGTTTTGTTCCATTCGCAAACATACAACGACCACCAGGTACTAGTACTTAGCACACATATATCATTGCAAGTCATAAAGACTGTTGCAGAATTCCAGATATCTCAAAAGAGTACAATTCTGCATGAGTTGAAGAAATGCATTGAATATAACAATTAAATATTCAAAACGAAACGAATGAACGAACGAGTGCATAATTTTGCTCCCATTTTATATGAAACCGCACATTTCCTAATAATACCATAGCCCAGAACGTACCAAACAGCAACAGCAACAACAACAACAAAAGCAACAAAAAAAGGTAGAAAAGTGCAAACGGAACTGGCATAAGGATCTGAAATGGTCCAAACCGAGAACAACGCCGCACACAGTTGCATAACGAACAAAGTAATTAATTCTAAATCAAATGAAAACATATGTTACCTATTGTAGGGCTATAAACTATGCATCCACATCGCTGCATACCACCAGGGGTCTGGCGCACCACCTTAGATCTATGGGTTCCTATAGGTGCAGTGCAATCTTTTGAAAAAGAATCTCATGGGAGTAATTGTGTATGCATTTCGGATATACTTTAAGCTGTTGTCCCCGCGCCATCCCCGACGCAGGCCGCCCCCACCCCACCGCACTACTGACTTGAGCAATTCTGAAACAAAAGAAGGCAACCAGAAGTTATGTCGTCAAATAAAGAACTTGAAAGACTTGGGGATGAGAAGTACTACTGTTGGCTGGCTTGAAGGAGAGGGGCCTCCATCGTAGCTGCTGCTGCTGCTGGCGGTGCTGCTCCTGCTGTAGATATGTCAATGTGTATCGCAATTGTGAAGAAATATCCTTCTAAGAGGACTTTGAGTATTTCTCTTAATAATAATAATCGCTTGTGTATGAAGTCGACAAAATTTCCGTATAAGCTTAACCCCTTCTGGCCCTTAAGCATTCGAATGCTCTGCATGGCATGGAAAATTGTTCCGCATAAAAGTTTGTTGCTTAATAACCTTTTGTTCATTCGTTTTTAATTACTTTCAAAATTAAAGAACCTTGTACAACTGCATTGCCATAAATACAAAATCTTTAGAAAATGTGATTCTGCGTTCATTAGAACAAATCATTTTCCTTCTTTGGAAAGGAAGAAAAAATAGAACAGGAAAATTATTTGGCAGATTTGTTTAATAGGCGAAAGGTCAAAATAACGATTCCAACATGAAATGACGATGCTTTACAAGTTTGCTCCTATTTCAGATTCAGATTTGTAAGAAGAAAGAACTTGATGACTAAATGATATCAGAATTTTGTCACCATGGAATGGCAACGAAACCACCAAACATGGCAAGCTTTTTGTGGCCGGATAACGAATTTCCTAAAGATTGATAGCACCACTTGACACCAAGTATCATTTGAAATCAAATTTTATGAGATGATGTTATTTGAAATAGTAGTAGTACAGTTTAAAATTATAGTAACAATATTGACTCCCTAAAAAAATAAAGTAACTCACAAGAAAAAAAAAACATTGTAAATCGGAAAACGCGGATAAAGGGGATAGCTAACTCTCTAGACCTTTTTTTCCCTCCAAATATATTCAGGAATCAGTCCATAGTTGAATGTTTATTTTTGCTGTTACGTCACACGTTAAGGGGGAGGGAGAGGATCGACAAAGTGTTTGGGGAGGGGTTCTAAATTTTGTTACGTCACATTTAAAAATCTAATATATCTAAGTACAGTAATACATCGCTTTACGCGAGGGACACGTTCCGCAAAAACTCGCGTTAAGTGAAATTCGCGTATACAGGGGGTTGCGTTTAAGCATCCCCAAAAGTTAGTACAAAATGCAATACACATTTGAAATATATTTTTGGTGGGCTTGGAAACACATTTTTCTAGGCAAGCCGTTCTTATTTCCTTATACAGTGGTTATACTGGTTTTTATACGCACATGTTTTCATTTTGGCCTATTAAAAGTCCCAGAATATTACTTAATCCGGACGCAGCGATACAAAGTGCCCTTGGCATACGACAAGAGAAAACAACACGGGTACTATTGTTCGATTTCTTACCAGACGTCAGAATCTCAAAAAGTTTATGCTTATTTTCTAGATTTTGATACAGCTTATAATTTCAAATAAAACCATTTAACTTAAAAGATTTTTTAACTATTTTTTTATTTTCTAGCTTTTAGTTTGATATTTGTATCGTATCATTATGGAAACTCCTCATCCTTTCCAAATCTTTCATTGCACATTTATTGCACGGTTTCTTACCTATTAATTTTTGACATTCAAGCTCTTCAATACATAGCCCTTCCAAAGCCTTTACACGACTCAATGCTACATACGCTTGACCTTCCTCAAACATTTTGGAGCCCAAATACAATACAGCGTGGTCAACAGTACAACCCTGCATTTTATGGGCAGTGGAGACCCATGACAAAATTATTGGCAACATCCTGCCCCCCGCCGTTCCATAATTAAACTTGGCTGGAAATTGTATGGATTTAGGATTGGTAATGTGTACGCCGTCCCTTTCAAAATCTATTTGAACAGATGATATGTCAGTTTCATATATTTACGTTCGACGAGACTGAGGCCATACAATCTTTGTGCCCCGTTCAACAGCCTTTCGAGACGTCAACGTTAGCACGTTACATAACTTTGGCTCTTAATAATATTCTCAATCTTTCGCCATCACCAGATAACTGAATTCGAATTGATTTGGTTAGTATCGTATATACTTCTCTTTGATCAGCATTTATAGCTCGTTGAGCCAATTGGAACTGGTTTTCGTTCATGGACAAGTCTGGCACTTCTTCTTCTTTTTCTAACTCAATAGGCTCAACTTGTTCTAATATGTGGAACGCGTATTAGTTATTTATACCATATTGCCAGCGCCATTTTAAATTTTCTAATTTTGACAACAGTTTCATTAATTCTGATTTTGGTTTTTTACATTTTTTACCACAGATTCGTCATTTGTGACCTTAAAAACTCAGCGATACCAACTTTCAATGAACTCAGAACACATTTGCAAAATTTATCCGCCATTTTAAATTTTCAAAATTTGTCTACAGAATCGTCATATCTGGGCCTAAAAACCTCCCGATGCCGATTATGAATGGACTCGGAACCCAATTGCAAAAATTGTCCGCCATTTTGATTTTGTTTACAAAATTGTCAGATCGCATTGTCACGGTAACTCAATGTGTGTGCAAAGTTTCATAAGAATCGGTTGAGTAGAAGCAATTGAAAAAGCTGTCGCAAAATTTGAACCAACGAAACAAACGAGGTCAAGCTAAGTAAAACCATTAAAAAATAATTTAAATGGAAATGAATTTAATTTCGGACGTGTTGTTAACTTCCCAGTATAGAAAGTTATTGTAATCGGTCCGAAAATCGAAATCGAAAATTTCAACGTATTTTCATCTTTCAAGGTCCCAGGAGCATTTTAAGCCAAAAATTGGGAGGAAGTGTGTGTGTGTATGTGCGTACGGATGTGGTCATTTTTTCCTGCACGATACCGCGCGAACCAAAAAAGATATCGACTTCGTTGAGGTGTCGTTCGAAGCGTATTAACCGAAATATTATCTGAAAAGATTTTCATGAAATTCGGTCGAGCCGTTTTTTTGTTTAAGCGGCGTAAGTGATTTTTGTACCTGCATTATATCGCCCGAACCACGAAAGATATTGACTTACTTGAGGTGCCGTTCGAAGCGTATTAGCGACAATATAATCTGAAAAGATTTTTATAATATTTGGTAGAGGGGTTTTTTGGTTTAAATGACATAAGTGATTTATGTACCTGCACGATAGTGCGCGAACTATAAAAGATATCGACTTAGTTGACGTGCCGTTCGAAGAGTATTAACCAAAATATAATCTGAAAAGATTTTCATAAAATTCGGTCGAACCGTTTTTTGTTTTTGTTTAAACGACGTTTATGCTTTTTGTACCTGCACGATACCGCGTGAACTAAAAACTATATCGACTTCATTGAGGTGCCGAAAAAAAAATATTAATGAAAAAATGCTCTGAAAAAAATTTCATAATATTCGGTCGGGCCTTTTTTGTTTAAATAGAAAAACTTCGGCTAATTTTCAGAAAGACAAGTTTTGCTAATACATATCTAATAAACTCGATGGAATGAGACCCGTTCTAAACGAAGTGATCTTTTTTGGGTTCTGCACAGAGATAGCCTTCGAACAAAACATCACTTGTCAAAATCCGACAACCTTTCAAAATCGTGCAAAAATTTCGTTACCCTTTAGAAACAGCGCGAATTTTCAAACCTTTGATTAGCACTTTTTGACGAGGAATTGTTTTCTACGCGTGATACAGTTTCAGGAAATTGCGGTTCATCCCGGGATTTCCGGTAGTTACCGTAAAATTTGTTCTTTTTGGTCAAGTCTGACAAGTACTTAACAGTTGCAGTTTTGCTAATATCTCCGGAAAGCTTTGGAATTTCCAAATGAAGTGATTCGCTTCTCAGCTCGTCAACGGCGCTTCAGCACGCTCAATACGAATTTGAACACCGGCTTTAGTGCAGCGAACGAAATACGGAGGAAATGTTTGTTTGCTAACGTTCAGGAAAAACAAATTCTCTAGAAAAAGCTTGTGGATTTACTACTATTATGGTTATTTGAACTAGCTTCTCTCGGGATTGCTTTGTCATCAGTTCTGATACTAGCCAATTTTCCACTAGTTAGTGCTAAACGTATAACTATTTTGTAAGAAGTCAGTTTATTACATCTTCGTTCATCATACTGGGAAGTTAATCGTGTGGACCGAAGGGGTCAAACCCACATCCCAACTAGTTTTAATTTCTAGATGTAAAATTGCAAAATATGTAACGTCACACTAGGGAGGGGGAAGTGGCACAAATGTGACCAGCTGTGACAAGGACGGGGGAGGGGTCAAAAAATCATGAAATTCCTGTGACGTAATTTATGGATGGCCCCCTATCAACGGTACGAAAAAACTGTGGGTCTATATGTACTACTTTTCCGCTACTTTTCGACTTTTTTTTAAATACAAAGTATTTGCTGGTGCCGCACAGTGGTTCAGAATCCCGAAAACCTGGTCAAAAGTCTTTTTAGCATCTAAAAGTAGTTTTATTAAAATGAAATTTCGTACTTGGGGGTTTTCGAGGGCGCTGATTAAGAATCCGCTATCAATTTTCTGAAAAACAAAATGGCGAATCCAAAATGGCGGACCAATTTGCTTAATATTCAGCCAAATTTCATGAAACTCATTATATGGGGGTTTTCGAGGGCGCTGATTAAGAATCCGCTAACAATTTTCCGAAAAACAAAATGGCGGATCCAAAATAGCGGACAATTTTGCTGAATAATCAACGAAAATTTACCCGATTTTGTGTATGAATTTTTCGAATACTCACTAAGAATATATGATTATAAAAATAAAATTAGAGGATACAAATTGCATTTTTTTAATAGCATTATTTCGCGTAGTCACATATTGATTTCTTGATAATTCTGCTTCTACCATGTAAGAGCCTCATCACCAGTCATAGGTATTTCTTGAATAAATTCTATGGAACTTCTATATTTTGATGCCTTTGATGGGCTGCCTTGCGCGACATCCTTAATAACTTTTGCTGCATTAACATGTCCTGAAGCGCGAAGGTTCATTTCTGCAGCAAAAGTCAACTCCGCTGAACTGTACTCCTCCCTGATAGCCGCAGTTCTCCGTCGTTTGGTTCTGTTGCTTGATTCTTGAAAGCTGCCTGAAGGCCTTCCCATACTAGAATTGTGCTCTGCTTCGGCTTTCGCTTTTTTTTTGATAAAAAAACTTTGCCAATCACTATTATTCTCCAAAAACCTCTTTTCCACCCTGCCTGCCTGCCTCCATTTAACCCGAAATTTACTGATTAATGTTTTGATGTCTAATTTGGAATTTTGTGGCAACCGAAAAGCTGTTTCCAACCGCTGGGAAATCTCACTCTCGATAATAGGGCCCTATTCTGATTCTCACTTTCACGGCGAGTGACTACCCAAGACACAATTTTACATTACACTTTTTATTTGAAAATGTGTCTTGGAATGTCACTCGCCGTGAAAGTGAGAATCAGAATAGGGCCCATATCCTCAATGACATTACATTTATCTTTTAAATTGTTTTTTACCAGAAAGAAAATATTTCTTCTTAGTAAAAAGATGTCTGGCTTCAGAGTTCCTGAAAAATAAAATAACTTTTTATGAATATGAAGAAAAATTCAATTGTAAGCATTTCAGCTAGGTGCAGCTAGGAGCAGCTACTTTCTTTTCTATTTGAAAGAGAAATGTACACTGGACAATATGCGACCAATTTCAAGGCGGTACCTTGCGGAACTTTTTACTATTCACTTATTTTATCAGAGTTTTCTAAGGCGCATCCACATATGTAAATTTATTGGAACTTTCCTTGTTAACCGATAACGTAATTTGCAATACACGTTTTTTTTAGTTACGTAATCAAAATATACTCACTTTCAGGAGAAGATTCCATGTTTCACTGTAGAAATACACTAAAAGAACAAAATTTCACAGGGCTTTGAATGCGGAGTACTTTTTCTCCATATCCCGATACTGAAATCTCGGTCGCGAGAGGCCCACTTTCAAAATGAAATATAACGGATTCCTGGAAAATCTACTTACTTTTAATAGTTCCAAATGGAGCTAAGGGCTTCACTACAAATATTTGGCGGGTCAAAAGTCCCTAAAAAAATACTTCATTTTGGGGACTTTTGACCAGGTTTTCGGGATTCTGAACCACTGTGTGCCGTCCCAGTACCCCCTTTCCGATGTGATCACTAGTCCCTGAGCCTGACGGGTTTGGCTATTTTCCGAGTCCGTGTTGTATGATAAGTCGGTGGTTCTTCTCACTACATATGATTTGACTGTGGCGGCCCTTGTATCATGTAAGCCGAAATGATCTATTGATAGATATGACGTCATCTTTCATTTTCGTAAAAGCTTGAAGGTCCTCTTTTCATTACCTTAAAAGGTCCTTCGTATGGCGACCTGAGCGGTGCTCTATCCTTGTCATCCCGCACAAATACGCCGTATTCAGAACGTAGTCGTGATTGGAAGTTAATGATGGTTTAACGGCGTCGAAGTGTAACTTGAGCAGCTCTCAAATTCGTTTTCCGCTACCTCTGGGCTGGTAGAACCTAAAAAAACTCACCTGGTAGATGAGTTACTTGACTATAGACCATCTCTGCTGTGGATGCGTTAAGGTCCTCTTTGGACGCTGCTCTAATGCCGAGGAGTATTTTGGTAATCTATGTGTCCACTAATCCTCTGACCGTAGCTTTTCAAGTCTTGTAAAAACCTTCTATTTTGCCGTTGCTTTGGCTGGTGCCGTATAATAAATTGTCTCCCCTGGTCTGTTGCTATCCTTAGCGGAACACGAAATCGGCTTATCCTTCCAGAATAAAATGTAACGGCTACATTTTCTGCTCTAATAATTTCCATTAGCAACACTTCCATCCGTGTTGAAAAACTCTCTATGGTCCTTAAGCAATAGTTTTCCTTTCTGATGGTGGAAAAGGTCCTATAATGTCCATTTGAACATGTTCAAAACGGCAGTTAGCGGTGTTGAACTGGGCTAACGGACTTCTTGTGTGCTTATTAATTATACCTTTTTGACATCTGAGGCCCCATTTAAAGTCTGGTAATCAATTTCTTTTTGATCGTAAGCGAGGGTGCGCTAAACCGTGTAAGGTCTCGCAAACTGTTCTGCTGAACTTTCTGGCACGTAGGGTTGAACAGCTGTTTCACTCATGTCACAATACAATTCGCATTTGCTGTTGGGAACGGAAATCATTTCAATTTGATTGTTCTAGTTCGATCGTCGAGGAACTTCTGTGCAGCCAACTGCCTGTATCTGTGTAATGAAGTGCCGAAAGAAATCATACATGTTCATCCCTAGGAAAGTTATTTGCTTGCATGATTCTATTGGTCTGAGAAACTTTTTCAATTAGGTCAGACGGATCTCCAATTTTGGAAGAAATAGCTACTGCAAAGGGGTCCGCATTGTCCATATCCTGAGCCTTGTTCAACTCGTGTGACCCCTGGAGGCCAATATTTTAGATGCGAATAGACAAGCCGTTAAAAAAAACCTACATATGTACACCTGCACATCAATGCCACAAATGGACTGATTGCAGAGCTATTGAAGCTAGATGTATGTTCTAAAATGAGTTTTCTACATATTAGGCTGCGTTTTTAAAAATTCAACAATTTCAGATACAGACCTATTTTGATTAGACAATAATATGTCAAACTAAGCGCAGAGCTACAAATTAAAAATTGAGTGGCATTTTTTTCAAGAATTTTTTTTTCGTTAAAAATAACAGAGTAATTTTATGATTATAGTGGTAAATTTCCTACTTCTCAATTGCTTTCACTCGACATTTTTTAATAACTAAAGTAATCCATAAATCAAACGAGCTCTCATTTCCCCTCCCACCTCCCCTTGTATCCGCCAGTGACGCAGCGTCTGTCTGTGAGAATGTTAATATGCTAGAAACTTGCTCTTTATACAATTGTGACTTGCTATTTATACCAGTCACAATTTAGATAAAGTTGTGACTGTTTACGGATTATCACAATTGTGACTGCAAAATTAAAATTCCAAATTGTATCAGGTTGAGAGCACATATTTGTAATTGCATTGTGACTTGTGACTGCTTTTAGAATATGGGTATAAGTGACAAATCTTTAGACAGACTAGTGAATATGTTCCAGCCGGCAGGTTTACAAATCTGTAGTGATATAGAATCCATAATTGTAAAGAAGAAAAGTAAAGAGCGAAAATGACTCCAACGCTTCGACTGGGTCTCTTTTGGACCAATCTGTATAGAGCAATGTCATAGTTGTTATCAAGGTGGAAGTTTGCTGTGCTACTCTGGGTTCTGTATTCTGAAACCTAGGTTATCTTTCAATGTCAGGTGGTTGCATGAACCCAGTGATAGAGAACGCAATTTATTGTTATGTCTAAATGATTTATCCTCCCAGCAACAGGCTCTTTGTAGGCTCAGAGCAATACAGTTATCTGATGGGTTATGTATAGATGAGTTAACAGCAGATCGAGAATAATTTTCACTGCTTCCGTGGGTGTTGTAAACAGAGCTCCCATAATTTCTGGACGTGGACTAGTCTGGATTTGGTATATTCTGCGAAAGAACGGGTTATCATTACACAGAAGTTGTGTGTCAGTCATGGTCTAATTTTTCCAACTAGAGCCAGCGCACAATGTCAGGCTTAGTATTCGACAAATAATTTTATTATTCACTAGCTGAAACCTCGCTGCGTATGGCCTACGCCAATACAATTGGGAATCTCAAAATCGCTTTTTTCATGGGCCGTGAGAGTCTCAAAAGTGTCACTCCGTTCGTTTACAATTCAACGGTCTCACTGCCACTGCCACGCTTGTCGTGGTCAAATGCTATGGGGAGTGTTGTCACCGTACATGAATTCCGAAGGGGAAATTACTATGCACGTGCCCAAGTCTTTTATTCATACACTAATATGTGTGGATTGTCATTTCCCCGCTTAAGTTTAAATTTCCAATTCTTTTGGTACTTCAGTTTATTTTGCAGTCGAGGTGATAGGAATTTTTATATACAATAGGAGACATTAAATGCAAGTACAAGTAGTGTCAAAGTTTTCCTCGAAAAACTCGGAAAGCCCTGTAAAGCGCTTTGTGAGATTTTTTATGGGCCATGGTGCATTCGTCCCAAACTATAATTTTGCACGTCTTAAGGACAGTGGCAATACGGGAGTTTTTGCTGATGTAGGTGTCTCTATATGGTTCAAATTAAATGAGAGTGCTGAATGCACTGTATGTCCACCATCAAATAGCCTTGATGCAATTCCCGATGATGTCACTGCAAGTGCAATCTCACTCTGCGTTCAAATCCACGCTAACATCAAATTGAAAAGTTTTGTGTGTACCGCCTGGAGTATCAAGGAACATAAACGCAGCCACATGCGCTATTTCAACCCCTTCAAGCCTTTTTCCGCGACAGTAGCCTGTGTCCTTCTCTAAGGTCTAATCTATCACTGTAACAAATTTCATAAAAATCGGTTCAGTGGTTTCGGCGTAACAGAGAGACAAACAGACAGGCAGACCTAAGTTTGCATTTATAATATTAGTATGGATTATGTTTTTAAAAACTAATTTGTAGCAATGCACCTATCCAAGGTCACGGGTCGCTACTTGGTGATATACATCGCCAAAAAACGCTTGTACGTGGTCCATAGACCACAAAGCAAAACGAGCCGGAATCAAAATATCTTCCTTAAATAACTCCTTAAATTTACAGAATTTTTCAGAAGGGAACAAAGCCAAATGGAGTGGAACTGGTACATTTTTTCATGGAAGACGACAACTTAAAAAAAACTAAACTTTTCTATAAAAATTATAATCAATTTTACTACGCCATTAATCTTACATGTTTGAGATAGAAAAATTCCCGCAAAAAAATGAATAAACGAAGGAAGAAAATGAGCAAACGATAGTCTAGAAATAAGGGAAAAAATTAACCCCTTTTCCCTGTCGAAAGCCTCTGGAAAGGACACAATGGAAAACGTGCTTTTAATTTTTAAACGGCTTTTAGATAAAAGTTTACTTTGGTCTTCCGTTGAGCGGAGAATGGTCCTCATTCATGGATGCGTGCACTCTGCATAACCCTAACAGTGTATTAGTCCCATCCGAGTTGGTATATATATGTGCAGGGCCATCCCCCAGCCCCAGCCGCCGGCCGAATATATCCTTAAAATATTGTATGAACCTCCTGAATAATAACCGACCGATCCCACTTCCCCGGTATAAAGGATTTCAGTGAATGGCAACCGTTACTACATCATTTCGTAGAGACTTGGTATATGCTAATTCTGGTAGTTCTCGGTATCCTTAAAAACCCGGCAAGGACGACGTGAACGGCGGCAACAACAACGACCCGAGTGCCGGACAAAAGTGAATTTTTTAAAATGAAGAAAATGAGCTGCCGCTAATTTTTTCCAATTTTTTTTTTGCGGAAGGGAGATCCTGGATTCGCCTCGTTCGGCTAATTTATGGGACTGCCAAGATTTTAGGGACATGATTTTAATTATTTTAACTAGAACACGAATACATGTGCCGCCGCCAGTGTGCACATGCATGCACGAGGTGTGTGAATTTGTAATTACATGAGGCACGGAATGGGCCGGCGGAGCGCCGGGCATATCTTTGGCCATATCTAGTTATAGGAAAAGTTTTCTCCGGATTTTTAACGAAATTTATTAGATATTACTTGGCTCCGGCGATTTTTCACAGTTGGAGACTGAATCTCATTTTCCTTCCACTTTTTTTATTTCGTTTAATTAAATGAAAAGTTCATGTTCGGCCGGATTTAGTGCGGCCCGCGGGGGGCATAAGCGAGCAGAAAAATAGTGTCGCTTTAATTCTGTTTTAACAAATGTTGATAATTGCGATTAGTTTTTGGTTTCATGTTCAGGATAATACGCTAGCGGGTTTCAGTGCTTGAATATTATTAATGAGTGCTAGTTTAACAAAGTCCTAGAGAGTAAGTCTTCCCGTGCTTATAATATTGACCAAACAATGTTATTGTGATTTCGGACGTAATTCATACACTTGCACCTGTAATAGATTACTAGTGAAGCCCTTCAAAAGTTGTCGGACTACAGCTTCTGATCAGTTTTAAGATAGCTCTTGGAATTCTTTAGGCGTTAGTCGCTTTGTGCGCATCTCTAAGTTACAGAGGACTTGTTCTGCGGTTCCTGTATCCACCTGACAATATCTCCGATATATGTAGCTTTTACCCGTGATCTTCAGGTGGTATCAGAAAGAAGCATTTCCTGTGAGAAATCCTATTAATTTTGAATTCGGGCGCATTAAGCTCGAGGAGTTTTTAGCTTTTGCTCGAGTAGGGTTAATGAATAAGTTGGCTTGCCTTATACCCGATAGATGAGTTCACTGCCGTTGTAAGCCCTGTTATTCCCATATTCAAAGAGTCCCTTTAATGTGACCATTAGATGGTCCACAGAAAGCATCGGGACTGAACACCGCAGCGTAGGCGTTTCTTGGCTAATCGATTTGCTGGCTCATTTTCATTAAATTCTTCATGCTAAGGCGCTCAGAAAATCCATGCGTTGTTCACTGCTCATGAACTATGTAATGGATTTTAGTGCTGTTTGGCAAGACAGTTGTGGTGGTAGCCTTTCACCTCAGACATTGACGAACACAGGCCTCTATGACGTACATCTCTGTTTAAACAACAACTCAAGCGGGTTTAAATAGAGCCACCTAGTCTGCATCTGAATCTGTGAACTGCAGCTCCGGTTGTTCCTCCTTCAATTTTGGATCCATCTACATATGTACCATAATTGTAATCCTGTTTGTGGTTTCAATAGTTCCGAATGTTAATTTTGACTATTCATAATCGAGACCTCGCATTGCCAATAAAGCTATATAAAACTGGTATGAAGACTATGATGGAAAAGACTCATTAACTGGCATATCCCACCGCTGCCACCAACTTTATATAGCTTTTTAACTTCCCAGTTTATAGGGAAGTTATTGTAATCGGTCCGTAAATCGAAATCGTAATTTTCAACGTATTTTAATTTTTCAAGGTCCCAAGAAGAGGTATGTTGGTAGTGTGTGGGTGTGTGTGTTTGTATGTGCGTACATATGTGATCATTTATTCCTGCACGATATCGCGAGAGTAAAAAAGATATCAACTGGTTGAGGTGTCTTTCGAAGCGGAAATATGATCTGAAAAGATTTTCATAAAATTCGGTCGGACCGTTTTTTTTTGTTTAAACGAAGTTCGTAATTTTAGAAGTTTTAAAGGAATAAAAATTCCCTTTTGAAAAAAGTTAAACGGTTATTTCAATAGAATTGTTCTAAAATTAAATGTTCAAACAAAAGTAAATTACTGTTTGCGCCTATGTCCCATGAGGGATTAAAAGAGCATAAAAAAGAAGAAGATAATTATTCAATTTGTAACAGCGATTCTTATCCTAGGAGTTGTTTTAAATAATTTTGAAAAACCAAACGATCCACTTTCTTCACATGAACTGCCTTAGAATAATCTACAGCAGCTTAGGCCACAACAAAGAGGTAAGAAGGGGATACCGGGCCAAAAAGTCTTTTCGTCGCTGTTTTGGCTTAAGATTATGGAGTCTAAAAACATTAGGGAACGCCGAATATCAACTCTGGTTTAGTTGTCCAGATTCCTACCAGAAAGGAATGGGAGAACTTCGAGCCTAACAAGAACTATGACGAAGTGCAGTTCTATATACCGAAGGCTCCAAATCAGAGTCGGATGTGGGCGCTGGAGTATACTCCCCCTCGTTAGACCTCCAAAAAATACTACCGCCTGGATAATTCTTGGTTCGGGTTTGGAGGACGGCGCTCAGGCAGCACAGGAAGATGCTTGAGATCGTTCAGATCTACCTCCAACTCTCGAAAATAGCCACAAGCAACCTCCAGATTTTCCTAAAAGAGGAAAAGCTGAATGCCGCCTTAATGTAAGGGCCCTGGGTACGAGGACGGAACATAAAGGGGCTCTCGGATAGGAAATACAACACCTTTGACCACGACTCGGATCAAGGTTAGCTTAATTCCTGCATCCTAGTTAAAAGGAACATCAAAGCCTTCCTCTGCCCGAGCTTCAATTCTACTAACTTAAAGGTAGTTAGATTGGAGTTTAAAGGGGAAGGGCCTTGACCTCATCCTACATGGCTCATGATCTTCCTGCACCCCCAGAGGAAGCGTTCAGATCACAACAGTATTAAAATTGAATGGAGCTTGGTCGTAGGGAGCGACGCCAATGCAAGGCATACGCTTTGTGGAAGCAACGAAAATAACGAGCGGGAAAAGTCACTATTCGACTATATCGTTAACTCAAACCTAGCTGTGTGTATAACCGGGGCTTTCTGACGTGGGGGAATGAAGATCTCTCGAAACTGAAGAAGTTAACCCGAGAGATTTTCAATACCTGTTACAAGCAAGGGCTTTGGCAGCCTAACAAAGACTGCCTGAAACTGTACAAGAAAGCCATTGCCTCAGCCAAGAGAGATACCTGGTAGAGGAGTTGCCAATCTATCGAGAGTCTAGGAGGATGCCAGAAAATGAAGGATCATTTGAAAAGAACATCCCAGCCGGCCATTTATAAAAAAGACGGACGGATCTTGGACAGAATTGCAGGCCGAGTCTAAAGAGCTATTAATGAACACACTTTCCTCGTTGCATGGACGAAAATGAGGTCGAAGCATCTGGAAACGGACAGAGACACACCTGGGAGGAGTTTCCTGCTATTATTACAAAGGCAAAGGTCCTCTGGGCAATCAATGCTTACCTCTTCAAGGCATCGCCCCGGATGGCTTAGTACCAACCATGCTACAGAAAATCCCTGAGGTGGTAGTACCATGGTTGGTGGTCATATTTAAGAGCTGCGTGGTGCTCAGCTGTGTCCAGGAGATGGAGACGGGCAAGGGTCGTCTTAATCCCAGAGATAGGGAGAAGAGGTCACGAATCCGCGCAGAGCTATACGCCGATTAGCCTGTTATCCTTCGTGCCCCTCTTAGCCTGACATCCTTCGTGCTCCCCCCCCCCCTTTCAACCCCCTTCCCCATTCCCAAGTTTGAGGGCAACACTCTCACTTTATCATCCAGAGTGAGTTCTGGGTGTAATCTTCTTCTTCTTCATCTAGCCTTATATGCTTGTAAAAAGACGTTTGGTAACAGATGGGGTATGAAGCTAAAGATGGTCCTGTGGATGTACACAGATGTGGTATGCCCAATTCTCACGTATGTTTCGCTAGTATGGTAGCCAGCGCTGATCAGGAACTATAACGTCATAGAGTTGCGAAGGGTCCAAGGAAAGGAAGGGTAATAGGGGCCATAAGAGCATGCCCCACGAAAGCCCTTGATGTTCTCTTGCACCTACGCCCCCGAACTTCACATCAAACATCTAGCCTCGTGTAGCGCCCTCAGATTGAGGGAATCCGGGGTGTGAACCTCTTAACCCTACGATAACAATATATTGAATCTGCTACCCGAGGGTATGGTCGCTACAACCTTCGATGTACGCCACACATTGAACTTAGAACTTACACAAAGATGAAAAATTGGAATTTTCATACATAGATAGTTAAGCCTCTTTAAAAGCTCTGAATTCAGTGAGAATACGCTCCAAGATAGTGGAGCGATGCAGAGCTGTACTATATAGGCTTGAGCACTGGAGACTTGTACTATCTCTAGGGCGACTTGGCCGTCTTATAACAAAGAAAAAACAATGGGCCTTTTAAACAGACCCCGACGAGATATTGCCAGTATCACGGCCAGCATCATGGGACATTGATTGCTTTCTAAATTCCACAGGAGAGTTGTGGCAACAAAACGGGGGCAGTCCTTTACCTACCTACCCTAGTTTTTGTAGTGTCTCCGACGCGGAACTGCAGACAATGTTCAAAGCATGCCTAGAATTACAGACGAGCCCAAAATCAGGAGCCAAGGTAATACTGTTATCCAAGCGGCGAAGACAGATATCACCATGCATTTCCTTCTATTGGCAGGCTATAAGTGAAAGAGTTCACCGTCTTGTAGTACGACCAGAAATACTACTCACCGGATGAGCTAACGTGACCTCAGGACACTGGTCGATTGGGAAACATGCAGCCAGATTGAGAATTTCATACAATTATCTTTACCGTAGCTGACGGGAAAACCAAACCAGAGAGACAATCGAAAATTATCTTTGTCGATGTCCCATTCTGGCTGAAACAGCGTCTTTCAGCGATAATTGTGTCCTTATTCGAGGTCTTTGGACAGGGCAGCCAATTCAAGCTAAAGAAAAAAAGTTTTTTGTTAAAAATATCTCGCATATATGATTTAATTGTCTAAAATACCATTCGCGATTTCGCGTGTAAAACGATGACCTCCCACGAAACCAAATGATTTATCATCTGGTAAAATATTTAATCCAACATTCCAACAATATTTGCAGAGTTGTAGTCAGATTAACGGCCACAAACCCTAATGCAACCAAACCCTTCCCAAAAACTGAACCGATTTACAATATTTCCAGGCAATTTTTACATTCTGCCGTAATCGTTTATCATAAAAGAAACTTAGGAAAAAAGGACTCAGGCTGCAGCCCGCCCATCCGCCGAGTCCTTGTTCGGGCTGCGTCCGCAAAAACGTAGTCTGTTAAATTTTGTATCCGCGGTGGTGGCGTATCGAAATATCCTTTCAAATCGCATCTAAATATTTTAAACTTGACATTATCAGCAAGTAACCACTTTCGTGGTCCCTCGCGCGAAAAAATTAGGTGTTAAAGCCTAGACATCGGCAGAGCAGCAGCCACATGACAGGCGAAAGGATGAAGCGGGCTTAGGTCGGTGAAATGAACTCCGCCACCGCCGAATTCAACCCTTTCCATTAAATATGGCCCATTTGAGCTAACCGAAAATCCGGCTTCCATCTTCCAACCCCCAGATTGCTATTACCTTATGCATCGGCACGATCAGGACTTTTACGGCTCCTTTTTTTGTTGGTCGATTTGAGGACCCATTCCCAGCAATGTGCGAGCCTACCTCGGCGGGCCCTTCTGGTCTTGGTGGTGGCTTGTGATCCTGGGCTTTATGTACTACACGCCGCGAGTAATTAAAAATGTTTACTTAAAGTTTATACCTTTTAAACAATGTTCAATGGGGTTGACTTTTATAGCGACGATGACGGGCTTCCTGGTGGTTGGTGCGGCGGCGACAGGAGCGGTTGCCACCACCACGCTCCGATGGGACTGGGCGGGGGTTGGCTATGGTTAGCCCCTAAAAGTGGCACGGAAGGTATCAAGCAACAAATCGACGAAAAAACGAGCTCCTGTTGTTGGTGGTGGGATATCGCAGCCAGATAGGGTTAATTTTTCTTCTCTCACTTCGCGGAGAGAGCCTTTCTTTTTTTATGCTACAGGGGGGAGGTTATCCTGTCGTTGGTGGATTATCAATGTTATGTCAGGCAAGGCACTCGAAAGATGAACTCTGGGCGATGAGGATAACAGGACTGAAGGGTGCTTAAGTTGTGTACTCTCTTTACTTCTTTTTCTCATTGTTTGTGTGTGTACAAATCGTAAGCGAAAGGAAAAAATTATCCGCTGAATTTCATTAATGAATTACATAAATTAGAGAAAATTTCTTTTATTTAACCCTTTCGCCATACCCTTAACACCCACAGTAAGTGGGTGACTGAGCATTCTTCTTTTCTTGCTAGAATGTCGTAAAAAATGAGGCAATGAGACGTCTTTTGCTGTCCTATCTGCTCTTTTTTAATTAAAATTTTTAACAATTAATTTATCTGATAAATTAGCTCGTACCAGTCAAGTTTGGCTTTTATTTTAATGAACCGTTTTATTATGTTTGCATAACTTGGCCTCATTAGCTCGGGTACCATTTTCGCTTTCCTTCCTCATACCTTTTCGTTACTCGCTGGCAATCCACACAATTTTTAGTGTTGCTGTTCTATTTTTAATGTTTTCAAATATTGTTAAATTTTTTCACTTTTTTTTTTGGAAATCTGAGGTGAGAATTTATGTAACAAAATGATGAAAGTTGGATTGGAATAGTTTATTACAGTTTGAAAATTATTGTTCCAAATTTTGATATATCTTTCTGATGCGTTTTTTATAATACTTTTATATAGCCTTTACTGACTGAGATACTACTAATCATGGTGCAGAAAATATACAATAACACCATGCCTTGTGATCATGTAAAAAAGCTGCGTATAGCTCAGTTACGTTCAACTTGCATTGGAGTCATCTTCGTAAAGGAGCAAAGAAAAGGCCACGTTCAAAGAATAATTAGAGATAGATTAGTCTAACATTCTTCGTACTTACTCAAAACACTGGAAAGGGTCATCGAATATCATATCTGTCAATTGGTAGACAATTGGCTTTACTATCCCCACCACAACATGCCTATCTCAGAGGAGATTCACTGAGACAGCTTTACATGAGTAGGTGGGAACTATCGAAAGCACCCTACATGGACAAGCTGTACCCCTTGGCAACCTTTTGAAACATACGAGGCTCCTTTAGCAATGCACGAATTGAATCCATTAGAGCAGCTCTTGTAGGTCTGATTGTAGAAGCAAGCCTTAGGCATTGATTGGCACCTATGTTGAACACGAGAATAATAGCAAATACGACAACAGAGGTGCACCACAAGGGGGAGTGGTCCCCCCTAACTGTGGTTAGTAACGATAAATAAGTAATATTGATTTTCACATGGCAAATCTCCAGGGTGATCCTAGGCCCAAAACTGAATTGGTATTCAAACATCGAAGAAAGCCTGGACTACCAACCAGTCTGTCAGGTCGTTCAGATTATAATGGAATGTTTAGTAGTAGCCTTAGCTTCAAGCATATAAGACAATTGGATACGGCTTGGGGTCTGGAGAGTAGTGAACCATATGTCCAAATATAATACTTTACCGGTTGGCCTCTAGGAGTACTTGCAAACATAAACAAACCTCGGTAACCAATCTCGGCAATCTTGGTGTTAAGGCTTCTGACTACCATTCCAGAGGTTCGTGGTCCGAATCCAGTACACGGCATGGTGCTCGCTTTTCCAGTTTTTCGACCTAGAATGTTTCCTTCTTTCTTGTTTGCCATGTTTAAAAAAAATTTTATCCTTTATCCTGCCATAACCTCTAAGCAGTTAGGAAATCATCTCGATTGCCGAAATTGAGCTCTCTCACGGGATCATCGGACGGGAAAACTGGTGGATCAACATTGCGTTTTGGCTTTGTCAGTTCTTTCACTTTTGTCACAACTTTCTTTCCGAATAGCACCTGACCTGTCTGATATTGCGCTCAATGATAGACCCAACGACAGTTTTTTGTTTTTTATAATAGTCTAAGCGTAGGTGTCACCCTTTGTGGTAATAGTCCGTCATGTCGTACAAGTCATAGTGCAATGCCTAGTAGTAAACTTAGCTCGAAGGATAGAAAAAAATATGGGAAAGACTAGGGGAGTAGAGTGGATGTTGGAGGAGATGGCGGTGTACTTTGCGTTTGAACTTTTGGGTGTTGAATGAGTTCGGGAATACTGAATGTGGTAGGTTGTTCCACAGTGGAGTTGTTCTTGTTATAAACAAATTTCTAAACCGGAGTGTACGCGAAGATAGTGTAAACGATAACGTTGTGGTGATAGCGATAAAATTTTGCAAGAGCTGCTACAATTCCTACGGTCGGTGGCATAATGGCGCCATCACCAATAACTTTGAAAGCGCAGCTTAGAACCTTGTTCAGCCAAGCTAAGGTAGTTTTTGGGGCCGATGCAAATTTTATTGGAGATGATACAGTAATTCGTTTTTAATGCATTAAATTCGACACGGATTTTGAGGCCCCAATCAAGAATTAGTTCGATGTCGCTTTTGATTCAATTGGACATGAGTTCACGATGATGCAAAGAAGTTCTGGCGCGTGCTTGTCTTACAGTATCGAAGCCATAGGAGTAACGTAGAGTACCGTTGTCAGCAAAGCTGTGGAGCGAGTTGGAGGGGATTGAGAGCAGGTCAAACGGGTAGTACTTTTATTTCTTTAAATTGAAAAATTAGTAAGAATAAAGGCCATTTAAATCCGAAACGTAAAGTAGAAACGCAGCGCTCTTTTTTTGCCAGAAATTTTGCGTTTGGGATGTAAAATGGCCTAAGTTTTGGAATTGGGTTGTAAATGTACCATTTCCGTTAATGGCTTTCGGAAAACAGAACACAAGACTATAATTACCGATTTCATCAACTGTAGTCTATAAGCATTATTAGCTAAAAAGTGAAGCTGTAGGGCTAACACCAGAGACGTGGAGTTGACTCCTGACTATAGGGTGCTCTCTTTTAAGTATTTGAAAGATTATATCACAAGAGATCGTTTTCGAAATATGTATCTACATTGTACCCTTGTTCAAAAGTCAAATATTTGTAAGTAATTCAAAATTTTGAATTTAAGAAAGACTTAATTAAATTCAAATTTCATGCGATTACAGCGTATTTTTAATTATTTAAGAAAACTTCATCCATATAGTTAAAGGAATCGAATTAGTAATTTTTCAATTTTTTTTGCGTTCTTTACCGATATTCTTATTATATTAATACTGGGGGTTAATATTGGTTCAGTGAAGTGAAAACGTGCAAAAAAATGCACACTTGACGTTTTACACACCTTTTTCACTTTATCATTGCACTGAACCTGAAAAGGTGATTTATCGTTGCATCCAGGAAAACTAAATGCCGAATGAAGGCTGGCGATTGTAAAAATTTTAGAAGACCAGTTTGAACTTGAGTAAAGAAACTCTTAAACTGAGTACTGTACATATTTCTTTTAATAACATTTTTTTAGTAGATGGATTACTTTTCGCAATTTAATAAATTCTGTTTAGTTTGTACCACTTTTTGGTTGATGCTCAATCAATATCCAACTATCCGCAATTTCGATTATCCGAATTGCACCAATCTCCAATTAATTCGGATAATCGGAGCTCTATTGTACCTAATTTCATTCTGAGAGTGATTTCGAAAGGAATGTTGTTCCTATATATTGGCTTGAGCAATAAAGACTTTAAAATCACAATTATTTTTTTACTTATAAGTTTATTTTAAAATAAAAGTGTATTGTTTAGTTTTGTTAAACTATATATTTTTATTTTCTACTTTTTAGGGTGGGTGCCAAAATACAATTCCGAATTTGTTACTTTCACCGTGGACACTTCGAAATTACAAAGTGTGCCAAAATACATTTCCCGCATTTCATTGACAATTGATATTATTTTTTAAAACATGAATGACAGAATATTTTTCTACTCATAAATTTTTTAATAATTTAATGTTTTTGGAATGATGGAAGTGGAAGGGGTCCATGAGCATCATCCATCTAGTAAGGGTGAAATCAAGAAGCATTTACTCAAGTTTAAAAAAAATTATTCAATTTTTGTACGGGAATAGATTTGTTAATTTCATTTTGATTGGCGATTGATGATTGCAAAAACTCGGGATATTGTATTCCAATAATCGGAAATGGATTCAATCAATTTACACACGAGTTTATTATTCCACAACGCATTAGGGACGTAGATTGCACGAATATCCTTTGCATGGTTAATAAATCAACAAGAAATTGTAAGTTGAAGTCAAAGACAAGATGTTTGTCACCATTTATGAAAATAACATTTATTTAATTATGACAAACTGCTACAGAATCCAACAAACTGTCAAACGAATGTTTGGATAATATTTACCTACAATTCAAAATATTTCCTTACATTTCCAAAGACACAAACCTCCGAAAATTGAAATGTTAAATCGAAATGCGTTTTCCATACAAATTAACATTTGAAATGTATTATGGCACAGGCCCTTAAGTCTCTATTTGAAAATGTCAACGATTTGAAATCACGTCAACAATTTAAAAGCGCTGTCAAAATTTTGTTAGAGCACTTGATTTAGGCCCTGTCCCAAAATAGCAATTCAAATGTCAATTTGTACGGAAAACTCATTTCAATTAGAAAATTTGATTTTCGACGGTTTGTGTCTATGGAAAAGCGTAAATTATTTTACGCATTTCCAGTTTTTACTTTAATCAAGTTAGCCATTAAATAAATTTAAAAAAAGCAAACAAGTAATAACAATAAATTATGGCAAAAAGGAAATGCAAGAAAGACGGAGATGGGCCTAAAAATGTTATGAAGAAAAAAATATTATGCAAACAAAAACTTACTATAAATTTTTTTTTCTCCACCCAAATATGCTTGTCTGATTATTTTAATATCTACTGGAAATACATAGATATGCAGTTAATTAATTTAAAAAGTTATTTATGAATTACACGAAAGTAAAAATATAAAAACATAACGTAACTGGAAACCAATTATTATTTTTTTTTGGTTTTAAACACTTGCAGACATCATTTTAGTGCAATGTTATTAGTTTTGCAGGAAAAAATATTGCATTCAGGGATAGTGCTCAATCATTTATTTATAAGAAAAAGAATAAACAAATAATCTAATCTAAAATAATAAAATATTAAAAATTTTCTTCGGCAATTTTTACTTAATTTTTTAACTGTCATTGAAATGTGTGAATTGGTGTATTGGCACATTTTGGAATATCGAAGTGCCCTGGGAAATGAGAAAAATTCGAAATGGTATTTTGGCGAAGGGCCTTAGTCGAAAAGCCAGTCATTGATATTTTCGAAAAGGGCCAAGTTGTTTTTCGGCATTTTTTGACGGATGCCATGTGGGATTTAAAATGACCAGTGCCGAGGCCAACGAATTGGAGGCCCTGTGCAAAAATTAAGCGTGAGGCCCCAGAGAGTGCAAACGGGTTTCGTTCGCGAAATTTACTTCATAAAGGCTCGTTCCCGCGGCAGAATTTTGAAAAATTGGCCTATTATGGGGGCCCATACTGATTTGTGTGGCCCTTTCAATGCAGTACAAATGCAAACAATTAATTAAAATGATTTTTATTGGCAAAGGTGCAGTTGCACACTCTGTATATATGCCAGCCGCGGCACTGCACACAACTAATTGTATTCTACTATTCTTTGATTTGATAACCATGTTGGGGGTCGTGAAACACATTTGAAAAATTTGCCCGCCATCTTGGAACCGCCATTTTGATTGTTTTACAAAAAAGTCAAAACGCATTGTCACGCATTGTTCCCTATAAAACCGTCTAAAAAAACCTGTTATTTTTTGAAATTGAAAAAGAAAAGTTATAGCCTTTAAAAGAAAATATTGTGACTAATTTTTGTGTTCTAAGGATTACTTCTTAATTATTCAATTTAGGACAAAACAGCTTATAGAATAAACGTTTACCGCCCCCTACTAATTTCACAGTGACTTCGCGAATATATTGGCACGTTCAAATTTTTTTCATCAAGGGTTTGTACCTAAAGGCCCCTATGCATGATCAAATTGGATGTACATCAAGATTTTCATCAAACTATGCACGCAACGAGCTTTGATCGGCCGACCGGCACACAATCGATAGTTTTGGTTGTGCATCCGCACTTCGAAGAACATCCAATTTGACCGTGTATGGTGGCCTTTAGTTTATAAAAGTTATTTAAAAAAGGGAAGTAACCCAAGAGAACCATAGTTTGTTTGTTCGCCGGACATTGAATTCGAAATTCCACAATTATGGATGATCGAAAGGTCGAACGCCCCAGATACAGGCTGTCTCGAGGAGTTTGAGTCTTCCCTTTACGTCATTCGTCCCTGTCCCACCATAACTATTAATTAGCTCTAATTGTTCGCCATGACCCTGCTTGACCAAACAAGTTCAACCGGTCAGGCCTACAAATCCAAAGTATAGAGGCTGTCTATGGTACAATAGAACCAAGTCGCTGTAAGGTACTCCTTGGTCTCAACACATATCATTGAAAGAAAAGCCAAATAATTCTAGTTTGGAACCAGCAATACCTGACTATCTCATTGCTCATTGACCTATAAAAATGTTGCTAAGGTCTTGAACAATTTCTTCGTCAAATTACCACCAGCATTACCTCCAATAATTTTCGTACAAATTCCTAGCGAAAAACTTTCAAATTCAATCGCCTCAAACGGACTAAGCTCGCCTTTTGACTAGAGCCTTCCATCATTTGTTATCATAATTGCATTTAAAACCAGTCATAATTATTTAACTACCTTGGAAATAACTCTTAAAATGTTCAACTAATAACGTGACTAATCCAGTGCTTAATGATGGAAATCACTTTTCTCAGCCACCAAAAAGCCTAATTTTGCTTCGAAAGCATCACATGATACCATTTAATGGGCAACGAGTGACGACAACGATGATCCTTTCTGGTGTAAGGATATTACAAGTTGACAAAATTTGTGGTGCTCGGATAACGATGATGATGGCAATGTTTAAAATTTACACGCAAACTGGGAGCGCCAGAGAGGAGAGCGTATCAGAGGGACACCACTGGCAACGAAGACCTGTCGCTAATATTGTCTTCCATTTATAGCCCTCGCTGCTAAGCCCCGAGATGGTTAATAGCATGGATTCCCTTTTAACCCGTCTAATGAAAATTTTCTGTTTCATTCAGATAATACATTTCAAAATTATTAAATTCTGTACACATGTATCCCAGTCAACGCCAGAACAAGACAAAATAATTCGGATATACGCTTACCAAAAATATTTTCGTGTCGGTATAACTTGCCACCCCCTGTTTAGCGCCGGGCCAGGAATAACTAAGGGCGAACAATATCGGGGGGCGGGGGTGTATTAGTCGAAAATTTTAATGCAAACTGTCATAAACATATAAATAATTGACAATTTATAAGCAAATTTACAAAAATAGGTCTTCTGGTGTTTTAAGCATTCGCCGCTCTTTCTCTGGTGCCGGAGTTCATTCCCGGTTAACCCTTCCTCATCACTGGCAGAGCCACCTCCCATTTTAATTAGGATGATCATCAGGGGCAAATGGCAAAAGGCACCCCCACTGCTACCCAATGCTTTTGGCTGTACGTCGTCTTTTCATCGAACATAAAAACCTTCCGCCCCACCCCCGCGCTGTACAAGCCAAAACTCTTTTGTGTAGAGTTTATTTGCACTCAGCATTTCAAATTTTAAGGATTAAAAAGGATGCGAAATTCGATGTGAAATTGGCTTTGAGATAAGCCAACTGTACCTACTATAAGTTTATGTACGCGATGTGTATAATATTATTACCCTCGGATCCTGGCGGGGGTGGAGCGCCCGCTCCTTTTCCCAACTATTGTATTTAAAATTTTGATAAGGACGTGACGTTCATTTTTAAAATATTAAGCATTTTATGAATATACATGGGAAACGTTTCTTTCTTCAGCTGCGAGAGGAATGATTGCTGTTTATTACATGAAAGGAATGTGGTGTGACGAGGATATGATCCTGGTTGATCCTACATACCATTTTCAGAATATGTACGACACCTAGTGCAACGCATTCATTACATTCATTCAATCATAAATCTCACCTTTGTATACTACTTCACTTTTCATAAACCTATACCTATATATCAGTTCGTGCAGTTCGAAAAAGAAATTGTTTTATGTTTCAAGTACGCACAGTTTGGAAAACATCGACAATTTTCTGTTGAAGGTATTAAAATTAGCTCTGGGAAAAATTCGTGGCGTCTTTTTAGTGGCATCTGTTTACAAACTTAATACAGGGTTATTTTGAAGCTAACTTAATGGCATTGAGGGAGCCCTTAGGGGATAGAAACAAGTGATAGTTAGGGGTGCTATGTCTGAACTTAATTGTGGATGCATCAAACCTGCCAACCAAACTTCTAATTTTTTTACTTTTATAACCGGTTATGAGACGTTTCAGATATGGATCGATTCCATTGCGTTTCAGCATTAGATGTTAATTCAGTCTATCATGTTCTCCAACTCAATCTATGATGAACCCACATCGAGCCTCTTTTAATATAAATTTTGGTGTAAATGGTTGAAAAGAGTTTTGTGCCCAATGCCTAGTTCCTAGCGCTTACTGTGCTTTTTCAAGAAATTCGTCAAATTTTTCAATAACTAGACGACTAATCACCTGGTGAAAAGTGATGAGCTAGACTGGTCTTGCACATTTAACAAGACCGAAGCAGGATCAAGGCAAAACAGGACAAGAACAAGTCAAGACTGCAAGATCGAGATAGCAAGGCTTTTAGCTGATCACTAAGTGCCAAAAGTCGTGCATATTTAGCAGGACCAAGACAAGGCTTCAAGACTTTTAGCAAAACTGTTTTGCTCATCACTGCTAGACTTTTGGCACTTAGTGATGAGCAAAAAGCCTTGCTATTTCGATCTTGCAGTCTTGACTTGTCCTTGTCCTGTCTTAGTATTGCTTTTATCTTGCAAAATGTGCAAGAAAAGGCAAAATTGGAGGACCAGTCTTGCTCATCACTACAGGCGAAATCCATCCGGCAACGACTCGGTGATGTTAGACTACGTTTTGATCAAATCAAAAACGTACGTGCAATGTGTGGGCCCGATTGCGTACGGGACCATTATCTTGTTCAAGCAAAATTACAGATGCGATTACAAAGAGCGAAGAAAACGGCGCCACCACCACCAGCCAAGAAGAATTGCGCCTGCCTATGGGACCCGACCATCGACCATCAAATGGCATTATTCAATAAACTCGCGACGTTCGCCGTACCGGACGAAAGGCAATTATCGATGTAGAAGAAAGGCAATTACCGTGGTCCATTGTTGGGTGTGCAATGTGTTCACCTATCCGTAAACGGACGTAGCTATAGATCTCGTAAAGCTGTCTGGACCTCGTCGATCAGTGGAAACGAATGAAACACGTCAATTTCGAGCAATACTGAAAATTGAACAAGAAAGCTCGACAGGGAATGAAATCGGAACGAGAAGCGTATGTGCCCGAAATGCAAGAAGTGGCGTCGAGGCACGAGTACCGGACCCTGTACCAAACAATCATGCGATTCGGTGGTTAGGGTGCCAAAGCAACATTATCAAATGACAACATCAAAAAATCGGTTGAAACTTTCGTGACCTCTCCCCATGGGAGTGTGCAGTGTAACCATGATCCAGGTCCAGCACCTGACCCGCCCGCCGATTATCGAACAGCCGACGAATAAGGTTCTCGATACCGACCGACAATTATCAAGGTGAACACAGCAATAAAATATGCGCCAGGTATAGATCAAGTTACTGCCGAAATGATCAAAGCGGGTGGTGATATCTTATCAGGGCCGGGCCTTGAGTATTTTGCGCCCGGTCCACTGTGCCATATTGCACCCCATTAGCTATTCATTTTTTAACGCAGTGAAGGACAATGGAAAAAGACACAAACACTCACTGGATGGGAGAAATAGTTTTCATAGTTTGCGCAAAATTTCACATTGCTCAGTTTCACATGGGTCAACATCCAACCAACAAAAATCTGCTGAAAGCGTCGTTTGCGTTGAAGAGAGTAGGAGAGAACGATAGGGTGGGCAGAGTTTTTGATCTTCTGAATTTTTTCACTGAATTTTTGTATTAACTGTTGGCAGCAGTGTGGTTATTGTTGTTTTTTGTCTCGTTTTGCTGGGAAAAGAAAAGAAAAGGAAAGCAGAAAGGAAAATTTAGATTCAAAGCAACAACGAGCTAAAGCATTCTAACGTATAGCTCGTTGGAAAAGTTGGCTCTCGTTGGATCTTCCCATACGACTCTTTATCAAATTTCAAAAGGGAATAGTCCATTATAGCCAAACTTTATTGGTTGGCCCGAGTGAAATGTCGAGTAACATTTCTTGAGTAATTTTTTTTTGAAGATTTCGAAGCTAAAATCTCTGGAAACTTCCTGCACGAGGAGTAAAACTTCCATTTCGATGAAAAAGAACAGGAGAGAAATTAGGTAAATGTGGGTAATTTTGTGTACCCGTTCTAAATTTTTTTTCAAAGTTTTTTTTTTTTTTTAAATTAAAATTAAAAAATTCTGATATTGCACGAAATTTCAAATTGCGCGCGGTGCAAGTGCACTTTTTGCACCTATAATAGCCCCACCCCTGTATAGTATCACAACAACTCTTCGCCTTGATAACACACATATGGATTGTGTCCCGTCGGGGTGGAAGAAAGCGATTGTTGTGCCAATTTTGAAGAGAGGTGACAGTCGGGAATGGAAGAATTATCGTGGTATTAACTTGCTTTCGACCGCCGGTAAAGTACAGACCACATAGAGAATGCATCCATCAAATATTCGCTCTCCGTTAGCTAATGGAAGACAGAATTCGTTGCGGCAAACGAACTGTCGTCGTTTTCATCCATATCAAATCCGCTTTTGATTGTAACGATTGGAACAGCTTGTGGAGGCCTTAAAAACCGAACAAGTACTATTGAAAATCATCCAACTTCTCCAAGCGTCGTACGGGGGCCTCGGTAGCCTAGGGGTAAGGCGCCTGACTACTATCCCAGAGGTCCCGGGTTCGAATCCCGGCCAGCGCCACGGTCCTTCGCCTTTTCCACTTTTCTACCCACATAACTTTCCTTCTTTCTTCTCCCCTCTTTACATTCCTGATTCCTCCTGTCATAGCCTTTGCTAGTCCTTCCCTACTCCACCAACCGCATGTCATCGGTTGATTGAAGAGATTCAACTCGTTTCAGGAGGCATAACACTCCAGCAAGTTGTTTCTCAAATGCCCCGATGCCAGAGTCGCGAAATGGTTGGAAGTAGGTGGAATAAAAATATATCGCGGCTAGGTTGTGGCAGCTCCTTCCTATGTACTTCTCTCTCTCTCTACTTCTCATCTTCCGGCTAGAGCTGCTGTTCGACATTCTATAGGAAAAAATAGATTGTCGAACAGTACAAAGGGGGCTTTCCCTAAGTCTCTAGTCTATCACATAAAAAAAAAAAAAATCAGCAGCGTCTGCATTCGAAGCGACTTGTCCGCGGAATTCTCGATTCAAACGGGTGTCCGACTATAAGACGTCGCTTAGCCACTTCAGTAGGTATTAGGGCGGTTTGGGACGGGAACCAAAACCGGTTTTGGGATTTAGGTCAAGGTGATTAATCACATGTAATTATGTCAATTGGTTGCCAGGTCATTAACCTGTAATTATGGTAAGTGGGTGACCTTGGAATGTGTGCCAGACGTATTAATTGTTTGAGTAGATCAAGGTCATCGTTGTTATTGTTGTGTGTGTGAGGCACGCCCACTTGTGCGCCGCGAAGGTGAAAGTTTGAGTGCGGAGATGTGGAGGGGAGTGCAGCGGAAGTATTAGCGATGGCGATGGCGACGACGGGGGCGGGGGCGGAGGCGGGGGCGGGGGCTGGGGCGAATGTTGAGAACTCGATGGCTCGACGGGTACATCATGTCTATGGGAGGTGTAGAAGTAGTTAGTGGGCCCCCTGTAGCGTGGGAACTTTTTTCTAGGTCACGGAACTAAGTCAATCACTTGTCAGTGAGGGTGGGCTTCCAAACAAAACCTGAAAAACGACTAGGGAATGATCATAATAAAAAACAATATGCTACTTGTTGAACATTTTTATTTTATTTTCTAAAACCGGATTTATTATTACACTCAGTTGTGAAATTCTGTTTTTAAATCTAAATGTATCCACTGCATACTGCTCCCATGGTCCTTTCCTACTTTGTCTGTATGCGAAACTCCATACTACCATATATTTTACTTGTGGGTCTTCATTGAAACTTATTTTCTTTCTCATATCTGCTCGTGGAAATAATAATGAATTGCTAGAACGACTAAAATACCGGCTAAAAATTTCAAAGTGTTGATTGTACAAAGTATGATCTTTGATTTAGGTTGTTCTGTAAGTGGCGCAAGCTGATCTTTGAATCGTCCGCATTCATCTTTCCTATTAACATAGATACAGTATGGTGAACGATGCCTATGATCAAAATCTACATCCGATGCGCAACTCATAGCATTTATCTGCAGAGAACAAAAGTAACATTGAACACGGTCTTTGATGTTTGTGTAAAAAAATCCACTTTTCGCTAGCTGGTCTGCTGTATCTAAGTCTATTGCTAGATTATCGAATGTTTTCAAACGATCGTATTCTTGTTTCAAGTTTAACATTTTGAATGAGTGTAACAGGTTTTATATCACGTCTTTTATATCAATCCAAGTATTGTGTTTTGATGGAAAACCAAGCCACTTCACTAGAACCTGATTACCGCGCCTTTTTATAACCTTTTCTACTAAATAAACATCAGGGTTTTTCACTCGAGCAATTTCCTGTTCATAAAATCTGCCTTGAATTATATTTCCTTGGTAATCTTCTAGAATATATGTTGTCGGGTAAACAGGTTTAACTTCTTTTATTTTAAAGATCTCTGTGGACCAATTAGGTGTATAGCCTTTTTCGAATACATGTTTATGTCTACTTATACGAACAAAATCACCTGCTTTGTATTTAGACTTTGACTTTATTTTGGGGTAGTTATACACTGATAATAAACGTTTTTCGTTATGCAGCCCAACATCTACGGGTCTCATCTTAATCGTACGATGTTTTGTTGTATTGTAGTCTTCTGTCAACTTGGTCAACATGCTAATCCAGTGATAATTACCATTCATGCTGAATTCTTTCCACATCATATTTTTCAGTGTTCTGTTAAATCTTTCTACAATCGAGGCTTTCAAAGTACTGTAGCTGGAATAATGGTTTATTTCGTAATCTTTCATCAGTTGACGAAACGGTTTATTAAAAAACTCTTTTCCATCATCGGTTTGTAAATTTCTTGGAATGCGTCCTGTATTAAAAATCGACTGCAATGCTTTTACAACTTCTGATGCCTTTTTAGATTTTAAAGGCAGTGTCCATGCATACTTTGAAAAGGTATCAATTACAGTGAGAAGAAAACGAAACCCCTGATTTTCTGATGAGTAAGAACCCATCTCGACCAGGTCTGCCTGCCACAAATCATCTATACCTTTGGTAGTGACATGTCGACGTTTAAAATTTTTTCGCACTGGTTTATGCAGTTCATTGATTATCTGCCTTCTGCTCATTGTACCGAATGTATAAATACCTGCGGTTGAATAACCAGTTTATATACAAAACAAGAATGATCAGGTTTAATCATCCGTTTACAATGATGGTTGCGGGGCCTTCGGGATGCGGGAAAACAACATTTATAAAAAATCTTCTTAATACTAATAAGGTATTTATATATCCACAAATTAGAAAAATTATATGGTGTAATACAGAACACGGTGCACTGCCAACAGATATTAAACTACAAAATATTGAATATTTAAATGCTATACCGGAGGAGTTTGTAAATCACGTAAACGAACCAACGTTGATTGTTATAGATGACATGATGTTAAATGCATATAGTAAAGAAGTTTGTGAACTATTCACTAAGGGGTCTCATCATCGTAATTTCTCAGTAATTCTTGTGACACAAAACGTGTTCCATCAAGGAAAATTCAGTCGTGATATATCGCTCAATTGTAAATATCTTGTTGTATTTAAAAACCCCCGGGATAAAAGTCAATTTACACATCTGGCCCGACAAATTTACCCAGAAAATAGTTTAGAACTTGGGAGAATATATAAAGAGATAACTCAAATGCCTTACGGGTATTTGCTAATTGATTTAACTCAGGACATTAACGACGTCTTAAGATTTCGTACTGATATATTTAATAAACACTTTGTAACCTGTTTTTGCCCGCAAAACTCTTTAAATGGTAAGAATGGCGTCACGAATGAAACGATTAAGGGAGAACAAGCATATGCTATATGTGCTTAAAAAGGCTAAACCAAATCTGAGAAAGTCCATCATACAAAATGCTGACCCTGAGGTTATAAAAACTCTTTGTGAAATTACACTCAACACCTTAAAAGGTAACCACATGCCGCATGGAAATATCTACAACTCACTGTGTAGGTATAAAAAGGACATGCGTAAATTGATTTGCGCAAAGAGATCTGTTGCTAAACAGCGTAAAATACTAGTGCAACGAGGAGGTTTTTTACCAGTTTTATTAGGAAGTGTACTATCAGGAGTTATCGGCTCATTAATTGAAAAATATGCATAGAAATAATGGACTTAACAAGATGCTACTTCTGTCGCCAGAGGTTTACAACAGGCTTAAAGATGAAATTGAAATGACTGCAAATCAATCCATTTTTGATAGAGCAATGAATAAAATACTACAGAATAAAGACATGAATGATTCCGAAAAATGGTATAGCTATCGAAACCAACTAATTTCATTTTTAAATCACAATCGGAAATCCAAACGAATGTTGGATAAAGAAACAAATTTTTACTTGCCACGTGAACATAATGTCAAACAAAAAAGTTTAAGAGATAGTACCACACAAACGAAAATTATATTTAAAGATGATGTGTTAACACAGACTTCACCACCACCAGCAAAGGATTTCCTAACCGAAGAAGAAGTCTTTGAAGAAGCACGTAACATAACCCCGCCAAGAAGATCTTTATCACCAGCCGCCAAAAGACGATTATCAGCTAGCGGAATAGCAAAAACTCTAAGGCCACCACCAAAATTACTAAGAACAACATCTGCACCTAATGCACGTGAAAAGGATTATAAAATAATCACAGCTGAGGATGGTGTAACGCAGTATACTGTACCTACGAATATGACTGCCGATGAAGCTAGCGAACATATAGAAGAATTAGAACAAAGTGAAAAACAAAAAGCGAGCCAGAAACAGTCTATATTAATACCCTCTCCGCTAGAATCTGGTCAATATATGCTTTCATTTCCTTTACGTAAGCTCGGTGTAAGACAGAGTGAGCGTCTGAAGACTAAAAAGGATAGAACTACAAGTACGTCGGACATTGCTTGGGAAAGACTGTAAACAATGCCAGTGGAAATAAAAGAAAATGATTTTTACGTATGTGTTTTAAGTAATAACTCTATGCAATTTTACCCGGAAAATACGCTATCGGCTTTTACAAATGCACTTGCTAAACCATGCAAGTTTCATGGGAACTGGCGTGTTGGAGTAACTGAAATCGCATTACCAAATTTTGAAATAACAAAACGTGCAATCTCCAACAATGGGGGAAATGTGCGTAAACGAGTGAGGCGTGAATATGACCAGTTAAAGGAAACTAGAAAGCAGCATCAAAAGGATTTTAAAATACTTAGCATCAAAATAAATGAAAATGTAAAACTTGAATGGACACCAGAAAACCTTGAACAAGTTAGTTACAGACCTGGACAAATAAACCTTTCAGCATTTTTATTAACATTTTATAATGCAGTTGCACCTTCATGGTATACCATGTACTTGAATGATGTTAAATCGAAAATGTGGAAGCGCTTAGAAGATGACCACTTTAATGAAGTTATCCCTGAAATAAAGTATAAGCAGGAGCCAGACGAATACATATTGCACATATATCAAGGAAAAAAGACTTCAGAAAACGTTGTTTTAAAATATAAGAACTATGAATCAATTGAAGATTTTGTTGATGATGTATTTGGTCAAGTTCCTAGGAAGAATAGAAAACATCCTGTTTTGAAGAATACAATAGACAATTATACACATCCAACGGCTAGCATAAAAACAGCTGAAAATAAAGAGAAAAAAGGTAGTGAAAAGAAGCATGATGTATTCGAACTCCGTTTAGAGGAATTGGGTGTTACGATAAAAATAAAAAAACCACTACCCTCACACTTGAATGTTAAAGATCTCATGACATTGCTTTTAGCCAATTTACACTTTGACGATAAACAACTTAGCGAGGAAGAAAAACATAAACGAATTATTGAAATTAAAAATACAATTTTTGAAATATTGAATAGACTGAAGAAAGATTCACTCAAAGCAAAAACACCCGAGCAACGGAAAATAACTAAAAACAGTGAAATTTTGCAGGTCCCATATGAAAAACAAAGCTCGGGCGAATTTTTATCTACACCAGTACCTATTAATACAAACATAGATAATCTGTCAAACTTCATCACAGATGTATTTCTACAAACACCTGAAAACAAACGTAATCCTGATGCATTGTTGACAGAAATAAAAGAGTCATTTGACACTGCGGGCTTACGCCAAGAGCATATGTCAATAATGGAAAAAATTAATTCTCTTGATACAACAATTAAAGAATTAATGTTACGATTACCAAGAAGTACACAAGAAACTACAAAAAATTGCTCTGAGAAAAATATAATTCATATATACACTGATATTATTCAACCTAGAGCTATAGGCGACAAACTTGTAAGATATCTACGAATAATACCGATTCAAGAGTGTGGTACTATATTAAGATTTGAACATGTAGAATACTGTCCCATTGAAAAAACTTTTATTGAAAGTATTTCTATCAAAATAACTGATCATCAAGGTGAGTTAGTGGACTTTAAAACAAGTTATATTCCTACATATGTAATGCTACATTTTAAAAGACAATAAAACTATAAATATTTGCGCAACAGGCTGTTCTTGCATAGTATAAATAGAATTACGAGATGGATTCCTATTATACACGTTATTATTTAATACAAAGCGGCGGCGGCCTGACAGATATTGGAGAATTATATCGTGGTCCAGTTATTTATCAACGTGGAAGAGGTATCGGTAGTTTCTTCAGTGCATTATTTCGACACTTAAAACCCATAGCTACATCAGGATTAAAAACATTGGCACAACAGGTTGTAAAAACAGGACAAGCTATAATACAGGATAAAAATATCAACAGCAAATCAGTTAAAGATATTTTAAAAGAACAAGGTCGAGTTGTTGTTCAAGATTTAGCTCAGAAAGGTATAAATAAACTGTTTGACGGAATGAAAGGTGCAGGTATAAAAAGACCCAATCCGTTTACAACTCTACATTTAAAACCAGCTGTTAAACGCAAAAGACGTGGAAAAACACCTAAACGGTCGAGAAATTGTAAAACTGAAAATCAAAGAAAAGGAATAAAAGCAAGAGTTTTGAAAACAAAACGAAAGATACGTAAACGTATACTGGACATATTTGATAAATAATCATAATGTCGTACAAAGAATGCATGAAATCAGAATTGGATCTTTTTTCAACACCACCAGTTCAGAGCAATATTTTGAAAACAGAAGAAGTAGCATATAAGCCAATAGCCTCGCTCGACAACTCCTCCGTTCTAGAGTTTGTAACTTTGGGTCATGGAGATACATACCGTGATTTATCTAGCATATATCTTCGTTTAAAATTGCAATTAATTAAAATAAAAGATGGAAAAGAAGAACTTTATCCAGATGATGCTCCAGGTTTAATAAACAATATTTTACACTCCATATTTCGCCAGTGCACTGTATATTTGAATGGAAAACCAATTGCTCAAACCGACCACAATTACAATTATCGCGCTTATATTGAAAATTTATTAAATTATGGCAAAGATGCGGCATCTACCCATTTGGAGTCGGTTGGCTGGTATCTTGACAAAGATGACGCGGAAATTGCAGATATCGATAAACCCGTTG
This sequence comes from Thereva unica, assembly GCA_949987705.1. NCBI lineage: Eukaryota > Metazoa > Arthropoda > Insecta > Diptera > Therevidae > Thereva > Thereva unica. The sequence goes on along the minus strand of OX465284.1, from coordinate 30,684,421 downwards.
CTGAATTACATCAAGGCTATTTAGATCGTCAGAAACTCTTCAATAAAAGTAATGTAGTTGAATTGATGGGCAAAATCCATACTGACTTGCTTAATCAGGATAAGTTGCTATTAAACGGTGTCGATTTACGTGTAGTTTTATCGCTTGAAAAACCAGAATTTTATATTCTATCCAAGGACGGTACCGACTCACCACAATTAAAAATCTTAGATGCAACCATGTACATGAATCACGTGACAGTTTATCCGAATATTTTATTAGCACATGAGACAGTTTTACAGCGATCAAACGCCATATACCCATACAAGCGAGTTGAAGTTAAAAGTTACACTATTCCAGCAAACACATTCACACTTTCACTGGATAATATCGTCATCGGACAGTTACCGAACTTAATAATTTTTGGTATGGTGGACAATGATGCTTACACTGGCAGAAGAACAAAGAACCCCTTCAACTTTAAACATAACAACATTACCAGATTCAATTTATCAGTGAATGGCGTGCAGATACCAAATCAACCTCTCGAATTTGACTACTCAAAAGATAATGCGATTAGTACACGCGGATACAATACGTTATTCAGGGGAACAGGTATTCATTATTTCGATAAAGGTCATCAAATATCCAAGAAATTATTTGACAAGGGATGTTTTCTTCTCGCTTTCGATTTAACAACAGACAATTCATACAACGCAACTTGCGGCAATTTACTAAATCAGGGAACAGTACGAGTTGAAGGAAAATTTAGAGACGCGTTAAAAAATAGTGTGACATGCATTGTATATGCTGAGTACGATGGAAGCATTGAAATTGACAAGGATCGAAATGTTTACACAAATTTTTAAATCTATATAAGGTGGATACGATATGTTCCAACTGTTAGTTGGTGAATTGATTTATTACGGTAACAATGAGCTGTTTAATTAATGTGGAATACTTTTGCGGAGGTGAATATACCTTCTTTAAAAAAGTCTCTTTCGCTGGATTCACTGCGCAAAATAAAACGTTTGCGAAGGAAATAATTTTTAAATATCCAACATCTACTACAGAATGCAACGAGCAACAACAATCAACTAAATTTGGCAACCTTGAGCTAAAACGGATAGATGAAGACCTTATAAAAACTCTGGCGAAATTTAAGACAATCTTTGTTCGTGGTACACCAACCAAGGAGTTTATAAATAACTACGTTACATCTCTCACCAATGTCATTGACCTAGAAGCAGCATTTACCTGTGAACAAGAATGAACACGATCGAGCTTGCAACTGCATTGACAAATAATTGCGTAACAAACAAAATTTTTAGAGGAGTCTTCCCATGCAACCATCTACCACAAAAAATAAAAAAACCAGCATGCGTCATAGCCAATACAGATCCAGCACACAAAGATGGAACTCATTGGGTAGCATTTTATTTCCCTAAACAAGGCTCTGCAGAGTACTTTGACTCATTTGGAAGGTATCCCACCAATAAATATTTTCAAAGATTTCTATTAAATAATTCAAAGAATTTTTTGAATAATAAAAAACGATTGCAAAGCCAATTTTCAGCAACTTGTGGACATTATTGCTGTGTATTTCTATATTCACGATGCAGAGGAAAAAGCTTGAAAACTTTTTTAAAAGAATTCGCCTCCAGCGATTTCAGTTCAAATGATAATAAAATTATTAATTTATATTTAAAGAATTTTTCACAAAATGGTGGAGATTTCTGTAACCAATCATGCAAAGCAGAGGTCAGTACTATAAAAACCCCAAACAGAGGATGTTAATATTCAGTGTATAAGTTTAAATTGAGTAGCATGGAGCCATCACGTAAGAGACAAAGGACCATTGGTGCTAAAGGAGAAAAGAAGTTGTCCAAATGTGAAGCAAAAGTTGTGGGTGAAAATCTGTTATTAAACTACACATATCATCTGGACGATTGTCACAACCGGAAAATAATTCTTGGATTTGACCCATCATCATTTGAGGCAAAAATAGTGTTTCATCGCCACGGACTCATACCAATATCAGTATCTTATTCTGAATGGACAACAATTTACAGCTATCTTAGCGCTTTAAAAATCAAAATGGAAAATACATCTCCAGCAAATCAACCAAAGCTGCAAAAAGAACACAAAATCCCCGTTGGCAGTGGCAGCATCACCTTAAGACAGGCTGAACTTTGTAAACTATTTGAAATGCTGAAATTTTTAAACATCGTTATGTACCACAATAACAATGCTGCGGATAGTGTGAAAGAATGTTATAGAAAATACGTTGAAAAATGTAAAGAAAAAAATGTATTAACATTAGCATGCGAAGATTTTTTTATTCCAAGTCGAACATCTTATGTACACTTAAATTATTCTCGACTTTTTTATGAAATACCGTTGTACTGTATTGCAAATCTTGTTTTTGATACGATAAATTTTGAATGCAAATAAATAAAATAAAACTAAAGATATCTTTTATTTAAAAAATTTATTCACTAACATGTATAAATATATATTAACACAATTTTGAACGGCACATCGAAGAGTAGGTGACTTTCCATGTATCATACAGAAAGACTCAAAGTTTTCCAAGTTACTTAGTTTTGGTATTTCCAGCTGGATTATTTTCGCTTCAGGGAGGTATTTCCGGATAAATTTCTCCTTTTCCAATCCCTTCACATAAATTGTTGAATTTGAATAATTCGTCAATAGGTTGGGTAATTCATTGTAATCAATATTTCCACCATTCCATCTTAATCCATTTATTTTCCTAAAGTTGAAATCATCCTGCCAACGAGCTCTTGGTGTCAATTCACTATACGGAAAAGGTGGCTTGAAGTAGTATAAGCTCGGTAAAAGTGATCCGTGTTGTAAGACTACCATCTCCTTAGCAAACAGCTGACCATTTACTCCACTGACAAATTGTATATCCAAAATAACAGTTGCCGAATTCATGACTTTAACGATCGAGGAGAAAATATCAAATGACTCTTAAATACATATTTTAATGTCTTATATATCTTAACAAATATGGAACTCATTTCCACACCAACCCCTGGGGTAGAGTTTATTGGTGCGCTTTTTTTATCATGTGGTATCCCCATTAGGCCTACTCCACGAAACTTATTCAAATTTCTTATTTTTCTAAATTGGCATGGTGTAAGCAGCGACAAATTCATATATTTATCTCTGTTGTTGTCTTCCAAACACATTTTCTCATCTTTTCTGTCTTTTAAACCCATATGGTAGGGAGCTGAAATCTTCCAGAAATCTTCGTTTATTTGAAGTCACCTTATATTTTTTTATTTCCGGAACTGTTACTACCTCGTGATCTTTTGTGCGGCGAATATTTTTTGATAGGATAGGAATGTGGTCTTCCTCGTTGTCATTTAATATCATATTTTTAATTGAATCTAAATTGACATGTTGCGAAGCTTCATAATTCAGACAGATTCCTTTTACTTTACTCTGTACCTTGATGAATTCATCCCTTGTGCTATAAACTGCATATGCATAATTTTTAGGGCCTCCACTTGTAAAAGTTTTTATATAACTACCAGGACCGTAGCATTCTAACTCATCGGTCATATCTCCAATGAATTCTCCAGTCGGGGGATCGTATTCTCCTTCTCTGCTAATATATATGACAGAATCAGTGTCATAATATAAAACTCTTTCTCCAAGCTGCTCCAAATAGCTAAATAACTTAAGTCGTGCCTGTGCGGTTGTATAAGATGCTATAGAAACGTTAACTGTTCCTAGAGATTCTGCAGCTTCTTCTCTGTAATTCCAGTTTACAATAAGCGTTTCTTCATTGACTGGAAGAAGATGTTGTACCTCTACTGCCGGATTTACTAGAAACTGATACAACTCTCCTGAACTGTTAATTATATTGGTCTTCGGTTGGTTTTCTCGCTGTCCGAATTTTCCCCAAAAGGAGTTTAAAATTAACTTGGCTAATGATCTTAGCCCAGGATTTTTATTAACTTCTGAATACTCCAGTTTTACACCTTCATTTTTCAGAAATTCCTCCAGGTATTTCCTCTTTTCCTCTTCATCCGAACTGCATTTGCTGGGCCATCCTGATGCCTGCTGTTTCATCTTGATAAATTTGTTCATCATTGAAGTAAACAGTCCACCCGAAAGGTTTGATTTGTCGTACGCCTCAGTTTTGTAACTCCATATTTCGTATGTATTCAGCATTTTGTATCCTCTACTTAGAGCTGTTTTCACCTCGTCAATTACCCATGTTCCAATAAGAGCTCTTTGCTCATCCGTGTGTGTGCATTCGTGATGTTTGTTTTTCTCCTCACTACATCTATGACATAAGGGGAACATTAATTTATTATTCTGTCTAATCGGTAGAACGGGGTGATACATTCCTTCGGGCGGTAAAATTTTACATTTGATCAGACCATCTATTTTACCTAAATCAACTTTGGAGCATGCATCTGTTCCGACATATAATTCAGGGTGACCAATTGGGAATTTTCCATACTTGCAAACCCATGGATACAATGAACATACATCTATGTATTTTATTTTTTCACCTGGCTTGCATTCGTAATGTGTATAAACATTACCTGTTCGACCCCCATAAAAAGCATCTCTAGGATTTAAAGGTGAATGTACCAGTAAAGGATGGTCTCTTAAAGCTTGAATGTCTTTATTCGTTTCCATCAGTCTGAGAAAATCACACTCCCACATCTCAATGACCTCGTATCCATAAGAACGTAAGCGTCCCGTCTTTGCGGTTGTTACTTCATATCGGTGATTTAGAGTATCGCTATGGTCATCATGAAGAGGTTGATCACGGTTGTGTTTCAAACATGTGGGGTGTCCATGGTAGTAGCATCCATGGAATTCAAAAATTTGATTAGACTCTGCACAATAGCCATCTACTTTTACTCCTTTCAGAACAACTTCTCTTTGTTTGGCTGCATGTGTAATATTAATTCCTCTGCGTTTTTCTTCAGATATTAGCCATTGAATTGCTATTGCTGACTGATTATCGGCATATCTATATCCCTTTCTTGGAATAATACCAATAGTATTCGGTTTAAGAAAATTGCGCCGAAAAACTAAATTGCATGCAGAGGCAATAGTTGTCGCCTCAACAAATGGATCAACTTTGCATTCTACCAACATTAATTTTCTAAATTTTAAGCATGCCTCTGTCAAAATCTGCACGTCACTAATGCAATAGTCTACAATATCACGCTGCATATCAAAGTCTTCATTTTTATGTTCCTCGTACCATTTGAGGAAACTATCACGATCTTCAGTTTTCATTGAGTCGGGACTGTAATATTCTATTGCCGGTAATTTCCCAATATATTTCCTATTCTCAAACGTGTTAAATAGATGAGGAAAGTACCCTTTTTTATACACTTCTGGTAGATCAAAGGCCTTCGGTAGTTGCGATAGGCTCATAGGAAAATAATTTAGTGAGTCGATAAATTTTATGTTGTCCAACTGCATCATTATAATTTTCGTCCCCCGCATTATTAATTTGGGTTTCAGGTCTGTCTTTTTCAGAATGTGATTCAGCATGAATTGATGGTCAAACGCCTGACCATTATGAGCTATGACTACTATCCTTTTAAATTTGCCCTTCCTTAATTCCAGCAAATCTTTCAAAAACTCGGTCACTACATTAGTTTGGTAAATTTTCAATCTATATCCACATTTTTGGCAGAAATGTAACTTTTCTATATCAATGCAAAGTTCACAACGCCTCGCAGCTACACATAAATTTGGTTCATGTAGCTTTATGTCTCCAGATGATTCTCCTTCTATATATTTTTGATCTACAACCTTCTCCTGCCTTGTTTCCAAGTCGTAAAAGACAAAAAGAGTATCTTTTGTCGGGGGTGTTCTGACATCTGGTTGTATAAAGCAGAAGTGTCCTTGTTCCACGTGTTTATCACAGATCTTGCAAAAATATTCACCGCATATATGAGTTTTATCTGCTTTATATGTCTTGAGACAATCTTTGCATTTTTTTATTACCTCGCAAACACTTTTCTTATTTAGAGATCCTGAAGCTTTATGATTGCTGAAGCAAAATTCTCCTCTAAAATGTCGATTACAATCTTTACACAGCTTTTCGGTACAGTCTTTAGCGCATGCTGGAGTCTGTTGGCAGCAAGGACAGGTTCCTCCACATCTATGATCATTTTTGGTATTGTATGGTACATGGCACTCCTCACAATAATAACTACAGCAAAATGCGGCAGTTAGCGAACCTATGACGTTGTAATGATTGTTGTGGTACAGTAAATTTAGTTTTTTTCCGGTATTTTGTCCCTCAAATATCACATCTCTTCCTCTAGCACCATATCTATACACTATAATCTTATAATCTTTCAGATGTTCTTGAAATTTTTGCAACTCCGGAATTCCGGCACCTTCATTGGGTATATTTATCCTGGATTCAGACAAAAGTTCTGTTGCTCGTTGAGTTTGTAATTTTCCAACATCCCTCCTTACTTTGACAAACTCTGTCTCCTTATTCACTTTGGATATGGCAACAATCAATGCTCTTGCTAGGCAAAGGTTATCCTTGTTTTTTATTACTACGATACCCTTTCTCTTTACACATTCCTCATCAAACGTGTTGTATTTCCTGGCTCTATCATTTCCTCTCCCTTGTGGTAGTCTAACTGTGGTAATATTTAAGCAGAACGTGTCGGTACTTAATCCACTTGAATTGCTTTGAAAAATTTTTCCAATGGTGTCCCACACATCAGATACTTTCAATGTGGAGGCCGATCTGTAACTTAACCACCCTGGACCTTTCTCCATAAAGGACGCTCCACAAAAGGTAAAACCAAGGAAATCATCCGGCTGAACTTCTAAGAGTGCGTGTTGAACAATATCGTCAACTGCACTTTTGATCCAATCTGAGGGTTCCACATTTGCAGGTGGGCTATTGATTTTGAAAGTAATTTTGCGTCCCCTCAGATTGAAACGCCTGATATGCGTTATCATATCGTTGGTGATGGAAAATTTACTAAACATTCCAAGCTCCTCGTCTACCTGAGCCCTAAGTTTCAACATTTTTTTCATGCTTAAATTAACTGGTTGCTCACCCTTTTTTATTTTTAAATATAAGTATATCCCCCACACTTTTACACTTTAAAGCAATATTAACACTAGAACTTCCTTTTTATTTTTGAATATATATTTACCCACAATTTTACACTTTTTAAAACAATGTTAACACTCAAAATTCCTTTTTGTTTTTAAATAATATCCACCCACACTTTTACACTTTTTTTAAAACACTTTCAGCACTCGAAATTCCGATTAGATTAAAACTTTTCAAAACACTTTTAAAGTTAAACTGTCAAGGTAAATACTTCCCGACTCACTTTTCGCGATTTTAAAATCAACCTTCGAATGACGGAGATGCATTCGGGTAGGTTTTTATATACATACGCGACCCAACGCAAAACAAAACAAAAACAAACGGGCTCTTGCAGCCGCACCGGATCATGTGCAATTGCACAGCTGCGAAATGAGTAAAAACGCAAAACAAAACAAAAACAAACGGGCTCTTGCAGCTGCAACCGGATCATGTGCAATTGCGCAGTATATCTGCTTGCGTGATCGCAATTAATTATTAATGCGACTTGTTTCAATCTTTGGAAGTTGAACTCGCCTGCTTATTTATTTTAATTGGTTCGTTTGGCATCTGCATTTCTTAGCTAGATAATAATTTCATTTCTGCGAAAAACAAAACAAAAACAAACGGGCTCTTGCAGCTGCAACCGGATCATGTGCAATTGCGCAGTATATCTGCTTGCGTGATCGCAATTAATTATTAATGCGACTTGTTTCAATCTTTGGAAGTTGAACTCGCCTGCTTATTTATTTTAATTGGTTCGTTTGGCATCTGCATTTCTTAGCTAGATAATAATTTCATTTCTGCGAAAAACAAAACAAAAACAAACGGGATCTTGCAGCTGCAACCGGATCATGTGCAATTGCGCAGTATATCTGCTTGCGTGATCGCAATTAATTATTAATGCGACTTGTTTCAATCTTTGGAAGTTGAACTCGCCTGCTTATTTATTTTAATTGGTTCGTTTGGCATCTGCATTTCTTAGCTAGATAATAATTTCATTTCTGCGAAAAACAAAACAAAAACAAACGGGCTCTTGCAGCTGCAACCGGATCATGTGCAATTGCGCAGTATATCTGCTTGCGTGATCGCAATTAATTATTAATGCGACTTGTTTCAATCTTTGGAAGTTGAACTCGCCTGCTTATTTATTTTAATTGGTTCGCTTGGCATCTGCATTTCTTAGCTAGATAATAATTTCATTTCTGCGACAGCTGCGAAATGAGCAAAAACGCAAAACAAAACAAATGGGATCTTGCAGCTGCAACCGAATGATGTGCAATTGCGCAGTATATCTGCTTGCGTGATCGTAATAAATTATTAAAGCGACTTGTTTTAACAGTATCAATGTAGGGGTAGTTCAGGCCTATATAAACCCCACTTTGGCTGATGATTCTTAAGTAGAGTTTCATCAGTTTTAGAGGAAGGCAGAAGAAACTTTCCAAAGTTAAATCAAGTGAGGAGCAGAATTTTTTATTGAAAATCAAAAGAAACATTTGGGTAAGAATGTTTTAAATAAATAAATTTTCAATTATTTTACCATTCGACTTTATTCTTTTCAGATATGGCAGGCAGTATGAATAGTAATAATTTTGAGTTAAGTGCTGATAGTTTGGAGTCAGCTAGGAAATCGTCAACAAACAAAGGGGTAAAGAGGCGACTTTTCGAGGAGAAGAAGGAGGAGGATTTTTCTAAGTCGACTCTTAGCAAAAGGAAGAAAAGCATGTCCCCTATCATCTCTGTGAATGATGATGATGATACTGATGTCGATGAGGATGAGGAATGCATACTGGAGGAAATCAACAGTTTTCAATATAAGAAATATATGCCTTTGAAAGACATGAAAGTCAACGAAGCGTACAACATAATTGATGCCAAGAAGGTGAATACCAAGTTCGAGAAAAAGGTGCTGGTAGAGCTGGAGAATAGTATTATATACTTACCGGGAAGGTATACTGACCTCTCCGATAGGGGGATTAATTTATTAAAAAAGGGGAAATATGCCATAGAGAATTTGGGAGAGATGGGTAATTCCTTCGAAATCATAATTAAGAAAAGATCAGGAAATCCCCATGAACTGAATGTGGACGACGGTGAAGGGAACATTATTTTATCACAAAACAGAAAAAAATATTAAGTCATGTAAAAACTAAAATTTTAAAATAAATTTCAATGTTTATGTATTTGATTTAAAAATTAAAAATGTTTAAATAATTGTTTTTTTTTTTTAATGTATCAAATTGTAGTCATTTTCAGGTTTCCAGTTCTACTTTCAATGCTACCCACAGAGTTTCAAAACCTACACCTCCCATAGACATGATGTACCCGTCGAGCCATCGAGTTCTCAACATTCGCCCCAGCCCCCGCCCCCGCCTCCGCCTCCGCCTCCGCCCCCGCCCCCGTCGTCGCCATCGCCATCGCTAATACTTCCGCTGCACTCCCCTCCACATCTCCGCACTCAAACTTTCACCTTCGCGGCGCACAAGTGGGCGTGCCTCACACACACAACAATAACAACGATGACCTTGATCTACTCAAACAATTAATACGTCTGGCACACATTCCAAGGTCACCCACTTACCATAATTACAGGTTAATGACCTGTCAACCAATTGACATAATTACATGTGATTAATCACCTTGACCTAAATCCCAAAACCGGTTTTGGTTCCCGTCCCAAACCGCCCTAATACCTACTCACTTCTCTTCAACGTTGTGATCGACGCGATTATGCGTGAAGCATTTGATGGCCGATGTGGTTCGATACAACGACAGCAACTTTGTAAACGATTTGATGTTTGCCGACGATAGCGTCGTCTTTGCCGAGACGGATGTCGAAGCAACGGTCATCTTTCACGACATTTCCCACATCATCCAGTCATACAGGTTCAAAATCAATGCGGAAAAGACCAAAGTGCTCACAACGGACAGATCGAGAGCCAGCACCTTGATGAAACCCAAATCGAGCAAGTTCCTATGTACAAATATTTGGGATCATTGGTTGAGGAAACGAAAGTGGCATCGACGGCCTACGTTGGCAGCCATATCGGCCAGGCAATAGGAACATTCCCCTCGTTCAAGTGGTACATATAGAAACGAACAAATATTACCATCAAAACGAAAGTATGCCTTTACCGAACGTTGATCGTTCCGATTCATCTTTTTGGATCGGCAACGTGAACACTGCTTAAGCCGGACGTCAACAAGCTCGAAGTCTTATAAATGCGATGCTTGAAGTAGATTCTCTGTGTCTGACTACGCGATCGCCTTCGAAACGACGCAGTCAGATAAAGCTGCGATCAACAGACACTCATCGAAGAAGAAATACAAAAACGTCGACTACGGTGGTTTGGGCATGTTTACCAAATGGATGATAACCGAGGGCCAAGTAAACTTCTCCTGCGAGACCGTCCAGCAGACTGGAGAATTCAGCGAGCGGCGCCGAAGAAATCCTAGCTAAGAATATTGAGGGCGACTTAAAGGATCGACGATTATCAGTTATGGAGGTTCGAAACGTCGCCAAAAATCGTCGAGAATGAAATCGAAACGTGAATGGAGTTCGAGACCCAGCACGGAAAGCAGCATATCCGTTGCGGGGACGTCCCGCTCGGACCGCCAGCTAACGGATAAAAGAAAGAAGAAAAGAATGTTTCTTTTTTTTTATTGGTTCCTCAAGCTCCTACGAGTAAGAAAGGAAATATCCATCCTAAGAGAGGCTTCATATCAGGATAAGGCTTGGTGAAGTGTCCCAAGTACCCAGATGAGATCGTACCTCGAAAACCACAGCCATTAACTCCTCAATACAATGACATTCATATTTTGACCTCGCAAGTTTTACAGTGAAGTTTCGCACGATCATTAATCTATCGCTATATCGACTGATTTCACATTCGACGACGTTCCCTCATTTAAGCTCGCCTCGGGATAAGTGTAGACTTGGGCGTTGTGGGCTTTATGGATCAAGAACTAATTTTATAATGAAACTTGGAAAAATTGCAGCCATTCGGAATCAAGTAAGATTATTTATTTTTTTAATAGCCGCAGAACATCACAGTGGCACGTAGAAGGGTTGCTCCAGCAGTTATCATCTAAAAAGAATCCCCAAGAACCAGCGCCGGCGAATACGGCTGATAATAATTATGTTCTGCTTAAAATTCAATTCCTGTCTTATGCGGAAGTTGCCATAAAAGCCGGTATAATGCTGCAGGAGTCACTTTACACACGGCCGTATATCCTTGTCCCCACACTGCCTCGCCATTTCCAGGATTCAGACACTATACATCTAATTTGTATGTGTGCCAGGTATTTATGATCCTCTATAAAATATTTTAAAACTTTCTCTCCATACACCCCAGCAGCGGGCGGGGCGGCTCCGAAAGTTTTCTACTTCATTTCGGATTTTGGTCCTTCTTCATGGCTGTTCGGTAATAAGTCGCAAAAGTTGTATTTTTCGCACATTTAACGCGCTTATCTGGGGCCGCTGTAATTATGCTCACATATTCCTGGAATTAGAGTGGAAGTTATTTTATGGCTTAATCTAATGTGATATGGTATACGCCTACGAATTCTTAACTAGGGCTAAATATGAGCAGTTTAAGACAGTTTTATGGAACTTTATTTACGTTTTGTTTTATCTTTAAATCGTATTTATGCGGCGACTTCAGGTGCCGAGCGAATCCGCCGCCGAGTCAGGTACAGGCTCTTCTCAATTCATTCAATGTCTCCCCGCACTTCCCGGGCTTGGGATTAAGTAGCAGCCGAAACGAGGAGAACCCCGGCTTATATTCCGCTTCACAATCACCCAAAGAAATCTTCCACTGAACAATAAATCATTTTATTACTTTATAATTTTTTTTGTTGTTGGTCTCCTGCTCCTTTGGCTTCATAATTTACTACTTTGGAGGAAAATTTTTCCTAATTAATGACAATGGAAACGTTTTCTTAATGTGACTACAAACAAGGATTTTCTTCAACCCTTTTCGTCGTCATTGGGTAGAATTTTCGTGTGGGGTGGGGGGATAGGGATTGCGATGAGAGAGAAATGAAAACAGTTCACTTTTACCAAAAGGGCATTTTAAAATAGACACAACCATGCATAAATTTTAATAAAATTTTAATTGTAATAATTTTTCTTAAGGATGACAGTGGGAAAACTTTATAAACCATAATCAAAAATGACATTTCAAAACGACTACATTAATTGGAGTTTCTTGTTATATTCATTAACAGTTGATGGAATTGGTAAGAATTTATTTGATTTTAATTAATATATATTTTTGAGAAAGGCGCGGTTTTGCCTTGGTAGAGATATGAAACCCTGTGCTCCTTTCTGAGAGAGTTTCGAAGAAAAGTAGTGGAATTTTAACTTAATTTCACCGTGGGCAACAAAATGCTACAGTCTTAGCCAAACGTAACTAGTTGGGATGTGGGTTTGACCCCTTCGGTCCACACGATCAACTTCCCAATATGATGAACGAAGATGGAATAAACTGACTTCTTACAAAATAGTTATACGTTTAGCACTGGTGGAAAATTGGTTATTATCAGAACTGATGACAAAGTAATCCCGAGAGAAACTATAATAGTAGTAAATCCACAAGATTTTGATTCCTGAACGTTAGCAAGCAAACATTTCCTCTGTATTTCGTTCGCTGCACTAAAGCGGGTGTTCAAATTCGTATTGAGCGTGCTGAAGCGCAGTTGACGAACTGAGAAGCGAATGACTTCATTTGGAAATTCCAAAGCTCTCCGGAGATATTAGCAAAACTGTAACTTGTCAGACTTGACCAAAAAGAACAAATTTTACGGTAACTACCGGAAATCCCGGGATGAACCGCAATTTCCTGAAACTGTATCACGCGTAGAAAACAATTCCCCGTCAAAAAGTGCTAACCCAAGGTTTGAAAAATTCGCGCTGTTTGTAAAGGGTAATGAAATTTTTGCATGATTTTGAAAGGTTGTCGGATTTTGACAAGTGATGTTTTGTTCGAAGGCTATCGCTGTGCAGAAGCCAAAAAAGATCACTTCGTTTAGAACGGGTCTCATTTCATCGAGTTTATTATGTAGATATTAGCAAAACTTGTCAATTTAAGGTCTTTCTGACAATTAGCCGAAGTTTTGTTATTTAAACAAAAAAGGTCCGATCGAATATTATGAAATTTTTTTCAGGGCATTTCTTCGTAAATATTCTTTTTTCGGCACCTCAATGAAGTCGATATAGTTTTTAGTTCGTGCGGTATCGTGCAGGTACAAAAATCATTAAAGTTGTTTAAATAAAAACAAACACGGTTTGACCGAATATTATAAAAATCTTTTCAGAGTATATTGTCGCTAATACGCTTCGAACGGCACCTCAAGTAAGTCAATATCTTTCGTGGTTCGGGCGATATCGTGCAGGTACAAAAATCACTTACGCCGCTTAAACAAAAAAAACGGCTCGACTGAATTTTATGAAAATCTTTTCAGATCATATTTCGGTTAATACGCTTCGAACGACACCTCAACGACGTCGATATCTTTTTTGGTTCGCGCGATATCGTGCAGGAAAAAATGACCAAATACGTACGCACACACACACATATACTTCCTCCCAATTTTTTGCTTAAAATGCTTCTGGGACCTTGAAAGATGAAAATATGTACGTCGAAATTTTCGATTTCGATTTTCGGACCGATTACAATAACTTCCTATATTGGGAAGTTAAAAAGTGTGTTTGGTCAATATATGTATATGGGTGTTTCCATAAAATTAGGGCGACTTTTGAAAGTAATTTGTCTTCATAACATTTGCTATTGCATTTCCTAATAGTGGATATAATGCGTGATTAATTTGTTTTGTCATACCTAAAGGGGGGCCAGTCACTTTATGTAGAATTTTATGAGAAATTTTGAGTTTTGCGAATTTAGGCATCTAGGGACTGACTGTTATGATTAACAATGGACGTTGGTGGGTTGAACCTTTAACTTTTACAGTTTTAGATAGGTGGGAGTATTCTGCGTAGATTGCTGCCTTATTCATGAAAATATCTAATAGGGTTACCAAAATACAGAGTAATATGTAAACTTCTACCAAAAAAGTTTCAAAAAGGCCCTAGCGGCTAAACCATTATGATTCTCCCGCCCCCACCTATACGATTTTTTGTTCGTATATCCAAGACCTATCCGCAGACAGGCGTTTTGGCATTTTCACTGTTACACCCTGTATAATTATAAGTGAACGTCAGCCCCTGACCACTCTCGTCAGTCCCTACCAGCATTAACAGCTAGGGCCTGACGGTCTAGGGACTGACGATTCTGAGTAAAACTTTAAAAAAAAATACTGCTCGACCACTATACTACGATATCTAACCCTATCCACCGAACAAGGCCGATAAACCACTTGTAAATATTAATTAATTAATGTCAATTTCCTATTATTAAACTAAAAAATTACTTGGCTAGGGACTGACGAAGTGACTGGATCAACACTATGTACTTGGCACATCAAATCTCGCCTCTACACTTATTTACAAAATGGCCGCTGCCAAAGGAGTGCAGTCTGTAGATAATTTCTTCTCTTTCTTTAAAATCAACTGAATTACATTCCCTCTACCCCCATATAATACCGCGAAATTTTAAAATCCGTTAATGGCTAGGGACTGATGATTAACATTGAGGACACTAATTTCGACCTTAGGAAACACATTTATTGTTTTTTTAAATTGCAAAAAATGATGAAATTAGTTGTAAATACTTTAATATTGAAAAATTGTAAAGAAAATTAAAGTATAAATTAAATGTTTTCCGAAATATGGATGCCCAAACGCAAAATTTCGGTGCACGGACATGGCTAGGGACTGACGTTTGGGGTCAATAAATATGATTTCCAGAGTATAGTGTATTATTATTTTAAACAAAATTTGAGGAATAAATACAAAATATTTTGATTTGTTACTTAGCAATCTTAAAATACAATAATATTAATTATAGCAAGTGGGGAGTGCTGCGGACACAGAGTTGCCGAATTTTTGTGGAAACACCCATATATGTATATAAGTCCAAGGACACGCGATTGGAAGACAATTGACGCTGAAGGGTATAATTTTAAAATGACACTCGTAAAAATGTAGTTATATACATATATGGCAGTGTACTTAAAGTGACTTTGGATAAAGGCTGTTATATTCAGATAACGGATCATATGTCATATTTGAAGTTTCTAAATCTCTCGTAAGTTCTGTAAGAAGAGGCTTCCAAATGCAAGGTGCATGATCCTAGCCACAGCCGGACAAATTCAGTGTGTTCACTTTATATTAATCATGTTGTTAAATGCTCCGCGATTAAATTAGTTGAACAAAGAGTTGGCCTTAAGTTTTATGAGTCATACGGGGCGGCGGCACTTAAAACTTTACAAAATACAAACGATGAATACTGTATATGGAAAACATAATAATAGTATAGGTATGGGAATTCTGCGCCACTAGTGGGTTCGTGTTTTGGCTAAAGCTTTTTTGGGTTGTGGTGGCGACATAAGGTATGAGTTTTATGCTGGACAACAACCGTTGAGATGAGAAATTTGGATGGACCTTAATATTCAGCAGATATCGTTATTGATATTTTGGGCTACAATCAAGGCAGAAAGAAAACGTATACGCTGGCGGGCCCGTGAATTGTTTAAACAGCGTGATGCCTCAAATTTAATAAATGAAATGTTTGTGCTTGGGATCATCAAAGCTTTTTTATGTACACCAGAATGCGTTGGGAACAGTTTGATGGTAGTATGGGGTAATATCTTCATTAATTTTAGTGGCAATGGCAAAAATATTATTTAACGAAGGTTCAAAATTTGAAAAAAAAAAAAAAAAAAAAAAAAAAAGTAAACTCAGAAACTAATACCTTGAATATAAACAACTGTAATCAGCCGTTCTTTTTTACGACGTTTCAGCATATTCGAATCAGAATTTCGAACGCACGAACATAATCTGTTTTTCTCAATATTTTAAAAGCGTTTTTAATAACTAATTTCGCGCTTTATAAAGGATATTTAATATATTTTGGTCTTTGAATTTCTTTATTTTGGTCAAAAACAAGTGTTTTTTAGAAAAAGAATTAGAAGCTAATTAAAAACTTTAACATTTTTCGAAAAGCTTCAGGCTACATTAATCTATTGCAGATTGGAGCTTCAGCGTTTGCAGCGTGGATTAGAACGATAGATGAATATTTAAAACAGGGCGAGTATGAAAGGGAGCACAAGTTGGAGGCTGAAGTTAGTGTAACCTATCTGCATAAAGTTCGACTCTTTTCAGTTTCGGCAAGTGCAGGCAGAATTATATCCCCGAAGAATTGGTTCGAAAACGGAAAAAATCTGGAAGTCGTGGCTTACTCTTGACGAAAATCGACATTCTTTGACGAATTGGTGGAATTTTGTGCGTCTCGTGTGCCGCCCATCCACATTAAAAAAATTTATGTTTGCATATTAGACAGGCACTCTACACCAGGAGATAATTATTGAAAATTGTCTCCTCACTAAGGACAAAGAACGTTAAGGGTTCATTAGATGATAGGTTTTGCTGTCAATTTTGCGACAGTTACTGCCATGACTGCTATGATAGCCCTCTAAAGTGATGACAGATGTTTGCATAAAATTGATCGACAATTATCTGGATATTGACAATATTGACATTTCGCCAATCATCCGGCAGTCTGGTCAAGTTAGGTTGAAAGATACAGCACAAAGCTGCTCCTAGATTTTCTACTGGTCTTGTTATTTTAGGTATAGTGTAGGGATTTGGGACGCTCACTGCCAATGCAAAAGCGATTTTGAGATTCCCAATTGTTTTGGCGCACGCCATACTATTGGCTCGTGGGTGCAGCGTGGCGCACCGGGCACCAGCTATTAATAATAATTCCAGCTAGCTCCAGCTAGTAATAAGTAATTTTCAAACGGGTGAACTTGATTTGCAAAAAGGTGGATTTAATTTGTAAAAGGATTAATTTGATTTGCAAATGGGTGAATTTAATGTGAAAAACTGTAAGACATCAAGATTTTTCTAAAAGCCCGCTAATTTTTAATTTAATCGCTCAAAATCGGTGTGCTGCATTTGCAGTCAAGAACTTCGATTCCTCACCTGTATTCGGGTTAAAAAGGGTATTTAGTTTCTTGCTGATCAATGAGGCAAGTCTTGTCGTAGAAACTTAGCTAAATAACCAAATGATGCAGCCAACAAATGTTAGTGAAATTCTCTGTTAGCAAATGTTATAGAATTTTCCGCAGATTTTATTTTACCTCAACAATGAAAAAATTTCTAAATAATTCTAATAATTTTTAAAGGATTCTTAAAATTATACCGAAAAAAATCTCCCCATTCCGCAATCCAAGAGGCACAAAAAAATACCACTTCGAAAAATGACATCCATAAAAAAGGAGACTTTGTTTAGTCCTTTCCGTCCTGATGGCAATCCTTTTACTTTAGTATGTGCACATTAAAAATTCAAAATTATTAATTACCGGAATTAGGACCGGCATAAAATAAAAACCTCGCAGAGAGCCCAAAGATAAAAGAAAAAATTAAATGAACCACAATAAATTCTGGACGGTAGGAAGAACGGAAAAAAGGACGAACCCTTTACTTGGGTCTCCTGTTTTTTTTTTTTTTGACGGTATTAGGTGCACATCCCTAGCGTTTCATCCCCTGCAAATCATTGGTGCTGATACTCGGAATCAAGGAGAACACAAGAAACATGGAAAAGGACAACGCGGATTAAATGTCCCCCAACCCCGCGGCGCAGAGAATGCCATGGAAAAAATAACGTACAATCACTTGTACAATGGTTAAGGGCGTAGCTCGAGTATTCCTTGAAGAGGCGATCTGCAGGACTCTCATACATTGAAAATCGGTGAATGTAGCCAACTTAACGTGTCTTTAGCTCAGGGGACAGAATCCCGGACTCGTTTCCTCCACTACCTATGGAGTCTGGGCAGGCATTAAATTTTTAAAAATGTTGGAAGCATGGAGGAGTAATATTCCTTTTTGGAATTCTCATCCGTCCGGGCGAAACAGCGGATCAAATTAAGGGATGCTATTAAGAAAAACATTAGTATGCATGGGGTTGTCCAGTGTGACCAACCGATCTGCCACAACCTCTGCCATGCACGAATATTATTTTATCTCCGACTGGTGGATAGGAAAGTCCATGGCTAGGCGGTCGGCGCAATTCGCCGCTTCTTTCCATTTCCCATCCAACATCCGGATGTGGATATCTAGATATCTTTCCTGTAGATGCAGAACGGGCCTGCTGGAATGGGGTGGTCAAGCTACACCAGTGAGTGCTCCTGGGGTCCCTTGGATGTCGTGACTCCCTGCCCCTTTCGATGGACTCTCCTTGTTCTCATTCTCATATCTACATGCACACGGGAGTCCTGCTGCTGTCGTGTACATTTATTTATGGAGTTTCGTCTCTTTTATTAGATGTAATCCAGGCCGCGACTATGTGCATGATTGTAGGATAAAATTATTTTAAATAAAGGGAGGGAAAATACGTTATGATTCCTTGGAGGTCCTTTTTTATTATTGCAGTTGAATTTTAAATCACATCCTCAGCTTGGGTCTTTTGTATTTTATTTAAATCAGTTCAATGAGTGTCGAAGCTGCAGTTTTTTCATGGTGCTTGAGTGTAGTTGTGAGATTGATGGACTTTGATGCTACTTCGATTGAGAAGACGTAAATAAGACGTTTGTTTTGGAATATTGAAGCATATATCGACGGAAATTCAGGAACTCAAGTTTTAAAACCTGACACTTAAGTGGACGACACGTGCTGACAGGGTGCAGCAATCTCACCACCACAACTGCAATGTAATCTCAGTTATAAGGATCCTTAAACACACCGCTTTCGATTTAAGAAAGTAGAATTTTAACAGAAGATTATATTAAGTCCGTAAAGACTTTGGAAGTAACGAGGATCTATGTACAAACCCTTATGGAAGCAATGAACGTCCCGATTTGATGTTACCTAATCTATACATCAAGCAATTTTCAGGGCCATGGTGTAATAAGAAGCAGGCTGCTAGGTGAAAAAGATTTGTGGACAAAATATTGTGCTCTTTACCACTGGGACAGGTAGATATGACGTCGAAACTCAATTCAAATCCAAGATTGGAGGTCCAGATTATCTTAAAATCAGACCTATTGCGCAACTATTCCTGCCAATTCGAATCTCACAGAAGTGCAAAAGTTTCATTATTTGAAGTCAGCTGTAACTGGGGAAGGTCAAAACTTAGATACTAAAGCATTTAGCGGTGGCTGCAGCGAAGGGGGATTTTAACGGCACGGCATGACAACGTAAGGATTCTGGTAAATGCTAATGTTAAAGCTACAATCACAATTTCAACTATGATAAATGAGTCAACATCAGAAGTTTTAGTAGGGTTCGAGCAATATATTAGGACCTTAGCAAATCTTCATCGGCCAGTAACTAAATGAGATGACTTGAATTACCAGCTGTTTGCTGAGTTTTAAATTCTTCGTTATGGGATTATGTCCGAATAGGTTTTTTTCCAGGGGGTGTAGATAGGGCCCCTATAAGCCTAACAAGACCGCCCCGGCGATGTGGAATCTAACGCCTTGGCTCATTCGCACTTCGTCATAAGGAATGCCCCACTTGGCTCCCATGAGGAAAAACCTTTGCTCCTCCATTCCAAGTAGAAAGGGGAGGTCGAAAAATTTGAGAATTTCGTCGTGAATATGTAAGTAATAACTGCGTCGGCGTCGAACACTTTATATTTTCTAACGCGAGTGTCGTTACACATATACGGTCTCCCAACTGAGTACTAACAACGTATAATGCTGCTTAACCTTTGTAATTGAACCAGAACCGGTATATTGAGTATGCACATTGGTACCCTTCACGGTCACCAACTTAATTGCCTGAAATATGAAGAAATGCAACAACAAAAACTGAAGCTTTGTATGAATAAAACTAAGGCTTAATGCCCCGGCTTCACCGACCTCAGTTCAAAAATGTCCAGTTCAATACACATAAGTGGCTTCACCGGCAGTTCATGTTCAGTTCGTGCTTGAAATTGTTCTAGCTTTTTCGCCAGAAGTCAGAAATGCAAGAGTCCATTGGAATCGCATTCCACTATTCCTGTTGATTACTATCTTTTGAGCGAGATTTTACGTTCAACTTCAGTTCGAGACCAGTTGGGTGAACTGAGGTTTGTTTATCTTCAGTTGAATATTTGGAAATTGTATGCGAAATGAGGTTATTTTAGAGTTTAGTTCGCCAATTTGCTCAAACTTGCGCAGCTCGGCCGGTGAAACGTTTCAAAAAACTCTCCGAACATGTAAAGGCTCGATGACATTGAGCGAGTTTACAGGCTACTAGTCGGCGAATTCACTAGCTGCTAACAAATTAGCCCAGTGTCATCATGTCCACTATCTAAATAGCAGATTGCAAAGAATCTGTCGAGAAAATTGAAGGCCGGCTGCTTCACTCGTTACTCTCTGCGTGTGAGCTTGCTAGCTAAAAAACTAGCCTTATCATCATAGCCATTAGAGAGATAGTTGCGAGTATCTCGAGAGCTGCGAGTATCGAACAAACGAAAAACAAAATAAGATGTGGGCTCAATTGGCTAACTAGTTGGCTATTTAGCGAGTGGAAATCTTTGTGTATCATCGTCACTATCGCACTAGCTGACTCGCCGACTTCTAAATTCGCCAGCTTATAAACTCGCTCAATGTAATCGAGCCTTAAGGCAGATATTACATTTGAAATAAAGTTTACTTACTAGGGCCATTATGAAAAACTGATAAGGCATACATCACTTCAGCATCACTGATTTTTTTTTAGCGGTGTTCATGAGGAAGCTTTTTCGGCATTCCCTAATTTGTTATATGGAGTTCTCATAGGAAACCTACGAGGAAATCCTTTTTTCGGCAAGCCCCTGGGGCAATCCCCGTTTTATATGCTAGTTTGGTGGGATTTAAAAATTTAGGCTAAACAGTTATAAGGTTTTAATATCTCATGAATAGATAGCTAACGTTGTGGGGTATCAGGTAAAAAAATTTTTTATGTGTAAGTCTAAGCTCAGGTGTCACACGTCAAGGTCAAATGTTTGGTAGCAAGCTTAGCCCGAAGGATAAGATAGATTAAAGGGAATCTGGGGGATGCATGAGGAGGCGGAGATGAACCTTGCGTTTGAACTTTTGGATGTTGTATGAGTTCGGGAATACTGACTGTGGGAGGTTGTTCTACAGTGAGTTCTCGAAAAGAACGAATTTCTAAACTGATGTGTGCGTGAAAATAAGGGCTGTAGATAGTGAGGATGATCCAGAAGGGCTAGTCTTGCGTTGCTGGAAAAACATTGCCGTGGAGGCAGGAAGTTATATATTTCGGTGGAACAATCGTTAAGGTAGATGCAGTACAGTTTCACCAGAGTCGCTACATTTCTGCAGGGGCTTCAGGGAAGGAGAAGAGCCCGCGAAATCTCCCACGTTAACTCCAGCCGAAATAGAATGAGAAGAATTCTATAAAAGGACTCACTGCGTGAACCCTTGTGGGCGATATGCAATTAGGCTGCCTTTTAGCGAAGACCCGTCAAAGCTAGGCCATTCGCGCACCATTATATAGCCACTTGCCACTGGCCACGCTCTACTAGTGAACGTTTGTAGCCAGCTGTATGATTAATACTCTTATACTGAATTTAGTTATACTATCGCTTAACCTGAAGAATCTAGTTAAGAGAATTCGCTTATACAATTAAGCATAACAAAATCAGAAGCTCCAATTGGCCAAAAAAAGCATAAAAAAAATAAATAATAAAAAGACTCCATCAAAATTAGCAATTAAAACTATTTAACGAAGTTCGCCATAGCCCTAGGGATACACTGGGAACCTCCATAGCAGTCCAAACCCACATATAAAACCTTTTCTACTTGGAAAGTTGTATTAAGAAGGAAGCTGGCAAGGGCTAATATTATACTTGACTTTCCCGAATGCCACGAAGAGACTGCTACACAAGGCTACAGGAAAGCCAGTTATTATAGCCCAGAAGTCAGACAAACAAATTTCCTTGTTAAATTAATTGTAAATTTTGCAATTATCATCTCTGTGGTTCCTGCAAATTAAATGCTGGCTGTCGGTACCATCCATCCGTTTTCAGCGAATTTGTATCCGGTTCACAGGTTGTCTTCATAAGGTAACTTAAAGGCAGGAATAACCAGCCAACCACTATGACTGCACCATTAGCTAACTTATTACACAACTACTGGGATGGATTGGCTATATAGAATAAGAGGTTACAGGTGTAGCCAGCTGTGTGATTTTATTACCCTTAAAAGGGATCTCCTCTGGACCTAATTCAGATGGAATCTTTTTGCTGCTGGGGGGTCTATTAACAAGTTACGACTCAAATATGATTTACTCGATTATCAGCTTCTTGGTTGTATTTTAAATTGTTATTTCGAGTTGATAATTGTAATGCATCTATTTGGACAGGGTGAAGTTTTAAGTATAGCCCTACTTGCAGCTCATAACATCGCATTTCCTTCCAATAATTTTGCAAATAAAACAATACGCCTTACATAACGTTATAATCCACTTATTTTAATTTATAGTTATTATTTAACACAACTTCGGTTGCAGTACAATTTTATTTCGGCCTTTACTCGAGACGTTCTAGGAGGAAAGTTGTCCAGTTGTCTCTGGATATTGACTGATGGAAACCAAGGTTAAACGGTCGAGTCCAAGTTTTAATTATTAACACTTAATTTTTACTCGATTTCCTAAGGTAGTGGTGTTGAGGACAAAAAAACAGGCAAAACTTCTTAATCAGAGAGGAAAACAATACTGACAATTGGGAATTTCAAGGGAATACATTGAGCTAGACGATTGTTGTTTAAGTATAGTACTGAAATTACAGCCACCCTACAGGGGCGTTTGTAGTCTAGAGCAGAGGTGGCGAACATATGCCCCGCGTGCTAGAGGCGGCATGTATGGGGCTGGATTTACTACTAGTAAGCCTGGCCTAAGGCGAACAATGCCAGACAGTTGTGTCGAACGTGTGAATCAATTCAGGTAATTATCATGCTTTAAAAATATAATGTGTTGGTGTGTCTATAATAATGAGCCATAGACAATGACAATACAGATAACATTGAAAATTTACCGAAATTGCTTCTGGAAATGATCCGGCATATGTTGTTTTTGAAAATCAAACTGCAAAGGAAGTAGATTTAGAAAATGGGAGAAGTGACGTTGTTTTTGCGAGATTATGTGTGCAATAGAGATGCGCTGAATGTTCGGTTGAATACTCTACTCGTATTCGGAGTATTTTTTATCTTAGCATTCGGCCGAATATTCAGTTAGTTTACCGAATATTTAAAAAGTATTATTTTAAGATTTACATATGTTAAAGAGGCTTTATTCTGGAACCGCACATAGGCAGTATTTGTAAATGAAACAAACACCATATTGTGCAACCGTATTCTATTTACAAAATCGAAAATTAAAAAAATTACCCACTCATTTACATTCTCAATGACAATTCAAATATTCTCAATGCGTCTCTTGCCGTGGTCAGAAGCTATGGGGTAGTGTAGTCGCCTGTAAACAATTTCCGAACGGACAAATTACAATTTCAGAAGCAATTTCATTCACGTGGTTGAACTTTTATTCAACAAAATCACCGCAACTAAGTATTTGTGGAAACAGAACACAAATTGAACAAAAATCAGTTGCGCTGGTGTGTGAACAAAGGTTTCATTTTAGTTGTTAATTTGTTCTGAGCGTGATTATTGTGCAACCAGTTTGAAACGGAATTGCAAATAAGTCTACTCATGTGCAGAGGGCCTTAATGTTTAAGAAATTGTCATATCCCCATATGCATGCTTTAGTCCTTAATTTTTTGGCGATAGCTCTATCACGAGAGAAGTTGCCAATGTCCCTCCCAAAATTGTTTGCAATAACTTCAGCTCTTTAGGCGTGCAGTTTAATAATGTAACTGCCCCTCATTATCTTTGTCCTGAAATTCTTAATCAACATTTTATTGGTAATCATACAGCTGCCGAGATTAATATTTTTACGTCCATATCCCGTGATGGCTTTTGCTTTAGCTGTGTTGATTCCTCGAGGTTGTCTTAGCTCTAAAATCAGTTAAGTCAAAAGCGACCGGTAGTCGCAATATCTCTCATAGATTTCTGAATATGTTCCCACATTCTTCAGTTTTGCGTACGAATCCAACTTATTAAAGAATGGCAATCTGGCTTTCGCAAATGCCATAGCTGTGACACTGCCCCCCTTAAAGTGACATTTGATATTCGAAAGTCTCTTGACCAACATCATATTTGCTACTTATTGTTACTCCATTTCTCAAAAGCATTTGATAGTTTTAATCACGGTTTGCTTGTGAAAAAATTTGCCTCCCAAGCTAATTTCTCTTCCCACCCTTAAACTTGATACATAGCTTCTTAGCCAATAGTTCTCAAAAAGTTCTGCTCGGTGACAATTGTTCCTCAATTGCTATTTTCCACGTTGGCGTACCGCAAGGCTCTATCCTTGGTCCGATGTTCTCTTTGTAGTCCCTGCTTCCAAGATTTACATCTGCCAAGATGGTGTGCAAATTTATATCTCTTTCCCAAGGAACAATTCCTCAGTAGTTTAGACTTAACGCCGATCTGCAGTGTGTTTCCTCGTGGTCGACATTAAACCATACTGACTAAAGGCCCCTACAAACGGTAAAATTTTATGTAGATTGAAGTGGAAGCTTATAAATACTCTTACTTCTAATCTCGAGATATTGTTTTAATTCTGGAAGACCTAAGCGTGATCCCTTTTGGGCCAATGTCCCGTCATGGTTGTAGTAACTCTGGCAAATAACTCCAGGTCTGCTTAGGAGACATTGTTCTTTCTGTGTTGTTAATGTGCCAAGTCGCCTAGAAATAATACACGGTTTCAGTTTGCTTCACATTTGGCTGGCAGGCAGCAGGTAGTATTACATAACAGCGCCATCTAGCTCCTATGCAATGGCGCCCACGCAAGAGTCAAATAATGTATAATCACTGTAATTTGGAGATTTTATATAGGTATTTATGAGAATTGGCTATTTATGAGAATTTCAATGAAACATACTTTTGTAAGTGCGAGGCTTTTTGTCTGGAGGGCCGTCAGTGAATCAGATCAAACTTCTTCGGGACGTCGGCGTTTTGCCAGTCCCTTCTTATTTCGTATTTAGGCTGAGGAAATTTTTCTTTAGGTCAATTTAGTCTAAAGATAGTGAGTGTGATCGTAGGGATTTGAAGTTCAGGCCTCAGATTCCTTCAATTTTCTTATGGAAAGCTTGACACAAAAGAACACTAAAGGCGTTCGTGTTTCATTTTCTCATGACCCCCGTTGCCCCTATTATTGCCGTCGTTTGGACCTGTCCCAAATTTATAACGTTATAGCTGCTGCTCAGCGCTGGCCACCAATACACCAGCGAACAGTGCGTGAAGATTGGAAGTTACACCGCTTGGTACATCCATAGTAGATCATTCAAAACGCGGGGGGGGGGGTTGTTCCAAAATAACACCGTTAAGAAAATCGAACCCTAAAGGTTTTTGGGGTCTCCGATCACGAAAATTGAGGTCCTGCGGTCCTCAAATTAGGGCGTCACCCCTAAAAATGCAAAAAAAACACCCCTTTTTAGGGGGTTTTCGCGATTATTTCAGTAATAATGAAAACTAATGCGATGAAATGCACTCTTTTTAATATTTATTTGCGAAGGTGGTTGATTTATACTAAATTAAGGCGAACTTTATGGTAAGGGGTACTCCTAAAGGGTTGAAACTACCCCTAAATCGGCCAAAAATGGCAAAAATTGTAAACATTTTTTTTAGTTTATGCTTTAAATTCGATACTGTCAGGCACAAATAAATTATTTTCAACCCTTAAGGGGACAGGCCCCTCAATAGGTCTCAAAAAATCCTTTTTTTTTGCTTTATCGATCTGGCAACTATTCAAGATTATGTGTGTAAAATTTTAGCTCGAAATTCGAAGTATTACGGGAGTTACACGAAAATTCATTCGGTCGCTCAGAGCTCACTAGTAAGTTTTGAACGAAATTACGAAATTTAAAGTGCGTTTTCTCAAAACCATGTTTTTACAATTGGCGGGCAAGATAACTAAAAAAGTTATCAACGGATTTTCTTCAACTAAATTTTATTTTATTCAGTATAAAAAACTACTCTATGTGAACTACGGATTTTGAAAAATTCCGATTTTCAATACCTTTTTTATTAACAAATAAATGTAAAAAAAGTAACTTTTTTTTTAATCATATTTTTTCGACTAAACTTTCGATTTTTGGAATTTCCGTAGTTCACATAGAACAAATAAGTATAACGAAGAAAACAAAAAAAAAATTTTGATTTTAGTTGAAAACAACGGCTGCTATCGTGCCCGCCAATGGACTCTGACCGTGTTGAAACGCTGCCGGAAAACGTCAATAACTCAACCATTTGAAATTTTTCAGATGTAATTTTTTTTGTTAATAAAGTTTAAAGTATGACTAAAACATATCCCAAAATTCGTATGTCTCCGATGTTTCTTTCTGTAAGAAAAAAAATCAGGAAAAAACGCTTATTTCTCGGACGCTTGAGGGGCCTGTCCCCTTAAGGGGTTAAAACTACCCCTACTATAATAAAAACAATGTTATTTATATAGCGGACTGGATTCTTTTATCCAGCCGCTACTGTTTATCTTGTTTAAGGTTTGGCGCAGCCTCACGCCAAATAAAAGTAAAGAAGGCTTTAATGTCTCTGAATATACTAAATTTATTAAGATTTAATTCTGAGTTTTATAGTACAATAATTTACACAAAAAAAAAAACAGAAAAGTTTCGTGAGAATACGATTCAGCAATTATGAGTGCAAATTATTCCCAGGCGAAATCCAACGCATGAAAATAATTTGACACTCTTGATAAAATTATTGCCAGACGAAATCCACGAATGAGAATTTTATTCTTGAAAATAATCTGACACTTGCTACAATTTTTCTGCTGATCGTGGAAAAGAAATTTATGAATTTAAAAATTTTGTGGCATATGATGAAATCCAACATCCTCCCCCCTTTGAAAGCCTAAAGGTTTTAAATCTCCTTGATCTCGAACGCTTCTTCCGTCGTGTCATGATTTTTCCTTGGACGAGGTGTAGGTTTTTTCATGGTGTTAGGTGAATTCCATTTTCGCATAATTATGATTAAGATGATTAAAACTATCACTGCTATCAGCAACCCACTGTAATTTATAATGGTGTTATGTACTGGAATTGCCTGAATGTGAGAATTCGAGTGAATGCTATCCAGTTGGCCTTTAAGAGCATTAATTTCCTCGGTGTTATTGGTGATTTGTAGTGGATGAAATTTTATGGAACTTTGGTTTGACATTCTTTCCTGTATCTCGGTTAAGTTAAACCGGATTTTGGGTACAACAGAGTTTGTAATTGTACCTGTCGATGAATACTGAGAGCTTATAATGGTGCTGTCATGCTTCATAAGGCAATTTTGTTTAAAGCGTAGTAATCCGTACTCTTGGATCTCCTGTTGGAAGGCTATCGTACCACAAGCAACGTTGAAGACCTTTGGTCTGTCTAGCGCATATAACCATGTGTTTGGCTCTTCTAGTTTTGTCCAATAGCCCTTTGATGGTATTTTTTCCAATGTGCAGCTTGCTGGGATTTGAGGTTGTAACGTAGAGTTTGTGAACAGCTGTAATTCACATTGGCTGTTGTCTATTTCTTTGATGTGAGTTGCATGGTAGGGACTACAGATGTAGTGTTTTTCAGCAATTCCTACACAATTGGCTAAGTCGTTAGAGCTCATCGGAAAATATTGATCTCTATGAAGGTTGATTGCCATATATTCGGATGCTGGTCTTATTCTGGTGGTCGTTCCATTCATGTGTATGGCTATTGGCACAATATTGAAGAGTTCAAATTTTTCAGCATTAATAAGTGGTATCCTTATGTTGAAGATTATATAATTCCTAAGCACCCTTGCCCTGACGGTGGCAGTTTGGTACAGCCAACGAATATTTGATCCACTAAGTTGAGTGGGAAATGTGAGTGTTGGAGGAATGTGCGATTGGATGGTAGATATTTCCTGACGAAGTTGAGTTGGTGTTAAAATTAGTGGATTTAGGCGACCATGATGTGCGTCGGTTGTTATGTCAACGAGAGCTTCCTGTATTCTCTGGTAATCATTTAATAAGAGTATCACGTATATTGTATATGAGTTGAATTTGTGCAGCACACGTTCCTCGGTTTGATTGGTTTGCGTTTGGCGGATTTCTTCCCTCACCTGACTCAAGTATTCTTGAATCAAATGGAGTTGATTATTGACATGGTTGGAAGATTTCTTCATGATATTTAACGTTGAATCTATGACCGACGTTTGATTTTGAATTAGATGTAAAAGGTGCTGCTCATTTTTATTAACTTGCACCATGTTAGCAGTCATTTCTTCAGCGTATTCGTCATCGAGAACACCAAATAATTTGTTCGCTATGTTGCCTACGATGTTCAGGACTCCTCGTTTTTTGCGTGTCTGTCGGTCAGTGCCTTTAAGTAAGTTATTTGATGAATTTACTATGTTCAGATGATGCTTAAGGAAAGAAATGGTCGCTGTGCAATAGCCTTTGTATTGTAGTAGTGGCTGGCAAAAACCTTCCATCTTCTTGATGCTAGCTTGTAGAGTGGCAAGCTCCTCCCAAAATTTTTCCATGTGAAAAAACGTGATGAGATTCCATTCGTCGGTTACGATGCTAGTTTGACCCAGACCCTCAAAATATATGGCAGGATGTGTCACAAAAGGCAGGACTTCTACGGGGTGAGTCGTGGTTGGAATAGGATTTAGAAGACAAATCAAGCTGGCGAACAGTACGGCTCCTAAACTAAGTCTCCTGTCTTTTTTTGGTGAAGGTTTCCTGGGGCTTGTAGGGTCCATCGGTATGTTGTTGTTTTGATAAGCTAACTCATATCGTTTTAAGGATGAGCACTTACGAGCAAGGCTATCTTTAGTATTCCAACTAGGGTTGATTGGCGTGATCCGTCGACGTTTTGCCCTTGACATCTTATTAGTAGTTACAATATTCCTTTGAGGACCCTCCTCTTCATTGACAGTGATCGGTAATGGACTGACCCGTTGAATAGATCTTTTTATTATTCCAGAGGCCGTTTGGATGTCGACAACGCGAATCCTGCCATCTGGTCCTACATGTGTATTGATGATTTTCCCTAGTGGCCATTTTAAAGGAGGGGCACTTTCATCATGTATGATCACAATGGTACCTATTTTTATGTTTTCTACCTCTTTAGTCCATTTCCCCTTTACTTGTAGTTGATGGAGATATTCATTTTTCCAGCGATGCCAAAATTCCTTGTGTATTTGTTTTACTCGCTCCCATCGAGCAAGGAGGGATATGTTTTCTGGTGGTGATTGTGGATTGGGTAGCGTCGTTAAAGGCTCTCCAACCAAGAAATGAGCTGGAGTTAATGCTTGAATATCATCCGGTTGATCAGGCAGAGGGGTAATCGGACGTGAATTCAAAATTGCTTCTATCTCGGTAATGACAGTTGATACCTCTTCGAAGGTTAAAGATGCTCCAGTTAACACGTGTTTCATGTGTGATTTGGCTGCCTTGACTGCCGCCTCCCACAGTCCTCCGAAATGGGGAGATCGAGGTGGAATGGGTCGCCATTGGATCTGCTCTTCTGCACAATATCGGCTAGCAGTTTCCTGATTTGCCTGTGACCAGAAGAATCCTTGAAATTCTTGAAGTTCATTGCGAGCCCCAATGAAGTTGGTTGCATTATCGCAAAATATTTTTATCGGTCTTCCTCGCCGCGCGATGAAGCGTTTCAGAGATCCTATGAATGCCGCGGATGTAAGATCTGACACTATTTCCAAGTGACATGCTTTGGTGCTAAAACATACGAAAACAGCGATATATGCTTTCGTTGGCCTTTTCCCTCGGATTTTATAGTGTACTTGAATGGGGCCGCAGAAATCAACACCCACATTAGAGAAGGGGCGTGATGGAAGTACTCGTTCCTTGGGTAAATCACCCATAAGTTGTTCTATAAGTTTTGGTCTTGATCGTGCACATGGTATGCACTGATGTACGATTGATCGAATTAAAGATTTTCCATGTATAGGCCAAAATCGTTGACGTACAAGGGCCAATAATGCTTGAGGTCCAGCGTGCAGGTGCTTCTTGTGGATATACTCAACTAGAAGTTTTGTAACCCAATGCGATCTGGGCAGTACAATTGGGTGTTTTGCTTCCCAGGGTATGTTGGCTTGTCTTAATCTGCCTCCCACACGAATCACTCCTTTGTTGTCTAGGAACGGGCTCAGGGATGCTAAATCGCTTGATGGCCTTATCGTCTCGTTTCGATGTAATTCCTTTACCTCGTCATAAAACTCTTCTCTCTGGACTTCCCGTACAATGAACATGAGTGAATTAAAAATTTCGTCTGATTGTATCTGAGGGTTCAGGTTCCGACGGTCTTGCGTAGTTCGCACATTTTTAGTGAATCTCAGTATGAATGCTACGATTCGTTGTAGGGTAGGAAATGAGTTTCTATGGTTGATTTCTTCAAGGATAGATTGTGTGCTGGATTTCGCCATCAGAATAGTTCTTGTCTTCTTTCTTTCTGGAAGGTCCATACATATTTGAGCGGGTTGAGTTGGCCATTGATGTTGAGGTAATTTTAGAAACGTGGGTCCATGAAACCATAATGGAGCCCTTAGCATATTTTTTGGAGTTGCTCCTCTAGAAACTAAATCAGCAGGATTAAGTTCAGATTCGATGTGCCGCCATTGATTCCTGGTGGAAAGGCCTTGGATGATTGAAATTCTATTGGCTACGAAAACTTGAAATGAGGAGACATCTGATGAAATCCAGTTTAGTACGATTGTTGAATCTGTCCAAAAAAATACGTTTTCATTTGACATCCGTAAGTGTGCTCTGATATCCTTAGCTAATTCTACCGCCAGTTTTGCGGCACAAAGCTCTAGTCGAGGAATCGTTGTTCTTTTTGTTGGTGCTACCCTTGATCTTGCGCACAACAGGTGTATTACGTGAGATCCAAAACAGTCCGTGCTTCTTAGATATAGACAAGCGCCATAGGCACGTTCACTAGCATCGGAAAATGCATGTAACTCAATGGAACTGGGGTTATTGATGGTGATACGTCGTGGTATATCTACCTTTTCTAATTCCGGTAGATCTTCTCTAAATTCCTTCCATTTTGTATGAAGTTCGATGGGCAGAGATGCGTCCCAGTCAAGTTTGAGTATCCACAGTTCTTGTAGCAGTATTTTTGCCCATACTACCACTGGGTTGACGAGACCAAGAGGATCGAAGATGTGAGCGATATCTGATAATATTGTCCTCTTCGTGATCTTCTTGTGTTCATTTAGGTTGATCGTTATCATGAAGCTGTCACCTTTGGGAAACCATGTAAGACCAAGTGTTTTTACCTTTGTATCGTTACTCTCGTCAACCTCAAGCTTGACTTCGATGTGTTCCTTTGGAATGCCTTCTAGTAGTTTGCCATGATTGGCACACCATTTACGTAACGCGAATCCGCTAGAATTGAGGAGACTCCTTAATTCACTTTGAAGTTGTACTGCCTCTTCTAGTGAGTCTGTTCCAGTCATTAGGTCATCGACGTAAAAATCTTGTTTGATCACCTTGGCTGCCTGTGGAAATAGCTCTTCTTGTTCATCTGCTAACTGTTGTAAGCATTTAGTGGCAAGATATGGTGCTGCTGTTGTTCCATAGGTCACTGTTGAAAGTTGGTACGTTTTAAGCTGCTCTGTTGGGCTAGCTCGCCAAAATATTAGTTGATACTTCCTCTGGTCGTTGGATATCATTATTTGCCGGTACATTTTAGCTATATCAGCAGAGAAGACGTACTTATGCATCCGGAATCTTAACAAGACAGGTAAGAGACCATCTTGTACGACAGGACCGGGTAACAGTAGGTCGTTTAATGAATAATTAGACGTAGTTTTAGCGGATCCATCAAAAACTACTCTTAATTTTGTGGTCGTACTTTCAGGTTTGAGTACGAAATGATGTGGAAGATAGTAATGGTTTTCAGGGATATGTTTTTTTTTTTTTTTTTTTTTTTTTTTATGTGACAGACTAGAGGCTTAGGGGAAAGTCCCTTTGTACTGTCGACAATCTATTTTTTCGTATAGAGTGAATGTCGAACAGCAGCTCTAGCCGGAAGATAGAGAGAAGAGAAGGAAGTAACTGTCACAACCTAGCCGCGATATTTTTATTCCACCTACTCACAACCATTTCGCGACTCTGACATCGGGGCGTCGAGAACAACTCGCTGGAGTGTTATGCCTCCTGAAACGAGTTGAATCTCATCAACCAACGACGACATGCGCTTGGTGGAGCGGGGAAGGACTAGGGAAGGCTATGACAGGGGGATCAGGAATGTAAAGAGGGAAGAAGAAAGAAGGAAAGTTAGGTGGGAAAGGCGAAGGACCGTGGCACCGCCGGGATTCGAACCCGGGACCTCTGGGGATAGCAGTCAGGCGCCTTACCTCTAGACTACCGAGGCCCCTGCTCTGCTATTTCTTCCATATGGTCAAGTTTTATGTATTCTTCCATGAATGCTTGATAGAGTGAGTGTAACTCCACATTCTTCTGTAAGCGTTTTTCGATATGAAGGAATCTCTTTTCTGCTAAGTATTTACTATTTCCGAGTACTGATGGGTCTTGTCCAAATGGTAATCGTACTATAAAACGACCATTTTCATCTCTCTTAGTAGTTTCCTTGAAGTGGTCTTCGCACCATTGTTCTGCTGCCGTCATTGGCTTCTTCGATGTAGAAGTATCTTCTAGTGTCCAGAACTTCTGTAGCTGATGTTCTAAATCTATTGTACTTATGCCGCAGCTGTATGCGTTAACCTCCTGTCCTTCCTCGAGTTTACCTTGCACCACCCATCCTAGTAACGTGTTCTGCAGCAGAGGAAGACTAGGAGATAATTTAATTTGCCCAACGGTTGTCAAACTGGTGTAATGTTCTGCTCCAATAAGCATATCAATCTTCCCGGGTGTGTTAAACTGGGGATCAGCGAGTTTTATGTTCTTTGGGATTTTCCAGGTAGATACATCAAAGGGAATCGCAGGTTGCGCAGAAGTGATCTCTGATACTATGAAGGTATCCATAGGAAAAGAGAAACCAGTAATCTTTGACATTATCGGTAGCGATATCCTTTTCTGTGACTTCAGCTTTGTTTTTCCTACTCCGTTGATATTGAGTCGATTGGCTCCAGCTGAAAGTCCGAGACGTTTATGCAATGCTTCAGTTATTAAGTTCACCTGTGAACCTGCATCCAGAACTGCTCTACATTCAATGTCTTCGTTGTGTTTGTCTTTAACAATGATGCTTACTGTTGACAAAAAAATGTATTTGAAGTAAGAATTTGATGGACACTGGTTAAGTGCTGCATGCATGCTAGATGTAGCTGTTTGGCATTTTTCATCGACTTGGTGTACTTGTTGCGCGACGCCTTGTCCAGGAGCGGTATTAGGATGCAAAATAGTGTGGTGCCGTTGGTTGCACTTCAAGCATGAACGTGATTTACATTGATGAATCGTATGGCTATGACCTAAGCAATTAAAACAAAGTCGAAGCCTTTTGACGTGATGAATTCGATCCTTGAGTGATGAGTTTCGAAATGATGGGCATCCTTGTATGCGGTGTTCTTTATGCTTGCAGAAGATACAATGCTGAGACGGTTTGTTAGGGCTGTCCTTGGTTGCCATTACTAGGGTAGATTGTCGATTACTAGAACGCCTTGCGACAATAGCCCTTTCTCTTTTGCCTCCAAGAGATTCTAACATCTGGAACCGGGTCTCAAGAAATTTTAGAAGCTCCGACGTCCTTTGTATATCACGCGGGTTTTTTACTGATTGTTCAAATATACTACGAGATTGAAGATCTAATTTCTGTAGCACGACATGTGTAATGATCGCATCCCATCCTTCAACATCAACCCTCATGTTAGCTATTCCATGCAACGATTCTTTTGTGGTGTCGTGAAGCCGTTTTATGTCTGCAGCAGATTCTCCGGTGCATTGTGGCTGGTTCAACAGGTTGTTAAGAAATGCAGATACGATTAATCTCGTGTTATTGTATCTGCCTCTCAATATCTCCCACGCTGTGTGGTAGTGCTGTTCGGATGCAGGTAGATGTTGAATTAATTTTGCCGCTTCCCCAGAGAGGTTTGCCTTGAGGTAGTACATCTTTCGTGCGTTGTCTATCATCTGTTTGTGTACAAGTTCCGTATACAGATCGTTGAATTGGGGCCATTTCATGTAGTCTCCGTCAAACTTAGGGAGTGTGATCTTGGGCAAAGTTAATGGTTGCACCTGCTGTGTAGAGGGTTGCGCTGTTGGCACCTTTGACTCTGTTGTGACCAAATTCAAAAGACAGTTCTGCACGACTTCTTCCAAAGCAATGTATGTTTCTACTTGGTAGCCATGAGCACTGGGAATATCGGTTACTTCGCATATCTCTTGGTGGCAGCATTCGATTTGGGACCAATAGTGGTCAATATTCCTTGCTCTCAAGGTATAGTATTTGAGCTCCTGTGGGTTTTGTAATTCTGCATCTACCTTTTTTAGCAGTCGTTGTAGCGCGTCGATTGCACTCGATTGTTTCCTCATTATCTTGCATATTAGATGGTGTTGAGATTGTTGATCCTCATGGATCTTCTCCTTCGGCTTTGCTCCTGTAGCTCTCGTAGGGGGTATTTCTAGCTGTGCCTTGTCTTGTCCAAGACTAAATGGAGAAACGATACTAGGAGGTGGGGGAGGTTGAGATGGCTCTAATTCTTGTAAGCTCTGTGAAAGAATTTTACTATATTCTTCATACAATCTTTGTATTCCGTTGTAGTAGTTTTTGGTGAAGTATGGTTGGTCGAACGGTGGCGAGAGCATTGAACGAAGCTGTGTGTCATTGCTATTGAATTGATCCCACTGGGCTTCCAATTGCTTTATTCTCTCTATAAAGTAAGTCCTGGTTGTCTTTCGGTCAAGAGAATCCTTTTTGTAGTTCGTGATTATGCGTTGAATTTCCTTCCCAATGTCCTGCTGGGCCTGAAGCAATTCGTCTGAATTCGCCATTGTAAATGACCTCTCTGGATGAGGGATGTCCAAATAGTTCTTTCTATAGGAGGGATGATGTCCAAATAGTTCCTTCTATGTGGGAAATCTTCGGGGTATCTTCGGGGTTGACTTCGGAGTATCTTCGGGGTTGACTTCGGAGTATCTTCGGGGTTGACTTCGGAGTATCTTCGGGGTTGACTTCGGAGTATCTTCGGGGTTGACTTCGGAGTATCTTCGGGGTTGACTTCGGAGTATCTTCGGGGTCGACTTCGGAGTATCTTCGGGGTTGACTTCGGAGTATCTTCGGGGTTGACTTCGGAGTATCTTCGGGGTTGACTTCGGAGTATCTTCGGGGTTGACTTCGGAGTATCTTCGGGGTCGACTTCGGAGTATCTTCGGGGTTGACTTCGGAGTATCTTCGGGGTTGACTTCGTCGGGATGATAGCCGGTTAAGGTTTCTTATCCGGCTCGAAGGACCAATGTTATTTATATAGCGGACTGGATTCTTTTATCCAGCCGCTACTGTTTATCTTGTTTAAGGTTTGGCGCAGCCTCACGCCAAATAAAAGTAAAGAAGGCTTTAATGTCTCTGAATATACTAAATTTATTAAGATTTAATTCTGAGTTTTATAGTACAATAATTTACACAAAAAAAAAACAGAAAAGTTTCGTGAGAATACGATTCAGCAATTATGAGTGCAAATTATTCCCAGGCGAAATCCAACGCATGAAAATAATTTGACACTCTTGATAAAATTATTGCCAGACGAAATCCACGAATGAGAATTTTATTCTTGAAAATAATCTGACACTTGCTACAATTTTTCTGCTGATCGTGGAAAAGAAATTTATGAATTTAAAAATTTTGTGGCATATGATGAAATCCAACAAACAACTTAATATAAAAAAAAATGCAAAAATTTTTTTTTGTTTGAAATTTGGTTCAAAAGGTATTATCAGCAAATTAATTTTTTCAACTCTTAAGGGGGCAAACCTACCCCCACATTAAAATTGTAATTGGAACAAAATGAAATTTATTGTTTTGCATTAAAATTTTATATTTGATGAAATATTATTAAAACATTTGAAACATTTTTAACCCTCTTGAAGGAGTTAAACCTTAGGGGTAAATTGAAAAAAAAAAAAAAAAAAAAAATTCTTTTCGCAGATTGTAATTTAAATTGTTTGAATAAAAATTATTTTTATTAGAAAATATAAATTGATATAAGTACATGTGTGTATGATATGATGTGATACGTCAAGACCCTCTCAACTACAGGCCATGCAGTTGTATCGGGCACTAATGCAACAATTGCTGAGAATGGTCCCAAAATTTGACAGTTGCTGAGAATTTAATGGCGCAGAGTACGTTTGCGAGTGTTTTCGTTATAGTTTTGTGGTAAAAAGTGGTAAATTATTGAAATTTATCGCTTTAAACCATACAAGGATTATCAGTGATTATTTCTTTAGTGATTTAATAAAAAAATATATAAAAAAAATAGTGATTTAGTGTATTTTTGGTGTCTTAATTGTTAAGGTGATAAATTTATTTTACATTCGCGGTGTTTTTTCGTTTATATTAAGGGAAAATATGCTGAATATTTAATTAAAAGTGATTTTAAAGTCATTAATTAATTTATTTTGCAATTATTACTAAACATATAAGTACAGAAAAGTGCGAATCGAAAAGTGAATAAGAGAAGTGTTTTTCGGCACCTATATTTTTAATAATAATATCATAATATATGTATTAATCACTTTAAAATCACTTTTAATTCCATAACTACACAAAACATTAAATATTTAACATTTTTTTCGTAAATAAACATGAAAAAAACACCGTGAATGTGAAAAAAAAGTTGATCGCCTTAACAATTTGAACACTTAAACACACTTAATCACCAAATTTGTTTTATTTTTTTTAATGAAATCACTAAAAAACTATTCACTGATAAATCCAAGTGCAGTTAAAAGTGTTAAAATACAATATTTTATCACTTTTTACTGCAAAAATAAACACAAAACTTCTGCGCGTACGGCTTCCGCGCCATGTTACTCCGGTGTGCGGTGACTTTTGGGACTATTACCACCACCATGAAAAATACATCTACAAGGCCTGTAGTTGAGATGGTCTTGGATACGTGCGTATGTGTACATGTGTGTATGTACGATGCGGGACCTCGATTTTCGTGATCAGCGACCCCAAAAACCTTCAGGGTTCGATTTTCTTAACGGTGTTATTTTGGAACACCATAACGCGCGTTTTGAATGGACTATAAGGATCGGCTTGAGACTCGAAGGTCCTTTTGCAGGCGGGTAAGACTACGTTCAGACGGTAATTTTTTCCCCGTATACCGTATACGGGATTTTATCGAATAGAACAATGGCAATGATAATTACATTAATACGTTTCCACTAGGCCCATACGGGAAAATCCCGTATTCGTGAAATTTGTTTTCCTGTATACCGTACGAACTTGTCACTAAGATTCGACAAATCTCGAATCTATTTTATCGAATGTGTGGCAAGTGGCGTTTAATTTTATATTGCGTAATTCACATGAACGAAATTTTCCCGAATATGGAACTATTTTGTACTAGGCTGTTCTTCGAACTCGTGCGTCGAATGTTAATTGCTGATTAAATCTTTTAAGGTGGAAGATGATTTCCCGTTATCAATTGAGTTATTTATTTCATTAATTAAAGAAGGGCTTAATTCGTGGGATAATGACGACTGGGCTCC
Source organism: Thereva unica (assembly GCA_949987705.1). Lineage (NCBI taxonomy): Eukaryota > Metazoa > Arthropoda > Insecta > Diptera > Therevidae > Thereva > Thereva unica. The sequence goes on along the minus strand of OX465284.1, from coordinate 30,646,415 downwards.
CGTGGGTAAAACCACATTTACGTGAAAAAATCGGATCGAATAGTCCCGTGTGAAAATCTGTCTCGTATTTGATAAAACCGTATACAGTAAAATCTCGAATCTAATAGTCGACGTCTGAACGTAGCCTGAAGGTATATAGGCCTTCTTTATTCTGTTCTAAATGTTCAAGCTTTGGATCTATGATTAAACCCAGAAATATGAACCTGAAAAATATAGTGAGGGTATGTAGTGAGTTGAGATTTTTCTTTTCGCATTAGCTCAGTTTTGCCTAGGTTGACTGCGAGACCGCACACTGAGAGAACAGTTTAGTTATAATAACTAAGTGGATTTAATTGAAGTATTTTTCACAGTATTTGGTCATTACAAATGAATTTTGTAATAAATACTAAAGGCGTAGTTGAAGTGTATAATCATTACCAATCAAATCAAGGAAATCATTTATTTGAGTATATTTGGTTCACATAATCCAATTATTTCATCCATTTAAAATAAAAAAAATTATCTCGACCAACCGGCATACGTTGTTGTCATAATGTATGATTTGGTTATAGTTACCAAATCTTAGTTGGCATTGAATTATTCGAATAAAAATTTCCTAGAAGACCCACGATGTGTCATTCCTAAACGGCATTGCGAGGAAACGTATTTCATCATCTCCTAGTGCGTGCACACAGTTGTAAAATTCATTCAATCTCGTTAAATGATTAAATAATGGAAATTTTTTTAATAATCTTGGTGATTTGTGCGAAATATTTACTGGTAAGTATGAAGAGCTATTTGTAAATTCTATGTATAATCAAACCAATCAAAGAAAGTAATTATTTCAACTTTATTTTTTATTTTTTTATATATATTGCTAAATTGGCTGAATCTTATATATTGTTGAGCCATTGACATAATTGATTCGTTGAACTAATGAGCGATTTGATAGTCAAAATATCATTTTCATGCAGCACAATAATTTAGTTATTATTACCAAATTGAAATTTGACTCAAGTATGTATCCCAATCATGGGATCGTTTTGTAAGAACTAAATATTTAATTCGCCGTATCCAACTATACAATTTGGTATTTATAACTAAATCTCTTTAACAATAACCAAACTGTTTTCTCAGTGCAGTCTGCTGCCCAGCTGCAAATTATGTTCAGGCAATTTTCCAAGATTTCACTAATCGCGGTTGGAAACATTCCTGACACCACTATCACTAAGTCGTATGCTACTATTCTAGCTCCTAAGGGAAAACGACCTTTGCTCAACATAGTTGCAAGCCATTGCCTAAAGCTTGGTCCTACGTTTAGAGCTACGAGAGCTTCTAGAATCGATTCAATACGTACACTGTTGAAGGCACCTTCCATGGCTATAAAGACCTGAGTTTTTTTTTTTTTTTTATGTGAAAGACTAGAGTCTCAGGAAAGGCCCTTTATACTGTTGACAATCTATTTTCTTCGTATAGAGTGCAATGTCGAACAGCAGCTCTAGTCGGGGAGGGAGGAACCGCCACAACCTTCCCGCGATAGTTTCAGTCCACCTACTCCCAACCATTATTATCGCGACATCGGGACATCGAGAAACAACTCGCTGTTGTGTTATGACACGATGACATGCGCTTTGGTGGAGCGGGGAAGGGTTGAGGAAGGCTATGTCACGAGGAATCAGGAATGTAAAGAGGGAAGGAGAAAGAAGGAAAGTTATGTAGGTGGGAAAGTGGAAAAGGCGAAGGATCGCGGGGCTGGCCGGGATTCGAACCCGGGACCTCTGGGATAGCAGTCAGGCGCCTTACCCCTAGACTACCGAGGCCCCCGCAGGGTGCATCGCCAACCAATTAAACATTTTCCAGATTTAACACCCTTAAACCTGGAGTGGAAGCACGTAAGTCGTCATAAACTTTTGTTTCGACTTTATCAAACTGGTTTAACATTCGAGGTGGTAGCATGTAAATGGAAACGAGTTAAAGAAACAAATTGCATGCTGCCAAATTACGAAAAACTCGTCACAATCAAATTGAAAGGATTCACTCGCTTCGTGAAATAAGCTTAGTAGTAGCATAGTGCAGTGATGTGACCAGCAACATGGCGGACTGTGGTAAAGTGCGTGATTTCTAAGTCTAGAATTGCCACATATAAAAGTATAATTTCTGATAAAACTGTGATCAATCGTCCTCTTACTACATTCTGTTAACAAAACACCTCAGACCGTTTCGAAACCCCACAACTCCGTTTGCATATTAAAATCCGCAATAAGCAATTACAATACATTTAAAGATTTATCTGCTTAGCCGAGCGATAGCGCTGCACAGTTTCTACCTCGCAGCAATTTATAACGAATTTACGAAACAACAATCAAAGATTTAAACTAATGGCATCAATTTATAAAATCTACCCCCAAAGCGCGGCGGGCATACGACCAGGTGATGATGTTCCCATTGCCGCAGATTCCTCCACCAATAGGCGATAGGCGCCCAACATATTTGGATTAATTAATTCGAAATAGCGTTCATAGTCATCGTTGAATAGAAATGAGACTAAAGGAGATTTTTGATTCATAATCAGCAATTATACGCCAACATTAAATCACGTTCCATACAGCCTGGCAATAAATACCGTCCTCCGCTGAGACAACGCCGCTACAATTCAGGAAAAGACAAAGTTTACCTGAGGAACGGCGGCAGCCAGCAGTTGATAGGAGTCCCTGCAGCCGGCAAACGCGGGAGGATAACTCCAACTGGAAAAGGATAAAAGTTGTGTCTTCAGACTGTTTTTGAAGTTTAAACTTCGGGTTGCCATGCCGTGGGATTTAGGCGGAGAGCGACTCCTGACAGGATGGCGAGGTAGCATCGGGCACCCGCCCCGGGGTAGTTGTGTGTAGCACCGGGTGATTATAAATTTTTATTTTTCCCCGAAAAGGCCCATTACTCGCTCATCGCGCAATTAAGCACAAACGGTGTCTTTTGAGTTTAAAGTATAAAATATTTGTCCTGGCAGCTTACCTGGCTGGGAGCCGACGACTTGGGCGTGCACCCTCTTCTACCCCATTTCGGCTAGTAGCAAGACGCCATCATGGGATCCAAAAAGTTTCGAAAAAGATATACGAGAATATGCAGGAGCCAACCAGCGCCACTATACTCGCGCTCGGATATCCCCAGTTTACATGGCGCGGTATACACGACCGTTATTTTCGCAAATATGTCAGCAGCAACAAGCACAAATTTTAATTATTTGTAATTTATATTGTAATCTGTACTTTATGCGCGTAGGCAAGTACATTTCTGGGCCGTACAGAAAGACACATTAGAGACGTGAACGGAACACCGGATAGCAGGAAACGGCGACAGCGGCGGATAGGGTTAAGGGCGCTATTCCCGCCGCGTTCTATCCTTTAAGCCGTGCTTATAAACACCTTACGTGGTTATATTCCGTACGATAATTTACAAGAAAAGGGTTAATGGCGTATAATTTTTATTTATTTATAATATCCATTAAGAGTTTATTTATTACTTGGAGAAGACGTAATGTGCACCGGGGACCCATTGAATCTGATCCATATAAGACATTCATATTTGCCGGAATGTAACTCGGCTGCCGTGTGATTAATGACGAAACCTTGTCTAAATATTTTAATAGCTCAACCATTACGATTTAAGTTTTAGGATTTACATCATCTTTTCGCCTTTATTAGATATTAACACTCAATTTATGGCCGGGGATGTTAATCGAAATTTGTATTATTTAACAGCTTTTAACACTTGAGCCGAGCGGCGAAATAAAAGTGCTTCTTCCTATCCCATATTTATGCGGGGTTGTAATTGACTCAAACTAGGGGTAAGTTTTGGGTTAGATGTGCTAGAGAACTTTCACAAACAATTATAATAGCAGGAAGTAACCGAATGTGTAGTTAGTGGAATAATTAACCAGCAAATGGTCCTTTTTGTAAAAGAAAGGGTTTGTATACGAAATTTTATTCCAACAAAACGCAATTATCATTTTTTATATTACTCCCTAGATAACCAATGGCGCACAGGGATCATCTGCAGATCAAACTCCTACAGTCACAGATAAACTTCGAATTTTCCTAAAGCAGAAAAATCTTCATGTTGCCCTAATACCAGAACCTTGGGTACAATGGCGGAACACCTTCTATTACCGCTCCGACCAAGGAATGTCAATATCTTGTATCTTGGTTGAAAGGCATATTAGAACATACCTCTGCTCTTACTTCAGTTCAACTAATATACATTTTATTCCTTCAGAGCAAGAGTAAGAAACCTACGCTTACATGATGTATATTTATATTTTACAATCTCATCTTGCCGCGTATCTAATTAGAAATTTGACTACCCCAAAAGAAGTAGAAACGAAGAAACCTACCAATACGAATTTACAATTCACCTTGCCTCTTTTCCTCACGTTTGTTAAAACTCGAAAATCAAGAATAAGTTTATCTTGATATACGTTTGTACCAAGAGTAAAGGTACAATTTTTTTTAATCCGAGACAGACTTGAGGCCGCAGTACAATTTTCCATCGTGTAAGGGACAAATATATTGCCTCGTCTAAGTCCGGCTCAACTTTACCTAGCACTGGGTAGCCTGGGGAACATCCCATCCGTCCTATTACCAAGCATGGAGAGTATCCAAGGTTGGAGGAAATGGTTAATAGAGGTTTACATATCATGCTGCATTTTTGCCCTGTGACCTAAACGCCCTAGCGGCTTAATCGTAAAACTGGAGTAAATAAATATAATTTTCTCAAAGACTAGCGAGAAAGGGAAGAATACTAATAGACCGAAAATCTGACAAATCAACAGGGGAGGACTTTTTAGGAATGGTAGTCACCATGGATTTTTTCCAGAGTAAATGAACTTGGGAGGTTGTCAAGCAATAATTAAGAATATGCTTGATGGTTTCAACTGTGAGGGGGGGGATTCAATTAAAGCCAACGTTGAACACGAATTCTACCTCTTTGACCATAAGCATTAAGCGTACTCATGGCCAACTAAGAATAAGACTTTCCTCACCCAATCGTAAGAACCTTAGTCGTCAGACCCTAACGTTCACTCGTCACTTTTATCTTGAGGTAAGGTCCAAAATCAAGTCTTTGTTGGGTCCGCGATCGTTAAAGTCAAGACTAATGTTGGACATTTCCACATTATCGCGGAGAGTCTAGTAAACACTTTAAAATTGAAGCGGTCTAGAGCGGATTTAACTATGGTTGTTATAGGAAATGTTCCTACAGAAGTTAGTTCTTTTGCATAAGTTAACATTAGCTCACTTGTGACTTCGAAACTAACTTAGTCTGTTGCATCTTTCCACAGATAACCAGTCTTGAATATGAAGGAACAGGTACTGCAGATAATACATTGGAATATCCCAGATAATATCCAATTAGCTGGATTGTTTTTAAGCCCCATTAAGTAGAACCTCTCACTGGAGAAGATATTTTTTTCGAACTTGTTTTGTGCTGGCAAATAAAACTGAATGACAATCTGCCCACCTTACAGAAAACAGCTTAGGGCTGGGTAGTCCCGGGACGACACAATCATTCAACACCTCCACAAACCTCTTTGGCTGCTATCGCAACTGGTGTTATTAGTACGCAGGAAAATTTGGAAAGCGTCTTACACGAGTTAGTTTACACGAGTGAAAGGTTTTGAAAGATAGCGATTTACTTTCCTTGAGCCCAGAGCATGCAGATTTGTTGGTACGGGAAAATACCTTGGGGATCAATAATGTTGACATCGTGAAAACTCTAGGAAGTTTTTGAGCCCGATGAGTTTCGAATTCGCAGGCCCGTAGGGAATACAATCCCGGGTATCGAGTACCCGGGTATTTCGAGTAAGAAGCAAAATTTCGAGTAACTCGATACCCGGGTTTTTTGCAGAATACTCGGGCGGGTACATTAACTACATTATTCACACAGTTTATGTTAAAATAAAGAAAAATGAAAAATGAACAGCACAGCAGTGTGAAGTTCCACTAGCAGCTACCAGGTAGAACTAGCCACCGGTGCCAAACCAAGTTCTGCGACTTTTCTCTGGTGTCGTCTAGTTTATACTTAATTCCGTTCAGCATTTTTTCTGGAAAAATTCCGTGAAGAAAACCGGGGAAAAAAAGTAAACAGCTGATAAAAATGAACAACTGACTGTTAAAAAATCACATAGAAAATCCCGTATTTGACAGCAAATGCGGTTTTTCATTCGTCCTGTAAAATTTTCTAACAGTACAATACGGAATAATTGTCTAACTATTTATTCCGTGAACGTGAACGGAAAAAAGTCTCCAGCCCTTGCAGAGTTGCACAAGCGATATATTCCCACTAGTGTTCCGTTTGAACTGCGTATTCGTAAAACAAAAAATATACGAAAAAATTGGGTGAACCGAACGGTGCATTTTATATGGGAAACGGAGTTCCATTCCGTAGGGGCACTTTCAAAAATTAGCCGATGGAGGAGTCAGAGTTGCCGCTGCCATTTAAACTATTCTCATAGGCCCATTTTACACGATGAAACACTAAACAAAAAGTTTCCTGAAAACTTGCTCGATTTGATGGTGAGAGGTGTGAGAGGGCTTGAAGGAAAACGTGTTCCTTCAAGCCCTCAATCACCTCTCCCCTTCAAACCGAGCAAGCTTTCAGGAAACTTTTTGTTTAGTGTTTCATCGTGTAAAATCCTGCATAAAAATACACGGTATCTATCGGGTTGTCAACGTTAACGCACGCCGCCGCTCTCACTGTAATTGAACAGTGACTGTTCCGTGAAAATGGTCACAGAACACAGAGTTTGGAACAATTATACCAAGCACTTCTGACCATAAAACCAACATCAGTGGATTGTGAAAGGGCTTTTTCCATTGCCGGAAATTTTTGCACCAAACTTCGTTCCAAATTAACTCCCAAAACTTTAAGTAATTTAGTATTTTTAAAACACTATTTTAAGAAAACTGATTAATCTTCGTTTAATGTGCAATTTAAGATTAGCAGCAACAACGAAAGAATCTGAATTACTTTTTAATTTACATTGTACTTTGAATTTTATCTAATATATATTAAAATATTTTTTTATTAGATATATTTGTTTATTATTATATATTTTCCGAGTAACCCGGGTAGCCCGGGTAGGTGAAAATTGATACTCGAAATACCCGGGTAGCGTAATTATCGAGTAATTGTATTCCCTAGGCCCCCTTGTCGTCAAAAGTTACGAAACAAGCGGCAAGAGCTTTTGTTGCTGAAAGTTAATTGCGACGGGTCAATACCTCAAAATTTAGAAGCCAATTAGCGTAATTTCGAGAATCAATTGAAGGCTCTCAATAACATCTGAATTCAGGTACTTTGTGTATAGGCAAGGCTATGATCACACAGCTTCATGGATTAGAAGATGCTTCAACCAAGGTATACCGTTGCTGTTTATACTTACGATCTATCAATGAGAATGGGAAGATTTCGGGACATTTAGTGGCAGCTAAATCTGGTAGCCCCGATAAGAGTATCTAGATCATTACCTTGACTAGAACTGTGTACAGCTCTGTTTTTTGCGAACCTTGTTGCAAAGATTGACCGCAACTTACCGAAATGTACAGATGGACAATACCTTGGGACTGATTCGGAAATATTTCTTGATTGGATTTCAAGCCATTCGTCCAGCTGGAAAGTTTATGTCGCAATCCGTTAGGCCGAAGTAAGTCAAAAGCAAATCCAGCGGATATGGTTTCTCGTATTATGGCAGTGGAGGACATACCTAATGCTATTTGACAATCGATGGACAGCTGGCCGCGTTCCAAAAACCGGATGAGGATTTACCGGAACGAGGCACGATAATTTATGCCTGCAATGATTTTAATCAAAATTGCTGGCGGTTTTTATACCTCCTTGGCTGCAAGCAACGTAGGTTGGTGAGGACGAGAATACTTTCGGAGATCGACAATGCATTCATGTCAATTGTATGGGGCATCCAGTAACGTGAATTTGTCGAAGAGTTCTAACCTCTCGAGGTAGGAAACGAGATTTCCAACAGAAGTGGTTTACGAATGCTCAATGCATTTTTGGATGGTTTAACAGTTCCGAATATCAGACAACTAAGAGCAAGTGGTCCAATAAAATTAGCTTAGTGAAATATCGGTTTCCATTATTTTGACCCAGAAGAAATGACCTTGCAATCCTACACTAATATCGTAAAAACCTCCACGCTAGGACACAAACGCTGCTGGGTATAATCCATCAGAGTTTTTGGGTTATGCACTTTCCAGAATGCATCGGCAAGACCGACTCGCGTCATTACCGTTCATAGGTAAATTTTTGTGGACTCATCATGACTACTTATCGTATACGAGGCAAAATACCTTACAAATCCGGCGTGGCTATTTTCGTTTGCTTCTTCACGCGAGCCATTTACATTGAGGTTATGTCCGATTTCATTTCCGAGGAATGGATAAATTCCAGACCCATAACCGCCCAGTCCATGAGGCGTAGAAGCCCTCACACTTCCTCAAATGGCATGACAAGGAAGGCAACATCCAACTTGGAGTCTTACTAGGTACTGGTACATAAAGACGGCGTTTGGAAGAGCTCGCGTGATTCATACTTTCCCGGGCCGGACGGATGCAAAAGGGTGGTGGAATTGAAGACTCCTCTGGGAATTTCCAGCGACCGTGCACAAGGTGACACCGCTGGCAATGCATCATTAGAGATTGAAACTTTGAGAATCCAAAGTTCCAACGGGGCGGTATATTACGAAATATTATAAATTAAAAGTGGTGGTAAATATTCTTTTTTAGTGCTAGGTTATTTCTTGGTCCAGAGTTCAATGGGTCAAACAATTTTGTGATTCGAAAAGAAGTACCGCAAGTTGATAATCCTATACAACGCCCATTGGCGTAGTTATGGGTGGGAGCGAAGGAACATTTTCTTGCAGTTGTCCGGCTTTAGCTAGGATCAAACTCCGTGCAGTTGGAAACTCTTTCTTAAAGGACTTGGAAGAGGTCCCGAAGCTTAAAATGGGAGGTATAATCTCTCAGATCTAAGGCACCCCAAATATGCTGACATGATTTCGTAAAGGTTTTTCACTATTTCGGTTACAAAATGGAGCTCTTTGTAACGGTCAGTTTTGCCTAAATATCTACTTGACAAAAAAATTACTGTAGGGAAGAAAATTGAGTAGTTGGTCCGAAAACAAACAGTAGGCGGGGAGAAATAAAACAAAAAATAGGAACGAAAAATTTATTAGTCAGTCTGGGAAAAAATCTGGATCATGAAGGAAGTTTTATCGGCGAGTTTGTTTTTTTTTGAAAAATCGGTGTTTTTAGTTTAAGTCGAGGAAACAAATAATTAAATTCCTCCGTAAATGGTTACCGGAACATCGAAGTATAGCAGCAAATACGCCAGAGTTCGTGGAAAAGCCAGTTTCAGTTTTAGTTTGGCTGTCTTAGATGGTGTGCAGCAGTGAGAAGCCCCTAGCAAATGTCAAAATCCAGTCATCACGAAACCCCAGACAATCACCTCAAGAAACATAAAAATCAAACCTGGAAAAATCTTCAGTTTTTGGATGTTTGAATCATATTTAATCGAAGGTGTCGTGTGTAATTTGCACGAGAGAAAATCCTGTTGAAGAGACCGGGAAATCAAAGTGGGATCTGTCAATAGTGAAGATTTAAATATTGTGAATTAATACCGGCTAAGCTGACCAGAAGGTACGTGGGTCGCAGTTGCGACAATCAAACTCGGACGACGCAGAAAGGCCAGCGCAGAAATTCGTGAACTTCTATCAGGTGACCCTAGGTTAATTCGTATTTTTGTTGGGTGCATGGCACAAAGTTTCAGATAAAATTCCACGCGAAAAAAAACCGTTCGGATTTGGCTGAAGAAAAAGATTGAGACAGGTCGCATCAGTTGTTTCATTCGAGGATGCTAGAAGGAATTGAGATTGAGTGTTGAACGAGATGAGAGTATAGCGAAATATCAAATTTCACCTGTTGTATTTCCGCGGATTAAAGTAAACAAAAATTTCACGAGAGTGTACTGATTAGAAAAAGCGCATATACTCGAACGGGTGCAGGGCTTACCCTTAGCCTAGAGGGAAGAAACAAAAACCTAACATACACATACTACAGAAAATAAAATATTCATTTATGCTTTCATTTAGTAATTTAATGTATTAATATCCAATAATTTTTGGTGCAGTTAGCATTATATTTAATATTATTATTGTTTGTACATTTGTTTGCTCCTTAGTGGAGATATTTTTTTCCTTCTTGTGTTTTACAGGTACTTGTACACGGAATTGATAAATGTAACATCGTCTGTACAAAAGCGACGTAGGGGTACCCGTACGGCACTTTTCTTTTTTTTCAATAACTTCCGTCGAGAATAATTGTACAATTCTAGTTAAATATAGATTACGTTGAGAATTGTTGATGGTAGTATCTGCTACTATTAGTCTTGCAGTGTTAATGACTATTGATTTTCTTCATTAAATTATTATATTCTTGTGCGTTCTTGACCTGTAGTAAACAGGAATGTTGAATGGTTTGTTAAATGGTTGTGATATAAATATAATGTCCGTGTATTAGATTTTTTTTTGTGGAATGGTTGGGACGGGTGGTGTTTCTTTTCAGGGTGTCCTAGATAGTGACTTTCCCTGAAGCTGATAGTCTTCGATACTATGAGCTGTCAGGGAAACAGTTAGCCATGACGAGGCTCAGGTGATGTCCGGCGAAGGATGGAGGTGGAATTCAAGATTTTTCATAGTCAAAGGTAAGTGGTGAACCAACCGCGGTAAGGCCCGGCCACACACCCCACGACCCCTCCGGCGAGCTAGATAACTCCGTGTGGCCGGCGTAGGAGTTCCGGAAGTTAGTTTCCTTTCTTATGTATGGTGTTGGCTCCTTGGTCATGCTTTTCCGGGCTTATGGCTAAGGGGGCAATACCTCGCATAAGTGGCGCCCAATAAATAGTCGCGCCATTATGCTGTTACATCTTTTAGCGGTCACTGGTGGAAAAACCCACACATCCTTAACATTGGCCAAACATGCGCTAGCACGTAACATAAAGCGACAATATAACTGAGATGCACTTGTAAGGTATTATTTAACAACGGAGGTTTGTAATTATGTACAATCTTAGTTCACACTGCAGCTATCTTTCTCGCCCCCATCCCTTCTGTTCATTTGTTCCTGCTGCTGTCACTACTACTACTCATATTTGTCCATAATTTCCTTTCCAAAAAACTTTCGCGTTTCTTTATCCATTAAAAATATGAATTATGACGTTCCTTACGCAAGCACACCTATAACTTTTAATTTACCGAAAAGAAGGCAACGATTTGCAATTCCAATATGGGCTCCTTATGTCCCTGCACCTTATATCAAAAGGCCATTAGGGATAAGATGGAGTGATATAAAATTTAAATTAGTTGGCAAAATAAATGTCGTTAGTCGGGCCCGAAATTAGCTAATGATATACATCCTCGGAGCGGACGGCAGGGATCTATACGGGGCGCAAAAGATAAAAGTACAGAAATCGAATCACTAAATTACACCGCATCTGTATTTTATGACTTAATCACTGGGCCAGGGAAGGACGGTAATGGAGGATGGAGGCCGGTGATTACTCACTCAGCGCAGGACTACTATCACTACACCTATAATAAAAAGAATCCTTGGCGGAGCGAATCCTTGAGACTTAAAATTATTATTAATTTTTAGCGCGTTAGGCGTGTTTTAATACTACTTGGCATCTTCCGTGTGCCAAGTGAGAGCCTCTATATGGCCTATAAATTAGAGAATTAAATGGATTTACAAGTTTCCGCGGCGCCGTGTTTGTGGCGCGGCCACTTTATGAAATCAACACGCGAATAATGAGGATTTACTGAATGTAAACTTTGTTGAAAAGTCAAAAACTCAAAGGAATTACTTTAATTGCGTTTCTATGTAAATACGAAAAGGACGCAAGTCCTGCCTTATAAAGGATTTAAATCTCCTGAAGAATTACAATTTTCATATTCTTTGCATGTTTTAAACGCTTTCAAACACATACAGAGATATAGAAATATTCAGCAATAAAAATTATCGCAATTTAAATACCATCTCGCTCTCTGCCGGTTTCGACCCTCACCCACCCCATCATCACTCTCGGACCAACAGCTGAAATACTTACCGAGGACGAGTTCAGTTTCAGTAACTACATGCGAATCCTTTTTCCAGGGCGAGTACAAAACCAGGGTGGGTTGGCTAATTATGAGAAAGTTTTGTCCCAAGTATAGCCGAACAAAAAAGTCGCAGTAACTCGTTATGTCCTTTTTATTCTTCGAGAGGCAGCTTCCACAGGAAGAGCCCCGCCAGCAAGAACTCCGTAGAACGTCCGGTAAAAATATAGAACGGCAGGAATACAAGCGAGCATTCCACCATTGTTCGAAAGGAGTGATTTCCTTTTAGAAATTTCGGTAGCAGGATTTCGGTAATCGGTTGGTGTGCAGTTTGGGGATTGCATTAGATTTTGGCGATTTTTTACGGCCGGAATAATAAGTGGATACTTTTAATTGTGAAGGAATAAAAACTTACCGGCATGTTATTTTGTCCTTTCCTTCCATGAATTGACCATTGGGTCCCCATCTTCTGGGCAGCTCTAGAACACTTAGTCCACGTGCGCCAGCTAAGGCGATTAAAGATCCTTCAGGAGATGACACGATTTTGTCAATTTGAAAATTTTGTGGTACTGAAGGAATAAGAGTCTGAAAGAAAAAAAAATTCTTTAATATTTGCAAAAAGTGAATTTGTTTTTAATTTTTTTGATTTTTCAATGATCCAAAATATCACAAAAATGTCTGCAGAAAAATAACTACTATCAGGACGTTCAATTTCCATTTAAAACAAGCTTAGTGCGCCGTTTTGACAAGTGGCGCACCGCAGGTTTGGTACTTGTTGAACCGTGTTGTGCTCTGTCAATTCGAACATTAAGTTCTCCTGTGTCGACAATGAATTGTCAGAGGAGGAGTTCCTTTTCTGAGTGGAAACGCGGGCCACAGTTGTATGGGTCAGTCAGTCCGAGGTATGCCGGAGCATCTCGTCATTGTTGCGAGGACAGGTACTGGTTCCAGTTTCGTCTCCAGGTACCGGACCCCGACGTGAGGAGCCACCTGACCAGCCAATTCAGGCGGAGAGAGTCCGACTACCAAATAGTGAAACGTATGTTGGAATGTAGGCACGTATGGCGTGTATGTGTCGAAGATGTTGCCTTACAGTATGGGCGCTCCCATACCGGAACCCGAACTGGTCGAGATTGTGTCAAACTTGAACGGGACTCTGGGCTCATTAATAGTCGGCCAGGGGTTTGATAAAATGCGCCAGCTGCGTGAAGTTGGGTTGAGGGCCTAACGGTGGCAAGAATAAACACGCCAGGACCGTCGGCAAGTCCACAAGGTTCATGACACACAACCGGTGTCCAGATGGACAACCAATAGGTGACAATTTTGACTCTGCGGTGGAAGAGGTCCAACGACACAATTCTCTGGGCAAACGTCGAGTCGTAACTTGTTGAAATTGTCACCAACAGGGCCACATGTTTATGGACTGCTCGCAACCTATTTTGCTAAAGGTATGGCAAGCCATGTACAGTTTCTACGCATTGTCCTGTATGTGCGGGAAAGAACCCTCGAGATGCAAGGTTCGACGGGAGCTTGCACCCGAATTATACTGACCTGTCATCAGTCAGGACATAAACGTTAGCGAAACCGCTTCGCTATAACCGGACTGGACAAATACGGACACGTTTCCAACCCCGGAGATACAATAGTATTTTCTGTCGCGTTCTAATAAATATACCATAGCTCGGAACCGCATTTTTCGTAGTCCCCTCCGGTGACGTCCAGTAAGCCCTTTGCAGATTTTCGGAAGTGAATTCTGCTGGCACTTCTGGCACGGAAAGCCATTTCCCCTATTATTTCGGATTTGTCAGATCATCGTCCCTTCGCTAAGGTCTACTTAGCGAGTGAGGAGATGACTGGCTTACTGGACAGTGGTGCGAGTATCAGCTGGGTGGGCATGGAGACCGAATATTTTCTACCCGAGATCACCTTTTTCTCTTTGCAAATTTGTTTCCGGCGGGCGGAGCTCCACAGAGAGTAAACGGTTACGTCCAGATTCCGGTTTCCTTTGGAAGACGGACCTGGGGGAATAACTATTTGTGGTACCAGTCAAAACGGGATCGATTTCTAGTAATTATTCGAAATCGCTTCTCAGATAGTTAGTGAGATATACATAGACTGCAATGGCACCTTCGAAAATTCACGACTTAACTTATTTGTCAAAGCAATGCCAACAGTTGAGCAAGTAAAGGCCAGGTTCCCCTCATTTGATGTTTTTTGACTTGGGAAAACTAATCTGGAAGACCACATCATCGACACCGGTGACTACGTTCCTATAAAGCAGAGTCATGATCCGGTGTCACCTGCCATACAAACGTTAAGTATAGTGAGTTAGCTAGCCCCGGGGGTTGTTGAGCCATCCAAGAGCTAATTGCAATTTTCCGAGCAATTTTTCAGTGGTGTTGGTACACAAACCAGAGAACGTACGCCTGTGCCACAGCGTATGTGCCGCTTAATGGGCAAGGCTATTCCGGGACATCTACGTGAAAACGTATTTGTCTATAGACGATCTTCGCTTGGTATCACCAGATGTCAAGGCATGACCGTTTGTAGGAGGCGTGCTCCTATAATTTGTAACTACTCAATAGGATGTCCCTCATGTTAATTATGTCAAAGATCTGGCGATCAGATTTGACATTGAGCTGGACTCTTCCACTCACATCAATTATATTTTTTCCAAGGGCATTGTCCAACGAGAGTCCTGTACATTGCAGGCCACATACTCCATCTTCTTGACTTCGTACTCTGTCGAAGTTTGCTCACCCCTTGGTAACTTGGACCACTACATAGTCAGCGCTAATTTGCACCATGACTTGACCGATATGACGGGATGGTAGTACAAGAGTGATTCCTAAACCTGATTTTAGCACATCAAAAAATATTGACGCTTGGATCTAAAGACACTTCAAGCACACCGATATGGTTACGTAAAATCTTTCACGATTGTGGTTGCAAAACAATTCCCTTTCAGCGCTAATTGTGTTCCCATTCCTGGCTTCTGGACAGGACTGCCAGGTTCATCTCTCTACCTTACTGGTTAACAGATCTATCGTTCTGCTCGTTGTTAGTGGGCCGTTTCTTTTTTGAGATAATGCATATGCACTCCATATTTGGCTGGCTGAAAGAAGGTGATAGATAGCGGTAAATAGCGTTTCAGACCTAGTCTATTAGACAGCTAGCTGACAATCTCGAGCTTTAAGTCCTGTAGGGAGGCTACCTTCTAGCTACCCGGCCTTCTTATTCCCATCTATGTTCCAATGTAAGGGAACTCAAAAGTCATGTTATGTCTTTTGCCAAGTCTACCAAGCTTATCGCTGCATCGTTTCACTAGCTTGTAGCGAATTATTATTGAATCTATAGAGCTCTTAGGAGCCGTCCATAAATTACGTGAGGCGTTTAGGGCGGAGGGGGTCCAGCAGAATCTCACCCACTCTCGTGGGGTAGAGGGGGGTCTCGGCAAATATCAAGTAATTTTTTTCATCAAGAAACAGTGTAAAATTTCTAGAAAACTGGGTTGAATTAAGTAAAAAATGTTTCTCCACTAAAGACCCCCATTCATTTACAGGCCGCCGCCGGCAGGCCAGGTCGTCAGACACGGCCCAATGAAGGCCACACAAGACTAACTGAGGGATGACGACTTCAGATATCCGCCTAATATGCCGTGACCTGCAGGTGACGTCATGATTCCCTACAGACACAGGCGAAGACGACAGTTTAACATCCCAGCGGGAAAACTAGCGAGGGGTTACCCTGGTAATCCAAGAATTCTTCAATGATTTGATGATTTGCTTAACTGCCTACATGGTAATCGGGACATTCTACTATAAATTTAGGAAAATGGAGTCGTAATGACTAGGTAAGCGACTAGGTAATGACTTGTGAAATACTTTTGTTGGAAATGTGATGTGCTTTTATAATTCTTTGTCTTTGTCTTGTTGAAGCCTCTCTTCTTGAGTTTATTCCGTTTTATAAGATTAATTTATATTGTACTACTAACAATCAGTAACAACATCAAAAATATATAAAATGGAATGGTAAGTTCGGAAAGCATTGCTTTTAATGCTAAAAAGGGTAGCCAGTAATTTATTCTGCATGACTTACATGATAATCTATGTATTCACCTAATACATTTCACCTCTGAAGTAAGTCCTCGTCTGTAATTATTACAGTAATTATTTACCGCCCTAGAACATCCCTATGTAAAAGTAACCTATTATTTCATCACAAAGGTAATGGGTCAATCTCATTACTACCTCGCTTACCTAGCTATTACATTTCCCGCTGGGATGTCAGATTGTTAATTCTAACTTAATACTTTAAGCGAAAAAATGTCCCTCAAATGGCCTCAATGAAAATTTTACAGACACAAAAAGATTGGTGACATATTTGCTGGCACAATGCGGAGATATTAAATATATTGCCCCCGCACCAATACGTTTGTGCCTTAAGGCGGCTCCAGGCTCCGTGAACGTTCGCGCGAATACGAGTGTGGATGGTTTTCTCACCTAGTTCGCGTCTTACTTTCAGGTCCGACTGGATACCGCGTGAGCTCGTGCCGTAAATTCATAGTTTGAGACAGAATAGAAGTTTTGGGGTGGTAGTACGTAGGTTGTTTCAGTCGACCTCTTCATACAAACCGAGTGTTCCAAAAATGTTTGTATAAAGAGGTCGATTGAAACAACTTACGGGCTACAACCCGAGATCTTCAGGCACAAGCTGACGATAAACCTATCCGGTTGGGGACTGCAGACCAAATCCGGCTGGCGGCCTGAGGGGTGGGTGTGCGGTGATACTTGGCTTCAAGGCGAAGACTTTAAGGCCTACACAAAAAAGTACCCCTCGATTGTTTAGCCGCCACGGGCTAGCCAAACGCGCGAGTCAATAAATACTGCGGCGTACGATCCAAGTAACACCGACCCGCGAAAAGGCCATTAGAATATAGAACTACAGGAAACGCCCTCGCCGAATTTTAGCGTACTACTGAAATTCTCATGATTTATGAGTACTCACGTTTTGATAGTTGTTTGTATGTCCAGCACAAGCATAGAGAAGGGCAAGTAGGAGTTTGATTTATCGCTTATTAAAGCTTGTGGCTACGCCCGTATATACGTATTTTTAGTGTTAAACACTAGAGATTTTTTAAATCTGAAAATCTCACGTGAGATTAGGAGGAAGGGGAGGAGGTCGAGCCAAATCTTACGAAATCTCACCAAGGGGGGCGGGGGGATCGACAAATCGCAAAAATCGCCTCACGTAATTTATGGACGGCCCCTTATAGAGGCTGCCAGCTGTGATAGTTCCAATAAATCTTGTTTGGAAGATTTTCAGGATTGTCAATGACTCCGCTTGAAAGATACTAGTGTACGCCGGAAGTTGCACAATAAATTATTATGTGCCACAACAGATTTTACAGGAAGTATGCCTCATCTAACACGTGGGCTTGGAGTAAATTAGAGGCATGCCGATTGATTTCCCCGCAGGTCCCTTATGAGGACCTCACAAAAATAATTAGTCTTGGAATTGGAACTTCAGACCAAAAATATCGGGTATTCAAAGTGATTTTTTAGTGCTCCAGTAGTAATTTTAAGATGGGGCAGACAAATTTTTTTATCACAACGATAGCCGAGGGGGGGGGGGGGAGCTAGCGAATTAGGACTCCAGGCCAAAATCGTTCCACAAAATGCTTTATCCTCCTCGGCCCACCGCCGCCCGATCTCGGCGCTCCACTAAAATTGTTAACTGAACATTCAATTTGTTAGCACTCAAAAATCACTCTGAAAACGTGAAAGTGAATTTCGAACGATTTTGGTGTGGAGCCCCAATTTTTAATATTTTTTTGTTTATATGTTGTTACCTTGGAGGCCGCCTTATGGCACGTAGGCGCCCATATGCCAGTGTCATGATCGTGAATTTGTTGTGGCGTTAAGCTGGACTGGACAAGCTTTAGTAAGGGTCCTAGGGATGTAAATTGTTAGAAATTTCTTTAACTTTATAAGAAATGCCTTTAACTAATCTTTTTATATGTATTGACCAATCAAAAAATTGCGAAGATGATACTTTTGACAAATGATTCATTTCGCGTGCATAATTTATGCCATAGAGTTCTTTTCAATTTTGCAATTGAATAATGCCAATATCTGCACATCAACTAGTAAATTGACACAGACTTTTATTTCGTTCGTCGTTCTTCTATTCGTTCTTTTACTTAGTTCGTCACGTTCAATTTTCAACTGCGATTTTTCATATTGAACCAAGTATGGCCGTCTATAATCGCAAAACTTCCATAGTCAATGATTGTTTTGAGTCTTTGTAAACAGCTTCCATTAAACTCGAAATTTCATCAGGTTTGTTTCAAAGCCTTGTGTCTTCACGATTTCACCAATATGTCATTTGCTTTATCCAAGTAAAAATGTATTCTGTATACGAAGTTCACTCCATCCCCCAGTGCAGGCATTACCTCGAAATAGATAGGCTTTATCACGCCGATTAGGTTTTGAGGCTGGAAATATTGCCAACAATAATTTTTGTTTATCTTTCCTGTCCATATTCTAATACTCTCACGAAAACCAAATAAAACTTCCGTATATACATACATATATTCGCTATGTGTCATCATTCCGCAATCGTTCATCACAGTTAACAACTGACGAAATATTTTGTTTTTTTCTTAGTAAGCAAATCACGGTTACTAAGCAAATGAATGCCATCATCGACTAACGTTATACGCTGGCAACACAAATGCCACGTATATGTAATTTTTTAAAAAATTTTAAAAATTGTCGCCAAGCATAAAACGCAAATTTAAACAAATGGCCGCGTATATAAAATGAAGGAGGGAAATGGAAAATGGGAAATCATATTTCTGTATTTGTGTGTCTTCCCATTGCAGGATGAATGCCGGTACGGTCTCTGTCCGTCTTGGCAAAAGCAAAATTGATGTATTTGTATAACTCTCTCGTGTTCTTATTTAAATTTCCATAAATCAGGACCAAGAGAGAATATGTGACGAAAATACCTTTCGGAAAATTTTTCATAGTTGTCCCATGGTTGTTCCTGTTTCAGTTTTTTTTGTGTTTTTACTTTACAAATGCAAGAGCCGCCCGCTTTTCAAGAGTCAGTCAGTCAGTCAGCGTTCAGCCAATCCGGCCACCCAATCTCATCCCTTTTGTTATATGGTGTTTTTTTTTTCGTTCGTTGTGTTGAGCTGTACCATACCGATTCTAAAAATTCTCGCGTATACCATATACACACACCCCGGGAAAATATTCAAATACTCGACGACGTTGGACGTGACAACTTTAAAAAAATTGACGACATTTGTCGTTTTGATTGCGCGGAAAATTGCACATGCCTTACTCGGGTTTTTTCCCTATTCCTTTCGACTATTTTCCTAGGTTCCAGGATACACGTCACCGCGTGAATATGTATGATATGAAAAGGACGTGAAAAAATTTCAAGCTTTTTCAACACCATTCCTCGGCGAATACACCTTTTTGCCTCATGTTTTTGGTACCTTTTGTCTTTGAATTTTTCTCCATATTTTCAGCAGGAATCAGGTCCTTGATGCATGCTCATGTGTGCAACACTTGCAGAGAGACGGGTGCATTTTGTATTTTTATATATATTTGTGAATCCTGCAGGGAGAACGGATTGCACTGTATGGCTCTTCTTCAACAATATTTACTGCTGGCATAACTAATCTACCCTTGGCAGATGGCAACCCCTGCCCACTCTCACTCTCTTTCTCTGTTATAAACGGTAATTCAGCAAATTGACAAAAGTTTTATCATAGTCCGTCTCTGGTGGGTGAGAAATGAAATATTGATAATCAGCGGGGATGAAGCACCACCCTCCTCCAATAATGCAATACAAAGAAGCACACCAGATCGACAGGGGACCCCTATGGCACGACTCTGCGAGTTTAATTTTAAGCGTTTGTCATAAGATAAATTCCCAGCGGACAAAATGAACATAATGACAAGAAGGGCAAGTAGCACGGTATTGGCGGCAAAGATGAACACAGAAAAAAAATCGTTTTAAAAAAAAGCACAAGGCCAACAACGAGATATTTCCTAAGATTAAAAAAAAACGAAGTGTATAGGCCCAAAATTTGATGTCTTTTTCGCCTCTTAGACAATTTGTACTTCAGGAAGTAGGAAAAAAAGCATAGGTCTCCTGTATACACCACCATCATGAAGGGATGGATCTCTGTCTATTCTGAGATTCTTCAACCCCTGATTATAGCT
Organism: Thereva unica; assembly: GCA_949987705.1. NCBI lineage: Eukaryota > Metazoa > Arthropoda > Insecta > Diptera > Therevidae > Thereva > Thereva unica. The sequence continues at coordinate 30,626,039 of OX465284.1, read as the reverse complement.
TCCATCACTTTTAATGGCTTCAGGTTATAACCACGGGTAAAGTAAATGACGTCCCTTTCTACCAAAAAACTCCAGCCAGAGTGAACTCTCCACCACCACTCTTGGGCCACCATCATGAGGAACCAGCTACACAGCAAGCAGAAAAAAAGGGAACCAGCCATGGGCCCACCCTTGAACAAATAGAAAGAATTAAAATTGGTGATTAATTTTTACGCCTAAAATATGCAAATGGGGCTCGTTCTTTACACCCAAGAGTGGATATATACGAAAATTGTGAAAAAATAAGGCAATGGGGATTCAAAGAAGTTTTTTTTTTTCAACAATTTGCCTCGAAGCCAAATTGATTACCAGGAGAAGGAAGAAAGTACAAAAATGTTTCAAGTCCTGCTAAAAGAAAATTGAATAAAAAAAACAAAACGAGTGGGAGACGGACAACTTTCAATGAGCTTAACTTGTAATTATCCTGCTCTTTTGCCATATTTTTAGGTAGTAGAAGAAATTTTTGTAGAAAGAATAGGGGGTATTTTCTTTAGGTATGAAAACAAACAACAACAAAATATATATCATGTTTTCTCCATCCCCTGAAACAAAATACCGGTGTACTTTTGCACCAACACTCGATGGATAACATAGCAAATTTCAATCCAGGTGGTGAAGCACGGGTCGAAATAATTAGCCCGCAGATGGTGTAAGAAAATTCAATTACCGAAAGGTGTAAAAATTTATCGTTTGACAGGACAATCACCTCCAATGAACTACTAGCATATTGAAATTTACTTAATATGGTACCCACACAACGAAAATCTTCACAAATGCTTCTGAAGCAGCAGTTTGGAAGCATTTAATTGCAATTCAATGATTTTGAAAGAAAAAACAAATTGATTCTAAAGAATACTGTTTCAATTTTCCAACTGGGTTTGTAGATGCATCATCATAGCATCAGTACAGTATCGCATTTATTTATGTTTTAGTCTCCTTACCTTGAAAATGCACACAAAAGAAAACTTACGAAAGAAAACTAAGGTTAGGAATTGAATTTAATTATTGTTTATTTCAAGAGTTAAAAAATTATAAAAAGACAAATATAGAAGTATAAATCTATGTAGAGTGTGAGAATCGATGGGTTAGGTGTAGTAAAGTTCAGTGTTGACCAGCTTGAGCCATTGTGCAGGTCAGCCGCAATTCACACAATTATGAATTTATCCTTTTGGCGTAGAGAAATAAAGCTGTACGTTATCAGCAAACATATGGACCTTAAAATGCTTTATTACTAGAGGAAGATCATTAATAAAAACGCTAAACAAAAGTGGCCCAAGAATAGAACCTTGTGGAACTCCACAGTTAAGTAAAAAATTGATGGAACTAGAGTCGCCGAGTTTAACTTTTTGCGAGCAGTTTGTTGAGAAGCGCAAAAGTTTAAAAGCAGTTGAAGAAAATAAAGGCGGCCATACACGGTCAAATTGGTTGTACATCCAGAATTTGATCAAACCCATAAGCGCAACGAGTTTTGGGTTGCCGACCGGCCCACAATCGATAGTTTTTGTTGTACATCCGCCCTTCGATGTACATCCAATTTGACCGTGTATGGGGGCCTTAAGACTTGGAAGGAGAGTTTTTGCAAGAGCAAAGAGTGATTGACTCTATCAAAAGCTTTCGAAAAATCAAGTAGAAACAGGCAACAAATGTGACGTTCATCAAGAGGGTTGCAAATATCATTTGTGACTTTAAGGAATGCAGTTCCGCAGCTGTGATGTTTGCAGAAGCCAGATTGCGATATACTTATAATTTGAAGTCGTTTACAGAACTCAAGCATTTGAGTTGCAATCAGTTTTTCAAAAACCTTTGCTAGGAAGGGAAGACTACCAATGGGCCGAAAATCAGATGGAATAGCAGGATGAGAAAGTGGGAAACTTAGATACCGCGAGGAACCAGATAAATATGCAAATGGGGCTCGGAACCAGATAAATATGTGTGTTATAATAGGCAGCAAATATGGAATTATCATTTTTAGAAATCGTGGTGAAATATTATCGCTACCAGTGGCTGATGTTTTGATAGAATTTACAGTAGAACTTCAAGAGAAACAACGCAACGAAAGCAGAAGACATCAGATGAAGCTATAAAAGAGGTAGTAACCTGATCAGCTGCTTGGTTGCAAATTAGTATTGATTAAGATTCTCGGGTTTTAGGTTGTTACCAACAGTTTTATTTTTAGAGTGGACACCGAAAATACGCAGAGTTTTTCATAGGATTGGGATGCATCAAGCATCCGGGAATAAAAATTGCACTTGGCTTCTTTAATTTTTGCTAAAATTAAATTACGAAGGCGTTTAAAAGAAGTTTTTGCTGCAGTAGTTTGACTTTTAAGGACCAACGATAAACTGCCTTTCAATAATAAGTAATTTAATTTCAGCAGTGAACTATAGTTTGGATTTAGCTGATAAAGATTTACTTCTTAGGGGCACAAATTCATCGGAAAGATCAAGGAATATCTTATCAAACTCATCTCATCTATCAGCCAATGTGAAGCCAATGGTAGGCAAAGACATCTATGGGTATGAACTTCCTGATCAATATTAGAGAAGTCACGAGAGGTGGTCGGCATTAAAGCTATGGCATGCGAATATAATATGATCCAGATAACTAGGAGGCGGGATTTGCTTTTGAAAAATAATAGAGTCGTTTGTAAGCAACACATTAAGCAAAGAGGATATTCTGCAATTAAAATATGTGGAGAGCACATTAATTACTTCCAAACATCGGGAAAAAAACATTTTTGGCACACATTTTTTGCTCTTTTTGACCGGATAATTCTCCAACGATGCACCCAAAAAATAAATGCCGGTAAAAAAAGTTAATTTATCTTTATATGTGTTTAGCAAAGCTTTTAAATACATTTAAAACCCCTGCTCAAACAAACCATTTTACTCATCACAGTAAACATAATTTTACTATAATTATGCGAAATATTCCTCATCTCGAAATTTAAATAATTTAGAAAAAATATCTTTTGAATTCATAAGCTTTTTCATTCATAAAATGATAGTTCTCCGCAGTCGCAGGCAACACAACCTCCCAAAGCAGAACCGCACATGCGACTGGAGGAAAACGTCAACCATCTAGTAATCAAAGTGATAAAAACACAAATTTCGTGTTTATTCAGTAGAAATTGCTACAAATTATTTCTGTAGCAAATGTGTGAAATATAATAACCTTAAAATAAAAAAATATATTAAAAGGGGCGTTTTTCATTTATAGGCCTCGATTCCCAGATCCGACGGGAGGGAAGTGAGTGATGATTTGACACTTTGCGATTCTCAAATCCGCAGTCCCGGATTGGTTTAAATGGAAAATTCGGAGTAAAGACTCACGCGATAATGAAATATATGATGTCGGATTATCTCAGGCGCATTTGTCGTTCAAATCCGCAGAAAATTTGTTGCGGATCACACTTTTACAGTGCGGAAAATGTCAAAAAGAAATTCGGGGTTGCGGATCTGAGAATCGCAAAGTGTCAAATCCGCAACTCACTTCCCTCCCGTCGGATCTGGGAATCGAGGCCATAATTTGTAAATTTTTTAAAGATTCATTGAAGTTCGTGAAAAACACACTTCCCTCGTGACTGATTAAATGGCAGCAAGCGATTTGATAGGAGGAGTTAAAAGAAGCTTTGCCGAGCTTTTAAATATTTTCAAGAGCTTTGCTGGGATACATGCGCGGAATGTCACGACGCTTGAAAAGATCTATACATGGAACACGAATTAGCCCTATTCAGTAAGTGGGATGAGGAAATCGACTAAGTCAACGTTGTACAAACTATTCAACGGTATGACCAAGCACAGCTAGACATCGTATTTGACGGAGGGTTCCTCCTCCATAAAGTAATTTGGCAAAGAGGTGCCAAGATATCGACAATCTGCGAGAGCTACATCCACTTTATCATGAAGAACTATTGCGGAAGGAGATGTACTGGCTATGGCTATTAATCAAGCATGAAAGACCATCAAAGGCACTATCGACTCAGCAAGTCTGTTGACATCCATTTCACCGAAGACGCCGAGATAAAAGTCAAACAAGAAGATTTTCTGTCGCACAAGTTCAACAAAAGCAGACTCGTGAGACAGATGAAGCTTGAGGACAATGGGATCAGGACCCTTCAAGCAGAAAGTGATGCCGACGTTCTGATCGTGGATACGGCTGTGGAAATGTCGGAAACAATAGCTATCGGCATTGTAGGGGAAGACGAAGAAGAACAAGAGGATCCTCTGGCCGTAGTAGTAGAGTATTCTCTTTCTCGTAGAATTAGATCCAACAATTTACCGCAAGAATTTGTGTGCCCGATAATTTGGTACGCATCGTTGTCATAAAAAGTGTGGATGCAAGACGAGATTGCATCTTTAATTTTCTCTGTACCGATGAATATATGCCCGATTTGACTGGTATAAAAACACGCTCAACAGATACTGAACAATTGGTCGTAATAAGTTCACGCTTTAAGGAGTCTTTGACAGTTATAACTACTTCAACTTCTCTTGTGAGACCGGTGGAACTCTGTAATCTCTATCGCATCTGTAGATTATCCGGCTGCTGTCCATCATCTCTTCATTTAGGAATGTACCATTTAACCATGTTTCGGTGATTGCGAATAGATTGCAATAAAAAAATTATTTAGTTTGCAGAATTTCATAAGCAACGCTCAGATAGGGTCTCATCCTCCAGATCAAAATTTGCAGAACGAAACCGAGTGAACTATTTCTGATCGGCAGATTTTGCCAGCGCAACGTTCTTTCTTTTGTCCAATAATATTTTGCAAAATATACCGCAACTTTTAATTATTTTTCTCCATTTGCAAACGTAAACAACTTTCCAACCATAGAATCCTCATTGTGTCCACCTTGGAAGAAAATAGAAACTGAACTTTTCTGAGGATGAGGAAGGTAAGAAAGCACTCCCACGTCCTGGTGATCCATCAGTGTTGTTTACGTGCTGAGAAGTAAAACTCCTTAGTACTGTGGGCGGTACTACCATTGGGGGTGCAAAGCCGGAAAATATTTCGATCTAGTCTAATGGTTCGTCCCCACGGCACAAACTTTTTTCGCGCGAACCTGATCCCATATAAAGGACCCCGCACGTTTCTTATGGAAAATGACTTTCGGTCAAATTGACATTGACTTTCGGTCAATGGAATGTTTTTTGCTTATTGTAAAACCATTTTCCTTACATAGTATGAAAAAAAAAAATTAAATGAACACTAGCATTACTTAAATAATGCGAAGTTATTTCTTTGCTATACCGCAAAAAACATGAACAGACCGAAAAATGAAAAACTTCAGATGTCTAAAAGTACCAAAAATCTTAAGTTTTGGGTTTCGTGCCCATTGAGACTTTTGTTCAGGGAGACTTCCTCTATCCAAAGAGCATAGACTCGTTCAATTTGACCGAAAGTCATTTTCCATAAGAAACGTGCGGGGTCCTCTGTGAAACAAAAGAAAAGCCGCTGAAAAAAGTACTCACAAATTTTCGACAGTCGATATTGTCCGCACAGACATTCCGTCGGCAGTTTCATGCAAACTTAACAGACAGTGCAGAAGCCGAAACAGAAAGCACGATGCGAAAAACCTGTCGTGGGGACCCTCCAGAAGATAGTATAAAAAAGGAAAAAAAAACTGACGCCAACACGCGCTTTTATTCCACCGGCTGTCGTCCACTGAGAAATGGAAAGATGAAGGTCCATGTCGCAGAGTAGATTCGATTCACGGACCCCCGGGATGGTAGTCGGGCACGTAGATTCTGTATCTCTTATGAATCTAGTAAATTCCAAAGACCAACCTTGTATTTCAAGTCTGGGGCAGCTCTGACTAAGGTCTAGAATTATAAATGCGTCAAAGCTTCACAAACAACTCTGGCACAATATTGCCCAGAGGAATTGGTATAGAATTGAGTCACATTCAAACAGGTCGAACCTAAGTAGATAGAAATACGGCTACAAAGAAGGAGAGACTGTTGCTACCTGAGACCTTGCGATAATTTCTTTAACATAGAAGCGACATCTATGCTATGAAAATTCCAACCACACAAAATCATCTATAATAAAAAAAATAGCAAACGAAGCATTATAAGCAGAAAAATCCATTGAACGACGATAAAATGGTGCGGAGTAGAAGAAAATAAAGAATGCCGTAAGAACCATATTTCTAGATTATGGCTATAAAAGCTAATTATGACCATAAATCCCCGCCGAGTCGTAAATAGGACTCTCGCCAGGTATTTATCAACTTTTTCCAATGTGGAATAATTTTATCGGCTGCAAATTTCTTTCCCTGCCGCGGCACCACTCAACAGCGCGGACGATAATAGCCCGGGACGGTGTCTTCGGCTCGTTTGCATCTCCTGCAGGATCCTTGGAACCAAAACGGTTTTACTCAAAATGCGAAAGCAATTTAAATTCGAATTTTAAGAACATTAAATCCTCCGGAATGAGTTATGCGACTTTCACTTGTTAAGTTATGCAAAATGATTACTTTCTCCGGAATTTATGTGGGCCTGTCGCTAACTGGAGAGGCGGCAATTGGGAATGGGTGTGTGCTGAAAGTGAAAAAAATAATGTTTAATTGAACTTTTATTGCTAGTTTTAGTAGGGGGTGAATTTTTGTTTGGCGCTAATAGTTAAGGAAAGCGATCGGGTATTAAACCCACCTCACACTGTCTGAGGAAATACGAAACGTCTGCTATCAAAACATATCCAATGATTCAGATTTTCGTTTCGCAGTTTTTTATTCTGGCAGTGTCCCAAGAGGCACCGCGACCGCAAAGTGACCTATGTAATAAACGACGATGACCACGGCAACGTAAAAGGCAAAACGATTTACGAATTTTTTCATGGAATGTTCGAACTCTGTACAGAAGTGGAGCTACACAACATCTAGCCGATACCCTGTCAAAGTATAAAGCTGACATTACCGCCATTCAAAGAGATGAGATGGACAGGGTATGGTGTTATGCAAAAACCTGACTATGACGTTATATTACAGCTGTCATACAAAACACCATGTGCTTGGAGTAGGTTTTATGGTCAGCAAAAGAATGAAGCCTACCATTATCGGCTTTAAAGCAATAAACGAAAGGCTATGCACCCTTCGTGTGCGACGTAAATTTAAGAACATTTGCCTCATAAACGTTCACGCACCTGAGTCCCCGGATGATGATAAAGAAGAATTCTTCGAATTAGTTGAACGGGAACTTAATGCCTGCTCCAAGTATGATGTCAAAATCATGCTGGGAGATCTGAACGCCAAAGTAGGCCCAGAGCCCATATACAGGCAATATGTCGGCAACCACAGCTTGCATGAAAACACTAATGACAATGGACAGCAAGTAAGAACTTGGTCGTTGCAAGTACTAGGTTTGCGCGTAAAGATATCCATAAAGCCACCTGGGTACCTCCTGATGAAGCCACTCGCAACCAAATAGAACATGTCGTCGGTCTAGAACCAGAAGAACGTAACCACCAATTTTGAAATTTTACAGGAGAGCTATTAAAAGGTGAATTTTATGCATTATCGTTATGTGAAATGGAGATACGATAAAATGGAAACTACTACTATTATAAAATGTTATGGCCGAATTTATATAAAGACGGATAAAGTAACTCTTCTACAACCAGAAAATTCAAAAAAGGAATTATTTTTTTTTTTGGACATACGTTGTTCTGGTTCTAGACCGACGATGTATTGATTTACTGCCGCCACCATTCGGGTTTGATGACGGTACGAACATACCGAGGTGCCAACTTCGACTCGAATCACTATCTTGTTGGTATGGTGCTCCGAGGGCGCATTATAACGCTGAAAAGCTTTGTATCCGCTTATCAGGCTCGAATCAACACAGCTGCACTACGCAATGAAATGGCCAGAAACAGCTACAGTCATGAATTAGAACTCGCCCTAAATCCTGGAGATGAGATGCCGGGCGTCGACGAAAGCTGGACCCGCCTTAAAAATATTGCCATTAGTACTGTTGATTCCGTCTTAGGCAGAAGTCGTAGAGATCGGAACGACTGGTTCGATAATGAATGCAAGCGGGCAACTGAACGTAAGAATGCTGCGTACTTTCGCTGGAAGGATGGCATAGACCAGGACGTTCAGAGCTTAGGGATGCCAACTGGATACCATCGGCTCAAAATCGGGTCCTTCATCCGCCATTCTCTAATGTGGACGTTGATTTTTGTGGCCCCTTTCAAGTACACTACAAAATCCGGAGGAAACGGCCAACGAACGCATATGGGACAATCCACGTCAAATCGGACAAAATTATTCGACCCCCCTCCGTTTTGGCTGAAACTTTTCAGACACAACTATTTAAGACTACAACAAAATTTAGAATTTTTTCAACAATCTATTGACAATAAAAATTAAATTCGTTTTTAGGGATTTTTATGAATTTTGACTTTCTTTTTCGATTTTGGCTCTATATCTTTCGTTGGGGTCGACTTTTTTGATAGATTTTACATGTTTTCAGGTCAGAGGGGTTGTTTGCAAAACCGCCAGTAGCAAATTTGCTGAAAAACATAAACATATTTTGGAATTCAATGTCAAAAGTTCAAAAAATAGTAAAAAAATTTAAAATTCAAATTCTCAAATAGCCCATCACCAAAATGGACGTTATTGGTGTCAAAATGTTCGGGAGAAGTCATTCTAACACCTCGATAAAAAATCTCGATGGGGTCTACTGAGTACTGAAAATAGCCTACTACTAGTAACTGCTCATCCTTGAAGCGATAAGAGTCAGCTTATCAAAGCAACAACATATGGATGGACACTAGGAAGTAAGACTGCACCACAAAGAGACAGGAGATTTAGTTTAGGAGCCGTACTTTTCGCCAGCCTAATGTGTACTCTAAATCCTATTTCAGCCACAATTCACCCCGTAGAAATCTTGTCTATTTTAACACATCCTGCCTTGAGAGTCTGGGTCAAACCAGAATCCTAACCGACGAATGGAATCTCATTACGTATTTGGAAAAATGGAAATATATTTGGAGGAGCTTACCGCTCGACAAGCTAGGATCAAGAAGATGGAAGGTTTATGTCACCCATTACCACAATACAATGACTATTACATAGCGACCATTTCCATCATCTCTACATAGTAAATTCGTCAAATAACATACCTAAAGGCCCTGATCGACGGACACGAACAAAACGAGGAGTCTTGAACATCGTAGGCAAAATAGCGCAGAAATTATTTGGTGTTCTCGATGACGAATACGCTGAAAAGATGACTGCTAACAAGGTGCAAGTTAATAAAAATGAGCAGCACCTTTTACAAGCTATAATTTACAAGTTCTACATTCTTCCCCGTCTTGAATACAACTCGTATATCTGGGCCGGGGCCCCAAGAACCATCCTAGCTTGGCTGGACAAGATGCAAAACCGCGCCCTCAAACTTATTGGTGACAGCGACATTTGCTCTTCAATTGACTCATTAAGCCACCGTAGGAATGTAGCAGCTCTGGCTAAATTTTATCGCTTTTTTCATAATTACTGCTCCATTGAAATAAGTAACCTTATGCCTCCACGGCAACATTTTTCCCGCAACGCAAGACTTGCCCTCTCGGCTCACCCTCACAGTTTACAGCCCTCATCTTCGCGCACACTCCGATCTAGAAATTCGTTTATAACAAGAACAACTCGTCTGTGGAACAACCTTCCAATGACAATATTCCCGAACTCATACAACATCCCAGAGTTCAAACGCAAGGTTCATCGCCACTTTCTGCAACACACCCTTGACTCCCCCTAACCTATTATGTCCTTCTCTCTATCTTTCGAGCTAAGCTTACTACTGGACATTGCAACATGACTTAAACGACATGACGTACTAGTAGTACAAAGGGTGACACCTGAGCTTAGACTATCACATAAAAAAAACATCTAATTCAAAATCAGACGTCAGTCATGGATTCAACGTTAAATATCATGAAGAACTCCTCCGATTATGCTAATGATGATGAACGATGCGTGGTACATAGTTGGCTCTACTGTAATTGGAAAGGTATACCATTACGACTCTTCTCCTTCCTAATGGTATACCACGACCAAGAAATATGTGGATGGAGGACGTGCTAAAAGATATGCGAAAACTTCGTATAGCGAATTGGAGAGAGCTGGCCAGACATAGAGACGACTGGAAGAAGAGACTTCAAGAGGTCCGAGTCCTACATGGACTGTAGCGCCATTTAAGTAGAAGATATAATTTAAATTCATATACGTCCCCTCTCAGGAAATCATCAAGTAGAAGACCAAAGTAAAGTACCCTCCACTATGTACTTCGATTAGGGATGTTCAATTAAACAGCATTTGTCAACGAAAAGGAAAATGTAAATTAAATACCAAAAGAAAAACCTAAAAAAATATACAACATCAAAATTATACAATGCTTTCCATCCATCCTTCAATGCCCTTCTCCTGATGACTTTCTATTATCCTAAAACCCCAACGACAGCAATTTATATTTCTTAAAACTAAACGGCACATCATTTTTCTAAGCCTCGGATCTCCATTTAAAAATTTCATTTTTTCCTTTTTGTTCCTTTGGTAATGTGACATTTCAATCAATCAGACGGGAAGGACTTTTTTTTGAAGAGTGGCTAGAAAATCCCCTCCTTTCAGTCGTATCCTGAAGCATTTGTAATCTGCTTCTTTGAATCTACTCAAATGTACCAACACGGAGGAAACTTTTTGAAATGCGAGGGGCACCAGGAGGAAAAAAATTCAACATAAAATCGCGAGTCCTAATGGCGAAAATCCCTGGCCCCATAGCCTTGGTATTAAATGGAATTAAATCAAACGCGAAATTGTTTGTTTATCGGGACAACGCTCAAGGATATGGGGTCGGATGTTGATGGTGAGGGTGGGGGTGCTGGGTAGTAGTATCGCTCTCAATCTGCGATTACACGGAACGACTTCAAAAACACAAATCAAATATCATGTTAATTTCATTTTGAAAAACTGCACAGGGGCAGAAAGGAGGCATATAAGAATCCTCCGGAATGACAGGCGGAAGGACATGAAATCTCCGCTGCGGAGGATATCCCGAGGACGCGGCCCAGAACAGCAGCGGCGGGAGGAGAATGGAATCCTTGTTAAATCGAAAAACATTAATAAATTTCACGTTAAGTAATCTGAGGATATTTCAATTTTCCTCCTCTTTTAATTTTGGCAAATGGTTTCTTGACGTGGGTGATTAAATCTCGCAGACAGGGAATGCTCGGAGGAAATTCTGCGCTCCTTTCCTGCCAGTTATTCGCTTAAAAGCATTCTTCCAGGAGTCATTCCCGGCTCGGCGGTATAGAGATGAGGACAGATACAACAAATCATGGACAGATCTACTAACAATTTCAGGTAATCACGATACCTGGTACGTGAACTTTTGGGGCAGGGATGCCGAGAGAACGAGCGCAACAAAACGAACAGAATAACCAGCAAAAAAAAATACAGGCGAAAATCGTCCTTGTTTTCATAGAAAATATAAGAACGAAGCGAAAGTGCAAATGACATTGTTTTCCGCTGGTGTTAGTAATCAGTATCCTTAAATTTTTTTTAGAAAAAAAAAATCCTGTTTAAAAAAAACGTCCACCCAAGCACAGCCTTTTAAGCGAACGACTTGACTCGTAAGGACAATTGATAATGCGCTCTTCTCAGAGAGAGATGTGGGATCTAAAGGAATAAAACAACACAGTGGACCAAAAAAAACATTGAATCCTGTAAAAGCTTTTGGTAAGGAAAATAAAGTGGAGGGGAGCAACACAATTAAGTGGCTGTCGAGGTCGATTAAATACTTGTCTTTTTTCTTGTTAATGACAATGTGATTAGGGAGGGAGAAGACCAGCAGCAGCTGCAAAATGCTGTGACCATAGAGTTGTAAAGATTTTTGTCTTTGACCCCGCTGATAAGATTGATGTCAAAAAAATAATCCCCGAACACAAAATAGGAGCAATTTTTATATGGGAGAGGAGATCTGGTGGGTTTTTTTTCTTCCTTTAAATATGTTCGAAACAGATTTCGTCCTTTTTATAGTTAGTAATTAAGGTTCAAAGAAAATCTGTAATTAACAATTACGAAGCTCAAGACAGGAAAGGAGGCAGGTGCAATGGATTTTTTTAAATGGTTTTTTAATACGGTGCTTCTTGTTCCAATGGCACTACAGCCTAACTCGAGCCTGAGGCTGAGGTTCTACAGTTCGATATATGAAGAAGTGACACTACAGACTCCCTTTCTGCCTATATTGTATTTTATAATGAGAAATTCTAAGCTTAGGTGTCACTTTTTATTCGACCAATGCGTCATAACTTCCACGTCATCGTGCAAGGTATAGGGAATCCACTCCGGCGAACTCGGGATCCCGCACCATTTGCGGGATCAGTAATGCGGGACTAGACATGGGATCCGCCGGATTCACGGGATTTTGGGCAGTAGAATCACTTGTTACAAGAACCGGGACTTAATAGAGTAATACTAACAATATTCTAAAGTATTAATAAAAATAGATGTAGGCCCTCCGAACACGAGCCGACTGATTTGCAATTCCAGTTGGGAATCTATACATGGATCGACGGAAACGAAACCCATTTGAATCTAATTTGAACTACTCGCGTGCGACTGTTCTTGCCGATCGGAAGCATGTGAACTACTTCACTTTTTGCCAAGAACTCGTGACTAAAAACTAACACCGATTCATCCAAAATCAGTTGTGCTTATGTGTGGCAAAAGATTTCAATTTAATTGCAAACTGGTTGTGCTCGTGATTATTGCAGTTTGAAATTGGGCTTGCAAATCAGTCGACTCGTGTGCGGAAGGCCTTGCACTCCCAAAATTTAAATTCGTTAGTAGAAGATATCTGCCTACTAAGCAATACAGTAATGATACAAAATCGTCTAACTATATTTATGTGGTGTATCCGAACGTTACATTACTGAACCTTCGTTTCCATGGGCGCCTTATTTGAGAAAACCCAGGGTAAACTTTACATGGAAACACAGCAGTGAGCGTAAGGGGATTATCCTTGCGACTAATTGTGTTGTACTTCAAACGAACAAATGAGTCAGTCAAGCAAAGTATTCAGGCCATTTCTAAAATACGCTAGGAATAGATTCCGCTGGAATTTTCTACCATCGATGGTATTATTATTTTATTATAAGGAGTGAGGGGGCAACCCATATGGTGAACACTGCGGCCAAGTTAGGCCTATTGTGTACGTACCCCACTAGCGGAACAGACTATCGGCCTTCCAAATGAAGGCGAGAAGGTCTTTAATTGATGAAGACCGGACTTGGGCAGGGCTCAAGAACTCTCTGATAAACGTTCTTCTTCTAAGCCAGATCAGAGCAGGACATTCACAAAGAATGTGTGTGGAAGTCTCGTCGCCTTCCAAGCAGAGTCGGCATTCTGTCTCTTGAGACAGTCCTAGGTTGTGGAGGTGGTACCGCAGTCCTACATGGCCAGTGAGATATCCCACCAGCAGCCTTAGATCCGCTCTGTTTAGAGTAATAGTGCCTCTTAAGGCAAAGGGTCTTATAAGATCTTTAGCCTGTCTAAGACCGGGGACTGACTCCCAATAGGCTAGGTTTAATCTCTTAATCCACTCTTCTATCAAGGACTTGGAGGTGGACCAAGATATGTCACAGAAGGGTTCTGGGCCCTGGAACAAAGTCTCAGACCCCTCCCTCGCGAGGCTGTCTGCAGCCTCATTTCCCTCGATACCCCAGTGCCCGGGGCCCAGCAGAGCGAGACCTCGGGGGTTATCCTGGAATGCGATTCGAAAGTGCGAAGCAAACGGAAGCGAGTTGCGATTCGATTTAGTTTTAGCATAGCTGAATGCGATCGCATCGTATTGAAGGTATTATCTGAAAAATATACGAAACGAAATTATTTTCGGCCAACAAACTTCATTTATTAACTTAATTTGTTATTTTGATGCTAACAATTGTTTCAAGAATTTTTTAGAATATTTTAAAACAAACAAATAAATTCAACGCATCCGTCAATGGCTTTACTCACGGACTGAAATTCGATGACCGACGGACAAATTTGATTCGAATTCGCATTGGGGGATACCATTTTCTTATTTCCGAATTTTTTAACTTTCGAATCGCATTCCAGGATAACCCCCCTCGTTTCTTCTGGTCAGGCTCTGGAGTACGTCAAAACACCCTGCTACTATTTTGGAAGAAAACTTCCACGTTGAGAGTGCCTTGATGGCAGCTTGGCTGTCAGAAAAGATTTTAATGTTGGCGCCTTTCAGACCTTTCTCAAGGTTGAGCCTAGCGCAGGCCGCAATGGCATGTATTTCAGTTTGGAAAACAGAGGGCCACTTACCCATCGCAATCGAGACCTTGGAGTTGGGTCCTGCGACACCAGCCCCTGTGCCATGTTCCATCTTTGACCCGTCAGTAAACCAGTGGAGATGTTTTGGATCCCCAGGAAGAATAATTTCCTCCCACTCAAAGCGATCCGGGATAATCGCTCCGAATTTTCTTTGGAATCGCAGTTGACTAACCATATGGTCGGATACGCGGCAGATGGAAATGCTTGGGATATTTTTAAGGATATCCATGTGTCCTTTGACCGTATGGGGCCAGTTGGATGAGATCTGAAGTCTCAAGGCACTTATGGCGGCGGATTTCCATATGAAGAGATGCAATGGGGTCAATCCAATGATTGCTTCCATTGCAGCTGTGGGACAGGTCCGCATAGCTCCGGTAATGGAGAGGCAAGCAAGCCGTTTCAGCTTGCTGCACTTGAGGATCGACGTAACCTGTTTAGTCTTGGGCCACCAAACTATAGCAGCATAAGTGACAACAGGTTTAACGATCGTATTGTACATCCAGCACATCATTTGTGGTGTAAGACCCCATGTCTTACCCAGAAGCCTTTTGCAGGCCCATATGGCCCTTGTGGCTTTGCTGATGACGTAGTCAAGTTGAGCGTTCCAGTTCAGCCTCTTATCTAAATTTACTCCCAAATATTTGACTGAGTCTGAGTTCTCAACTGTGGTATCCTGGATACAGATAGGACCTAGGTCCACTTTGTAGCGTTTGGAAAAAGGTACCAGGACAGCCTTATTTGGGTTGATTGACAGACCCTCCTTGGTACACCATCTTTGAACTTCTCGCAGTGCCGTTCTTATGACCTCTGTAATGGTCAAGTCAAACTTTCCAGAGACAATGATGGCAAGATCATCGATGGTAGCATAAACTTTGTTGTAACGGAGAGGAACGTCGAAATTAAAATTTATAATACTATATAAGAAAATTCTAGCGTAATTCAGAATTGGGCTGAATACCTTGTTCGATTGTAGTTTGTTACGCTCTTATTTCTAATAATTCTTCATGAATTCAGGAACATAACTATTTAGAACAAAATCTATGAATTTTTTGTAGTCCCGCAATTTGCTCGGATCTTTGCGTGGATTGTTGAACTTCATCCCGTAGGATTGAGATTTTCACGCGGGATTAGATCCCTAGTTTAGTAGCAAGCTTAGCTTGAAGAATTTAAAAAAAGATAAGATAGGTTAAGGTCTCTTAAGGTTAGGAGTAGTCTAGAGACGATGACCCTACGTTTGAAATATTCGATGTTGTATGACTTCGGGAATAATGACAGTGTGTAATGGTGTTTCGTCGGAAGTGTTCTCTAACCTCCTTTTTTAAGGGAGGGTTGCCGGGAGCTCTCGAGTTGTCCAGGGTCGTGTGAGAACAAACACCTTATTACAAAATAAAATTTCTTTATTCAATTAAATATGGTTCTTATATACTAACAATTTCGGTATCTTAAATCTAAGTAACGGCTTACAATATCTGGTTACATGTTTACATAGTGTGGGTAAGTCTATCTACATAGCTAACTACGGGTTATATCTAGGTGTAAGATTTTACTAGTATATTGCTGAGTAATTATCTACTCGTTAACTACGGGTCACATCTAGGTATAAGTTTTTACTAGTATATTGCTAAGTAGTCATCTACTCACTACTATAAACTACATGTACATAATGTGTGTATGTCTGACCGTGCCGGATCGTACACCTCGACACGGTCTAGGAATCGCTACCTCGGCACATTGTCGGATCGTACACCTCGACAAGGCCTCGGAAACATTCCTCGGGTAGTGTGTAGTGTGTGTATGTCTGACCGTGCCGGATCGTACACCTCGACACGGTCTAGGACCGGAGAGGGTGACCTCTCCGGAACGAGCCTGGTTAGAGACTGAATTTTGGCCTGGTGAAGCGGTTTATTTTATACCGAAGTGAACTGTCAAAGGATAATCGCTCAGCCTGCTGGGTGAATATTTTATTTTCCTAAATATTGCTTAAGGGAATTTCCCCGCCTACTGAGTAAATATTTTTTCTTATGTTCGTGGAGTGAAATTCTTTGTAACGAAACATGGTTCGTTACAAGTGGAAGGTTGTTCCACAAAAGAATTGTTTTAGTTATAAAAGTATTCGGCTGAAGGGTGAGTGTAGAAGCCGAGCGAGAGTCTTGTGTTGGGGGAAAATCATAGTCGTGGAGGTAGAAGATTTTTTATTTCTGTGGAATAGTGATTGTAGTAAGAGAAGTAAAGTTTTGGGGGAGCTGCTACATTCCTACAGCGGGTTAATGAGTCAATTGAAGATCGAATGGCACCAACACCATAAATTTGAGGACGCGGCATTTCATAGTGTCTGTTTCGATAGAAGACAAAAAGTTGGTCAACAAATGCACCGCTTTGTTATCCATCCATTTCACACATCTTATGCCTTTGCAACTTGTGGTGTAAATATCTCCAAGCTTAATTTTTTTTCAACTGATGCAGATGTGACAGATGTTATCACCGTCTTCAAAAGAGATTCTTTATTCTAAATCCATTCTGATTGGATTAATGTTGTTAAAAATCACAAACAATTATTTCAATCTTTTTTGTTTATCACGGAATTGGTTTTTTCCTGAAGTCGGGTGTTAAAACTTTATTTTATTTATAAATTGTTTCATAACATTATGCCCTTTGAATTTTATCATGTGCTCATCGATAGATTGTTTTTAAGTATTATTGAGGGCATGTTGAAAGGAAGCATTTAAATGCTCCATTACTGGCCGAATTTTGAATGCTCCATCTTGGGTAGGGCTATTTGGGTATCGTACTTCGTCGTTGTTACAGAGATGTAGATTCCTGTGAATTTTGTCGAATCGAGCCCTTGACATAACATTTGATATGAAATGCACGCTATGTAGGATTCTGTAGACCAGTAATCTCTCAATGAAGGATACGGTAGCCCATAACCAAATTCATACCAAGAAATGCTTTCATTTCCTCGTTTTCGATAGTGAATTACCGCCCGTTTCGTACTGACTCTGTTAATATATTTTGAACTAAAACATGAAAATTAGTTGTTGAACAAAAGATGTTAAAAGGAGTCAATATATCGGCTATATATATTCTTGACAGATTTGCACTTTTCCGAATTTATTTTCTACATTACGAAAAATAATTGGGATGTATGTTCTCTGGCTCCACTTGAATACCAATTGATCATTACTGGCGGCTTGATCGGCGACGGGTTCTGCTGAAGTTTCTTGTTAATTTTTGAAATTCAAATCTCGTATCTTCAATCTCAACATCAAGAATCCCGACTACGTCCTTTATGAAACACAATCTGCAACAATATGAATAAAAAATGAAGGTATTTTAAAGAAATCATCAGTAGTAGTAAATAAAGTATTCTTCATAAATAGTATCTCCCACCGGCCACAGAGACACCAATGTCCCTTTGCGTCTACTATTATATCTTTGCCAGCGACTTGATTATTGATTCCATAACTGTGGAAAAATCATCCATGGCACTGCTGGCATTAAAACTTCTTATGCCACAATACATACCCTCTATGGTCCTTAACCTTTTTTTCCTATCTTACTTCTCCGGAGTTGCCCCTGTTTTTAGAAAATGGAATATTTAAATTATACACAAACAGGTTTGATGTCAGGCCAAAGTGGATAGGGGTGTAATTACGGTCATTAGCTGTACCCGGCCAAAAGAGCGTCATCTGTTGGACATTAAAACAATACACGCTGTACTAAATATTTTACGGCAATGGGACCACCATCTATTGAACGTAACTGCAAATACGTCTTTCGATCAGCTGAGTTATTTTCACATCAATTGCTGAAAATGGCAATGAGTCGGTTGATCTAACCTAAGGAAGAATTGCATTGTTTCATAACTTCTCTTCCCCATCGCATTCGCACGGATATGACATTTCAATTTTGAAATTTCCAATTCAATTGACGTTTGCAACACAATAAACAAAGATCAGGGCCAATCTTTAGAAAAACAAAAGACATTGTATTGTGATATTAAACATATTTCTCGCTTTCTCTTTTCTTTCATTTCCATTAAACCAGACTTAGGCCCCTATTGGGATTGTCGATACTTAATCGATAAACGACATTTATCGATTATTGACTGTCTATTATGTAGTTTGATATTGCGAATGTCGATTACAATCGAAATCTGTCGATTTAACAATCGACTTTTATCGATTGTTTATTTGTTCACGACAAGCAGGTAAAAAGTAGTTGAAATATTTGTCGATTCTGAGTTTCACAATACCAAAAAGAATTGTAATCGATACAATTTACTGTAGTCGAGTCGATCGTTAATCGACAATCGCAATAGAGGCCTTAGCCACAGCAGCGCGAGGCCGGATATATATCTTATTGAACATTTTGAATCCAACCAAATTCAACACAATAGATGTTCTGACGATCTTAACCAAATCATCTCTCGCTTTCATCAGTCACTCTATTGACTAAACTCCAAGCTATTTATGTCGACCTGGTTAAAAATAGATTTAGAGTTTCATTTCTGGTCGTTCAATTAAAATAGCATAGGATGACGGAAAATTTAAACTACACGCCATCTCTATCGGTGTTCCTCAAGGATACATTCTGTCACCCACTATTTTCCTATATTTTGAAATGATTTGCTTTAAACCTCTTAAAATCCACTTTACAGTTTCCCCGTACTAGATGACTAGATGAGAGACTATAGTTAGTTCAGGTAGTTCAAAATGTTATTCCCAAGCATGTTCCGCAAAAGGAAGTAAACACTTATTATGCAGAGTAAGAAAACAACTACTATTTCGTATCGTACTTATTCCCATTATCAGAACTGAAACTGAGCCACTTTCAGATTGCAGTAATATCCTAGCGGCTGAAAGAGTTAATTAGAGAATACCAGCCAAAACCCCAACATTATACCTCTTTCTTATTTCAATATTCCCTCCAGAAAAGGAAACTCCAATCTTTTCATAACCCCACAAAAAAAATCACACAAAACATAAAACAAGGGCAGCAATCCGAATATCTTATTTTTAAGCCCACATAAAATTCCTTCGCTGAGGTAAATAATCATTTCACGAGGATCACGTATAGAGGACACAGAATACAGGCGGGCGAGCATCAAGATATCATTACTCACAGCTCCACCCCCGCACACCCCCCAAATTGGCTGCTGTTCATCTTTCAACAGAGAACCATTATTCCTCGAAAGTTGTATATCGTAAATAATGTAATCACAAAGGATAATAAAATCGCGTGGAGTTTTTATGAAGACCAGGCAAGGATGACATCGACTTTGGTAGTAGAGCAAGTGCAAAGAAAGGAACCAGCCAGCCAATCTGATGAGGAGGAGAGAGGACAGCGCCGAGGAAAAAAATGAATAAATAATAAGATATGCCTGTGCATGAGAGCTTGAGGCTACACCACCACCACGAGTATGGGGAGGACTAAGGTCCTAGCCAACCAGCCATCCAGCTATAAGCTATATTTAACCTGGCCGCTATCCGTTTCAACTAACCTTAACTGCTGAATGGGCGTTTTCCATCGACTGGGCTCCACTCAGAGCCGCTGATGTAACGAGTCTAAAGGAATTTCCTTTTTTTCTGTTTAATTTTCTTATAATAGGTTTCAGGATCCCAATTACACTGATATTTACTTGGTGCTCGAAATGGATAGGGATGTACCTGGAGACAAGCCCTGCTTCGGTTACTGGCGCAGCCCCAACCGCCAAGAACAATTCCAATTCGTGTTTTATTAAAAATCATTTTCATTGCACAGGAATCGGGAGGAGAGCCTCGAGGAGAGGAGGCTACTGCTTCAGGGGACGAGGACAGAACGACAAGGACATCCCCTTTCTGATAATTTTACGAGAATAGCTCTCCTGTATCCCTATAGGGTGTGTATTGATTAAAAAACTTTTTATTATAATTTTGTTATTATTTTTTTGTGTGTCTCTCCTTCCGCCCTTGGGAGTAATTCTCGATGTTTCCTTCCCGTCCTTGCAGCAAGACAAGAAGATCATCATACAAGGTACATTGTCAAGACATTGCGCTACAACCACCGACTGCAAACTTTCCGAAACAATTTTTTTCCCTTAACAAGATGAATTTATCCTGCCGTGACTGTATTGTCAACTCATTTGGGTAATAGATGTTCTAAGGACATATACTTTTGTTTCCTTTAAATTTAAGAGAATTACTCGGGAATTAATGAAGCCCTTTTTCCTATACAAATTTCAGATAATTTGATGGTGTTAATTTTTTAAAGCCCCCACCCATCCCCAAACGGAAGCATGAGCCGAGCACATCCCCTCACACCCGGGCCTGTGTGTCTCTTAAGGGTAAAAACTTCCGAGCCATCAGATACCCAATATAAACTTTATAAGAATGATATCCTATCTATTATCGTGCAGAGAGAGGAACAAGTTCGTATACGGCTGGTAATGAACCCTTTTCGCAATCTATGCTGTCAACGGCGGCAACTATCGCATAATTTACTGGACGTTTTGAAAGACAAACAATCTTTAATGAAATTCTTGTTGTTCATTAATATCACATTAAGTACCTTGGGAGGAGCACTAACAAAGGCCCAGCCGGGGGATGGAGCTGGTGGCTGCGAATAGGCCGTTAAAATTATTTTATAGACGTTCGTTCACATACCAAAATTTATAGCCATAAATATACTTTATATATAAAATGTGTGTGATTGTGTGATGGCTGCTTGAATAGAGGAGGGGAGTGTACTGCGATGCGTGCATGTGACTGTAAAGTTTTTGGGTTATATAGTGTTAGTTTGCGATAGTTTTGCGATTTGATGGAGAGTTGCAAAACACACAACGTGTTCTCACTCGACGTATATGGCAAACAATAGAATCAACTTAGTTCTGCATAAATGAAAAAGGAAAATTAAAATAAAATTTCATAAAGCCCAAAACTTAAAGGAGGTGTCGAACAGGAACAGGAAAAGACCGACCATTGGGAATGAAAGTCTCCAACCCAGATCGTGTTATTGACTTTGCAAAGAACAAAATATGATTTTCAGGTCAACTTTTCCTAGAAAGAACAGTCATTACCACACATGGCAATATCATGCGAATCGCTACTATAACCAAATAGATCTTATACTCATAGGCAGAGTATTCAGTATCGTCGAAATAAGATCCTGCAAAAAGCCGAGCTCCGATTTGTCACTTCAATGAAAAACCCAAGAATCACAAACCTCAAGACAATATAAGAATGGCACAACAGCATCCTACGAGAATGGTACAGCAACGAAGACTGCAAATTACTATGTACGGGGCGATCTACCGACGGAAACAACGCAGCGGAAAATTCAAAAATAATGTTAATTTGCAGACGAACACCTAGCCAGGGGTAGCAAACCTTTTTTGGTATCCGTGCCAAAACAATACAATCTATTTTTATTAAATTGAGGACGTAGAAGCAATAATTAATAGACGTGTCCTGTCAAGTGTCATCTGCATTTGGTGTCGGATCTTGGTGTCTTTTGTGTTCGAAACTAGGTACAAAAATTACTCAGAAAGATACGACAATGTAATCCTTTCTGTGCGAAGAAAAAGGAAAGTAAAAATACATAGAAAAATCCATCAACTTCTCTATTCATATACGCGCTCCGGAATGGCGAGAGGGCGGAGCAACGGCAAACTACACAAACACATGCAGAGCAGGAAGTACACGAAGATGGTACATGAATTCACACAAGCAAAATAAAAGTCCAGACGGCACAAAAAATTGCGAAGAGAAATCAGTGCGTCTCTTTCGCACTTCGTGAAATAACATTTCTTTATTTACCCTCTCTTTCTTCGATTTTTGTTTTGTTTTTAAATTGAATTTTGTCTCGCTTGCACCTTGTCGATTGATATATTCACTCGCAAGGGAGCTTATGGGAAATTTTGAGAGCGTCGTATCTTTGTGGGTAATTTTTGCTAGGTATTTCTACAAATTATGTTTTAATTTTTGTTTATTTTATATTTTTTACTTGTCTTTTTTTAAGCTTAAGTTTAAGTTCAAAGGTTGATGAAGGGTGATTGTGAGTGATCAAATGTTTTTAATCAGTTCTCGGGTAACGTCTCACATTTTCAACCGTTAGCCGACGATATACAATCCGTGAATGTCCGGCTCGACCAGTTATCAAACCCACTGTCTCTCTTCTCAATGAACTCGAGCTCCCTAGTGACTAAATTCCAAGAAACTTTCATCTCGAGTTTATACGGTTTTGGATACCGTCGACGATCCGCCCTCAGCGTTTCTAAACGCTAGTACTGTTTTTTCCACTTTGAAAGTAACCCCGGCCCCCTCTCCCCATCTTAAATGACATCACTATCACTCGCAATTACTCAAAATTTGATAGCCCTGAAATCAATATCAGAAAAATTTAGTGCTTTCGATGGCAATTATTCCCACGCCTCTCAGGGTGTGATAGAGCAAAAAGAGCCTTCAGTTTCCACCCTGGCTGCTGCGTCTGCCACTGGAAATGTCCGAGGCACGGCTATAAAACCACAGGAGGGCTTTTCAGACAAGACTGCGTCGCGTCTAGGCTGACTCCTGACTACCCGAAAACTTGTGGAAAGCATCGAAAACGCAGACATAATCGTCGAGTGGATGTGGCATCAACCAGGTCGAAATACAGGGCATTTTTCCAGGAGGGGCAGGTCGTTTGTGCTCGAAATGCAAAGTACTACTATGTCAAGAAAGTATCGGGAACTGGCCAAAGTATTATTAATCCAAATTTATTGTATCGCCCTCGAAGTAGGACCCTTCCGAAATAATACACTTACACTAAGGAATAACCTGATCATCAAAACGTGTGCCTCGAAGTGGTAATTTTGGATTTTGGAGAAAAAAAAACGGCCGGAGCCATATTAGTGGAATACGGTGGCTGTTCAATAAGATCTGTGGATTTTTGGCCAGAAATTCGTTCAAAATGATAGCCTTGGGAGATGGTGAGTTATTGTGGTGTAATAAAAGTCATGAGTTTTCTTTCCACAAATCAGGGGCCGGTTCACGTAGCTCGAACGACGACAATCGTTCGAAACGAATTTGAATACGAAAAAATTTGTCTCGAAAAAATTGAGCGTTCACGTAGTTCGAAAGAAAATTTAAGGAAACCACATTACTAAAACACGATTTTCCTTACAAAAACCGCTGTAAAATTATACAATTTGTTGGCATCAACTTAATTAAATTTTTAAAAATAATTTACATATGTAATCTATATATATAAAAATGAATCTTTATTTTGTATGTAATCGATGTTTGCAAAATTGGCTGTATGAAATGACTGATTGGGTGTTGTTTGTGTTAGAAGACCTCAATAGCAAGGTTTATGTATATAGTTTTCATGACTATGTCTGTTGGTATTTTTGCAATGGCGCTTGAAAAAGAATTGTCGATATCCCTATAGAAAATTTTTTTCTTTGCAATAAATTGATATGATTTGTATGTGAAATGGGTTTGTTTTATTGAATGAAATAAAAAAAGGTAAATCGCTTTAAAAAAGGATTGCAGCAGAGAAAGTGGTATCGAATTGTAAACGCACTAAAGAAAACGTAACAGTAATAAAGTTGGGGTGCGTGTACATGTTACACTCATTGGGATGGCGTTCACGGGTCAATCTTAACACTTGGTTAACAGGTTTGTTGCCATACTCTCGAGGTATGTTGGTATTGCTTCAACAAGATTAATTTATTATCCTTAGATAGGATATCAACGTGTATGCGCGAGTAATGTTTCTTTATCTATAAGGCGTTTGTGCATGTGTTAGTTGTGACGCAAAATTTTTTTTGATGAACAAAGTACAACACTTCCTTCTCTTCCTTTTGATACAATTTGGAATTTATTTAATAGTTTTCAACAAAAGCTTATGTGAAAAAGAACAAAAAAAATCTGAAAGTTAGTGCAGCCGGGACGTCACTTTAACAATTTCCAAACGAACGTTGGGAAATCGCTATAAACGTAGATGTATTGCGTGTGGGGAAGCATATGTCAATAAATATGATCGTCCAGGTTTGTTCATAACTTTTACAAAGAAATACTCAAAGCGGTATCCAAGAGCACTGATTTCTGAAAATGTTATCCGGAGCGATGGCTACCCGTTCTATCGTCATCGTACGACTGAGGTAAATGACAATTAGATAACTTAGAAGGTTAATGGTCAGGATTTTTAAGTTGACAGTCGTTAGGTCGTACCCTATTCGCCATTATTTTCCAAGACGCTCAAGGCTCACATAAATGTTGAATTTTGCAATTCCGCCAACTCAATCAAATACATACCTATTCAAATAGGTCACGATACGGAGTGACATGGCTGCTTTTAGTGCTGTTAATGCAAATACCATCGACGAAATAACACAATATTTAATGGGACCTTATATTAACAGTAATGGAGCGATGCTGGGGGAAGAGCCGAAATACCAGTATTTTCCAAATTGATGGGTGCAGCGATGCGCACCGGGTTCCAGCTAGTAACTTATAAAAGTCTACTTTTAAATTGGAAAATTAATCTTAATAAATACAAGTGTTCGATAACATAAGAGCTTTCGAGTCAACAAACGAAAATTTGCAATTTTTTCGAGCTACGTGAACGCGAAACGAAAAAAAATTTTCGTTGTCGAGTTACGTGAACCGGCCCCTGGTCTTTTTCGTCGAATTTGCTCTCTCAAAGGCCGCATAACACTCAGATAATATTCCTTATTTACTGCCTCGGTTTCTGGCAAGGATTTCGAGTGCACAACAACGCGGTAATAGAAAAAAACTGTCAACATCATTTTCACTTTTGATCGACTTTAACGTGCGTTCTTCGGTTTCAGCGCAGTTGGAAGGCGCCATTCTGCTTGCTTGTTGATTGGTTTGCATGTCAAACTCGGAAGTCCATGTCTCATCACCAGTTACAATGCATTTTATGAATGTGGGGTCGGAATTGAAGAGTTTTAACATGGGTAGACCCAGGAGGAGATAGATAGACAGACTCTGTGACAATGGAGGCAAAGGCAATACTTAACATCCGAAACTGGAGATATGCTGCAAGGAACTATCAAACTTGCAGAAATGGCTTAGAGGAAACCAAGGCTTGACTTGGACTGTAGCGCCATTGATGGATGGAGTCTTCACTTCAGGAATAAAGTAGGTCCATGCGGCGGCCCTTACCCATGACTCAAAGGCACTTTGAAGAAACCACTTTGGAAAAACTGGGATGAAATTTAAAAAAAAAATGGGGAGGCAAAGAAAACGAGACGGCAAAAAAAGGAAAAATTCTAGTCAATCAGGATCGAATTTTTCAGAGAGAAAGGACTACACAGAGGGGGTCTCCGAAAAATCGGGAGGTAGTAAGTTTGAGAAAGAACCGAGAAGTATATCGGGAATAAGCCGGCCTCGGTAGCCTAGGGAGTGTCTGGCTACTATCCCAATGGTCCCGGTTTCGAATTCCGGTAGCGCCACGGTTCTTCGCCTTTTCCACTTTTCCACCTACATAACTATCCTTCTTTCTTCTTCCCTCTTTCTTTCTTTCCCTCGTTAGTCCTTCCCCGCTCCTCCAAAGCGCATGTCATCGGTTGGTTGATGAGATTCAATTCGTTTCAGGAGGCATAACACTCCAGCGAGTTGTTTCTCGATGCCCTGATGTCAGGGCTCGATAGTAATGGTTGGGAGTGGGTGCAATAAAAATATCGCAGCTTCCCGACTAAAACTGCTGTTCGACATTGCACTCTATACGAAGAAGATAGATTGTCGGCAGCACAAAGTCTTCCACATAAAAAAAAGTGAGCGGAAATTACTTATTTGTGAAAATTAAAAATTTGTTTCGGGAAAATTCCAAAGAAAAAATAAACGGAAAAAAAATAAAACCAGACGACCTAAATTTCGAGGTTCCGGCTCAAGCAGTTCAAAGGAAAATTTTGTAGCACCATGCAGTTGGCTCAGGAATTGGGCCCGAAGATATTTTTGGTCACCACTGGAACCGGGTTAGGTCGATCCACCATAAGTTAGGAGGGCTGAGCAGGCATCGTCAAAGAAGACATCGGTCCACCCGACCCTGCATATCAGAGGCGATCGCGGCCGCTGACTGCGAAGGATCGTCTGAAGGCAGAAGAAAGAAGCGAAGTGAGAAGAAAGAAGCACGAAGACTGAAAAGGACCGTAGACGCCCGCTGGTGGGACCCTAAGGCCCCGTAAGACCCGCTTGTTGTTTAGATTGATTTTCTTGGGGTAGGACATTCTACCGGCATTGTGTCTAGGTACCAGCTCCGCTAGGGCTCGGGTCATACACCAGCAGACGACCAGGGACCTCGGCCCCTTATCCCGTTCCTCTAGGCACGCACTACTTCTGAGGAGGGGCCGTCCTAGCTCCTAGGCTAATTTGTTGTAAATGTTATTGAATTTTTGTTATTGCTAGATACTTAGAATATTATGTTGGGCCTTCTTTTGACTTTCAGCAAAGTTTATTCAGTGGTTGCGATCTCATTCGTTTCTAGGTTATATAAGACAGAGTATACGACATACATATATGTACAAGGGCATCTGCGAGAGCTTTTGATCGTATCCCGATCAGAGAGGCGAAAAAGTAAGTAACTAAGCAGATATTGGAAGAACCTTTAATAATAAATATCGAGGAACCTTTAATAATAATTCGAATTAGGAAATAACATTCCTACTTGATACTACGGTATCTTTCCGGAATATAAAACACTTTACAGTATCGCATTAATGTGGTACCAACGGCAAAGAGACATGAACATCAAATGATAAAGCGGTGGCAGAATCAAGAAGACATAAATCTGGAATTAGAACTGACGAATGGAAAGCTCAAATCCTTGTAAATGGTAGTTCAAAATATAGCAAAAAAGGAGCCAATTCAACTTTATAAATCGGTCAAAACAACTCAAGCGCTCTACCATATGTCGTCGTTGCTAACATTCGATTTGCAATATTCATCATAATTTTGCACTTTCGCCTGCCTAGGTAGCCTGACTAATATCTCCGAAGCGAGAAAGATATGAAGCTGCCCGCACCTGAAAATCTTACTTCCAAGGCCCACACTTTGGGGTAGTTTCAATTTTCTGATGGCCCGGAAATGCGAAGACCGTACATTGCTGTGTCTCATCGAGACACCATGGTAGGCGCCATCGGATTCATCCGCGAAAGATGTAGAAGAAAGCAAGCCGATGAGATTGGCTCATCTGATTTTCCTTAATAACGTTCACCTATATCAGTAAGCACACGCAATGTAGATATATTTTCCAAAACTCATTACTGCTGAATTGGATTCAATTTAATATTTCCTAAATTAATTTTTAAATGGCCACCTTGAAGCCGCACGCAATTCATCATCGCCGCTTTTAATGTGTCGCTTTTTATATGCTCACTACAAATATTAATTCACCCACAAGAAGACAAAAAATGTGTTCGTTGCTTAATACTCCTACGCAATATTCAATAGGTGTCATTTAATACAAATTAGTAATTATTACGCATACTAATTAGGAACCATCCCTAATTGATCACCAGGTGATAAAAAAAGCCATCGTCAAAAGGGACATACACCGATGTACTCTGTGCCGCGGCTAAGTGGAGACCAGCGGAGTAATTAGTCAACTGCCAAGCCTAAAAATTTTTATTGGGATTAATTGATTAGCGACGGAGTCCCCCAGTCATGGGTGTTGATGTGCTAAACTTGGTAGGAAAAAAATTGTGTTTTTTTCTCCTATTTTTCTAATTAGTCTAATGCCTGGGAGGTACGCTCCGCTGCTTAGGTCTTTATTTGCCTTTGATGTAATTATTTCCCTCCATATCCAGTAAAGAGGGCTTCTAATCAATAATTCGTTTTATTTTTTTGCAATTTTTTTTTCTGTGTGTGTAACTTGCGGGGTTGTAGGTGGAGCAAATGGGGGTTGTTAGTTAGTTTCGAAGAATACTCCTTTGTATGGAGTTACCTTTTCCGGATATAGTGTCATCCCATGGTGGTGCAAATTCTGAGCTTGCTTGGTCTGTTATATTACCTTAATTGTATGTCTAGATATACTGGGTCGTATGCAAAAAAATGAGATCGATCTCGGAGACTGAGATGTGGACCTGTTACTCTCTTTGTGAGATCGAGCAAAAACTCAGATCTCAATCTCATTTTCAAATGCAAAAAGTTGAGAAACTGCTCATGAGAATATTCTCAAATAACTGAGATCATTTCAAAAGCTTATCCAAGTTAGGCAAGTCGAGGCTACTGAAGCAAGTGAAAACATGAGTATTTTTGTGGTAAAACAATTAAAAAAGTATCAAAAATTTGTTACAGAAAACAAAACTGCCTTTCATAAAATTAATGCAATAAAGCAAATAACTATTAATTTTTAAGAAAAAATTAAAAACGATATCTTAGCAGAAAAATACCCAACATGAAAATTAGACTGAAAAAGAAAAGTGATGCACAGTCAGTGCCAAAAGTTAGTATACAGCGGCCATTTCCTACTTCTAAGGTGGGTATTCCCAAGGAACAAAAAACAACGGGAATCTTTTGAGGCAAAAGTATACCTTGTATATCAGTGTTTAATTACTTATTATAATAAAGTTTATAATTAAGAGGGATGCATTGGAAAAGAATATATGTTCTAAAAAATGGAGTCGAAAGTTTATATATGTATGTACAAACAGAAAATAACAACTTTTTGTCTACGTATATACAGGGAGTCCTGTCACAGCTTGAAAACGGTTAATGTAGTAGATAATACATAAAAAATGATCGACAAAAACCACAAAAACGATGAGTTTAACTCTGCCTGTTTTCAATATAGGGCGTTTTCAATTTTGTTGTTGGGAAAAAAGTGTAGGTTAGTAAGTTGCAATAAAAAGGTAATAAAGCAACGGTCTATATCTCTGAATAGGGTAGGGGCTTTCATTTGATTAATAAAAACAATGGTGCATGATGAGAAAAACAGAAATAAAGGGTCTTATTTGTACAAAATATGAAAAAATACATTTTCTTACCTACAAATTTCACTGTAATTCAATAAGTAGTTCATTGAGGTCATTTTTTCTGAACATTTTCAACATCCTCAAAAAATTGCCAAAAATTGTTTAGAACACCTGAAGACTCCAGCTGCCTTGGTTTTTTTGCTATTTGCCATTCAAAAATAAGTATTCTTCACTTATTTGATTTTAGTATTTTGAAACCCTAAAAATAGGTGACACCTATATTTCTGAATGGCCGGTGTTTACCAGCTTTTAACACTGACCCTAAATAAAACTGCAACTATCGACTCATTGAAATCAAAATTTGGCGATACATTTCGAGAAGTGGACCCGTCAATTGGCCTCCAAGGACGTGCGATTTAACACCTCTCGATAATTTCTTATGGGACATATGATAAAATTTTAATTTTTTGTGTTACTTTTCACAATTTTAAGTTCTATCGGGTTATGTTTTTTCTTCATTATTTAAAGCGCTTCCTCGTGTCTCCATTGTTGGTCCAAGAAATTTCTCAGACATTTTAGTTACTCTATCTTTATTGAATTTATATCGTTATAAAAATCACAAATATTTGACTTTCTTTTGCATTTATACACACGTGTATTTGCGGATATTTGCATAAATGTTGCAATTTTAAACCTAAAAATGTAACTGAGCAATATAAAATGCATTCTTAATTTTTTATAAGCAATATCTCGAAAATTTGAGTTTAGTCTCTCTTTTTGCATACAATTTGAAGCAATTTCTCGTAAACAGCTTTCAGAATGAGACATTTCTCAATACATGCGATTGATCTCATAGTATGAGATATAACTCAAATCTAATAATTTGTTTTTGCATACGAAATGAAGTAAATGCTCAGAAATATGAGATAAAACTCACTTCTCATTTTTTTGCATACGACCAAATGAAACTACCCTCGTTTTGGGTATTTCAGTGACCATCCGGTATACCAGGGTAAATATTCAATTTTTATTTACCTTCCCACTGGGTATTTACCCGGCCCACATCACTAATTGCGTATATTTGTTGCAGCATGTGATTCATATTGGAAGTATTGATATTTTTTCATGTCAAAGACTACATAGATCTCCTAAGCAAGTTCATTGATCATTGTATGCTGTTGACGGTTCTATCATTTAGTGCAATATCGACCAGCAAGCTTTAATCGGAAAAATGGTAATTACAACTGTAGAAGGACTGACAACGTAAGCAAGCTATTTTATTTCATCGGCTTAATTTGACTTAAAGGAATGGTCGAGCAGGCAATTGATTCCACCCAAGCATTGACATGCTCTTTTGCGATTTTGAATACGTCGTCATTCTATAGTTATTGTGGCCTAGTATGTTAAGAAATGGGTCAGTCATTCGTTTTAATCGTCCATTTAGACTGTTGTGTAGGTGTGGCAGATTTTTAAGAAATAGGTTAGTGTTCTGTTTTGCAAGAATTGAATACATCTAAATTGAGTTCAATATCCCTGTGGATGGAGTCCGACATAAGTCCGCGATTTTTAAGGCAGGATTAGGTACGTGCTTGTCTTTTACGAATATTATCGAAGACGCAAAAGTAGCGCAGGGTACAGTCATCATCAAAGCTGTGAACTGGATTGGAGGGAAATATGTCTTTTATAAAGATTAGAAATAAATCAAATACCTTGATTGAACGGCCGGAAAGAAAACTCTCAATTCAGTTGTTTAGAGCTGACTCAATACCAATAGATTGGGGTTTAGATACCAGAGCTGATTGCGAAAGCTGTAAAGATATCTAGAGTAACCTGTTAATATTGTCGGGTCTAGTTGATTTGTTGGCATCGTGCTGCTTGATGCAACTACCTTGTTAGTTATGTCAGCCTGACATTTGCTGTGTGCTATCACATCCTGTTGGTGAGAGCCTTTTCTGGATGACATATTTGCTGTCAATAGTTGCATTAATGAGTTTACTTTTCTACATTCGAGTTTACCAGAGTTTCTTAGTTTTATGTACTTTCGATGGCGCGAGTCACTCAGAGAAATCTTGTGCGCTCTGAAGGCGGCTTCTTTAATTTTGACCTGGTAACGACGGTGACGGTAAAATCGTTTAAAATACACGGGCCACCATATGTGCTAACACAAACAGCGGGCGGCGCGGAGAAATTAATACTATCTACCTTGTGAGTTTTGAAGAAGACATTGTCAATAGAGTGTGTGAAACACTTGGAGGCGGTGACATAGCAGGGGCGCGTAGAAAATAACTAGAGGCGGATAGATATATGCTAGTATGTGAGCCAGAGATTTGCTGTCTGCTATCACTTCCTTCTTGTGAGAATCCTGTATCATTTTTCTAGATGAATTTACCAAGGACCAGATGTTCGGATCTCGCCCGTAGGCCTCCGCAATCATCCGCGTCGCCCCAATCTAAGTATTTGTGCCTTTACCATTCCCCATTGCATGAGATGCAGTTACTATTTATTTTTTATAGCCTCGACACACGGTAATTAAATAATGACGAAAATTCGTCATTTATGAGTAACGCATTTGGGGGGTGACACACGTTAATATACCTCATTATATTTTGAAAGTTAAAACAAGTGGTAGTACCTATAGTGAAAAATGTCAATAAAAGAAAACGGTATAGTAATATAGTTGGAAACAAGTAATATTTCTTTATATATTTTCATGTAAAATTACAATCAAAATCAGCTGATACCTTAAGCCACTGGAAAAACGCCTAAAAGCGATTTTTTTTACAATAACCTATAGATCGACCAAAAATTGCCTAATTGTCTAATGAGTGAGGTTTATGTTCGTAATGATGAATTTTCGTCATAATTGGGTGCGTGGGTCCACGCTATTAGATGGGAACCGAGTGGTTATTTTTATTAGCTGTGCATCGTTGCTGTTTCGTTTACGTTCCTGTGAAAATGAGCCATTCAGCACGGCGAAGATAAGATAAACAGGGATTTGCTTCTATGGGCCATAGTGGGCTTTAAGTCTTACAGGACACCTGGGCCGGACGGAATTTATCCTATTGAAATTCAGGAAGTCAGTGACCTAATTCTGGACTGGCTTGCAGCCATCTATAGGAGTTCCCTTCGACTAAGCTACATTCCAACGTCCTGGTGGGTAGTGAAGGTGGCTTTCATTCCAAATCTCCTACCACAATCCAAAATACTTGAGACCTATATGTTTCACATTATTTCTCCTCAAGATCCTCGAAAGACTTGTGGAGATTCATATTAAGTAAAGCATTGATGGAAGATTGCTTGCCCCTCGCAGCATGCCTACACGAAAGGTACATAAGTAGACACTGCTCCCCACTCCCTGGTAGCGGACGTTAAAAAAATCCCTTGAATTCAAGGAGTTCACTTTAGCTGCTTTCTTAGATATTGAAGGTGCTTTCAACAATGTTGAATCTTTCGGGTTGAAAGAAGCACACCGCAGGGTGTGCAGCAGTCTCGGGGATTTTATAGCTCTTAGTATGGGTAGTATTTGCACTGTCGTTTAACAATCTCCTCTGGGCATCCAGTTGTATAATGCACTATTCTAACATTGGAGGCTTTGTCAGAATGGACCTTCCCCTTCCAACATACTCATGTGACTTCATATGAGCAATTAACTTGGAGAGGGCCGAAACAAGTAAGGCCGGAGTAGAATTAGCGAGTCCCATGAGACACATCCGAGCCTCTTTCGAAACACATCCGAGCCTCTTCCGAACCTTCTTTCGCAAACGTTTTCTCCACAGACCGAAGGCAGGACTGCGATCTGGAGGCAGGGTAGCACTAGTTGGCTGGGATAAACATGGCCGTGGTTCGTTGTTCAACTTATTTCCTTATCATTGTTACAGAAATTTCTTACATGTTGCTTTATCCCAATATTGGTCGCATGTCTAATTGTACAATCAAATATTTATGTGTATCGCACAGGAAACGCCTCACTTGGAAAAAATGCAAAATCATGTTAAACTAGTTCTGATTAATAATGGAAATCTCCACGCCGCTTTTTTATTACCTTCAAATTCTTAGTACTTACCCTTTCCCCAAAAAAACCCACTATTTGTAATACGTGCATAAATTATCTAATTGAACACACCCTTAACTACACGATACTCAGAGGCGCGAAGAGGTATTCCGAACTTCTTCTTTAAATTACAATACGATTGCGTGCCTAAAAATTACCAGAATTAATTTCAAAAATGGTTTTATTCAATTACATATCCACGCAGGACGCGAGCCTAATCCTTGTCCTGTTCCCTTCGCCACACTATCATTCCATAACAAATACGTTTTTCACGATTTCGTGAGCTCCTGATTAATCATCGAATGTCACCCTCTTCATTACCCGGAGCTGCTCCTGCGGCACCTGGTTAATATCGCATTTTTGGTAAAGATTTACCCGGATTCAGGTGTGTGTGCGACGAGCGAGTACGTTTCGCTGATTTGGTCCAGAGTTTGGCGCTGCGTCTTCAGCATCGCGACTGAATTTGAATCAAGGTTTTGACAGGATGCAAATCGCGGCAAATAAATTACACGAACGGGGGGAGCCGAGTCTAAATGTTTCTGGCATTCGAAATTGATAAATTCAGTGGACCCATTACAGATCCCACCACTAATGGGGGGTGGTTTATGTGCCAGTGACGATTTATTTATTCCCTTCGCCTTTTTCCGCAATCCGACTTACTTGGTTCGCCATCTAGAGAGAGATTCGAGTGCTCGACCTACACAAATTGGCATCACTGTTCTGTAGTCGTCCGTTGAGTCGACTAAGCCGCAACTGAAGCAACATGCCGAATATGGGGTTGACTTTGGGCTCATTATAAATTCGCGAAATGTAAAAATGATTTGTTTCGAACGCAGCCATACGGCGTCGCATTTGCGGTCGGTGGGGTGGGGGTTGATTCCTTTTCAGTAATCAGAATCCTTGCCGGAGTCTTGGTCGGTGACGTCCTGTAAATCGCTGCTGAGAAGAAACACTTGAGTCCCCGCCATGCTTTCGGGATAGTATATGCCACCGCGGATGTAATTTATTAGCTGTGCAGATTTAGAGAAAAAATTGTATTAAACAAACCGAAGGGTGGAAAAGGCTTTCTTATTCTTTCGTGCTCGTCCTTAAGATGATTTATTAAGACTTTCGGGTATTAGCATATCAGTGATACAGATTTTTGGGTAATTTACTGGAAAATAATTTGATTAAAAAGAATGTTCAAATACATTAGGGAAGTATTTTTTGGTTGTATGTGTGCGCAAGCAATCGATAAGGAGAATTTTTAATTTGTTAAATATATAGAAAGTATCCAAGGAGTTTGGGTGCAGAATACCGAAAATAATGCCTACATATCCGCATTTAGTGAGAACTTCAATGCAAGACGAATTACAAAGAATACAAAGCTAATGTCCATATGAGAGGTGCATTAAACTGAATAATAGTTTTATCTTTTAGCTCGTTCTTCCGACTTATGATAAGCAGATATAGGGTTTGTTAATTATTGTTAACTTTTATCATCAGATGTTCACCCAAGGAGACGTGATAGAAAAATATCTCGAGCCCAATGCAATACTAGACTTTAAGGCTTCCTGCTTAAGTACACGCAACCCTACACTCTTCTTCTTCGTCGTCCAGACATCTCTTTGCTCCGTAGCTTGTCTCCAGTTTCTTGTATTAAGCAGTTTTGATGCATCGGCCATAACGTTGTCTTCCCAACTTAACCGTGGTTTGCCAACTGGTCTTTTACTATCTGGTAGTAGATACAGGGCTTTTTTTTTGATATCCTTGAGTCATCCATTCTTTGGACAAGACCGGGCCAACGTAAACGCAGTGGCTTGGCTAAGTGAAGCGTGCAGTTCAGACAATATATCAAAAGGGAAGCGGAAAAGGGTGAAAAAAACGAAGGATGATACCAACGAAGAGGAGGTTGACACCGAATTGGAATTGACCATGGAAAATAGTGATGATTCGCGCCTCAATTGCATTCAAGCTCGCGGCCAAATCAAGCCTTAAGCGGCCTACAGACAACAAACTTGGTTGACAACAAAGTTGGCATCATGAAATGTACCAGACATACCAACTTGATTGTCAACATCCGTGCAAACATCAACGAAGTGCACAGTTCAAATTACTTTTTCAAATGATTTTCGCTGGCTCAAGTTCTCAATACCGCTACAGACATATGGTTGCCAACTTCTACTAAAAATCAAAAAATTTTGATTTCATTCCAACCGTCGACAAACTTCAATTTAAAGTTGTTAACCAACCTACACACTTTCAATTTTGACACCAACACCAAATGTTGCCAACTTTGTTTGCAACGAAGTTTTTCTTGTGTAGGCTGCTTTAGTCAACATTTGCAACTACAAGTTGCATTACCAGACTTTAGAGCACCGAAGCAATCTGTTCAAAGCCGTTGATAAAGCAATAGTATTGGCTAACGGACGCTATGATGCTACTGTCTAAGCCGTTTTGACAGATAACGCGTACAATATACAGAAAATGGGAAAAGCCGCCCAAGAAAAGAATTTCCTATATTCGACATGCAATGCGCACGCTGCCAATCTATTGGCGAAATTTTAAAAAAGAAAAGTAACTCTCGCGTAATGGCAAAATTAATGGACGTCCAGAAAGATTTTAGAAGAACTCCCTTGGGAAATTTGTTGTTAGAGGCCGAAGGTAACAAGCCAGTGGTATCCTGTGCAGCACGTTGGACCTCGCAACGAAATTTGAAAAATTTGTTTTTGAAAAATTTGTCCAGAATGAAAACGATTGCGGTCAACAGAATCTGATCCAGAAACAATAACACCAAAACCGAGCGTTCCTGCTAGTCTGTTTTTTTTTATGTGAAAGACTAGAGTCACAGGAAACGCCCTTTATACTGTGTCGACAGTCTATTTTCTTCATATAGAGTGCAATGTCGAACAGCAGCTCTAGTCGGGGAAGAAAGGAACTGTCACAGCCTACCAGCGATATTTTGCAGTCCACCTACTCCCAACCATTACTGGCGACTTTGTCATCGGGGCATCGAGAAACAACTCGCTGGAGTGTTATGCCTCCTGAAACGAGTTGAATCTCATCAACCAACCGATGACATGCGCTTTTGGTGAAGCGGGGAAGGGCTAAGGAAGGCTATGACGGAAGGAATCAGGAATGTAAAGAGGGAAGAAGAAAGAAGGAAAGTTATGTAGGTGGGAAAGTGGAAAAGGCGAAGGACC
Source organism: Thereva unica (assembly GCA_949987705.1). NCBI lineage: Eukaryota > Metazoa > Arthropoda > Insecta > Diptera > Therevidae > Thereva > Thereva unica. Next base: position 30,589,523 of record OX465284.1, on the reverse strand, counting down.
GTGGGGCTGGCCGGGATTCGAACCCGGGACCTCTGGGATAGTAGCCAGACGCCTTACTCCCTAGGCTACCGAGGCTCCCTACTGAAAAGAAAAACTTCGGTGCAACGATGATATAATGTGTTAATAAAAATCGTCGATTTCGCGCCAAGAAGTTTTTCTTTTCAGTATTACAAAAAAAGTTTTTTCAAATTTCACTCTTTCGACATGGTTTTCTGTAGATTTTGGCATGCTGAAAACGATCCCGTTGTCAGATTTGCCCTATCATTCCATAGTTTTGAGATATTTAACGCGCAAAAGTGCAAAAAACACGCTTTTTGGCACTTTTAGGTTAGGATTGCTCAAAATCCTGACGTGATAGGGCAATTTGGCCAACGGATTCGGATTCAGCGCGAAAAAATACTTGGGATATGACTATTGGACTGAAAAGAAAAAAACCTTGCAGGCCTGTGTAATTTTTGTTGGTGCCTTTTTTTGAGAAAAACAATTTGGAGAGAAGGAGGGCGCCATGAGCGAAGCTGTGTAAAGAGCGTCTATGCGGAGGATTCTGAATTTGTTTGGCTAGGCTCCTGTTGTGCATGTAATATACAATTTTTCATCATATAATCGTAAAAAAGTTGTAAAATACTCTAAATATTTTTAAGTAACCAAAATCAATTTTTGCAGATTTGTTCTTTTTTCATTATACCTTTTTCCTAACGCGGAGACTGTGTACACATAATCTTCTTTTATTGCAAGGCGTTTCAACGCATGCGGCTTTTTGCTAGTAGATTAATATATCGATTCGCCCACATCAGACTGATCCATAAGGATCCTCTCACGAAGCAGTCACAAGTACAGACGGTACCTCCCAGTGCTTCCTTGAGTTCCAAGGATGGCAGTAATGCCGGTAGTTCGACTAAGGTGGCATCTGACGACACTCATACAAACCATAGCAAGTATCAAGATACCTGTGCCGTAGCGAGCAGCGGGGAAGATTAGGAACACTCAGGCTGGACCCCATAAGAAAGTAATATAGCTACACCGGTATCACGCCATATTGACAGTGTATTATCGAATTTCAATTCAGTGGCCATCGGTTATGGATGTGATCTGTGGTGTGAGTCCGCGTCGTTGTGTGAAATTGGTTAAACTTCGCTAGGGTGGGTTTGTGTCTTGGATGATCTGTCGCGGATAAGATTTGAGATGAGGTAGATTTCGCGATGGGGATCAATAATTGAACTTCGCTGCGTCTTGGGGAGAATATTGTGGGGAATCTGATCGGCCTTCCAAAAATTGAGCTAGTGCTGTTTTGCTGAGCGGTAAAACCTAGAAATTCGAAGCGTAAGAAATTTTCATTCTTCGGGATCCAAGAAACTTCTACTGGTTTACCGATGGATGAAACAAGCAACATGGTACAGAGCTGATGTCGCAGGACCCAACTCCAAGGTTTGGCAGTTATGGAAGTTTTATTTACACTTCAAATCCTCCCATGCTAATTGGGTAGTTCTTTTACTTAAGTCTTTTATAAATGAAATAACATGCTATCGTATGGCTTGTGATGTTTTGCAGTATGAACTTCCAGTCCAGTAGTCAAACAAAAGAACAAATGTATTTTCACACTATAATCAAAATAACCATCTCATTTCAACCAGTAGCCAGACAATCTGTCATTGTCTCCGTATGTTAAAAAATAAGTAAATAAAAATCTACCTTTTATATAAGATCGCAAAAGCAAAGAATAGTAAATATTAAATGTTAATACTCTTAAATCAGCAGTAATCAAGAGTGCGAGATGCGCGCTACACAGAGTCTTCACTCCTTTCACAAAAGGACACTTATATTGTAAATTAACGAATCCAGGACGACCCTTTTTTTCAAAACTTTTTTTCCCTAATACTATAAATAATTGTCTCTAATTAAACATTCAAAGAAGCGAAAAGCCTGATTAACAGGAAAAAGAGGAAAAGGACGAGTTTAATAGTTTTCAATTAAGCATCGCTGCAAATGATAAATAACGAAGTCACGATCTCCTCTTTTTCAATTTAAAAAATTTTCCCTGCCTTACAAGTTTAAGTGTGTTTGAGAAGAATTTTTTTTACAGTGTCTCCTTCTCTCTCTTACTATGCTTGTTACGCCACGATTGTATGGCTGTGTGTGTATGCATGTCGCCTTGTATCCTTGCTGCAGAAATTTTCTCCCGTACTAGCGATTCCTCAACCTTCAAGGATGTTCTGTATGTGTATTTTTTTTTTCTTTTAGAATTTTTCGTTTTATTTTTATTTATTTTTTTTATTTTTACTTTTCTCCCTCACTCTCTCTCTGTCTTTCTCTTGGTGTGTCTGTTTAAATGGTGTCAGGACATTTCCATCAAAGTATTCCGTTTTCCCTGATGCTCTGCGCCAGGATACCGCGTGAACAGAGCAGAGAGCGCGCCTCGTCCTCCTACTACCGAAATTACGGATGGGGTCACGATGGATACTTAATCCTCCCCCAGAGAAGAATTGCAAATAATTTAGATGGCAATTAAAATGTTCCGAATAACATTTTTCCAAAGTGACGTCTCAAATTAAATGACATCAGTCAGTAGATCTTCACTTGTCTGCTCAGGTCTCCTTGTTTTATTATTTCGTTTCCTTTTTTTCTTCTACTTTTTCCTTTTAGTAAAAGGCACACTTTTCTTGTCGATTTGCATTTTTTCGTATAAAGAAGATAAACGAGATCTAATTATGGAATAGGATGCCTGTCAACGATGCCTAAAAGCTATGAAATGGTAGAGGTCTACTCAGGTTGCAAATTGATATCAAGATAACAAGAAAAGTGAAACACACACACACAAAAAAAAATAAGAATATAACAAGGACATCACCAACAGTTCCGTGATGAGAAAATTGCTGCAAAGGAGATGCTTACCTAATTTACGAAAAGTATTTCACTCCCACAAGAAATTGCCTTCAGTTTTAATAATCAAAAATTCCGAATTCTCCTCTCGCATAAAAATTTCTACTAAAATTTCAAGGATCAACACTGCAACTCTGTTGTCACACTTCCTTAACTGCAGTAAATTCCCCGAGTTCTGTCCTCTCGAAAAGGACCTCCGCCTTCAGCATTATTAATTAAATCATAACATCGACAAGGATTTATTTTTATAAATGGGATCAACATTAGAGGGAAAGAAGAACGGAAACCACAAAATATGTTGTTTGACAGGAGACAAACACAAGTTAATAAATGGTCAAGAATGTGAGCTTCCTTTTATTGTGAAAGGAAGCTCAAAAGATTACACAGAAGATATCGTCCCAAGGACAATCGTATTCGATATATACATACGTATACAATGGGGGAGGAATACAGTAGATAAGCATTAGAAATCTTGGAGACATAATATTGGCTGTGATAAATAATGAAGAGAATTAGGTTTTGATCTGTAAAAATGACTAGATTAGATCCGGGGATTTTAATTGGCAATGACCCGGGGAGAAGAATTTAAAACAGGGAAATTTAATATTATTTAGCTTCACGTATAGACAGGCTTTAGGTGATAATGATACAAAAATATTACGACCTATATTTTATATGGAAGTCTCAAAAGTAGAATTCCTTTGTACTGTCGACGGTTTAATCTGTTAAGGATTAGCGAAAAAAAGTTGAGTGAAATATGTTGGTGGCGCCGCTACACCAATTAGTCATCAGAAACGCCAATTGTTAAAATCTACAGTCATGCTAGCGAATCCTCCATCCACCATCTTAAAGATACCACCTGGATCGAGTGACCCTGGATACTCGTGTCTATATAAGAGGCTGTTTAGACGGATCGCTTCCAAGAGCGTTTCTCACGAACCTTGTGGACGAAGGGAGAAGTGGGGGAGAGGTACCACCCCACTTCTCCCTTCATGCACAGAGTTCGTGAGGAACGTTTCTGGAAGCAAACCGTCTAAACAGCCTCTAAGAGTAACAGAGGGAGGAGGGTGAACGGCGATAGTTTCGCGCCTCAAAACTAAGCAAACCCCAGACTGGTTCCCCACGTTCGGATGTTGAGCAAGACTGGTCTTGCATATTTGGTAAGACCAAAGCAAAACCAACATAAGATAGGAAACCGTTCTACCGTTCCTCGATTTCAACTTGGTCCTAAGGGACCTTATCGCTCTAATTGCCGCTTGGCTATCAGAGAAAATAAAGATACGTTTCTTTTGGTAGGCCCTTCTTAAGTTCTCATGAGTGCATCCCAGAATAGCGTACACCTCTGCTTGAAAGACAGTTGCTAGGGTGCTTAGACTTATCGCCCTGATGAATCTGGGGCTTTCATTCCAGATTCCGGCGCCCACACCTGCTTCTGTTTTAGAGCCATCCGTGTACCATACTAGTCCGCTCAGCAATACTTTAAGAAAAGTCCAGGTTAGCCTATCTACCCGGCTCGCAGCCCGATAGCATCCCTGCTTCCGGAATCTCTTTTATGACGTTGATTATTGTCCTCGGCCTAGACCAGCGCCAAGGTGACCATTCGCTTTCCACCGAAACGCTGCGTTTATGGCGGAGTTATCTACCTCAAGGTGCAGGGGTACCAGATTGAGGAGAGTCTCCAGCGCTGACGGCGGGGAAGTGCGGATGACCCCAGTGATGGAGAGACAGGCCATTCTTTGAATTTACTGGTTATGGAACCCTTAAGCGTCGGGCTATGCCCCCAAAATAAAGCTCCATAAGTTACCATGGGCCAAATGATGGTGGTGCAAATCCAATACATGGTTTTTGGTTACAAACCCCAGTGGAACCACAAGCTCTGCGGCCAGCCCACAGGGATCTGCGCGTTCTGCTTGTCAGAGTGTCCATGTGTTGGTTCCAGTTGAGCTTAGCATCTAGCGTCACTCATAAATATTTGGCTTGTTGTGAAAAGCCTATAGTTTTGCATGCGAGTGTAGGTTCCAAAAGTCCCGGTAGTGATCGTTTCCTGGTGAAAGGAACCAGAATCGTTTTGTCGGGATTCGCTTTTAGACCTACGCTCTCGCACCAGCTAGAGACCAGATCTAGTTCCTGCTAAGGGCGCGTTGACATGGCTCATTCAATTTCACCTGTAACTACTATTACGACATCGTCAGGAGTAGGAGAGCAGTAACAACACCAACGACAAACGGAAAATTTTTAAAAACAGCATAAAGAGGGCAGCCGCAGAGATACTAAGCTGGGCCACTAAATAGACTCGACTGGACTAGTTCAATCCAGACTGTAGATTAGCAATTGCAAAAAGAATGCAGTTATCGGGAGTACATCGCAAGGCCCACCAAAGACAGAATGGAAGCCGAAAGAAATATATAGAATATCTCAACAGGAGGTTCCTAGAGATTCAGGAAGACTACGATGAAGGGAGATTTAGACAATCGTACAAAGGAACACGACAGATCGGCAATAAGTTTCAGCCCAGAACGTATATGAAGAGTCATAGATGGGAGCCTTTTAGCAGATTTCAATAGGATAAAAGAAAGGTGGAGAGAATATTTTCAAAACTTAACACTAGATATACCGACAATTTGACTTACCTATATTTACCGACACCAGTCAAAATGACTGGTCTTAGAAAAAAAATTTGGTTTGGTAGAAGTGCCGATTATAATCAAAACCTTTTTGATTTTGAATAAAAAAATAAATCTGACCGCCTACTATTATTAAATTAAGTATCGCTACAAATATCATTGCATCGTTTTAAAACAAAAAAATGGGGTCAACTAGGAATTTGAAAATGAAACAAAAACAAAACCAGTCATTTTGACTGGTGTGGTAAATCTAGTGTTAAATAAAGCTGATCCTCGAATAACCATTGACGGAGACTGTAGATGAAAAGAGATAAATAAGCCTGTAAAAACTATTGAATCACCTCAGGCGGAAGCCCTATAGTAATCTATGAAGATGGTTTTAGGGTAAACAGGTCAATATCGGACGAAGTGCTGAGTTTAACCAAATTCTGGACAAAGCATGGAAAATAAATTTAGATATATACAATATACCAATACCAGATATTTGTCCAGTTTCAATAGGTATATAACTCTATAAAAAGAGAGAAGCTGTACAAAAAATCGGAATTAGGAGTTTCCTCAAAACCGGTACGACTGATCAAATGCGCAACAAATAGCGAAAGAATCAAAATGCAGTAACAAAAGAGTTCGAAGTACGACAAGGTCGAGGATGAAGGTATGCACTTTCCCTATGGTTTCAGAAAAGGTCGTTCCACCACATCCAATCTTATCTACTGACCTCCAAACTGCTATGCGGTATGGATCAAGGCCACCAGTTTGACGCTGTCTACCCTTTTTTCAGCAATTCATTTTAACTCAGATGATAAGAAAGGAAACCCTAAATCCTTTCAAAAGAAATCAATGTAACCTCGGGTTTACCGCATGGCAGCCACCTAGGACCACTTCTATTCAACATATTCTGCAATATGAAAAATTGAATGGCATTCCACACCTCAAACTGATGTATCCTTTTTACCATTAATAATCTTCTTCTTAAAATATTGTCCTCGACAGCAAGTTAAACTTTAACTTACACTATGATAATATTATTGCCAAATCCAACAAGCTGTTGGGCTTTATTAAAAGAAGAGATAAAAAATTCGACAATGTATGAGTTACTAAGGGTGGGTGCCAAAATACAATTCCGAATTTGCTACTTTCACCATGGACACTTCGAAATTACAAAGTGTGCCAAAATACATTTCTCGCATTTCATTTGACAATTGATATTATTATTTGAAAATATGGATGACAACAACATTTGCAATTTGTAATTTTTTTAATAATTTATTTTAAAGCAGCCTTGGGCCACGCTGTTTTATGTTTTAAAGTAATTGAAGCGGAAGAGCTTCATGAGCATCTATCCAGTACGGGTAGAATGCAAATAGCAGTTATTTACATATGTATTTATAAAGCTTTGAAAAAAAATGACTCAATTCTTTTACGAATCTTAGTGTTGATTTTATTATTTTGGTGTACGTCTGCTGCAACGTCCTACCGTGTAGAAGGATCAGCCCTTAATGTATTGACGGTGACGAGAATCGTGCACTGAAAATTGCAAGAATTACACATATTTATCTCCAATAATTGGAAATGGATTCAACTAATATGCCCAGAGGTTCAAGATTCCATATCAGGCCATAGATTTCACTCATTTCAGGGTTAAATGTCCTACACATTTGCATAACTAGTATATCAACAGCTTTGTGATCATTTAGAATTTTATCTTTCACAATAAAATTGAATTACAACAAACTGTAAAACGAATGTTTGCATACAATTTCCCTACAATTCAAAAATTTCCTTACATTTCCAAAGACACAAACCTCCGAAAATTGAAATGCAAAATCGAAATGCTTTTTTCATACAAATTGACATTTGAATTGTATTTTGGCACAGCCCCTAAAGCCTATTTTCGAATATGCGTACCAGATCTGGGATCTCATATTTCAAATTAGTGTAAACCGAGTATAATCTGTCCAAAAGAAGTCCCTCTTTTCGCACTTAGGAATCTCTATAATCCTTCGGATTTTCACAATTACATATACTCTGGACTATCAATCATTAACTGCACGAATTTCTGACGTTACGACATTGATTTTCTTTTATAAAAACATATTCTCAATAACTAACCACAATATCCAATTACACACCATCCCGCCATTCTACAGGAAAAATAACACATTCTTCACTTTATCATAATTAATCGAAAAGCAGGAAACATTTCACCATCTTCAGTTATAAATAAAAATGTGACACGTTCACCATTTCGTACAGCAGAAAAATAATATGAACAGATGATTGGTGACACGATTTTCCGCCAATACAAAAGGCACAATGGAATAGTGGTGGCCTCGATGACAAAGGATATTTTGCGGAAAAATAATGTCCTTCCCTTACCCAAAGATATATGTATATGAAAAAAAAAATTCCTTCCCAAAGGAGGAAGCATGTTAGGAATTAACTGTTGATCATCCGAAAACCTTTTTATTGGGTGAATTTATTGGACATTTTCACGCATCCTTTTTTGATTTTTTATTGTTCGGAAACGACTTGAGGGTAACGTAAAAGGAGTATAAGGATAAAAAACTTGATATAAATAAATTTCCCCCGTTTCACGTTGAACAAGTGTCTCCTTGCGTTTCTACACATGTAAGTCGAATAGCAATAAAAATACATTCGAAGATGGAAGGATGTGTGGGCTGGGTAAGGATTTATTATTTTATGAACAGCCAAATGATTTATAATAGCCGAAATGACCATAAACTCACTTGTGTTATGGTGCCATGGTCCTCACCCTTTTTCCATTGGATCCTTGGGCATATTCTCTGTAAGGGCATAACGTTTAGGGTTTGCTACTCCCTTTTGTTTGGTCCTTTGACTCGCTCTTGACATAAGGATGAGTGGAGTGGTATAGGTTAAACATATGTTAATCGTCAGGCGATGCGATGATATAGTGAACTCCGGGCCAGTCTAGGTCACGTAACCCTTTTGGGATTTTTGATATTATGATGACACCTATGTCATCTATCCAAATAGATGAATTTGGTAGTTGGTAAATGGGCAAATTTATTTAATTTATCTATACTATACTTAATTCCCTTCCCCGACTGCCATGTTTGCTCACAGGGTATCCCATTCTTTAGCATCATATCCTATTAATTTCTTCTAGCCCTGATGAAATGTACTGAAAGAGACAGAGGTGGTGCTCGGAATGGCACTGATGATGATGAAATAAAGAAATCTAATGCCACTTAATGATGGTAAATGCGTCCTAGTGACAATCGTAGCAAAAGAAAATCATGAAAAATCGACCGATTTATTACCAGAAGCCACTCACACGCCTGGATTTAGTTTATTGTTGCTGCTGCCGCTTCTATGGCATTTATATCTAAAGGGAGCCGAGCCACAGCAGTACCATTGAAATTGGGAGAGGAAATAAAATAAATCCAGACATGAAAATGCCATACAATATTATAGAACACCCCCGGCCGGAATATATAGACAAACGTTCCCATATAAATCGAGAGAGGATCAATGAATGATGCCACACTGTCGTCATATTTACGTCGTCTTCCCCTCACTAGTCCCTTGTACTGAAAGGAGCACACCATTCTCCTTCGTATACCTTTCTTTTTATACTATTGTGGAAAGGATGATCCGAGGGGATGTCACTTCGAATACCACTGGATTTATGGTTTATTTTTCATTTTTTTTTCGTTGTTGCTCCTTTGTTATATTCTATGAGGTTATGGATGATCAGTGATTTATGGCACTGAAGTGCGCGTACATGATTTAGTACTCAAGGTGCCTAGGTTTTTGAAAGGTTTACTTTATTTGATTTATAGATAAATTATCGAATGGATATATGTATTTAGATTTCAATGAAATATTTGAATGCGTGTCATAAAAGCTGATTAATACGTGAAGTGTAGAAAGTACTATTGAAGGATTTGTGGTGCTTCTGTAAAAAAATAGTGCATAATCGTGTCAAAGGTGGTAAGGTTTAGTTAGCTTAAAGAGAGAGTAATGTTTCATAGTTGTACCATATCCAAAATTTACATTGATGAATTAAAAACGACCGAGAAGCAAGGTGTCTGAGATAAAAGAATGGCAAGGAAGCACTGGCTGACATAAAAAGGAAGTTGGAGCAAACGTAGAAGGCGGTGGTCATACTAAAGCAGAACATTCACTATGATCATTATTGTCTTTATGATCCAGACTATTTATGTAGAACGACACGAATAAGTCTCTACAGATCCATAGCCTCTCGCTGAATCGAGAACTGGGTAGAACCGAGTTTTAGCTCGCGCAGCTTTTGATCGATCACGCAGGACATCGAATATATTTCTGTAGGCGACTTGTCGGTGTGTCAGAGAAACCCAAACCTCAACGCGTCACGTTAATAAGGTAAAAAAAGTAGTGCGCACTTCGCCTGAAATAACTTTGTTGTGTTGATAGCTGAAGGCGGCACCCCATTCAAAAATCGAGGTCAAGAATACAAATGGTGATGAAAGGGTGAGAAAACACTTTTACATAGGTATATTTTAAGTGTCTGGAGTGACTTCAGATTCATCCTGCTATATTCAGGTAACAATAAGATGATGTACCTTCAACGAAATGGTGATATCTCTCATTTTATGCTTCGAAATTAGTCACCTAGTCCACTAAGAAAAATTTTCCTAATCCATGGTGTCTGATCTTAACCAAACCGGACAATTGCAAAGAAAATTTTCGGTTGTCTTTCTCTGGGTTGTTTCTCTCTTTCGGAGGGAGAAGTCTGCGGTTGTCAGCTGATGACACATAAGAGAAAGAGCAGACATTTTATTGCAAGACTGTTGTTGTACGAGGCACGATTATTTTTTATTTGTGAAAGTCTAAGCTTAGGTCTAATCCTTTAAGGCCCCCATAGACGGTCAACTTGGATGTATATCGAAATGAGGATGTACAACCAAAACTATCGATTGTAAGCCCGTCGGCCGAACAAAACTCGTTACGTGCATGGGTTTGATCAAAATCAGGATGTACATCAAATCTGATGTGTATGTGCGGGCCATTTATTAGTATAATATCGTTCATACCATGGTGCAAAGTTTAGTAGCAAACAAGCTCGAAGATATAAAAAGAATATGATAAGTTAAAGGGAGCCTGGAGAAGGCAGTGAGCGGTTGAGCTCTTGGATGGTGTATGATGGTGCTGAGCCACAACCGTCGGGTTTAGCTGGAGATAGCTGTGTGATATGCCCAGGTCCGCCACAAAGGGGAGCAACTGGGACGGTTCGCCACGAATCCCAGGCTAGAGGGGGCTCCATGAATAAAGTGAAACCCAAAAAGTTAAAATCCCACATACCTGCGTACTAATAGTCTATGGGCTCCGAAACTAGCTTTAAACCCAAAAAGTCAAAAGCGCCTTATTCCTACGTTCTAATTGTCAAGCAGCAGTAATCTAGAGCCTAAAGCACGCAGCACGTTAAAATCTACGTTCTGTTTGTATATAGGTATGGATTTTGAAAAGCTGTCGATGATAATATCTTATATATAATATTGATAATACCATGCAATGATAATACCATTTTTAATTTTTGTTCGCCTTCTGCAATTATAGCCTTTTCGCCCTTCTAAACGCGAATATCGACTGCAGTTATACCAAGCGGTCCCCCAACTGAGTACCAACCACGTCCAATGCTGCTTCACCACCGCATCAAACGAGAATCGGTCTACACCTGTCCGTTTTCTTCCTTCCATACAAATCCTTAAAGCTCCAATAGGAGCATATTGGCGCTTCGATTTTTTCTCACTGGGATAGCTTCTGGATTGATTATGCTAAAAGAAAAATGAGTGCTAAGCCCCAGAGTTAAGCACAAGGGCCTGTCTACATAAAACCTGTTCGATTCTAGGCTACACTATGTAATTTAGGTTCATCCGCGAAAAAATAACCGACCGTTTAGTATCTATATTCAATGTTCTGAATGAACTTATTCTTTCCAGAAATTGTTTTTAGTCAAAGAATTTTTGATATTTCAATATCCTCAAGGGGCGCCTTAAACATATTTTAGCCCTAGGCAACGCAAGGTGATGTGGAGGGGCTGGTTATGCCTCCTAAAACAAGTAATCCCGATAACCAACAAATGCTGTGGCGCAGGCAGTACCAGACTACCAAGTAAACAAGGTAAAGACCAGACAGAAGCGGAACTTTAACACCCTATTATTAACCGGTTAAGCTGGCGGGATGCCTTATTAGGGCTACTTCTGGGGACATATGAGTATTTTTAATGTTCAAAACGGCGATATCTCATGAATGGCAACTCGTACCGGAATAATCGCATAGCCTTTAAATTTTGTAAAAACTATTTTATGATAAGCGTTTAAGAGATGAATATTTGCAAACTGATTTTTTTACCTTTTGAATAATTTATAAAGATGTTTTTTTTAATAGTCCAGTTGTCAGAAACTTTGATCTAACACAAAATGTAATCTCGGTCCTTTGTTTGGTGTAGAACAGGATAAAAAATCTTTGCTGCTCTAAAGTGTATGCTAAGTTCGCAATTTCGAAAACAAATTCGAAAATTTGGTTTTTGCATTACATCTCGAAAAAAAAAAAAACGAAAAATAAAAGCACCACGTGAAGTTATATTATAACTGCGTAAAATATTAACTAAAGCGCCAACAATGCTGAGTTATTTTTGCAAAGAAAACGGTGATTGGACTGACCCAAGCAGAAAATACATGAAACTAGTTCCCGAGTAGTACTACGGTTGAGACAGCTAACATGATAAATCCGTCAGCTTCACCACAGCTGATCAAATCTATCATAAGTAGAGCAAAAATTTAATGGGCTGCAAGCACCTTCCAGCCCTATAAATCACCAGGCCCTGACGGCATAGCGCCAGCACAACTGCAGCGTATCTTACGTTACATAATGCAATGGCTACAGACCATGTTTGCTGGATGCCTTCAGAATAATTGCATTCCCTCTAGTTGGAAGGAGGTCAGAGTGGTTTTTATACCTAAGGCAGGAAAAGCCTCTCACGCAGCACCTAAGGACTTCAGGACAATTATCCTATCATCCTTTCTTTTAAAAACCTTAGAAAGGGTAATCGAAATATATGAGGCAGACCATACTAACCTCGGAACTCTCTGGCGCACAACACGCCTATGCAAAGAGCAAATCTACTGATACTGCTCTTCACTCATTGGTCTCAACCATTGAAAGATCCCTCGAGGTCAAGAAGTATACATTAGTAGTAGTTTAATAATGCATTGCCGGACGCCATTACCCTGGCTTTGACAGTGCATGGGATCGAGGCATCGTTGGTGACTCTTATCGGAGGGCACATGAAGGTGCTGAAGTCTGTTATTTCTTCTTCTTTAACGGTTTTACAACCGGGATCTGGTCCTGGCCTCTCGCAACTGTTCTCTCCACCGCTCCTGATTCTGAGCCGATGTCATCCAGTTTGGCATCCCTAAGTCTGTTACTATCCCCCCCACCCCACCGACTTCTGCATACCTGAGATTACCTTCACGAGGAACTATGAAATGCACATCCTTTCAAATCAGGAATAGTGAAATAGACTCCACAGTTTTCAGAGTGTCATAAACTTCTGTGGCGACCGCGTACAAACTTAATTGGTGCAGAAACAACACTTCTTTACTGGTGGCTCTAAACTCGAGGATCGGGTGGGAGGAGGAGTATTTTCCCCAGAGCTTGCGATTTTAAGTCAGGACCCTCTCCATATGGCCACCCGGTCACCGAAATATAGAGGGAAATTGTAAAGCTGACGGACTGGCTAGGAAAGGCACCATCGCTACTCTCCTTCCAGAAAAGGAAAGAGTTTGTATGCTTTGGGCAAGCTTTAAACTCCGATGCAAACAGCACACAATGCAACAAGCGAAAAAACGTTGGAGGGAACTTAATAAATGCACTTTGGAAAAATTAAGCGGCCCTCTTATGATCTCAGGCGGACCACTCTCACTTATGGTGAGCGGTTATGCGATTGGCTCACGAGAATCAAAGGTTTAACTGAGGAGCCTAGGTAATTACAAGCTTAAATGGGAGGTATGATCGCTAACCTGAATGAAACAGGTTGGATTTAAAGTCACTCCAAACATACTGACACGCTGGTTTTCCACGAATGTGATTATAAAACAATGCGCTTTCAACGCTAAATGGGTCCCCGACGTTCTTGGATGGGACAGTCGCCTTTAACTACGTACTAACTATGAATATCTACAAAAGAACATTAACAAGAACTTAAATTAAAATATATAATACAAAATATCTTACACTCTTTCTGTGATCGCATTTTTAAATAAGAGGAAGCGTTCTTTTCCTGATTAAAACCGGCTAACCTTGCCAAAAACATACCTAAAAAAAAGAAATAAGCAAATCAAAAACCACATAAAATAAATTAAAAAAAAAAGAATAATAATTAAAATAGAACAAAATAAACGAAAAAGGAAGTTTTACGCAAAAAAAAAAGTCTTTAAAAGAATAATTAATGTAGGTTGAGATTAAATCAAAGGAAGCATTTAAACGTTTTCAAAGAGTTCTGCCTCCTCCTTATAATTGCTATTTCCTTTCTGAATTGAACTCACTTCAAGTAAGTTCAAGCAAACTTCAAGTGAATAATTTCTAGTTTCAAGTGCATCTCCACACTCAGAGGAAAATAAAAGGGATTCTTTTTAATCCATTTTTTTTCTATGGTTTTTATTGATTTTATAACAGATCCTTTTACACAAAAGTATTCTTCGTAATTTTAAACAATAATTTTTTTGACATGCGCCAGCAAGGGAATTCGCATTTCAATTTTTCCATGGCATAGAAAATTGCTGTGATAGGAAAGCTTTGATACCACCCCTTGACGATATTCGATTGGCTTTTCACCAATTTACCAATAACTCTGCTCCAATTTCCAATACTTTAGGGATTTTGTGTGCATTGAGAAAGCTTCACTGGAGACTTGCGCCTTCGTTGTAGATAGTCCAGCCTTTATGGTTGTGGCTTTGGGGTTGGCGTAACAAAAATTTATTATTAACAAATACACGAAATTTTGTTGTTGAGCACAGAAAAAATGAAATTTAAATATCGGTGTGTTTAAAATTAAAAGAAAATAGTTTTATATTATAAAGAGCGAAATAATAAGAATACGAATAAAGTTACACTAAAGTTTAAAATAATTTAAAACCGTCCTCCTTGAGTACGTCTGGTCTGGTTGACGACTGGACCAAGGACAGTTTAAAGAACGCTGTAGAGGCTTTTTGATTGCAGCTGATGAGTACTACCAGTGTAACAATTATACAACTTTCTTCGTCTCGGATTACTGTGGTATGGCAATGGCTTGCGCAGTCTAGCTGCAAGTCTAGGTAACTTTCTGGGAGACCGTTCAGCTAGAAACTGCGGAAGCGATCCTTTCGATGAGATTGAGTATGACGATACTGAGTAGGGCTTGGATCAGGACCAATTCCTTCTGAAGTGTGTTTCCTTCCTGTAGCAGCGCAACTTCAATCCGTTGTTCCCCTTTAGGTGTATAACGGTTGCTCCTTCTTATTTGAATTTTATGTCTCCTCAGAATGTTATTTTTGGTTTTAACATTGTAGACCACCTACTATTCGACATATAAGTCTGAGTTCCAATGACTATAACTAGTTAAGCTACAGATGTATATTTAAGGGGATTAAAACCTCTAAATTTAGCTTGTATTATAATGTGTTATTAGTAAACAAATTGTAGGAATAAAATAAACAGTAAACTCCGTAGAAAAAAAAATAAACTTCGCTATTGATTAAAATATTAAGATCAGCTTTCTTTTAAAATAATAGCCTTTTGCCTGAATGCATTGGTGTATTCTTCGCGGGATTGATTGAACTAAGTTGTTGATGGCTTCTAGTGGGATTTTTGCCAACTCGTCTATCAGCAATATATCTTCTAGGTCTTTGGCCGTTCTTTTACCACTCGATCCCCCAGCGTCTTCCAAATATTTTCAATAATATTTATGCCTGCGCAACGGCTGGCCACGATAGGACAATTGCCTTCTAAAATGGATAACTTTGTTCGCGCAATGTGTCGCCGGCATTATCATGTAGAAATATAGTGACTCTCAGCGGCATTTCATTTTCCATAAATTTTCTTCTTAAAATATCGATGTACCTTTCTGCGTTCACTGTTTCAGTGATAACTTTCCGCCACCACTTTACCTCTGATATTTTAAGCAGCACCGTATATTGTTTTTTTTACAACAGGCAGGTCATACCTGCAGAAAGTTGTCATTTTAGGTTACAAATAAATAATTAATTTTCACGTTTGGTTTGCTGGAGACGTCCTGAGGAAGTTTGATGTACGGATATTCACCAACACCAAAAGGGCATAGAGGCAGAGGTCTCGCATCATCTTATTAACTGCTTCATTCGTAGCGATTCCCAGTGTCATTGTAGCTACTCACATGCCATTAAGACTATCGCCCAGATCGATGTGGATGAAAAAGATTAATCTTAAGATTAAAGGATCATAAGTCCCAATCCATGATTAGTTGAAATTTGCGTCTATATAAATATTGGTGAAATTTTTAATTCCAAATATAATAGATAAGCCGTCTTTTTCAATTTGGCTACAGTTGAGTTGTGTGTCATTTAAGGTAGTAGAGGCGTGTGCAATAGAACATTTTGTATTATCCGGATATCAGCGCTGATTCCATATAAAGATGCGTTTGTAGCTAATATTATTAAATATTCTTCTCAATGACGAACGAACGAACTCTCACATTCGTTAGACCAAATTAGTTGCAACGAAGGTTATTCAGTGGTTTGCACACATCTGCAAATTTTCTTATTAAGCTTCCCGTAAAATGCTTGTACTTCATTCAAGTTCCTTGGGCTTGGCATTTTTCAATAGATAGGTATTCTATAAAAATCTGGAAAAATTTACGTTTGTTTAGATCGAATATTACTGGATATCACTGAATTGATGCAAACTTTTTCTAAATTTTCAATATGTTCTTCTAAGGTAGATCCGAACACTATTATATTATCTAGATAAAGGTCGATTCGCACTATACGGAACGTCAACGTCACGTCACGGAACGGCAACGGCACGTCAAAATATTCTTCAATGAGTTTTGCACTACACGTTCACATATATAGGCAACGTCACGGACCGTCAACGTAACGGCACGTCAAGATTAGTTTCAAACTATATTTTGACGTGACGTGCCTTGACGTGACTGATCTATTCTGTTCAATGTGAACGTAGTAACGGAAGCATTTCGAATTTTTCAAGCATTTATCTTTTTTGCATTGAACTAATTTAAAGATGAAAATTTAGTTGAAACGGTTCGACGATATGAGGAGCTGTATGATTTGTCACAATTTTTTTTCTTCCTCATCTAAAACTAATGCGATCCTTCCATCCATCTTATGGCGCTACAACCTAGCCTTGGCCTCCTTCTAGAATCTAGCCTTGGCCTCCTTTAAAGCATTTCTTCAAGTTTGACGGTTTCTGTTCCGGATGTTGAGCATTGATGTGACAGCCGTCACAGAGTCTATCAATCTTTCGTCTATCCAAATTTCTGATATCATAAGCCATTTTGGGATACCATTATCCTCCATCCTGATTACGTGGCTAGCTAGTCTCAGTCTGTTCATTTTTATTAAAGTTGAGAGTTCTGGGTTGTCAAAAATTTCATACAACTCGTTGTTGTATCTTCTTCGCCATATTCCATCCTCTCTGTTTGGGCTGAGAACTTTTTTCTCAAACCTGTTGACTCTTTCCTCTATGTCCTGGGTCATTTGTACAAATCTTGAGTGCAGTATTTGTTTTTGGGCATAAAAGGCTCTATTAGCCTTTCGTCTGGTTATTTCTTCGTTTTCTTCGTTTCTTTTTGTGATTGTAGACCCAAGGTAGACTGTTTTATCGAGTATTTCTAGGTTATGTTCGTCGGTGGTTATATTTTTTCACATTCTAAATCTTCCTGCTCTGGATTGTTGCATCACATTCGTTTTTCTTCATTTATCTTCAGACCTATGTCCTTTGCCGCCTCTTTTAATTCGACATAAGCTTCTTTTGCTGCCAAAAAGGACGTTTCCACGATGGTCAGATCTGCATAACTAAGAAATTGTACCAACGTTTCCTTATCACCCATTCTAGTGCGAGGTTATGCGCATTGGGCCCAACCCATCTCCTTGTCTAAGTCCTTGTTGTACTTCAAATTTTTCTGTTATAACACGTTGCGCATTTGATCAGTAGTACCAGCTTTGTGGGGACTCGTAATTCCTATAAGATCTCGTATAGTCTCTCTCAGTTTATTGGGTCATATTCCTGTTCAAAATCGACAAATATCTGGTGAATATCTACATTCCTTTTCCCAGGTTTTCTCCAGAATTTGCTTTAAGGTCAGCAATTGGACCGATGTTGACATGTTTGTCCTAAAACCAGCTTGATATTTTCCTATAAGGCCTGCCGCTATAGGTTCTAGTTTTTGTTTCACAGGATTGTGAAGGATTTGTAGCTGCTGCTGAGGAATGAGACTGAACGGCAAAATTGACGTAACGTTGAGGTGATGTTTAGTGCGAATCGAAAGCAAAATTCAAGTGCCGTTGCCGTTCCGTTCCGTGACGTTGACGTTCCGTATAGTGCGAATCGACCTTAAACGGCAAAATCCATAATATCTGAAATTACATCGAAAGGAAGTCTTTGGTACTCGTACAATCCAAATGGTGAATTTATAATCATTCATTTTTTTGACTGCGAAACTAACTCAATTTGTAAGTATGCATGGTATCAGCTAAATCCAATTTGAAAAATCCAAGTGAAAAAACCTAGCTTAGGGATCACCTTTTGTTCTACCATTCAGTCATGTCGTCTAGGTCATGGTGCAATACTAGGTTTAAGCTAAGTTTGAACGATATAAAAGAATAGGAAATGTAGAGGGGATTTGCGGAGATGCAAACGAACTTACAATACGGTCTGTGCGCGAAAGGGGGATCTGCGTATTTCTGGAAATTTATTGCCGAGAAGGCAGAAGGTTCTTTATTTCTGCGAAACAGTTGCTAGCGCAATATTGACAAAATTTGGAGACGGCTGCTACATTCCAACGGTGGCTAAGGTTATGAAGGTACGGGAGGGGGTATTGAAAAAGCTCGGAGCTCGGAAATACTGACTGCGAGAAATTATTCCACAGTCGAGTTGTTTTATTGATAGACGAATTGCTATCTTTTTGAGTGCGCGAACGGGCAGGCTTTAAGTGGTGGGACTGAGATGAATGGGCTAACCTGGTGTTGCGGGTATAAGATTGCCGTGGAGGCAGAAGGGCGTTTATCTCCGAGGAAGAGTCACTTCAGAGGTATTGCCATTTTATAATCAATCCCCAGAGAAAAACTCGTCCACGATAAGATTTCCTTTATAATAGACCCACATTTAAGGAGAGGTGCGCCCAAAAAATCATAGAAAATGAGAAAAAATCGATATCTAGAATCGATATAGAATATTTAACCGATTGAAGTGATTTTTTGATATTTAGTGCATCTTGATTGACTTTAATAGAAAATTCATTAAAACCCCCAAAAAATTTACCCCCACCCATTTTAAGCACAAAAAGTCTGAAAAAAGGGTAAATTCAACCATGTTTTTCTCCGTCAGTTTTTATCCGATTGACTTGAAATTTGGTACATATCTTCTTCGAAGTATAATAAAAGTTTCTGTAAGACGGATTTTTGATAACGTTATTTAAAAAAAAGTTATTCAAGTTCGATTAATAAAAAAACACAATTACAGCCCAAAAAATGCCACTTTTCTTACACTTTTTTAAAAAACAGTCATAACTTTGTAACAAATTAAAAAATCAAAAATCCGTCTTACAGAAACCTTTATTATATGTAGTTTGAAGAAGATGTGTACCAAATTTCAAGTCAATCGGATAAAAATTGATGGTTGAATTTACCCTTTTTTTCAGACTTTTTGTGCTTAAAATGGGTGGGGGTAAATTTTTTGGGGGGTTTTAATGAATTTTCTATTAAAGTCAATCAAGATGCACTAAATATCAAAAAATCACTTCAATCGGTTAAATATTCTAAATTTTAGCCTTTTTGGGCGCACCTCCCCTTAAATGAACAACACGGCTTCAGAAAAAGGCGTTTGACTACTTCAAATCTCATGGTCTTAATCTCCGAACTGCTCTGTAGCATGGAGAAGAGCCAACAAATCGAAGATATTTATACTGACTTTAGCAAGGCCTTTGATAAGGTAGACCATTTTATTTTACTTGCTAATCTCTCAAAATTTGGAATAACAAGTTCTGCCCTTGAATGATTAAGATCATATCTCAACGGAAGTACACAAGTTATCAGATTTCAAGGATTCCTTTCAAATGAAATCGAAGTAACTTCCGGTGTTTCTCAGGGCAGTCACTTTAGCCCTCTTCTATTCAATATATTCATCTCTGACCTGTCCAAGAAATTAGAGAATATCCCACATCTCCTTTACGCGGAAGATCTCAAAATATATAGTGTCATCAAGTCCCAAACTGACGTAACCTTTATTGAGACGAACCTCAATGTATTACAAGACTGGTGCACCAATAATTGCATCTTAACATCAACAAATGTCAAGCAATTACCTTCTCTCGCAAACATTACACACAGCAGTATTATTATTGTCTCAACGACACGATGTTGAATCAAGTCGATCAAATTGTCAATCTAGGTGTCGTCCTAGACAAAAAACTTAATTTCAATTTGCACTATGATAATAGTGCCAAAAATCTTCTTGACTTTATAAAGAGAAGAGCAAAACAATTCGACCATATACAGCCGTGTGCAAAAGTATGAGGCACCCTAATTTTTAACTGTACCTGCGAGTGTTGTTCTCGGGATGTTTTCTCTTCTTCTTACAATCATGTATTACAAATTTATAAGACAAAAAAACCCAAAAAAGGAGTTCCTAGAAGTTGTAAAATTAAGAATTTGGGGCATTATGTGTTTTGTTGGTTTTTGAAATTTTGAATATCACTCCATTGTCATTGCTTTTGCTGACAACACGTGTTTTTGTGTTTGTTGCGACGATTTTTTAAAAAGACGAGTACATTTTGTTTCGAATATGGGTAAAATTAAAGAACTTAATTTAGAGCAACGCGTGCAGATAGCTTTACTTGCTCGACAAGGTAAATCTCAGGTTGCAATAGCGATTTATTAATTAGGAATTCCTTTTTTGGGTTTTTTTGTCTTATAAATTTGTAATACATGATTGTAAGAAGAAGAGAAAAAATTCCGAGAACAACACTCGCAGGTACAGTTAAAAAATTAGGGTGCCTCATACTTTTGCACACGGCTGTATGTGTCACAAACACTCTCTTCTGTTCTCTAGTCCGCCCTATCCTGGGATATGGATGATCTATCTGGGATCCCATATTTCTCACAAGTAGCAGCAGGATAGTATCAATTCAGATGAAATTTATCCTCTTTGCTCTGAGAAGTCTACACGACCCGCGTGATTTTCTAAGCCTACACTGATAAAAAAAAAATTCTTGGCTTAGAGACTTTTTCTTGAACCAAGCAAATAATGTTTTGGATATAACGAAAACAAAATTCTCTTCGGCTAAGCAACACTCAAAGTCTTGGTTTTATTGTCTTGGATGAAGACAAAAGTTGACTAGAAGTAAGAAAAAAAATTTCTTGGTTTGAGATACTCATTTTTTTAATTTAAGCAACTCAAGGTAATAAAATAGTGAATTGCCTTAATAAATACTCTCGAATTAAAACTTCATCGTGTCTTTATTTAATACAAATTTTGTTATGAAAAAAAAATTTAGTTTCTTGAGTAAAAAATTAAAAAATCTTATTTCGAAAAAGACATATCTTGGGCGAAAATTATAAGTATTGAGCGAAGAAATACAATTGCTTAGCTCAAGAATTTCTAGTGTCTTACTCTGAGACAGCATTCTCATGTTAAGACTGAAAAATGTATCTACTCAAGACAACGAAACGAAGACTATGGAATTGCTGGAATCAAGACAATTTTTCTATCAGTGTACCACCCTACACGAACAAGCTCAAAATGTTGGACCTCTTGCCGCTCTCTTCTAGGAGAAACTTTCTTTTCGCATCTCTCACCTTAGAAATCCTTAACGGCAACCTTTGAGTTCAGTTTTCGATTTTTTAAAGCTCCTATCTTTTTGTAAGCAAAAGCCCAGGTTTAGGAGTTAACATTTGTACTACCAGTCGCTTTGTTCGAAGGAAGGAATAGATGGCAGGATAGGTTAATAGGGGTCTGGAGGGTGGATGGCGCACTTCTGTGGCGGAAAAAGATCATAAGGCATTTTTGAGCATTTGAAGAGTGTGCTATCTTCAATTGACAAAAAAGAAAAAATATTTGTCAGTAAAAACAATTGAATAGTATCAAAATGTTATTTTTTTTAATTTATATACCCAGGTGTTTTCCGAATATAATACATTCATAAACAAATTTTGTGGAACAGAAAGAGCCAGGGCAGGAAAGAACCGTCAAAATGTCTCAATCAACGTAAATAGCTCTAAGTTATACCATCGAACTATTAAAATGTAGCATACCTAACACAACTAATTGCCACACCATAGTGGCTGTTACACTAAAATAGAAGCTATTTCGCCTACGAAACAATTTTACTTCTGACTATCGTAGTCAACTCAACTGTATCCCATACATAAAAATTTTCGCACTTCAAAAATTGAACAACTCTATTGTGGAACAATCTTTTACAATAAGTATGTATTTCCGAAAATCTACATCATCCATGAGCTCAAACATAGATTTAAAATCTATTTGTTTCGTCAGGCGCTTAAAGAATCTATTCTGCATAGCATGACATGACGGACTTATTCCCACAAAAGAGTGACGCCGAAACTTAGTCATCACAAGATCCAGCTGCTATTGGGTGTGATGTAGAGACTTTTGATTACTTTCTCTGATTAAAACCAGCCATCATAATAATGTTTGAATGAAGTTTTACCACATTCTAACAAGACTAGTTATTTTCAATATGATTATATTTTCCGAAATTCCTGCTTACCGCACAAATATCTTCCATACCGCTCACCTAACATTCAGGTAAAAGGGAAAAGGAAACCGTCATATTTAACTATGCTATGAGTGTATCCATTCCAGAACGGGGAAATAAAAGAGGTTAATGCCATGACATATTCATAAAGCTAACAAGCAATGCTCCCGATGGTCATAAAAAAATGACGTTAACAAGTCAACGGAGCACATTTGTTAGTAATAACCGAATTGGGGAAATATATACTACTACACCACCCCCGATCCACCCTCAATCGTTAACGGCAGGATAGCAGATGTTGCTATCATTTCGGAAATCAAATGGCCTGTAAAACTGACAAATTGGTAGAATAATAAATTTAATAACGATGTTTTGAGGTTTCTATTAGGGGTTGATACCTTAGTACCTTTCGTGCTGGCGCTAAGGTGTGCAAAACACCCTTAAAAAAGATCAATTTTTATAGGTTTTTTTTTGTTTCCGCACACCACCAGCAAGTTGTAACCTGCATAAGTAAAAAAATATTTCAGCGATTAAAAAAGTTAATATCCCCAATAACATGAAATGCATGAAAATCTATAAATGTTTAATGTAAAAATCTAAAGCAAATATTTACATTGCGGCGGCATTGAGGGTGGATATCACAATATATTATGCAAATAACATGCGCTTGGGGTAAATTTGTTTTTTTCTGTTTTTGGATGCCATTAAGTGGACAGGCAACAAATCAAAAATGCACAATAAAATGGTCACGTAATTAAGTTGGACTGGAAATCAAATAAAATTTAAATACGAAAATTTCTCTCAATTTTGTTGCAGTCCCTATTTCCAGGCTGCACTTTGCTGATATTTGCATTTTAACAAAATTCATAAAGTCATCAAACCATGTATGCATTACGGAAAGGTGTAGGGGACGTATTGTAATGTAATACTTTACTTTGGAATTTGCTTTAGTTTGCGCTGCCATAAATTTTAGAGCTTTATGATATATTGAAAAAATTGAAAAAATTCTTGGCTTAAGAGACTTTTTCTTAAACCAAGGAAATAATGTTTTGGATATAACGAAAACAAAATTGTCTTCGGATAAGCAATACTCAAAGTCTTGGTTTTATTGTCTTGGATGAAGACAAAAGTTGACCAGAAGTAAAAAAATTTCTTGGTTTGAGATACTCATATTTTTAATTTAAGCAACTCAAGGTAATAAAATAGTGAATTGCCTCAATAAATATTCTCGAATTAAAACTTCATCGTGTCTTTATTTAATACAAATTTTGTTTTGAATAAAAAATATTTAGTTTCTTGAGTAAAAAATTAAAAAATCTTATTTCGAAAAAGACATATCTTGGTCGAAAAGTATAAGTATTGAGCGAAGAAATACAATTGCTTGGTTCAAGAATTTCTAGTGTCTTACTCTGAGACAGCATTCTCATGTTAAGACTGAAAAATGTATCTACTCAAGACAACGAAACGAAGACTATGGAATTGCTGGAATCAAGACAATTTTTCTATCAGTGTAGATTTATTCCACTGATCCGATATTTAAAATTCATACGTTTTGTATTTAACTACAAAATGTTCATGTATGTTTGTTACTGATATATTTTGTAACACCAACCTTACGAGGAAATAATTATTAACTTGTCAAAAAAATCTAAAATAATGCGGAAATTGGAGAGGTATTACCATAAATACTGACCTCCATAATTTTTTGTAGAATTGAAGATAAAATAGATTGCTACCTAAAAGATTAACAAGTAGGATTTAACAAAGGTCGCGGATGAATACATAGCGCAAAAAACCTAAGATTAATAGTTGAACAATCTAGAAAATGGAAGTCAGCATTAGTTAAAAATGACTTGAAATGGCTTGAACTTTGTCCCAACACTAGAATGGCATCACAATGGGCTCAATGGCGTGGCTAAGTAGGTTCCCTAGTGGGGGCAGCCATTTCAACCTAACCTAACCTAAGTCAGCATTATACATTAGGGGTGGTCCATTAATTACGTGAAGCGTTTAGGGAGGGGAAGGGGTCGAGCCGAAAACAGTGTCAAATTGGGTTAAATTAAGTAAAACTTGTTTCTCCGTCTCCACTAAAGACCCCCATTCACTTACAGGCCGCCGGCAGGCAGTAGCGTGTCAGACCAGGTCGGTGGACACGACTAAGCATGATTCAGTCTAACTGAGGAATGATACCTCAGGTATCCGCCTGACAGGCCGTGGCCTGCAGGTGAAGTCATGATTCCCTACACAGGCGAAAACGACAGCTTAGCATAGAAGGTTATTAATTCAAGTGCAAAAATATTCGTGGCCTTAACGAAAGTTACAAGGCGGCTCCAGACTAACGTCGTTAATATACAAACATCTTTAACATCATAATCAATTTTTTGTTTTTAAAAGAATGAGTTTAGGTGAAAATTTTGCAAAAATCTTACTAAAGTCTTGCTCTGGGTCTTGTTCTTGCATAGTTAATCTTGTTCTTGCAAGCATAACTATGTCTTGTTCTGGCTAAATGTGCAAGAACAAGACAATGCTGCAAGAAGAAGACCATTTTTGCTCATCGCTACCTCCAACCAAAGGCTAAGTAGCGGCCATGTTACATGTGGACACAATGTTGATTAGGATAAAATACACACTATTGAAAGGCTTACTCATTTCTCTTCTTGTATGGCGCGGGCTCTACATCTCTTACATAGTGCTCAAAAATAAACAAATTTCCGTTTAATCGAAATTCTTATCCACTTCCTTCCATGATCCATCAGTAAATGTAAGTACAAACTTTGTAATCGCAAATGAATCAAGTATCAAGTCGAAAACAACCCAATCCAGCCATAAATCACCCAATTTGTGTATCGTAAAAAAATCGTCTAAAGTTCGCCCATTGATTTTTATTTTAGGAGCAATTTTTCCATCGCACTCGAATTTTATAGCTCCTAAACCAGAGACGGATATCCCTCAAGTTGGCCCTCTTTATATGGCAATAATCTGTAAGTGCATAAACGCAACATTGTTGCCCCTCGATTTTTCATGTTTTTTTGCCATAAAATTTGTGTTTTGCATATTTATGATTTTTATTTGGCATTAATTTTCGCATGCACATTAGTTATGTGGCCAGTGCGGAATGAGAGTGGGTATTGTCCTTGGTACTAATCTAGATTGTCCTGTGTTTCCTGGAAAATTCACCCTTTCTTGAAAAACGGGATAAGCATCTGAAATAAACTTTATTCCATTTTTTAAAGGTCGGAAATGATTGCCCAAAATGAGCAATCCCTTTCGTATGTGTGCAACAACTCACCACAAGTGACTATCTGCGCTATTTCAAAAATAAACTAAAAACTTTTATGTCCTGAAAAGTTTATCCCGAACATTTTTAACGCTTTCTCACAAAACGCTTCGCGACGACTAGCAGTATCAAAGCGGCACGATGGCGGGGGACTTTGGGAGGAAATTACGACACTATGCCGGTAGTATATAGTGAGTTTTGGTGGTGATTTAAATTTGTCCTCGGTACCATTTTATGTTGTTCCTAGTTGAAACGGAAGGTGATAATTTCTCAAGCTCCATTGTTGTCGCCGAGAATTATTATTTTACTTTTGGATAATATCATCATTTTCTCTGTAATCCCGCCACCCACGGAATTTTACTGAAATTCATATTTAGATATCTTCAAGTTGTTGTCCTTATTCTTAGATTTCCATTGTTATATTTAAGCAAAAGGCGAACGACTTGATTTCTCATGTTAACGAGTCCTCGCTAATGGTGAACATATCTTTGAGAATGGCTGGCGAGTGGTTAGGTAGGATCCGAGGATGGTGAGGGTATTTTTGATGGTAGATCTAAGTGCATGTGATTATGAAAACAGAAATCTCTTCTCCTTAAGAAATCATAAATTTTGGCTATTATAAAGGAGGAACAATTTCAGATATCGTTGTCTTTCAGAAGTTTTGGGTAGACTGTAAAAGGACGACGCGGATGGTGGAAGAATTCGAGGAATTTGTGGAATTGATTTTTAGTATTGAAAAGTGAAGTTTGTTCAACTAATTTTTAAAGCAAAAAAATTCGGTCTGATCGGTCTGATGACGTTAGGACGAGGTGCGAACTTCGGTCGGATCACTAACTTATTCGTATGGTGCTCCGAGGGCGCAATACAACGCAGAAGAGTTTTATATATGCGAATTAGGCTCGAATGGACATAGCTGAACTATGCAACGAAATGGTTAAAAACGGCTACGACCATGCGTTAGAGCTCGCTGTCAGTAAGTGAAGAGTATGTATGGCTTAGAGATGGGTTACCGTTCTACTGCATATGAAGTAGTTTTATTACTTTTTTAGAAAAAAAATGATGATCTATTATCATTCTACTACCTTTTTTTCGATAATTCCATTTTTTTTTTAATTTTTGTCTAAAGCATTCGTAGCCTTAGAATAAAGAACTACAGGAAATGCCCTCACCTATAAATCCGTGTACGTGAGCGTAGTGAAATCTGGGTTCAGTGACACCATTTATAACTCTAGAACGGCTGGATCGATTTTTATGATTTTTAATTTGTTGACTTTGTCTCCGTCCCGAACAGTAGAATAACTATTAAATCATGGGATATTTCACGAAAAAAAAAATTATGAAGAAAATTCATTTTCTCATACATTTTGAATAGCACGGCTTTTTTGACGATATCACGATATGTGAGTTGCAATGAGGCCATTTGGCGTATGTTATCATTCCCATTGATGAGGGTCATTCCACTGTTGTACATTTAGCGGTACATATTGAGAATGGTCAACGAGTTTATTTCAATGCATCGAATGTTGCTCAACGTGCTGAAACACCTCCAGCGAAACTTTGACCAGTCTCTTTTCGATTTGCCAAAGCGATCCGTTTCTACTCTAAGATGCCACGTTATTACACTTGGAACGATTCATCGAAGAAATTTTAACGTTGGAACAAAGCGATGCGGTTCTACTGATGCTCTTCTAATTGCGGTTATTGCTGATATCATTTCAATTGTTCAGGTACTCCTTGTGCCATCTTTTCCAAAAATGCTGCTTCAGTTGTTGAAGATGTTGCCAATTGGACAGTCGATTCTTGTGGGCATTGAAACAATCAACCTCAGGTAAGCTTGTCAATGCGTCATTTATCAAAAAATGGCCAGGAGTCAGGCTAGTAAGATCATTAGGGTCATTTGACAGTGGGGTTAAAGGACGTGAATTAAGAATGGCTTCTATCTCAATAACATGCGTATTGAACTCTTCAAATGTTAATAGTGTGTTACCTATGGTTCGTAAAAAATGTACTTTGAATAGTTTGACTGCTGATTCCCATAATCCACCAAAATGAGGACACCGTGGGGGAATAAAATGCCAATTTATACCGTCGTTAGCTAACTGATTAGAAATTGTGTTATTGTGTTTTTCAGAATTTATGAATGTATATAGTTTTTTAATTTCATTGTTGGCCCCAATAAAGTTGGCTCCATTGTCAGAGTAGATGTCTTTACTTTTCCCTCTTCGAGAAAAGAACCTTTTTAATGAACTCAAAAATGCATCTGTTGTCAAATCGCTAACGACTTCTAAATGAATTGCCTTGGTCACGAAACATATAAATATTGCTACATAAACTTTTATTTTATTTCGGTTTCGGAATTTTTTCTCTTTTATGAAGAACGGCCCACAGTAATCGATTCCAGTCTTTAGAAACGGCCTTGATTGAGTTAGTCTGGACCTTGGCAAGTTACCCATAACATGGTAATTTTCAGTATTTCTAAATCGAAAACATTTAATACATGAATTAATAACCTTTTTTACAGAATTTTTACCATCAATTGGCCAATAACGGATGCGAATTTGATATAATGTATTTTGAATACCTGCGTGTAATGATTTTTCATGTTCGTGCCTAATGATCAAGTTAGTTACAAAGTTACCTATTTTTTATGGTACATCAATTCAAGTTAGACTGATTCCATAAAATATTATGTAATTTTTTAATTATTTTTTTTTTAATTAAAACAATGAATAAATTTTCACAACAATGAATAAATTTCCACAACTGTGGATGTTTTCGCATATGATGTTATGCAACGACTGAACTCACAAAAAATTGTAACTCAAAAATGTAAATTATATGACAAATATGTATATAAAAAAAACTAGTACTCATTACATCTAAGAATTAAAAGTACAGTGCTCTATACAATTTCACAAGTATAAATTAAACAGTATAGTGCTTCTTGCGATGTAACATCAATCACTTCAAACTTTTTGGGGGCCTCGGTGGTCTAGGGGTCAGGCGCCTGACTACTATCCCAGAGGTCCCGGGTTCGAATCCCGGCCAGCCCCACGATCCTTCGCCTTTCCCACTTTCCCACCCACATACCTTTACTTCTTTCTTCTCCCCCTTTACATTCCTGATTCCTCCTGTCATAGCTTTCGCTAGTCCTTCCCCGCTCCATTAAGCGCATGTCATCGGTCGGTTGATGAGATTCCACTCGTTTCAGGAGGCATAACACTCCAGCGAGTTGTTTCTCAAATGCCCCGATGCCTGAGTCGCGAAATGGTTGGAAGTAGGTGGAATAAAAATATCGCGGCTAGGCTGTGGCAGCTTCTTCCTACTTCTCTCTCTCTCTACTCTCTATCTTCCGGCTAGAGCTGCTGTTTGACAATCTATACGAAAAAAATAGATTGTCGAACAGTACAAAGGGGCTTTCCCTAAGCCTCTAGTCTATCACATAAAAAAAAACTGTCAATGGTGAGGTGTTCCCAACATTTCGTGCTGCAACAGCTCAATTTGGTTGAAAACGATACTCATTGGAACACTATAACCGCTGAAGAAATTGTTTCTGCCTCTCCAAGTCAGATACGATCATTATTTGCTATCATTATTTTGACATGCATCCCATCGAATCCACGTGAATTATGGAACAAGTACAAGGACGACACGTCAGAAAACATTTTACTCCGAAAGTGAATGACGAGATACATTACTAGGCTTTGATCGAAGACATGTGTTACCTCATGTGGGGCAGTTTGTTAGTCAAGTTAGGTGTAGCAACGCCATATCGTTGAATGAATGACACTTCCAATTGAGAATTGGAACGTGTACGTGAACACGATCGAGAAGTATAGGACCAATCGGTTCGACCGAATGTACCATTGTTAAACACCCAACAGAAGGAAGCGTACGATACGTTAATGAAGGTAATTGATTATGGAAATGGTGGCCTTTTTTCCTCGAAGCGCCCAGTGGAACTGAGAAGACATTCGTCATGCTATTGATATGTTGGCCACTGTTCGTGAGAGATCCCAAATTGCTGTAGCTTCTGCGATAACGGCCACGTTGAAGGAAGGATGTTGAAATTGCCGTTAAACCTTCAAACGACTGAAAAATCTACATGTGACATGCCGAAACACTCAGCAATGTCCAAAGTTTTGGCAGCAAGTAAAATCATCATCTGAGATGAATGCACAAACGCGCATTGGCAGCGCCGTAACTAGACATGTGCAGGCGGTGCGGCGCACCAGGGCCCCCGGCCCTGGGGGGCCCCCGAAGATTTTTTTTTTTTAGAATTCGTTTTAAAGTATGAGCTAGAAAAGATCTTCGATTACTATCTAATAGAAAATGTTTTCGAGAACCCTTTTTTTTAATGAACGCTGCTTTGTTAGAGAGCTTATGATTTTATTATTTACATGCATTAAGTAGCGATTTCATGGGAAGGCTTCGAAATCACATTTTTTTTTTAGAAATTCATTTTCAAGGGCCCCTTACGAAATCTTGCACAAGGGCCCCCGAGACCCTCGCTACGGCGCTGCGCATTGGAAGCACTCATTCGAACTAGGAAAGATCTGCGCAATGACTCAAGATGTTTTGAAGGCGAAATTATTCTATTGTCTTGCGATATCCACCAAACACTATCAGTCATTCGAGGATCCACCGCTGCTGATGAAATAAACGCTGGTCATGATTTTAGTTAGGTGTCTCTGTGGCGCTTTATGAAAAAACGACAGCTGACAAGAAACATGCTAGTTGGCTTGCTAAACGATCGAACGATGTGCAGAAGATTTCTTTAAGCAATTGCTGTCTATCGGTAAAGTAATTAAAATGCATTTCATTTTGATTTTTGCACATTTATTGAACTTAATTCATTTTGGGTATTCATTTTATCATAATAAAAATCTGAATTTAATTCAGCTAATAAGTTACAGAACATTTATGGATTCTGAAGCGGGGGTTCATCGGGTCGGCTAGTGTCAATGGGGTGTTTTAAAATTGATTTGAAATCAAAATTAAAATTGTTACCTCTTTTCTCAGAAAGGTAGTAGATTTTTCTACTCTCAAAGTCCATCCTACGGCAACATTACTTGGAGATGAGTTTCAGAGTGTCAATGAGAGTCTGTCGTGCCTTAACAATACTGTGATTAGTACTGTTGACTCCATCTTAAGAGGGCTCTATACGATGCATAGAACGTATGATTCGAGTGTTGATGCTTCCAACGCACCTACTTGTCCAAACACGAACGTGAGGTTTTATACACTTTTTCGCTAGGTTCAATACTTAAAAAGATATCGAAGAAGAAAAATGGTAAATTTTTATAAAAAATAAATAAAAAATGAACGAAGTAAAATGAATTATCGCACCATATTCAAGTGCACAGGCAAACGGCCACTGTGTTACGAATATGGAAATCGTAACACGAGGCTTCACGGGAGATGGGATTATCGTGTCACAGGGCTAGACGCCCTGCTTCTTGGCGCGCCCTCCGCCACCAGCCTCCTCCGACTGCCCTCCGCCCCCACCTTCTGCCGCCCAACCTCCTTCGCCCGCCTATTTTGTGACCATCATCGATGCTGTCTTCATTGGGAGGCTGTTCATACATGAACTGAGGCACACGCGGCACGGACCAGAGCAGGCAATCCCTGCTTTATGGCAACCGCAGCGCATCCCACAACCAGCCGTGCATTCGCAAATTAGCATCTTCAAACCGGAGTTGGGTGTCACAGGCTGCTTCGTGATACCTGGTTTGAGAATCCCATCTCCACACCTTGCCCAATCCCATTATTAGGTGGATGATAGGAGGTTGTCGAGCCATGTAAAAATGCTTTGAGCGAATGTTCCTTCGAAGCAGCTATGGTAGAAGGAAGATTGGCCATGTCTGGTTTGGGTTCCGCTGGCGCTTTCAAAAGTTCCAAGTACCGATGTTTGAACAACCAATGCATATTCCTTTATAACCGATTATGATTCCTTTATATATCTTCTTCACGGCTAGTGACAAAAGCACATTCTTCTTAGGGTAAGGGCACTACTCAGCGTAGATGATGGAGTAAAGCATAAGCGCGCATACTTCTGACAGAACTCAGAATGGGTTTTAAATAGACGTGTGCATAACGCAGCTCGATTTTTCAGCAAGAGGAAGAGTTCTCTCAATGGCTCAATTTTTTTTCATGTGGAAGACTCGAGGCTCTGTAAAAGCTCTTTATACTGTCAACAATCTGCATATAGAGTGCAATGTCCAGCAGCTCTAGTCGGCTGCCACAACCTAGCCGCGATATTTTTTATTCCACCTATTCCCAACCATTACTATCGCAACTCTGAAATCGGGTCATCGAGAAACAACTCGTTGGTGTTTTATGGCTCCTGAACCGAGTTGAATCTCATCAACCAACCGATGACATGGGCTTTGATGGAGCGGGAAGGGCAGGGAAGGCTATGACAGGAGGAATCAGGAATGTAAAGAGGGAAGAAGAAAGGAGGAAAGTTATGTAGATGGGAAAGTGGAAAAGGCAAAGGACCGTGCGGCTGCCGGATTCGAACCCAGCACCACTGGGTAGCCAGACACCTTACTTCCTAGGCTACCAAGGCCCCCAATGTTGTGATGTCCATTTACCTTAGCACCATAGGGCTGACCTCACGCCTCACTAAACTGGTTTACTGAGCTGCACCTTTAATGTTAATAATCATAGCTATCGGTATCCATCCGGTAAAAACTGACAGCTGATACCTCTTCAGAATACTGCTCTCCAGAAGATCTGTCATACTTTCTACCACAATACAACAATTTTTTTTAGACAGACCATTTGCTTCAACGTATTCCTTGCTACCCTTTAAGCCACGACGTCTTTTACGGAGAAAAGGTGCCTATCACATGCTTAACCCCTCTTTTTTGACTTGATTCTATCAGCCTCATCTCGGTTCAAACTCGTTTTAATTTTATCTCGAACAACCCAAGACTTATCCGAGATGTAGCTACTTGGAAAGCGAACTTTCATTAGGATTTTGATAGTTTACTCCAGCATCCTCACCGTAACACGAAAGATGCCCAGCTTTGGAGACTGAGCCCTGGAGATCATTTTCTGAAGCCTGCTGATCTCCGCTATACTTTTCATGGAAAATGAAAATAAAGGGTTTTTGTTCAGGAAAGCGAAATACCATATCTCTACGATCCTGATCTAATGGCACCTTAATCATCAGGTTACAAAGGCGACCAAACTTTGTGTAATCTCGCAATGCAACACATCTTCTTAAAATTTAACGCCACCGACGAGAAAGTGTGAAATTCGCGAATTGCATTAAGATTGCGATATTGCGTTTCTCATGCTTCAATCAATAATTATGTACATAATTTTAACTCTCATTTGAAAAGTTTAATTTGAAATGACGTGAATTACTCTTAGAAATGAGCAATTATGTTCGCATTAATGCACACCGGAAAAATATCAGCCGCAAATCTCGTCATATGCTCAAAATTATAATGCAGTCCAGTAAGACATATGAACTTTGATAACAACTGAGCATTACCCCTGAAAATTACCAATCAGATATTCCACAATTAAAATATTTTAAAAGTGATTAAGCATGAATTTTGTATGAAATTATTTTTGTCAGTTCTGCTCTAAAAATCGCGTAATTGTTTTATAATCGGAGCAGGTATCAATATATGCCCGGCGACGGCTTACCTCAGCTGCCAGTTGAAGGTTGATAACTTCAAGTAAACAAAATGAGTAAAATTCTAGTTCTTTTGTTTATTGCCGTGTTTGCTGTCACAATTGTGGTAAGAAAGTTTTGTATTTAATATTAATTGTTCTACACCAAATGGTTGATAGACTGCAAGACCTTGCGTGGACTTGAGCACCTTTGGTATTGGTGGAAGAACTGGTAGTAATTCTGGTCGACAGAAAACATCTGGAAATTCTGCCAGAACAACAACTGCTGCACCTGATGGTAAATTTGTCAGGTATATTCATTCATGCAACATTCAAAATAAGCATATCTTAATGATTTCATTCATTTTATAGCCTTAATCAGAACAACTAAATCTAGTGAAGCTGTTCTACTTAGATAACGTCTTTTAATAATGTGTTCTATGGGTAAAATATGATATCGACTGTTTTTTTGAAGGTTTTCATTGTCCATAATTCTGATTTTTATTAATGAGAGAGACAATGTGATAATTAGCATAAGATTGAGGGACTTATGGTGCAGCTTGCAAGGTTTTTGAAGTAACAAGGTTTTGAACTAGTTTGGCTGAATTGAATGTAATCTATATAAACGAATTAGTCAATTCTCTGGTCTAAAGCAGCAGATTTCTTCATTTAGCGAAGAATGAAGGAGATGATGATAAAATAACTTAGCAAGCAGCACTCCAAAATTGCATCAACAACAAAAGTAAATAAAGAGTCAAAAACACTGCCAGGTTCAAAGATATTGTCATTTGCACGTATTGAATATTAGCTAAACTTTAACAAAATATATTTTATAACAGTTTGTACATTTATGACGGCTGCCACTTTTCTAGGTAATAGTTATGTAATACGGAATAAAGACTAAACTGCACAGAATTGATTTTTATTTATTATTAGCAAAAAACCGCGTGCGTCGCAAAGCCTATTAATAAAACAAAATTATGTGTGCATAGTCCGGAATAAGAAAAGGGTATAATGAAACAAAGAGCAAATCTGCAAGACATGATTTTGGATATAGAAAAAACTTTAGAGTTGACTATAAAAATATGTTACCTACAACTTTTTTTAAAATTCGAGGTTAATCATCGGACAACTTTTATACTACGTGCACAACAGATTCCTAGCCAATTTTATTCAGAATATGTCTTGTGCGCATAGATTTTGACGTTCTCAGATAATTGGCACCCTGAACTTGCCCCATGGCGAACATGGCTTGAGACGAAGATTGCCAACATTTTAAGACGATACTACTGATTTTATCCTAAAAAGGGCAGTTGCTGCTTCCCGTTTTCGTGTTTCGTCGTTTCCGGTCATACCGCCCGCACGGCACTGATTAACAATCCACTGTAACGCTTGTTAGATGTTTCACTTGCAAGTATTACAATGTTTGTGGCATTACTGAGTTGAGTCGATTTAGTTGAGTTGATATTTTCGAAATCATTATATGTAAATGTCGCTCATCAAAATTTCCTCGTCTATTACGAACTTTCAAACAACATCTAGCAGCTCACTGTCATCATTCTCATTAATCTCAAAACATTTTCTATTGTATATCCTATGTTGAGGAGAATAGTACTGAATTCTGAGTTTTCCGATTGCGCTCTCATCTTTTGCTTTAAATGACGTTTTCCAATATGTCCCTAAATGAGTGATAATTTCAGACATGCATCAATATCATATTAAAGCGTGGGACTTTACCTATATTCTTATTTTATTATTGCTGCAACTTTTCGCTAGCGCCCCGACTAGAATTCAATGTAAGGCATGCCTAAAGTTATGTACGGCCCTCGTGAGGTAAACGTTCGGTATACCAGATTAGACTTGCCTCATGTACACCTCATGTGGCCCTCATAGGGCAGTATAAGATATACCAAAATTAAATTTGTTTTATGAATACCTTACGCGGGCCTCATACAAAATACATGAGGCACTCCGCATGCACTCTAAGATTAGGTTTTCATTAGGGAAATCTTACAAGGGCCTTATTTGGGAAAGAAGGTGTTTACATCGTTAGGTATTATTGAGTAATTCCTTATGAGGCCCATGTATATTGATGAAATTTGATTGAAACTTTTCCCTTCATGATATAATTCACATGTAAAACCAAACTACTATGGTTAAGTAACAAAATGTGCTTAATCGCCATCAGACTTTTTAATGTCTCTGGTTTAATAAATTGGTGGCTATAGCCCAGTCACTTTAAAGATGAACCTCTCGTATAGGACAGGGTTTGACCCTTTTTTTGTATAAAGTTACTGGGTTACTATATAGTCGTGACTTCTGTATTCTGGGTTTTTCAATTTTTTATTATTAAGAAAAAGAGAAAAAAAAAAATACTTTAGTTTTCCTGAGTTTTTGTCAAGTTTTACTGGTGAGTTATTCTTACCAGCCAGCGTCTATTAAGCCACGATACCTCGAAATGGGGAAAACTGCCAATGATCTATCCGCAAGCCTTACATAATAAACGATAGGTACGCATTATATGACTCTATCCATTTTTGCCTGATATGGCCCTCATAAGGATTTTCTAGTTCGGCGGTAATAGGTGAAAAGCGTTACACTTTTCTTCTGGGCCTTATTAGGTTTCAACATTAGGGCCTAACAGTCAAATTAGGCTAACCTCATCCGGACCGAACCAAGAAATTCTAGTCGGGTATCTTCGGTTATTTTGTGGTGACCGATATTTAAAATGAGGTCACCCAGCTTACTGTACTCTACGATACGGAGAGCGTTGTAAAAAATGTATTCCGCCATTTTGTGTTGGCTGCCATTTTGAATTTGGAATTACGCCACCCAGCTAATAGTATTCTACTTGTCATATCCTTTCATTTGATACCCATACCGATCGTAATGTAAATAAAAAAGTAATCCGCCATCTGTTTTGGCCGCCATTTTGAATTTGGAATGACACCAAATAGGTAATTATATTATACTTATCATTCCCTTTCATTTGATACCCATGTCGGCGGTCAGCGAGCACAATTGCGAAATTCGGCCGCCACCTTGAAACGGCCATCTTGATTTTTTTATAAAATGGTCAGATTGCATTGCCATTGCATGGCCATTTCAACACGAGGGACCTTACCCAGCGGGAAAACTAGCGAGGGGTTACCCTGGTAACCCAAGAATTCTTCAATGGTTTGTGTAAGAGCCTACATGGTAATCGAGAAATTCTACTGGAAATTTAGGAAAATGGAGGTCTTTACTTTGTAATGGTTAGGTAAGCGACTAGGCAATGACTTGTGAAAAACTCTCGTTGGAAATGTTATGTGCTTTTGTAATTCTTTGTCTTTGTCTTGTCGAAGCCTTTCTTCTTGAGTTTATTCCGTCCTCAACAAGTTTATAAGATTAATTCATACCACTAACAATGAGCAACAAAACCAAAAAGATATCTTGCTAGAAAAATCCTCACCAAATGTAGCAAAAATAGAATGGTACTTTGGGAAAGAATTGCTTTTAATGCTAAAAAGGGTAGCTAGTAATTTTTTCTGCATGCCTTACATGATAATCTATGTATTCACCTAATACATTTCACGTCTGAAATAAGTCCTCGTCTGTAATGCCTACTGTAAGTACTGACCACCCTAGGACATCTCTATGTAAAAGTAATCTATTATTTCATCACAAAGGTAATGGGTCCATCTCATAACCACTTCGCTTACCTAGCCATTACATTTCCCGCTGGGTAGTTCTGGAACACGAGCTTTTTTGGCCAAGGGAGACGTGCGGAGTAACTCCTGGGAATGGCCTATGGTGAACAACTCGGCCAAGTTAGGCCTATAGTATACATGCCCCACTAACGGAAAAGACCGTCGGCTTTCCGGACAAAGGCAAAAAGCATTTTAGTTGAAGAAGACCAGACTTGAGGGACTTAGAAGTGATCTTATAAACCTTCTTCTTCTAAGGCAGATCAGAGCAGGGCATTCACAGGACATGAACACATGTCGTGTATCTAGTTAAATCTCGTCGACTTCCATGCAGAGTCAGCATTGTGTCTCCTGAGACAGTTCTAGGTTGAAAGTAAATAAAGAGCCAAAAACACTGCCAGGTTCAAAAGTATTGTCATTTGCACGTGCAAACGGTGTAATTAGATTTTTAGCCTATCTAAGACTTGGGGCTGATTCCCAATAGGCTAGGTTCAGTCCCTTAATCCAATCTTCTCTCAGGGACTTGAAGGTGCCCTGCCCAAAGCCTATGACGCCTCCCACGCGAGCTTGTTTGCAGCCCAGCCAGCGAGACTCTATTTTTCCTAGCCATCTGCAACTATTTTGGAACAAAACTTTCATGTTGAGGGTGCCTTGATAGCGGCTTGACTGCCCACAAAGATTCTAATGACTTTCTACTGCCGTGAAGCTTCCGACCAAATCCGAATCAATTGCCCTGAACTTTCTTTGCAGCCACAGTTCATCAACCGGCTGAATACGCGGCAAATTGAAGTGTTTGGGATACCGTTGAGAATATCATAGGTCCTTCACCGTATAGAGCCAGTTTAATAAGATCTCAATAAGTTAATAAGTCGCAAGGCACTTATGGCGGCGAATTTGCATATGGAGATTACAATGGAGTCAATCCAATGACTGGTTCATTCCCAACTGTAGGACAGGTCCGCAGAGCTGCAGTCATAAAGAGGCAAACAAGCCATTGAAGACTGTTGTACTTGAGGATCGCCATACCCGTCTTGCGCCACCAAATTATAGCGGCATAAGTGACAACAGGTTTAACGATCGTATCGTATCACGAGTACACCATTGTGTGCCAAGTCGCACCAAAAAGGATTTTACAGGCCCATATAGCCGTAGATGGAGTAGTCAGTTGAGTTCAGTCTTTTTCCAGTATCACTCACAGATATGATACCTCTAACCGAATTAATAATTCTTACGGGGAGACTTCTATGCACATTCAGGAGCAGATCGAACCGGCTGAGAAGGAACGATGGGCAAAATCAGACACGACAACGGCTTACGCCTCCTTTTATTCGCAGCGTCAAACAATTTGATCGTTGGCAACAGGATTTTCCGCTATCCACCCAAACACCAACTCACCTGCCGAAATCTATCCGGCAAAGACTCGGCGATGTTAGACTACTTTTTGATCAACCCAAGACTCCGATCGACGCTCAAAGACGAACGTGCAATACGTAGCCCGATTGCGGATCGGACCATTATTTTGTTCGAGCGAAATTACAAATGCGAATCAATTTTTCGATACCTAACCGACAATTATCGAGGTGATGATCGCAATAAAATCTTTGAAAAATGGAAAAGCGTCGGGAATAACACAAGTAACCGCCGAGATTATCAAAGATAAACGAGATGATATCTTAGCACATGGACTCCATGTCCTCATAACAAACATATGTATAGCATTCGGATCGTGTCCCGTCGGCGTGGAAGAAAGCGATCGTTGTCGTAATTTTGAAAAAAAGTCGGGAATGCAAGAATTATCGCGGTCGGGAATGCAAGAATTATCCTTTCGATCGTTGGCAAAGTATTTACGAAAATCAAGTTATGTGAAAGACTAGAGTCTCAGGAAAGGCCCTTTATACTGTCGACAATCGACAATCTATTTTCTTCTAGTCGGGGAGGAAGGAACTGCCACAACCTACCCGCGATATTTTTAGTCCACCTACTGCCAACCATTGCGATCGTGACTTTGGCATCGGGGCATCGAGAAACAATTCATTGGAGTGTTATGTCTCCTGAAACGAGTTGAATCTCATCAACCAACCGATGAAATGCGATTTGGTAGGGCGAAGAAGGGCTAAGGAAGGCTATGGCAGAAGGCATCAGGAATGTAAAGAGGGAAAAATAAAGAAGGTGGGAAAATGGAAAAGGCGAAGGCCGTGGCGCTGGCCGGGATTCGATCCCGGGATCTCCGGGACCAGACGCCTACTCCCCATGCTACCGAGTATTGGAAGAAAACCATCGAAGTAAACCCGTCTGTTGGAATTAGTATTTATTTCTTTTATTCTTCTCTCTGATATTTTTCTTTCTAGAGCGTGTTGCTCGACATTGTACTCTAAGTGGAACCATCAGTGTAAAAGGGGACTTCTGAGTTTTACTTGGATCAAGACAGATGAATACGAGTATTATAGGACCCGATGACAGTTTGGGGTTACATTCGCGCAATGGTCTATAATTAACCTTCCAACCCGGAGATTGGGGCTTAGGGAGCTTCACAACATGGCAACATTGCAGCAGTAACATCCTTTTTCTTTCCAAAAATTTATGTGCATTTGCTTTTAAAATTGCTCTTTCTTCTTGGTTTGATTGCCTCATTTTTTGAATTCCCAATAAGGCTTCAGGGAGTTTCGCAATCAGCGAGGTCTAAGGATCATTTGAGTATAAGACTACGAAAAGCGTAGTGAACAGAAACAGAATAGAAAATATTTGCTGAGGACACGTGCACTCTACGTTGATGACACCATGTAAAAAAGACGGAAATTTTTATGTTGTTAAATGGTTTTTATAATTTTAATTCGCGACAAGCACATTGTTTTTAAAGTTTCTTTAACAATATTCCCCCATTGGCTATTTCAAAGCTATCCCAGATTTTAATCTACTTTAAAAGACTATCAATCATTGTAATCAGCAAAAAATACGATAATTAAGTTGCATAAGCTTCAACTTCAGTTTAATGGATTCAAAATTACCTTTTTGCAGTGTTTAGTAACGAAAGCATATAATTAGCCACTCCTCCATTATCTAGACTGCAAACCTATATAAACCAAAGTGGCTTTATTTGCGGTAGGTTTTTAGCGAGAGACATACTGCTATCATGAATAAAAGTTTGGTTGTGTTATTTGCTGTTTTAATAGCAGTTTGCGTAAGTTAAATTCAA
Organism: Thereva unica; assembly: GCA_949987705.1. Taxonomy (NCBI): domain Eukaryota; kingdom Metazoa; phylum Arthropoda; class Insecta; order Diptera; family Therevidae; genus Thereva; species Thereva unica. The sequence continues at coordinate 30,549,235 of OX465284.1, read as the reverse complement.
TTTGTTTAAATTGAAAAATTGTTAAAAACTTTTCCAAAAGGTTGCTTCACCGGAAGATGACGGCGAAGGAGAAGGAGGATGGGGCGGACATCCTCCACGGGGTCCCCCACCTAATGGAAAACCTCCACCCGGCGGACCTCCACCTGGCGGACCACGCGGTCCGCATGGACCACCACCAGATGGTGCATCTCCTCCACCTGGTTCACCTCCTGATGATTTCCCATCAACGCCTGCATCTGCCTAAAAGAGATCTGTAACTTTTGATCGATTGTATTTCAGCATAGTAGATAATTAAAAAGCATTTTTTATTTGATCACAGTCACTGTCTTTTGTTCCTCTGAACTAGCGCGTTAACCTCTGCTTGAAAGGCTGCTGCTAGGGTGGCTGGGCTTATCACTCTACTGATTCTGGGGCTTTGACTCTAGATTTCGGCGCCACACTGGACTTTGTCTTTGAGCCATCCTGTTTTGGAATCCACTAGGAAAAATCCAGGTTAGCCTATCTCGTTCGTGCACGAATGGTGGTTCAGATTTGTAGATCGTAAAGAGCATGCAACTAGATAACCCTCTCTTCTATTATGTTTACTATTATAACACACCACGTGGTACCAGTTTGAAGAAAGTCGAGGAGACAGAATGGTTGCAGGTGGAAGTGCGGATGACCCCGGTGATGGATAGGCAGGCCGAGCGTTCTGTGCCATGCCACTAAACCGCGTAATTTTCCAGGGCCCATATGATGGTGGTTTATAGGATCTAAAAGTTTCGGCCATTGAGTAGTTCTAGATTATTTACAGTAGCTCTAGAAGATAATTTACAACAAGAAAGTAATACCTAGACTACCGTATACTTAGAGCTCTAGCTCAATAGTGTCAAAGTATATATTGTCTAAGGCTCTGTCGATATAGAGGAACGCCGCCAGCTCAACTTCTTTGCATTCCAGCCTGAGCACGAGATTGTGAAGTACTGTCTGTCCACTTTCCCGACTGGTACCCGGTGCAGATAAGTCTCCATTATCCCCCGATCGACAATTCTCCCCATTGTCTTTAAAGCAAAAAATGAGACTTATCGGCCTGAAATATTTAGCCAAGCGGTAGCTCGAACATCCGGGCTTGGGTATGTTACGTTGACATTTTTGTAGCCAGATGGGACAAAACTAAATGCTAAGAACCATCCCTGAAGCACTATGGGGAGTCCAATTGGTTGAGATTTACTCGTTTTTCCAATCTGCTGGCTGGGCAAGCCTCGGACAGAACGGAATCAACAACAACGGCAACGGAATATGAAATTCGATCTTGGAAAATGGTACATCAGGACGCTCAAAAGAACGGGCGCTCTGCTTTCGCTTTTATTAGTATACTACAAAAATAAGCCATAAAAATCACAGCCCTTCAAGAATCCACTGGCTACCGTCGCAGAGGTCCCGGACTCAAATATCCGCCAGCCCCACGGTACTTCGCCTTTTCCACTTTCCCACCTACATAACTTTCCTTCTTTCTTCTTCTCTCTTTACACTCCTGATTCTTCCTGTTATAGCCTTCCCCCACCAAAGCGCATGTCATCGGTTGGTTGATGATATTCAACTCGTTTCAGGAAACATAACACTCCAGCGAGTTGTTTCTCGATGCCCCAATGTCAAAATCGCGATAGTGATGGTTGGGAGTACCTAGGGGGGGGGGGGGGGGGGGGCTAAAAATATCGCGGGTAGGTTGTGGCAGTTCCTTCCTCCTCGACTAGAGCTGCTTTTCACACTATACGGAAAAAATAGATTGTCAGCAGTATAAAGGGCCTTTCCTGAGGCTCTACTCTTTCACATAAAAAAACATAACATTAGTGTCATAAATATCCATGCTCCCACAGAAGACAAGTCGGATAAAGAAAAAGAGGAATTCTACCAAGAGCTAACAAACGCCATCAGGTTATTACCGTCAAATGATATTAAAATGGTGCTTGGATATATGAATGCCAAAGTAGGAAAAGAAACGGAGTTCCTAGGAGTCATAGAAAAGCATAGCCTACATAGCGCTACCAATGACAATGGTAGTAGATTGATCGATCTTGCAAGATTCAAACTCAATGGTAGTAAATTCTTGTGTTCCCGCACAAGAATATCCATAAGATAACGCGGCAGTCACCAGTCGGGGTAACTAATAATCAAATTGACCACGTCCCGATTGAGAGAAGAGGGTCCACGGGTATACTGGACGTAAGAACAACGCGAGCAGTGTGATGTGGCTCGGAACATTATCTAGTCAAGGTGAGATTGAAAACCCAGATAGCAACCAAAATGCTTAGAGCGCAACTTCAACAAAATACGATATAGATAAGCTAAAACTGGAAGTAAGAAGAGATGCCTACCAGCATGCTGTCGAACAAAACTTGAGAGAGATAGAAGAACAGCCCAACATCAACGAAAAATGGGAGCAAATTAGAAGCAACATAAAAGAGGCAGCAGAAGAGGCACTAGGCTGGGCTCCAAGACAGACTACAACTGACTAGTTTGATCAGGACTGCAGGGCAAGGAAGAAGGAAACCAGAACCACTGGCAATTCATCGCAAGGCCAACAAGATTAAGGATGGAACTCTCCAAGCAAAAAAGAAGAATCTCAGACAAGCTTTGCAGAGAGAAAAAGAGAGAATATCTAAACAGTTATTTTACAGATTCAGGAAGACTTGAACGAAGGGAGAATTCGATAAGCGTACAAAGGAACTCGCCAGATCACCGATAAGTTTCAGGCAAGAACAAACATCTACAAAGACATAGATGGGAGCCTATTAGTAGACCCTGATAGGATAAAAGGAAGGTGGAGAGACTATTTTCAGAACCTATTAAATCTCTCATACTAAACGAGAAACCACAAACACAGGCATCTGTAATTCCTCAAGATAATATCTCAATACAACCACTAACACTAGATTAGGTATGTGAAGCTGTAAAAAGGCAAAAAAGCAACAAATCGCCAGGGTTCGATGGAATTATTATGAGTCTTACCCGAACTCATATGCAGCATCTGGGAGGAAGAAATTATACAAGATGACTGGAAGAAAGTGATTATATGTCCAATCTACAAGAAAGGAGATAAATTAATCTGCAAAAACTACAGAGGCATTAAAACGCACTAAACCTTCACAATCCTTATGAAACAAAAACTAGAAACTATAGCGGAAGGCCTTATAGGAGAATATCAACTTGGTTATAGGACAAACAGGTCAACATCGGACCTTAAAGCGAGTTCTGGAGAAAAACTGGGAAATAAAATAGATATATACCAGCTATTTGATTATTATGACTCAATAAAAAGAGAGGCTATACGAGATCTTATCGGAATTAGGAGTCCCTCCAAAGCTGATACAACTGATCAGATGCACAACAAATAGCTCACTGTCGAAGGTCAAAATCCAAAATGTTATAACAGAAGAGTTCAAAGTTCGACAAGGACTTAGACAAGGGTGCTCTTCAATCTCGCCCTAGAATAGGTGATAAAGAAAACGTCAGTCCAGCGAAGTGCATCAATAGCTACACAGTCGGTAAACTTACTTTGTTATTCGGATGATATCAAAATCATGGGAAGGTCCTTTTTGGCAACAAAAGAAGTTTATGTCGAATTAAAAATTCTTTGCCGCGGACATATAAGCCTGAAGATAAACGAAGAAAAAACGAAGGTGATGCAACAATCCAGAGCAGGAAGATTTAGAATGGGAAGAAATATAACTATCGACGAAGATAACAATTACAAAAAGAAACGAAGAAAAGGAGGAAAAACCAGACGAATACAACTGGCCGATAGAGCCTTTTATGCGCAAAAACAAATATGTACTGCACTCAACATTTGTGCACAGAAAACGAAAGACTAACTCTATAAAACAGTAACTCGACCAATACTGTGTTATGGTATGGGCTATCATCCAGGACATAGAGGAACGAGTCAACAGGTTTGAGAGTAAAGTTTTCAGATGCATAAAAGGCCCAACCAGAGAGGATGAAATATGGCGAAGGAGATACACCAACGAGTTGTATGAAAATTTTGACGACCCAAAACATTAAAATCAGAAATTTCGTAAAATATGCCAGTAGATAGACCCAGGAGTAGATGGGTAGACTTCTTCTGACGCAGAAGAAATGCTCAACATCCGGAACTGGAGACATCCTGCAAGGGACCGTCAAACTTGGAGAAATGTCCTAGAGGAGGCCAAGGCTCGATTTGGGCTGTAGCGCCATTGGATGGGTGGACTGAGGCGCCAACTCCGCCGCTTTCAGGATCATCATGAAGCTGCCTTCGGAGGGTACAAAAGTTGCCTGAATAATTAGTATCGTCATGAGTGCATCAAACTAAGAAATTCCAGTATATCCTTACTAATATTATAAATGCGAAAGTAACTCTGTCTGTCTGTCTGTCTGTTACGCTTTCACGCCTAAACCACTGGACCGATTTTGATGAAATTTGCTACAGACTTAGTTTATATCTTGGAGACGGACATAGGCTACTTTTTATGGAGAAAAAAAGGGTTGAAGGGGGTGAAATGGGGTTCAATAAGTTGTAAGGGGATTTTTTTTCTTTACTTTTTTTTCTATTGTATAAAAAGTAACTGACTGACAGACAACACACAACCTAAACCGCTAGAGATAAAGGGCTGAAATTTTGACAGTGCATCCCTATAATGGCGTGTACATCCACTATAAAGCGATTTTTCGAAATTCATCCCCTAAGGGGGTCAAATGGGGTTTATCCAAACCGCTAAAGCTATAGGGCTGAAATTTTGACAGTGCATCCCTTTAATGACGTGGACATCCACTAAAAAGCGATTTTTCGAAATTCATCCCCTAAGGGGGTTTAATGGGGTCAACCCAAAACCGCTGGAACTACAGGGCTGAAATTTTGACAGTGCATCCCTATAATGACGTAGACATCCACTAAAAAGCGATTTTTCGAAATTCATCCCCTAAGAGGTTGAAATGCGGTTTATCCAAACCGCTAAAGTTATAGGGCTGAAATTTTGACAGTGCATCACTATAATGGCGTGGACATCCACTAAAAAGCGATTTTTCGAAATTCATCCGATAAGGGGGTGAAATGGGGTTTACCCACACCGCTGAAGCTGAAGGGCTTTAATTTTGACCGTGCATCACTATAGTAACGTGGACATCCACTTAGGAGCGATTTTTTGAAATTTATCCCCTAAGGGGGTTAAATGGGGTTAACCCAAACCGCTGGAGCTAAACGGCTGAAATTTTGACAGTGCATCTCTATAATGACGTGGACATTCACTAAGTAGCGATTTTTCGAAATTCATCCCCTAAAGGGGTGAAAAGGGGATGAAATGGGGTAAATCCAAACCTCTGAAGCTGAAGGGCTGAAATTTTGACAGTGCATCCCTATAATCACGAAGAAATGAATGACTCGAAATTCACTTTATTTAATATTCATTTGTGATTGCTTCATAATTTCTTGCACCTACGTAAATAGGCGAGCAAACTTAACGAGCTTTCGTCAAACCCTAAAATGTCACTTCTCTTGATGACATATACAATATACATGCCAATCTCTGCTTCAAAACTTGCAGATTTGTTGAGCAGAGGTGATATACGCAGCAATTTGTTTACCATATTTATTAAAAAAATGCACTATAATAAATCCTTTTTAGGGATAATAACAGCTAACTTTTTTGTTTGTTTTTTTTTTTTTTTTGAAGGAAAACATTGCACATAATTAACAGTTTTTATTTAAAGGCGTTGCAAGGCACGCGGGTTTTATGCTAGTTCACTATAAGGAAAGTCCAATAATTATTTAATAAAAATTGGTATAATTAACTGTTTAATGCAACCCATGGCGACAAAAGCGCAACGTCGATCAAGAAACATTTCACTGCATCTAGTCCACGCCATTCTTTATATACAAGGAACCAAGAACCGTGTTGAATTTAATGCATTAAAAACGAAGTACTGTCTCATCTTCAATAAAACCTGCACCGACCCTGTCCCCTGTGGACAATAAGATCGAAACGGCAGAAGCGTCTCTAAACATCCTAGGCATAACATTAGCCAAAGATCTGCGCTGGAATAACCACATATTCCAAATTTCTAAACAAGCATCCCAGTGGCTAGCATTCCTGAAAAGGTGCAAATCCTTCCTTCAGCCGTCCGCCAGGGCTATAATCTACAAGTCCTACATTTGTCCCCGTCGCGAACGAATACTACTCGTATGTCTGGGCCGGGCTCCCAAGCACCAACTTAGCTTGGCTGGATACGGTGCAAAACCGCGTGAACAGCACAGCTTAACGTGCCAATGAAAATAAAGGAAATTGTATGGTTACGCTTTAATTATAAGTTCACTGAAAGACGACTTTCCGAACTACATTTTATTAAACGACATTACAATATTTATTTAAACAAAAACTTCCAAGTTCAAATAAGTAACAATTAAAAAATGTAATAAAAAATGGAATAATGACAATAGAAACCAAGTGTAATAATTGACTTGTAAAGGTGTGAATAGTGTATGAGTTAGCAAGAAAAATTAGTGCATTGCGTTCACAATGTCTCTAAAAGAGCATTACCTTGAACTATGACACTAATCCTGGTGTTAGTTAATGCTAACTGAATTTTAATAATTTCGGCTGGCCTTATATACCCAAAAAAACATAGCGTCGCCTTCTTGATTTTTTTTTGATATTATATTTGCACAGTTACAAATATCAAATGTCGCCGCCTGCTGGATCCTGAATTAAACTTCAAAAATACCTTAGCTCGGTTGATTTTCAAGTAATTAATTTTGAAATACTTTTATTAATTTTGAAATGCTTTTATGTTGTTCTCAACACCGCGCTCTCAAACTTATTGGTGATAGCGCGATTTGCTCTTCAATCGATTTATGAAGTCACCGTAGGAATGTAGCAGCTCTTGCAAAATTTTATCGCTTTTATCACAGTGACTGCTCCATTGAAATAAGTAACCCCATGCCTCCACGGTAACATTTCTCCCGCAACGCAAGACTTGTAGGCTCGGCTTACCCCCACAGTTTACAGCGCTTATCTTCGCGCACACTCCGATCTAGAAATTCGTTTATAACAAGAACAACTCGTCTATGAAACAACCATCCAAAGTCAGTATTCCCGAACTCATACAACATCCAAGAGTTCAAACGCAAGATTCATCGCCATTTTCTCCAACACCCCCTTGACCCCACCTAACCTATTCTATCCTTTTCTCTATCCTTACATGACTTATACGACATGACGAACTAGTAGTACAAAGGGTGACACCTGAGCTTAGACTATCACGTAAAAAAAGACGAGGTTATAACAGATATCAAATCTAAGGCAGACTTACTAGCATCTCTGTTCGCGTCGAACTCGCGAGGTTTATAGGTGTCTCAAAGAGATTAATGTTAAGAAATCCATCGGAATGACATTACCGCGTATAATTTTAAATAAACAAGCCTTACCTGTAGCTTAACATCTTCTCATCATCTTTTCCCTTCCATACTTCTCTTGAGCTTATTCAAGCGGTTGGAAGCTCTCATATGCTCCGCCCTTACCGAAAAAAGTGACTCCAACTACCGCCCAATCACTTTCATTTTCCCTAAAAGCACCCACACTATTTTTTGTGACTACTTTAGTCGCCCTGAATATTTCCAAGGCTTGCACCGTGTCAAATCTATACCCCACACCATCTCTGCCAGTGTTTCTCATTGATCATTTTTATCACTCACTCTTTTCTTAGGCTTTATAAGAGACCTAGTCTCAGTCCCATCTAACCCACTTTATAGATTGGCTGATGACAGTGCACTTACGCTTCCGGTAATATACAGGCAGGGGCATGCCAAACTATGTGTCTATAATCGTGAATTTATGTTTAGCTCAATCAACAGAGACATTGAACTCATTCTCAAATGGGGTAGCAAGAAACGAGTCGAAGTCAATGCTTCCAAACCGAAGTACTGTCAACAATAAAATCTGCAGAATCTCCCCATCCGTAGTTATCAGTGGATGGTGTGCGAAAGTACTGGTTGACCCTTTCTTAGGCGCAACAATCAGTAAAGATCTGCGATGGAATGGCCACATTCCAAATAGCTAAAGAAGCACTACAGTGTTTGGGATTTCTTAATAGGTGCAACAGGAACTTCCCCATCCATCGGTTTTGCTGTGGTATACAAATCCCACATTCGGTGTCATATCGAATATAAGTCTATTATTTGAAGCGGGGTTTCGAACAGTTCCTGGGCGTGGTCAGAGAAAATGCAACAAAAGGCTCTCAAACTTATTCGTGGCGGCGATATTTGCTGCACCATCGACTCTCTGAGTCCCAGAAATGTGACACCCCGGGCAAAATGTTGTCGCTATTATCGTAGAGATTGTTTTTACGCAATAAACGCTTTCATGACTCCCCGGCAATGTTTTACCCGCAACACCAGATTAGCACGCTGGCTCATTCCCTCTGCCTACGACTCCCATGTTCATGCGCGCTACAGATTAGGAATTCGTTCATAACAACTCGATTGTGGAACCTGCTTTTGCAGTCATTATTTCGGAGCTCCTACAACATGCAAGAGTTTAAAATTGTCATTTCCTTCGACTTCGGCATTCTCCCTACTAAGCTTACTATTAAACATCGCACCATGATGTGAGCAACGACATGGCGGATTGCTAGTACAAAGAGTGATTCCTTAGCTTAGATTTGCCACATAAAAACAGTATTATATTAAGTTGTAAGCGTAGACTCAAAGAAAGGGATATGAAACCTCGATTTCAGGGTTATTATACGCTGCTTCCAAAGCCTCAATTTGATCTATACCTTTACAAGTTCAAATTGAGACTAAACAATTTCAAAATGGGACTAAACAATTTCAAAATGGGACTAAACAATTTCAAAATGGGACTAAAAAATTTCAAAATGGGACTAAACAATTTCAAAATGGGTCTAAACAATTTCAAAATGGGTCTAAACAATTTCAAAATGGGACTAAACAATTTCAAAATGGGACTAAACAATTTCAGAATGAGAATTAAAAAATGTTAGTGACAATAAATGTTTTATTGGAAGAAACTAAAAGGATTACGAATTATTAATAAGTTAATTAAAAACTCATATCTATCATGTTTATTGCGTCTGGTATAAATTTTTGAATGTGAGCCATGTTCCGGATGCAACTAGGAACATTAATTAGTTGCTTTAGTTTAGTTTTCTCGAATAATACTTTCTAGCCGTTATAGACGAAATTCGGTTTGCGTCAAATTTGATCTGTCCTCACCAGCGAGGATTTGCGGCATTTGAATACTTAAATCACTTTTGACGCCAGCTTTCAGGCTTGACCAAGTATATTCAATTGCATTGAACATTGGGCTATATGGACCAAGTCTTAGTAGACCATTATTAAGAAATTCGCCTTCTTGAAAAACCTCCTCAATGGCGGCATGACATGGAGCATTATCAATTCCCATTTTGAAATTGTTTAGTCTCAATTTGAAATTGTTTAGTCCCATTTTGAAATTGTTTAGTCTCAAATTGAAATTGTTTAGTCTCAATTTGAAAATGTTTAGTCTCAATTAGGAATTGTTTAGTTCCAATTTGAACTTGTAAAGGTATAGTATAGTTGTAGACAGGCTCATACAATAAATCTAATCTAATAATATCTAGTGGCCGGTTTGGGAGCTTAAACGACACTCGGAAGTTAGAGATCTGTTTATGGAAATTGTCCTCCGCTTATGGTTAAAACACGCAGCGTGAAACAGGGTTTAATAGTTCAAGTATTATTTATAAACTTTATCAACATCTTCGCAAGCTCGCAGGGAATATAATTGTCCACTAATGTACACCCTGTCCCCTGGCAGCAGCATAAAGTCTTGTTAGCTGCAATTGTTTACGTTTAGTGTAAAATGGACTAGATCAATTTTTTGTCTTTGTACTTTGCTCCACTTAAAGCCTTGAATGCCAGCTGCGGATTAGGATCTTACTTCCTAAAAATAACAAAAATCACAAAATAAATCATGAGGAAACATGTAACTAGACGCAAATTTAAACAGTGCTGTCTACCACCAAAGCTTATCATAGAAGAAATTGCGAAAGTAGACAGACGAGGAAGGAACACACCCGGCTGCTTGTCTCCGGAGAACACTAAAGCAGGATAAAAAAGCACTCCCAAAGGCGCTATTTCCGTGCCAAACTTTACAATAAATAAAACTGTGCACCATTGAACAAATTAAAGATAAACTTCGGGTAAATTTTCAACTTTTCCAACAAGAAATTACCTGCTATGAAATTGATAACAGAACGCTGCTATGAAATTGATAACAGAAGACTGTTTCGCACTTGCAACCGCAGTTCTTACTGGAACATCTTAAAGTAAGTCACAGAATAACAACGCCACTTACCTGATAATTAATCTCTTCGAAGCCCTTCAATTGTGCCGCTCTCCAGTTGATAACTAAAAGACAAGAATCACCGGAGTCCCAAGCAAAAAGTAAATCGTCTTTGGCCTCGAGCAGGTTCAGTGTTTTCGCCTTGTCACTCGGCAGCCCGGCGCGTATTTTCGCGAACATTTTCGAATTATTAAAGCTGAAGGCATCAGTCGACGCTGCCATGGTTTAATTAATGGTTTTTATTTTATATTCACGTGAAAAACTGCACAAAACTTCACTGAAATTTCAACACAAACACGAATTGCGGCTAAATTTTTAGGTTATGTTGTCAAACAAGAATTGCAAGAAATCAGCTGGCGTTCGCCATGGAGGGAAAAGTCAGAAAGTATCGAATGGGAGTTTTGTGAGGTGTTGTTGGCAGCATGATGTTCCTTGTTATATTCAGTTGCAGATGGCGTCGATGATGTTTTTTTATATGGAGGAAAGTGTTTTGATTTTTTGTGATAATAAATTAAAGAGTATTGAAAATTAATGTTACACAATAGAGAATGAAGTTTTAATTTTTGAAGGTATGCTTATTTTAATTCCATTTTGCACTTTTAATTTATATAGAATAGAAAAAGAATGGCTTTAGATGACAGTGCCACTTTACAAAATTTGTTTGGAATATTTTTAATTAAAAGCAAAATAGAATAAAATTAAGTAAAATTAACCATAAAAAACGGATCCGATAGAGTCAGCACAATTGCCACTAGCTATATTAGTTAAAATACTGTATATAGTTAATTACGGTGGAGGAGAATGTAGGAAGAAGGTGGAGACTCTATGAACAAGTTGGAAAAGGTGAGCAAAATGGGAAAAAAAGAAAGCCGCCAACGAATTGCAATAAGGACATGCCGGATGAATTTATTATTAAACTCAAGAGCGAACTGCTTAAAAGGGTTAGTATGAGTCTTCGCTAAAGCAGCTTAGCAGTAGCGTCACTAGAATTAAAAGAACACAGAAGGGCGACCAGGAGCGCGTTCAAAAAACTTACTATAGTAAACCACAAGGTAAGCTGTGGTTATACTACATAACTTCACTTAACCGCGTAAGTTTATGTTTAACCATGGAGGTTTTTGAACGCACCGTGGTTAACTACGTGGTAAAGAAAATTTAAAAAATGTTTCCATAAAATAGTGTCGGCTATTTGCCTCAATTATTTCCAATAATTATTTATTTAAAATAATCTCACAAATCCCACTTTGATTTGTTCATTATTAACATTAAAACAAATGTCAAAAAATTGTTTTTATTCTTCTTCTTCTTAACTATCGCTAACCATGCTCCCGAGCATGGTTAAAATTTAACTACACCATGGTTAACCACGGGAGTTTTTGAACGCCAAAAAGTTATGCTCGTGGTTATGTTGTAGTTAACCACGGAGTTTTTGAACGACAAAAGTTTACCATAGTTAACCATGGTTAACCATAGTAAGGTTTTTGAACGCGCTCCAGGTGCTGAATCTCAATAAGGGTGACGGTAGTTTGGAAGATTTCGAATGGAGCAAGAAGGCGGTGAAAGGTGACTAAGCGGAGGTTATAAGTAAGTTCTGATTACGTCATGGTCGAATGATGATATCAGACAAGGCACTACGGATATTGGTCGTCAGTCATCAGCAGAATAGGGGGAATAACATGTAGCAAAACATGCATGTGCCGCGGTGGCCACTGGTAACTATTCTATGAAAGACAATAGGCTAATATGATCGGGCTAGTCCCTTTCAAGTAAAGTTGGCGTGAGGCTAATAACCTCAGTTCAGTTCAATGGCACTACAGGCCAAATCTAGCCTTGTCCTCCTTCAGTTTTCTCCTCCAACCTTCTCACTGGCTAGAGTCATCCAATTTCTTACGCCCAACAAGTGTGCAGCGTTTGTATATACAGTTTCCAACAATATTTTCCTCGGTCGTTCAGCTGGCCTGTTACCGATTATGATTTCCTTATATATCTTCTTCACTGCTCTGTTTTCCGGCATTTGCCTACATGTCCTGCCCATCGTAGTCTATTTATTTTGATGTAGACCAAAGGCATTTGCTCGTTCCGTAATATTTTATAATATACTACGTTTATAAGCGGAGTTTCACTCCCGGATCTTCAATCCAAAGTAAAACTCCCGATGCGTTTATATGCAATGGGAGTGGAAATCCAAAATACTTTCTGGTTTGAGATGACAGCTCCAAGCTCAAATTCAAAATCATAGCAAAGACATATATAAACCCAATGTTTAATTTAATTTATTTAAAAATATCAATAAACAAAGAAAAAAACTATTGTAGCAAAATAAAACACCCAGCTTCTTCTTTACAAAGTTTTTCCCCTTCGGAAAAAATTCTCACTCCCAGTCAGCGTTTATAAGCACAACATAAACCGGGATCGAAGTTTCACTCCAGCTTTTTCTTCGGGAGCGAAAATCCAAGTTCTGGATTTTCACTCCCGGTTTATAAGCGGTGTTTCACTCCGGATCGAAACTTCCATCCGGAGGGAAACTCCGCTTATAAACGTAGTAATAGTCCGGGCAAATTAGCATTTTAAGGAGACAAAATTCCAAAATGGCTGAAAATGTGTACACAGTTTCCTTGTGACTTTTTAAGAAAACAATTTCGGAATCCAAAAAAAAAAAAAATATTGCCGCCGGGGATATCGCGTTTTCCCGAGATTTCCTTGTACCTCGGTTTCTATAGGTCCGGTAATCACCCCAACAAATGTAGTCAAAGAGTGCCCTTCCATCCTTTCTATTGCACTAAACAATCCTAAGCCGCGTTAAGAGACGCCATAGGAAGGAACCGCTAAGAATTGGCCAATCCAGACGCGGATCTCCAGGTGTGTGTCATTCACGTCCGATCGGCAAGTGGCCTCTATACCAAACTGGTAGGTACTCCAATAGTTAGTTGGTTTCGGCCGATTAATATAATTTAATTCCAGGTCAGGTCCACCCTGACAAAGCTTCCATAACAGTACTTTTGTACTGTCCTTAAAGCGGGGTTTCCACTTAGCTGCCTACCAGTGCTGTTTGTATCTTCTGCTGACTCTTTGCTGGCTACAACCTACCATTTTTGAAACCAGCACTGGTAGCCCGCTAAGTGGAAACCCCGGTTTAAGGACACTACAAAAACTACCCACTGTCATGCTACTCTCGACACGTCTGACAGATGTGGGCACGTGGAACACACATTACTCCCAAGATTAATCAATCCTTTTCTTTTTTTAGAGAAACACTAGTGCTCACACGTAAAGCCCCTTTTCGAGTGTCTATGACTGAAGGACGAACTTAGTCTGCATCTGCATTGAAAAAAATGAAGCGAGATCCTTTCGTCTTGCGGAAGGGGAATAAAAGGGGAGTTCGATCGAGTTCGAGTTCATCCAGTTTGAAAAGGCTTTGGCAATTGTCATATTTGAAATATTCTTTACGGTAGCCGCTACCAAAAGCCATCGAAGAGGATGTCTTCTTAAAAGTCTTCGAGTAATCGAAATAAATTGTATTTGGCCTTCTTCCGCTTGGCACAAAGCGTGTAATTGCCAACAAATAACTTTCTGTGATAAGGTTACGTACAAATTCATCTAAAAGGAGCACACGTAAAAATAAATGGAACGAATGGCTGTGGTTTGGAATTCGTCTTATGAGGACAAATTATGCCACTCTAAACTATTCGTTTTGTTAACTGTTGGCCCTTTATTATCTATAATTTGTCTCGGACCCTCGATGGCTTTAAGTTCACACCACCGCGAAGCATACTTTTATGTACATCCATAAAGGTGGATTTACATATCTGACATTTTTCCGTCGCGCCGGGTCACAGCTGATCATTTCTGTCGCAGATTTTAAATACTCGTTTGACATTTCTGACGAATTCTGTCGCAGCCAAAAACAATCGTGACTTTTGGCAACTGACGTGAAGAGAGTAAAAATGAAAGTAACTAAAAAATACAGATTAACAAACAAACAATTTTTAATAAAGCCTCCGTTTACGTCCACGCAACACCAAACAAATTCAAATAAAAAAGCATTTCAGTTATACATAACCTCAACTTTTACTTACAATCAGCTGTTTCTATCACCCTGTCACAGAAAAAGTTGAAGTTCGCTCAGCTCTCTACCGTGGCGGTAAGATGTCACAGAGATTGTTTCCTATTGGTCGAAATTGTAAAAAAATGCGGCGCGACAGAAAAACGTCGGATATGTAAATCCACCTTAATAATTAGCCGCAATAAATAGTAGTTTGGTCGTAAGAGACTGACTCTACCCAGAAAAAAAGTTACCAAAGCAGCATTGATGAGTTAGGAATGTTTTTCCAGACACGAATCACTAAAAATTCATTAGAAACATTATTGTGTGGAATATACCTGATCCAACAACTCTCCGCCGTCGCTAGGTCTTCAGGCTGAACAATTGGGTGTTTCGGTGGTCTCTCCTTCTTAAGCCCGCAGAACGTTTCCAACACCTAAAATATTGGCACGGCAGTCCGGGTGGACGTTCAGCGTTCGTGATACATTTGAGACTAATAATGATGCTAACTTTTGCAGCATTTGCACTGCCTCATTACGCCACGTTGAAATATTCCGATTCAACCAGTTAGGCTCATTCTATTAAATTCCTTCTTTCAGTAGGACCGCTACGGAAGCTCCTCCCGTTGCAAGCTCCGCAGGATTGTCTTTACCAGGAATATGGGGCTAATCGTTTGCAACCGTTAAAGCGTGGTTTCGTTTACTCTAGCAGAAACATAGGGCTTCCATTTCTTGATGTCCCCTTGGATACAATTTAGAGTGATCTGCGAATCAGTCCGTAAGACAATTCGATCGAAGGATATTTTTAAAGATTTCTGCAAGATGTAAGACACCAATCTAGCAATAATAGAGTAGAGGTTAACCCCAACGAGAGAACGTAAGTTCCGGGTTTCCGCCAGGGGGAAGGTTAGAGAATTTTTTTTAAAAAGAGAAGAAAATGAAAGAGTGTTAGTAGATGGGAGAAATGGGAAGACGAAGGACCATGCCGCTGAGTGTATTCGAGCCATGGACCTCTGGAATGGTAGCCAGGTGCCTTAAACCCAAGGCTACTCGGCCTTGCAAAACGAGATACGGAAGCCCATAAGCAAGAACGAGTGAAAGCTCAATCCATGCGATTATAAGAGTCGAATAGAGCGATCGCATAGGTTTATACACATGTGGGTGGACAATGGGAAACTTTGGGTAGCGGATTTACACTTTGCCTCTGGTCCGTGATTTTAACCCAATCGATCTGCTTTGGATGTTACGGCGGTCGTTTTCGTGGAGGGCTGGATTTTCGGTTGCTTGGTTTGTGGGTTGTCGGATTTCCTTTCCGGTTACGGTTTGCTCTCTACCTTTGCCACCCGTTCATTTGAAAGAGTAGAGCTTTTAGTTGATTGCAGCTGGCCTTACAGCTTACAAGCTCTGGAGTGAGAAAGTTGGATGACCTCTCACATGTTATTTGTTTAAATTCCTTTTTTTCGTTTGGGTTGCTACTCTAATCCGCGAGGCTATCAGTTGAGGAGTGGGCGAACAAAACGGCACATGTCCATGGTTGGCCGTTTTAAGTTTTTTGACGGAATCGTGTTCATTACACTAAACTGCAACTAATTTCAATTTCAGACACTTCAAAAATCACTTTCATGTAATATTTTTTTGTTAGCAAAGTAACGGTTTCCCTGCAGAAAGGCACATGTCCTACGAATATTCATATTTTTTAACCATTCGTTAATGTGGATTTTCAAAAGGGCACGTATTTCATACAAAAAAGTTTTTAATCAACAATGGAAGTTCATTGCACCTCACCTGGGGGCTCTAATTACATCGATTTGTATGTGCATCATAAACTGCACTAAAAATGCACTAAAATTTACCTCACTTTTGCCTCCCACGGCCCAAAACAAGCCGTGGGGCACTATGACCCCTTAAAATTTGCGTAACAGACCCTACTATTAGGAAAAAATACCAGAAAAATCTCCCTTTGCCTCTAAGGGGGCCAGGGAGCTCCCTAAAAGGCTAAAAACAAAAAAACATGTCCAGTTGGGTTCCTGCAAAAGGGCACATGTCCATTCAAGGGTTTGACAAAACGGTACATGTCCAGTTCTGTCCCCGCAAAAGGGCACATGTCCATTTTTGTTTTAATTTTTTCTCTTAAAGTATTAAACATATTTAAAAAAAATTTTTTTTCGTCTGAATGAGTTCAAATAGTAGCACAACCTACCATACTCATAAATAGTTAATGTGATCAGTTCAGAGGCAGAAACAGTTTTTTGCGATTTCTGAACAATTTGCAAAACTGGACATGTGCCGTTTTGTTCGCCCACTCCTCAGTTTATTTGCTTACGGTGGGATTAGAGTTATATCATGATCTCAAGTCCCAGAGGAAGTCGATTACCGTCAGCGCCGGCCCTAGCCCTTGTTGAGGGTGGAGCGAGATTGTCTTTCGGCGCCTTTTGTTCGATGCTTTCACTTCACATAAATTGTGTTTCCAGTCCTAGAAAAAACTTTTTTCGAGTACTGCCTGCCTGCCATTTCCTTAAGGGATTATAACTCCCCTTTTGCAAGCTTTTATGGGCTGGGGGCCATAAGGATTTCGATGGTGGTTTTAGGGTCACCATTCCGCTTGTAGCGGCAATAGAGGAAGCATGTTTTCTCAGAGTTGCTTCCCCGACGTTTCGCCAACAGCACGACCTTCTGTGGAGGCTATTTGGTTGTTTGTATTGCATGGTTGGGCATTAGGGCTTGCCCGGCTAGTAAGATTGATATTGTGGAGAGAGTCACCTTCTCGTTAAAAGAGGCTTTTCCTGCCATCAGTCCAAAATTGCAGTGCTCACCATCCTAACAACGTCATCTCTGTGAATTTTATGCGGTGCACTTTGTGGAGTATTCCCCACTCCTACACCCTTAAGGTCTGCTTTGGGGCCCCTATCCTTTCAACATAATGCCCCTATCCTTTCAACATAAGACCCCACTTCTATTGCTGCCGGAAAGTACCCGATTACAAAAAGGCTGTGCGGCAGCTTGTTCCCGTCTACAGCCACAAGGCTTACTCCTTCCAAACCTTACGTCGGCCCAACATAGAGGGCGCACCGACCCCTACTGACCTGGGCTGTTCTGAGCCCTGAGCCAATTCATTTAGGGCCTCGGTAGTCTAGGGGTAAGGCGCCTGACTACTATCCCCAGAGGTCCCGGGTTCGATTCCCGGCGGTGCCACGGTCCTAGCCTTTCCCAATTTCCCGCCTACATAACTTTCCTTCTTTCTTCTTCCCTCTTTGCATTCCTGATTCCTCCTGTCATAGCCTTCACTAGTTCTCTTCCCCCGCTCCACCAAGCGCATGTCATCGGTTGGTTGATGAGATTCAACTCGTTTCAGGAGGCATAACACTCCAGCGAGTTGTTCTCGATGCCCCGATGTCAGAGTCGCGAAATGGTTGGGAGTAGGTGAACTAAAAAAAATACCGCAGCTAGGTTGTGACAGTTCTTTCCTTCACTTCTCTCTCTATCTTCCGACTAGAGCTGCTGTTCGACATTAAAAAAAAAAAAAAAAAAAATACATGGTCGACAGTACAAAGGGGCCTTCCCTAAGTCTCTAGTGTGTCACATAAAAAAAAAAAAAAATTCGGCTACTGCTTCCAGAAGACTTCCTTGTACGATCAGAAGAGTCTCCGGATTGTTAGTGTCAAGCACGCCAATTCTGACACTTTCCGCTATTTGACAGAAGGTCGGCTTTGGAGTTGTTCTAGACTTCATTATGAGTGCGTCCGACTGAAGGCTTTTCAAACCGTATGGCCAAAGCCTTCGCTCTTTTCCCTGAGTTATTATGCCCTAGAGAACATCCAGATGATCTATCCCTCTTCTTATTAAGAACATCGGTATCTCTTTCTTCCTCGGGAGCCCGGTAGACCCAACTAGCCTCTTCCGTCTTCTGAAAGTAGTCGCCTCTCCGATTAGGTGCCCTTACTTCCGCAGGAGATCTAAGGAGATCTCCCACTGAAGGGGTGATCTCAACGTACTCCATCTCTGGGTTTACGGGCTCACACTGCCCTCCCTGAAGAAGAATCCCGAAAACTTTCCTCCACTGGGACCACATTCGACATCTTGAAGCATGAATTCAAAAATATCTAACTGGCCTTGTAGGTCGTTCTTTTGTGAGCTGTGGGAGCACCAGAAATGCTTGGAGCGTTAAGAAGTGCTCCATCTTCAAAAGTTTTTTTAAGGTAATTTTGTATTGATACCACGAGCTCAGCGAGAAAGGACGGTAGCCCATGACAGAGCTCGGTATCACCAATGGAAGACTAGTTCAAACCGAAGTTCGGCTGGTATCGGTAGTTCATCGTTAGTAGTACATTCACGCAGTATCATTCATAATTTCCGCACGGTTGTTCACACATTAGGATTGCGGTTTTTATCGAGTTTAAATCCACCGTATTCAGTCTGCTCCATAGATCTCGAGCAGGATGTGGCCTAAGGCCATGTGCGATCGGTCTTGGAGTCAGTGCTCCCTGCTTGTGCCGTGTTTGAGTCATATTGCTGAGTACATAGACTTGGCTAGCTACAAACAACGCCCTCAAAAAATGCCATCAAAATTTTATTTTTTGCTCGAAATTGTTTTTCGCATTCATTTTGGCGCCCCTTACCATCTGGCGCCTAGGGCGACCGCTCCACTCGCTCTACCATAGGGCCGGCGCTGATCACCGTATTACTGTATCGAAAGCAGTTGCCTGACCTTATTGTTATGGTTGGCAGTGCATTTCCTCACAGTGTAGTTCGCCAGATCTGATCTTTCGTTTTAAGAACATTAAGGACTATAGCTGATAAAAAGATCAATGGTCTCCTTTAATGTTTTGGAAAATCAGCACAATACTTCGTTTTGGTGGTAAAGCCTTAAGTTTACCTTTTATACAAGAGCAAGAAAGCTACACCCAACAGCTTAGTCCGTAAATAGCAAAGCTATCTAATAAAAACTCCGAAAACAAGAACAAATAAAGAAATTACGAATGTCGGATAAGTTAGCGTCAAAGGAGCTCTGGGAAACAAGTCTTAAATAAATGTCCATACGTTAAACCACTTAAATGTTACACAAAACGTCAATTCCCCCCACTGCCAGCTAAAAAATTCCCATCATGCATTGCCAAAAAACCAAAGAGTCAACTTTATACCAAGCCACAAATATGCACGGCACACAGGAGGCGGCCATAATTTACCATGGTCTACTGAATTTATAACAAAACACACTCGCACACACTCACACTCGGCCAGTATCAGGACAGGATCCGATGTCTAACAAGGATACACTCGATGAGCTCCACCGACCGAACCCCCTTTCGGGCGGGATTTTGGGCATATCACGATACCCTCTGCATGCCGTTCCTTGAGCATGGGCCAGAGAGATGGCCTGGTCCGAGGACGGCCGAAAAACCCGACTTAAGTATCGTGGAAGATCTATAGAAGATGCAGGAACCGGCATCAGTGGGAATTATTGCCGGGATATAAGAAATACCTCAGGAAGGATAAACTTAAGAGAACACTTTTCTCAACAGCCACAAGACAAGTCGGATGCCCATGCAAGGATGCGGTCGGGGCTAGCTGTGGCTGCGAGGGCGGATTGAAAATTACGAGGTGGGTTTCAGTTACGACCAGACCCAATTTAGTTCATGTATCCTTAGCGGTAACTTTGTTGAACTTAGCAAGACTCCTGGGCATCGGTGCTGGCTGCCCGGCCCATGGCGATGCTGCTGCTGCAGCATCTAATGGCAATGGTTTGATGATGATGATGAGTTGGTATGCAAGTGACTGGGGCCTGGAAAAGTTCAACAATTTCCCATCGAGCTAGCTTCAAGTCATTTCAAAGTTTCGGCAAACTTTTCAAGGTGTATCCTTCAAAAGCCCGAGCAGAAGTTTCGCAAGGCATTCTGTGCCGCCAACTGCCATTCTTGTAATTTCTTCAGTATCTCTCTCACTCCTGGCAGAGTGCACCTCATCCCCGGCTGTGTCGGGCAAGCCTTAATAGGACAATAAAAGGTGATAAATTCGGGTGTGAAACAGCTCCTTCAGCCCAACTTAAGATCTCTCATACCCACAGCCGGAGAGAAGGGCTGCAAAGGGTCTTCGGGCTGCCTGCTTTTTGGGGCTGATTTAGAGTGACAGTGCCGACTGCATGTGTTATTGTCATTTTGCCTGGCGGCCTTTGTGCCGGCACTCCTGGATTTCCGGCTGTTGTCTCAATGTAAAGCTACTCATCACGTCGGATTCTGGTAGTCCTGGCCCATGCCCCAGCATTAGCCGGCCGGTTTCTATCGCAACTCTCCCTGCACTATCTGTTTGCCTTTTAATAGGCGTTTTGTTACGAGACTCAAGTCCTTCGATTTACATTTTGAAGACATTAACAACAGAGGGACAAGCACAATCGGAAGATTTGCGCCTTAAGGATTTTCAAGAATACAAGAACTTTTCAATAGATAAAACTTGAGAGAGAATCCCTGAACTTGATGCTTCGATAAATTTATTGCCAGAAAGTTCATTTACGAAATTGTCAACCTGAATGGAAGCTCCAACTTCATCAACTGGCCCCATCCCCCCGGCTTGTCGCCGCTGCAATTAATTACCATAAAACATCATATTTTGCATACCATCAGGCGAGGGCGAGGGTGTGACTAGCAACAATTTGCCACCCCTAAAAATGTTGCTCGAGAACAAAATACGTGAATGCCAATAAAGTGTCGTAGAACATTCGGAAATCATTTTTTTATTGATAGAATTGCGAGCTCATGTTCCGCCGCCGACATTCTGTGCGTTGCGTGTCGGAGGGCCAGATGACGCAGCAGTACCACCCTTGTGGGAATCGGCGAATTCCCACAAAGGCAAGCGCAGATATACCGTCAATAATGATGATAAGCGGAAAACCCGTACGCCGGAGCCGCTCTGGGGGCTGATTGCTTTCTAATGGGGCTCCTATGGCTAAGTTATTGGAAAAACATGAACTGAGTATGACGAGCCCAGAAACAACCCCTTCCCTGGAACCTGCTTAACCCGTTTTTATTTTTATTGAATTGTGACAAACCCTTTTTTTTCGGGGGTTGTTTTTTTTATTTTTCTACGGCATTGAGGGTTTTCTGGGGGGAGGCATAAATGGAAGGTTAAATAAAACCGAGATGAGACTTTGGGGATGAGTTAAGGATAAAAATAGGATCTTTGAAGGACAACAACGAAGGAGCATTGAATCCATTTGCCTCTTTCGCAACTTGGGCCAAGCGTGGGTAGGTACTGCACACAAAGTGATTCAGCTGAAGGAACTTTGAGATATTCGCTACCTAGAAAAAAACTTCTACTTTGATTAGACATGTTTGTTTGGCGAAGTCCTGAGTCCTTGGCATTGACTTTTTGGAATCTTTTTTTATGTGAAAAGCATAGACAGAAACTTTTGTATTGTCGACTGTACGAAGAAGCATCCCCTCTCTACTCCCTTTTCCTAGATATTTCCCCTTTTACCAACTTTTAAGTCGATGGATTCGTGGTCAGCTAGTGGGTAAAGTGTGCTGTTCGTAATCGTCCGGATAACGTCGGAGTCTATAAGTATAAGTACCTACTTAATCCTGGTCAGTAGCTCTGCCAGGATGAACGCTCTTCCGTATCACTCGTGGGATTTATTTGGATAAAAAGGAATAAATTAATTAAAAAAAAGAAAAATTGCCTGCCTCTACGGTGGGAGCGAGTACCAGCCATCGTACATCTGCACAAACGAGTAGTTCTGACAACGTTGAAGGTTCTACGTTGTCAGAACTACTCGAAGAACTACTCGCCTCCAGGTGATTGAGACTACCACCAATTCGTTGAGTGCCAATCATAGCCCACCCTTTTTGGATCGGTCGGACGAACCGAATTCAGGAAAGCAGAGGAATGCGCAGGTAGGGCCAGTGTCGCAGAGTCCTTTTCATTCTTGGCAGGATTGGTAAAAATGGGACGGCCGGTACTGTGCATAACTGATACCAGAAGGACAAAATATGCTTCCAAGTGTTTAGTGTGTACGGGGACTACAGCAGGGCCCCAAAAGGCTTGCTGAGCGAGGTGGACAGAGATCACAAGGACGTATTACTCACGAAACCTGGCTCGAGGTGGAAGGGAGGTACATCGCCGTGTTATGACTTCTCAGAGGTAGTCACAGGTTTTAATCAGATGTAAAGGACCTTCAAGTAATCAACTTCAGTAATCAAGTATGCTAAATTACAAAAATTCAGAAATCCTTACCAAGAGGAAATTTCTTCCAATCTGGACGAGAGTATGCATTTGGAGGAGGATGCAGAGGTCTGTAGATGCTTGAGATTGTCTAACATCCCAAGCTAGCCACAGGGGAGCTCTAGATTTTTTATAGGAGGAAAACCTGGATTTCGCCTTAATATAAAAGTCCTGGGCATGAGGGAGGGACAAAAAATGTTCCTTGGACAGGTAGTGTAACCCTATCTTCTACTATTGCTTGGATAAAGGTAAGCTAAAATTTTGCAATGAAGAAATAGAAGAATCAGCAAGCTTAAATGATTCAAGAAAGTTCTACAAGAAGATAAATCAACAACGTTAGGAATTTAAGCCAAGAGTGGCAATGTGCAAGAATAAAAGTGGACAGATATTAACTAATAAGGAGGCTGGATGGGCTGAGCATTTCGAGGAACTACTACTAATGAACCCCGACCAAGGGCACGTTGGTATCCGAAATGTACAGAACATGAATGCGAACGATGAGAATGACAGCATAGCAGCCCCTACCATAGAAGTAGTACGCCAAGCATTGCAAACATTTAAAAATAATAAGGTAACAGGGTCTGACAGTATACCTGCAAAGCGGAGAGAGAACTATCCAAAAACTGCATGAAGTAACAGTGGAGATCTGGAGACGGTAAGAAATGCCTGATGAGTGGAATGCCCGCATAGTGTGTTCCATACACAAAAAAGAAGATCCTCTATTTTGCAGCAACTATAGAGGAGTAACGCTATTGAACACAACATACAAAGTATTTTCACGTGCCTATTATAGACTACAACCATACGTGGATAGAATATTAGGAGAGTATCAATGCTGTTTTCGTCCTGGAACATCTACAACAGACCAGCTATTTGTACTCAGAGAAACCCTAGAAAAAGTTGTTGAATTTAACATAAACATCGACTACAAATATGCTTACGATAGTGTCAACCGTAATGGGTTATTTGAGCAGCTTGGAATACCTAAACACCTTGTCTTCTTCTTTTTTAACGGCTCTACAACCGGGATCCGGCCCTGGCCTCTCGCAACTGTTCTCTCCACCGGTCCCCATTCTGAGCTAATGTCATCCAGTTTGGCATCCCTTAGCTCTGAGCGTCCTTGTCTACGCCATCCTTCCAGCGAAGGTTGGGTCTCCCTCGCTGTCGCACCCCAACACCTTGTAGAACTAACAAAAATCTCGATGAAAGATGCTTGGTGTAGAGTCAGAATTGATGGTGAATTATCCCCACCACTCAGAAAAAATAGAAGATTAAGCAAGGTGACGCACTCTCCTGCTTGTTATTCAACGTTTCCCTAGAAAAACCAGTAAGAGATGCATCGATAAATACATTGGGGTGTATCTTTAATAGATCAGTGCAAATATTAGTCTTTGCCGACGATATTGCTATCATTGGCAGATTATTTTAGAGCATGAAGGAGATCTTTGAAGCATTTGAGCAAACCGCTACAAAATCGAGTTGGAAATAAACGAGAACAAAACAAATGGATGAGTTTGGCACGATTATAACAAAAGCTAATGATATATCGGCCGAAATCAGAGAAGAATAGCACTGGCTAATAAATGCTACTTTGGTCTATAAAAGCACCTGACGTCCAGAAATATTTCAAGGAAGACAAAATTGGCACTTTTCACAATACTAATAAGGCTTGTCCTACTATATGATTCGGAAGTGTGGACATTAAAAAGCACAGACGAAGCAGTGGTAGGAAGATTTGAAAGGAAATCCTTCGATCTACAAAGCTATACAGGTTGATGGCATTTGGAAGAGAAGATAAAACTCAGAGTTGTATGAAATCAGTAAGATTCCAAACATGGTCAAAGTGATCAAAATAAACAGATTACGATAGATTGGTCATGTCTAACGAGGTGCAGAACGGAACCCGACAAAGATAGTATACCGGGAAAGCGCCGTCAAGAAAACGGAGACCATGTCGGAAAAGATAAATAGATGACGTCAAGGATGACTTGAGACAGTTGGGAATAAGAAACTGGAAAAGTCAGGTCAGGTATCACGGAGGCGAACGCTGGAGGAAGCCTAGGCTAACAATAGGCTGTGGAGCTCCTAAAGCCGGCTCTACACGATGGTGTGAACACCCTCCAACGTTGGAGGCCTGATAGTAGGACGCATCATGCTGCCGATGCTCGAACTACGAGTGTCTGAAGTCAAGCGTCCAACATTGGTGTTTAGACACGTTTGGGCTGTTGTTGGAAGTCAAAATTCGCATGAAAGTTCACCACATCGCTTATTGATGGTGAAAGTCTTGTATCTTAGTTAAAGGCACATTGATGCCATAACGGTGGTTAGATTGGAGTTCGGAGGAGAGATATGCGATTTAGAGTATCAAATTATTCCAAATACACTAAAGTGATGAATGCTTTGGTTGAGATGGTCCTGGATGCACACGAGAAGGCCGCCAGTAGATCTTCTGGGTTTGGCCTGTCGTGAAGATTTTGGTAAGACTCTAAATATTTCAACTTTATATTGCTTACTGGTTCCATGAATTTGGAGAGTATAAAACGACCAAACGGAGAGCCAGTCCCTCATAGAAGGAGAATCGCCGGAAAAAGGGGTCTATCTGGACTAAGATAGGGCGAAAGAAGAAGCTAAAAAAGAAGAAAAAAGCAGTAAAAGAAGCCACTGGAGAATAGCAAAAAACCGCAACTGCGGCAAGCGGGATATCCTGTGCGGAAATCCTGAGGGTGGTCAAAACGGACACTTCTTACAGGGACTTTGGGGACGAGGTAACACATATCAGGCGGACGTAGAAAGGAAACTGAACTGACCTGGCGGACATAGGGTGTCATACTAGTGGACCTCTAGCAGAAAGTCAAATCCTCGCTAGGAGAAACTGCGCAAGTGAGAGCAAGCATCAAACTTGTGACAATCAAGATAAGGGACATGGACGAAATCACCTCCAAACTACAAATATAGCGAACAAAACGTGAGACTGAGGAAAGCATATGATGGTACACAGTCGGACACCAGCGGCCAGAATTATGGGCAGAAAATTCTTGGTGCTTGCATCACGATAATACCGAATCGTTAATTTTTAGACTAAGCGTGATTAAAGGTTTTGTGATTAACCTAAATGTGTAACTAATCACAAGGGACTACCTTTAAATTACAAATACTTTGCGGTACACTCAACAAATCACTCCATGAAATAAACCCCTCCAAAAATAAAACTAGACAACAAACAAAACACCTTCGAAGAATCGAAATAATTCAACATTGCCAGAAACAAGCCACAGAATATCTTCAGCAACCGAACTTGGCACCCTTACCCCCATTCGAGGTCCATCCCTAGCTGCTAGCACAGAGCAGCGCCATCTAAATAATGTAAATTGCAATCGTAAGAACAAGGAAAGGACAAAGAAAGGAAACTGAACAATAAGAAGAAAATCTAAACATGATTCTCACCCCCAACCCCGCACCCCTCCGTACAGAGTGTACGCTAATCTAGGAGCAGTTTATTAGCCGAACAGCAACTACAATATGCCAACGAACGTACCCCATGTCGGTTGTAATCGAACCGGGTTTAGCCCGAGCACCTTCTTGGGATCCCCCGTGGGGGGCCAGTTGGTGGAGCGGGCGGGACCCGCATCTTAGACGCTCTTGAACGCAAAACAAAACATATTGAGGATAAATACACGGAAACTGCATCTTGTGCTCTTGTTCAATATATCTACTTAACCGGGAAATATATTACCGAATACAAAAACCCTCCCCGCCCACCCAGGCTGGGACCGCTACTTCGCCCCTACTTTTGGGGAACGGCACAAGGTACACACGACTTCTTGCTGTTGTTGTTGTGGCTGCACCGAGACGGGGGATCAAGGCATCAACACTTGATTCTGTCCGTGTGCTATTGCAGCTGCACACATGAAAATTTCGCTCGTTTGTTTTTGACTTTGCTACCTGAAAAATGTCGTCCCCGCCTGGGGTTAGGGTCCTCAACGTTCGTAAACTTTGGGGATTCTTTACTTAATTCGCGGGCACAGCGCCACCGTGTGCCGGGATGTGGGATTCCAGGTATTCTGTATGTACACGCTGTTCGAATTTCAAGCTCCGGCAGGGATATTGCGAGAATAAATAAAACTGCTCTCGGTTCCTTTGCGGATCCGCCGGGTCTCCCACCTGAGATTGTGGCTACACTCACCCCAAGCGCACGTAACCCATAGACGAGCATGGGGCCAATAAAACCGGAATTACAACCCTCGGCCATATTATTAATAACTTTATTATTACTATTATTATTGCTTTAATCGTGGGTCGGGTCACCGCATTCCGTTGAACTCCTATGTCCACACACATCCCACAAGGAAAAGGAAACATACAATCATGAATGCTGGAAACCTTCCGAGGAAGCATTCTCGAGTTTGGAAGCATTCTCTTCCGTGCTCTAGTTCATATTCTTTTTATCCATCCATGTCATTGGATGGAAGACTAAGAATGAAGCTTTTGCGGAAATAAAATTCAAAAAATTCTCTATACCTTCTCTGGGCAACGAACAGGAAGGCTTCTTTATTCCTACCAATAGGAAGCATTCTCAATTTTCCTTGTGGGATCCAGCCCTTTTACCTGCCCCCTTCTAACGATGCCGCCACCCCCACTCGGGGCGGGCGGCCAGCTCCCCGAAAACTACGGCGGAGTCGCTGTAGTTAGGTGTGAAGCCCGCTTTCAATTCATTTATTTTTGTATGTGCTAAAAATTTATTTCTGAAATTAATGTTTTTTGTTAATTAACGCATTTTGAATGGATTTCAGCCGCCATTGGGTGCCAGGTTGTGCATGTGTGTGTGTGTTGGTGTGTGCGGCAATGTGGTCATAGAAATGGTCGTGCTACCGGTGATAACACCGAAATCACCTTTTACTATTGTGTTTGGCCTGTTTAAGGGGATTTTACGGCTACTTCATTATGATTATGTTAATTGTATTAATTCTGCTGAGTTTTTGGATGGGAACGTGTGTCATAAATTTCATCTCCGGGGAACAGCAGCAGTTGAAAATGGATTTTTTTTTTCGGGGTTTTATTTTATTTTATTTTTATTTTAAGGCAATTTTAATGCTGGGCGTGTTTAGTTTTCATAAGCATAATTTAAATTGAATCAACGAGGAGACAGAGCTGTCAAAACCCTTTTTTGCGATAAAACATTTTTTTATTAATCTCATGCAATATGGTTGTATCTATGGAAGCGTTTATTTTGGATGAGTGTATTAAGTATATGTGTCGTAAGTATTTCAGATTGGTTGAAGTGCGATTATAACCCACAAGCGGTGGCCACCAGCAATTTTTTAAATTTTATCTGTTTAAAATATTATCTAATCAAAATAAGTCTGTATCTGAAATTGTTGAATTTTTAAAATCGCGGCTTATATATATACTAGCTGGGACCCGGTGCGCCTATGTTGCACCCATAAGCCAATAGTAGTAATCAGGTGATATGAATTTTAATATACAGTAGGAGAGTTTGAAAAAGTCAATTTTTTGGTATTTTTGATTTCAAATAACAAAATGTGAAACTATTAGGGATCTGACATTTTGATCGAGACAATAAAAACCATCCATTGACATGGCATTTTTCGAGATATGAATTTTCATACACAGATGAAGTGTCTCAATGAATCGTTTATTTTCTGTATTTTGGATAGCTGGGACCCGGTGCGCCTCGCTGCACCCAACGTTTATACATTTAAAATCAATCCAAACCTTCAGAATTCTACTCTTCTTAACCATTAACGAAAAACCAACTATTCCTATAAAAGTTGGAGTCATTAGATTCAAAATAAATTTATTTGAACTATGACCAAAATTGCCTGTGTATTCTGTTAAAACCATGAACATTAAAAGATTTAAAATTAATGCAAAAGCAGCATCCAGCACTCGAAATTCGAGGGCCATTTTCTATAGCTTTTCTGGAAGTCTGCAATAACAAAATTTTTCGAGAACAATAAAACTAAATTGAAAAATGAAACAAATTTTTTATAGTTGGAAAAAGCAATGCCAAAAAACCAACTTTTATTATCTCTTAATGTCACATAATGCAAAATTGTGGTCATATATGGGAATTAAATGTAACAGATGCCATACGTTTCATAGGGGAATTAATTGTACAATTATTTTCTAATGTTTAGCGTTCTTTTGTATTTTGAAAAATGAAGGAACTTGAAATCTATGAAAATTTCCAAGTACCACATCTCAAAAAGTAAAAGTGATAAACATACGATTATTGAATTTGTTGTCTTTTTGGCTTCGAGACCTTTTATTTAAGCCATAGATTTCTAAACTCGGCTCATACAGTCGAAGCTACTTCAATCCAAGTTCAGGGAACCGCGTCGTTCGCGAAAAATCCAACAAAATTGTACCGCAACTACCAGTAAATCAACTCCGATCGATCTGAAACTTTGGGAATCGTATTTTTTCGGAAAAAAACGAAAATAAAATGGATTTGAGCTCTTTATCAGTGATTCGAAGAGTACCTTCCATACAAAAGTTCGAGATTTTACCACATCGGTACACTACAGCTACCCGAAGTGTTCGAGATAGAGCAAAATAGAACAGCTAGGAACACTCCCCGTACCCGAAAACCCCTATGTCCAAAAAATTATGCCAATCGGATGAGCGGTTTCGGAGTCTATAAAGGACTTACACACAGACAAACATTCACTTTTATATATGTATATAGATATAGATTTTCGAGGGATACCGAATCAGACCACTATTTGCGGGTCCCTTTGCGTCCCTCTGCCTAGAGTCATCTTATTGGGGTTGCAGTGGGTTGTCCCATTGCTCCCTTGCTTCGACTCCCCTAGTTATCGCAAGCAGCTGATTGAAGGGAGTCTGCCTCATGTCCTCCATCCAATGGAGTCCAGTTATGGCAGCCCTTTTTCTCACCACCGCCGGACAGTGACACACTATGTGTGTGGCCTTCTCAGGTTCCTCCAGGCACATCCGACAGGTGTCATCCTCCAGAATTCCCATTCTTTTTAGGTGATACCTGAAACATCCGTGTCCTGTAATCAGTGCCACCAACCATCTGAGGGTTTTCCTTTGCATATGCAGGATCTTTCTTCTGGCTGCGGTAATCGGCTACGTAAGCACCATCTTAGCCTGCCTACACGTGGTCATAGCGTCCCACCGTCTCCGGTGTTCCTCAGCGACCCATTTCTCGATGCAGTTCCTTACCAACCCTCTGCCAATGGCAGAGTATGGCTCCGGTCCCCAGAATTCCGAGGTTGACCCCTGTTTTGCCAGGTTGTCAGCCTTTTCGTTCCCATCGATGCCTGTATGTCCTCTAACCCAAGCTAGCGTCACGTTGTTTTGTTGCGCACACCTGTTCAGTTTTTGGACACATTCCAACGCCAGAGACGCATTAATCTCTGTCTGGTTCATGCGCTTAATCACAGCCTGATTGTCCAGTGCTATAAGGATACTTCTTCCCTGCACCTGACCCTCATTTATGTGATCCAGCGCGTGCAGCAGAGCAAGCATTTCCGCCTGGTAGACTGAGGTGTAATTCCCCAAAGCCAGAGAGCAGGTCAGATTTAAGTCCTCTGAGAAGACTCCCGCACCTGCTTTGCCGTCAATCATGGATCCGTCCGTGAAGATACATATGTCTTCCGGCCTCCCTTCCGGGAGCGTTCCGTTCCCTATGAGGGTTTTATGATACCTTTCGGTCACCCTCATTTTTGTGATCCCTTCCATGGGCATCATGAGCTCCCTAATCCCTTTGATGCGATCCAGAATCTTCATGTGCCCATATAAGGCTCCTGACGCCTGCCATGCGGCATCCCGTCTCATCCGAATCGCTGAGGCTGCCGCAGTCTTCATCACCTGGAGATCTAACGGCAGCAGACCTAACAGCGCCTCCAATGCCGCGGTGGGTGTGGTGCGGAAAGCACCGCTCACACCTACGCTGGCCATTCTTTGCACCTTGTCCAAATGCCTCTTGACGGTTTTCTGTGTAACTTTAGTCCACCAGATCACCGAGGCATAAGTTATGATGGGTCTCACCATCATGGTATATGTCCAGTATGCTAACCTTGGTGAGATACCCCACCTTAGTCCACATACTCTTCTGCACTGGTGAAGCACCCTTGTCGCCTTCTTAATCTTCTCTTCAACGTGGTATTTCCAGGTTAGTCGCGAGTCCAAGTATACACCCAGATACTTGACCATCCCAGACACCTTGATCCTCGATCCAAAAAGCATGAGGGGCTGAAAATCCAGATCTTTAATCTTCCTAGTGAAGATTATCGCGTCTGTCTTATTGGCATTTATGGTGAGGCCCTGTTCCGTACACCACTGCTCAACCCCTTGGAGTGCATTCCTCATGATATCTGCCGTAGTGCTCATAAACTTGCCACGTGCCACAATCGCTACATCATCTGCATACCCAACGGTATGCACGCCCATTACCTCTAGCCGCCTGAGCAGAGTGTCCACAGTGATGTTCCACAGGAGGGGCGATAGAACCCCGCCCACTGTCCACCCACCTTACAATCATGGGGCTGACCTCGCGCCTCACCAGAGCGTCTTTGAGCTTGTTGAACTGTATCTTGTCGAAGGCGCCTTCGATGTCCATAATTACGGCCATCTCTATGCCTCCGGTATGCAGTTCCCCCTCGGCTACTCGCACCAATTGGTGAAGTGCGGTTTCTGTAGATCTGCCAGCCTGGTAAGCGTGCTGGCTTCTACTTAAAGGGTGCCTCCTTAGCATAGTACTCTCCAGGTGGTCTGCCACCACTCTTTCCATTGTTTTCAACAGAAAGGATGTTAGGCTGACCGGCCTGGAGGACTTCGCCTCGGTGTAGTCCTTCTTGCCTGGCTTAGGGAGAAATACCACTTTGGTTTCCCTCCACACCGCCGGAATGTATCCTGTTGCTAGACAGGTAACGAATATTCCCCTAAGCCTGGGTGCAATGATTTCTTTGCCCCATTGGAGCAGCGCAGGGAATAGTCCGTCACGCCCCGATGTCTTGAAGGGAGAGAATGTGTCTATTGCACGTCTCACCCCTTCCTCTGTCACCACCCCGTTAGCCTCCTCTCGGTTCATCCTTGTAGCCATTCTGTAACGAATAGCCCAAGATTTACCCGAGATATAGCTGCCAGGAAAGTTAACTTCCATCAGGATCTTGTTGGTTTCCTCCAGCGTCTCCGCCATCCTCCCCGACGAGTCACGAACGAGTCCGACTTTGGAGACCGGGTCCCTGGAGATCATTTTCTGAAGTCTGCTGGCCTCAGATATGCTCTCCATGTTCGAGCAGAAGTCCCTCCACGACTCCCTTTTCCGAAAATCGCGGCTTAATAGAAAACTCATTTTAGAAGCTACATCTACGTACAATAATTCTGTAAGCTACTTGGTTAACACATTCCCTACGGTAAGAGTTGAGCAGGACTTATGCGAGGCAGTACATTTGTCCCTTACACGATGGTAAATCGTACCTCAATGTGCTAATACTTTTGGTTTGAGCGTATACACCTGCACCATCAACCGCCCAAACCCATGAATCTAAAGGGATACATTCATTCTAACCCTTTCAGTGCATTTGTTGCATTGTTGAAGCAATTTTCGTATAAATTGATACCGATAGGGTTAACTAGATCACATCATGTTACAGTCAGACCTAAAATTTGCGAGTACATAGTTTTTTTTACACCCACTCAAAATAGACATTGAACTGCAGTGAATTGGTACAGCTCTTAAAAACATCTTTATGAATGAAATGTCGAATCTCTCCAAAGTTAGGTGGGAGCAAAAAAATGTATTCAAAAGGTCAAAAAATCAGTTTGCAAATATGTTTATATCTCTCATAAAATAGTTTTTACAAAATGTGGAGGTTATGGAATTATTCCCGTAGGAATTGCCATTCATGAGATATCGCCGTTTTGAAGGTTAAAAATACTCATCGGAGGTAGCCCTAATAAGGCATCCCGCCAATTTACCCGGTTAATTATCGGGTGCCAAAGTTCGGTTTAGATCTGGTATTCATCTTGTTCTCCTGCTAGTTTGGTACTGCCTGCGTCCAATCCTTTGTTTGTTGGTTATCGGGATCACTTGTTTTAGGAGGCATAACCAGGCCCACCACATCATCTTGAGTGTCCTGGGGCTAAAATATGTTTGGGGCCCCTTCAGAATATTGAAATTGCAAAAAATCGATGACTAAAAAAATTTGTGGCAAGAATAAGTGTTCATTCAGAATATTGAATATAAACACTGAATGATCGGTTCTTTATTCGCGAATGAACCTAAAGTTGCTCAGTGTAGGCTACAAAGGAACAGGTCTTATGTAGGCTTGTGCTTAGTTCTAACCTCAGCACTCATATGTCTTTTGGCAGAATCAATTAAGAAGCTACCCCAGCAGGAAAAATCGAAGTGATACTTCTTCTTATTCTTCGATGGCTCTACTGCCCAATTCGACCCTTGGCCTCCATCAGCTTCTTCCCAAAGGCGTCTCTCTACCCCGCAGCTTGTCTCCAGTTTCTTGTGTTGAGCAGTTTTGCTTCATCGGCCTTAACATTATTTTCCCACTATGGCCGTGGTTTGCCAACTGGTATTTTGCCATCTGGTAGTAGATACAGGGCTTTTTTTGGTATCCTTGAGTCATCCATTCTTTGGACATAATCGCCCCAACGTAAACGCAGTGGAATGTGTCGAGAGTTTTTACTTTACACTCTTTCTATAGATCGTATAATTCGTGATTGTAATGTATTCTCCATTCATTGTCTTCATTGATTGGGCCTTATATCCTTCGGAGAATCTTCCTCTCAAATATATCCATCTTGTCCACGGAGTTTTGAGAGATACTCTATGCTTCACCCCCTTACGTAGCTACTGCACATATGATGGCTTTGTAGATTCTTATTTTTGTTTTTCTGTGGATGTATCTGGATTTCATTACTGGCAGTAATGAGAAGGATGTTCTTGTTGCGGTGTTTATTCTTCGTTGTACGTCTATCGTTTCATCGTTGTCTTCGCTGACTGTGGACCCCAGGTGATCTGCCAAGGTATTTTATATCGTTGGGATATCCTGTCAGTAGTTTTGATTTGTTAAGCAGGGTTGCTTTCTTATTAATGTTTACTTTTCAAATTACTACTTCTAGGCAGAGATTAATTAGCATGGGTGCCGGCCTAACGCCCTGCTTTAAGCCTTTCTGGACTGGGAAGGATTCCGCCAATTGTCCTTGTATTCTGACTGTACAGCTTGTAATTCCATTGTCATTTTCGCAGGTTCACTATCTTTTGGGGGATGTTTAGGTCCAGCATTGTCGCATAAATTTTTGCCCTGTCGATGCTTTCGTACGCTTGTTTGAAATCGGATTTTGTTGATCTATTTCTTCTGACTCCAGCTTGGTATTCACTTATTGCAGCTTCTGCGTAAGGTTCCAGTCTGGCTTTAATTATATTTGTCATTATTTTATGTACTGTGCTTAAAAGAGATATGCCTCTATAGTTTCCACAGTTGAATTTGTGCCCTTTTTCGTGTATTGGGCAGATAATGCTTTGTTCCCTTTGTTATGCTGTAGACGGGGTTCTGGTACATGTCTCGTGCTTTCATTTGCGTTCAGCAGCTCGCTAAAAAATTCCTTCCACCGTTTCTTTACATCTACAAGCTCGTTTATCTGCTGCCTTTTATCACGCCGCGCCGGACGCTTATTTTTACCTCACGGTGCAATTGGGAGTATTCCCGTTCAAGTTGATGGCGTTTGTTCAGGTCGCTTGTAGAGTTGTGTCCGAGATCTTGTGTTGCTGGTTTCTTTGGACATATCCGATACTGGTTTCCGCTGCTGTTATAATAAAGCCCTTTGTAGTACTCCACAGCTCTTCAATATTTGTGTCGCCAGAAACGGTTTGTTGGTTTAATATTTGTTGTAGGTTTCCAGCAAATTGTCGCCTTTTAATGCTCTCGCGCAGCAGGTCTACGTTAAACATCTTCTTCTTCTTTACGCTCCTTTAATCCCTCATGGGACATAGGGCGGAAACAGCTGCTCTCCAGTGGACTCTGTTTTGCGCGACAGCTCTCAGCTCCGACCGGGATCTCCCAGTTGTTGCGGCTTCTGCTAGTAGGGTTCTCCACCACGTTGTTCTAGGTCTTCCGACTCGACGGGATCCTTGCGGATTCCGGTCAAGGGCCTGTTTGGCTAGATTTTCGCTTTCTCGTCGTATGGTGTGACCAACCCAATTCCATTTCCTTCGCCTGATTTGGTCGTCTATCCTTTCTTGCCCGGCACGGCGCCATAGTTCTTCGTTTGAAATTCTATCTTGCCAGCGGATTTTTGGGATACGACGCAGGCACCGGTGAAGACTTGTAGGCGCCCTGTGATGAATTGGGTGACTTTCCATGTTTCGCAACAAAAGTACTGCCTTAACGTTGGAGTTGAACAGCCGCAGTTTGGTGTTAGTTGAGATCTGTGTTGATCTCCATATGCGGAACAGGCATGCACATGCGCCTCGTGCGTTATTTATTCTGGAACTGACATCTTCTTCTGCACCACCATTTTCGGTAATAATACTACCGAGGTAGCAGAATTTATCAACCAGTTCCACGTCATGGTTATTCAGCGCTGTCCGTTCAATGCTGTTTGCATTTATCCGCAATTCTTTTGTTTTAGTTGGATTTAGCCTTAAGCCTGCTGGACTACTTTCTGTTGCGAAATATCAGCTTCTGCGTCTTCAGTTGGGGCATAGCAATGGACTACCGTTTAGTACTTCTTAGTCTGGTACGCAGGCGCACGGTAATAATCCTCTCAGAAACTGGTGACCAGCTAATGAGGCTGGACCTTGCTTGCTTTTCCATCACTAAGCCCAGGGCGATTTTCTTCGCTTACCGAACATTTTTATTTGAAAAATTTGTGAGCACTTTCCTAGGAGAATTTTTCTAGACTTGCCTCTAGATGTAGTAGGTACTTTAAAATAGGCCAGACATGGCAATGGCAACGGTAAGCATTAAGGGAAGTTTTTTTTAATAATGGAATCCGAAGAACAACGATTGAAAATGGCGCTTTGATGCTGGAAAATTTATTACGAGCAAAATCCTTTTTATCCGATTGCAACCAATGAGGCTTGTTACACGGCATAACACTTTCTGCTGTAACAAACCGGTTTGTGCGTGTTATACGAATTACACGATAAACTGACTGTTCTGCATTTTTTCGTGTAACAATTCTATTGTCTATGTAGCTGTGTACAAACTTTAAGTCATTTTCGTAGACCCCGAGAATGAAATTATGATTGTGTTAGTGTGTTGCTCTGTGCAGTCGAGAATTTTTTGGGATGCACAAGTAACAAACTTCCCCGCGACCCCTTGCCTATAAAACCGGT
This sequence comes from Thereva unica, assembly GCA_949987705.1. Lineage (NCBI taxonomy): Eukaryota > Metazoa > Arthropoda > Insecta > Diptera > Therevidae > Thereva > Thereva unica. The sequence continues at coordinate 30,513,286 of OX465284.1, read as the reverse complement.
TTATTGGAATTATTGGAAGTGTTGATGGAAGAAATGTTATGCCGTGTAACTTGCCTCAATCGTCAGTTTGGTGCAGGTGCTGTCATCCCCCACCTGCCAAAACCCCACAAAGAGGCGAACAATTTTCCTGGTAAATGAAAATCCTTTCGGCGGCAAAAACGCGATGAAATGACAAACTAATTACTGGGCGTGGTGTAGTCTTAAGAGTGTCATATTCGCTGCTCAAAAGGGCAAATTGTCGATGAGTGCAGGATGCCATTAACAATGCGGTGTCACGCGGTAGGAACCAGGTTAAATTGAAATTAAATACGCTCGGGATACTTGACGTAATGCAGCAAACTGGCGATGTCCATGCCCATCGGATGCGCCGCGGAACATGCACCCAAATCCCGTGAAGCCGCAGCCCGCCGCCGCCGCCGTAGATGCAAAACCAGGGGACTCCGAATAAACACTGGAGGATGTTAATTTAATTGATGAATTCACGCCATAACGCCTTTTTAATAGGGTTATCATGTTCCCCGTATAGTATGCGATATTTGGTTAATGAATAAACCTGATGATGACGCCATGGCGGTGATGGGGCATTGAAACCACTGCTCCTGCTCCGGCTGAAGAGGATGAAGCTCGTTTGATTGCTGCACTTCTGTTTACGATTTGCGCTCCTGATCCTGCCACTATACGTCATGTTGTTCCTGTAAAGCTATTGGGGAAGTGTTAGCACGTAAATAATTGCATGTGCAGAGTGGGCAATTTGCCGTTTTCAAGTGCATAATCAGTTTCGATTTGAAAAGGAATGGGCTGCACTTGTGCACGTAACAAGTACTGGCATAAGAGTTGCTCCTTTTTTTAAATACGCGCGCTGCTCTCTGAAACTGTTTTTGTGAATTGGTATACGTTGATAAATTTGCAAGTGCTGTTTATGTCAAAAATATACTATGTACAAAAGTTTCAGTTGTTTTTAAATGCGTTTGTTGCTAATCTGTTTGTTCTGATCGTGACGAGCCAAAAGACGACCAAATGATAATTTTCTGGGATTTTTTAATAGAAAAAACAAACCAAGATTTCGATTGAAAGCTGAAACTATTTGCCTTGAACCATGCCTTTGAATATAACAAGTATATCAATAAATATGACACTAGAAAGTGTACAATAAAATCCCCCAACTAAACGCGCCTAAACGGCTATACTGATTTTAATGAAATTTTGTGTGCGTGGTTAAGTTGATTCGAGAATGGTTTAGATTCACAATTTGAACCGATACCTTAGGCTGCTTACACACCAAACTCGACATCGACACGACATTACAAAACGTCCATCGACAAAAAATTTTTTGTCGAATCTTCGTACACACCAAATTCGACACCTCGACACCATTCGACAACCAGAACCACTCGACACAACGAAAGTCACTGCATAAGTACTCGACGTGTCGAAAGTCGTCGTTCGACGTTTTTCCTCGTGTCGCCTTCAGTGGATATAAACTGATTTGAATGTGAAGCCCTTCGTCGGTAACGGTTTTTTTCCTTGTCGAGTTCTGTCGAGTTCTGTCGTGTCGTGTCGATGTCGAATTCAGTGTGAATACACTCGTTTAATAATAAGAATAAACGGGTGTCACAACAGAAAATCTTGTCGTGTCGTGTCGATGTCGAATTCAGTGTGAATAGACTCGCTTAATGATAAGAATAGATGTGTGTCGCGACAGAAAAATGTTGTCGAATTTCGTCGTGTCATGTCGATGTCGAGTTTGGTGTGTAAGCAGCCTAAACGGCTGGACTGATTTTTACAAGTTTATTAACTTCGTCCCTGTGAGCGATCTTGCGATTTATTTTTCGACCGCTTCCCAATATCCGGTGATGCTCAAATTTGGCACACACCTTTGGTTCTGAATGCATTGCAATAAACTAGATTCATAAAATGGCGGATTATCTTTTTCTTTACAATCCCCCGACATGGGTTTCAAAGGAAGGAGTGTGACGAGTAGAATACCGTAAACTATGTGGTGTCATTTTAAGTCCAATATGTTGGCCCCACGAAATGGCGCATTACCTTTTTCTGTACAACCTCTCCATATGAATGGCATTATCTTCAGTTGAAAGTTAGTTATCATACTGCGAAACATCAATGAACCAAGAATTTGCAATGGCACCAAATTGTCTGCGAAAAAGCTTATGAGCAATGTGATCGAAGCTACCATTATCAAGGGAAAGTACCAAGGCTATTTCAATGATTACGAATGATTTGCCTTTTGATTTTAAACGCCATCAATTTCCGGTTCGACTTGCCATCGCAATGACAATTGATTGGAAATTTGAGGAATCAATTTAGAGTATCAGTGCTTGTTACACGGCCAACCATACGTCGCCTGCTCACACATTGGCAAACCATAACCTTTGTTTAGGGTGACCCCCTATTCACATCAACAAAACGCGCTGAAATAGTAGCGTTTATCGTAAAAATTTGGGAGAAATTTGGCGCCTTCAGACAAGTACTAGTATAGGTGTGCAGTGACTCGCCAGCGTCCTATTTGACCAATCCTCCAGTTTAACTCAATACTCCAGCTCCAATACTCCAGTTTAACTCAGGAATTAAATGTGAGTGGAACAACTTTAAGGAGAAGCATGATCTTCATATCTTCCCATACATAGTGAAACTTATTCAAAGATTGTTGCCAACGTACAAGCCGCGTCGCTTGCAATATGGACATGCCGTCGCGTCGATATCGAGCCGAAAGGAGGTGGGTCAAAATTGCCCCAGGCCCGGCGCAAAAGGAAAGTATTTCAGATTATCGGCTTTAATGAGTATTGAATTTCTGTATAGTTGTTATATCCCGTAACTGTGGTGTTAATAATGCTATTTCTTTTTTTCAGGCAAAATAGCTAATATAACCCTGTAACGCCATAACATATTTTCATGAATAAGGTGTCAGTGTACGCAGAATACTCCGACCCATCTAAAATTATAACGGCGACGATACCATCGTACCAACTTCCAGAGTTATGAGTCGTCAAAGTCAAAATTTTGTTCTTTTTAACAAAAATGTCACTTTCAACCACCTTTTTCTCCAAAAAAATATATAGTCAACTAATGTTTTTTTCCAGAATAAGAAAGCTTGAAGTGTTTCCTATGAATAATGTCTGGACAATTTTTATGCTACGGCCTTTACTTTCGAAGTTATAAGCAATTTTAATGGTGGTCACCTTGAGGTAGAGAAGTCCGCCATAAACGCGCCTGAAAGCGAATGGTTTCCTGGGTCCTAGTCTTGGGCGAGGACATTATATAATAATCAACATCATAGAAGAGATTGTGGAAGCGGTGATGCTATCTTACTGTTATCGGTTCCATCACCTCGAGGATAATCAATGAACGACACATTCTTTAAAGCCTACCAAGCCAAGATATACAGTTATTGTTTCGAGGGCTGCAGGAAAGTGAGTGGCTTTTGCACTGTCGAAACAAAACGAACTCTGGAGCTCCGTGCCTGGTACAATAATACAAGGTAGGCTCGAAAGGAAAAGCTCTGTTTCCATCTTGAAAAGCTTCTACCATGCTGAGTGACGTCACGAGAAAGCTTTTTTCCTTTGTGAACTATGATCTGAGTGACGTCACAGGGCCCTTATGAGCTTACTGTAATTATTCAGTTCAATGCTGTATTCTTCATATGGAAGTGTCCACATCAGGAAGAACCGAGAGGAATGAAGACGAAGGAAAGCTGGAGCTTCTGGTAAATTCTAAAAAAAGAACGAACGGAAAGGAAAGAAAGGCATAACCACACTATTGGAGTGTTTGGGTATTTTCATAAACGCAGAACTGCCGCAGTACTGCAGAATTCAGCTACAGACTACCAATTGCTGAATTTTGCAGTACTGCGGCAGTTCTGCGTTTATGAAAATACCCTTTGTTTGATGATGGTTATGTTTAATTTCATTTTTTAGCAGGGTTCAAGGGGGGAAATCCAAGCGAATAAGACGTGTATAGTGAGAATTAAAATAATAAACAAAAAATGTATTCCAGCTATTGAGTTGTGTATGTTAAATCCGCGAAGACGAATGCTCCTATGTGGACAATGCTTTCTTTCTTTCCTTTCCGTTCTTTAAACGAAAGAATGGTAGGAACAAACGAAGGAAGCAGAACGGAGCTATCTGTTTCAGCATTTAGCCGGAGATAGCCTCGTTGGGGTGTTAAGCCTCTTGAAACAAGAGAATTCCGATAACGAAAGGTTGCTACGCAGGCAATACCCGACTACTAGGTCAACCAGGAGGTGCATCCTCCGCTATGTGAAGACCGGGCCCGGACCGGGTGGAATTTTCTTTCTTTCTTTATGCTCCTTTAATCCTTCATGCGACATAGGGCGGAAAGCGGAACTTTGGTACCCTACTATTAACCGATTAAACTGACAGGATGCCTTATTGGGGTTACCTCTAGTCATGAGCAAAAATGGTCTTGTTCTTGCCGTCTTGTCTTTTTCTGCACATTTAGCGAGAACAAGAACAAGACTTAGTTATACTTGCAAGAAGAAGAACAAGACAGACTGAACAAGAATCATTAATAGTCCGCCATATTGTCAATATTGCATAAAGTGCTCCGGAATTTTCGAAGTGAATTTGACTGCAAAACTTATATAATATTTGTTAAAAACCATTTAAATCGTTTCTTTAATTATAAAATAATATCATAAAAGTGAAATTAATTAGAAAATTACATTATTTGCCACTGAAATTGTGTCGAGAAGTTCTTGTGTTTTAGCTTTTCGCAGTTAATAATAATTCATCTACGTGACACATACATAACAAATAGCTGTCATTTGTGTTTTTCATAATTTATTTCCAAAGGAGGAAAATTTGAACATCTCACACTCTAGCTCATTTCTACTTCCAAAATGCCCAGAGAAACCTTAACTAGCCTTCGTGCCGCAAAAGGATCACCAGCGGGCATTCAAGCTCAACCCAACATCTTAGAGGTTATAAATATGTTGAAAACTCTAGATAAGAAAGTCGACTCACTTCGATCAGATTACGTGGAGAGCATAACATCTTTGCAAGCTTATAAATTTAAAAAACTGCTTTCAGGTTAACTATTTTTAATATTGCTTCTCCTGTGATACTTCAGTTGGGACTTCAATTTGCTGATCTTCTCTTTTGTTTATCTTCAAATGGCTCTAAGTGCTGGGTGTGGTGCTTGTAACGTGGCTCCAGGTGAAATACTCTTGAACATCTTCAAAAAAAAGGCAAACGGCTTACGCATAGCTCACATAAATGCACGCAGTATACTCCATAAAATGGACGAAATACGGAATATGATATCTAATTCAGGTTTGCATGCTTTATGTGTTACTGAAACCTGGCTCCAATGATCGGTTAATGATAAACTTGTGCATTTGCCTGGGTATAAAATCATTAGGCATGATAGGGTGGATCGTAGGGGTGGCGGCGTTGCAATTTTTCTGAGTGACATGTTCGATTTCCGTATAATCAAAAAGAGTAATCAAAATATTCTTCTTCTTTCTTCTTTAAACTCCTTTAATCCCTCATGGGACATAGGGCGGAATCAAAATATTGAGTATTTATTTATTGAGTTACGCAATAAACGTGATAAATTACTTTTGGGTTGCATTTACAAGCCGCCAGATGTGATATTTGAGGATGAGTTCTTCAATTCGCTAGAAGATGTTATACTGTGTGCTCAAGATGTCATTTTGACTGGCGATTTTAATATTGACATGTCTAGGTGTACTCGCCTTAGTGTAAATTTCCAGAACAATTTTCACTCTCTTGGGATGGAAGTACGTAATAGGGAGTCACCTACTCACTTTACCAGCACTACCTCAACCCTCTCGGATTTATTTTTAACGAATGTGTCTGAGAAGGTATTGTTCGTCAATCAGATATCTATTCCTGGAATAAGCGACCACGATCTTATTTACCTCACTTTCAGCTTTGGTATCCCCATTGATAAAGGCAGTAAAGAATTTACATATAGGGATTATAATAATGTAGATACCGACTCATTATTACTAGATATGTCAGTGGTTAATTGGAGTCCAGTATATAATATTTCTGACATTGATGATAAGGTGAAAACTGTCGCGGATATTATATGCAGCTGTTATGATCGTCATATCCCACTTAAAACCATTCATATAAAAAAACAAAGATGTAGCTGGTGGTCCAATGAGATTAAGACATTGATTAAACTAAGGGATTATTTGTACAGGCTATGGAAGAAATGCAAATTTGTTAGCTTAGAGTTTAGCTACAAAAAACTGCGAAATAGAGTCAATGCAGTAATTAAAAAAGGAAAGCAAGAATACTTCAGCAAGCTTCTTGATGCATCTCTACCCCCTAAAAAGCTATGGAGTAATGTTCGTAACCTAGGAATCGTTAATAGTGTTTCTGCTCCCTCTAAATTTGACGCGAATGTACTGAATACCTATTTTTCTTCTGTATTTATGCCCAAACGGGCTACTTTTGATATCAGCGAGGTATTTAATGAAGTACGGCCTAATACTTTTTCTTTTAGGAATATTGAAGGGGATGAAGTAATGAGGGCAATTTACTCCATCTCATCTAATGTTGTTGGTCTTGATAACGTCGAAATTCGTTTTCTTAAACTTATTGCCCCTTCGTGCGTTGCTGTTATCAGCCACGTTCTCAATTCGTGCATTACGCGCTCGTATTTTCCTAGTGATTGGAAAATATCCAAAATTATACCGATTCCTAAAGTGAAAGCGCCCTCTAAAGTCGAAGACTTTAGACCGATTAGCATTTTATCGTGCTTTTCTAAAGTACTTGAAAAGCTGATGTGTGAACAAATGCTATCGTACATAAGTGCAGGGAATCTTCTATCTCCAGTACAATCTGGCTTTCGTCCAAACCACAGCTGTACAACTGCATTAGTAAAAGTAATTGGTGACATTCGAATAGCGCTTGATACTAATAATATCACAATTTTGACGCTTTTGGACTTTTCCAAGGCTTTTGACACAGTGGACCATGAACTGCTATGAAGGAAACTTTTTGATTACTTTGGGTTTCATCATACTGCAGTTAGGTTTCTTTTTAGCTACCTCACTGATCGTCAGTAAACTGTGCAAACAAATGGCAACTCGTCAGAACTAGTCAAAGTCACTAGCGGCGTGCCTCAGGGTTCTATTCTTGGACCACTATTATTTTCGTTATTTATAAATGATATTGTAACTCACGTTCACTCTGTTAACATTCATATGTATGCTGATGATGTGCAACTTTATTGCTCAAGCCCCAGCCATACGATTGATGATTGTGTTACCAAAATCAATGGCCTATCCTATCCAGGTTGGACAAATGGGCGAAAGAGAATAAGCTTAAACTAAATCCCGACAAATCTAAAAGTATTGACATTTATAAAAGAGTGTTAAATGTGGCGATTTTTCCAAAGATTCACATCAATGGTGTAACGGTTCCATATGTTGATAGAGTTATCTTGGTGTAATTCCAAATCAAACTCTGTAGTGGAATGATTACATCTTTGATATAGCTTCCAAAATTTACTGTGGCTTACGAACTCTGCGGCATTCTTCGTCTTATGTTCCGCTGCTGACAAAACAAAAAGTAGCTAAATCATTACTTATGCCTCTTATTCAATATGGTATACTGGTGTTTGGCCATTTGGATTATGCCTCTATGCGTATCTTATCAAATGCATTTAACTCTATTGTCCGTTATGTTTACGGACTGAGGAAGTTCGATCATATTTCTTCATTTACTCGAAAAATTTTAGGGTTTTCGCTATTGTCCTATCTCGAATATGATATGTTTATTTATACGCACCGAATTATATTTTCTGATTACCCTACTTATCTCAAAACTAAAATTGCGTTCTCGACTTCAAATAGGACTCTTAATTTAAATATTCTTAGACATAATTTCCAAGTTAGTTCACGATTGTATTTTATCCATGGTGTTACGTTATGGAATGCACTACCAACTGTCTTAAAGGGAGGTCGCATCGGTAGATTTAAGTCTCAACTGTTCTCTTATATCATGGCTAGGGAAGCCTTGTAAACTAAACTAAATTTCAAACTAAATTTTGGCATAATTCCCGTGAGCAGTATTAATTATTAATCTTATATAAAATTGGTATATTTCTTTTGTTTTTTATCTTTGTTTTACTTTTACTTGTATTTTGCCTTTAATGTTTTCTTTGCTTCTTTTTTTTCCTATTTTTTTTTATCTTATTTCTTTGTTAATGCTTTATATTATAGTTAAGGAATAGTTTTTTGTCTTTTTTATATACATATTTTATTTTTATATTACTTATTAGTTTTTTTTCCTAATAGTTGTCAGTATGCGTACACTAAAGAAATTGTTCTTCTTTTGTACACTTTGTTTCTTTTTTAAATAAATAAATAAAAAAGAACAAGACAAGACCAAGACTAGATTAGTCTTGGCTTGTTCTTGCGTTTGCTCATCACTAGTCTTAACCCGTGAATTTAGGGCACGAATTCACGGCGTATCCAATCGAAACTGAAAGCAAGGCGCGAACTAGACGCGAAAACAATCCACACTCGCGCTCGTGGGTGTTCACGGCGTGAGCGTGGAGCTGCCTTAGGGTACAAACAGATTGCCGCGGAGGCAGTGACGGCCAGTTTTCGCTGAGGCCATGAACATTTTTGGATTTGAATTAGCAACTTGCTATGTTAAACCGTCGTCTTCACCTTTGTGTTTGTCAGGCGGATACCTGAAGTCCTCATCCCTCAGTCAGACTGAGTAATGTGTGGCTTTCATCGGGTCGTTCCTGGCTACCTGGTCTGAAAGACCACAGCCTGGGTCTTTAGTTTAGAAACATGTTTTACTTAATTTAACACGGTTTTTTTTAGCAATTTTACACTGCTTCTTGAGGAAATAAAATGCGTGATATTTACCGAGACCCCCGCTAGAGAGGTTGGGTGAGACTCGGAAATCTGTTTAAATTCCTTATATCGTGGTACTTTTTTGAATTTATTTAACGGAGCGCAATGTTCCTACCTTCATATGATGAGAAGAAAGATCTTCAAAAATAATGCTGGTAGTAAAAACTGCAAGACATGTACGGAGCAGATAGAGGAAACCCAAGATCTTCTATTGTCGCTTCTCTGACTATGGTAAAAGAAGTCCTTCCAGTATTTTTGTTTATGTTTAATGAGAAATGTAATTTTATCCTAGTTGGCTGAGCTGATGCAGAAGCTTTAAATCATGGGCTTTACTACAATCACCATTCCCAATTCTCAGTTTTTTCGGAAGATTTTAATGTCTCTCTCAAAATTTTATTGATTATTGTCGATAGTGCTTTATGCTTTGTGTCTTACTTGATTATTTTAATAAAAATGCCATATCAAGTCAACAAATCACAAAGTTAATTAAAATCCCCACCAATTTCACATATATAAAAACGCAACCCAAAAAATTACAATTCGTTTGGTACCAATTATAATTCATAGGTGATAACTTCCAACAGAATCATGAAAAATCCGCAAAATATACGTGTGTCCTTTCAAGATAAGTGTCCTAATGACATCATAAAAACTCCATAATAAGCGGATTTTCATTCTAATTAGCCAATAATCTCTGCTGAGCCATCTCTTGGTGAGCGTCTCCGGCATACACTTGGAACATCACATTTCATCCAACAGGTACACATCATATATATTGGATTACACACAAACAGGATACCACCAACCGCCGCAGCGAACCTATTAAATTAGGTTCTTCCATCAGCAATAACCTTAATAACACCACACTACAAGCATTAAACAGGGATCCAAAAGCCATGTACCACCTATAAGAGAGAGGACAAGAACAGCTCACGAGGGCGGTGGTGGTAATGGTGAAAGGTAGAAGAAGGACAAGAACGAGAGACCAGGTGAGTGCTGCGTTGGCAAATTGTATGGTGGGATAGGTGGTAGGGTGGAGGAGGGGTGTTGGGGGTGGAAAGTGAAGCCAGAGACTACCTTAGGCTTGTTGTATTTAAGTTTAAGCACACAAGGAAAACACTGCCTTTCCACTATGCGATAAATTTTCCGCGTTAAACTTTATATTGGTCCATTCCGTATTATCTAGGATGTCTATACGACGTTTTCCTATAAGGACCTCAGACAAGCCGAGCACAACACTTCCCTCTACATACTTTGCTATCTGGTGCCCATATGCTTCGTCATGTTAGTTTACTATCTTCAATTTCACGTTGGGGGACCAAGTCCTGGCGCTCGTCCTCATCTTTAGTAAAGCTGCTCCTTATTCTCATTTGCATCGCGAGCATTAACAGGATGTGTACCTTGGCGCTTTCATAGTTTAACTTCTTGTGAGCCAAGGGTAGCGGCAGTTTCATGTACATAGCCGTGCACACGATCCGCTCCTCCACCCCACCCCCCCATACTTAACCAGCAGAATGGGAAAAATATGTATGCAAGTGCACTTATCACAAAACGTTAAGGATGATGTTCTCTATAAGATAAAGGACTCTGCGATGACATCATAGTAACAATAACGGCAAATGTACTTTCAATCTATGCACAAGTGAATTATATTAATTTTAATTAAGAATTACCGTAGATGGGGAGCAGCACACTTAGGGGCACACTTTCTTACATACATCCTTCCCGAAATGGGACAATACGAAGCGCATGCACACACAGCCGTATGCTAATTTTCGGGAAAACTTTTCCCTCCTATTAACCTCCATTAACAAAACGAAACTGAACACAAAAAGCGTGTAATTATCCCCAGACATAATTTTCAGTTCATATTTGCGAATTGCTGCCGGAGGCGCTCCTCCGCAGATACCAAGGAGTTTTTCTTATTGATTTATAGCGAAACTATGGGTGAATCGAGACGATCCATAAAATTGATTTATGTGCGGGGCTTCTTCCCTTTTGCGAAAAGTGGAGCATATCCCGGGGGAGGATGTACATGTGTGGAAAGTTTAAGATTCGTACAACTTTCATCATAATCATTAATGCGATTTATAGACAACGGCGGATGGAGGACCTACCCTATACCCATGCATACTCACATACCGGGTGCATATGCTGGGGTGAAGTCTATGAAGGAAATCCTACGCGGGAGGAGGCTCTAATTTTATCAGAACATCTTAAGAATTATGGCGCTAATCAAGATATTTAGTTACAACGTGTTTTGTGCATATGCAGGAGCGAAGACTAAGGTTTGGATTAACACGGGGGAAGTGGCCCACGCCTGAAGTTTTCTGAGAGTTCTTGATTTTGTTTTTTAAGCCCCACGTTTTAATTGCACCAAACGATACGTAAGGTAATACTAGATCACTGGTGGGGATAGCGACAAATTGGCTTTCTTTATTAAGTGGGATAAAATGGACCGTCCAGAAGTTCCTTGCTTTTTTTGGACACGTTTGGTCCTGCTGAAGAGATCTGTATTGCGGTGTTCCCGTATTGACGCCTAGGGGGCAGCACCTTATGTTTCCTATGTAACACTTTTTTTGTTTGTTTATTTTTTGACCAATCTTTACCAGACGATTTGGCAATTTTTTGTGTACTAGTTGGGATGCCCGTTACCGAAATTCGGTCACAAAAACAATAAATATATAAAATTCACGATTTGTTCGAATTTAAATTCAATTTAAATATTTTTATTTAAAAAAAAAAAATTATTCGCAATGGCGAATTTTTAATTACTATGAAACATTTCCATTGTCGCTCCAGAGCATCTAAAATTTCCCAGGATTTTTTTAATCGCATCCATGACGTCTTGCTTGGCTATGTGGTAAAATGATAAATGCCATTTACAGTGTTATTTGACAAATTACACTCAGAGCTAATCATTGCAAAGGCAGCATTATACGAACGAATATTTGCCAAAAAATTTTTAGAACGATTTTTAATACCATTTACATGGGTGGAACACTATCAACAAACATTTCATTATGAAATGCATCAACATTCATTTCATTCACACCACTATTCAATTCATTATTTGCAACATTCATTTCATTAGCACTACGTAAATTTCTAACGCGACTTCTAGTATTTTCGCGAAGCGATCTAAAATCGACATTCGAGCGTCCCCGTCGTTGTCTTGGCATTTCGAAAAGAAAACGCGGAAAAAAACGTAAGTACTCACCGATATATATATAAATTTTCGAGGGATACCGAATCAGACCACTATTTGCGGGTCCCTTTTCGTCCCTCTGCCTAGAGTCATCTTATTGGGGTTGCAGTGGGTTGTCCCATTGCTCCCTTACTTCGACTCCCCTAGTTATCGCAAGCAGCTGATTGAAGGGAGTCTGCCTCATGTCCTCCATCCACTGGAGTCCAGTTATGGCATCCCTTTTCCTCGCCACCGCCGGACAGTGACACACTATGTGTGTGGCCGTCTCAGGTTCCTCCAGGCACATCCGACAGGTGTCATCCTCCAGAATTCCCATTCTTTTTAGGTGATACCTGAAACATCCGTGTCCTGTAATCAGTGCCACCAACCATCTGAGGGTTCTCCTTTGCATATGCAGGATCCTTCTTCTGGCTGCGGTAATCGGCAGCGTAAGCACCATCTTAGCCTGCCTACACGTGGTCATAGCGTCCCACCGTCTCCGGTGTTCCTCAGCGACCCATTTCTCGATGCAGTTCCTTACCAACCCTCTGCCAATGGCAGAGTATGGCTCCGGTCCCCAGAATTCCGAGGTTGACCCCTGTTTTGCCAGGTTGTCAGCCTTTTCGTTCCCATCGATGCCTGTATGTCCTCTAACCCAAGCTAGCGTCACGTTGTTTTGTTGCGCACACCTGTTCAGTTTTTGGACACATTCCAACGCCAGAGACGCATTAATCTCTGTCTGGTTCATGCGCTTAATCACAGCCTGATTGTCCAGTGCTATAAGGATACTTCTTCCCTGCACCTGACCCTCATTTATGTGATCCAGCGCGTGCAGCAGAGCAAGCATTTCCGCCTGGTAGACTGAGGTGTAATTCCCCAAAGCCAGAGAGCAGGTCAGATTTAAGTCCTCTGAGAAGACTCCCGCACCTGCTCTGCCGTCAATCTTGGATCCGTCCGTGAAGATATATATGTCTTCCGGTCTCCCTTCGGGGAGCTTTCCGTTCCCTATGAGGGTTTTATGATACCTTTCGGTCACCCTCATTTTTATGATCCCTTCCATGGGCATCATGAGCTCCCTAATCCCTTTAATGCGATCCAGGATCTTCATGTGCCCATATAAGGTTCCTGACGCCTGCCATGCGGCATCCCGTCTCATCCGAATCGCTGAGGCTGCCGCAGTCTTCATCACCTGGAGGTCTAACGGCAGCAGCCCTAACAGCGCCTCCAATGCCGCGGCGGGTGTGGTGCGGAAAGCACCGCTCACACCTACGCAGGCCATTCTTTGCACCTTGTCCAAATGCCTCTTGACGGTTTTCTGTGTGGCTTTAGTCCACCAGACCACCGAGGCATAAGTTATGATGGGTCTCACCATCATGGTATATGTCCAGTATGCTAACCTTGGTGAGATACCCCACCTTAGTCCACATACTCTTCTGCACTGGTGAAGCACCCTTGTCGCCTTCTTAATCTTCTCTTCAACGTGGTATTTCCAGGTTAGTCGCGAGTCCAAGTATACACCCAGATACTTGACCATCCCAGACACCTTGATCCTCGATCCAAAAAGCATGAGGGGCTGAAAATCCAGATCTTTAATCTTCCTAGTGAAGATTATCGCGTCTGTCTTATTAGCATTTATGGTGAGGCCCTGTTCCGTACACCACTGCTCAACCACTTGGAGTGCATTCCTCATGATATCTGCCGTAGTGCTCATAAACTTGCCACGTGCCACAATCGCTACATCATCTGCATACCCAACGGTATGCACGCCCATTTCCTCTAGCCGCCTGAGCAGAGTGTCCACAGTGATGTTCCACAGGAGGGGCGATAGCACCCCGCCCTGTGGGCATCCCTTGCTGACCCTCCCTCGAAGCCGCGAGTCTCCTGTCTGAATCCTTACCGCTCTGTTTTTCAGCATGCTGTCCACCCACCTTACAATCATAGGGCTGACCTCTCGCCTCACCAGAGCGTCTTTGAGTTTGTTGAACTGTATCTTGTCGAAGGCGCCTTCGATGTCCATAATAACGGCCATCGCTATGCCTCCGGTATACAGTTCCCCCTCGGCTACTCGCACCAGTTGGTGAAGTGCCGTTTCTGTAGATCTGCCAGCCTGGTAAGCGTGCTGGCTTCTACTTAAAGGGTGCCTCCTTAGCATAGTACTCTCCAGGTGGTCTGCCACCACTCTTTCCATTGTTTTCAACAGAAAGGATGTTAGGCTGACTGGCCTGGAGGACTTCGCCTCGGTGTAGTCCTTCTTGCCTGGCTTAGGGAGAAATACCACTTTGGTTTCCCTCCACACCGCCGGAATGTATCCTGTTGCTAGACAGGTAACGAATATTCCCCTAAGCCTGGGTGCAATGACATCTGGCAGCGCAGGGAATATTCCGTCACGCCCCGATGTTTTGAAGGGAGAGAATGTGTCTATTGCACGTCTCACCCCTTCCTCCGTCACCACCCCGTTAGCCTCCTCTCGGTTCATCCTTGTAGCCATTCTGTTACGAATAGTCCAAGATTTACCCGAGACATAGCTGCCAGGAAAGTGAACTTCCATCAGGATCTTGTTGGTTTCCTCCAGCGTCTCCGTCATCCTCCCCGACGGGTCACGAACGAGTCCGACTTTGGAGACCGGGTCCCTGGAGATCATTTTCTGAAGTCTGCTGGCCTCAGATATGCTCTCCATGCTCGAGCAGAAGTTCCTCCACGACTCCCTTTTCCGTCGTCGCAGAGTTTGTTTCATTTCTCTTTTCTTGGCTTTGTAATTCTCCCAGGCAACCGGGTCATTGCACCTCATCGCTTGGTTGAAAGCCTTTCTGACCTCTTTCTTCAGTTTCTCCAGCTCCCTACACCACCAGGGTGTGGGATCATGGTCATCCACTGACGTAAGAGGACACGCCACTCGAAAAGCGTTCTCTATCGCTGTCTGCAGGACATGCAACTGAGACTCTGCTTCTCTTGTGGTTTTCGGTGCCCTTGGCACGCGCTCCCCGAGATTCCTGCGCAACATTTCAGTATATCTAGACGTGTCCGTGTTGCGGGGAATTCTCGTTGTTCTAATTCCGTCTCCCCTGCCCGGGGTTCCGTACTCTATCTCAAATGAAATGGCTCTGTGATCTGACATAGTCGTCCGATCCATCACCTCCCAGTTGGTCAATCTTGTCAACATCCGGTTGCTGCATAGAGTTATATCTATGACTTCCCTTCGTCTAGCATCGACGAAGGTTGGTTCTACCCCTCTATTTGCAATAACTAGATTGTTGCATTCCACAAATTCGAGCAAAGCCTCTCCTCTATGGTTGTCGTTGGTGCTTCCCCACACCGTGTTGTGTGCATTTGCGTCGCAACCAACTATTAACCCTGTGCCTTTTTCGCCACAGGTAATAACCAGAATTTCCAACTCCCTGGTGGGCGGAGGATCTGGCGAATCGTACGGAAGGTAGGCTGAGGCTAGAATGAAAGCCCCACTTCCAGTACCTACGCGTACTGCTGTGAGATCTGGTGTGCACAAGTGCGGCAGTAAAACCGCCTGCACTCCGTGTTTCACCAGCACACACGTCCTCACTCTTTCATTCGCATTGGGAACGTACAGAGTGTCAAAGCCCCCAGATAGTCCCCTAATCCTACCCTTGTAGATCCAGGGTTCCTGTATGAGAGCAATATCCAGCTTCATCTCACCGAAGCCTCGCGTCATCATTGCTGATGCTGCTCTGCTATGGTGTAGATTCAACTGGCAAACCTTTAATTGCCGGAACTCACCGATAAATTGCACTCAAAATTCGCAGTTAACTGTTTGGAATGACAAAAATACAACTCAGATTCCGAGAACCATACGAAAACGAATAAAAATTACGCAGAATAACATTCAAAACACACTTAAATGAATCAATTAAAATTTCTAAAGGCATTCGCCAAAAAACGAACGGCAGCCCCTTACACAATACAACTCAATAATACTATACACAAAAGAATATAAAAAAATGCACACATAAAGTGACCGAGTTTTTTATGTCAGTTATGCCGCCAAACGCTTGTTTTTCTCTGTTTCTCATTCGCTTCACTGAAACGGCATTTGTGTCAATCGTAGGCTACTCAGCTCTACGTTGATGCTCACAAAAAATTCAAATTTTCCAACGGTTTTTTAAAATCCGAAAAATTAAAATCGATATAACTTTTTTATTCGTGAATCGATTTCTTTTAAATTCCTTATTACAAAACTATGCCATAAAAAGAACATTTTCTGAAAATTTAAACGAAATCGGTCCACGAACAAAAAAGCCTTAGCGTGTACAAACTTTTTGTTTGCCTATTAATATATAAGATGAGAATCCTGATCTTAGGCATCACCCCGCTATCCTGTCATTGACCCTATAGTGCAATGTCTGGTAGTAAGCTTAGCCTGAAAGATAGCAAAACGATAGATAAGCTAACGCCCCCATACACAAATTTCTTTGAGTCGAAACCCCACTCCATCTTAGCCAAAGTGCATTGAAGTTGGGCAACGGTGAAGTGGCGGTGGCATGGTGATTAAGTTGCAATTGGTGTGTCCAAAGGATCGTCGTGGGATGCCATGGAAGTAGTTTAATGCGCACCGAAGTGGCAGACACCACTGTACAATAAAAAAACAATAAAGAAAAAATTGCATTTGGTTCATCCACTGACAGTATTTATAATATTTTCCCCCAACATATAAACTCTGGCTTATGAGGAAAATTCATCTTGAACATTTATAATATCACTAGCTGGGACCCGGTACGCCTCGCTGCACCCATAAACCAATAGTAGGCAATAGATATGAAGATGAATGAATTGATGATGAATGAATTTTACACAGATTAAGTGCTTCATAAAACGGGTACATGGGTCTTGAAACGGCCCCGTGGATCTCGGTATATTGAGTATACTAAATTGCTTATTGTATTCTACTTATCATACCCTTTCCTTTGATACCCATGTCGAGGGGTTTGGGAAGAAAATGGTAATCCGCCCTCTTCAGACGGCCGCCAAGAATCTAACGGTATATTGAGTATACTATATTCCTTCCTGCTTCCTTTCCTTTCTGTTTTGGAGGCCAGCAAACTAAGACCTCGTAAGGAGGATGGAGGACACCAAACGGCTTATGGTATCAGAAATTTCGGGACATATAGCAATAGGTAGGCCCAAGAGGCCAACAGAGGCTTAATATTCGAAATTGTAGACATGCTGCAAGAGACCATTAAAGCCAGGACTATAGCGCCATTGGATGGATCTAGCCTTCGGTAATAAATCAGGTTTTCCTGATTAAGACTTCGGTCTTAGCAGCTGAAAATGTCCTGCCTGTGAGCAGATTTAATGATCTCCTCTTCCATTGATGTGGGAATGACAATCAATTCTCCCCATGGATTTTTAAATAAAAAGTCATGTTTTGTCTCTTCATAAGCGAAGGCCTTTAATATCTCTCGTATAGCTCTTAAATATTAGTCTTTCTTCTGTGCTTGTTTAATTAGGTAAATTAACATATCGACAATTGGTATTGCAATGCTTGATCTGTTAATTAAATTCTTTTAGAAACATAGCCGCTCTCAGTGAAAGATTTCCTTTTTCATTGTCGTGACGAAAGCGTTGCAGTCGGTGACAGTCTTAATCCTCCTTCCCACAACGTAAATTCTTCGTTTCTATACGGCGTGTACTATGGCGAGAACTTCTTGGTTGTAAGCGTAAAAGCGTCGTTTGGCTGAGTTTGCCTTACGACTCATGTATTGCATTGAATGCAATTGTTGATCGTTATTATCCCGTTGCAAGAGCTATAGCTCCGAATCCATCCTTATCTTCTACCATCGGCATGAATTTCCATATGCCCCTTTGCTTCAAATAACTTCAACAGTGGTACCTTTACCAATATTTCTTTTAATGCTTTAAATTCATTTCGCTGTTCGGTTTCTATTTTTAATATGACCTTCTTTGTTAGCAATTCGCTGAACGGCGTTGCTTCAACTGCCTAGTCTGCTATAAATGTTTCGAAGTAGGGCGTTAGTCCCAGTAACCATTGTAAAGTTTCCTATCATTTGAGATATTAAAGAGGAAACTTTGTTACTACTTTTGTCCTCTCCTTTGATGGTATTTGCTCTTTAGTAGCCCACGGGCGCAGAATATCTTAGGATGGTCCTGGTGAAAATCAGTCTTTTCGTCAATATATTTTAGTCGATCGTCCAACGCACACACGTATTCATCGTTGCTTTAATATTTTATTACACCTTTTCCGAAAGTCGCTAGATCTCTGAAGATTAAAATAAATAAAATATTTCTTGCTATGCCACTGCCGCCAACCCAATTTTTCAGCATCTCAGTGAGTGCCTTGCCTCAGATAGTCATCGGGCTATTTATAAGCTGGGCAGTACCATGACCCTCACGCAAAAAAGGCCGCAACGGAATTTGCGAGCTTCACAGAGCATACCTGAGTTTCAAATCTGCGACTTCCTTTCCAACAAACCAAAAGCAGCTCCAAGGAGCGGACCCAAATAGCAGCTGCAGAGGTTTCTCGACCCACCAGAAAGTTGGTAACACCGACTCCTACATCTTCTATTTGTGTTCTCTTCTCACACAGTTCGACGCTTTGTTACCGGCTGCCAAACCGACTGCGTTTACACTGACTTCAATAAAGCTTTTGACAAGCTTTTCCACTCTATTGTAGATCTCAACTGAAAAAAATGGCTTTCCGTATGCCCTTGAGGTGTGGTTCCAGTCATACATAGCCGAAAGGACCTACCAGGTTCTATTCCGCGGAACCAAGTCTAGAATCATTGAAGCGTCCTCTGGGGTCCCGCAAGGCAGTCATTTTGCTCCTCTTCTTTTTATTCTATCAATTGATGACATTGTTGCCTTCTTGAATAACTGCAAAATTTCTATTTATGCTGATGACATTAAACTCTACCGTCACATAAAAAGTATTGAGGATTGCAAACTTTTGTAAGTTGACCTAAACACATTCTGTTGTTGGTGTTCCAACAACAATCTGCTTCTTAATATATATTAGTAAGTGTGAGGTCATGACTTTTTGCAGGAAACGTGATCCGCTAACTTATGACTAGTCTCCCAATTTAACATAGTCTCCCAATTTAACTCTGTCATCGATCTAGGGGTCAGGTTTGAAAGTAAGCGGAGCTCAGTCCTGAGATTTATAAAAAGCTGGCCCGAGGAATTCAACAACCCCTTCATCACTAAGCATTTGTACATGTCCTTAGTTAAGCCTTTACTCGAATACGCCTCCCAGGCATGGTGTCGTCACTACTCCTCCCAAGTTGGAGTCAAATCGGTTCAAATTAAGTTTGTCCGTTTCGTACTTAGTCACCTCCCTTAGGATGACCCACTTATCCTTCCGCCTTATGAAAACAGGCTTCAATTACTCAACTTAAGCTAGCCCCCTACATAAGCGTCGTGAGGTGGCTGACGTTATATTCATTCATCGGCTACTGAATGACATGGTAGGCTTCGGTTTCTTACGAAGCCATACGGCATTTAGAGTGAGTACTTACAACTTGAGAGGTCCCTTGCATACTAACTCCTCTAACTAACTCTCTGGCAAATACGAACCGCTCATTCGCATGCTTAAATATATGTGTATTTTTAGCATATCTACAAGTGAAGTATTCCTCAAAATGAATCTTTTTAATGTGGCGTGACTCCTTGATGTCCCTCATTCCTTCTTTTTTGTTGTACGCTTCTTTGCTACAGTGTTTTGTATTTATTATATGTTATTATATGTTTTGCATGCCTTATCTGAGTCACGGGACAGGGGTAAATATTTTCCAGCCCAGCTGAGAAATGCGCCTTCTGTGTTCAAATGGTAATTCTATTATTATTATGTCGCTTGCCGCTTACACTTACACAAAACAGAGTCCGCTGGAGACAAAACAGAGTCCGCTGGAGACAGATCAGAGTCCGCTGGAGGGCAACTGTTTCCGCCCTATGTCCCATGAGGGATTAAAGGAGCACAATGATGAAAAAAAAAATGATGTTGCCGCTTACACGCTGCCGTTTTGTTAATAAATCATTTGGTCATTGACAAAACGGCAGCGGTCAGAGGATTCTCCGGCAAGGTAGGGACCCCCGAAGAAAAAAGGGGGAGTCGCAAGAACTCTTATACCGAGACAAGTTGGCTGGGATCGCCATGACAGTGGTATTGGACAGCTATCCCTATCCCTATCTATTCTATCTTAACTGAGGTGGACAAAAGTCTTAAAGGCGATATCCCACCTCAATTTTTGGGTTAAGGGCGGCAGGGGGTCTGATTAAGATCACCTTCGGCAACGAACCTACCAGCCAATGGCTGACGAATGCTGTCGCCAGGCTGCAGGTTTAGGAAGGGTGCAACCTCAAAGTAATCGAGGAGAAGGATCTTCCGAAATTCAAGCGGACCGAATTCTGAACCGGAACAGGTGCTCCGCAGATGGAAATGCAAAACCAACCAATTGAGGTGACCTTTTGGGTAGGAAGATGGAACAACCTCAGGATGCGGGTGGTACAGTGCAACTTGCAACACAGTACAGCTTTGCAAGGTGCTGGCCACGCAAGGTGTTGACATCGCTATTGTACAGGAGCCAGACGTAAGTACATAACAGGACTTGCTGGCACCCGGCTACAGCATTGTGTGCAGTGTCGTGGAAGGTGAACCTAGGACCTGTTTAGTTTACAATAAAAACACTAATTGCTTTTTTCTCACAGATAAATCATCGAGAGGCCTGCCAGTGGTAAAGATACAGATTAGCATGGGAGGGGGCAGCAAGAGAATGATTATTTTATGCTCAGCATATCTCCCCTACCTGGGACCCACCACCATCGAAAGAACTCTAGGATATCGTGGGTCTAACAGGAGTGGCCTGCAGATCGTCGTAGGATGTGATGCGAACGCCCATCATGATGCATGGTCCAGTAGTGAAGCTAACAAGAGGGGTGAATACCTTTTTGATTACCTCTTATCTATTAACTCGGACATATTAAATCGCGGCACGGATCCTACTTGCGGCAACGGTAGGAAACGATCTTGTCATGACAGCAGAAAACCATTCGTTCCGAAATCTCGAAAACTGCACACACGTATTTGTGCGGGATGATAAGGATAGAGCACCGCTTACGTCGCCATACGAGATCCTTTTAAGGTAATGCAAAGAGGACCAACGACTTGCAAATTTTTTTTCGAGAATGAAAAGAAAACGTCACATCTATCGATCGAATCAAATCGATCAAATTGATAAAAAGGCCACAGCCAGATCATCCACCGAGTTATCAAAAAACACGGACTTGGGAAATAGTCAAGCACGTCAGGTTCAGGGACTAATGATCATATCGGAAGAGTGGAGGCACCAGCTAACACCTTATATTTTAAAAAAAAAGCCTAACAGTAGCCTGGTTCAACCCGTGAGGCCCGTATAGCCGTGTGATCCGCGGCTCGTGTTAAGCCGACTCTACACGATGCGGCGAAGGTTCATGGGAATGTTGGCTTCCAACATTTGAATCAAAATTGACAACGCCCAAACTTGTCAAAATACCAACGTTGGATCCTTGACATTGGGTACTCGTAGTTCAATCATCGGCAACACGATGTGTCCTACCTGAGTGTTCATAGCATCGTGTAGAGCCGGTTTTACCCGTGTGAACTGTATTTTTGGTTCGAATACACATGCCGTTTTTTCATACTCTTGACAGACGGCATAGTAGCCATTCAAATTTGGGGTTATTCCTGGATATATTTGAAGAAAATGGTAGTTCTAGAGAGGGAACTATCCCACTGGGAAAGATGTTGTGGCAGCAGTAGGTAATGCGTCGGTTGAGCCTGGGAACCATGTCAAGGTCACCGCCCATCGAATCTGGGTCAAGGCCATCAATCAATCACCTGTTGGTGGCCATGGATCTAGGTCACGGGGTCTACGACCGTGGGACTGGTTTGCTTGGGCGGGACCTGGGTCAGGGTCGGTGGCTTGGGACTCGGTGGGGCCGGGCTCGGCTAGGGACTCGGTGGGGCCGGGCTCGGCTAGGGACTCGGTGGGGACGGGCTGGGCTGGGCTGGGGACTCGGCTGGGGACCCGGTGGGGGCTGGTAGGTACTTGTTTATGCTGTGGCGGAAGCTATCGCCAGAGCCGCGACGGAACCTGTTATTGATCGATTTTGTAAGTGCCCTGGCCTCTGCAGAGCACCGGTCATACACTCTGTACGTACAATAAGTATATACCCTCCCTGTCAATTTTTGTATATTTTTTTGTTACTCTCTCTTACCCTGTATTAAATTAATAAATAAAGTCATTCAATCACCCATCGCTTGGGAATCGAACTAGCGCCACGCAAATCGCGAACAGAAAAACCAACGCCTTAGCCAACTTGACCAAGACGACAGTTGGATGGAGTTGGATTATTTCTGTACATATGCAGTTGTGAAATTCTATTTTTAGATCTTGCGGCCCAGTGAGCCGATGAAAATAACGTGGACACGATCGTGATCACAACTGCAAGAGCCCGCGAATATGAAAAAGAAAGACCAAGCGAAACAAAAACAAAAACTGCAGCAGCAGCTTGAGACACTGTGGATACTTTCGATGCCGATGATTCTCGGCGAGTATTGCATGGTGTTGTTGTTGTTACTATCTGAAATTATGAAACCGAGTGAATGAATGAACTTGATACATTCATAAATATCGGGACGGGTAAAAAATACACTTTTTGCTAGCTGAGATTCAGCGCGGGGTAAGATTAAATGCAAAACAAAGTGTGAAAGAGAGAAGAATTGCACATGATACGTTTTTCATTTAAATGCGGAAAAATTAAATTGATTTTGTAATATCAGATTTTTATTAATCATTAAATTAATTATTCATTATTGTGCCTTCGAGCTCCTATATAAACAGAGAAACAAAAGCAATATGCAACGTGCGTGCTTGGCATAGCTTGGAAAACATTGTTGAAAAATGGCTAAATTTAGCATCATTAGAGATATAATAACCCACAACAAACGTTTCAATGTGAGGGGTCGCAAAATTGAATTTAAAATCAATGACACGCCAAGGAATGTAGAACCTTTAACATGGTTTAAGAGCAGCATTGAAGACATTATTCAACATGTGATGACGGCGATCCAACCAAATGACTACGTTGGTATTACTTTTTGCGGTGCCAGCTTTAGGGAAAGAGGCCCTGGATGGATAAATTATAAGTTGGCATCTGATGTAAAAACTAGTGACATCTGGGAAATGGTTGCGAAAATCTTCCAGAGCAATTCAGAAGGAGCAAGCACTGACACATTTTGTTTGGAAGTAACATCAGTCCATTTGCCTCAAGGCAGCGGAAAAGATCACGGAGGAAAAAGAGCGGACACCCCATAATAAAACACTCGAGTAGCATATATAAAGCTTTAAAATAAATAAATTTAAATAGTTTGATATTTTCCTTTGAGTAGTTAAAGTTATGAGTTCCGATAGAGTTGTTTTAGATGTACAATTTGTCAGTGGAATTAACGGACAGCTATTTGCTAAGGAGCTGTCCGTCTTGCATCACGGGTCGCTTATACCAAGTTTATACTATTTTATGCCACCATACCCGTATAATGAACTACCGTCAAAAGCTCGTTGGCAAAATGATTTCAACTTTAGAAAAATAAATGGATTAAGATGGAACGGCGGCATTATTAATTACAACGAATTACCCAAGATACTGTCGAATTATTCAAATGCAACAATTTACGTGAAAGGACTAGAAAAGGAGAAATTTATTCAGAAATACCTTCCGGAAGCGAAAATAAACCAATTGGAAATACCAAAACTAGCCAACTTGGAAAATTTTGGAGCTTTCTGCACTATACATGGAAAATCACCTAGTCTAAGATGTGCCGTACAAAATTGTTTTAATATTTATTTGTACATGCTAGTGAATAAATGTTTTAAATAAAAGAATTTTTTAGTTGTATTTTATTTATTTATTTGCAGTCAAAATTTATCGTATCAAAAACAAGATTTGCAATACAATACAAAGGTATTTCATAAAAAAGTCGAGAATAATTTAAGTGTACATAAGATGTTCGACTTGGAATAAAAAAATCTTCACATGCTAATGTTAATACATTTTTTTCTTTACATTTTTCAATGTACTTCTTATAATATTCTTTCATGCTCTCTGAAGCATTGTTATTGTGGTACATAACGATGTTTAAAAATTTCAGCATTTCAAATAATTTACAAAGTTCCGCTTGCCTTAGAGTGATGCTGCCACTGCCAATGGGGATTTTGTACTCCTTTGTCTGATTTGCTGAAGATGAATTTTCCATTTTCGTTTTTAAAGCACCAAGATAGTTGTAAATAGATGTCCATTCGGGATAGGATGCTGATATTGGGATGAGTCCATAACGCTGAAATACTATTTTCGCCTCGAACGATGTTGGGTCAAAGCCGAGTATTATCTTCCGGTTATGACAGTCATCCAAATGGTACGTGTAATTTAATAAGAGATTTTCACCGACAACTTCTGCTTCGCATTTGGACAGCTTCTTTTTTCCCTTAGCACCAGTGGTCCTCTGTCTTTTACGTGATGGCTTCATGTTACTCAAATTAAACTTTAACATTAAATATTAACAGCTTTTGTTCAGTGTTTTTATAGTGCTGATCTCGGCTTTACATGATTGGTTACAAAAGTCTCCACCACTTTGTGTAAAATTCTTCAAGTATAAATTAACTATTTTATTATCATTTAAACTGAAATCGCTCGAAGAGAATTGTGTTAAAAAATTCTTTAGGCTCTTTCCTCTACACCGAGAATATAGAAATACACAACAATAATGTCCACATGTCGATGAAAATTGTCCCTGCAAACGTTTTTTATTATTTAAAAAAGTCTTTGAATTATTTAAAAGAAATCTTTGAAAAAACTTATTGGTGGGATATCTTCCAAATGAGTCAAAGTACTCTGCAGGACCTTGTTTCGGGAAATAAAATGCAACCCAGTGAGTTCCGTCTTTATGTGATGGATCCGTATTAGCTATGACGCATGCGGGTTTTTTTATTTTTTGTGGTAGATGGTTGCAGGGGAAGACTCCTCTAAAAAACTTGTTTGTTACGCGATTATTTGTCAATGCAGTTGCAAGTTCGATCGTGTTCATTCTTGTTCACTGGTAAATGCTGCTTCTAAGTCAATGACCTTGGTGAGAGATGTAACATAGTTATTTATAAACTCTTTAGTTGATGTACCACGAACAAAGATTGTCTTAAATTTCGCTAGAGTTTTTATAAGGTCTTCATCCATACGTTTTAGTTCAAGATTACCAAATTTACTTGATTGTTGCTCACTGCATTCCATACTTGATGTTGGATATTTAAAAATTATTTCCTTTGTAAATGTTTTATTTTGTACAGTGAATCCAGCTAAAGAGACTTTTTTAAAGAAGGTAAATTCACCTCCGCAAAAGTATTCCGCATTAATTAAACAGCTCATTGTTACTATAGTAAAGCAATTTGTCAACTAACAGTTTGTTGAAAGTATCCGTCTTATATAGATTTAAAAGTTGGTGTAAACATTTCGATCCTTGTCAATTTCAATGCTTCCATCGTACTCAGCATATACAATGCATGTCACACTATTTTTTAAAGCGTCTCTAAATTTTCCTTCAACTCGTACCGTCCCTTGATTTAGTAAATTGCCGCAAGTTGCGTTGTATGAATTGTCTGTTGTTAAATCGAAAGCGAGAAGAAAACATCCCTTGTCAAATAATGTCTTGGATATTTGATGACCTTTATCGAAGTAATGAATACCTGTTCCTCTGAATAACGTATTGTATCCGCGTGTACTAATCGGATTTTCCTTTGAGTAGTCAAATTCGAGAGGTTGGTTTGGTATCTGTACGCCATTCACGGATAAATTGAATCTGGTAATGTTGTTATGTTTAAAGTTGAAAGGGTTCTTTGTTCTTCTGCCAGTGTAAGCATCATTGTCCACCATACCAAATATTATTAAGTTCGGTAACTGTCCAATGACAATATTATCCAGTGAAAGTGTGAATGTGTTTGCGGGAATAGTGTAGCTTTTAACTTCAACTCGCTTGTATGGGTATAAGGCATTTGAACGCTGTAGAACTGTCTCATGTGCTAATAAAATATTCGGGTTGACGGTTACGTGGTTCATGTACATTGTTGCATCTAAGATTTTTAATTGTGGTGAGTCGGTCCCGTCCTTGGATAGAATATAAAATTCTGGTTTTTCAAGTGATAAAACTACACGTAAATCGACACCGTTTAACAGCAACTTATCCTGATTAAGCAAATCAGTATGGATTTTCCCCATCAATTCAACTACATTACTTTTATTAAAAAGTTTCTGACGATCTAAATAGCCTTGATGTAATTCAGCGACGGGTTTATCGATATCTGCAATTTCCGTGTCATCTTTGTCAAGATACCAGCCGACCGACTCCAAATGGGTAGATGCGGCATCTCTACCATAATTTAACAAATTTTCAATATAAGCGCGATAATTGTAATTATGGTCAGTTTGAGCAATTGGTTTTCCATTCAAATATACGGTGCACTGGCGAAATATGGAGTGTAAAATGTTGTTTATTAGACCTGGAGCATCGCCATCATTCGGATAAAGTTCTTCTTTTCCATCTTTTATTTTAATTAATTGCAATTTTAAACGAAGATAGATGCTAGATAAATCACGGTATGTGTCTCCATGACCCAAAGTTACAAACTCTAGAACGGAGGAGTTGTCGAGTGAGGCTATTGGCTTATATGCTACTTCTTCTGTTTTCAAAATATTGCTTTGAACTGGTGGTGTGGAAAAAAGATCCAGCTCTGATTTCATGCATTCTTTGTACGACATTATTTATCAAATATGTCCAGTATACGTTTAAGTATCTTTCGTTTTGTTTTCAAAACTCTTGCTTTTATTCCTTTTCTTTGATTTTTAGTTTTGCAATTTCCCGTGCGCTTAGGTGTTTTTCCACGTCTCTTGCGTTTAACAACTGGTTTTATATGCAAGGTTGTAAACGGATTGGGTCTTTTTATACCTGCACCGCTCATACCGTCAAACAGTTTATTTATACCTTTCTGCGCTAAATCTTGAACAGCAATTCGACCTTGTTCCTTTAAAATATCTTTAACTGACTTGTTGCTGATGTTTTTATCTTGTATTATAGCTTGTCCTGTTTTTACAGCCTGTTGTGCTAATGTTTTTAATCCTGATGTAGCTAGAGGTTTTAAGTGTCGAAATAATGCACTGAAGAAGCTACCGATTCCTCTTCCACGTTGATAAATAAGTGGACCACGATATAGTTCTCCAATATCTGACAGACCGCCGCCGCTTTGTATTAAATAATAACGTGTATAATAGGAATCCATCTCGTAATTCTATTTATACTATGCAAGAACAGCCTGTTGTGCAAATATTTATAGTTTTTATTGTCTCTTAAAATGAAGCATTACATATGTAGGAATATAATTTGTTTTAAAGTCTACTAACTCCCCTTGATGATCAGTTATTTTTATAGAAATACTTTCAATAAAAGTTTTTTCAATAGGACAGTATTCTACATGCTCAAATCTTAATATAGTACCACACTCTTGAATCGGTATTATTCGTAGATATCTTACTAGCTTGTCGCCTATAGCTCTAGGTTGTATAATATCAGTGTATATATGTATTATATTTTTCTCAGGGCAATCTTTTACAGTTTCCGGTGTACTTCTTGGTAATCGCAACATCAATTCTTTAATTGTTGTATCAAGAGAATTAATTTTTTCCATTATTGACATGTGCTCTTGGCGTAAGCCCGCAGTGTCAAATGACTCTTTTATTTCTGTCAACAAGGCATCAGGATTACGTTTGTTTTCAGGTGTTTGGAGAAATACATCTGTGATGAAGTTTGACAGATTATCTATGTTTGTATTAATAGGTACTGGTGTAGATAAAAATTCGCCCGAGCTTTGTTTTTCATATGGGACCTGCAAAATTTCACTGTTTTTAGTTATTTTCCGTTGCTCGGGTGCCTTTGCTTTGAGTGAATCTTTCTTTAGTCTATTCAATATTTCAAAAATTGTATTTTTAATTTCAATAATTCGCTTATGTTTTTCTTCTTCGCTAAGTTGTTTATCGTCAAAGTGTAAATTAGCTAAAAGCAATGTCATGAGATCTTTAACATTCAAGTGTGAGGGTAGTGGTTTTTTTATTTTTATCGTAACACCCAACTCCTCTAAACGGAGTTCGAATACATCATGCTTCTTTTCACTACCTTTTTTCTCTTTATTTTCAGCTGTTTTTATGCTAGCCGTTGGATGTGTATAATTGTCTATTGTATTCTTCAAAACAGGATGTTTTCTATTCTTCCTAGGAACTTGACCAAATACATCATCAACAAAATCTTCAATTGATTCATAGTTCTTATATTTCAACACAACGTTTTCTGAAGTCTTTTTTCCTTGATATATGTGCAATATGTATTCATTTGGCTCTTGCTTATAGTTTATTTCAGGGATAACTTCATTAAAGTGGTCTTCTTCTAAGCGCTTCCACATTTTCGATTTAACATCATTCAAGTACATGGTATACCATGAAGGTGTAACTGCATTATAAAATGTTAATAAAAATGCTGAAAGGTTTATTTGTCCAGGTCTGTAACTAACTTGTTCAAGATTTTCTGGTGTCCATTCAAGTTTTACATTTTCATTTATTTTGATGCTAAGTATTTTAAAATCCTTTTGATGCTGCTTTCTAGTTTCCTTTAACTGGTCAAATTCACGCCTCACTCGTTTACGCACATTTCCCCCGTTGTTGGAGATTGCACGTTTTGTTATTTCAAAATTTGGTAATGCAATTTCAGTTATTCCAACACGCCAGTTTCCATGAAACTTGCATGGTTTCGCAAGCGCATTTGTAAAAGCCGATAGCGTATTTTCTGGGTAAAATTGCATAGAGTTATTACTCAAAAGGCATACATAAAAATCATTTTCTTTTATTTCCACCGGCATTGTTTACAGTCTTTCCCAAGGAATGTCAGAAGTACTTGCAGGTCTATCCTTTTTAGTCTTCAAACGCTCACTCTGTCTAGTACCGAGCTTGCGTAAAGGAAATGAAAGCATATATTGACCAGATTCTAGCTGAGAGGGTATTAATATAGACTGTTTCTGGGCTGCTTTTTGTTTTTCACTTTGTTCTAATTCGTCTATATGTTCGCTAGCTTCATCGGGACTCATAGCCGCAGGTACAGTATACTGAGTTACACCATCCTCAGCTGTGATTATTTTATAATCCTTTTCACGTGCATTAGGTGGAGCTGTTGTTCTTAGTAATTTTGGTGGTGGTCTTAGAGTTTTTGCTATTCCGCTAGCTGATAATCGTCTTTTAGCGGCTGGTGATAAAGATCTTCTTGGTGGGGTTATGTTATGTGCTTCTTCAAAGACTTCTTCTTCTTCAGCTAGGAAATCCTTTGCTGGTGGTGGTGAAGTCTGTGTTAACACATCATCTTTAAAAATAATTTTCGTTTGTGTGGTACTATCTCTTAAACTTTTTTGTTTGACATTATGTTCACGTGGCAAGTATAAATTTGTTTCTTTATCCAACGTTCGTTTGGATTTCCGATTGTGATTTAAAAATGAAATTAGTTGGTTTCGATAGCTATACCATTTTTCGGAATCATTCATGCCTTTATTCTGTAGTATTTTATTCATTGCTCTATCAAAAATGGACTGATTTGTAGTCATTTCAATTTCATTTTTAAGCCTGTTGTAAACCTCTGGGGACAGAAGTAGCATCTTGTTAAGTCCATTATTTCTATGCATATTTTTCAATTAATGAGCCGATAACTCCTGATAGTACACTTCCTAATAAAACTGGTAAAAAACCTCCTCGTTGCACTAGTATTTTACGCTGTTTAGCAACAGATCTCTTTGCGCAAATCAATTTACGCATGTCCTTTTTATACCTACACAGTGAGTTGTAGATATTTCCATGCGGCATGTGGTTACCTTTTAAGGTGTTGAGTGTAATTTCACAAAGAGTTTTTATAACCTCAGGGTCAGCATTTTGTATGATGGACTTTCTCAGATTTGGTTTAGCCTTTTTAAGCACATATAGCATATGCTTGTTCTCCCTTAATCGTTTCATTCGTGACGCCATTCTTACCATTTAAAGAGTTTTGCGGGCAAAAACAGGTTACAAAGTGTTTATTAAATATATCAGTTCGAAATCTTAAGACGTCGTTAATGTCCTGAGTTAAATCAATTAGCAAATACCCGTAAGGCATTTGAGTTATCTCTTTATATATTCTCACAAGTTCTAAACTATTTTCTGGGTAAATTTGTC
Source organism: Thereva unica (assembly GCA_949987705.1). Lineage (NCBI taxonomy): Eukaryota > Metazoa > Arthropoda > Insecta > Diptera > Therevidae > Thereva > Thereva unica. The sequence continues at coordinate 30,482,912 of OX465284.1, read as the reverse complement.
GGGCCAGATGTGTAAATTGACTTTTATCCCGGGGGTTTTTAAATACAACAAGATATTTACAATTGAGCGATATATCACGACTGAATTTTCCTTGATGGAATACGTTTTGTGTGACAAGAATTACTGAGAAATTACGATGATGAGACCCCTTAGTAAAGAGTTCACAAACTTGTTTACTAAATCCATTTAACATCATGTCATCTATAACAATCAATGTTGGCTCGTTTTCATGATTTACAAACTCCTCTGGTATAGCATTTAAATATTCGATGTTTTGCAGTTTGATATCCGTAGGTAGTGCACCGTGTTCTGCATTACACCATATAATTTTTCTAATTTGCGGTTCTATAAATACCTGATTAGTATTAAGAAGATTTTTTATAAATGTTGTTTTGCCGCATCCCGAAGGCCCCGCAACCATCATTGTAAATGGGTGATTAAACTTGATCATTTTTGCTTTGTATATAAACTGGTCATTCAACTGCAGGTATTTATACATTCTGCACAATGAGCAGAAGACAGATAATCAACGAACTGCATAAACCAGTGCGAAAAAATTTTAAACGTCGACATGTCACTACCAAAGGTATAGATGATTTGTGGCAGGCAGACCTGGTCGAGATGGGTTCTTACTCATCAGAAAATCAGGGGTTTCGTTTTCTTCTCACTGTAATTGATACCTTTTCAAAGTATGCATGGACACTGCCTTTAAAATCTAAAAAGGCGTCAGAAGTTGTAAAAGCATTGCAGTCGATTTTTAATACAGGACGAATTCCAAGAAATTTACAAACCGATGATGGAAAAGAGTTTTTTAATAAACCGTTTCGTCAACTGATGAAAGATTACGAAATAAACCATTATTCCAGCTACAGTACTTTGAAAGCCTCAATTGTAGAAAGATTTAACAGAACGTTGAAAAATATGATGTGGAAAGAATTCAGCATGAATGGCAATTATCGTTGGATTAGCATGTTGACCAAGTTGACAGATGACTACAATACAACAAAACATCGTACGATTAAGATGAGACCTGTAGATGTTGGGCCGCGTAACGAAAAACGTTTATTATCCGTGTATAAACAACCTAAAATAAAATCAAAGTCTAAATACAAAGAAGGTGATTTTGTCCGTATAAGTAGATATAAGCATGTATTCGAAAAAGGCTATACACCTAATTGGTCCACAGAGATATTTAAAATAAAAGAAGTTAAACCTGTTTACCCGACAACATATGTTCTCGAAGATTACCAAGGAAATATAATTCAAGGTAGATTCTATGAACCAGAAATAGCTCCTGTGAAAAACCCTGATGTATATTTAGTAGAAAAGGTTATAAAAAGACGCGGTAATCAAGTTCTAGTGAAGTGGCTTGGTTTTCCATCAAAACACAATACTTGGATTAGTATAAAAGACGTGATATAAAACCTGTTACACTCATTCAAAATGTTAAACTTGAAACAAGAATACGATCGTTTGAAAACATTCGATAATCTAGCAATAGACTTAGATACAGCAGTCCAGCTAGCGAAAAGTGGATTTTTTACACAAACATTAAAGACCGTGTTCAATGTTACTTTTGTTCTCTGCAGATAAATGCTATGAGTTGTGCATCGGATGTAGATTTCGATCATAGACATCGTTCACCACACTGTATCTATGCTAATAGAATAGACGAATGCGGACGATTCAAAGATCAGTTAGCACCACTTACAGAACAACCTAAATCAAAAATGATACTTTGTACATTTAACACTATGAAATTTTTAGCTGGTATTTTATTCGTTTTAGCAATTCATTATTATTTCCACGAGCAGATATGAGGAAGAAAATAAGTTTCAATGAAGACCCACAAGTTAAATATATGGTAGTATGGAGTTTCGCATACAGACAAAGCAGGAAAGGACCATGGGAGCAGTATGCAGTGAATACATTTAGATTTAAAAACAGAATTTCACAACTGAGTGTAATAATAAATCCGGTTTTAGAGAGTAAAATAAAAATGTTTAACAAGTACCATATTGTTTTTATTATGATCACTCCCTAGTCGTTTTTCAGGTTTCGCTTTGAGCTCCTATAGGAACCAATGCTTGCATGCTTGCAGAGTGAAAGTTCCACCACAACGGCCCATTAGTGCGTAGAGGTAAATGACCACGCGTCAGCTTTGTAGTCATGCGCACTTTCCACTCTCGCTTTTTCTTCCACTCCACACCTGTCGAGTTCCCCACAGACAAACCAAGTCCCTCGCCGCACCTGCAAACCAAACTAGAGGCCGCCGTGTCGGACGATAGCTTCCGCCACAGCATAAACACCTATTTAATCTATTACCTACCAGCCCCTCCGAGCCCCCAGCCCAGCCCGGCCCCACCGAGTCCCTAGCCGAGCCCGGCCCCACCGAGTCCCTAGCCGAGCCCGGCCCCAAGCCACCGACCGACCCTGACCCCAAGTCCCACGGTCGTTGACCGCGACCTAGATCCATGGCCACCAACAGGTGGTTGATTGATGGCCTTGGGCTGTGACCTTGACCTGGTTCCCAGGCTCAACCGACGCATTACCTACTGGCAGCAATACATCTTTTACGTGTAAGGTTATTGGTATCGTGCCAACGACATTTGAAAGTGGTCACCACAAGGGTTATGAAAAAATGTCGATCCATCCAGAGTATTTGCGATGAATGCATATTTTTGAATAGTACGTTCCTCCTTTTCCAATGATTTTATTATGTGAAAGACTAGCTAGGGTTGTATCACTAAAGCCTGAATCTAGCTTCGTTTCCTTTCGTTCGTTCTTTAAGCCTGCGAATTCAATGCTGTATGCTATGAAAGTGTCCACATCAGGAAGAACGGAGAGGAATAAAAACGAACGAAAGCGAACGCTTTGGGAAATTTTGAAGGAAGGAAAGACAGGAAGAAGGAAAGTTAAATTTATGGGACCATTATTGAAAAGAACACGGAATATACCTAGGAGTGGAATCGAACCACAGACCTTGGAGTTGGTAGACGGATGCTTTAATCCATAAGCTACCGACCAGCTGGAAATCATAGTTGACCATGGAATACCTGTAGTTTCTTTAAATAATGTTAGCGTGCAGCTTAGTTCCACAAAGAAAACTCAACAAATGCTTGTCCTCAAGATTTATTTCAGAATGTTTACAAATAAAAATTCACTTAACCCGATCCACCGGCTCCTCCGCCTGCTCCAAAGGATGCTGAGTTAAAAGAACGAAATTGAGTAGGATAAAATATTTGGATATTGTATTGCATTCACCTCCACCTCCAGCGCCACCGCCAGCACCACCACCAGCACCGGCATCAGCACCAGCACCAGCACCACCTCCAGCTCCACCCCCAGCACCACCTCCAGCTCCTGCACCTGCTCCTGCACCACCTCCACCACTGCCACCACCACCACCTCCTCCCTCACAAGGAGCAGTCATCTAAAAAAATATCACAAGTATTATTCTCCAAAATTAAGGATTGCCAATTAGTTCCTTACTGTTGCAGTGGCGAATACTGCACAAACTAAAAGCGTAGCCAAAACTTTGTTCATTTTCTAATCTGGATTGGTGCGGACTGAATTCACAACTGATGACCACCTCTTGCATCTTACCCACTTTTATACCAGCTAAATGTCGAAAATTTTAAATGTTAATATTATATAATAATTACGGGGGCCTGGAAAAGTGATTTTAAAAAAATGTACTAGTACTAAAAATACAGGTGTAAACCGCCGATCAATTACTGAAATTGCAGAAGCGGACGCTAATTACTGTCGTCGATCGACACACGGGGGAAATTATTTCAGCTCCACTTTCTAGGTCACTCAGGTAAAACAAAAGCGTGTTCAAAATATTGTTAAATTGGTGAAGATGTTCAAGATGAGGGTTGCAGAGTCTCTTTTTGTTTCAGTGATTATCAATGGAAAAAAGTGTTTGCACGTTGTTAGTAGCTATTAATGAAATTGAAGCTCTGACATTTTACAAAAACTTGCAAACATTGTTTTACATCAACCAAACATCAGTTTTTTAAAGAAATTTAGAATTTCAGCAGATATAAAAGCTCGTTAAAGAGGAAAGGTTACTATCATTTACCAGTTTATTCTGCACCAATCCAGATCAGACAATGAACAAAGTTTTGGCTACACTTTTAGTTTGTGCAGTATTCGCCACTGCAACAGTAAGGACCTAATTGGAAATCCTTAATTTTTGAGAATAATACTTGTGATATTTTTTTAGATGGCTGCTCCTTGTGAGGGAGGAGGTGGTGGTGGTGGCAGTGGTGGAGGTGGTGCAGGAGCAGGTGGTGGAGCTGGAGGTGGTGCTGGAGGTGGCGCTGGTGCGGGTGCTAATGCTGGTGGTGGTGCTGGCGGTGGCGCTGGAGGTGGAGGTGAATGCAATACAATATCCAATTATTTTATCCTACTCAGTTTCGTTCTTTTAACTCAGCATCCTTCGGAGCAAATGCAGGCGGAGGAGCCGGTGGATCGGGTTAAGTGAGTTTTGATTTGTAAACATTTTGAAATAAACCTTGAAGACAAGCATTTGTTGAGTTTTTTTATACTAGAATGTGATTTCCTTTCCTCCCCACTAAGCAAGGGTTACAGATTTCGTTGAAAATAAAGTCAAAGTAAATTCAGGACAGGATCTGAGGCCGTATTTGGTTTCTTGATATAATGTTTTCACGGGTTCTAAATCATCTTCTTTGGTATTGAGCAGTTTTGCCCTTAACAACCTTGTTGCTTGCATCAATGCTTGACAGAACTTTTCTTTTGGCTAAATAACCGGTCTATGGAATGACAGACCCTCGATACCCCTCGCACAAGCCATCTGTCCACGTGATTAAATAAAACCCAGTCATTGTTTAAACCGCATGTCTTTGACCTCGACGTTTGATTTTTGCATGATAGATTTGTGTGCACTGTACCTTCCTGTACAGTGGCATAGCAAGAACTATTTTCAGGGGAGGGGGATAAATAGTTATAAGTCGAGTCCTGAACTTGAAACATTATCTTTCAAAATTGATATAAGTTTTTTTTTTTATGTGGTAAATACAAGCTTAGGAATCACCCTTTGTACTACATGTCTGTCATGTCGTTCAAGTCATGGTCAGTGTCTAGTAGTAAGCTTGATTTGAAGGATAGAGGAGAAAGGATAGGTTAGGGGTCTGGAGGGTGCGTGAGTAGATGTCGATGAACCTTGCGTTTGAACTCTAAGATATTATATGAGTTCGGAAACACCGACCACGGAAGAGAGTTCCACAATCGAGTTGTTCTATTTATAAACGAACTACTAAAACGTAATGTGCGCGAAGAGGAGGGCTGTAGCGTATGGGGGTGAGCCGAGTTGGCTAGTCTTATGTTGCGGGAAAAAATTTGCCGTGTAGGCAGGAGGTTTCTGATTTCAGTGGAACAGTCGCTATGGTAATAGATAAAATTTGCTAAGGGCTGCTACATTCCTGCGATGGCTTAAAGGGTCGATGGAGGAGCAAAGGGTGCTATCGCCAATGAGTTTGATGGCGCGGTTATGCACCTTGTCCAGCCAAGCCAAGGTGGTTTTTGGGGCACCCGCCCAGATATACGAGTTGTATTCAAGGCGGGGCCGAATGAAGGACTTGTAGATTGTAGCCAGAGCAGTTGGCTGAAGAAGGAATTTGCATCTCTTGAGGAAACCCAGGCATTGGGAAGCTTGTTTGGCGATTTGGAATATGTGATTATTCCATCGCAGATCTGATGATAAGGTTACGCCTAGGATGTTTAGAGATGGGTCAGCCATTACATTCTTTTTGTCCACTGGACGGGTGGTGCAGGTTTTTGTAGAGATGAGACAGTACTTAGTTTTGGTTGCGTTGAATTCGACACGATTCTTGCGGCCCCAAGCAAGAATAAGTTCAATGTCCCCGTTAATATAATTGGACATGAGTTCACGGTCTACGGGACAAGGTCTGGCACGTGCTTGTCCTACATTATCGAAGGTGTGGGAGTAACGCAGAGTACCGTCATCGGCGAAACTGTGAAGTGGGTTGAAGGGGATGGAGAGCAGGTCATTAATGAATATAAGAAAGAAGGCAGGCGACAGAATCGAGCCTTGGGGGACGCCGCCGAGATGGAATGAGGGTTGGATTCGACGCCATCCAACACTGCCATGATTGAACGGCTGGAAAGAAAGCTCTCAATCCAGTTCCTTAGAACTGAGTCGATACCAATAGCTTGGAGTTTAAGCAGCAGAGCGGGATGCCATACTCTGTCGAAAGCCTTGGAAATATCTAGAGCAACCAAACCAGATTCACCGAAGTGATGGATGTTTTTGTTGAGAGCCTCAGTTAGACACACAAGAAGGTCGCCAGTAGATCTTTTCGGTCTAAAGCCGTACTGCCTGTCGTTTAGAATTTGGTTGGATTCCAGATATTTCATCAACCTTCGATTGATTATTATCTCCATGATTTTGGAGAGAACAGAAGTAATTGCTATTGGGCGGTAGTTTAAAGGGTCGCTGGCTTCACCTTTTTTGGGAATGGGCTGAACATGAGCTAGTTTCCAAAAGTTGGGATAAACTCCGGAGAAGTCTGATAGGGCGAAAAGTTTGCGCAGAGGTTTAGCCAAAGGTGAGGCACATTTGTTAAGTACCATAGGGGGAATATTGTCTGGGCCAGTGGATTTATTGACGTCGAGTTCTTTGAGACATTTATACACCTCGCGCGTTCTGAAGAATATTCCGTCCATTGAATAGGCGTTGCGCTCAAGGACCGGTGGTGACGTATCAGCTTCGGGCAGAGAAGAATTTGAGGCGAACAGAGCTGCCAATAAATCGGCCTTGGATTTGCTTTCTGTTATCTGTTATCACCTCCTCCCCATTGATAAATGGAGGGATTGCGGAAGACGTAAAATTTTTCTTGATGGAAGTTACCAAGGACCAGAAGTTTTTGCTGCCTACGCGTGTATTGAGGATCTTACTTCGCATCTTGTCGTCAAATGACCTTTTGACCTTCCTGATGATGGAATTACAGGAGTTTCTCGATATCATATATTCACGCCGAAGTGAGTCATTTGGGGAACATTTGTACGCTCTATAGGCGGCTTCCTTAGCTTTTATTGCGTTCTTACACTCCCCATTAAACCATCTATTTGGCCTAGGCTTTATAGACTTAGTAGAATGAGGAATGAACAACCACATTCCTGCCCGTATTCTTTTGGTAATACAGAGCGCAGCATAGCTCGCACTGGCACCGCGGAAACACAAATTCCAGTCAGTGGCTTGAAAGAAGCGAGTGAGACCCAACCAGTTGGCTTTCTCATAGTGCCAGACAGTTCTTTTGGGAATTGTGCCGGTTGGAGTGGAGGATGGATATGGGAAATTGGCACTGACTAGTTTGTTGTTCGAGTTGCCAAGGGGTGAGCTCACCTCGACGGAATATCGAGTTGGATGCGAAGTGAGAAATAGGTCAAGCAAATGAGCTCCGTGACCTGAAACATCAGGAATTTGTGTCGGACAATTTACGATTTGGTGTAGATTATTTAAGTCTGCAAAGATCTCGGCGTCTTTGCCAGAAACACTGGTGCCATTCGAGTAATTTAGCCAATTGGCATTATGAACATTAAAATCATCCGCAACAATGATTTCACTCTCCGGATGGGAAAGTAAATATTAGGAGATTCGTTCTGATATAGCATCGAAGGCTAACGTCGAGGCTTCATTACTTATATTAGGACTTCTGTATAGAAAACAGAAGAATATGACGTGGCTACGAAGGATTATTTTAACCCATATGTAATTAAAGTCGAAGATGTACTATAGCACACCTTCTGGAGAGCCACGTCATTTCTAACATACATGGCGCACCCCTATGGTCAGAGAAATTGTGCACTAAGCTATACCCAGTCATCTGAAATCGATCAAGATCAGAATCGGTGACTTGAGTCTCACTTAGTGCGAGAATGGCCGGGGCATGGATATGTAGGTGGCACATTACGTGAGAGAAGTTCGAAAGGAGACCCCTAATATTACAAAAAACAATAGAAAAATGTTTGTTTTTGTTTAGGGGCCTCTCCGACGCAAGGTCCATGACCTCATTTGTGGCTGATTCCGCCGGCGATGCAACCATCGGGGCTAAGGGGAACAATCCTGTTGCAGTGTTATGCCTGCTAAAACAAGACGATTCCTATCAGCTGGCCGATAAGTGCTGCAGCGCCGGCGATGTCTAGCTCGGAGTGCGGGGAAGGGAAAAAACGGGAAAAACTTACTTGCCGTCCGTCAGTATGTTGATATAAAGTCCCGTGAGGTGATCTTCACTATATATTTTTTAAGTCCACTGCACTAATTTGGTTTTTGAGCACTTATTTGATGTTTATTTTTTTTTGTTTATTTAATAATGAAATTGAGGTGACGGAAGAATTATTTCGATGATTTATTGCAGAACCGGAATATTTTTTTTTTGTTTGAAGGCGGTTAGAGTGGACTGGCGACAAGACTCGACCGCACTCTCTGCAGGCTCAGTCCAGACTTGTTGTTATGTTTTAATAGGAAAAAGACCAGAAGAAGTGTTTTAGAGAAATTTAGTTTATTAACTATTGACATACACGATCAATAGTTCCAGAACAATATCTTTGGAAAAGTCACAGTTCTATGTTTCTACGGTTTTCAGCAAATTTGTTGATTACTTCCTTAGCCGTTACGTCGATTTCCCCGTGAATACTCGAAAGAGCAAGACCGTTCAGCCAATGTTCTCCAGTTGCATTACTTTGCCAATCGTTTAAACGCCTTAAAGTTGAAAAACTTATTTTGTTTCTAGCAATAATGGTCACAGCTAAGATAGCTCCTATCTTCAGACAGCGAATTTCGGAAAAGGTGTGATTAAAGATTAAAGCATTGATGAATATGTGTGTGCGTTGGACGGTGGTGATATTTATTGACGAAAAGACTGATTTGCACCAGGGCTATCCTAAGATACTCGGCTCCTGGGGGCTACTAAAAAAACTGCGCCCTAAGCCATAAGAAAATACACGTAATATCTAGCGGGAGCCAATACCATTAGAGGAGAGGACAAAAGTAGTAATTGAGTGTCCTCTTTAATACATAAATTTATAGCAGGCCATATTTAAAATAAAAACCGAACAGCAAAATGCATTTAAAGCATTAAAAGAAATATTGCTAAAAGCATCAGTGTTGAAGTTATTTGAACCAGACGCGCATACGGAGATTCATTCCGATGCTAGTAAAGACGAATTTGGAGCTATTGTCTTGCAACGGAATAATGACGATCAACATTTGCATCTATTACAATACAGCCGAACCACACCTTCACGCTTACGAGCTAGAAGTACTCGCCATAGTACACTTCATAAGGAAGTGGAGAGTTTAGGTTCTTGGAAGGAGGATTAAGATTGCCACCGACTGCAATGATTTCGTCAAGACAATGAAAAGGAGATGTTCCACTGAGAATGGCTAGATGGGCTATGTTTCTAAAAGAATTTAATTACCAGATTGAACACCGTTCAGATACTAAATTGAGGCACGTAGATTGCAATACCAATTGAGCAGAATGTGTAATACCAATTGTCGATATGTTAACTTATATGAGAGATATTAAAGACGACGAAGATATTAAGCTCGTGAACATTTTTAACTTTAACATGACTTTTTATTTGAGAATCCAGGGGAAGAGTTAATTGTCATTCCCACATCAATGGAAGAGGAGATCATTAAATCTGCTCACAGGTAGGACATTTTTCAGGTACTAAGACCGAAGTCTTAATCAGGAAAACCTGCTTTATTCCTGAAGACTTCATCCATCCAGCTGCATCTTTGATGGTCCCTTGAAACATGTCTCCAGTTTGAAATGTTAAGCCTCTTTTGCCCTCTTGGGTATACCTACTGCTATATTTCCCGAAATTTCTGATACCATAAGCCGTTTTGGGGTCCTCCATTCTCATTACGACGCCGGCAAGTCTTAGTCTGCTAATTTTTATCAAAGTGAAGTGAAGACTTAGCTATTCCAGTTAGTCAAAAGATGCATAGAGTGCATAATGGCAGAAGCAAGCCTGCGGAACAGGAAGGCCTAATAGCAGTCATTGATAAAAAGGATCGTTCCCATCAGACGTTGCATATTGATCATATATGTATGTAAGTCCAATGAAAGGAACTAAGAAAATAAATTACCGTAGTAGTAACAGTGGATTCATTCAAGTGTGGAGGTTAACGACTGATTGATTAAGCTGACATCAGTTTTTGGTAACCTAAGAAGGTTAATCTAACGGACCGAGGAACAGCTTCTACAGCCAAACTGTTTCAAAATGGTCGCATAAAACAAGGCAATGCAATTCATTCGTTAATCATTACTGGCATCCCGAGGGGAAGGGAAATCGTATCCTAACACCGATTCTAACCAAATTATCAATTGCGGAGCCAAACGCGTAGTACAAGCACATTGACCGAGTTCAACCCATGATAAATAATACACCAACTAGAAATACGCCCAAGTACTACGAAGTACGTATTTTGACTGGAATGGAAATGAAGTTAGCAGCCAGCCACACTTTCAAGCCTTTATAAGCGACGATAACGTGACGACGGTACAGCCAAACAAAACATTAACAACCTTCATGAGAATAGGAGATAATAAAGCAATAAGAAGCGTAAAGCTGCAAGTGGTTATATAGTCCATTCAAAACGCGGGGGGGGGGGGTGTTCCAAAATAACACCGTTAAGAAAATCGAACCCTAAAGGTTTTTGGGGTCGCTGATCACGAAAATCGGGGTCCCGCGGTCCTAAAACATGGGCGTCACCCCTAAAAATGCAAAAAACACCCCTTTTTAGGGGGTTTTCGCGATTATTTCAATAATAATGAAAACGAATGCGATGAAATGCACTTTTTTTAATATTTATTTGCGAAGGTGGTTGATTTGTACTAAATTAAGGCGAACTTTATGATAAGGGGTAGTCCTAAAGGGTTGAAACTACCCCTAAATGGCCAAAAATGGGAAAAATTGTAAAAAAAAATTTATTTTAAAGTTTATGCTTCAAATTCGATTGTGGGAGTACTGTCAGGCAAAAATAAATTATTTTCAACCCTTAAGGGGTTAAAACTACCCCTACAATATAGTCCATTCAAAACTAGGGGGTGTTCCAAAATAACACCGTTAAGAAAATCGAACCCTAAACATTTTTGGGGTCGCTGATCACGAAAATCGACTTCCCGCGGTTCTAAAACATGGGCGTCACCCCTAAAAATGGAAAAAACGCCCCTTTTTAGCGGTTTTTTGCGATTATTTCAATAATAATGAAAACTAATGCGATGAAATGCACTTTTTATAATATTTATTTGCGAAGATTGATTCCTAAAGGGTTGATTTGTACTAAATTAAGGCGAACTTTATGATAAGGGGTAGTCCTAAGGGTTGAAACTACCCTTAAATCGGCCAAAAATGGGAAAAATTGTAATTGGATTTAGGGGTAGTTTCAAACCTTTAGGACTACCCCTTATCATAAAGTTCGCCTTAATTTAGTATAAATCAACCACCTTCGCAAATAATTAAAAAAAGTGCATTTCATCGCATTCGTTTTCATTATTATTGAAATAATCGCGAAAACCCCCTAAAAAGGGGTGTTTTTTGCATTTTTAAGGGTGACGCCCATGTTTTAGGACCGCGGGACCTCGATTTTCGTAATCAGCGACCCCAAAAACCTTTAGGGTTTATTTTCTTAACGGTGTTATTTTGGAACACCCTAACGCGCGGGTTATGTATGCAAAAGACAAGATAACGTTGTCTGCTGCATGCATACCGGAAATCTCGGGTAACGAGATGATACCCGAGTTTTCCGAGAAATCCCAACAAAAATATTTTAATTTTCCCATCGAAAAACTGCAACCTAAACACTTTGAAGTTTTTCGATGGCTAGAAAGCTTTTTGAAGAATATTTAGAAGTTAGTTGAGTTCGGACTTTTAAACTTAAATCTCGTTTCTTTTTAATAAATTGTAATATCTTAAATCTTGTGTTTTTATTCCAAGTAGTTTTTGTTTAATATATTTTTTTTCAGCCTAAATAAACGGTTTTTTTATAATTGGCGCAGTCGGTGGAGTCTCTATCGAAAGAAAAGAGATTCAGTGATAAACGAACGAAAAACAAAAGTGACGTTGAAAGTGAAATTAAAAGCAAAGTTCACATTGTTAAAAATAAATATATGTATATATAAATATATCATAACAATGAGTTAATTTTGTTTTTTCAAAAAAAAAAAAAAAATAAGTAAATTAAATAAAGAACAACAAGGAATATAAAGTTCTCCATCAAATAAAGTGGGATACGAAACAAGACAAAGTGAAATTTAGTGTCTTGTACAGAAACGAAACCAGAGCGAGAAAAATAAACATCAAGATTGAAAGGCAACAACATCGTGGTGATACTATATATTCAAAAGAAACATGGAGATGGCACAACAAAATCCCGTGGAACAGTGCTTAGTCACTCTAACTCAACTCATGGCTCAGAGTATGCAGCCCAGAAGCCGAAGACAAATGATCGAAAAGGAAATTCGATACCTGCCGATATTTAAAGGAGATCCAGGTACATTACCTTCATTCATCGGGTCAGTTACAACAGCATTATCGGAATATGGAGACGAAGCTGATCGAGTGTTCCAGATCATCTATAACGAAAAGATTCAAGGAGGTGCAAAAAATCTACTACAAGTTACTCCACCAGCTAATTGGGATGAATGTAAATCCAGTTTAAAGCGGCATTACAGGTCATCTAAAAATCAATAACAATAACAATAACAAGGGAAATAAATTCTTTAAAAGTAAGTAGCATACAAGATTTAGATGATAAATTAAGACGAATCGTGGAAGATATTACCGAGTTTGCAGCCTTTGAAGACAACGGCGTAACTATGCTCGACATATTCGGTGGAATGTTAATTCAAAGAATAAAGCAATTAGCTTCAGGATCATTAGCATATGAAATAATGACAAAAGTTAGGTTATCAGAAATTAGGGAAATAGTTTATAAGTTTATTGGACAAGATCAAGGAAATTTAAATTTAAACTTAACTATAAAAAATTTTAATAAAAACAATATTCATAATAAAAATTTTGAAAAAAGAAATAATAATCAACAAAATGACAGGTTTTATAAGTCAAACTATAATTTTAATAATAATTCACAGCAATACAGACGAAACGAATTTAGACGGAATAGTAACAGTAATAATAATTTTAATAATAATTACAATAACAACAGTTTAAATAACAATAACAGAACACTACAGACAAGACAAACTAACTATGGTAATAGACAAAATGAATATAGACAAAGGCTAGAACCTATGGATGTAAATGCAGCTAGCAAAATAGAAACAAATACTATCGATAAAGCTTTTTTTATAAACTAGCCTCGGACCAGCGTAAAATCTTTATAACTTTAACAATTCAACATGATAAATATGTAGCATTTGTAGATCCAGGTTCAACGATAAGTATACTAAACCAAAATAAATTTCCATCCTCTAAGTACCAAATCTTAAATAATTTATCAACGACGATTAACACTATTGATGGGAAATTAAATAAACCAAACATAACCGTTTCAACTTTGTGTCCAATAGAATTTAAATACTCTGAAATGGCACGAATGAAATGGATTGCAATGCAATTAGAAAAACCATACGATCTTTTAATTGGTATGGATTTTATTTTAAAAAACGTTATTGCAATAAATACATATGGGTGTTTCTCTGTAAACTGGTAAATTTTTGCAAGAAATCTGTCCCAGTAACTTTTTTACGTGAATATAAAAAAAAATGCAATTAAATAGATATCTATCTGGTGGATAATAAACAGTAAGGGACCCAAATATATTTGTTTTATTTTAGGACTTATTGAGTAAATTTAAAAAATTCATATGTCAGAGGACTGTTGCATATGTCAGAGGACCGTATATATAAGTGAAATGAGCATTTATTAGTAGTATATATACTTTAAAAACATTCCTCATGACGCATATATATAAAAATAAAACAGTCTTCTTTGGTAGTTCCAAGTTCTCTGTGTAGTTCCAAGTAAACTTGTGAACTTTTATTTCTTCCTTAGACACTTTCTTCTTTCTCGCGCCATGATTAAAAGATGGTTATAGACCTAAAACAAAGGCAAAAGTACAATAACAGTCTCCTAATAAATGAAACAGTCCCCTGTTTTTGTATGTAGCGGGGGACTGTTGACAGGGGACTGTGGCAGGGGACTGTTTAATTTGTGTAATTGTTACGGTACCATAAAATTCCTTCATTATGACTTTATTTTGTTATATAGAAACAATATAAGCCATCTTATTTAAAACTATGCACAATAGAGAAAACTGGAACACTTTAAAAAAAGAAAAATAACACTTAGCAGGGGACTGTCGAATGTTGCGTACCGATACGCGCATGTGCCCCTCTAACTCTTTTAACACTAAACAAAATGAGGTATAGCTACTTTTGGGGGTAACAAAGCTAATTTCATGTCGTTCACGTTTCGTTACGCCCATTAACAAGTCTGTCTTTACTGTAGATGGCCTGATGCGTAACTCGAAACTTTGGCAGGGGACTGTTCATGAAATTCGGGGACCAACTTTAGGTTAAATTAAACTAATCAAAAAATAGTTTAAATAAATTGATATTAGAGTCTAATAGCATATCATTTCATATTGATTAAATTGTGTTATATAAGTTAATTGTTTTTAAAATATTAGTTCAATTAATGAACTCAATAGAAAATATTTTGGTTTGGGGACCGGCTAGGGGACTGTTTTTAGACCTAAAAAATACGTTATTGAAACCATATACGTTTTTAAATGAGATATTTTTTATATTGTATACTATAGTTTAGATAGTTATAAATTGAAATTTGCAGAAATATGAATATTTCTCGCCATAGTTTACGTAATATTTGCCAAGGACAGCGATTTTACCACTTTGGTGAGAAACACCCATATAAAGCAACAAGAAATTATTATGACTAACAAAGTGCGACTCCCATTCTTAACGAAAACCGTCCAAGACGAAGTTAACGTTCTAGAAATAAGTGGAATTCAAAATCTAATGTTAGATCACTTAAACGATCAAGAAAAGATCATGATCACAAAATTAATTAAAAAATTTCACCGTCTTTTATTTAAAGAAGGCGATGCTTTAACAAGCACAAGTTCAGTGGTTCACGAAATAAAGACGAACACAAACAATCAAATTAATTCAAAGTTATACCGTATTCCACCTCAGCATGAAACTGAAGCACGAAATCAGATAGATGAGATGGAAAAACAAGGTATAATTAGGAAAAGTAGAAGCAAATATAGTTTTCCAATTATTATTTTACCCAAAAAGAAAGATAATTCAGGTGTACAAAAGTATAGGATAGTTGTGGATTATAGGAGATTAAATCAAATCACTATTGATGATAAATATCCCCTACCAAATATTGACAGCATCCTAGACAAGCTGGGTAAAGCACAGTATTTTAGTACCTTGGATTTAGCAAAAGGGTATCATCAAATACTAATGGCTGAGAAAGACATTGAAAAAACAGCGTTTGTTACATCTTCTGGTCTCTATGAGTATGTTCGTATGCCGTATGGGTTAAAAAATGCCCCGGCTACGTTCCAGCGTTTAATGAATGATATATTGAGAGAATATATTAATCAAATTTGTGTTGTCTATCTAGATGATATATTGATATTTTCAACCACTCTAGAAGAGCACGAAAAATCTCTGACTAAGATTTTCTGTAGGCTCCAAGAGCACAATTTGAAAATTCAAGTAGATAAGTGCAGTTTTCTGAAAAAAGAAACTGAATTTTTAGGCCATATATTAACATCTGTGGGCATTAAACCTAACCCTGATAAAATCAAAACCATTCAGGAAATAAAAATACCCAAGACAGAAAGACAGCTTAGGGGATTTTTAGGAGCTACAGGATACTACAGAAAATTCATAAAGGACTACTCAAAAGTAGCTACCCTATCATAAAATATTTAAAAAAGGATAGCAAGATAAACATAAATGATCCGCAATATATAGCAGCTTTTGAAAATCTTAAAAGTTTAATTACGTCTCATCCAATATTAAAAAATTTTTTTTTTTTTATGTGACACACTAGAGACTTAAGGAAGGCCCCTTTGTACTATCGACCATGTATTTATTTTGAAATGTCGAACAGCAGCTCTAGTCGGAAGATAGAGAGAGAAGTGAAGGAAAGAACTGTCACAACCTAGCTGCGGTATTTTTTATTTCGCCTACTCCCAACCATTTCGCGACTCTGACATCGGAATCCGGAATATGACAAACCGTTTACAGTAACCACAGATGCCAGTGATCATGCTATCGGAGCAGTTTTATCACAACAAGGTCATCCTGTTTGTTACGTTTCACGAACTCTTAACAGTCATGAAAAAAATTACAGTACCACTGATAAAGAATTTCTTGCAATTATATACGCTGTTAACTACTTTAGGCCGTACTTATATGGTACTAAGTTCAAAATTATTACAGATCATGTCCCAATTAAATATCTCAATAGCAAATATAAAGGCAAAGAGTTTTCGCAACGTCATCAAAGATGGTTGTTAAAATTACAAGAATTCAACTATGAAATCGAATATTTACAAGGAAAGGAAAATAAGGTAGCTGATTACCTAAGCAGACTAGAAACTGCACAAAAAATTAATGAAAATAACGATGAAGCATCTAATCTCATGATTTCACGAACAATACATTCTGTAGACGAACAGAGATTAGACCATATAGGGATAAAGGATGATATTGTTAACAAGTACAAAACACAAATTATTTTAACTTATAGTCCTAGTGAGGAAATAAAAACCTTGCATAAACGGATAATTATTGAGATAAATCCTTTAGATAATGAAAATTCGCTAAGAGATAAACTGAAACAATGTATACAACATGGATACACAGGAATCCATTCGGAAGTATCCGACACAGATTACCATAAAATCCAACTCATACTTATATCAATGTTTTCAGGAAATAAAAAAATTAAATTTATCAGAAGTTCTAGAAGAGCTACAGAGATATTAACGGAAGATGAACTTCATAAACAGCTGTCTATTTATCATGCTAAAGAGTCAATGCATAGTGGTATAAATGAATGTTACTACAATTTAAAAGAAAAAATATACTTTCCAAAATTAAGAGAACATATCCAAATAATAATAAATAATTGTGAGAAATGTCAACAGATAAAATATGATAGAAACCCTATCAAACCTAAATTCCTAATAACCGAGATACCGAAAGAAAAAAATGACATCATTCATTTAGATATATTCCATTTTAAACTAGTGGGATGTTGTGCCTAGAGACTAGCCACTAATTACGCTTTTTCATGGTATTCTTTCTGTTGAATAACACTTCAGATTGGATGGCAATATATTAAGTGGAGATTGATCCGCACTCACTTCCAACCCGCCGGATCTGGGAATCGAGGCCAATAATTCGAATGTGTCAAATTGAAAAAAAAAAAAAAAAAAAAAAAACACATCACACATGTAAACACTATAGAAAACGAATCTAAACATTTGTCTTTGGATTGGAGGAAAATCTAATGTGATGCACTTTGCACAACAGAATTAGGTGTATTATTTTACATAAACATACATGTCTTATTGTTAAAAATTCGGCTTACCGCACCCTAGTTTGGCCATGGAGATTCATAAGTATCACACTGACCAACGCTATATATAATTAATCTTGAAAAGTTTTTGTTAAAGGCTTATGTAGGTTATAAGTTGTGAGACTGCGTAATCTAAAACTTAACAAAGTATTTAACAAACACTACAATATAATCATCATAGCTTAAAAAAAGGAAATCAAATGTAAACAATAAAATTCTTTGATTCTTCACCCACGTCATGGTATATTTCTTTATTCAATATAAACAATAGTTTTTGATCTGCAAATCAAAATATATGCCATAATTTCGTTATCATCGGTTTTTGTTCTGGAAGCAAATTTAGAGACGTATTCATGTCAAAAACTTGTTTCATATGAAACAAAATCCCCGAAGGAAATTAAAAAAAATTATTATGACGAAAAAAAAAAGCACCGCGAGCCGAAGGATCGAACTCGCAGCCCCACAGACGAGGGACTTTCCCTAGCCCTTTATAGTCCATGGAAATGGTACTTTAACATTGCAAAAATGCAGGACAAGGTTTTATTTTTGGGATGTGTAGGGGGGTCAGGGTGAGCTTAAGTTTGAGTTTTTGGGACTCTAACCCCCCCCCCCCCATTTGGCCGCCATCTTGAAAAACGTATGCAAATGGCTTTTCCACTATATCTCCGAAACGACACATCTTACCGGAAATTTGCAAGGACACTTTTTGTTTAGAATTAAATAATCTACAATTTATTACTTAGAAATTTTGTGGTAAAATGAATAATTAAGAAGTTATAAGCCTTAGAACACAAAAATTAGTCACAATATTTCCTTTAAAGGCTCTTTTTTGTTGTTTAAATATACTTCTGGTTGAAATTTCCAGACCATTTTCTCAGTTTTTGGTCTTTTGACCAAGAGCTACATTTTGAGATATGGCCCAAGTCTGTAGCGGCAGTACTTTCAGAGATGAAAGTAGGCTTCAGACGGACAGACGGACAGAGCCTCTGTATAAGCTTTTTTTTTTTTTGAAAAAGCTAAAAGCAAGCTTTTGTGACAGTAATTGATAAACTGACAAAATTTGCAGCAGCATATTGCATTACAGATAGGAACTGGAGATCAAAAAAGACCCTAATAATGGAACATGTAGCGAAATTTGGGAAACCAAATAAATTAATAATGAACAATGAGTTTAAAGCGGAACAATTATTAGAATATCTTAAAACAGAAAACATCGAGGTACACCTCACAAAACCCAACAACCATACGGGAAATTCAGATATTGAAAGGTTACACTCAACCCTCTTAGAAAAGCTAACAGGTATTGAGGATAACGAATTATCAGTAGAAATGAAGATACAGATGGCTATAGGAAACTATAACGATCGGTATCACTCTACAATCAAATGCACTCCAAGGGAAGCAAAAGAGAGAATAGAAGTTGAGAAACTTCAGGAAAGAATCAATAAAATGAAAAATAGTATAATTAAGAAAAGAAATTTAAGTAGGGAGAGTTATATAGAAAATAGGATAGCAGGACCAATTAAGAATTACAAACGAGTTAGGCATAAGGACGAACCTTATTATAGAATTAAATCCCTAAGAAATGTTAGACCATTTAAAAAATCCACAGGTAATCAACACCGTAATAATATTCCTCATGACGATTGCAACAGTACAAGGGTTACTACAGGTCAACCCAATAAATGAAGAAACTGGATATACAAATCAAGATAAGAGAAGTAGAAATAGTTAATCAGACAACTACATTATTACATATCATTGATCCCAAAGAAATACATAATATACTAATACAAATAGAAACAAACTTGCAAAAATTAGATGTAGATAACAAGAACTTGATACAGACAGAAATAAACGTAATCAAATCCAAAGTTAAATCTATAACACCGAATACATATGAGAAGAAAGAGGTAAGAAAAAGAAGAGGTCTAATGAACATTGTTGGCACAGCACAAAAATGGCTTTTCAGAACTATGAATGACGAAGACCGACAGGAAATTTTAGAACATTTAAAAACAACTAATGAAAACACACATAATGCAATAACAGCAATCAACAAACAGATTACGATAAATAAACATTTTAATGACTCAATGAACATACTGAAAAATGCTGTTGAAAACGATAGAGAAAAAATTATCAAAACAGTAGAAGAATTAAAAAAAGAAAATAATGAAATTTTGAGAAAATCTTTATACCTTGATCAAATGTTAAAATTAAGATTTTTAGAAAATAAAATTAATCAAATTCAAGACAACATAGCTTCAGCAAAGCACAATAATGTACATCCTAGTATTTTAACTGCAGAAGAGATAGAAATGTATAATATTGATTTTTATAAGCTTAAATTAATCAAATTAGGCATTATTACATATAAAAAAGATCTTTTAATAATAGCAATTAAAATTCCTCAAGATTATATAAAAACTGACTTGAAATTACCACTACCAAATAAAGAATTTTTAGAAATTGAAGAAGACAATGAATATATTGTAGAGATTGGAAATGAAGTGCTGAAATATCAAGAAAATGTAATGTTAAGAGAATTAAAAGTTAGTAAAAGCTGTATTTGGCAAAAGCAGTGTAAGCTTAGGTATAATAATAACACAAAAATTGAAATATTAGATGAAGAAAGTTTATTAATAAAAAATGCTAGAAAAGAGAAATTAATACAAAATTGTGATGACAGAGACATAACTTTGAATGGAAATTATCTCATTTCTTTTTGTAACTGTAATATAAAACTTTATCAAGAAAATTTTTATAATCAAAGAAAAAGCATTCAAGACAAATACTTTTATCCTTTTAATCAATCGTATATAAAACCTTTAACTTTTGATAGTATTATATTTAAACATTTCGAAAATATAGAAGAAATTAAAGAACTGAAATTTCACAAAAATGTATCTTATGTAATAAGCATATCATTCATTTGCATTGTTATAGCTTGTATAGCATTTTTGATAATTTTGAAGTAAGGAAAAAGAACTCAAATTAAAGTAATTAATAGACAAAATTCAAACAGAAATTCCAAAAGACTTCAGGAGAAGTCTTACTCAAACCGAGGAGGGGTTATGTATGCAAAAGACAAGATAACGTTGTCTGCTGCATGCATACCGGAAATCTCGGGTAACGAGATGATACCCGAGTTTTCCGAGAAATCCCAACAAAGAATATTTTAATTTTCCCATCGAAAAACTGCAACCTAAACACTTTGAAGTTTTTCGATGGCTAGAAAGCTTTTTGAAGAATATTTAGAAGTTAGTTGAGTTCGGACTTTTAAACTTAAATCTCGTTTCTTTTTAATAAATTGTAATATCTTAAATCTTGTGTTTTTATTCCAAGTAGTTTTTGTTTAATATATTTTTTTCAGCCTAAATAAACGGTTTTTTTATAATTCGCGTTTTGAATGGACTAATAAGAAAAGCGCCTTGGTTGCAGTCAATTGAAAAAATTTAGCCCAGGGTTGAAATTTAAACCTGTTTTTGGAACCTTACCGTGCAGTTAAACGGCAGAATCACGACCGTTATGAATTTGAAAAGATAGGTGACCACAAGGGACCAAAAATAGCTCCAGCCGCAGCGGATTGCCTTAAAGGATGGGGCTATTCATTCGGGTATAATACGTCAGATTGACCGAATGTGAGATATGAACTCGATTTAAATTCAACAGAATACTCTCCATTTTATTGAAGTAAACTAAAATATGAGTCCTAGAAAGAGACACAATGATTAGAAAGACGTATTTTGTCGAGTAATTGTGTAAAAAGGGGGTGTTTTATTTAATTGCAGGCGACCACGCAGATCCCAGAAGTGCAAATCTTAAAATAACTTTGGGGATCGGCTCACCAAACTAGATCCTCCTATACATACATAGAATGTATAATATTTTGTATTTCATTAGAACAGGCAATTTAGCAGGGGCGGATCCAGAAACAATCCTTGGGGGGGGGGGGGGGGTCTCGTGGTACTTTGTTTTTCTATTTTTGAAGTATTATAATCAGCAATAACATTGAAGCATTATTCTTTTCGCTTATGCACAGAGCTTTTGGAAAATCTTAGAAAGAGTTGAATTTTGCTGTTTTTGCTGCATATTTTCTTTGGGTACCGTTAATTATAGACGGCTATATTGTAAAACAACAATACTTAGTTACAACTTGTAGAAAAATCTTTTGCCGTATAGGAATAAATGATCTTGTGTACAAAAAGTAGCACTCAACTCTCAAATGCAGATAATCGTTTTATTATAAGATGGCGGCTGAATTTTGTAATGTTTCCCGATCCCCGACATGGTTTTCAAAGAAATGGTATTACGAGTACAATACAATTAGCTGTGTGGCATCATTCCAATAATACGAGATGGCGGCCAACACAATATGTCATTTTTGTAACAAAAGTAAATATGGCGGCTCCAAAATGGCGGCCGCATTTTGCAGTTTTGTTTCCCGATCCTTGGCATGGGTATTAAATGAAAGGATATGGCGATTATAGTACAGTAAACTGTGTGACGTCTGTGTGTAAATAAAAATACGCTTTTGTTTTAAAATGAACTAAAAAGGAAAAAAAAATAATTTTGAAGATAAATGTTTTATTGCTCCAGCCACTATATGGGAACAACCTACTTTTCGAAATGTAAAATATGTGGGCGCTAACGATAGTGCCGATGTTAATAAAATAAGATAGGTAAAGAGTAACTACTTATACTACTTGCTCATGAGCTCCTTAACGGAAAGGTTGACTCAGGTGATCTAGCGTCGTTTAGAGAGAGTCGTTATAATCTGAGAGGACCACCTCTTTTACAAACCAACTCCTTTAACACGAATTACGGCAGATTTGAACCTGTCTATCGCATGTTGATTAACATGAACCAAAATATGTCTTTAGCGTGAGCATTAGTAGATGTCCTTAAAAGGTGTCTTTTTAATCTCACGTGACCGCTTACGTTTTCTGTCGTTTGGTGGGTTACATGTTAATTTGGATGTCTTTAATGTTGTAATCTTTAACTTTTAATTTGTGTTTGCATGATTAGTTGAAGCCTCATCTCAGCGCTTGATTGTGCTGAGTTAGTGCGCCGTCTATGGTAGAAGGGTTTACTCTATTATTATTATTATTATACAAAATTCAATGCACGCGTCAAATCCGTCCATTAGTACGGTTTGCAGTCGTTAAGTAAATTCTAAGAAGCCTTATACATATGAATACAGATGCTTGGGTGAAAATGTAGGTATCTGGTGGTTCAGAAAAAACAGCAATGACGAATACTGGAGTATAATCAACCAAATAAATTGTAATAAACAATTATGGATTAAAAACTGAATTAAATTGAAACCCGTGAGACGCACAGCTAGACCGCAAGCAACTTGAAAAGAAGCATATATTCAAACCCTGGGAAATCTATTACAGAACTAACAAACGTAATAAGACACAGAGAAAATTGTGTTTATAACTTATGTTTGGTGCGACCATTACTCCCTTTTCATACTTTACTAAATTTAAATCAAACATATAACAATTCATAAACGATTGATTGTCATCATTTTTGATATAGGCCCATTATTTACGTTCTGCCTTTATGTGGTTCTGAATTGTTAACCATCAATTAAAACCTCCTAAGAACGTGTTTTTGTTGCATTATAATAGTAGGAGACTCAGTTTGAATTTTTCAAAGAAAATATAATATTCGAATTCCCGCTTCAATTTCTAACGGACTCTTTCAAAATTGTCGACCTTCCCCTCGTCGTGCTCCCATACAAATAAAAGCTTATCGAACCATCCCCATTTTCGAAAGGGAAAAACCAAGGTTCGAATGACTCCTGAATTATATTCGAAACAGGAGAATTGAGGAAGGAGAAATTGTAGCTTTGCAGAATATCCTTTGGCAGTTCCCCAGTTCTCCATTTGGCTCCATGTCGAAAGGGGAGAATCATTGTAGAGGGTGAAGTATACACACATACATACATATGTATAGGTGAAAGTTGCTCCTTAAGGCATGCAACTTCTTATTACGTGTGCAGGAAAGTTCTCTCCGCTAAATGCTTTTCTTGTAAGAAATTAAAGTAAAATTTCTTTAAGTGTATGCTTACTTTAAGACATGCTTAATTTAAGTACTATTGTTAACTATACTAATAAATTAATATTAATTAAGATTGTAGTAACCATACCAATAAAGGTGTTTTTAAAAAAAAAAAAAATTATGGGAATTTAATGTTCGCTGCTGGTTTGGGTTTTGCTAAGAAATGGAAAATGTTGGTTCTTTTAGCTTAAATACATATTTAGGTTCCTATTCAAGGTAATTTCGGTGAAGTTTGTCTTGCTTGTTTGGCTCTATTTTTTTACATACATATAATGTAAATAAATATAGATGAGAATCGAATTCTTGCGGGTCATGTCTGAGTCAGAGAGTTGTGATAGTGCAACCCAAATTTTAGAATAGTATGTTTGGGTACAAGAGCTTGACGCAAGATTTTTTACTTATCAAGACATAATGAGAATCCAGACCATGTCTATGTACATAGAACGTTACAGCTTATATTGTAGTATTGTTTCAGGAAACGCAGTCGTAACGTTTTCGAATATCGTTGATATCGCGCTTTTCTTTCTTCTTCGTATTTTATTCTTGCAAGTAGTGTTAATCTTAATATTATGGCGTTAATGTTATACAAATTTAAAAAGAATATCTATTTTTTAGTTAAGCCGTATAACAATGAAAAGGTTGAGGAAAAATTTTGGACGATATAATCGCCAAAACATTGGAAAATATGAGAGTAAGTAGTCCTAATTTGTAAACATATTAAATCGGCATATGTTACTTCGCACTTTTGATGTTATTCAATGCTGTTTTATTAAAGCTCCTCAACTTCAATCATTTTTTTTTTAATTTCGTTTGTTGGAAGGTGAAAAGCTACAGGCACCTGTACGCCGGTTGTGTGGGACTCATACCCACTAAAACACCTCAAGATCTTTCACTTTCCGCTTTTTTAGCACAGAGTTTTGAGATTGGATCAGCTTTTATCTAGCTGCTAATACTCTTGGGGATTCTTTGCCTTTCTCCCTTTTTTTTCGGCTTATTCCAGCGGTGAGTCGTCGTGCTCGAAACGATGGAGGTATTTACTATCTCAACTCCCTTCAAAACGCTCCCTCGTAATCTATGTCCGCATAACAGACTCGTCCCACTTCACTTTCCATTCTGTTACGGACTCGCATCGCTACGGCAATGTATTTGGATCCCCTATAACAAATTTTGGATCATACAGAAGCATGCCTTCTCTCGCTAGTATCTCTATGGGATCATTCTTGCTATAACCTGTGCCAAAACAATTGCGAATCTCAAAATCGCTTTTTTCATGCCCATTAAGAGTCTCAAATCCCCACCGCGAATGTAGATTTAAAACGAAAAGTGCGCAATGTCAGTCCGTTCGCGTCAAAACCCAAATCACTCGCTGATTTATATTCTCACAATTCAATCAGTCCCACTGCGAATCTTGATGGTCAGATGCTATGGGGGAGTGCGATGCCCGTAAACGAATTTCGAAGGGGAAATGACACTGCACGAGCGCTTGAGTATTCCCAATTGTTTTGGCGCACCCTATATCACTCACGCCGTATCGCGTTAGATATGGTCCTGTACGCTCAGCACTCGCGAAGGGTGCTTAGTCTGTACGTGGCTGTTAGCGGACCTGTTAAACGCTGCTGCTCACACTGTTGCTGCCTAAAAGCATTCTTGGAAATTCTACACAAATAGGACGGATAAGGCTTCCGATCCGCAATGCCCTCCAAGTGAGCTTTAAACTTAAGCCTCCACTCCGTCACCTGATCTGTTCCCATACCTTGAACCTTACGGACACTTGTTTTCTTAGTTTGCTGAGCAGCAAAGTTTTAGCTCGGCTTTAAAAGATGCGGTGAACGTTTCATTCAAATGTTGGCTTCCAACGATTGAGTCAGCATTGACAAAAGCCCGAACGTGTCCAAATACGCTTGGGGCGCTTGACATTGGACACTCGTAATTTGAGCATCGGTCACATCAAGCGTCCAACGCTGGAGGTTGTTCATAGAATTTTGTAGGCTTTAGATAGCTTCGTTTGCGCATAATTCGATCTCATGCTGTAAACATGTTAAGGGCGACCGACGAATCGCTTTATACAGCGACTGTCAAAAACGAATAGAATGCATGACGACTGAATCAATCTATTTTCTACTTCGTAGCCGTTCCCTGTCAAATTTGCATGGGTGTTCTGGCATGGGATTGTGTTTCTATTTCCGTGTGTTCCTGAATGCGCGTATAGCTAAATAGGCTGTCGGGCACATAACGAATTTATTTCATCGGTGCTTTCGCTTTTTCCGACGAAAATCGTCCTTAGCGTGTCATTGCTCTTAGCGTGTTTACAGCATCATAGAGGCGACTTTCTACGAGCACTGATGTCATCCGCGAACCGGATATAAACTGCTCTTTTTGGAGGAGTAGTCTAAATACATTGTGAATCCAGGATAGATCTCTACGGAACTCCAAATGTTGTTCTGCACAGTGTGGGCCCATCTTCCAACTCACAATGAAGTGATCTACCTTCTAAGAAGGGGTTTCGCCTAATAACAATTTGGAAGGGTAGTCAGTTTGTCAGACTACCCACCCGGGCATGCATGTGGATGTTTAATTGACCGCCAGATGTTTAATTGACCGAGGTCCATGCCCGAAATTGAATATGGCATGGGGGTCCGCACTCAGACGGTAGGGTGAAATACTTACTGGCTAAACACACCAACCATTTTTTCATGATGTTTGATTTCACAAAGGAAATACTTCGGTCTGGCGTCATCAGCCTGATCCTTGAAGGGTCTGTTGAAAGTGTTATTTTCAGAGCCGGAACAGTGAGGAAGACTGATCGGCTTCACGAAACTCACCACCCAATTCACTGGTGGACAGCATTTTACCGAAGCTCCTGCCCATCGGTTCTGTGGGTATCTAACCCGCGCTAAACATCACTCCATCTTATCTTCCATTTTCCTCGTATGATTGGCTTGCGCCATTGCGTGACGCCGCTGGATCAGCTATCTAGCTGCTATCTCTCTTTTAGCATTACTTCGCCTTTCTCTATTTCGTTTAGCTCCAT
Source organism: Thereva unica (assembly GCA_949987705.1). Classification (NCBI taxonomy): domain Eukaryota; kingdom Metazoa; phylum Arthropoda; class Insecta; order Diptera; family Therevidae; genus Thereva; species Thereva unica. Next base: position 30,456,154 of record OX465284.1, on the reverse strand, counting down.
ATTGCTTAAAGTTCTGCTGTATGGCATTTAGCATCCCTTAAAGCTATCGTCACTCACCGTTCTACCTCATCATCTGGCCCAGGATCAGTGGCGTAGGGAGGGGGGTGGGTTTGGGGACAAATCTATCCCGAAACGCCTTTTGTATGAAAACAATTCAACTTGAACATTTATAATATTACTAGCTGGGACTCGGTATCCCTCGCTGCACCCATAAGCCAATAGTAGCCAATAGATATGAAAATCGGGTTATGAATTTTACATAGATGAAGTGCCTCAAACAACGGCTACATGGCTCTTGAAACGGCCGACATGGATCTAACAGTATATTGAGTATACCTTATTGCTTACTGCTTTCTTTCCTTCCTGTCGGAAGCGGACTAAGACTTGCCGTCCTCGTAATGAGGATGTAGTATACCCAAACGGTATCAGAAGTTTCGGGAAATATAGCAGTCCCAAGAGGACAAGAAAGGCTTAATATTCGAAATTGCAGACATGCTGCAAGGGACCATCAAAGTTGCAGAAATGTCCTAGACTAGACGAAGCCAAGACTAGATTTAGGCTGTAGCGCCATTGGATGGATGGAGTTTTCGGGAATAAAGTAGCCTTTCCTGATTAAGACTTCGGTCTTAGCAGCTGAAAATGTCCTGCCTGTGAGCAGATTTAATGATCTGTTCTTCCATTGATGTGGGAATGACAATTAACTTTTCCCTTGGGTTCTTAAATAAAAAGTCATGAAGGTAAAAATCTTCTTGAACGGAGGTCTTTAATATCTCTCTTATAGCTCTTAAATATTCTGTGCTTGTTTAAATAGGTAAGTTAACATATCGACAACTGGTATTGCAATTTTGCTCAAAGCATCTACGTGCCTAATTTTAGTCCCTGAACGATTCAATCTGGTAATTAAATTCTTTTAGAAACATAGCCCATCTAGCCGCTCTCGGTGCAACTTTTCCTTTTTCATTGTCGTGGCAAAAGTATTGCAGTTGGTGACAATCTTAAGATTAATCCTCCTTCGCAGAACGTAAACTCTCCGCTTCTTTACGGCGTGTACTAGAGGAAGAACTTCTAGGTTGTAAGCGTAAAAGCGTCCTTCGCCTGAGTTTGCCTTACGACTCAATTATTGCACTGAATGCAATTATTGTTGATCGTTATTATCCCGTTGTAAGAGCAATATCTCCGAATTCGTCCTTTCTAGCATCGGTATGAATCTCGGTATGCCCCTTTGGTTCAAATAACTTCAGCATTGGTGGTTTTGCCAGTTTATTTAATGGTTCAAATGAATTTGCTGTTCGGTTTCTATTTTCAATATGGCGTTCTTTGTTAGCCATTCGCTGAACGGCTTTGCTTCAACTGCCTAGTCTGCTATGTATAAATCTTCTGAAAGAGGGCGTTAGTCCCAGTAGCCATTGAAAAGTTTTCCATCATTTGGTATATTGAAGAGGAAACTCAATTACTACTTTTGCCCTCTCCTCTAATGATCTTTGCTCCCGCTAGACTTCGCTTAATTTTCTTATGAAGACGGACGCAGTTTTTTAGTAGGCCACAAGCGTCTATCTTAGGGAGTATCTTAGGATGGCCCTGGTGCAAATCAGTCTTTTCGTCAATATATATCAGTCGATCGTCCAACGCACACACATATTCATCGATGCTTCAATCTTTAATCACACCTTTTCCGAAAGTCGCTAAATGTCTGAAGATTGGAGCAACGAAAGAAGTTTTTTAACCTTAAGGCGTTTAAAGGATTGGAAAAGTAGTGCAACTGAAGAACAGGGGGTGAACGGGTTTGCTCTTTCGAGTATTCCCAGGGAAATCGACATAACGGCTAAGGAAGTTATAAACGAAAGCTTCTGGGAAATTTTGAAGGAAGGAAAGACAGAAAAAAGGAACCATTTATGGGACCATTATTGAAAACAACACGGAATATACCAAGGAGTGGAATCGAACCACAGACCTCGGAGTTGGTAGACAGATGCTTTAATCCATAAGCTACCATCATCATCATCATTGCGCTCCTTTAATCCCTCATGGGACATAGGGCGGAAACAGTTGCCCTCCAGCGGACTCTGTTTTGCGCGACAGCTTTCAGCTCCGACCAGGATCTCCCAGTTGTTGCGGCTTCTGCTAGTAGGGTTCTCCTCCACGTTGTTCTAGGTCGTCCTACTCGACGGGATCCTTGCGGATTCCAGTCAAGGGCCTGTTTGGCTAGATTTTCGTTTTCGCGTCGCAAGGTGTGGCCTACCCAATTCCATTTCCTTCGCCTGATTTGGTCGTCTATCCTTTCTTGGCCGGCACGGCGCCATAGTTCTTCGTTTGAGATTCTATCTTGCCAGCGAATTTTTAGGATACGACGAAGGCATCTGTTGATGAAGACTTGTAGGCGCCCTGTGATGGATTGGGTGACTTTCCATGTTTCGCAACCGTACAAAAGTACTGCCTTCACGTTGGAGTTGAACAGCCGCAATTTGGTGTTAGTTGAGATCTCCGTTGATCTCCATATGCGGAACAGGCATGCATATGCGCCTCGTGCTTTATTTATTCTGGAACTGACATCTTCTTCTGCACCGCCATTTTCGGTAATAATACTACCGAGGTAGCAGAATTTATCGACCAGTTCCACGTCACGGTTATTCAGCGCAGTCCGTTCAATGGTGTTTGCATTTATCCGCATTTCTTTAGTTTTAGTCGGATTTAGCCTTAAGCCTGCTGGACTACTTTCTGTTGCCAAATTGTTAATCATGTTTTTGAGGTCCTGGTGTCTGTGGGCCAGCAAACAGATATCATCTGCGTAGTCGAGATCCTTAAGGCGGTCTAACAAACCCCATTGTATGCCGCCTGTTCTACTATCTAGAGCGCCGACAAGGATGTCATTTATTACTATAAGAAATAGTAAAGGCGAGAGTAGGCATCCTTGTCGTACTCCTGAGCTCACCTCGAAGCTGTCGGATAATTTTCCATTATGGAGAACTCTGCATTTGGAATTGTTATATAGGGCTTTTATCAATTCTATTATTTTATCAGGCAGTCCACGTCGCCGTAGTGCCTGCCATATAAAGCTCCTATTGACCGAGTCGAACGCTTTCTCATAATCTACGAAAGCAAGGTAAAGGGGGGATCGGAATTCAGTAGACTGCTCCACTATAATTCGTAAGGTGTTGATATGATCAATACATGAGCGGCCCTTCCTGAATCCGGCCTGCTGCCTCCTAAGCGTTCGGTCTACTGCCTCACTTATCCTAGATAGTAATATGTGGGACAAAATTTTGCCCACAGTAGATAGTAAACAGATGCCTCTCCAGTTGTCGCATATTGTTAGGTCCCCCTTTTTTGGTATTTTGACTATGATACCTTCCGTCCAATCCTCCGGAAAGGTACAGGTGTTCCATGCTATTTGTAGGATTGGCTGAAGCGCATCTGCTATGAGGCTTGAGTCGGCTTTCAACAATTCTGGCGGGATGCCATCTTTTCCAGCTGCTTTACCATTGGCCATCGCATGAATTGCGGTTACTATTTCCGTCTTGGATGGGGCCCGGGTGGTGATTCGAATTGGCTGTGCATTGTTGCTGGTTTCCTGAGGTTCCTGTGTAAATGAACCATTCAGGGCGGCGAAGAAGTAATCTCTCCATCTTTGGAGCTGCTCCTCGTCGCTGCACAGCAGCCTTCCATCCGCACTCTTAACGGCATGCTTTTTAGTAGAGTGCTTTCCCGAGAGCTGTTTAGTGATTTGGTACAGCACCTTACTGTTGCCTGTGTTTGCCGCGTTTTCCGCTTTTTCTGCGAGCTCATTTATCTGCTGCCTTTTATCACGCCGGACACTTCTCTTTACTTCCCGGTGTAATTGGGAGTATTCCCGTTCAAGTTGGTAACGTCTTTCGGGGTCGCTTGTAGAGTTTACGTTATTTTTTAGGGCTCTCCTGCGTTCTATTTTTTGCCAGGTTGTGTCCGAGATCCAGTGTTGCTGGTTTCTTTGGACATAACCGATGCTCGATTCCGCAGCCTTCAATATTGCGCCCTTTGTCCTACTCCACAGCTCTTCAATATTTGTGTCGTCAGAAACGTTGTGCTGGTTTAATATTTGCTGTAGGTTTCCAGCAAATTCCCGCTTTTTAACGCTCTCCCGCAGAAGATCTACGTTGAACCGTCTACGGTTTATAGCGTCGCGTTGTACGTTTCTGATTGCGGCGATTTTAAGGCGAATAGTTGCTACAACCAAATGGTGGTCGCTTCCAGTGTCTGCTCCCCTGAAACTCCTGACATCCTCAAGAATAGTTCTCCATCTGCGGCTTACGGCCACATGATCTATCTGATTTCTCGTCCTACCATCGGGCGATACCCAGGTCTCTTTGTGTATCTTCTTGTGACAAAAGTAAGTTCCACCTACCATGAGTTGGTGGGAGCTACAGAAGTCAACGAAAAGCTCACCATTGTTATTGGTAACTTGGCTTAGACCTTGATTTCCAATTGTTTGCTCAAGGCCGGTGTTGTCACGGCCGATCTGTGCGTTTAAGTCACCCATTAATACAATGATGTCTCCCCTTGGAATAGAGCGAAAAACCTCATTCAGCCGCAAATAGAACTCGTCTTTGATGTCATCTTCAGCGTCCTCAGTTGGAGCATAGCATTGGACTACCATAGTACTTCTTAGTCTGGTACGCAGGCGCACGGTAATAATCCTCTCAGAAACTGGTGACCAGCTGATGAGGCTGGACCTGGCTTCTTTGGTGAGAATTACACCAACGCCACTCCTACGGCTTTCAGTCTCGTTTCTGCCAGAATATAAAAAGGACTCACCATTTGGGCAGATATGTTCCCCCGCATCGGGCCATCTGGTCTCGCTAAGTCCCATGATCTTGATTTTATATCGATTCATCTCGTTGAGGACTTCATCCAGCCGTCCCTCAGCCAGCAGTGTTCTCACATTCCATGATCCGATTCGTGTCCTTGTTCGAAAAGCAAAGGTCGTCGTCGTGTTGTCCATCCGGTTCCGAGGCATTGTTTGCCGATTCGTAGCAATGGTGTTTTTTATGGGAGCGGGTTGCTAACCCTCAGCCCAACCGACTTAAAACTCTGTTTTGTGGCGCAGAGAGTTCGCCATTCGCCCGTCTCCCGTTAGCTCCTTCCGAAGAAGTACCCCAGGGGGCACCGCGGGGAGGTGGGATTAGGACTTGCTAACAGGTCTGCTAGGTGTTTGTCTGCAGTGACTTTTCTCGGGTTTTGGCAGAGGTGGCAAATCGGGTACCACCACTTTCCGAGGTCTTTGTTAGCCGTTTGCCCCCAACTACCAGCTACCGACCAGCTGGAAATCATAGTTGATCAAGGAATACCTGTAGTTTCTTTAAATAATGTTAGCATGAAACTTAGTTCTACAAAGAAACGTCAACAAATGCTTGTCCTCAAGATTTATTTCAAAATGTTTACAAATAAAAATTCACTTAACCCGACCCACCGGCTCCTCCGCCTGCATTTGCTCCGAAGGATGCTGAGTTAAAAGAACGAAATTGAGTAGGATAAAATAATTGGATATTGTATTGCATTCACCTCCACCTCCAGCGCCACCACCAGCACCGGCATCAGCACCAGCACCAGCACCACCTCCAGCTCCACCCCCAGCTCCACCTCCAGCTCCACTACCTGCTCCTGCACCACCTCCAGCACTGCCTCCACCACCACCGCCGCCCTCGCAAGGAGCAGCCATCTAAAAAAAATTCACAAGTATTAATCTCCAAAATTAAGGATTTCCGATTGGTTCTTTACTGTTGCAGTGGCGAAAACTGCACAAACTAAAAGTGTTGCCAAAACTTTGTTCATTTTCTAATCTGGATTGGTGCGGACTGAATTCACAACTGATGACCACCTCTTGCATCTCACCCACTTTTATACCAGCTAAATGTCGAAAATTTTAAATGTTAACATTATATAATAATTAATATGGGGCCTGGAAAATGGTTTTAAAAAAATGTACTAGTACTAAAAATACAGGTGTAAACCGCCGATCAATTACTGAAATTGCAGATGCGGACTCTAATTGCTGTCGTCTATCGACACACGAGGGAAATTATTTCAGCTCCACTTTCTAGGTCACTCAGGTAAAACAAAAGCGTGTTCAAAATATTGTTAAATTGGTGAAGATGTTCAAGATGTGGGTGCCAGGGTCTCTTTTTGTTTCAGTAATTATCGATGGAAAAAAGTGTTTGCACATTGTTAGTAGCTATTAATGAAATTGAAGTTTTGACATGTTTGGAAAAACATGGAAACATTTTTTTTAACACAACCAAACATCAGTTTTTCTAAGAAATTTAGAATTTTAGCAGATATAAAAGCTCGTAAAAGAGGAAAGACTACTATCATTTACTAGTTTATTCTGTACCAATCCAACCAAATCAGACAATGAACAAAGTTTTCAATCTACATTTAGTTTGTTCAGTTTTCGCCAATCAAACAGTAATGAAGTAGACGGATGACCTGTCTTCTTCTTTAACGGCTCTACAACCAGGATCCGGTCCTAGCCTCTCGCAACTGTTCTCTCCACCGGTCCCGATCCGATGTCATCCAGTTTGGCATCGCTAAGATCTGAGCGTCCTAGTCTACGCCATCCTTCCAGCGAAGATTGGGTCTCCCTCGCTGTCGAACCCCATAGGCATAACCGCAGAAAACTTTCCGAGCAGGCTCATCTTCACTCATACGAGCTAGATGCCCTGCCCACCGGAGCTTACCGAGCTTTATTTTTTTCGCAACATTTATGTCGCGATAGCGCTCGTAGATCTCGTCATTGTAGAGTCTCCGCGGAATCGTCCTTCCTCACATACGGGGCCAACAATCCTCCGAAGTATTTTCCTCTCGAACACGGCCAAAAGGTTTGAGTGCTTTTTGCTATGCACCCACGTTTCGGATGCATATGTGAGAACCGGTAAGACCATCGTCTTATATAGTGAAAGTTTAGACGTTATGGTTAGGTGCTTGGATTTAAAGAGCCTTGACAAACTAAGTAGGCTTTGTTAGTTGGCTTTTAGCAGTCGTGTGCGTATTTCTGGTAACATGCTATTGTCGGCTGCTACTATATAGTATTTTACACTACCTTGTTTTTGTATACCATGCATGGTTTCATGGTTTCTCACCAAAAATTTTCTAATGAAAAATGTGAGAACTTGTCATTTTCAAAAACAGTTTATTAAACAAAGTTTTCCACTCGAATAAGTAAAACCCACGTTTGGAATTATGGAAGTGACAATTTCCAATGTGAGCTACATTCAGCTACAGTTTTTTCACATTAAATTCACCCATTTGCAAATCAAATTAATCCTTTTGCAAATAAAATTCACCCGTTTGAAAATTAAGTACTTCTACAGTATATATTACCAGCGAGCACTAATAACAAGAGTGATTAGGTGGAGCTCAAGGACAAGTAAAAGAGTTAAACATATGAAAGAAGAGATTGGAACTACCATTATTCAAAAAGTCCAAAAAAATATTAACAAATGCGCGATAGATATACATTTCATACAAAAAACACAAGAGTATGAATGAAACAGAACATATGTTGCTTGCTTCCCCTATTGGAATGTTTACATTCAAATGGAAGTCGAATTGGAACAGAGCACATGCAGCCGACTCTAATATGTTTATATGTATGCGTGGGCAAATTCTTGTTGGTACACATTGCGACTCTAAAACTTGGCTTTGTATTGTACATTAAAAACGCGGGAGTTTTGCAATTCTTCCAGTGTTGAGCTAAATATTGGCTAAATTGGAAAATTGGCACTTCCCCTTCATTTTTTATCTTTCTTTCACACACGTTGCGTGTAGTGTGAAAGCAATTCTGCCTCCTTTTATCATAGATATTACATCTTTGATATTTTGACTTTTTCACTCCTACTGAAATTTTTATCAGCTGATCTCAAGGGCATTGAAACATTTTTGAAAATTTGTTCTAGCTCATCACTCTTATTATTATTGCTCGCTGATATTACTAGGTGGAACTCGGTGCGCATCGCCCATAAGCCAATGGTGTGGCGTGCGCCAAAACAATTGGGAATGTGAAAATCGCTTTTCCATTGGCAGTGAGAATCCCAAATCCCACAACGAAATTACATCCGAAAAGAAAATTGTCACTCCGTTCATTTAAAAACTCAAATCATCCGTATTCCCAATCACAATTCATCGGTCTCACTGCCACTTTTGTCGTGGTCAGATGGTGCTTTTATTCATACACGAAATGCTAATGCGTCATTTTCAATTTAAAGGATCGATAAAGATAATTATTTCTTGCACTAAGCTTGATTTTGTAAAAGATTTTTTCGATGATCTTCAGCAGGGATGTAAACGGGCTTTTGTAGATTTGAATTTAAATCCCACCTCGAGTAAAAATCGGACTCGCTCATTTTTAGGCTGAAACAGGCACGCACAGTATCAAAATGCTTGCATGAATTTCGAAACAGGAATGGTACGCCTGCGTAAAAATAGGACTTACCCGCATTTAGCATGAAACAGACACGGTACTCGTGAGTAAAAATAAGACTCGCCCGTTCTTAGCCTGCAACAGGCACGGCGGCATCGAAACGCCTGTGAAACTTATATGAGCTCGGAAATACCGACTGCGGAAGATAGTTCCACAATCGAGTTGTTCTATTTATAAACGAAATGTGCGCGAAGGGGAGAACTGGAGGGTGAAGGAGGGAGCCGAGTTGGCTAGTCTTGTGCTGCGGGAAAACATTTGTAGGCAGGAGGTTTTTGATTTCAGTGGAGCAGTCACTGTTGTAATGGCGGTAAAACTTTTTGAGCGCTGGATCGATGGAGAAGCAAAGCGTGCTATCTTCATGACTTTGATGGCGCGGTTTTGCACCATATCTAGCCAAGCCAAGGCGGTGTTAGGGGCGCCCGCCCAAATATACGAGTTGTATTCAAGGCGGGGCCGAAAGTAGACTGTAGCCAAGGCAGCTGCATGAAGGAGAAACTTGCATTTCTTAAGGAAGCCCCTCGTTTGGTGACTTGGAATATGTGATTATTCCAACGCAGATCGTTGGATAAAGTCACGCCGAGGATGTTAAGCTGTTATATTATCCTCGCCCATTGAAATGAAGGGAAGGTTGGTGCAGGTTTTAGTGGCGAATAGACAGTACTTGGTTTTGGTTTCGTTGAACTCGACACGATTCTTGCGGTTCCAATCAGGAATTAGTTTAATGTCCGCGTTAAGAGACAAGGTACTTGCTTGTCCTAAGTTGTCGGAGGGGTAGGAGTAACGCAGAGGACCGTCATCGGCAAAACTATGAAGTGGATTTGAAGGGATTGAGAGCAGATCATTAATGAGTATCAGAAAGAGTAGGTGAGAGGATCGCCCCTTGTGGAACGCCGGCCGAGATGAAGTTAGGGTTGGACTCCAATCCGATACTACCAGCAGAGCGGGATGCCATACTCTTTCAAAGGCCTTATAGATATTCAGAGCAACTAGACCAGACTTACCGGAGCCATGGATGCTTTGGTTGATGTGTTCAGTCAGACACACAAGAAGGTCGCCAGTAGACCTTTTTGATTTAAAGCCGTACTGCCTGTCGTGAATAATTTGGTTAGATTCTAAATATTTCATCAGCCTGCTATTGATTATTGTCTCCATAATTTTGGAGAGAACGGAAGTTATTGCTATTGGGCGGTAGTTCAAAGAGTCGCTGGCTTCACCTTTTTTAGGAATGGGCTAAACATGAGCTAGTTTCCAAGAGTTGGGATCAATTCCGGAAAAATATGACAGGGCAAAAAGTTTGTGCGGAGGTTTAGCCAGGTTGAGGCACATTTATTGAATACCATAGCGGGAATATTATCAGGGCCAGTGGATTTATTGAGGTCAAGTTCTTTGAGACATTTATACACTTCTCTTGTCCTGAAGAAAATTCCGTTCATTGAATGGACGTTGCCTCCACTCCTAACTCCGTCGGCTTACGGTATAAAGATCGACCTCCACTTTTTTTAACACCTGTATAGCTTCTTTGACGCTTACGTACCCTTAGTTAAAATCTTTTGTAATTAATATTAAAATGCCACAAATGAACTGTAAGAAAAGAATGAATAACAATACCTAAGATTCGAAAAAATAGGTGGAAGTTTTGAAAAAAGTTATCATGGGTCCGGGCTTCCTATCATAAGTGTTGTAATATCTCCCGACTCCTGGAAGGGTTTCCCAGTTATGGTAGCATTTGAGAGAAACAAAAATTGACAGAAATTTAGCTTTCCACAAAACCTAAAAAAGAAAAACCGATTTAAAAATTTTAATTACAGCTAAAAAAAATGCAGAATTTCTTATTACGAAATTTCATGAAATCCGTCCGACCTATGGCAGGCCGGGACAGAACGATTTGGACGTGGAGTTGCCATCGCATCTCTCCGGATTCATTTTCTTCAGCGATGCAAAATATGGAAAAGCTCCTTATTAGGTTTTTACCTCTTTGACTCCCAGCAGGACGACAAGGACTCGGGCTCTTTTACCGTTCGGTTTATCTGTCTCTGCATGCTGGTGCCGCATCTACCTATCTATATCCATCCATCTGGCGGGATTGCTGGGTGGATGGCTGGCTGGGCTGGCTGGCTGGTTAGTCTATCTCTACGCAAAATACGAACGAACCCATCCACATGGCGCGCTGGCATTCTATTAAGAGGTACAAGGAGCACATACTAGCTTGTGCTTCTAGTCCTCTGACTTCCCTATATCTCGGAGTTGTATCTAGTATCTCGCTGCATATTTAATACTTCATTAAGGATGTTCTATGCCAGAGGGTGAATAGGTGTGTATTTATAGGAAAAATTCCTCATATTATAAGGTCCTGGCTTGGATATTCTTTTGTGTGATGTACATTTTTGCACGCGAAGAGCCGGGCGGCGGGGGTTGGGCACACCTGGGATATATTACAGCCCTGGATCGAAAAGAGTTCATGAAGCTTTCACTTGGTATTATGCGGACTAGTAAGGATATCCTTTCGGGTATAGTTACTAGTTGGCTTTTGTTGTTGCCATTGCCATCCCCCCTACTACAGGATGTTTTTCGCACACTCTCTGCATGGGGATGTGTAATGCTGGATTTATACTTTCATTTTTTACTTGTCAACTTTGTGCTCTCAATCTGGGCGAAATGAATGAAACTTTTCTGTTGATGAACAGATTGGAAGATAAATTTTTCATCTGACATTCTATTTTTAGGCAGATGGAATGGTGGTGGTCTTTATGCGTATTGAAGATTTTAGAGCAATATGAAGGTCATGCTTACGGATCCTATTAGGGGATGCTTTATGGGATGGGTAAATTGCGAATGGTAGCGGAATGCACTGCAAAATGCGGGGGTGTGGTGTAGTGGGAGGGTTATTGAGCTGGCTGAAAAGCTGGTTAATAAGTGGTGAATTCTTTATTAGTATACAATTGAAGTCATGTGGGGCGTGTATTGTCTGAATTTTAAACATGAACAGAAAGTAATTATTTGGTGTCCTTTTATATGATGAACAATTTTTCTGTAGCCTGAAGCAAGTTTTATTAATTAAAAGTCATTAGAAATGATGGAAGTATGTAGATGGTAGTGTTTGTGAGTAGGACTGTGTGTTTCGTAAGTTGCAATAACTCTCTAGATTATCGGAAATGAATGGTGGCTTGGGTGTAATTATTTCGTTCCGCTCTGTTTCATTACTTCACAATTTTCCTTCTTCGAGATATTCCATGGATTCTCCTAAAGACAACTACTGGAATTGATATACAAGCTTTTTTTTTAATAAGATGAGATCAGACGAAATTCACGAAATGTCACAATTTTTTGGTGGCAGCCATAGGGAGTATCATGTAGTTAATGACAATATGGATATGGCGTAACTATTCCAGGCTATTATTACCTCTTGAAAAAAGTTCGTCAATTGCATAGCATAACCGATCACAGTGACATCTCTAAACGCTCTTTGGAAAAGTGAAAGTTAGATTGTTACTTTGAGTCTATCAACATTGGTGCGAATGGGTCGAAAAGATGTTTACTTTTGAAAATGGAGAAAAATAATGAAAAGTTGTGGTATATTTTACAATATTATTACGACAAAGTGAAGAACGTTGCGCAGGGTTGTGAAAAAATTTGTTCTTTGTACGGTGAAGGCACTTTATTAAAATCTGCCGTTACCAAAATCTGCATTCACATTCATTCTGGTAATTTTGATGTGAAAGACGAGTCACGCCCCGGTCGTATAGTTACTGAAAAAGCTGCTGAAATTTTTGTAAAAGTCCAGCAAGGTAGGCTTAAAAGTAGTGTTGATTGTCGTATGGATCTGAAACGTCTCATAACCGGTGATACAAAATGGGTCATGTGTGGAAATCGGAAGCACCAAAGATTTTGGAGAAGGGATTGGGAACCGTCACAAGCCTCCCGAGAGCAAGGGGTTCATGTCGAAAATATGATGCGTGACTTTGGTGATACTGTGAAGGAAGCGTTTGTAGCGGTTGCTACTTGTTATTATTTTATGTTCGTTGCTACTTGTTATTAATTTATGTTCGTTATTGTAGCAAGTTTATTCAACACTCAATTCAGTTCCTATACTAGTAACTTTTTAGTACAGTTACCGCTACACGTTCACTATGATTTACTTTTTTATGTGAGACAATCAGGTTTATGAATGATCCTTTGTACTTCGGCCTGTTAATGGTGCAATGCCAACTGGTAGGCTTGATTTGAAGTGAAAGGAAAAGTTAGGGGTCTGGGGGTACTTGACGAGATGTTGATACGCTTTACGTTTTGTAACGGTAGGCCTACATCGCCCTCGGTTAAATTGGTCCACAGGCTTGCAATTACTTATTCGGCATCTCTTCCACTATTGCTGGCGATTAATTGAAATCCGGCGGTGAACCTTCCAATAAAAGGCCTACTGCCTACCCTAAATGAAAAGTGACGCAAAAAGTCAAAGTCAAAATTGACATATAAACCAGAATATAAAGTTCATAAGAAGTGTAGCAAGGGAACAGCCTTACTTTATTAACTTTTGTTTACTTCTGGTGCGGTTCTTACCGCCCCATAGTGGGACGCATTGCCTAAAACGTGTATCAGTATAATGGCGCGATAAAATAGTGGGCGCCACTTATGCGAGGTATTACCCCCTTAGCCATAAGCCCGGAAAAGCATGACCAAGGAGCCAATACCATACATAAGAAAGGAAACAAAATTCCGGAACTCCTACGCCGGCCACACGGAGGTATCTAGCTCGCCGGAGGGGTCGTGGGGTGTGTGGCCGGGCCTTACCGCGGTTGGTTGTTCACCACTTACCTGTGCCTGTGCAACTTTGAATTCCGCCTCCATCATTCTCCGGACATCGCCTGAGCCTCGTCAAACTCTGAAAAGGAATGACCCCCCGCCCCAACCATTCCACAAAAAAATTTACCACCTGGACATTCTAGTATTTATAATCATTTAATCGTCTTACCGGAACAATCATCAACACAAACAATACAATGAATAATTGAAAACACAAATCTCACAAGACAATAAATATAGCTCCGTGACAGATATCAATTTCCAGGCTCAAATTAACAAGACTTAAGATACCATTAAATTCAATTAAATTATCCTAGTTATACATGGATGCAGACGAAATAAAAAAAAAACGCGCAGTAGTGGTACCATTACTCCTCGTTTTGTACAAACGATATTACAACCAACAGAATCACTTAGAAGAGGATGAACAAATTTCCCGGAACCAACCAAGAATAAAATATTTCCGACAAGGAGCAAAACAAATTCACAAATAATTATAAAGAAGATTATAAAGTTAATACTAACTACCATTAAAATTATTATTTTAGTAATAAATTTTTTTAAATTAAAGCAAAAAGAAAATTTTTGTTATTTTATTTTGTGTATTTTTTTGGTGTGTTTTTTGTTCTTCTGATCCAGCTGGTGTGGATGCACTATAGGTATTGGCTTAATTACCTGACTATCGAACGGTATATCAATTGGTATTAATGGAATATACAGTTCCTCCTTTATACTAGTGTCTGCTATTGGCCAAAATTTCGACTTGAATCTATTTATCTCTTTTCTTTTTTTTCAAAAAAACAATCTCTTCCAATAATAACTTTTGAATGACAAAAGGAAGTGGGCTTAACACGCCACGAAAATAAAAACGGATACAAATTTCATATATCTACCCATTCAACAATAAAACTCATGTCTAATTCCCTATCTTAATACATTCTGTCTTAGGATAGTAACTAATACCAGGATACCGAAAATCACAACAATATAAACGAATAGTAAACAAAGGTGGCACCATTACCTTTCCACCGCCTCGCTTCTCCTTGTGGCTTCACTTTCCCAGCAGTCCGTTACCAGTCCAAAGCATAACTGACAGCGCGAAGAAAAGTTTGCATTATCTGAAGGTCCCTGTCCATAATTATAGATGACTTGTGCAGTTTCCAAAGTCAGATCCCGCACTAGAAGGGACAATCCTTTCTATAGACACAACAGTACTCTAAACGAAAGTATTCGTAAAGAAAGTATTCGTATATCAACTAGAACATTTTATGCGACTGAATTATATCATCCGATTTCGCAGGTTGCTTGCACTCGGTAAGGCCTGTCGATACCTCCTGAGTCCTATGGATCAATTTTGTAAGCTCAGGGTCGATTTCACTTTGCCACATTGAACTTCTTGAACAAGTAACGTCACCGCAGCTATTACCTGCCCGGCATTTATCTTTTTCTATTTTCCTACTGTAACTTGACAATCTTGGTCTTCGTCAAATCAATTTTCCATTCCATCAGAGTTTTCCTTATCGTCTTTATCGGCTTGTAAAGGTACGTAGTTATTCTCCTTTTTACGGTACTCATCCAATTTCGTATGGTTAATAATCTGACCATACATACATAATTAGTTTAAGAAAAATTTCCTAAATTTTATATTTTTTCCCGAAGAAAAAAATTTTTCTCCGTTCCTTTATCCAGCCGTCAAAAAAAATTCTCCCAGACTGACTCCCAAATTTTTCTTTCCTATTTTTGTTTTATTTTCCCCCGCCTACTTTTTGGTTTCGAACAATTTCTGAATTTCATTCTCGACAGTGATTTTTAGTCAAGTAATTATTTAGAGATATTTGAGCAAAACTGACCGTTACAAACGTGGACAAAAGTCCGATAATAAAAGTTTCGATCTAGGGATTTTCATCTTTTGTGTTGACTACAGTATTGTTGGCACTATTAAATCCCGGCAGTAGAAACGGTTAATTGTTTTTCCTTGAAGCTGCACAGCAGGTCGAACTTGGTCATTGTTTATTTGTAAAGCGTTCGGCTCTGTGCTTAAAAAACGTAGTGCAAATTGAAACTTGCATAAAATTATAACGACAATACAGATTCGAAATATTGGAAATGGAGAATATTTCTCCAGGTATGTACTAAATTTTAAATGCTTTATAACTTGTTAAGCGACGTGTTAACATTTGTTATTGAAATAAACAATAATTATGTATAATAACGAGATAAATTTATAAAATTCAATCGAAATTAAGAGATAAGTTATGAGTTCCACGGAATACTACTAAGTAAAGTATTTTTTTATAAACTAGGTTATATTTACTTCAGGATTAAAAAAGAAAATCCAGCTACTAGCCGCAACTCTCTTAGTAAACCACATATGCAGTTACGGCTCCTATATTTTAGTTTTAATGAAATGTCTATAAAAGTGCGGGAAAATTCTCCATATTGTTAAATTTGCACGAAATTTTGTGGTATTATGTTATCGACGTCGCTGATCACGAATTTGATGTCAAAATTTTAAAATTCAAAATGGCGGATCCAATATGGCGGACATAATTTTTCAAAATTTGTAGAAATAAGTTCAAAACTTGTATCTATATGTTTTTGAGCATGCCGATTACGAATCTGATGTCAAAATTAGGAATTCAAAGTCGCGGATATATATACCTATAAATATTAGTTCAGTCGTCAGAGCACAATTCGAATGCCTCTAACTAAATGAGGAGTGGGCGAACAAAACGGCACATGTCCATGGTTGGCCGTTTTAAGTTTTTTGACGGAATCGTGTTCATTACACTAAACTGCAACTAATTTCAATTTCAGACACTTCAAAAATCACTTTCATGTAATATTTTTTTGTTAGCAAAGTAACGGTTTCCCTGCAGAAAGGCACATGTCCTACGAATATTCATATTTTTTAACCATTCGTTAATGTGGATTTTCAAAAGGGCACGTATTTCATACAAAAAAGTTTTTAATCAACAATGGAAGTTCATTGCACCTCACCTGGGGCTCTAATTACATCGATTTGTATGTGCATCATAAACTGCACTAAAAATGCACTAAAATTTACCTCACTTTTGCCTCCCACGGCCCAAAACAAGCCGTGGGGCACTATGACCCCTTAAAATTTGCGTAACAGACCCTACTATTAGGAAAAAATACCAGAAAAATCTCCCCTTGCCTCTAAGGGGGCCAGGGAGCTCCCTAAAAGGCTAAAAACAAAAAAACATGTCCAGTTGGGTTCCTGCAAAAGGGCACATGTCCATTCAAGGGTTTGACAAAACGGTACATGTCCAGTTCTGTCCCCGCAAAAGGGCACATGTCCATTTTTGTTTTAATTTTTTCTCTTAAAGTATTAAACATATTTAAAAAAAATTTTTTCCGTCTGAATGAGTTCAAATAGTAGCACAACCTACCATACTCATAAATAGTTAATGTGATCAGTTCAGAGGCAGAAACAGTTTTTTGCGATTTCTGAACAATTTGCAAAACTGGACATGTGCCGTTTTGTTCGCCCACTCCTCAAATGTTAGCTCACGAAACTTTTTCTAAAAAATAGTTTTTCGTGAGTAGAATATGTTAAAAAAAGTTTCGGAATTTGGTTGTGCGCTGCTCCTAAAAACAACCCCCTAAAACAGAAAATTCCGTTTTTGGCTAATATCTCTTAAACGGCAAGTCCTATCCTAAAATATTGTTTACAAAGTTTGTAGATCATGCGATTATCTACAAAAAATGATATTATACATTTTCCCGTACGAATCGCCGTTAATGAGATATTTAAAATACTCCTATCCCCTAATTTGCAACTTGTATCGGTCATCAGACTTTCAATAAATGCTCTGTTGGACTACGTGGCTAATATTTTCAGGTGTGATTCCTGGATGATTTTGGAGAAAAAAATAGTTCTAGAGAGGGGGCTATCCCCACTATCCACTAAGGTACAGAGTGTTTACGAAAACTAGACTAATTATCGTAGAGCAACGTAATTCGGTTCGTCTTTTAGGTAAATGTGTATTCCTTTATATGATATTAAGAATACGCGTTTACGAGATATGTAAATAAAAAGTGTGATCTAAATGCCAATGTTCTTGGTTTTTTTCAGAAAAATTCCAATATTTTAGTATTTTGGTCATATTTTGAACCTACATATCTTGTAAACGGAGTCACTTAAGTTCCTGCTCTTAAAATTTTCGAATTCAAGTATCAAATTCGTATTCAGCATGCTCAAAACCATATATATATATATATATATATATATATATATATATATATATATATATATATATATATATATATATATATATATAACTCTAACACCAATTATGGCCGATTTGAGCCTGTTAATCGCATGTTCATTAATGTAAATAAAAATATTAATGTTTTTAGCGTAAGCATAAGCACTAACAAAGACCTGCTTAAAAGGCGTCTATTTGCTGTCTCATGACTGTTTATGTGTTTCGCATGCAATTTTTATTGGTACTTAATCTTTTATGTTTGCATGTCTCAGCTGAGCCACGGCAGTGGTAAATATTTCTCAGCCCTGCTGGGAAGTGTGCCTTCTGTGTTAGAAGGGAAACTCTATGTATGTATATATATACATATATATTTATATATATATGTATGTATGTATGTGTATGTATATATAGATTTTCATGCTTAGCTGAAAAGTGCGCCTTCTGTGCTAGAAGGGTTAACTCTTGAGTAAAAAATAAAATATATATATACAAGTTTTGAACTTATTTATACAAATTTTTAATAATCATATCCACCATATTGGATCCGCCATTTTGAATTTCCGAATTTTGACATCAAATTCGTAATCGGAATGCCCAAAAACATCTAGATACAAGTTTTGAGTTTATTTCTACAATGTTTTAAAAATGATGTCCGCCATATTGGATTCGCCATTTTGAATTTTCAGTTTTTGACATTAAATTCGTGATCATCGAGTTCGATTACCCTATAATATCGAAATTCGTCCAAATTCATCAATATTTAGACTTTTGTCCACGTTTTCGGCAATTCGTCCCACTGTGCGCCCGGTTACTTCTCTAAATGACTTTTCGAAATTTAACTTCCATTTTGGTCACTCTCATACATTCATAAGTGATGGCACCTAACTTTACTTTACTTCACTTCCCATTTAGGGAAATTTTGAAAAATTCAAGGAGGTCGGGAGAAGAAAAAGGTTTTTGGTAATAAAAATTGAAAGAAGGGAGTTGAGTGCTCTTGGGATGAAAATAAGATAAGTTTTTTTGTGGGAAATTCTCGTTTTGTTGGGAAGAGCTAGAGTTTTTGAATGGTTAAAAAAATAGGTAAAACTACTTTTAAGTTAAATGGTTTTATTTGAAATCATAAGCTGTACCAAAACTACACACACACACACACACACAAGCATGCACCTACTTGAGATTCTGACATCTGGGGGCCTACTATGTATTCGGATCAGAAAGTTTTATTTTTCCGAAACTCACTTCCCATTGGAAAGTTAATTGGCACCATGTAAAATTTTCGGATCAGAACAAAGTGTTACCAATGATATTTTCATTTGAAATCTGAATTTGATTGTCGAATCTAGAGATCTAGACATCTGTGAAATTTTTAAGTTTGAAGTATAAGTCATCAATATTACAATATATTAATATATAATTAAAAACTTTGTTATAATTTAATTTAAAATGGATTGTCTTGAGTTATATCTTAGTGATGATAGTGATAGTGTAATCTGAAAGTGAAATCTGTATGAGTGTAAGAAGAAAAAGTATACGCAACACATCAAACATATTAGAAATTCCGACAAATCTGTAAGCTAGGTTTTTTTGTCTAGTTATGAAATGTGAATATTATTTGTATACTTGTAGGTTCATTAGTTTGTTCAGACTATCGAAGGAAGCGTTTGTTTATGTGCTGGAAGAAATTAAAGAAAATTTTTCAATACCCCGCCGATTTACAGCAATCTCACTTATAATTAAATTAGGGGCAGCTCTGAGATTTTTCGTCCAGGGGGCTATCAACTAAGCGTTGGCGAAGATTTCTGCATCGGCTTGTCTCAGCCAACAGTGTCGGCTGTACTAGACGAAGTTGCAAGTACAATCGAAGAAAGGTTGTGTCCAAAATGGATAACGTTGGAAATGACGGAGCTAAAAGAGAAAGCATCAAAAAGATATTTTTACGAAAAATATAAGTTTCCTGGAGTAATAGGTGCCATTGATGGTACACACATCCAAATAATTAGACCAAATAGCGATGAACATTTATTCTTCAACAGAAAATTGAAACATAGTATTAATGCCATGATAGTAAGTGTGTCTAATGAAAATATAAAACAATTTAATAAGGAACCTATTTTCAGATATGTGATTATAAAATGAAAATTCGGGCAGTCGACGGTTGTTTTGGAGGTGCGATAGTTCCAGTTCCAGTTCCTACGACAGTTTTATTTGGGATCTGAGTTCAGCTAGAGAATATTTCCGGCAGTGGCGTAGCTGTGGTCAGCGTGGCCCCCCCGCAAAAATGTTAACAGGGGCCCCCCTTAAATAACCCAATAACCCATCAATCTGAAATTTTAATATCTTAATAAAAATCAATAATGTAAAATTTTTAAACTCCTCAATTCCAATAGCTAAGGAAAAATAAACTTCAGCTCTGTTATATAGTTAAACAGAAAATTGTAGAATTTATTCATAAGGCTAATAAATGGATTTTAATTCAGGTTAAAAAATTAAAATGAAAATTATTTCATTAGGTTATATTATTCGCGAAGTCTTCTATTATCGTATCGATATTTAATTTTTTAGCTCTCTCGCATTCTATTGACAACATAGCCAAACCTGTTAATCTTGCTTGTGACATCGTGCTTCTCAAATAGTTTTTTATTATTTTTAGCTTCGAGAAAGACCGCTCTGCTGATGCTACAGTAACAGGTAATGTCAAGTATAACTTTATCGCTATTATTACATCGGGGATGTTACTTACAAACGACGAATGATTTTTGATCAAATATTTACAAAGATCGCCGATTGACATATTATTTGACAGATGTTTCTTTATTAAATTTCTAAGTGACAAAAGCTGATGAGTAAAATCAATAGACAGTTCTTCGGAATAAAAACTTATTAAATCTTCTGATGCTTTCGATAATTCTTCATCCTCCATTCTTTGCAAATTTACTGGAAAAAGGCAGCGAAATTGTTGGCTTACTTCTCTTACTCCTTCGAATCGATTTATGAGCCACGACACCAGCGCACCATTGGCAAAATTTAGATGCGAAAATTTAAACACTTAATGTATCTCTACATCTATTTCTACGCAAATATATGCGATTGCGTTGAATATATCAGAATCCTTTACAAAGAGAGAAAGACTAGTACAATTATAAACGTTGCTTACATTATTTTAAAAAGGAAAAATTTAATCGCCGTAATCTTCGAACCAGGCGTCAATAAGTATCAATTTGTAATGATTTTTTTTACGAGTATAATTTTTTAAGGTTATTGGGCGATGTGGTCAATTGATTTTTTTTATATTGTAAGTCATAATGCGTTGATTCACTGCAAGTAAAGTTAAGGGGTTATTGGGGGAAAGCGGTTGATATTGGATTATTGGGATAGTAGATTTTTTTAAATTATTACAGTAGTGAGCACTGGCGGGGGCCCCCCGATGCGTGGGGCCCCCCCGCACCGCGGGGTCTGCGGACCCTCAGCTACGCCACTGATTTCCGGAGTAAATAAGTATGTGAATGGTGATACATCTTTGCTTCTAGCTAAGCCATATATCTATCCCAAAAAATTGTAAGTACTAATTTTCTTTTCAGGGGATCCTGCTTACAAGCTTGAGCCTTGGTTAATAACCCCATATAGATTAGCTGTGGAAGGAAGTGCTGAAGCTTAGTTCAACGAAATTCATTCGAAAGTTAGAAGCGTCGTTGAGAGGACATTTGGGTTATTGAAGGCGAGAATTCGGTGTATGCTATATGCACGACAACTTCATTATTCTCCATATAAAGCAACTAGATTTTTGAATGCTTGCTGTGCATTGCATAACATTTGCCTGGCTTTCAAAGTGGACAATATAGTGGAATCTCCGATTGTTGATGACGAAGAGAATCATCCACAATTAATGTCACAACTGACGCAAGTAGAATTAGAAATAATATCAAATTAACTTTATAAAAAATATTTAATTCAATATCAGAAGAACAAAATAAAATTATTACAGTTCAAGCATTTTATGCGAATTATCACTTCTTTGGATTTAGTTCGCCTGTCGCTCTAGGATTCTTTCTTTGATGTCTACCATTTTTTTCTTGAGCTCTACTTTTTGAACGAGCAGCTTATTTCTATGCTTTCCTATCAGTTCCATTTTTTCAAAGTGCGTTTGTAAAAGGCGGTAGCTATTTTGCATGTGACAACCCATGTTCTTAAGAGACTGGTCCACACTATCTAATTTTCGAATTATATTTTGGTAGAAATCCTTGGGACTCCACTTGCTGATGTAGCAATTTTATCTTTTGGTCTTGCAACCGTTTTCTGGGTTGCCTTTTTGGTTTTGAAGTATTTTTTTTCTAGGCATAGGGGCAGATCAATACCATTACTTTCTTCTAATGGTAGTATATTCTCCTGGCTTTCATCAATGGCGTCCACAGCTGCAGGAATATGATCCACACCTTGTATTATTACGTCACCTTGTAATATTGGATTGAACACCCTGTGCTATATTATCGTTTTCTTCTGGTGAACCAAATTTTCTAGAAGTAAGCAACCCAGAAAAACATTTTTCTAATTGGAGCAAATCAATAACTTTTTGCTCTGTGGGTGTGAAAGATAATATTTTGCTAGGCCCACCTCCTGTGCCAGATATATTAGGCCTATTTTTTTTCATTTTATTATTAATGTGGTCTTTATAGCCAGCCCAAACCTTTAAGTTAAACTAGTGGGATGTTGTGCCTAGAGATTTCTGTTTAATAACACTTCAGGCTGGATGACCATAAAAAATCAAGAAAATATTTTTTCACTTTTAATTAAGTAAATGTTTATGTTCTCCTGAGTATCATCTTCTTTTTTTTTATGTGATAGACTAGAGGCTTAGGGAAAGTACCGAGAATTTGTCACAATTGTTTATCAATATTTTCGCTAAAATGTCAAACTAAATGAGCGCACTTACAAGATTAGGATGACGAAAATGTATATAAAATTGATGTATTAATGTTTTTCGGCACCTCAATGAAGTCGATATAGTTTTTAGTTCGCGCGGTATCGTGCAGGTACAAAAATCACTTAAGTCATTTAAACCAAAAAACCGCTGGACCGAATATTATAAAAATCTTTTCAGATTATATTGTCGCTAATACGCTTCGAACGGCACCTCAAGTAAGTCAATATCTTTCGTGGTTCGGGCGATATCGTGGCAGGTACAAAAATCACTTACGTCGCTTAAACAAAAAAACGGCTGGACCGAATTTCATGAAAATCTTCATATTTCGGTTAATACGCTTCGAACGACACCTCAACGAAGTCGCTATCAGTTTTGGTTCGCGCGATATCGTGCAGGAAAAAATGACCACATCCGTACGCACACACACACATACACACACACGTACTTCCTCCCAATTTTTTTTGCTTAAAATGCTCCTGGGACCTTGAAAGATGAAAATACGTCGAAAATTTCGATTTCGATTTTCGGACCGATTACAATAACTTCCTATACTGGGAAGTTAAAAATAATGTTTAACAAAAACTTGTTATTGCTCCAGCCAGTATATACGAGTACATATAATAAATGGGGCGCTAGCAAAAAGTTCCAGTGTTAATAAAATAAGAATATTGGTAAAGTCTCAAGATTTTTTGCATTTTGAAAGGTAGGTTGTTTGACCAATAAGAAAACAGGACAGTACCAGAGATTGCTGCTACTTTACTCACATCAGGAAGAACAGCTCATTCTATGTTTAAGATACCGATCGAAGAAGATCATATGGAAAGTCCTGCGTGTAACAAATCTAAAAACCTGCGTGGATGAATGCACCATGGAAAATAAAGTATCTATTAACAGAAAACCACGAGATTTAAGATGTAAAAACCAATTATTTTGGGGAGTAACTATTTTAATGGCATAGATTTCGGGCAAATGTTGCCAGATAAGCGGGCCGACGGTATTGAGGCACGTCTGAAATGATCACGCATTTAGTGACAGATTGGAAAACGTCATTTAAAGCAAAAGATGAGAGCGCAATCGGAAAACTCAGAATTCAGTACTATTCTCCTCAAAATAGCATACAGAAAACGTTTTGAGATTAGTGAGAATCGTGACAGTGTGCTGGTGGCTGTTGTTTGAAAGTTCGTAATAAACGCGGAAATTTTGATAATCGACATTTATGACGATTTGGAAAATATCAACTCAGCTAAGTCGACTCAGCCCAGTAATGCCGCAAACGTTGTAATACTTACAAGTGAAACATCGAACATCGTTTATAAACAAGCTTTACAGTGAATTGTTAACCTGCCGTGCGAGCGGTCTGACCAGAAACGACGAAACACGAAAACGGGAAGCAGCAATTGCCCTTTTCAGGATCAAATCAGTAATGTCGTCTTATAATGTTGGATATCTTAGTCTCAATCCATGTTCGCCATGGGGCAAGTTCTGGGTGCCAATTATCTGGGAAGGTCAAATCTACGCGCACAAGACATATTCTGAATATAATTGACTAAGTATCTGTTGTCCACGTAGTACAAAAGTTTTCCGATAGGTGATGATTAACCTCGAATTTTAAAAAAAGTTGTAGGTAACATAACCATGTTATGCATGTTTGTTCTTTGTTTCATTATACCCTTTTTAAATTCTTTTATTTAACTTACACTGTTTGTCGTCAAATCTTGGAAGTTAAATTTGACCCACTTCCCGGTTTCTGATAGAGCTGAAATTTTGCATACACGTTTAGTTTGGATGACAATGCAATCTGGCCATTTTGTAAAAATACCAAGGTGGCGGTTCCAAAATGGCGCCCGATTTTATTTAACTTACACTGTTTGTCGTCAAATCTTGGAAGTTAAATTTGACCCACTTCCCGGTTTCTGATAGAGCTGAAATTTTGCATACACGTTTAGTTTGGATGACAATGCAATCTGGCCATTTTGTAAAAATACCAAGGTGGCGGTTCCAAAATGGCGCCCGATTTTATTTAACTTACACTGTTTGTCGTCAAATCTTGGAAGTTAAATTTGACCCACTTCCCGGTTTCGGATAGAGCTGAAATTTTGCATACACGTTTAGTTTGGATGACAATGCAATCTGGCCATTTTGTAAAAATACCAAGGTGGCGGTTCCAAAATGGCGCCCGATTTTATTTAACTTACACTGTTTGTCGTCAAATCTTGGAAGTTAAATTTGACCCACTTCCCGGTTTCGGATAGAGCTGAAATTTTGCATACACGTTTAGTTTGGATGACAATGCAATCTGGCCATTTTGTAAAAATATCAAGATGGCGGTTCCAAAATGGCGCCCGATTTTTGAAATTGTGCTCCGCGGCCCTCTGACATGGGTATCAAATGAAAGGATATGACAGGTAGAACACAATAAGCTATGTGGCGTCATTCCAAATTCAAAATGGCGGCCAACACTAAATTGCGGAAAGCTTATAATAGACTAAAAAGTAGAAAATATGACCGATCAACTTCCAATTTTGCACACACTCGTAGTTCGGGTGGTTAATGTGTATGAATGATGAGATGAATAGTTGAGTTAAGGGTGAGTTGATAATAAAGAAGCAATACACGTTACAAAAAATCACAAACAAACACAGAGATGCTGCTGTCAACTAAATTCAACTACTCAAATACTGAACTCATGTCCGTATGCATAATTTCAACTAAACCCAGGTAGCAGAGCTGAGTCGAGTTCAGTCAACCTTAACCCAACTCGACTCCCGTTTACATGTAGTTAGACTTGGGTTCAACTTGAGTTCAACTCATCATGTATAAGTACTAAATGCAATCTGACCTTTTTGTAAAAAAACCAAGAAGACGGTTCCGAGATGGCGGCCGTTTTTGCAATTATGTTCCACCGAGCCCACGACATGGGTATCAAATGAATACAGTAAACTGTGTGACGTAATTTTAAATCTAATAGAATTGCCATCATAAAATTGCGGAATACATATAATAAACTAAAAAGTAGAAAATAAAATAAATGGTTAAAAAAATTTTTTAAAAAAAATTCTTTTCATTAACTAAAAAATGTACTGAAAAGTAAAAAATAAAAAATATTTTAAAGAAAGCATGAAATTTCAATTTTAATGAAAAAGTTAATTAAAAGAATGGCGCATTTTTCATCAAAAAATTTTGTTAGAATTTGAAATTAACAAAGCAAAAAATTGAGGGTTATTGTAAATCTCACGCGATTTACAGTTATATTTTCAATTTTTGATGAAAAATGCGCGATTCTTTTAATTAACTTTTTCATTAAAATTGAAATTTCACGCTTTCTTTAAAATATTTTTTATTTTTTACTTTTCAGTACATTTTTTAGTTAATGAAAAGAATTTTTTTTAAAAAATTTTTTTAACCATTTATTTTTTTATCTCGGACTACGCACACATAATTTGGTTTTATTAAAAGCCGTTGCAAGGCACGCGGGTTTTTGCTAGTTATTAAATAATATAATTTAGTGATAGATTCAAAACATGTTTCACCGAAGTAAAAAAATTATATTTCACCATTGCGGTGAAAGGATTGAACTTGGTTCCCCGTGATAGGATTCCAGCGCCTTAGCTCTAGGCCTTTGTCGTTAAGTATAGTTTTGGATCTCTTGATAAAGAGCTACAATTTGAGATATGGCCCAAGTCTGTAGCGACAGTACTTTCAGAGATGAAAGAAGATTACAGGCGGAGAGACAGAAAGACATACGGACCGAGCCTCTGTATAAGTTTTTTTTTGAAAAAGCTAAAAGGACGCGTCGAATTTGTAACGTCCTCTTTTTTTGAAGTCGTTTGCATTTTTTGGCAAAAGACAGCCACCAAAACAAAAAAACCAAAACAAAAAAAAACATATTTCCGCCTACCTAAAGCTAAAGTTCTAACCCGAATTACTTATTCTAGGCCTACAGTTGGGCAAGCATTTGGCCTTGACATATTGTACCTGATAGTGTTGACATATTCTACTTCTTCTTTGGTTAGGTGTTGAGTTCAAAAGTACCGCGGCCACCCACTTGGCCTATTGTACCAAACTCCTCTATACTTCATATTTGTATGCCAGGCCGCTTGATCAGGTTCAGCAGTCAAGGACTTGACTCTTCGAGGAGCAAACCGATTCTCTTCCATCCAAACTCTACAGGTGAGGTCGTCCGCCCTTCTATTCTCCATAAATGCTAATCTAGGAGGCAATGTCTTTTTTTTTTTTTTTTTTTTATGTGACACACTAGAGACTTAGGGAAGGCCCCTTTGTACTGTCGACCATGTATTTTTTTTTTATTTTTTTGAAATGTCGAACAGCAGCTCTAGTCGGAAGATAGAGAGAGAGAAGTGAAGGAAAGAACTGTCACAACCTAGCTGCGGTATTTTTATTTCACCTACTCCCAACCATTTCGCGACTCTGACATCGGGGCATCGAGAACAACTCGCTGGAGTGTTATGCCTCCTGAAACGAGTTGAATCTCATCAACCAACCGATGACATGCGCTTAGTGGAGCGGGGAAGAGAACTAGTGAAGGCTATGACAGGAGGAATCAGGAATGCAAAGAGGGAAGAAGGAAAGTTATGTAGGTGGGAAATTAGGAAAGGCTAGGACCGTGGCACCGCCGGGAATCGAACCCGGGACCTCTGGGGATTGTAGTCAGGCGCCTTACCCCTAGACTACCGAGACCCAGAGGTCTGGTAATCAAGTAAAAATATGTCTTGAAGTCAAGCCAGGAAGTGCCTACACCATTTCGTACCGTGACCTTGTGAAGCGTAACGAGACGGCAATTAGGCGGACAAGTGTGCTGACAACAAGCCAGTTAACCAGATAGCTAGTTTTGGACCGATGAATGCAATATAATTGGTTTACAGATCCATCCATCCATCACAGATCGTTAAACAACATTGCAAAATCTACCTTCTGCCATGGGGCCCTCGATGCGATAACCTTACACCGTGGCTTGGTAGGTTTTAAGGGCGTGTTCGTTCGAACGTCCAAGCAGTTCGGTATCTGGCACAAAGAGCACCCTTCTTGGCTAAAAGGTGTAAGACCACTCTTCAGTGAGTACCTACTTGGAAGTTATATCATCATTAATTTTCAAGCTCTAGATGGAAGAGTTTAATATTATGTTCAAAAACTAGAAAGATTAAGCCTAACTACAGCAAGAACTACTGCCGATGATGTTGCGAAATAACATAGCCAAGCTCTTGCCGATCATCATCTCTTGTCATCATCATTATCCGATTGGGAACATGTGACTACCGTATTGGGAACCCCACATAACACCCATTGCCTTAGCTGTGGGGAGGAGTAAGCCAAAGAGAGAAAATCGAATATTTTCATTGCTGTTGTCCGCCTCTAAGTAGGATCCGACACCATTTATGTATTCCGTGAAAGGTGTCGAAGTTTGAAATAGGGGATTATCTGATGTCTGAATAAGGCAAGGTGAGTCAAAAGTAACTCCAGGCACACTGATATGTTTACGTATAAAGTTTTTCCGGGGGGCTGTTGCAAACGATATCCTTTGAGCGACAATTGTGTTGTCGTCTGTTGCTATCTTTACACAAAGCTCTCACCATTGCTTGCATACCTACCTGCTCCCTATACTTAATGTATTTTCCGAACCCAATTAGACAGCTTAATTTAAAATTATGCATAAAAAGACTTTTGATTTCAACCCTAGTTTCTGTCATAAACAAAACTAATCTTATTTAAACAATACAATCCTTATTATTCAAAATCATCCCCCAAAGGAAATATTCTTTAAGTATCAACAATTTATCCTCATTGCAACTTTCGTTAAAGTCATCAATCAATCTGTATCAGTTAACTATGTTCAGGCAATTTCCCAACTACTCCCTTGACACCTTTTGATTTGTTTGAATCCTTTTAACCATCGGAGATTGTGGAGAGGAAGGCTGTCAACCGACAACCTGCCTGCTGCCCCACCCCGCCGCCCCCGAATGCAAATTCCTTATTCCTTACGC
The DNA here is from genome assembly GCA_949987705.1 of Thereva unica. Classification (NCBI taxonomy): domain Eukaryota; kingdom Metazoa; phylum Arthropoda; class Insecta; order Diptera; family Therevidae; genus Thereva; species Thereva unica. The sequence goes on along the minus strand of OX465284.1, from coordinate 30,427,756 downwards.
TGTGGCTTCTTAAACTAATCGCACGTTCGGTTGACTAACGACGTTTGTTCCAATCAGATCCTGAGGATGTTTTGTGTTTGATTTAGGGCCCCAAATTGGTGGTACCATTTATAATCGTAAGCAAATGCCTTGGTGGATTTAAGGGAAGCCAGCAAACTTCGGATGTATACACCAGGCCACACAGCCAGGGCTGATTGCGTAGCTATATAGATATATAGATTGGGAATGTCGCATCCCGTTCATCTCATGTGTCAGATATTCCTAGACATTCCGAACGTGCTATCTGGGGCCTGGATGTCTTATTTATATGCAGACACCTAATTGGTTCCAAGTCGATACATTTCAATTGATTTGATTAATTGATTGTGGGCATCCTGGATTTGCCGTGCCGGGACCCTACCCCGGGCGCGCTCTGGCATGTCCTACCGAACATTTTCGAAAGGCATGTTCAAGTTGTGGATCTCACCCCACATCTCGACCACTATACAAAACTCAAATCTGGCAAAAAATTTAGAGAATAAGACCGAGCACAAAAGAAAAAGAAATTTAGCATAACTTCATCCAGCTCTGAACTCTACCCGAGAACCCATCATCCCCGGTATTCTTAAGCCGCCCCAACTACCCTGGGGCTACAGGGAGCACGGCCTGGGTCAGGGTGGCTGGAATTTTTGATATTTCAAATATCATATGTCACAGCATCATACGAGGGAGTTGGGGATTATTCAGATTTGATATATGCAAAGTATTTTCGGTTTTTGGTACATTATGAAGATGTTTAAAAGATGAAATATGGTGCGACGTCGGAGTCGGCAGAGAGCGCTGGTAACAATGCTAGAGCAATGCTGGGCCCCGAGATACTCCGACCGGCACTCCACTATGCTGAGCTGATGGAGGATGCGAAAGATGCAACTTAAATGTATAAGAAAAAAGGACGACAGAAACAAATTTTTTTTTATTCTTCTGCTGTTTTGTTGCCCGGAAGATGTTGGGTCTTACGCTTGACTGATGGCAGATGATATGTTGCTTTTGGAAATTGTCTGAAAGTTTTTCTTAACTTAAGACAGATTTTAAAATTTTTGGGTGATTTCATCGTAACAGATGCTTTTCAGACAGTAGTGATTAAAATTTATGCAATGCTGGTTTCAAGTGGAATGCGGTGGCTCAAGGGGTAGTGGTGTTTTAAAGAGATGTGGAAATCATGAAAATTATGACATATTGTTCACATTGGTGGATTTGTGTTCTTAGAGGTTCACCGATTCTGTGTAAGAATGTAACAGCTCTGAGGTGACCATTAGAATTAATCGAGTAATCGTTAAATCAGCCCAAAGTTGATCGTTTGGAGTTAAGAGTATAGATTTTATATTCCCAAATACCATTTTTTTGGCATCCTTGTCTCTACTGCATCTTATCAATCTTGTCAACTTTGAGGGTATTCTTATATACAATAGAAGTTCTATGAATAAACATCGAGTTTTAGGCCTGACTATATTGTAGTCCTCTAAGATCTGAAATATGTTGACGTTTTCTTCCAGCTTTTTTTAAGTATTTTTTTCAGAGTAGGCAGGCTAAATACTCGCGTACAAGCCTGCTTGATGCTTGCCATTTCTGGTTCAATCTTATCCTTTAGCATAGACGTAAAAATGTAGTCAAACGGCTTCCTCCTTTCTTGTGAATGAAACCTCTGCCTTGACCTTTGAATTTTGATAGGTTTCCTGTTCATGTAGTCTGTTTTCTTTTTTCTACAAATTTTATCAGCGGTCCTGAAATTCTCATTCTCCTCTCTACGATCACATGGTAAATCTGATTGTTACTAAATCTAATTGTTACTAACTTCGTTCGGTGATTGCAAAGTGAGTTTGCGGATGTCCTTATGTGAGAACATTGTGGAGCTGACCATTGCATTAGAACCTACCAAGGCAATAAGTCTACCGCCATTGCTCTTCGTAATGTCATATTAGCTAGGCTTACCTATCACACCTACAAATTGACTCTTTAAGGGTTCCGCTAGATAATACTGTGTGTGTGGCTTCAGATCCATAATGTGGCTGCCGGTTAAACTAGATTTTTGTATGCTGATCATTTTGTGCAGCTGCAGGGAAGTTAATAGCAAACGCGTAGCGCCGATCTTGAGTAGCATTTTGACGGTCTAAGATCCAATAGCGAGGTCTATGATCCGTTGCCATAGTCTGTGCCGTTGAATCTGTCTGTATCGAGGCTTTTGCTCAAGTTAGGGGATTTTTTGTAGTAGCAATTGCCCGAGTAATAAAATATGGGCTTACAACGGGCGAACGCCAATCGTGATTGACTCGTAGACCTCGAGCATATAAAGGGCATCAGAAGGCAGGTTGCAAAACAGTACTGCCGTACGCCACACACATAAACACACCATCGGGTATACGTTTGTATATAACGAGATTTAAAAAAATCTTTTAATTATAAATCTATATAGAGATATTTTCACACGCTCTAATGCAATTGCTCTTCTATTATAAATCAGACGCATACACAAACGGACAATAGAAATCTCTTCATTTTCTTTATATTCAAGCCGACACCCGGCATAACTATAAGTTAAATTGGCGCAATTTAGCTACTCATAAAAAAAATCATTTTGGGGGTAAGTGTGACTTTCGCTCCGAAACAAAACTTAAGACACACCGCGTATTTATTGAGAAAATATCATGATATCCGGTGCTCACATCTTCGCATTCGAACATATCAAAAGTTCTATCAACACACTGCAATTAAATGTGTTATTTTTTTCGATAGCTGTTTTCGAGCTGTTTTACTCGGGCTGGCTAGGTCACAAACCCGTGAATCCATATCAGCATTTCTGATATCAGCATTTTATTTCTATCTCACGAGCTTTCTATAATATTTAGATCCCAGAAATCATATTCTGCCCTATTTCTGAATATCCTCCCCAGAATTTCTCTTTTCCAGGCTTCGAGCTGATTATCTGTTTGTTTTTGAGACCTATAGAACTTTTGCTGAAAGTTTTACAATTTTTTACATGGTTTACTCTACGTTCATCGTTTTGCGTCATACTATGACGATGACATCGGCGACGACTTGTATATGAATGTTGCTTGTTAAGATGCTATTTACTTTACTTAGTACTGCTATCCCCATTATTGCGCTTTCTAAGCAATATTAAAAAGTATTTCGACATCGTAGCTCTTTGTCACAGAATCAATTCGTAAAGGTCCGGTGGCCGCTGATAAACTGGGAAGCGAATGACTCCATTTGGAAATTCCAAAGCTTTCCGGAGATATTAGCAAAACTAACCAATGTAAAGTGCTTGTCAGACTGAACCAAAAAGAATAAATTTTTCAGTAACTACTGGAAATCCCCAGATGAGGCGCAATTGCACGATTTTTGAAGGTTGTCGGATTTTGACAAGTGATGTTTTGCTGGAAAGCTATCGCTGTGCAGAATTTAAAAAAATCACTTCGTTTAGAACACGTTTCATTCAATCGAGTTTATTAGATATTAGCAAAACTTATCAATTTGAGTCCTTTCTGACAGCCGAAATTTTTTCATTTAAACAAAAAAGGACCGACTGAAGGTTACGAAATTTTTTTCTGAGCATTTTTCGATAATATTCTTCTTTCGGCACCTCAAAGAAGTCGATATAATTTTACGACTAATGTGTGTATGTCTGTATGTTCGCAATAGGTTCCTACATCGTGCAACCGCTCTTAATGAAATTTTAACCATGTGCTATTTACATAAACAGAAAAATATGTGCTATTCTATTACTTTTTAAAGCCACTCCTAGATGGCGTTGTCATGAAAAGCTTCCTTGAAAATCATCGCAGAGCTTCGAAATTTTGGATGAAGGTCCGTAGTCTCCCATGATGCACCTCGAAGCCCGGTTTTGAAAATGGGATTTTTTAAGGAAGCAAATAACGAATTTATGATCAGAACTTTAAATACAAAATGGCCGCGCCAATATGGCGGATGAATTTTGTTAATTTTGTTCTGATTCTAATGAAAGATGGTATCTGGGGTAGCAAATAACGAGTTTATGATCAAATCTTAATTTCAAAATGGCCGCACCAATTGTAGTCCGATTTTAATGAAAATCGGCTTAGGAGTATGGAATTTTTAAAGGAGAAAATAGCTAATTTTTGATCAAAACTTATAAAATTTCGGGGTCAATATGACGGACAAATTTTGTCAAAAGTGTCATTTCCCGGTTAGCTGTATATAGGTTGTTCAAGAGCTAGGAAATCGAAAAATCTTGACACCCTAGTTACATATGGAAAAACATTGAGCATAGTATATCAGGAAGCTCTCCAAGTAATGGATTAAGAATTGATCAACAAGGTTTTTTGGAAAGATGGTAAGGCCTCTTCTCCTTCCTTCCTTCTCTACTCCTTACCAATGTATGATTACAACGGATAAGAAACCTTCCCCTCCACCACTTAAATTTTATGTATAAGTCTAGGATTCTGCAATACGGGGAGAGGCTGGTATCTGGGTAAGGTATTAAAACCTTGGTCAGTGACAGTGCATATGAGAACCCAGTGGTCAGCCAACTAACGTATTTATTTTATGTGGCAGTGCTAAACTCAGAAATCACCCTTTGTACTACTAGTCCGTCATGTCGTTTGTCACGTCATGGTGCAATGTTTAGCAGCAAGCTTAATACGGGGGAGGGGGAATAGGTTAAGAGCTATGAGGGTTCAAGGGGTGTTGAAGAAGGTGGCGATGAACCCTGCTTTTATACTCTTGGATGTTGTAGGAGCTCGGAAATACTGACTGCGGAAGATTATTCCACATTCGAGTAGTTCTATTTACAAACGAATTCATATCTTGTTGAGTGCGTGAAAGGGGGACTTGCAAATGAGACGAGTGGGCTTATCTGGTTTTGCGGGTATAAGATTGCCGTGGAGGCAGAAGATCGTTTATCTCGGAGGAACAGTCACTATGAGAGTAGCGATAAAATTTTGTCAGTGCTGTTACATTCCTATGGTGGTTCAAGGAGTCGATGGGGGAGCAAACGGTGTCGTCATCAATTAATTTAAGGGCCCTTTTTTGCACCTTATCTAACCATGGCAAGGTAGTTATCGAAGCACCACCCCAAACGAGGGAGTTTTATTCGAGAAGAGGCCGAAGGAAGGATTTATAAATAACAACACGGGCCGATGGCTGGAGGAGGAACTTGAACCTCTTAAGAAATCCCAAATACTGGGATGCTTGTTTGGCGATTTGAAATATATGGTCATTTAATCGCAAGTCTTTGGCTAATGTCACGCCTAAGATGTGTAGGGATGGGTCGGACTACTTTACCCACGGTTACGGATGGAGAAGTGTTGAACTGTTTCTTTGAAATAAGACCGTACTTGGTTTTCGTGGGGTTAAATTCGACACGATTCTTGTTTCCCCACTCTAGAATGAGTTTAATGTCGTTATTAATAGAGTTGGACATTAGTTCACGGTCATCAAGACAGGGCCTGGGACGGGTCTGGCTTGTATCGAAGCCGTAGGAGTAACGTAGAGTACCGTCGTCAACGAAGCTAAGAAGTGGGTTGGAGGGGATTGAAAGAGGGTCTTTTATAAAAATAAGAAATAGGGCAGGTGATAGAATTGGCCCCTGGGGGATACCTGCAGAGATCGGCTGGGATGCGGATTTGACACCATCCAATACAACCTAGATTGAACGGCCGAAAAGGAAACTTTCAATACACTTCTGTACAAGTGAGTCGACTCCAATAGCTTTGAGTTTAGCTAACCGGGCTGAGTGCCAAACTCTATCTCACCAGGTTTAAATATGTTATATACTTTATCTAAGTACTCATTTTTGGAAATCTGACAATGACTTTTGTCCACCAAGCTTAATCCAGGCGAAACACTGTACAGCAAAGCGAACATTCTGTCAATTCTTGCCTTGTTGTTGTTGCTAGGATGACAAGAAAAGAAAATGTGAAAAAACAACAACAAAAAGCCAATTACTTTTGTTCGGGGAACTGAGAACCTAAAAAGACAGATGAAACATAAACTATAATCCAACACAAACTCAAGAAAAACAATACCGGAGGTCAACGACTCCACACGTCCAATATAGGTCAACAATCTTCATTCGGAAGAATATCTACAAAGAAGCTGTGATATAAAAGATTAAATATTGTTATTATTAAACAAATTGTATATACTATTAGCATAATCTAAATATAGTTGTAATAAACGCACTTACCACGGATAGCTAAAACCTTACACATAATATCCAAAATAAACACAATATCCACTTTCACGTTGGTCACCACAACTATGCAAATGTCACTCGACAGAATGACAACACCTTAAAATAAAAACCCTTGAGAAAACTCACCACACTGAGACTTGATCCACAAATTGGTAAAAATCTTTACTAAAAAAAGGTAATATGCTCCAACCCCGCAAGGAGCCGAGATTGCTTCGGATTTATCAATCGTAATCAGCAGCTATTTTTCCAGAAAGAAAACGGTTGATACATCCGAGAATGAAAATGAACCGAGGTGACCAAGTGAAAAGTGGAGGCAGTGGAGATCACTTTTCCCTTGGCGTTCCATCAAACTACAGCATCCCTGGTGAGTGCGATTTACTAGTAAATTAACAAAGTGTTCATACTACAAACATATTATAGTTAAGAATATCTTCAAAATGTTTATTATAACTACTAAATCCTAAAAACAAAGTTAGAGGCAATATAAAAATTTATAATGAGGAATTTGTAGTTTTGCCTTTTCCGTTGTTTGTCTTGATGTGCAAGAAAGTGTGAATGTTCCTGGATAACCAATTAATTAAGAAGACAAACGACAAGGACTGATTTAAATCGCATTCCAAATCACATTTGTGCATGAAGCCGGCTGGCAAACAGGAGACGTGACACGCTGCTGATTGAGTGAACTAAGTTCGATTCCATACTGAACCTATACATTTTTTAACTGCTCGATAATTTATATTTTTGGGAATTTTATTTTGTTGTCAACTTTATTTGTGGGATATCTCATTTAATCTGGAAATTTCACGACCAGCAAAACGCTGTCGAAACAACTTTTATTAGGGAGGCTCCGGTAGCTTAGGGACTAAGGCGTCTGGCTACCATCCCAGAGGTCCCGGGTGCGAATACCGGCCAGCCCCACGGTCTTTCGCCTTTTCCACTTTTCCCACCTACATAACTTTCTTTCTTTCTTCTTCCCTCTTTACATTCCTGATTCCTCCTGTCATAGCCTTCCTTAGCTCTTCCCCGCTCCACCAAAACGCATGTCATCGGTTGGTTGATGAGATTCAACTCGTTTCAGGAGGCCTAACTTTCCAGCGAGTTGTTTCTCGATGCCCCGATGTCAAAGTCACGAGAGTAATGGTTGGGAGTAGGTGGACTAAAAAATATCTCGCCTAGGCTGTGACAGTTCCTCTCGTCCCAACTGGAGCTGCTGTTCCACATTGCACTCTATATGAAGAAAATAGATTGTCGACACAGTATAACCCAACCAACTGTCTGGACTGTACCGGCATAGAGTGCGGGCGGGTGCTGCCGCAAGTCCACTTCCCCGTGAAAATTAAATCCTCGCAACAATCAAATTCATAACCAGAAAGATAATCCCGATATAAAGTCATAACCCGGCCTTTATAAAAAACAAAAATCAGCATCAATAATTATTTAAAAAATCGAAAAACAATAGTAGACCAGTGCAGATACGCTTTTGAAAAGCCAAAAACTAGAAAAATTCTTAGCAGTATATGGAAGGTGGAAAAATTTAGGATAAATGCTACTTAAACAAGGAAAAATCGAGAGCACCGCAGCAGATGACCGGAAAGGGGGCGGGGGAGCCAAAATGTGAGTTTTAGGGTGTTAAACGTGTTTTTTTGCGATTTCTGAGAAAAGTAGACCTCCTATCGAAAAACGTTAAATGTAAACGTTGTAGATAATTAAAAGATCTAGAGCTTTTTCAAACCATTTTTCGACATAACCTCAAAAAATGGAGAAAAACGTCAAAAACCGAGTTTTTCGTTTATCATTTTTATCTTTCACAAAAATGATCCAATTTTAATGAAATTTGAGGAAAATGAAGATTTTCATGTTTCGAAAAGGCCCAATTTTTTTCAAAGCGATTGGTTGTGTAGTTTTGTTTTTATGACCTTAATTTTAAAAAAAGGCCCCATTTTCAATCAAAAAAGTTGGCGAACGAATTTTTGATTTTGAAAATTTTGAAGACGGGGTTTTTTTCGTTGCATCCTCTACTTTAAGATGGTGTAAAAAAATGATAGTGTCACAATAGAAAAACATCGAGAAAAATTCGAAAAACCAAAAACATCCTTTTTCAAATATCGATTTTTCCGTAAACTTCGTTAATTCTTTATCTCTCTTTGACATAAAGCTTTAAGAGTGGCGCAAAACTGTAAATTTAATGTAATATATTATAAGGGAGCTTCAGGTAACAGTTTCAGATGTGAACAAATTTGTTTAAACAATTATTTCACCCAAGAAAGCAAGGAAAAAATTACAGTTTTTGGCCGGCCCGCGCACTTCTTTTTATTTAATTTATTGCCTAATAAAATGATTTTTTGAGTTTATGAAGGTATAGTTAGAAGATTGATCTGATACTACATATTTGATGATGGATAAATGAAGTACCATTGCGAGTAACTAACTAAAAGCTACAGATTGCCGGTGGAAAAACCATTTAAACGGAATAATACCTAAATTTACCGAAAAGAAATTAATTCCTGAAAGTTTGCTTAAATCTATCTGCTGCAGCTGTTAAACTGGTTTTGATAGTAAAAGATGTGGCTGTCGAAAGCATGGAGTAAAATGCTCCCTTTTATGTTCCAATTGTACCGGAGCCAACAACTGTTCAAATTCTGAAAATCAACCAACGGAAGATCTCAGCGATTCGGAGGAGATTATTAATAATGAAGATTGTGATGAGCTTGAGGACCTTCACGAAGTCGATGACTTTATTGAAGATTCTCAAGAGATTGAAAAATGTGTTGAGTTTCATGATCAACAGCATCTCTCCAAAAAAATGAGGTATGAATAATTATTTTACAACATAACAGCATTCGAGTACGCGAACACACTTATTATTTAAACACGGCATAGTCTTTACTCATGGGCAATTGTATTTAGCAGCCAGTAGAGTGTAATACAGTGAAATGTAATATCTGACATTAGGAAATAATAAAAGTTGGTTTTTTGGCATTGCTTTTTCCAACTATAAAAAATTTGTTTCATTTTTCAATTTTGTTTTATTCTTCTCGAAAAATTTTGTTATTGAAGACTTATAGACTTAGAAAATGGTGCTCGAATGTCGAGTGCTGGGTTCTACCAGTAAGTTTTAATGTATAAGCCATCACAATACGTAGAAATATTTTTTTTTGGCCTAAAACTGTAATTTTTTCCTTGCTTTCTTGGGTGAAATAATTGTTTAAACAAATTTTTTCACATCTGAAACTGTTACCTGAAGCTCCCTTATAATATATTACATTAAATTTACAGTTTTGCGCCACTCTTAAAGCTTTATGTCAAAGAGAGATAAAGAATTAACGAAGTTTACGGAAAAATCGATATTTGAAAAAGGATGTTTTTGGTTTTTCGAATTTTTCTCGATGTTTTTCTATTGTGACACTATCATTTTTTTACACCATCTTAAAGTAGAGGATGCAACGAAAAAAAACCCGTCTTCAAAATTTTCAAAATCAAAAATTCGTTCGCCAACTTTTTTGATTGAAAATGGGGCCTTTTTTTAAATTAAGGTCATAAAAACAAAACTACACAACCAATCGCTTTGAAAAAAATTGGGCCTTTTCGAAACATGAAAATCTACATTTTCCTCAAATTTCATTAAAATTGGATCATTTTTGTGAAAGATAAAAATGATAAACGAAAAACTCGGTTTTTGACGTTTTTCTCCATTTTTTGAGGTTATGTCGAAAAATGGTTTGAACAAAAGCTCTAGATCTTTTAATTATCTACAACGTTTACATTTAACGTTTTTCGATAGGAGGTCTACTTTTCTCAGAAATCGCAAAAAAACACGTTTAACCCCCTAGAACTCACATTTTGGCTCCCCCGCCCCCTTTCCGGTCATCTGCTGCGGTGCTCTCGATTTTTCCTTGTTTAAGTAGCATTTATCCTAAATTTTTCCACCTTCCATATACTGCTAAGAATTTTTTTTTTACCAAAAATTATCTGCACTGGTCTATAGTGCAAACGGAGTGAAGTGAAAAAAAAAAAAAAAAAATCAAAGGAGACGACACCAACACGGAATCCACCAACGCCGTACTGACGGACAGCAAGTAAGTTCCCGTTTCCTCTTCTCCCGCTCCCCCAGCTAGACAACGCCGGCGCTGCAGCAATATCGGCCAGCTGATGGGAATCGTCTTGCTTAAGCAGGCATAACACTGCAGCAGGGCCGTTCCCATAAGCTCCGATGGTTGCATCGCCGGCTGAGTCAGCCATAAATGAGGTCATGGACCTTGCGCAGGAAAGGCCCCTAAACAAAAACAAATATTTCTCCTTTGTTTTTTGTAATATTAGGGGTCTCCTCGCGAACTTCGATCATGTAATGTGCTATCTTGATACGCATGCCCCGGCCATATTCGCACTAAGTGAAACTCAAGTCACTGACACCGATTCAGATCGATTTCAGGTGGCTGGGTATACCTTAGTGCACAATTTCTCCGACCATAGGGGAGTCGCCATGTATATTAGGAATGACGTGGCGTTTCAGAAGGTGTACAATAGTACATCTTCTGAATTTAATCATTTATGGATTAAAATTATTCTTCGTAACCACGTCATATTCCTCTGTTTTCTATACAGAAGCCCTAATATCAGTAATGAAGCCTCCACATTAGCCTTCGATGCTATCTCAGAACAAATCTCCGGATTTTTATCTTCCCACCCGGAGTGTGAAATCATTGTTGCGGGTGATTTCAACGTTCATAATGTCAATTGGCTAAATTACTCCAATGGCACCAGTGTTTCTGGCAAAGACGCCGAGATCTTTGCAGACCTAAATAATTTGCACCAAATCGTGAACTGTGCAACGCGAGTTCCGGACGTTGAAGGTCAAGGAGCCCATCTGCTTGACCTGTTTCTTACTTCTCATCCAACTCGATACTCCGTCGAAGTTAGCTCGCCCCTTGGTAACTCGGATCACAATCTAGTAAGTGCTAATTTCCCATATCCATCTTCTACTCCAACCAACGCAGTTCCTAAAAAAACTGTCTGGCACTATGGGAAAGCCAACTGGTTGGGACTTATACGCTTTTTTCAAGCTACAGACTGGAATTTGTGTTTCCGCAGTGCCAGTGCGAACTATGCCGCTTCCTGTATTACTAAAATAATACGGGCAGGAATGTGTTTGTTTATTCCTCATTCTACCATATCTATAAAGCCTAGGCCAAATAGATGGTTCAATGGGGAATGTAGGAACGCAATTCAAGCTAAGGAAGCCGCTTATAGAGCGTACAAACATTCCCCCAACGAGTCACTTCGGCGTGAGTATATCAAATCGAGAAACTCCTGTAATTCCATCATCAGGAAGGTCAAAGCATCATTTGACAACAAACTGAGAAGTAAGATCCTCAACACCCACGTAGGCAGCAAAAACTTCTGGGCCTTGGTAACTTCCATTAAGAAGAATTTTACCTCTTCCTCAACCCCTCCATTCATTAATGGAAAGGAGGTGATAACAGAAAGCAAATCCAAGGCCGATTTACTGGCATCTCTGTTCGCCTCAAATTCTTCGTTACCTCAAGCTGATACGTCACCACCGGTCCTCGATCGCAACGCCCATTCAATGGACGGAATTTTCTTCAGGACACGAGAGGTGTATAAATGTCTCAAAGAACTTGACGTCAATAAATCCACTGGCCCCGATAATATTCCCCCTATGGTACTCAAAAAGTGTGCCTCACCTTTGGCTAAACCTCTGCTCAAACTCTTTGCCTTGTCATATTTCTCCGGAGTTTATCCCAACTCTTGGAAACTAGCTCATGTTCAGCCCATTCCCAAAAAAGGTGAAGCCAGCGACCCTTTAAACTACCGCCCAATAGCATTAACTTCCGTTCTCTCCAAAGTTATGGAGACAATAATCAATCGAAGGTTGATGAAATATCTAGAATCTAACCAAATTATTCACGACAGGCAGTATGGCTTTAGACCAAAACGGTCTACTGGCGACCTTCTTGTATGCCTGACTGAACACATCAACCAAAGCATCCATGGCTTTGGTGAGTCTGGTCTGGTTGCTCTAGATATCTCAAAGGCCTTTGACAGAGTATGGCATCCCGCTCTGCTGTCGAAACTCCAAGCTATTGGTATCGACTCAGTTCTAAGGAACTGGATTGAGAGCTTTCTTTCTGACCGTTCAATCAAGGTAGTATTGGATGGCGTCGAATCCAACCCTCATTCCATTTCGGCCGGCGTTCCGCAAGGGGCGATTCTCTCACCTACTCTCTTTCTTATATTTATTAATGATCTGCTCTCAATTCCCTCCAATCCACTTCATAGTTTTGCCGATGACGGTACTTTGCGTTACTCATACCCCTCCGACAACACAGGACAAGTAAGTGCCAGACCTTGTCTCTTAGAACGCGAACTCATGTCCAACTCTCTTAACGCGGACATTAAACTCATTCTTGATTGGGGCCGCAAGAATCGCGTCGAGTTCAATGAAACCAAAACCAAGTACTGTCTATTCTCCACTAAAACCTGCACCAACCTTCCCTCCATTTCAGTGGGCGAGGATAATATAACAGCTGACCCATATCTTAACATCCTCGGCGTGACTCTATCCAACGATTTGCGATGGAATAGTCACATACTCCAAGTCACCAAACAAGCATATCAATGCCTTGGCTTCCTTAAGAGATGCAAGTTTCTCCTTCATCCAACTGCCTTGGCTACAATATACAAGTCCTACATTCGGCCACGCCTTGAATACAACTCGTATATCTGGGCAGGCGCCCCTAAAACCACCTTGGCTTGGCTAGACAAAGTGCAAAACCGCGCCATCAAACTCATTGGCGATAGTACTCTTTGCATTGATCCTCTAAGCCACCGTAGGAATGTAGCAGCGCTCAGCAAGTTTTACCGCTATTTTCATAGCGACTGTTCCACTGAAATCAAAAACCTCCTGCCTACACGGCAATTTTTCCCCCGCAACACAAGACTAGCCAACTCGGCTCACCCCTTCACCCTTCAGCCCTCCCCTTCACGCACATTACGTTTTAGCAGTTCGTTTATAAATAGAACAACTCGATTGTGGAACTCTCTTCCGCAGTCGGTGTTTCCGAGCTCATATAACATCTCAGAGTTCAAACGCAAGGTTCATCGACATCTACTCATGCACCCTCCAGACCCCTAACCTATCCTATCTCATCTTTCCTTCAGATCAAGCTTACTACTATACATTGCACCATGACTTGTAAGACATGACGGACTAGTAGTACAAAGGGTGACTCCTAAGCTTCATCTTGCCACAAAAAAAAAAAAAAAAAAAACTAACAAACTCTCCAGAGCAAAACTCTTGCAAATTGTGAAATTATCTCATAAGACTCTCTTAACACTCTTTGACAGTCTCAAGAGCATAACTCTTTTAATAAGATTTAAATAAAGTCTCATATTAGTATTATTGTGAGATAATAAGACTACTAGAGTTAATAAGTCTTTCATTCTCATAATGAGATAATGTTTATACTCTTATTTTGAGGACAAGAAAATCTCTATTCTTATAGAGTCTTTTTTATGAAAGCTTTACTCTCAAAGGTTTTAACTGTCAAAAAAAGTCCTTATGAGTGTTAAAGTGTTATGACACTTATAAGAAAGTTCTTACAAGACTTCAAGTATATCCCTTCTTATAAAAAACCTCTTATGAGACGAAAAATGTTAAAACATTTATAAGAAGACGTTTACTAGTGCAAAAAGTTCCCCATCTGATAACTAGAGTTTTGTTCTTATAAAAAAAACTTAAACCACCGAGCGGCCATACTTTCGCTTAATTTATAATTTTATGGTAAAACAAAATTCCATAAATCAAGCTAATTTACTCGATTGAATATGTGCAAAGTATAAAAAGTTATGTTTTTCAGATGATATACCATTTTGAAATAAATTATTGAGCAATACTAAAGTTGTTATTTTTTCCACAAGAAATAAAATTTCAAAAAATATATTAAAATTTGATTATTTTTAAGGCGCTTTGATTTTTATCGAGGCAAAATTGTTATTATTATCAGTAAAATTTCAATCGCAATAAAATTTTAGCTTACATTTTCGCTAAAAATCTAATTCTAAATTCTATAATCATATACCTACATAATAATTATTAAATTCTAAAGTGTTATATTTTTCGAATTGTTTCTAATGAGAGCTATTTAGAGCAAATAACTCTCATAAAAATTATTTTATTCTAAATAACATCGACGATATTGATCCCTTTCTAACAGTTCTGTTAAGGAGAATATAGCTCTTATAACACCCTTATAGTTACCCTTGCAAAGAGAGCTAAGGTATTTTTATAAGACAAAAATAACTCTCATAATTGTGCCATTTAATTCTGACAACACACTCATAAAGCACTTGTAGTGTTCTATAAGAGTAAGTTATGAGAGTGATACTCTCTTAAAAAAGTCGAATATCCTTTCATAAGACACTAATAGAGTCTTATGAGACGAATTTTGTTACTTGGGAAAGGGGCTTTCCTGAGACTCTAGTCTTTCACATAAAAAAAAGTTTCTTCGGTCCTTGGAGTTTCGTCCGTGAGAACGCTAACGCGAATTTTCATCGAACTTCAAAAGAAAATTAACGGTAACAGCTAAGTTTTGTCTGTTCGGTGTCCGGTCGTGTAGATCCAGCCATTGCCATTGTCGCTCGGTTGTGAGTCCGTGATCTGTTTTTATTTGACAAACTATATTTGTGAATATCTTGTTGCCCCAGGGTAAAAAGACATGCACATTTTTTTCTTTATTCATTACTTGAATTTCGTGTCATACCATATACTCCACATAACATCGACCTTTCAAAAGATTTATTTATTAATCTGAAATTGAAGCAGAAACACTGTATTTTTGACACTTTGTCAATCACTTTTGATCAAGTCGACGACATTTATAAGACTCGGCTACATTTCGCGCATTTTCTTCATATTATAGGATATTAAACTTTTATAGCATCTCTCAAATTCATAGAAACACATTGGAATCAATATTGTATTCTATCGTATTTTCAGTTTTAATAAACCATCCGCTCCCCTGAGATACTGTCATCAATCCGATGTTCCACCCTTGAAACTTTTCAAATATATTAGAGACTTCTTTCAATAGAGGCTGTTCCTTAAAATATGTTCAATTTCACAGTGTGGAATGAAGCCTCCTCCGTACTATATTTATAACAGAAAAAGCAGAAGAAACGGCGTGCTACCTCCGGCCAGATATCGGGGCGCGCAAACAGTATATATACCTTTAAGGTGGAATTTCCTCCAACGACGACTCGCCTGTCAAATATATTTGTCGGTGTCAATTTTTTCTTCCCTTCACAGGCGAAACGCAAAGCAATAAATATTTATGGAGGCGACGAATACGAGATTCAGTTGAAAATAAATTATTAACGCGGCAATAAATTTTGTTTTTTTGCTCGTGTTTGTTTGAAAATTGAAAATTCCTTCAAAATATCCAAAAATAGCTACAAAAATACCGAGGGGGAGTAGGGGTTGATGGCAGCACTACCCCCGTGTGTATATGCAGCTATTCACAATTTATTAAGCCTGCTAGAGCATCCGGCAACCCCTTTCTTATTAGACGGAGCAGCTCAGGCCGCGACCGCGGGTGGCGCACAGTGCCTCGTTTGGTGAGGATTGGAATTCGATAGATAAATTGAAAATTGTTTGAGTGCGGAAATTGAACAACAACAAACCCGGAAAACAAAAGCATTAACCAGAAATTTCCCACTTTCAGACTGGTACCGGTTATATGTGCGATTGCCGGGGCCGGGATAAGGGTTGCTCTTGTGGCGCGAGGGCTGGGGACTAGCCGGGATAGCGCTGAATAGTTTCAAGAATCCGGCGAGAAGTCCCGGAGCAGAGCAGTCGAATGTTTAGAATTCATCAATCAAATCCATCCCACACCCGAAACGCAGCTCAAAACTCTTCATACCTCGCCATTTTCTTCAAGTGCTCGTCTCCAAAGGATTGAAGCAATTCCGAAGTATTCTAGTTGGAATTTCGGTGCTGATTGTAGTTTCTTCAAGTGTATATCTGGTGGAGTGATTTGTATTTATAGGATATACAGCATCCACTTGTGCCGAACATGTATAGACGTTCCTGCATCCACATCCCGGCTCGACGACTACTGTGCGGAAAGTCTTCTGCACCAGGATGTGGAGGAGCTGGTATATCCACTGGAAGTCATCTGTTATCTGACTATTGAAAAGCGGAAGGAACTTAAAGCAAAGTGCCAACAAGAGGCACCACGTATCATCGTACAAGTATGGAGGAATCATTGAATAACTAGGAATTTGTTGTTGCTTTATTCTTGTTTATATCATTCACATTCCGTTTGGTTTTGATAGATTAATTATAGAAATTATAGATACCCACAATGCGAGAATATTCCCGGGTGGAGTATTGATTGACACTCATTATTGTTATAAGTCTCTACATAACTTTAACTCTCCGCCGGAAGGTTGAACAATACAAGGTTCTAAGGTCAATAGTAAGGAAATGCTTTTTTATGCTTCTAAAACGTTACGTGAATAGCAGGGAGAAATCAAGCCATATGTTACAGGATATTTTTGAGTCTTCGCCTGTAATTAATGCGGTTACAAAAATACAGGGTAATATGTAAACCTCTACCTAAAAAATTTCAAAACGCCCTAGCGGTAAACCGTTAGGATTTCCCCTCCCCCACCCAAACGATTTTTTGTTTGTCAATCCAAGATCTATCCACAGCCAGGCGTTTCGACATTTTAACTGATACACCCTGTAAGTAAAAAAAATGGTGCCAGAGAGGGTGGCTATCCCCACTAGGCGCTATGACACAGAGTATTAACGGAAAAAAGAAACTTATGTGACTCCATTTAGAAGAAAATTTCCAATATTCTTCATTTTTGTAACTTTTGTTATTTACAATGTTTTTTTGAGTTATTTTATTCTTAGGGAGTCAAGTTTTTACTATAATTTTTACTGTACACCGAATACTATTTCAGACAACATCATCTCCAGATTTTGAGTTATTTGATTCCTTCCCCTGCAAACTCTAATGCAAATGGTATAGCTAAACTGAAAAAAACATAGAACTTCAGGTCAGATAGTATACCCACAAAAATCGAGAATTATGGTAGGGAGAATCTATGCCATGCATTACTTAGGCTCATTTGCATGGAGAAGCAGAAAGGTACCGGAAAAATTGCTTTTAGCCAGACCACAAAAAGGTGAGTTGATGAACTGCAAAAACTAGAGACCAATCACGTTATTGCACCCAGCTTACAGGGTACTTCTCCATATTTTGTTAAATAGACTGAACCCATATATGGGAGAATTACCAAACACGCTTAGAAGAACTGATGAACAACAGACCAGATTTTTATAATGCTGCAACTTAAAATTGCTGGGAAGGAAGCGTGCTATGTACATCTTTTTATAGTCTACAAAATGCTTGTAACCTCCTTTGTAAAAGAGAGCCATGAAACAAAATGAGACTAGTAGGTTTCCCGAAAAAGCTTGTCCAACTATATAAAGTGATAACCAAGACGTGTTGAGCCCAAGTGAGAATAGGAGGTTTCACATCAATAAACTTGAATCAAAAATCTAGACCTGGAGATGAGATTTCACAATTCTTTATTTTTTTATAACACCGAAAACTGTCAGTTCTTCACAATTCAATGAAAAGCCATCTATCGGCCTTTTAGTAAGTGAAAAATAATTCACAATAGACTCCAAATGGCTCTTTTCCCCTAGTGGATGCTAGATGCGTATTTACTCTTGTTATCTACACCTCTTTAAGGGCAGGTGTATTTGGGAGTAAATATGAGTAAAAAAAAATCGGAAAAGGAACACGGCTAATATTGTTTTTCAAAATACTATAGAAAGCTCAATAAAGTTCCATATAAGACTGAACGACACGAAAACAACGTACATGATTGAATAAAGAAGATTGTGACGAAACTTTAATCTTAACTTTATATAATTAATGGAAATATTATAGCGAGATATAGGTACGATTGGAAGAAGAAACTTCGAGAGGCCCAAGTCTTATAAGGCTGTCTATTGTTAAGCATTTTGTTTTGATTCTCCGCTGTGAAGGTGTGGATTAAGGTGATTTATTTTGATCTTTGACGTAAGACGATCCTGGAAGATCGGTCCTTTTTCGAAAAACACAACTACTCGTACTCCTGTCTACGATTTGGAATATAAGGTAATCTATCGCAGGTCTTTATGTATTTTTTATTGGAAATTAGGCAGTACTTCGTTTTGGAGGCATTCAATTCGACATAAGTCTGCCGCCCCAATCGAGGAATAGGAGATATTACCAGGCAGCAAAATATGACAGACTGGATCTAAAGTTACTAACGTAAAGGTTTTTCTTCTGTGTGGTTATAAACCCATTACAAGCTTACAGCGACAGTTCATTATATTGTGCGAAGATAAAAAAAACAGCTCGATTATAGTACACATGGTTTTTTGCTCCTGCCAAGGTCTGCCAGCTCTTATGATAAATCGTAGGAGTTATTCATTATTTCTCAGTTATTGATTCCAAATCTCTGGACTACCTGGTCCTAGCCATCTTTTCAAAATAAAGGAGATTTGGTCTACCTCGATGTCACATTGCATAAATCCTACCGAATGACATCGGCTCAGAATCGGCAACCGTGGAGGTAGTAGTTTCTAGAAGCGAGTGCCGGATTCCGATTGGTTCCAATAAACTTGTAGTATTTTCATTTTGTCAGTACCTACTTTCTCTTTCTTCCGTTTTGAAAGCTTAGCTAATATTATCCAAAAGTACTTTATATTAAGCCCGACAAATCATGTGGTCCGTAATAACCTCGAAACCTAACTAGACTTACAGTTTTTATCACTTTGAAATAGGATTCCCATAAATAATCTCCTCAATCCAAACGTGGTCCCGTCTATACCCGCTATTACCCATTCAACAGAAGACAAAGTATGGAAATAAAACTGCTTCAGCCAACCCCCGACCTGTTACTCTAGATTCTATTAAAACATCTCAAATGTCAATAAATTTGAATTAAAGACAAATCTTATCTGTCAGACACACACATAACTCGAATATCCAGCAGCATCCCCTGGCAGCACCCCCACCTGCCCGGTCCCATATCACATGTGCGCCTTAAGAAATTTCGGGGAAATTCTTCCATTGTTGAAGCTTAAACAAATTAGACATCGTCGATCAAACCCTGAAACAACAAATTTCCTCCATCCGCTACGGCAGCCCCGGCTAAACTCTCGCCCCGATCCCAGCCCTCTTCTCACACAGTTTGTGTGTGCGTATGTGAGCTTAACCCTTTCGCCGCTTTCTGATACTCAATTGCGAGTGTGGAGCAGGCCTCCACCCCCGGCACACAGGCATAAGAGGGTGTCGTACCCGTCGCCCGAGCCATGCATCCTTTCGTACATCCATTCCTGTATACAGTCATGTTTATAGCGATATTGAAGGAATGGTGGCCGTGTTTTCCGGTTTCTTAGATGTCCTGGGTAGCAAATATTTCGTCCTTCCAGGGATGGGGTTGCTTTCTTCAGCAGCAGCACACTCGCTTCTGATTTTATGAACCCTCCTTTTTTCGCCAGTTATTTGCTCAACATACATAAATCCGTTCCAGCCGATTTCTTGACAGGATGAAATACCGAGCGCGCCAACCCTTCCACTTAAAGGGGGAAGAACGGATGAATAGTTTGCGAGTGAAAATAATGGGGTGGTGATAGAGGACATTCGTGTTAGGAATTAGAATTGACACAGCCGGCTCCTCTTGTCGATCTTCTTGTCTACCGAAGAAATGTGGCGGATTTAATGAAAAGTTCTTAAGATGATATGAAAAACATGTTTGGATAAAGATTTCTGATTGAAGAATTCATGAATGGAAAGGAGTTTTAATTAGTAAATTTCAGGCGCGATTTAACTGCCGTCGGAATTTCTGTATTAAGGGTGAAAGCTGGTATTCGATGAGTGACAAGTGGTATGTTGGACGCATTGAAAGGATAAAGGAGTCTTCTGACTCTGCTAATAAGAAAGTACTTTTTCGGAGATGAAAGCCTTGACGAATGTTTCATTCTGATTAGTTTGTATGTCTTTCAATTTGAATTGAACTTCAATTGATATTAGGGTAAACGCGGCTCAAAAGAAGGTGCACCGTAGAACATCCATTTTATGCACATTCGGATTAAACTTTATCTTTAAAATAATGTCTTGTTTTACTATTTCACTGTATTGAAACCCCAAATTAGGAACAAAATCTGCTTCAGCATTTGAGGACACAAACAAATCTACGGACTCCCATTCTAGTACGAAAGAATTGTTGCGTGTATTTAAACATTCATAACAGTTTGTCAAACAACCATCAAATCTTAGCTACACGAGCTGCAGCATTAAATGACTAAACCGCTAATTGGGTATCCGGTCATAGTGGAGAAAGGCCGACCTAATCTAAGCTACACATATTGCACCATCGTTTGAGTTACAATTTGAATTTGTTTGTATTTGTCTCACCTTCATCAAAAATAGGCTGAATATAATCGGAATGATGTTGCATTTATTTTACTATCTAGACCAGTGATTCTCAACCAATGTGCCGCGGCACTTTTGTGTGCCGCCAAATTCCTGAAGTGTGCCGCCAAATTTTAGAAATGCAAACAATACAAATTATTTTGTATGGCTAAATTATTGGAACAAGAACGCGACGGGAAGAATATTTTTACTAGCGTGTCCTCGGCATTATTGTTATGCCAACTCAATTATTCTGCCGAGCTGAATCTAACATAGCGCTATACCGCTACAGAGAGCTGTATATTCGCTTATTGCACTAGTATGAAAAAGCAGTTGAGAATAACCAGTGCGAATTCAGGAAACAAAAGTCCACAACCGATCCCATATTTGCATTAAGACAGGCACCTAATTGAAAAGACGAAATGGTTTAATATAGAGACCCAACTCTTTTTCATTGAGTTTAAGACAGTATATGATCTTGAGCTACGTTCAAAAATCTACGAAGCAATGGTGGAACTGAACTTTCCAGACCAATTAATTCAAATCACTAAAACCTCAATGAGTCGAATGATAAACGGAGTAAGAATACGGGGCAATTTTTCGATACGAACAGAAGCCTCAGTAAGGGGACTATCCTGCTTACTATTTAACATCTTATTAGCAAAACGGTCCGGTAGGAACGTATTGAAACTAGAGGGACAATTCTACACAAGTCTGTTTAGCTAATGGCATATGCAGATGATATAGTCGTCATAGGCAGGTCAATGACTGCAGCGAAGGAAGCATATGTAGCGTTAGAAAAGGCAGCATCAAAGAGCAGCAAAGACAACAACATTACGGCGGAAATTAAAAGAAGAATAGTGCTAGCGAATAAGGGCGGCGGAGCATAATCATTGTAGGTGGGGAGCACGCGAATAATAATAAGCTGTTAAAATATTATTCGGTCAATTGAACTACGAGCTGGCTTTAAATTCTTTAGTTATGGGGTTATGTCCGACTAGCATTTTGGGAGGGGCCCTTATGAGCCTAGCCCGACCGCCCCATGTGGACCCCGAGTAGATTGCCGTATAAGACTCACACCGAGTATCTTATCCCTTGCTTCATTCGCGCCTCGTCATACGGATTCCGAGTGTAAAAGGGATTCCGAAAAGTTTGAGAAGTTTGGCGTGGATATTGTAAATAATAACTGCGCCTCTGTCGAAAACTATATTTTTAAACGGAAGTATCGTTTTACCAATACGGTCTCCCAACTGAGTACTAATTATGTCCAATGCTGCTTAACCCCTGTAATCGAACCAAAACCGGTCTATTGAGTATGCTAAATGACCAACATAATTGCCTGAAACATGAATCAATACATCAACAAAAACTAAAGCTTTGTATGAGTTAAACTAACGCCTAATGGCCCGACTTCACCGACCTCAGTTCAATAATGTTCAGTTCAATCCACGTAAGTGGCTTCACCGGCTAAAGTCCAGTTCATGTTCAGTTCGTGCAAATTGTTGCTTTTTCGCCAGAAGTCAGAAATGCGAAAGCCCACTGGAATGGCATTCCACTATTCTAGTTGATTACTACCTTTGGAGCGAGCTTTTACATTCAACTTCAGTTCGGGACCCATTGTGCGAACTGAGGTTTGTTTTTCCTCAGTTGAATATGTTTAAACTATATGCAAACTGAACTGAGGTTAGAAGTTCAGTTCGCCAATTGCTTGTGCAGCCGGGGTATTTTTGAAGGTTTTCAAAACGTTTTCTGAATATGTAAGGCAGATATCGCCCAACTTAATTTGAAATATGGTTTGCCTACTAGTGCCATTATAAAAAACTGATAATTCATACCTCACTTCAGTATCGCTGGTCTTTTTTTGAGTGGTATTTTTGAAGAAACTCTTCGGAATGCCCCTCATTTACTACATCGGGTTCTGATTAAGGTGCCGTTCCTAGCGAAGTTTACTACCTGATTTTTGAATGGAAACTGTCTCCCGAAAAGTGAAGGCTTGTGCGTAATTGATGGCTAAGGGATGGAAACAAGGGCGTCATAATAAATCGAGAATTTGACCGATTTTCTAACACAAGCCCATCGAAAGTGTGAAACATTCATCGCTACTATTCCTATAAAGATATTAGCGTTAAAATATGGTCGAGATACGCCTCTTATTTCTGTTACGAAAAATACGTTACGTTACGTTATCCCCAGGAGCGGCACCGTGATTTAACTTTTTCCAACTCAACATCGATCTACCTTTCAACCCTCTTCGAGGCCATCATGAGAAAATGGGGCAGCTCTCTTGTATCGATTCAATATCATCAATGTAAATTCCTTGCTACGGGTTCCATATCACTAATGTAAATTCAAGTCTTGACCTTACATATGCTAAATAAAATATTCGCTGAGTATTGATAGTAAATTTTCCAATTGAATTGAATAATTTACATGAATTGGTGTTGTCGCTCTCGATGACGTGAAGATGTGACATTTGTTGAGATTCAATGGCAGCATACTTTCATTACATCTTCGCATCGTCTGTTTGTACTAATTCGGTGTCTCTTGTATTTGATAGTTTACATTTTCACATAACAATAATTTTGCATGTTGAATCCCATCAGGCAACTCATTGATGAACATTAAAAACAATATTGGCCCAAGTGTGCTTCCAGCCGGAGCAGATGACATATGATATTTCCGTGAATTTCCAATTTTGACATAACTCACTCCATTTGCAATAAATTCATGAAATCATTTTACAATCTTTGGCCCAAGTCCAAAGCGGCCCATTTTACCGATGAGTATACGATGAACAGCGACATTAAATGCATTCTTGAAATCGCCATATAAAATGTCAACCTCAATGGATTAATTAAATAAATACGATGTTACCGATCGGTTTGGTCTTTGGTGAAAATTGGTTGGTTATTTGACAATTTTGGTTCGATGATAACCATCAGCCGGTTTTTCACTGCTATTTCGAATATTTTCAAAACCACACACATTATTGCACGTTTTTTGATACAGCAATCAAATTGGCCAAGCGTTTGAATCAACGTACAGTGGCTCCCAAAATTATTTGAACAGCTACAGAATAAATGAAGATAAATGTGATTCTACACAAAGTTTACTGTAGATTTATGGGATTTTTGATGCATCATTATCTACTAAAAATTATTTATTTTTGGACAGGACTATATTTAGTGATGAAAGTATGGTTTTAGTTTGAAATTCAGGTGGCCGCTTATATGTATGGAGACAAGAAAATACAGAGCTGGAACCAAAAAACTTGATTCCAACTAAGAAGCCAGCCTGAGAATACGTCATGGTTTGGAGTTGCATGGGAACAAATGGAGTTGGAACCTGTTCTCCAAGAAGAATGGTCCAATATTGATCCTGAATATACAAGCAAGTTAGTAAGATTACTGAACACTCGTCTAAAATGTGTTACCCAAGCAAAATCCACGCCCCGGCCATTCTCGCACTAAGCGAAACTCAAGTCACCGATACTGATTTCGATCGATTTCAGGTGACTGGGTATAGCTTAGTGCACAATTTCTCCGACCATAGGGGTGTCGCCATGTATGTTAGGAATGACGTGGCTCTCCAGAAGGTGTACAATAGTACATCTTCTGAATTCAATTACATATGGGCTAAAATAATTAATATTCTTCTGTTTTCTCTACAGAAGTCCTAATATAAGTAATGAAGTCCTAATATAAGCCTTCGATGCTATATCAGATCGAATCTCCGGATTTTTACTTTCCCATCCGGAGTGTGAAATCATTGTTGCGGGTGATTTTAACGTTCATAATACCAATTGGCTAAATTACTCAAATGGCACCAGTGTTTCTGGCAAAGACGCCGAGATCTTTGCAGATTTAAACAATTTGCACCAAATCGTGAATTGTCCGACACGGGTTCCGGATGTTGAAGGTCACGGAGCTCATCTGCTTGACCTATTCCTTACCACACATCCATCTCGATACTCCGTCGAGGTTAGCTCACCCCTTGGCAACTCGGACCACAAACTAGTCAGGGCTAATTTCCCATATCCATCCTCCACCCCAACCAACACAGTCCCCAAAAGAACTGCCTGGCACTATGGGAAAGCCAACTGGTTGGGACTTATTCGCTTTTTCCAAGCCACCGACTGGAATTTGTGTTTCCGAGGTGCCAGTGCGAACTATGCTGCGCTCTGTATTACCAAAAGAATACGGGCAGGAATGTGTTTGTTCATTCCTCATTCTACCAAATCTATAAAGCCTAGGCCAAATAGATGGTTCAATGGTGAGTGTATGAACGCAATTAATGCTAAGGAAGCCGCCTATAGAGCGTACAAACGTTCCCCAAACGAGTCACTTCGGCGTGAGTATATGAAATCAAGGAACTCCTGTAACTTCATCATCAGGAAGGTCAAAGCGTCTTTCGATGACAAGTTGAGAAACAAGATCCTCAACACACGCGTAGGCAGCAAAAACTTCTGGTCCTTGGTAACTTCCATCAAGAAGAATTTTGCGTCTTCCACAACCCCTCCATTTATTTATGGAGGAAAGGTGACAGCAGAAAGCAAATCCAAGACCGACTTATTGGCATCTCTGTTCGCCTCTAATTCTTCCTTACCTGAAACTGATACGCTTCCCCCGGTTCTCGAACGCAACGCCCATTCAATGGACGGAATTTTCTTCAGGACTCGCGAGGTGTACAAATGTCTCAAAGTGCTCGACGTCAATAAATCCACTGGCCCCGACAATATCCCCCCTATGGTACTCAATAAATGTGCCTCACCTCTGGCTAAACCTCTGCGCAAACTTTTCGCCCTGTCCTACTTCTCCGGAGTTTATCCAAACTCTTGGAAACTAGCTCATGTTCAGCCCATTCCCAAAAAAGGTGAAGCCAGCGACCCTTTAAACTGCCGCCCAATAGCCATTACTCCTGTTCTCTCCAAAATCATGGAGACAATAATCAACAAAAGGCTGATGAAATATCTGGAATCCAACCAAATTTTACACGACAGGCAGTACGGCTTTAGACCGAAAAGATCTACTGGCGACCTTCTTGTGTGTCTGACTGAGGCCCTCAACCAAAACATCTATTGCTTCGGTGAGTCTGGTCTTGTTGCTCTAAATATTTCCAAGGCTTTCGACAGAGTATGGCATCCCGCTCTGTTGTCTAAACTCCAAGCTATTGGTATCGACTCAGTTCTAAAGAACTGGATTGAGAGCTTTCTTTCTGGCCGTTCAATCAAGGTAGTATTGGATGGCGTCGAATCCAAACCTCATTCCATCTCGGCCGGCGTCCCCCAAGGCTCTATTCTCTCACCTACCCTCTTTCTCATATTTATTAATGACCTGCTCTCAATCCCCTCCAACCCACTTCACAGTTTCGCCGATGACGGTACTCTGCGTTACTCCCACACCTTCGATAATACAAGACAAGCGCGTGCCAGACCTTGTCCCGTTGACCGTGAACTCATGTCCAATTCTATTAACGAGGACATCGAACTCATTCTTGCTTGGGGCCGCAAGAATCGTGTCGAATTCAACGCATCCAAAACAAAGTACTGTCTTATCTCTACAAAAACCTGCACCACCCGTCCCTCTATCTCAGTGGACAAAAAGAATGTAATGGCTGACCCATCTCTTAACATCCTAGGTGTAACCTTATCATCAGATCTGCGATGGAATAATTCCAAATCGCCAAACAAGCTTTCCAATGCCTGGGATTCCTCAAGAGATGCAAGTTCCTCCTCCAGTCAACTGCTCTGGCTACGATATACAAGTCCGACATTCG
This sequence comes from Thereva unica, assembly GCA_949987705.1. Classification (NCBI taxonomy): domain Eukaryota; kingdom Metazoa; phylum Arthropoda; class Insecta; order Diptera; family Therevidae; genus Thereva; species Thereva unica. The sequence continues at coordinate 30,401,269 of OX465284.1, read as the reverse complement.
GCCCCGCCTTGAATACAACTCGTATATTTGGGCGGGCGCCCCAAAAACCACCTTGGCTTGGCTAGACAAGGTGCAAAATCGCGCCATCAAACTCATTGGCGATAACACCCTTTGCTCCTCCATCGACTCTTTAAGCCACCGTAGGAATGTTGCAGCACTTAGCAAATTTTACCGCTTACCATAGTGAGTGTTCCACCGAAATTAGAAACCTCCTGCCTACACGGCAATTTTTTTCCCGTAACACAAGACTAGCCAAATCGGCTCACCCCTTCACCCTTCAGCCCTCCCCTTCGCGCATATTACATTTTAGTAGTTCGTTTATAAATAGAACAACTCGATTGTGGAACTGTCTTCCACAGTCAGTGTTTCCGATCTCATATAACATCTCAGAGTTCAAACGCAAGGTTCATAGACATCTACTCACGCACCCTCCAGACCCCTAACCTATCCCTTCTCCTCTATCCTTCAAAGCAAGCTTACTACTAGAGACTGGCCATGACTCGAACGACATGACAAACTCGGGGCCTCGGTAGTCTAGAGGTAAGGCGCCTGACTGCTATCCCCAGAGGTCCCGGGTTCGAATCCCGGTGGTGCCACGGTCCTACGCCTTTCCCACCTAACTTTCCTTCTTTCTTCTTCCCTCTTTACATTCCTAATTCCCCTGTCATAGCCTTCCCTAGTCCTTCCCCGCTCCACCAAGCCCATGCCATCGGTTGGTTGATGAGATTCAACTCGTTTCAGGAGGCATAACACTCCAGCGAGTTGTTCTCGACGCCCCGACGTCAGAGTCGCGAAATGGTTGTGAGTAGGTGGAATAAAATATCGCGGCTAGGTTGTGACAGTTACTTCCTTCTCTTCTGTCTATCTTCCGGCTAGAGCTGCTGTCCGACATTGCACTCTATACGAATAAAATAGATTGTCGACAGTACAAAGGGACTTTCCCTAAGCCTCTAGTCTGTCACATAAAAAAAAAAAAAAAAAAAAAAAAAAAACTAGTAGTACAAAGGGTAATTCCTAAGCTTGACTTTACCATATAAAAAAAAAGGTAGCAATCATTAAAGCATTAAATATCGAAATTGTCAAAAACATATCTAGTGTTCAAATAATTTTGTGACCCATGAATTTCTATCTTAATGTTATCTTGTAATTGAACTATATTTATTTACATTTAATTTTTTTTTCTTTTGAGAATAGTTTTATTAAATATTTTATAGTAATAATACATTAAAAGAGACCATCAATCAGAATAAACTTTGTCTAGAATGCGAAATCTTCATTTATTCGGTAGCTGTTCAAATAATTTTGAGAGCCACTGTACATTTTAATAACGAAAGGTAACAATCCATTTGGACTAGCACCAATTTTCCATTTTAACAAATTAATTGCCATTTCAATATCATCCAGTATCACATTGATTTCCGTTATCGATTGTAATGATTGAATAAAGTCATTAAGATTCCATATTTGTTCATCGGTAACATAACTGGATTCGAATTGATTTGCAAACAATTATTCAACAATGTCATTTGGTGTATTATTATGTTTTCATGTTGAATTTCACTTGGATATGTCGATGTTGTGTTGTTCAGTTTAGGAAAACACCAAAATGTTTCTGGATCAATTTTGAGGTTATTTTCTACACGTTCCACATATTCTTTGTAATAGCGTTCATTGACTGTGTTGAAGTCGACGATCGCTGCTATGCATTCGATTGAAACAACACCTTTCTGTTGAAGCTTATGCAATTAATCGCGACGATTTTTCTTTTGTTGTAGAGCTCCGGTCCATTTGTGGTACCTACATTTGCTAAAATTAGCTCGTTAATTTTGCATTGGATTCATATATTGAATCAATCGAACGAGTGTTGAATTCGTGTGCGAAATTGATATTTTCAAGCTGCTGACACATGCTTTCATAATTTCCCTTATGATAACAAAAACCTTGAATATTTTCATCATCATTCAACAATGAAACTTTAGTGTAATAATCGATGGTAATATCGTATGGCTTATATAGTATTCATCTTGTTGATCGGCATTAATGATAGTATGCGGGCTCACATCAATAGCCGTGTTTTTTAAATGAACTATATAGTTCTTCCTCATACAAATCTGAAGACCCAGGTTTTATCGGAGTCTCTATCGAGGTTTTGGGAAACTTCAGAAAATCAATTTCTTTCCGGAATGTTGCATACTTTCGGGGGTCGGAAAGACGTAATTTAAAAATAAAAACAACAGGAAAGTGATTAGAGCAAATTTATAACAAATAATTGATTTTTTAGAAACATATTTATTATTTTCTAGCGAGGATTTCGTGTTACAGTGTAAAAAATAACACTTAACTTCCGTTTAATTTTGAAATTTTAAGCATCGAAGTAGGCGCTTCATGAAATTTCCCTTGTCGTTTTTTAATGAACTCGATGAAAGAACTATATAGTTCATTAAAAAAACACGGCTATACATAGTAGCACGATTGACTTGTTGTGCGTTCCAATTGTCAAGCAAAAGTAATCTAAAGCCTGAAACCCAAGCACGCTGAAATATATGATATGTTTGGGTATAGGCATGGATTCTGCTACTCATCACATTTATATAGTAAACAATATTTTTCTTTTTTGCATTTCCGCAGAGTCGTCGATGGCATTATCATAGTCTATATTTTCTGTCAGCTCTTGTTCTATTGATAATATCATCATCATCATTTTTGCAATTGCCTTTTTGCCTTTCTAAACGTGAGTGGGGACAGCAGTTTAACCGAGCTGTCCCCCAACTAAGTACCAACCACATTCAATATGCTGCTTAACCACCGCATCGAACGAGAACCGATCTACGTTTCTCTGTTTGCTTCGCTCATACAATTTCTTAAAGCTCCAATCGGAGATTCTTAACAGCGCTCCAAACTTGCTCCTCTTAGTAGCGCTTCCATTTTGCCAAAAGAAAGATGAGCGCGTCCTCATTATTACGCACCAAAATTAAATCGTTCGCGGCTTAGGGAACATTTTGGAATTTTTTGCTACAGATAAAATTGTATCGTATAAGAACAATCAATGAACTAGTAAGTAAGTAAAGCAAGAGCAATCTTTTCTTGAACTGTAATATTTTACTCACTCGACAATTTTTATTAACTTCAAAATATTAAGGAGGAATTAAATTGACAATCAAAGTCAAAGTTAGTCCTATTTTTTAGGAAACTCATATTTCGATACTCTACATAGTATGCTCAAAACTACTAGTTATTTCGCCCAAAATTAGTTCATTTTCTTGATTTATTATAATGTTAAAATATGAGGAATTTGGGAACCGAGGTGCCATTATTGGTTAGTAATTACTTTACGTGTGCGCGATGTGTTCACACTTATAGGGAGCGTCTTTCACGTGGCTCCTGACTGGTCGGCCTTCTGGAAGTGCGGAAATGTACTACACTTAAATACGTAGATACAAAGACCTTTATTCAATTCTAATATAATTTTCTTAGGCTCATGATGGGGGGATTGATCCCTTGATCCCACTATTTACGCCACTAAACCAAACTATTCAACTCATAAAGTTTTGAGGCTTTTCAGGGCAGCTACGTTTGTACCTAGGCCTATGGTTTAGTTTTTCTAAGAAGGCGGAAGAACTTGATTCTTTGCCTCCTTACGGTGTAGTAAGACTGATTTCCCAGTCAATAGCAGTGGTCGTTTTCTTTTAGATGCAAGAACATTTTATTTTCTATTCCACAGTTACAAATTTACATACCAATGCAACAATTGCCCTTAGTTATTTATTTTCTAGCAATTAAGTTTTTTAAGTTTTGTCAAAAGTTAGCATTAATGCTTAAAACTCGCTAATTTTTATAGTTTTTGATTAGATCTGAAAATATCAAATTGAAATATTTTATTAGATTTCCTCCTAAAGCTTTAAAGTACGTTTGCCTTAATTTCAGCAACCCGGCCATCATGTAAAAACCAAACCTAAAATAACCAGCATCAAACAGCACACCAGTAGCAAAGATTGATTAGCCCCATTATCGGCGACATATGGCGCTTCTAATGCATTAAGTCCTCGTCGATAAATAATTGAAAAACCTGGAAACTACTTAGCCAGCTTATTCACACTAGACTGCAGGCGTAAAGATTAATTAACTCTAGTCAAAGTCCCTAAAACGCGCTCTTCATTATTGATTGCCGGTCCTTGTCAGCCAATTCTTCATTTGAACCCCAAGAAGCCCAAAGTCAATACCCGAATAAATGAACGTAATTACACCGAAGATAAACACGGCGCTCCGCCATCGGACAAGATCAATCCATCCTCCGTCGTCCTCCGTAAGACGGAAAGCCTCAAAGCCTCAGCGCCGAGCTTCAGCACCTCATCTCCAGCAAATTGAAGGAGCATCGAAATTCGAACGCAGAAGTCACGATACCCCCGAAATCCCGAGCGAGGAAAATAATTTCCAAGGGAAAACTACCCTTGGACCCGGGGCCCACCCCCACATCGACGCCACACCGAAAAAATGAGTGGGTGGCCAAGGGGCGCAGAATAAATGAGGATTAAAGGCATTGGAGCAACTTGAAAACAAATTAATTGATGAAGGAGACACAAAGACAACAGGATACAGGAGCAGGAGGACAATCCCTCGACAATTGGACAGGAGCAATGGAACAACAATAAATTTATTGTTCAAGGAAAATCGAAAACCAAAAGCACGCCCGAAGGAGATTTGGGGATCGCTCTCTGTGTAGTGGAATCCGGGGGACTGGGGACTCCTAAGCCCGGCCGCCTAAGGGATGAAGGCCTTCTGGTGTGTATTGTTGCTCTGTGACATTTGTATTCAATTGATGGTCACTGGCCGAAGTGAATAGGTGGACATGTGTTCTTGAAATTCATTAGGAGCGATTTTTTTGCCCGGCTCACCCTTCTGCCAATGCTTCCTTGTTTGGTCAGAAGCTGTCTCCAAATAATAAATACCGGACCCGATGATTTATGGTTCGGTTATGCCACTCAGCATATGGACGAAGACTAATGTTGTCCTAAGGCTTTCTTGGAATTAGGGTGAATTGGGAAAGAATTGTTTCTTCTCATGGGGTTGAGGGGTGGGAATGCTTTAGTTGGTTTATATTGATGTGAATATTTCTTATTGTAATGCTTAATCAATTTTTGGTGATAGAAAATAAGTTTAATACAATGTTTGTATTTAAAACATAAATTAAAAGGATAAGCCACAAATTGTTGTTTTAAAGGTTTTAAAACAACTTGAAACCTATAAAACTGTACGAATTTCGGTATAATTGACATATGTTCGAATAGCTGCGGTTTAAACTGAACATTTCAATGAGCTTCATACAGAGAATTCTAAAAAAGCATCTTAATGCAAACCTTGGCACGTTTCAACTGACGCAACAATTACTGCAATCGATCGTTCAATCATTCATTTTTTAAGAGGGGCCTAGTGGGCATTGCGTCCTTATTTTTGGTCTTTGGTGACCCCGTCGTTAAAAACCTTCCAGGTAAAGTCTTTTGATATAGCCTAAAATTAACTTGCGATCGGAATCTCCTAGGAAACAGGAACTTCCGATGGAGGAGACTCAATCTTCTCCTCGCTGTTGCGTCACAGTCGTGCAACATAGTGCTCATAGTTGCAATCTACTACCAGTCCTATTCTGCTTAGATGATAATTGAGCCAACAGTCACCGGTCAGGAAATTTTTTATTCTTTTAGTTCGCGCCTCTTGAAATTTAAAAGTATGCTTAACCCGCCGTATGCTACATGGTTTTTTGTGTATACATAGTCTGCTACATAGGGTATTTCGTTTCCTTGTATACTTTTGGGTACTAAAAATGCTTTAAAAAATCTAACAAAATTTGGGTTTGCTCTTTTAAGTGTTAACTTTAATTTTTATTTGTTTTAATAGCCAAAGAATAACTTTCAATAATTTTAATTTTTAATAATTCATGCAAGAATAAGAGAAAATATACAGATTTTAAAAAAGACTGGGGTATTGAAATACCCCAGTAGCAGACGGCGGGTTAAGTTTGCCTGCGATGCGTAATATATCGTTCAGGCTTTAGCTGCAGAAAGGTGCGGGGCCAACAATTGGTGAGTTTTCCTCCACTCTTGCCAGGCCATCGGCAATTTCAATGCTTTCATGGTCTGGGATCTACACTAACATAACATTGTTGTTCCTACGATGAATGATTTCAGAGATAGGAGACAATCCAGAACCGTCCTTGAAGACAATCTGTGGGATTTAATGGTCAACATGACGACAGCAAAAAAATTACGTGGTTGCGGTCATGAAAGCATTCACCTTTAGAATTAGTATTTGTGCTTCCCCACGCGAGATAATGCGCGTGGCGTCGCAGCCAATCACCACATTCCTCCCAGCGCAGCCTTCCACAAGTCTCCTGACAGCTAATGGCATTACGCCGGCTCTTCTCCAGAAAACTAGGTCCAGGCGCTGCCGTCTCTGCAGACAAACTGCGGAAGATAAAGGAAGGTTTGTCCGTTTAGTTCCAGGGCGGAGTAGATCAGACAGCCAGCAGAGGCCATATACACACCCTTGGATGAAGCAGCTTTAGCTTGATGGAAGTTTATATGGACAGATTTAAACCAAGTCCATTTGCAGCCACGTGAATTCTCCAGCTGAGTATTTAAAAACCAAGGAGTTGAGTGCAGGGTGTGGATGGGATCCTAACAGGCTAATTCTGAATTGCGGATATTGCGCTATGATAGTGAGTAGCAAGGTCTAGTTATTCTAAGCGGCAAGTCATAAGGTGATTGCTGAGCTTGTTCAACTGGTCTGCCCTACATATATTTGGTATAGGGGTGCTTTTGGACCCAGTACCTCACAGGAAGAAGAAGAAGGAGTTGTATGGTAATACTGAACAGCTTCTCCCCTTCTTAACAAATAATGTCATCGAGCTTCAACTGAAAGCAATATTTGGCTCCATAATAACATAGATAAATAAAATCACCAATGCCCTAGAAATGTGGAATATGTTGTTTGTTGCTTTTCCCAAAGTTATTATGTATATCCTGCCATCTCTGTATTGACTCTATTTAGGAGAATTGCATAATTTTTGATTCTTCACCCCTTCAATCGCATTCAATAACCAAAATATATTGGCAGTCATACATTTGCGAGACTCTTTAAGAAATTGCCCTCGAACCCTTTCACATGCTTCCTTCATGCAGATCCTGAATCCTTCCATCGGAACCAACAAAAAATAAATACATAAGATGAAAATCCCCATCTGAAAGGAGCGAAGCCGCGTGAGATTTGAAAATTCTTCTGATTTATTGGTTTGTTTCATCAGAACGTCTATTGTTAGTCATATCATAAAATAATGTACTGCTAGGGGAGAACCTGCAACCCTTGAGCGACTACCCTTCGCGCACTGTGGGTGCCATACAATCGTACAACCATCGATAAACCATCCCGCACAGCATCGGTGGTAACGGGGTGGCGTTCATGAACTGGCGCATTTGCATATGGTAAGCTGTCAAAATTGTGTAATTTATGTCCTTTTAGGCTTAAAAAGGATCTACGAATATCGACAGTGGTTGATTCCTGTGAGCATTTTTCATATTTATACCAAGATTTTGCATTTTGTTGTCGGGGGATGGAAATGGAGCGGGGAGAGTGAGTAGACATCAGACAGCGAAATTGGTTTCGGGCTATAATGAACGATGAAAGTATTAGGGCGGTAACCTTTCCGTTTATATGTGTAGGGATGAGAATCACCTCCTCTGTGGCATGCTGCTAGTTCATGTCCTGAACCAATTACTTTCTCTGCTTTGACCATTATCAGAGAAAATATGTAAAAAAGTTCAAGTACACCCCAACATAAACCAGGACGAATAATTAACTGCCGAATATTACAAAATAAAAACCTCAGCGACAAACCAATAAATTCCGCGTGCCCACCTTTAACCTGGGACGAAATGAACAAAAAAAAATGTACAAAAACAACGAATGCCAACTCGGGCTGCCCAACCCTCAATCACGGTCGCAGCATTTTACTCGCATACCGCGCTCGCAATAGTAATAAACTGGTAATAGTCGGGCGGGTGGTGTCGTGTCGAAAGTGACCAACTTCATCCACACTAAAACCCTATAATTAATTAATAAAAGTATAAACTGGGAAAATTTACGAGAATTTTCATATCAGGATATGACGGGGCGAAGCCACCCCCGCGCAGTGGAACGACGGCCGCGAGCAGTGCGGCGATATGATTTTCTTCTAGCAGAACTGGGACGGCGAATGGACATGGCTGGGTGGGCGCGCATTTTCCACCTCATACTGGACACCAATGAGCAAAGATCAGCCCGAAAGATACCTCAGATTTATGGCATAACGTGACACGTCCACTAATTTTTTATGATCCTTTTTTTCTGGCTGTTTTACGTTATACATGAACTTTTTTTCGGACTGTACTTGTCCCTCCTGAAATTATGGCGGAATCCTTCGTTTCTAACGGATTACGCTTTTTTCGGGAATCTGTGTGGGAAACCATTTGAAATTTGATTAAAAATTTATTGCGTTATTTTTATAATTTAATGCGAGCTTTAAGGCGGAATTGTAGCGGGACAGGGATGAATGTTCAAAGGACTTACATTAGAGGAGAAGTTATAACTTGAGAGTTTTGGCATTGGTACCGTATCCAGGAGCTGCATTCCTGCATAACTATTGATGTGATTATCTTGACCATATAAGAAAGAGCGGATTTCTTCTCTGAACGGGTTAAAGTGAGGCTGACTTGGAATGCTCAGTGCAATTTGTCACTAATTTCTATTACATCAATCATTGATATTAGGTTAATCAAATAGACCACGTCCTAATTGAGAGAAGAGGGGCCACGAGTATACTGGATGTGAGAACTATAAGGGGACCGTGCTGTGGCTCGGACCACTACCTCGTCAAAGTGAAATTTAGAGACCGGATAACGACCAAAACTCACAGAGGGCAAACTCAACTAAGGTATGATATAGACAAGCTAAAACTTGAAGAAAGAATAGCTGCCTATCAGAATGCTATCATACAAAACCTGAGAGAAGGAGTAGGAGAAGAGCCTGAAATCAACAGCAAATGGGAAAAACTAAAAAACAGCGTACAGGAGGCAGCAGAAGAGGTCCTAGGCTGGGCCCCCAGACAGACTAGAATTGACTGGTTTGATCAGGATTGTAGAGCTGCAATAGAAGAACGAAACCAGAGCCACCGGGAGTACATCGCAAGGCCCACAAGAGCAAAAATGGAAGTCTTTAAGGAAAAAAGAAGAACTGCAGACAAGCTGTGCAGAAAAAAGAAAATAGAATATCTAAACAGGAGGATCCTACAGATACAAGAAGACTTCAACGATGGGAGAATTAGGCAAGCTTATAAAGGAACACGCCAGATCAACAATAAGTTCTATCTGCAGAGACATAGATGGGAACCTATTAGCAAACCCGGATAAAGGATAAAGGAAAGATGGAGACAATATTTTCAAAACTTATTGACCCCAACCCAAGGAATAAACGAAGACTCACAGGCGGTTGCAATGGAAATCCCTCAAGATAGTACTCCAATAGAACCACCAACACTGGATGAGGTACGGGAAGCTGTGAAAAGACAAAAAAAACCTACAAATCCCCAGGCATCGATGGAATCGCAGCTGAGCTACTAAAGGAAGGAGGACCGCAACTCTTAAGAAACTTACACAAACTCATATGCAACATCTGGGAGGAAGAAGTTATACCAGAGGACTGGAAGAAAGCGATTATATGTCCAATATACAAGAAAAGAGATAAATTAACTTGTAAAAACTACAGAGGCATCTCACTTCTCAGCGCCAGCTACAAAACCTTCACAATCCTTCTGAAACAAAAACTAGAACCTATAGCGGAAACCCTAATAGGAGAATACCAAGCCGGTTTTAGGACAAACAGGTCAACATCGGACCAGTTGCTGACCTTAAAACAAATTCTGGAGAAAACCTGGAAAAGGAATATAGATATATACCAGATATTTGTCGGCTTTCAACAGCCATATGACTCGAAAAACAGAGAGATGCTTTACAGGATCCTATTGGAATTAGGAGTCCTCTCCAAGCTGGTACGACTGATATAGGATGGAATATGGCGAAGGAGATACAACACGACCCACAACTCTCAGCGTTTATAAAAATCAACAGACTAAGACTAGCCTGCCACGTAATTAGGATGGACGATAACCGTATTCCAAAACGGCTTATGGTGGCAGAAATTCCAGGAAATAGACCAGTAGGTAGACCCAGGAGGAGATGGATGGACTCTGTGAGGGCTGACTCAGAGACAATGCTCAACATCCGGAACTGAAGACATGCTGCAAGGAACCGTCAAACTTGGAGAAATGCTCTAGAGGAGGCCGAGGCTCGATTTGGGCTGTAGCGCCATTGGATGGATGGATGGATGGTTAGGTTAGATATGGCTGAATATGTATACTTGTATGGTTTGAGCTCATACACTTAGGCCCATTGTGATGCCATAGTGATCCCACTTTAAACCTGATGTTTAAGTGTCGTTTCTTCGATAAATCATCTCGAGGAAGTAATAAATCTTCTAAGTTAAGGGATCCCAATCTTCCCGATCTCTGCAAGCGTGCTAAGAAAGGGCTCACTAAATGAGGATAGTCTCTTTCTGCTTAGGGGTGTTCAGTGACAAAGGAGATGTAGTACACTTTCCTCCTCGTCCGGATTCTTACAGCTTCTGCAAAAATCGTAGATCACAAGACCTAAGCAGGTCGCATGCGTCCCTACCAGACCGTGTCCGGTCAACACTCCCACTATAGCTGAGAGGTCTTGTCTACCGAGGTTCAGCAGTGAAGTGGTCCGCTTGAGATCAAAGAGGGCCAGGTTAATTTGGCCACTAATGCTTTTCGGCTTGTTGCATTGTGTGCTGTTTGCATCGGAGTTTAAAAGTGGCCCAAGGCATACCAACTCTTTGCTTTCCTGGAAGGGGAGTAGCGATTGTGACTTTCCGAGCCAGTTCGTCAGCTTTACAGTTTACCTCTATATTTCGGTGGCAAGGCACCCATACGAGGAGGGTCCTGAATGGTTGAGCCATCTCGTTAAGAGATGGTTAGTTTCAGGTTTTTATGTTTGCAAAAACTAGGTTTTGTTCGTTTGGGTTTTTTTTGTTTTTCGGTTTGCAAAATATTGTTTCAGCTCTATTTTTTGAAATGCGGGCTGTTTTGGGGGGGTCATGACCCCCGTGACCCCCCCCCCCCCCCCCTTGGATCTGCGCCTGCCGCTAAGTCGTCTGTAAAATCCGCCACTTTGTTTGGGGTACTTCAGAGGTCGTTCATACTGCGACTGTCATCGATGGAAAATTCTAATCGACCACTAAAGATTATAAGACTAGACAAAACTCAGTGCAGCACTTCCCAACGTGCAAGAATAAGAAGTGTTAAAACAATCCGTTATAGAATTAGTGCTATTTAAGACGCTTTAACTGCTTTAGCTATTGCATCAGCTTCAGTACGTATACATGATGAGTTGAAGTCAGGTTGAACCCGAGTCCAACTACATGTAGACGCGAGACGAGTGGAATTAGGGTCGACTGAGCTCGACTCAGATTTTCTACCTGGGTTGAGCTGAAATTATGCGTATAGAACTTGCGTGTTCAGAATTGTTTACACCATTTCGGGGCGATCCGAACAAGTAGCATCGTAAATACACAATTGAATCCAGACTTCTGTCATCGTTTCCTCTTCAAATACTTACACAATCTATCCATGGATCGCTCGGCATAGCGTAATGCCTCTATAGCTCCGTGGGGAGACTGTCTGCACCCGAAGCCTCTATTTGTTCTTCCAGTATGTACAACGTGGTGTTTTAGCTGTGGCTTCGGGCCCAAAAATGAAATAAAATAAAACACACTCGTTTCAATAATTTTTAGCACGTCTTTATTTGAATGTATTTTGTTTATTTATATCGAGGATTCGAAACGATTTTATATTTTGAACCGGCGAGGTGTTGTCACTTGTATCACTAGGGGGAGAGAGAGAATGCCGGAAGCTGTTTCAGCTCTAGATAACCGATCGGTGATCTAGCCGTTTTGGTCGATCGATCTAGTCGATATTTGATTGCAGTGGCTTGTGTGAACTTATAGTGGTTCTGTTCTACACGGCCACTACATACCCCCCCCCCCCCCAGCGTAGCGTTAACGGAAAGTTACTCTTCGATATGGCTCGGCTTCGTCGTCGTCGCGGTCACAAACAAAGGCTGGCTTCAGCCGGTCGATCGAAATTGATTTGTTTGTGCCTTTCAAATCGACGACGAAGTGTTTGCGTAATCGCTTGATTACTTTGTACGGGCCTTCATACAGGGGCTCAAACGGTTTTCGTACGCTATCGATACGCACGAAAACATAGTCGGAGTCCTCCAAGGCTCGTGGCACATAACCATCCTTCTGACTGGGTTGTCGAGGATGCGTTGCCTTTAAGTTCTGCATAAGCGAACGAAGGTGAGTGAGAAATTCTGTGTGCTCAATTGGATTTTCATCCGATGGGATGGAAATTGAATTGGGCAGTCTCAGATTCTGGCCATAGACGAGTTCTGCCGGTGAGAATTGCAGGTCGGATTTGATTGCCGTACGTATGCCAAGTAAGACAAAGGGTAAGTCTCCACTCCAATGAGTAATGTTGTCCCTTGCCATTAAAGCGGCTTTAAGTTGTCGATGGAACCGTTCAACCATTCCGGTTGCTTGCGGATGGTAGGCGGTTGTCCTAATTCGGTTACTACCGATTAATTTGGGAACTTCATTAAACAGTTTGGATTCGAACTGCGTACCCTGATCTGTTGTGATTTCGAGGGGTGCGCCGAATCGTGGGATGTATTCAGTGACAAAGTGCTTTGCCACTTTTGAAGCGTTAATATCCCGAATCGGATAGGCTTCTGGCCATCTCGTAACCATCTAATCTTACGATTGTAAGGATGTACGAGTATCCTCGAGATGGCGGAAGTGGTCCCACAATATCCATATGGACATGGTACAATAATTACAAGGTAAGCTTATAAGAGCCCCGTGACGTCACTCAGATCTTAGTTCACAAAGGAAAAAAGCTCTCTCGTGACGTCACTCAGATCTTTTCTCATATAAAAATGGTAGAAGCTTTTCAAGATGGAAACAGAGCTTTTCCTTACGAGCCTACCTTGTATTATTGTACCATGCATATGGATATGTTCAAACCGATTATCCGGAAGCTTAAAGGCTTCAAGTGGAGACTTAGTGTGTCTCGTCACGTGGTTCTGTTCTACACGGCCACTGCAGTGTGAATCTCCATAACACAGTTTTTCGGTTGAACTCCCGCGCCTGCTGCGGCATTCGCTCCTGTTGTAGTTCAAGAAACAGGATTTTACTCCGAGTCTTCCATTTTCCGGTTGTGAACTCTCGTTTCTTCTCTTCTGAGCTCTTTCTCTTTCGATTCGAATGCCACTACTCTCTAAAGCTGCTGAAGTCCCTTACCCATTCCGCTATCATCAAATTATAGGTGGACCATGAGATGCCACAGGAAGGTCCGGGGCTGGACCAGCATCTCAGATCGCCACGAGCATGTCCGCACCCTCATTGTCCTTGTTACACATAAAGCCTGAACCAAATATGACGTGCCGTACCGTTGCCGTACTTGCCCTAACGATTGAATATATCCAATTTCATTACGTTAATTTAGGTCGGTGCCATATGAACACTCGTGTTCGTACGTTCGGGTACATATGGTTTCGGTACGGCATGTCATATTTCGTTCAGGTTAAAGTCCTGGGACCCAGCAGAGCAAAACTCTATTTTTCCTGGCCAGGATCTGGAGTATGACAAAGCACCATGGTTGTAGGTTGGAGGAAAATTCCACGATGAGAGTGCGTTGATGGCAGCTTCCTTGTTCGAAAAATAGATATAAACAATCATTTTTAATTCCCGGAATGGTTAATTGTGTTCATGGAAGCAAACTTTCTATGGAAATAAAATTTTCCTTGTACCATATCGATCTTATTGAAGGAGGTATTGAAGAGGGTATATATATTATATGATTAAGTTCTGCTTGATTTTCCGGATTCACCTAAGAAATCTCCTTCTTCATTGATTTGGAAAATCATTACTAAATAATGAGAGACAGCTAATCCACTTAATTTTCATGCAAACAAACAAGCTGAGGAGTAGCGATATCAATTTGGAAAACATCCTCCCACTACGATTACGACCAATAAAGGAAGACTAATAATGCATGACCTTACCTTTGATGGATAACGTCCTCGTAAAACACTTCGACTTGAAAAAAAGACGAAAAACGTCGGACATGCTTTAAAAAAATCAATATTTTATCCTTAATCCTTGTTTGTCATCTTGTCTTGATTTTAAGTTTAAAACTCATAAATAAATTAAAAGCAATTTGGCAGTCCCCATCCGCTGGTGCCTCCACCCGCCTGTGCCGGTGTTCGGTTCCTGTTTACCAGAAATAAATCAATCCGAACATTTGCCTATAGAGAACACCCTTAGAACCCATACACACACACGAATTCGAGTCAGTCTCGGGGGTATCTGCATATTAATCCCGAAATAGGGGCAAAGCTATATATACCAAAATACGTACATGATGACAGGGAAGAAGGTCCCCCCGCGTCCGTCTATTCCGGTACACGCTCAAAGTACACGCAGAGATCAAGTGGGAGCTTATGACGAGTAGGAAATCTTTTTGAATCAATCAAACTAATTTTGCCCGTAATCAAAAATTCCTTCATTACAAACAGAATAAATAATAAAATAATTGCCTCCTCGGTGGGGTGGCCGTGTCAGGGTAGTCCTTCTGGCATCTATGCTGGCGTATCTGGGCGCTCTTCACTTTCCAATAACCTTTCTCCGCACAGATCGAGCGGGCCCCACGCCAGGACTCTAATGAGACTTTGAGGGAAGCCTCGTATCAAAAGCTTCTGGGGCTCTATGACCGCCAACGTGGATGCCTGATGGTTGATTTGTTCGCGGAACGTCGGATTTTATTTGTCTGATAAGTAGACACGTGTAATTACCTTTCAACGAAATTTCGCCGAGGAAAACACTTTTAGGAAGAGCACTTTAATGCCTTTAAACCCGCTCTGTCGCGGGGAGATTTTGATGCAGTTGGAATTTACTTATTCAGGCTGCTTTGTAGATTATCTAGTTTTTACAATTGTTTAGCTCTTTCAAATGCAGATCTGTTGCAGTTTTTTACGTAATCCACCACGTTTGTCATTGAGGGCTGCAACTGGGGTTTGCAACATTGCCTCAATTTGTGCCATGCAGATCTATATCAGTAGTAGTACAGGAAAAATAGTAAAAATAGCGGAAATGATTGGGTACAGGCTGAAAATTGGCACAGAGCTTCCTTTTAGGGTTCTTAATAAGGGGTTATAAAGTCTACCGATTTTCTACCCCGGGAACCTTTCTTTCTAGGGGGTTTTAGGGTCAAAATATCTGATTTTTGCAAATGCATCTGAAACCGTAAGTCCTATCATAAAAAAATGTTCACAAAGTTTGTAGCTCATACGATTTTCTACAAAAAATGTTATTATACATTTTCCCGTACGTATTGGCATTCATGAGATATCACCGTTTTAAAGATTTAAAATATTCATATGAACTCATTCACGACTTGTATAGGTTTTCCGACGTTCAAGTTGGACTACTTTTCTAATTTTTTCAGGGGTCATTCCTGGATGTATTTGGAGGAAAAATGTGTTCTAGATAGGGGGCTGACCACTAAGATACAGGGTGTTCGCGAAAAAACAATGTCTTTTTTTGTCATTTATTTAGAGTTGAATAACTCCTAGACCAATTATCGTAAACCAATATACTTAGACTCATTTTTTAGGTCAAAGTGTATTCTTTTATTTGATATAAAGAACAGGAACTTGAGTTACTCGGTTTAGAAGATATATAGATTCAAAGGATGAGCAAAATCACAATTTTCTTCGTTTTTTAGCATTTTGCTCATGCTTTTAATCTACATATCTTCTAAACGGAGCAACTCAAGTTCCTGATCTTTATATCAAATAAAAGAATACACTTTGACTTAAAAAATGAGTCTAAGTATATTGGTTTACGATAATTGGTCTAGGAGTTATTCAACTCTAAATAAATTACAAAAAAAGACATTGTTTTTTCGCGAACACCCTGTATCTTAGTGGTCAGCCCCCTATCTAGAACACATTTTTCCTCCAAATACATCCAGGAATGACCCCTGAAAAAATTAGAAAAGTAGTCCAACTTGAACGTCGGAAAACCTATACAAGTCGTGAATGAGTTCATATGAATATTTTAAATCTTTAAAACGGTGATATCTCATGAATGCCAATACGTACGGGAAAATGTATAATAACATTTTTTGTAGAAAATCGTATGAGCTACAAACTTTGTGAACATTTTTTTATGATAGGACTTACGGTTTCAGATGCATTTGCAAAAATCAGATATTTTGACCCTAAAACCCCCTAGAAAGAAAGGTTCCCGGGGTAGAAAATCGGTAGACTTTATAACCCCTTATTAAGAACCCTAAAAGGAAGCTCTGTGCCAATTTTCAGCCTGTACCCGACCATTTCCGCTATTTCGCTTTTTTCGGCTTAATTTGACTGTACTATAGTGTACAATCTCTCCGCTCATAGAGGAATTTCCATGTATATTGAAAAAGACCAATCTTTCTAAAAGGGTGCCCTGAATGGTTGATTCAGCAATGAAAGTGTTTTCTTTCATCTCTTTTTCCCATTTCCTCTGCAACGCCTTCTAGTGGTGACACTGTTAACCTCAACAACCTCGGAGAGAAACAATAGATTCAGGAGATTTGGTCTTTCGAGAGGATATACAAGTTCGTTATGTTGACAACCTAGCCCCATTCAAAATAAACTGTTAGGAGAGCTCAAAATGCGCCTTGGATTGGACTGAACTCACGACAAAATTAAGACTACGTTTAGGGAGGAAGAATCGATGAAATGAAGGATTGTTAGATCTCTAAACAGACCAGGTTCACTACAATGAATGACCACACACTTTTCTGCCTTGTTCTCAATTTTGAGGACAAACTATGCATTTTGGCGAAAATATCAAAAGAGCAAAGTTGTAGAGCATAAAATTTCCTCCAAATTTTGACGAAAAAACCCCTATTAAATATAGCTTTGACTATATTTCGAAACCCATCACCGTTACTTTTTTAGCATATTTTTTATCATAGAAACCAATTTCTTTCACTCGATCGGTGAAGGTCGTTCTGCTACGGATCCTGTACTATTACTAAACAATCTATTTGACCCAGTCAAACTCACGAAGTCTCGCTCCTCAAATTAAGAAATTAGCTTAACTATTGTAATTCGTTGCCAAGCTCACAGGCATAGTCATAAATTCGGATAGGACAGAGCTTAGCTCGGAATGACCACACAAACTGTCATAACAAGACGAAGACTTGAGAGGCTTGAATCCTAGGTCCTTTCAGAAATTACCCAAGGGGGCTGAATTTCGGGGTAAGGCACCACTACCCTTCAACCCAGAGATGAATTAGACTCAGGGGCAAATTATCTTCACTGTCAACTCCAGCAGGGATAGCCCACCTATAGGCGGCTGAAAGTTTATCTTTCTCGCTCCGCCCTGCATCATATTTTTTTAGTACCACAGGTGGCTACCGTGGATTTTCTCTCTTTCCATAGTAGATGTTAAACTGAATGTTCCAGAACACCATACTACCACAAAGAATCAGTACCAGAGCCGCAGAATCACTAGTTATTAACTCAAGCGAAATCAGTGACACCTCCACACCATCAACCTCAATATCCACAACTCTGTCTATTATTTAGACCAATAGCACTCCAATGCTTAGACTAAAAAATTTTCGATCCCCAACGCAAAACCCTGGGTTCAAATAAGCCAATTCCAAGAGATAACCAAGAAACTGGCACGGGATATCCAGAATTTTAAAAAAATTCCAGGGGTTCCGCCTTTTGATAGTAATAATAAAGAAGATACATATAAGCATATTCGCACAAGAACTGAACGATACTCTGGCTAGCGCGAGGAACTAGGATGAGGTTTTAATTAATTAGATCAGCGTGTCCCCATCAGATCCCGAGTAGGACGAAGATTCAGACCCCAAACCCTCAAACCCTTTAATATGGCTAATTATACCAAGGTAGCAAGAATAACCTATCTGCCAAGGTAAACCTATCAAGAATTGGTCAACAAACTTATAACATTTCTGCAGTTGATTAGCTTATCAGCCTCACCTTCTTTGGAAAAGACTAGCCTTATCAGCCTAATTAGTCTGTCCTCTAGTTACATCAGGCAGCCGCGGCTTAACAATGTTAGGCTGAAATTTAGAAATAGTACCAAATATTTTGGAGTAGTCCTGGACAAAAAACTCCTCTGAAATGAATACACAGAAGAGCGCATTAAGAAAACGAACATAGCGCTTTTCGCTTGCAAAAAACCCATTGGGAAGAAATGGGGCTTCTCCCCTAACAAAATACGATGGATCCAAACAGCGATCGTCCGCCCAATGCTCATATACAGGGTCTTAGTATAGTGGCCAACTGTGAGTAAGTTCACCGTGCTAAACAAAATACGGAAAGTACAAAGATGTGAGGAGTTGTGCGTAACAGGAGCACTTCACAATCAAAGTGCAGCCATCGTAGCCCTTAGAATAAAAGAATCTGGCTTTTGGACCGTAGTCAGGGGAGGGCACATGAAGGTGCTGAACTTTGTTATCGTCGCCACAAAAACCGACTTCTGCATACCCGAGATTGCCTACGGAGTACACATTCCTTCACGTCGTGAATGGAGAAATAGACCACACAGGTTTTAGGGTACCATAAACTTCTTTACTTTACTTTCTTTACCGGCTCTAAGCTCGAGGGTAATGGATAGGTGGAGGAGGCTTTTCCCCAGAGCTTGGGATTGAAGTCTCCTTGATTACCCGGACGCTGTATACCAAGCGTAAGTTCTGGCCATACATGAAACTGTTCTACTAATCAACCAGTAAGGTGATAGCCCTGCGCTCTTGCACAAACAGCTCTAGAACTACCTCTGAATGCCGCAGATTTCTAAACGAGATGGCTCAACAGTTCAGGACCCTCCTCGCCCGGTCACTCGCCCGGGTTCCGGTCTCAGAAATATAGAGGGAAGCTGTAAAGCTGACGAACTGGCTAGGAAAGACACGACCGCCACTTCCCTTCTATGACAGGAAATTTCGATGCAAACAGCACACAATCCAACAAGCGAGGAATCATTAGAGCGATCTTAATAAATGAACGCATCATGGCCAAATTTAGCCTGTCCTTAATCTCAGGTGGACCACCCTACTGAGCCTCGGGAGACAAGACCTCTCAGTTTTAGTGGGAGTGCTGACCGGACGCTGTCCGACTGATAAGGATGCATGGGACCCGCTTAGGTCTTGAGACCTAAGATTTTTGCTGAAGTTGTAAAAATCTGCACGATGAGGAAAGTGTACTACATCTCCTCTGTAACTCCCAGCTCTAAGCAGAAGGAGACTAACCACATTTGGTGAACCCTTTTTAATCACGCTTGCCGAAATCTAGAAGATTGGGATCCCGTAACTTAGAAGATTCATCACTTCCTCCAGATGAAGGTTTAAAGTAGGATCACTATGGCATCACAACGCGCCTATCCTTTTGACCTAAGTGTAAAAAGCTTAAACCAATAGCTCAGCCATATCTAGCCCCACCTCTGCCGTGCAAAGGGCAAAAGACCTATATGCAAAAAGCTCGATTCGAGTAAAACGCGTTTAAAGTTTTTTATGCTTCTTTCCGTAAAATAAGAAAATGTAAATGAATTTTATACAAATTATCTAAACAATATGACTTAAAACGTTTTTCTAATGCTATAATATAATATTTTATCCTCCAACACTTTTAAATAAAAAGTTATGAAAGGAGAAATACTTTTGCATTACAATTCCTGTAAATCCCTTTCGTTTAAGGGAAACCAAACCAAATCGAAGAACTTTTTGCATTTATTACAGCGAACCAAACCAAATTAATTAACCTTCCTTAATAAATCAAAATTAATCAAAACTTTTTAGACCAAGGAATTATTTATTAACATCTCAATCACTTCACTTATTTCTGGTGAGCTCCACGCTCCTATAATTCTAAATTCGTACTGACTTTCAAGGTCCGAATTTTTATTCCGTAACTCTACATATATCGAATGAGTTGCGTTTCTTTCCATTATATTCTAAGCAACGTTAGGTTAAAACAATGCATTCTTGACTAGAAGGAACTGATATTAAAAGCGATGAAAATTATAACAAATTGCAACGTTGTCAATTTGATATGCGGAATAAAAATTTGGATTTACATTAAATTGAGTTTTATGACAAAGAAAGGTTTGAATGATATTGAATTTTGGAAATGTTTATAATATTTTGAATGAAATTAAATTTGAAAATGTTTATAATAATTTGAATGAAATTAAATTTGGAAATGTTTCTAATAATTTGAATGAAATTAAATATTTGAAATGTTTATAATAATTTCCTTAATACTAAGATATAGTAAAGTCAGGCATTAACATAAGCCGGCCTCCTTGGAAGTGCCATCTTCCAACACACTGGAGGAATTTGAAGTCTCCACTGGCAAAGGACACAGCTTGGTGATAGACCTCTTTAGAGTACCGCTCATGGTGCGAACATCTGCAACTCGAATATGCCCATCTGGTCCGTAGTATATTTCCTGGACTAGCCCCAATGCCCACTTGAGTGGCGGGAGGTTGTCTTCCTTAAGTAGAACCAAGGAGCCTACCTTTAAGTCAGGGTTGGTATTTTTCCATTTGGTCCTTCGTTGGAGGGTTTGCAAATATTCCTTTTGCCAGCGTGACCAGAAGTTCTGCATTTTAGCTTGCAGCAGTTGCCACCTAGATAAGTGCTTGATGTCTGAGTTGACCAAAGTTGGATAGGGAACGCCGATCATTGGACCACCAGTCAGGAAATGTCCAGGTGTAAGCGCCTGAAGATCTTCAATATCATCTGAAAGAGAGGTAAGAGGACGAGAATTAAGTATGGCCTCAACTTGACAAGAAACTCGCTGCAATTCATCTAGAGAATAAGACTGTAGCCCAAGGACTCTGCGCAAATGATATTTAGTTTGCTTGACTGCAGCCTCCCAAAGGCCGCCGAAGTGAGGTGCACGAGGCGGTATGAATTTCCAAACAATTGCATCTCTGGCACACATTTCTTGTACCAACCGAGAGTGATTTTCCGACATGAACAATTCATATAGCTCTTGAAGTTCTCGACATCCTCCTGTAAAATTTGTGGCATTATCTGAATAGACCACGGCTACTCTTGGACGCCTGGACTTGAACTTGATGAAGGCTGACAGGAAGGCCTCAGTAGTTAGATTTTCGACCACTTCAAGATGCACTGCCTTTACGCTGAGGCAAATGAACAAACATATATAAGCCTTTGTTGGTGCACGGTTTCTGATAATGTGCTTTATGTAAAAGGGGCCGCAGAAGTCCACTCCAGTGTGGTAAAACACGGGACTGAGCTGAACTCTTGGAGATGGCAATTGTCCCATTAATTGCTCCATTTTATTGGGGCGAATCCTGGAACAGCGAACACAATTTCGAACTACTTGTTTTACTGTGGTTCTTCCGCCAATGGGCCAATATCTGGTACGAATTATCGCCAATAAAGTCTGACACCCAACATGGAGATTCTTATGATGATAATGGCTGATTAAAGCCTTCAAAAACTTGCAATTAGGTAGGATGATTTGATGCTTGGCGTCGTAATCCAGATCTGCATTATCCAATCTTCCCCCGACACGAATTACGCCATCAGAGTCAACGAACGCGTTTAGGCTTTTTAGCACACTGTTAGACTTTAAATTTTTACGATTCTCTAACGCACGATAATCTTCAAAGTAATGTCTTTGAACCAAACGAATTATACTCAATAGCGCGCGTTCAAACTCTTCCGCGGTAATAAGTCCATAATTTCTACTTGATATGTCTTTAATCTTTGCATTCGAAATAAAACGATAAATATAAGCGAATGAGTTAACCAACCGAACAAAGGAATTGCAATATTTCGAGGATTCAACAAAATTGTCCGTAGCACTTACTAACAAACCAAGTACACCTTTGCGTTTCTCGGGTAATTGTTCTTCAAACTGATGGCTGTTTTCTGGCCACATTTCCTCTGCGAGGCGCAAAAAGTCAGGTCCCATGGAACCATAGTTCTGAATTTGATAATTCTTCGGGAGATGATCCTCGACTCACTAAATCTGCAGGATTCAGAGGCGAAGGGACATGTCGCCACAGTGTATCTTGTGACAGCTCCTGTATTTTCGAAACACGATTGCTTACGAATGTGCTCCATTTGGATGGTGAAGATCGAAGCCAGGACAGGACAATAGTAGAGTCTGACCAGTAATAAGTTCGCTGAATTATAGGACCAAAGATTCGAATTACGCGAGCGACGAGTTCTGCCAATAGCAATGCTGCGCAAAGCTCTAGCCTTGGGATGGATATGGTTTTCAGAGGAGCTACTCGTGATTTGGCCGTCAATAAATTACAATTTATGATCTCTCCTTCTATGCAGCGAACATAGATACACGCGCCATAAGCTGCCATACTAGCATCGGCAAACCCATGGATTTCGACATAACTGGAAGGCTTCAAGACAAAACGAGGAATGCTAATTCTCTCAACCAATGAAAATTGTTCATAGAGCGTCAACCAGCTGCAATGAAGCTCTTGTGGTAATGATTCATCCCAAGCAAGTTTCAGGCTCCATAGTTGTTGTAGAAATAATTTTGCCTTTACTACTATTGGGTTAAGTAGTCCCAATGGATCAAATAGTCGACTGATGATGGATAAAACCTTGCGTTTTGTTACTTGATAAGCAGGTCCTGAATCCTTCGACTGTTGAGAGAAGAATCGAAATACGTCATCTTGCGGCTGCCAAAACATTCCCAAGGTCTTAACGAAATTATCACCGGCCATATGAATATACTTTTCCAATCTAGTTTTGTTAAATGAGCAGAGAAGCTCTGGACTATTGGAACACCACTTTGCTAGCTCGAAACCCCCGGATCGTAATAGCTCATCTACTTCCCTTTGAAGCTTCCTGGCTTCCTCGATTGAATCAGCACCGGATAACATGTCGTCAACGTAGAAATCCCGCTTCAAAACCTCGGATCCAATAGGAAATTCAACTAGACCCTCTAACGCCAACTGTCGAAGGCAGCCCGTCGCAAGATAGGAAGCAGGAGCAGTTCCATATGTTACCGTTAATAAGCGGTAGATATCTAAAGGAGCCTTAGGGGTTTCTCTCCAGAGAATACATTGCCAATCCGTATCAGGGTTTTGTACCCTCACCTGGCGGTACATTTTTGAGATATCTGCTGTAATGGCATATTTACGAGAGCGAAAGCGAAGCAGAATATCAAATAAGTCGTCCTGGATTACTGGACCAACCATTAAAGTGTCGTTTAGAGAGAGGCCGGAACTAGTCTTACAAGAGGCATCAAAAACTACGCGGAGTTTTGTAGTGCTGCTTTCGGGTTTTAGGACGCAATGATGTGGTAGAATATAGTATTTGTCCAGCGATGACAGCGATGAGACTCGTTCCATGTGACCAAGAGTTACGTATTCTGACATAAAATCAGAATATTGTTTTTGAATATCCGGATTTTTGGCTAACTTCTGCTCTAACTTGAAGAATCTTTTCCTTGCAGTCTCCAATGAATTTCCCAATGCCGATGGACTTCTTCGAAAGGGCAAACGAACATAAAATCTTCCAGCATCATCCCTCTTCAAATGTTCCAAGAAATGATTTTCGCAATCTGTTTCTTCAGCACTCAGCATCCTGGTTGGCGAGATGTGCTCTTCAATCTCCCAAAATTTTCGAATTGATTCCTCCAAGCCGTAATTTTCTTCTTGTGATGCTCCTACAGCCATCATGCATCGAGCGGTTTGCCTGCTTCCACCTCCACCTACAATCCAACCAAGTAAGGTTTTTTGAAGTACTGGAAGTCCTTTACCAAGACGAATCTGTCCTACGGATAATAACTCATAAAATAATCCAGCGCCAATTAGTATATCAATAGTTTGTGGTGTGTCGAATGTAGGGTCAGCTAATGAAATATTTTCAGGCACCTTCCAACTCTTCGTGTCCATGACACGACAAGGTTGGTGACTGGAGATTTTTGGAAGAACCAGGGCTTCAATACAAACGGTGAATGCACTATGGCGTGAGCGTATGACCAATTCCACCTTATGTTTTACGTTAACGGATATAACACCAATACCATCAATACTAGCATATGCCCTTGATCTTTTTAAGCGAAGCTGTTGAACCAGTTTTTCTGAGACGAAGTGAGAGGTTGAACCCGCATCTAATAATGCCCTGTAGGGAATAAGAGTCCCTGTGCTGCTCTCTACGTCGATTAATGCGGTAGCCAACATGCTATCAAGTGTGGTGGAGGAAGAGTCCTTCACCTTCCTGCTGGAACCAATTTGTGCTGTCATAGCGGTTGAGCCGGAAACTAGTTGCTCACACGGACTTGTAGCTCCTTCGTTTGGAGCATCCATTTCATGATTTGTTCCCACGTTAACAATTTGATGTCTGTGGAGCAGCGTATTGTGTTTGAAACTACAATATTTACATCGACTTGACCTACAATTTTTAGTTAAATGGCCAGCCTTCAAGCAGTTGAGGCATAAATTCAACCTTTTTACCTCAGAGAATCTTTCCAAAGGAGACAATTTGCGAAATCTACCACAGTTGCGTATTTCGTGATCTCTGTTCTTGCAGAAGACGCAGTTGGCCTCTAGGTGATTTGCAGAGAAAGAAGATCCTTGCAAGGGTTTACCTCTGTGTGACGATTTCGGTTCCTCCACACGGTAGGGACGAGCAGGATCATTTTTGCCAACTTCAGCGTTCTCCAATGTTTGACACCGTTTATTTAAGAAAGTCGAAAAATCATTTAGTGACGGCAATGCGTCAAGAGGTGCTTCTTCCTCCCATTTTAATTTAGTAGCCATGTCAATTTTGCTACCTAAAAGGTTCAATAGTAAGCCGTCCGTGATTTGCTCAGGTGTCGCTATACTTTTCAAAGCCCTAAGATGCGAGTTAATTGCGTCACTCAAAAATCTAAGTTTCGACACAGATGATTTTTCAATTGCTTTAAGATCAAACAGGCCTTTTACATGACCCTGAAAAATAAGCCTTTTGTTCTCATAACGAGCTTTCAACAAACTAATTGCATTATTGAACCCATCCTCCTTCAGATGGATGTTATTAATAACTTGTAACGGCTCTGAGTCTAACGAGCCTCGCAAATATGCTAACTTTTCGACTTCAGTCAAGTCATCATTCTCAGCCACCAAGGTTCGAAAAGTAGCATAGAAGTCGGACCACTCAGAAATTCTTCCCGAAAACGGCTTAATTTTTAATTTAGGAAGGCTAACATTTGCTTTGGAAGAATGAATAAACGAGGTGGTGCCGGTGACCGAATCTCTCGGACGCGCTTCGTCAATCAATGACAATAATTTGCATTTTATAGCGATATATGCTTCTTCATACGATTGTCTTCTATCCCCTCTCTGCTCATCCGAATCCTCAACTTCGAGCTTCGTTTGGAACTCATTAAATCGGGTCATATAATTTTCTAATAAACCCAATCTAGTTTCCAATTCAACTAACGGCATAACCCTACCAGGCGTTTCTAAATAATTTTTTAATTTGGTTTGCTGCATTGTAACAGTACCTCGCCACGTGCGTAAATCACTAATAAATTTAAGCTTTTTATCAAGTTTTTCGGATGCGGTGGCCGATTTTCCACTAGTACCGCCAGCACCACCATTATTGTCCGTCATAATGAACGAAATTTATTTTTAAACGTTCTAAAGGGATACACAAATATTATCTCCCGCTCAAAGAAAAACTATAAGTCAATTCGTGGCTAATAACTGTTCTATACCGTTAACCATGCGCAAGAGGCAACACAAAGGATAACCGTAATGATAATCGTAAACCGCAACCGTTACCGCATGTATTACAGTATAATTCACCCTTGAAATAATTTGTCCGAGTTTAATTATGAATAATTCAATTATTATTTTATTTCAGTTCGTTTTACTTTATTCAAAGAAAGGAATAAAGGTTCACACACGTTTTCTCTTGAATTCAGGTATTTATACATGGAATCGCAAAAAAAAACACATTCACTGCTTTATTTTCTTTAGAAATAATTTGTCCAATGTTCAATATAATAATTAAAGTCCAAATCCAATTTGTGTATATATTTTTCAATATAAATGTCTATTTTCTAATAAAGAAGAACGAAAGAAAGCATACCTCGATCCGTTAAGCTTGAATGTACTTAACCAATATCCGTGTGTGAAATTAGCCTCAACAACAACAATTAATTACTCCTTCGCTGAAATCCTCCAAACTTTAGCGCAAACCAATCCAATTGTGAACCGTGGACTCCACCGTCAATTTTCAATGATGATATGATGATAATAAGCACGCACCTTGGTCCCTGCTCGGGCGCCAAATGTAAATCCCTTTCGTTTAAGGGAAACCAAACCAAATCGAAGAACTTTTTGCACTTATTACAGCGAACCAAACCAAATTAATTAACCTTCCTTAATAAATCAAAATTAATCAAAACTTTTTAGACCAAGGAATTATTTATTAACATCTCAATCACTTCACTTATTTCTGGTGAGCTCCACGCTCCTATAATTCTAAATTCGTACTGACTTTCAAGGTCCGAATTTTTATTCCGTAACTCTACATATATCGAATGAGTTGCGTTTCTTTCCATTATATTCTAAGCAACGTTAGGTTAAAACAATGCATTCTTGACTAGAAGGAACTGATATTAAAAGCGATGAAAATTATAACAAATTGCAACGTTGTCAATTTGATATGCGGAATAAAAATTTGGATTTACATTAAATTGAGTTTTATGACAAAGAAAGGTTTGAATGATATTGAATTTTGGAAATGTTTATAATATTTTGAATGAAATTAAATTTGAAAATGTTTCTAATAATTTGAATGAAATTAAATATTTGAAATGTTTATAATAATTTCCTTAATACTAAGATATAGTAAAGTCAGGCATTAACAATTCCTGTACCAGAGTCTTGTTGCAAACAAAGGAGAAAACAATTATATTCTCATAAATCGTTTCTCCCATGCTCCCTCGTTCCATTTGTTCCAAACAAAAAACATAAATATGCTCTTGAATCATTTGACCATTACGCATCATTTGACCATAGTCTTATAGAGTGTTTGCCACTTGTAAATTGTCTTCGCAAGACAACGGCCAAAAACCTGGAAATCTCTTGTCGTTTTCTATCCATCAAATATATTTTCAATTTACAAGTGGCAAACACTCTATAAGACTATAGAGCTTTTTCTTGAAATAAGAGTCCACAATTTGTGCAATGGTCAAAAGATTTAAGAGATCATGGCTGCTTTGTGCGTTTTTTCGGTTTGAAAATAATTCAAACCGACGCATATAAAGTAAATGTCCAAAAAGAAAACTTTTTATTAAAAAGTGCTATCAGTCTGAAATTTTTTTTAGGGATAAATATGAATATTTTAAATCAAAAAATCCATACAAAGCCATTTTGACCTATAATGCATATAGGTCTTTTCCCCTTTGCACGGCAGACCTAACCTACACACAAAACACAAAACTCAAACTCAACTAGATAGTCTAGACGTACCAGACAGTCCCGACAGAGAGAGCAGATAGATAGACCAGACGGACCAACTAGACCAGCCGTGTAGCTGTCCGCCTGCCATATTTGTATTGTTGCATCAATTTGTAGACAAAACATTATAAATTAAATTAAAGCTGTATTCAAGGTGGGAGCGCGAATTTGTGTTCTAACCTTCATTAAATAGCTTCTACCAGTGGTTCTGCCTAGGGGCCTCCAGATCCTTAATCTGGCTGTGGACGGTGAATCTAAAAGCCCAATTACAATGAGAGCCAGAACTATTCGTGAGGATTATGTTTTTTGTGGACCTTTTTGCAATCAAAAGTGTTTCAATTCTTTCTGTTCACATCCCGTCTTCTTAAGGAATTTTAGCAGAATGAAACGCAAATGGTACAGCAAGAAACAAAAAATCATCAGCAAATTTCCTATGTTCATTCTCATTTACTTTTGTACTTTATAATCAAAAAAGAACTTTGGCCTAACTCCTCTCATTAAATTTCCAAAATCTTTTCACGAATCATCAGTAAGATTATAGGTAGCTTCGATATATTTAGTCAATTTTCTTTAAGGATACTGACCTAAATTTACCTTGATTTGCAAAAGGATGTCTTCGTATCATGAAATTGTGTCCTTCATATAATTAACTCAGTATTTGGTCTTCATGCTTTAAGGAAGCACTATTATCCAATATATGAATAATATGAAAAGGTATTTTGAATTGTCTTGAAGTTTGAATATTGCTAGGCGCTGTGAAGTGCTGCACAAAATAGAGTCTTCTGCACTTAACTTGCCAAATATCCAAAAGTGTGCCGTACCAAAAATAATTAATTTGACATCTAACCCAAATACCTCCGAACTTATTTCCCTTTATAAATCGAAAATTATTACATACAAAAACAAACGTGTTCCGAAATAGTTTAAAATTCTTTCATCCATAATAAATAATTCCCTCAGTCTAACCCAATACTCTAGACAAACCTAATTAAAGTAACACCTTGTTGCGGTAACCAATTCCAATTAATCTTGAATGCTGTCTAACCAAAATAGAAGACAGTCATGTTGGTTACTAAGAAAAGTACAAGAGACCACATCCACTAAATCTAAAATCTGCACTTAATCTTCCACATCATGTAATTGTGTCTCACAAGTCGTGCAGGGCGAGCAGACGGGACGGAGGCAGATCCGCCCATGCTCATATCTTATTGAAGGGCACACCGAAGGCTGCTATTGTCTACCCGTTAAATCAGTATTTCCTATATTGAATGGGGGCGCATTAGTTTTCATCAGTTGAGGAAAACTCCTTATGGTTACCTGCAAGTAAAAACTTTTCGGCAAAACCAACCTAAGAAACCTGATTACAGCATCCTTGTTCTCGCCTCAACACCTCTGCACTATGCAAGAAACTGTAAGGCTCTCCCATATGTGTGGGGCAGAGGTGGGATTCCTTGCAGGCAAGTATCAGAATTTAATAATTCAGGACCAGCAGAAGACTTAAGCAGTGGGTCTGATTGGTAATACATGTGTTAACTACTGGTATTTATAGATGTAGTTTGGAAAGTTTCAAGGATGCCTGCTTTGTTGTTGCTGTAATTTCAGGAAGTCTGCCGCTTAATACTAGGACCCACAAACTGTGATGGTTTTTGATTAAATTTTTAATGTGCACCCAGGACTGATTTTCAGCAACAAATTAAAACTCTTTACTTTCTTAAAGCATGCCGAAATCAATTAAAAAGTGTCCTTTAAGTTGGCCCCCCTGTTCCCGCACGAGGAAATTTATTACCAGCAGCAGACAATGTCATCTGGAAATTCTCTTGTTAGGAAATCAAGTGTAATAATTAGAACAAATATTGAATCTGGATTAACTCGTCCGACACACCGAGCAGTAACCCCAGGGACTCTCTATGCAGTCATTCTCTATGATTTTCCATTTTTCCTTCGGGTTCAAGTTAAAAGGAAAATCTTCCAGCATCTCCCCGTAAGGATCTGGTGTTTACCTACCATCACAAAAGCATTTGAATTTACTTGGATGAATTCGGTGGCTCTGTTTTACTTTTGTTTGGATGAATGAATGGATGAAAGATGAATTTATTCAGATTTAAGGAAACAATGATCGGGAAAACGGAGAACGAGAGCGAGAGTTCTTTCCTTAATAAATTGCTCCTAATGGAAATTAATTGGTGGAACATTTTTTATGCGGTTTGTTTTGTTGATGGAATTGGTAAATATTAATGTATCACTGATTATTGTGGAATGGAAATTGGGAATGGAATAATTTTCGGAGCAATTCGATGCATATGGTCTCCCAGCTGAAAGCTATTGCAATGCCTTCGGATAAAGAAACATTACGCAAATGGTATAAACTGAACTCAACTCTGTACTCTTCTGCCAGAATCACATTCAATCGACCCTTGTTTTCTAATCTTTATTAATGGTCTGCTCTCATTCTCATCCAACCCACTTCACTGCTTCCAGATCCAGTATTGGTCAGTAAACTGGAATTCTAATTTGCAGCCTTGCGCTTACGATATAAAATCGTTGCTTAGATTTCTGGAACATTCGCCGCCTTTATAAACATTCTCGTAAGGATCCCGGGGAGTCGAAAGAGCCTTCCCAAACTTAACAACAGTACATAAACTGTTTTTAACAACCTTGGTCTTTAAATTTTACTTCCTACGCAGGTCTATTTTCTGTACAGTAGTCCTAATATCGGTAAGCTTTTCACACTATTTCCGCGCATGGTACTCTGTCGAAGTTAATTCCCCTCTAGGCAACCCAGGCCGCTGTCTAGTTAGCGCTTATTTTCAACACCAAATTTCTACCCCAACCAAGCTAGATTTAGGAGAACTTTTTGCTATTAACGTAATTTTTTTTATGTGGCAGTGCTAAGCTCAGGAATCACCTTTTGTACTACTAGTCCGTCATGTCATTTGTTACGTCATAGTGCAATGTCTAGTAGTAAGCTTAGTACGGGGAGGGGGTTGGAGGGGTTATAAAGGTACGGGAGGGAATTGAAGAAGATGGTGACGAACCCTGCGTTTGAACTCTTGGATGTTGTAGGAGCTCGGAAATACTGACTGCGAGAGATTATTCCACAGCCGAGTTGTTCTATTAACAAACGAATTCATATCTTGTTGAGTGCGTGAAAGGGGGAGTTGCAGGTGGAGGGAATGAGATGAGTGGGCTAATCTGGTGTTGCGGGTATAAGAATGCCGTGGAGGCAGGAGAGCGTTTAGCTCGGAGGAACAGTCACTATGATAGTAGCGATAAAATTTTATCAGTGCTGCTACATTCCTACGGTGGCTGAGGGGGTCGATGGTGGAGCAGGCGGTATCGTCATCAATTAATTGAAGGGCATTTTTTTGGACCTTGTCTAACCATGCCAAGGTGGTTATTGGAGCGCCGCGCCGCCTCAAACGAGGGAGTTATATTCGAGAAGAGGCCGAATGTAGGATTTATAAATAACAGCGCGGGCCGATGGCTGGAGGAGGAACTTACACCTCTTAAGAAATCCCAAGCACTGAGATCCTTGTTTGGCGATTTGGAATATGTGGTCATTCCATCGCAAGTCTTTGGCTACAGTCCCGCCTAAGATGTGTAGGGAGTGATCGGCCGTTAGTTCAACTTTGTCCACTTTCAAGGATGGAGAGCTGTTGATCTTTTTCTTTGAAATGAGACAGTACTTGGTTTTGTCGGAGTTGAATTCAACACGATTCTTCTTTCCCCACTCTAGAATGAGTTCAATGTCGTTATTAATAGAGTTGGACATACGTTCGCGATCATCAAGACAGGATCTGGCATGAGTCTGCCTTGTATTGAAGCTGTACGAGTACCGTAAAGTACCGTCGTCAGCGAAGCTGAAAAGTGGGCTGGGGCTGGGGCTGATGCGTTTTCTAAACTATTGAGTGTGACCAGGATAGCGATGCACAATTTGCCGCCCTGTGCATTACCAAAATTACATTAGCTGGAATGCAGGAGTGTATAAACGCAATTGAAATCAAAAAAACCGGCTATAGAAAGTACATGCATTCTATAAATGAATCATCTAGACGTGTATACATCAGGTTAAGGAAAGTCTTGTATATTCACTATCAGGAAAATCAAATCATTCGATGACATCACTGCCGGCAGTAAATACTTCTGGCATTTGGAAACCCTCATCAGGAAAAATTTCACTTCATCAATAACTCCACACAATTCCATGACGACAAGGCACCTATGCTTTCCACGTCAGAGGCTTCCGTGATGAATTTTTCACTGACATTCACACAGCGCCGCTTTTTCTGTATCAGTGCGCAATGTTCAGTGGCATCTAGGATTACTTTTTAGTTAGTTTAAATTTTTATTGCTACAAAACTCCTTCTTTTAAGACTTCCAAAAAGGGTAAAAAGTTTATATTACCAGAGATTCACCCAAACCTCATAAAACATGATCCGAAGCCTTTGTACTAACATAGGTTATAAGGTGGCCCTTATTTTTTAAAGTTGGACATTTCTACATGGAAACCCCTGAAAAATTGGAAGATTGGTCCCACAATCAAGGTAGAGGAACACGAGTTTGAAGTGGTAAAATCAATCTATAGTAGCAGCCGACACATATGTTCTCGGTGTGCTCGAGAAAAAATACTTTGGTGGATTGTTGGCTGCGTATGTGAGGAAGGACTATTCCGGAGACTTTACAATGACGAGATCTACGAGCGCTATCGCGACATAGATGTTGTAAAGAAAGGTATAGGTTCCGGTGCGCAGGACATCTAGCACGTAAGAGTGCAAATGAGTGTGCTCGGAAAGCTCTCTGCGACAACGAGGAAGATCCAATCTCTGCTGGAAGGATGGTGTAGACCAGGACGCTCAGAGTTTAGGGATGCTACACTGGATGACATCGGCGCAGAATCGAGACCGGTGGAGAGAACAGTTGCGAGAGGCCAGGACCGGATCCCGGTTGTAGGGCCGTTAAAGAAGAAGAAGCAGAACCCTTACCTTCATCCCCTTTTTATTAGCTGGGTGGTCCTCTTTACAATTTGCACACTTAGGGTTTGTTACCATCCCCACTGATTTTTTTTTTTACATTTGTCAAGTGCTACCGTTCTGCTACATATGTAGTAGTTTTACTACCTTTTTAAAACAAAATGATAGTCTACTACAATACTACATCAAGCTATCATTCTACTACATTCATGGCTAAGTCGATCGCAGCCTTAGAATAAGGAATTACAGGAAGTAGTGAAATCTGTGGTCAGTGATTGTTGAGTGTTTGCCGACCGTCAAGTTGGTCAGATTTTGTTTACATTAACTGAACTAGCTACTCATTATTATTTCAGCGAAATCATAGCTTGACGCTCATTATGGCAACTCGATGTAAATGAGGCAATAAAATTAATACTCTTAATCTAAAACAAACTCGGGTTAATTACACCATTTATAACTTAAGAAGGGCTGGACCGACTTTTATGATTTTTGATTTGTTGGACTTGTCTCTGTTCAAAATAGCAGAATAACTTTTAAAACATCGGACATTTCGCGTAAAAAATGTATGAAGAAAATTCAATTTCTCAACGGATTGATTTCGTTTCCGCCGAATTTTTGCAATTGAATTTCCGATTTGTTATGCACTCACCATGAAGATCAACAAATCACAAGGCCAATCCTTGAGTGTTTTTGGCCTGAATCTAGAAAATGAATGTATAAATATATTTTAAAATTGATTTAAAATAAAGAATAAAAAATGCTACCTCTTTTTTCAAAAAGGTAGTAGATTTTACTTCTCTCAAAATTCTTCTTACGGTAACATTGGCAGCCAAGGCCAAATATGACACACCTTGCATTGTTCGCACAGTTTATGCTTACTTGCCCGAACGCTTGGCATCTTTAGCATTGGATATGATCCCTCTTATGGGGTCTCTCAATTTTCATTAGTTATATCGGCTTGCCGTAATTTAGTTTAACCCCTTTGAACTTAAGAACTTTCATGTGCACTTTGCACAGATCAAAAATGATAGCTGGTTCTACCCTTGACAAATATACATACTTATATATTGGAAGGCACCATTGTGCTATATTTCCTCTGTGATTTGTTGGGGCCTCAGTAGAGGATTAGGGCTCGCCTTTTCGACCAGAAGTCTAAATCTGCAGCCGATTATGTTTATTTTAGTTGCTTCTCTCAACTGTGGGGCTTTGCTTTTTCACCACCGTGGTAAACCCTCCTAATAAGACTTAAACCTATCTATGAATTTTAAACTATTTTCCTCAACATGTATTTTATTTAATTTATTTACAAGCTTAAAACTACCTTAGCGGTACTGCCTGGGACCTATTTTATATGTTCTATTGCCCCACCCAAAGTCTTTGTAACCTAAAATTGATTTTGGGCAAATCTTCCCGAGAGCCCGCGCAGTTGCAGTCGATGTCCGAAGCTGCCCCACTAAACCTGCAGGTATAGTCAACTGCCAGCCCTATATTGTTTTTATGATAATGGAAAAAAACACTGGCCCCCGTCAGGAGCTCTGTAATTATTTTTAACTCCCACCTTTTGTACCAACCAACACGTGATGAGTTTGCCCCTACTCTGGCCATGACATCGGTCATTTCATTACCAATATGACCTTCCATATAAACGTAACATTGCTGTTCTTGCTGAGGGATTTCAGAGATAGGAGGCAATCCAGGGGAGTCTTTGATGACACCCTGTGGGATTTAATAGCCAACAGGGTAGCTTGAGAATCTCCGAAAAGACGACGATGTTAGAGCTACTTGCACCTCTATTAATACAAGTCGGGGCACAAACATGGATAGCGAGTACCTCAACAGTGTAGATAGTGCCAACGATCTTAGATATTTTGCTCCTTGGGCCACATACCCCCAGTTCTACCTCATTATCGGTTTTGGAACTAGATAGTGAAGAGGGGCTAGTATTACCATTCTGCCCTCCGTTGGATAATCGTTATACACGGTTAGTCGAGAGCCGCAGGAATGGGATATCGGACAATGATAGCTTTGATTTCAAGCTTCTTCTTCTTTTCTTCTTTATGCTCCTTTGGACATAGGGCGAAAACAGGTTGCTCTCCATTGGACTCTGTTTTGCACGTCAGCTCTAAGTTCTGACCAAGATCTCCCATTTGTTGCGGCTTCTGCTAGTAGGGTTCTCCGCCACGTTGTTCTAGGTATTTCGACTCGATGAGATCCTTTCAGATTCCAGTCAAAGGCCTGTTTGGCTAGATTCCCGTTTTCGCGCCGCAAGGTTTGCCAATTCCATTTCCTTTGCCTAATTTGGTTGTCTATTTTATCTTGGCCTGCACTGCGCCATATCTCTTCATTTGAAATTGTATCTTGCCAGCGGATTTTTTGGATACGACGACGCTGGCATTTGTTGATGAAAACTTGTAGGCGCCCTGTGATAAATTGGGTGACTTTCCATGTTTCGCAACCGTACAAAAGAACTGCCTTAACTTTGGAGTTGAACAGCCGCAATTTGATGTTAGTTGAGAGTTGAGCTTAGGTGCTCGCGAAGAGATTAGTGATCCACAAGGTCTTTTGGCTTAAAACCCCGGCGCCACACCCAGAGCCTCATTTTTCACTACTAAGTAGAGTAGGCTCAAGGGCCCCATAACCGCAGTCGGCCAGCTGATTTTAGCTCCAATGATACCAAGACAGGCCAGCCTTTGCACCTTGGCCAGCTTAATCACAGCACCTTTTTGTTTGGCCTTGACGTACCATGCAGTGATCAAGGGCCATATGATCATCGTATGTAGTCAAAACATTAACCTCACTTTGAGGCACCATATTTTGCCTAAAAAACAACGAAACAGTTACGAGAGGCCAGGACCGGTTCCCGGTTGTAGCGCAGCTGAGAAGCTGGTTATGCTATGTTGAAATGGATACTGCCCCACTAGAGAAACCACTTAGGCATAGCATTGCGTCCATTGTTATGCCATTCTAGTCATTGCGCAAAAAGCTAGGCTATTTCAAGCCGTTTGGAGCTTTTAAAGGAAAGGTGAGCCAAGCTCGATAAGGAAAGGTGAGCCAATGGAGGTTTCATAGAGTGAGGCAGAAGGAGTCATATTACATGTTTAAGTTACCTATAATGTATGTTGCCGCTATATATTAAACTGTCTCATTTAAAAAGTACAATTTCCACATATCAGATACACAATCCAACCCTCAGCTTCTGTAAATATAATGATTCTAGCATTCTCAACGAGTCTAGATAAATTTATTAGAAACCAATTAATTCACCCAAAATCAAGATATTGTGTTACTACAACAACCCCGAAAACATCCTTCGAACAACCCCCTACAGCACCCCCATATCGATACCCTTCGTTCCATTCAAACCCGAATCAGATAAATTCAAACTTAATTTCGATCGGCTTCACCTTATCTAAACTTCGGATCCCGCAGAAATCGAAATCAATTCAATTTAGCACAAATCCTTATTTATGTTGCGGTTATTGCAGCCCCACACTCACACGTGGACTCCTGTTGTTGGGTAAGACTAAACAATTCCGAAGGATCAACCATAACTACAGATAAGTCTTAAACAGGATTTAAGGACAACCATCCATGCGCTCCCTTCATTCTGACTTCTTAGATCCTTTTATAGGAAGCACGGCAAATCTTTTCGAAGAAGTTAGCCTACACACCTTTGGTGCTGTTGGATAAATGTGTGTGTGTGGGAGAAGTTAACGTGATTTTCGTCACTTGATTTCTACGAAAGTGTGTCTCTTTTCAGGTGAGTCTAAAAATTCCATAAAGTGTTCTACTTTTTTGTTTTTGTTGCGTTCAGTTTCAAAAGATGTAAAAGTTGCCTTCGCAATCTCAGAATAACTTTATTAGTCTGAAGTAGACAACAACAAGGATAACAAAGTTTCTGGTTAAAGGTATAACGACATTCTGTTTTAGGAACTTTTTTTTTTGGACTGGAAGGAGCGCAGTTGCGGCCGGGATTGCTGCTTTTAGCATTATCGCACGTGTGAGACTTAACTAATTCAATTGATGAAAGATTTGAAGCGCAGACTTGAAAGTGGATGAAATAATTGAAAAGTTTTGCCCTGCCGCATCCAGATTAAATCAAAGGACGACGTTATTGAATTCCGGCAGAAAGAATGTACCGGCATCTTCTGTATATCCTTAAAGGATATCGAACCAGCACTGGGGTAGCCGCAAATCGCCTTCTGCCGACCCTCGTCACTACTCGCAGTCAGTCAGCCGCCGCCGACATTATCTATTCATACTTGCCATAAATTTTAAGAGTTTTTACAGGATAATAAAAATAGCGAAATAAACGTAATCACATTTCAAAGGAGCGATTCCCGCTGAAGTGGTTATAAAGAAAACCGACGGAGATTACTTGTTAATTACTCCAACGAGATTAGGCAAATGTGTGTACAAGGCTCGATTCAGATTCAGTCATTTTCTCGGAACAAGGAATGCGGGTATCTGATATCAGCTGTAGTAGAAAATCTCCTGGGGGCAGTTAAGTGGGGAAAGTTAACACCTAATATCAGAAAATCAACACCAGAGCAAGACAAAAACAAAATTTGTATTTATATCACTCAATGACACCCTCCTACTTGCCAGCCCGGCTGTATATAGGCCTATTGGCGATGAAGTGGCTCTCCAAACACAAAAGTTTAGTTCATTGACGAAGTTTCTGTTTTAAGATCTCTCCACTCCCCCGTTCTGGCCGCTGCCACCCTCTATTCTGCAATCGCTACCGTGGCACATTTCGAAGGAGCCTCCATCTGCTCTTAAGACATTCTTTTTAATGATTATGATTATCAGCCATTAGGCTCCTGGTATTACACTGAAAGGGTTTTACAAGCATCTTTTAGAAATACTAACACACCTAAGAGGACTTGCCTTTTGTGCCATGGAGTGGGAACGATGTCTTCGAGTATTCTTAAGATCCTCAAATGTCGCTCTTGTAAAGGATTCCTTCCCCTTCCTCGTAAACATGGTGTCAATTTTGTTTCTGCTTTTTTATTAACATTTTGATTGTGGTTTGGCTTTATGGACATAAGTTGCATTGGCATTCCTTTGAAAGGTAAAGCAAGTAATTGATGGGATCACTAAGCAAAAGTTTGTTTGGTTTAAACTGCAAGAAATGAGGAACTAGTTTAAGCATCATTCAGCCCCTTTGTACTGTTGAGAGTTCTATCTAGAGAGAAATCTTTAACAGCAAACTCTAGTCGGAAAGATACTTCTCCTTCATAAATGTCGCTAGTCCTTGTAGGAACTCTGGAAGTCTCTTCTTCGTATTGTCTTAATGTTGTGCTAGTTCTCTACAATTCCTTATACGAAGTTGTTGCATATCTTCTAGCAATCAATCCATCAATTTCTTGGTCTGTTGTACCCTTCTCTTTTCAGTTGGTCTACAATTGAAAACCCGTATTAACCGAATAATGTTCGTTGTGATGCACCATTCGTTTTGTAGGCTATCTGCTACTTTGTCTTCCATATGCATATATCCGTCGTCACATGTCATAGAGAGCCATCATTTTCTCTAGTGAGACAGCCCTAGATGTCCCACCAATAGCCTACGGTCAGACCTGTTGTATAGCTGTAGGTAGCATGGCCCATCTATTAGCCTAAAGATGAACCACTAATGGTTTCTTGCACTCCCGCTAGATGAATGCCTTCTACTCGGAGCGATCCGGAAAAATTGCATTAAATTTCCTTTGGAACCCTCAGTTTACCAGCCATATGATCGGATACATTGCAAATTGAATTGCTTGGGATATCCTTGAGGATATGCATATCTTCTTTGACTGTACTTGGCCAGTTCGATAAGGTCTGAGTCTTATGGCCGTGGATTTCCATATAAAGATCAACTATGTGGGATCCAAATTTCTGAGAGTCAGTGCCCTAGAATAAGAATAGTAGCCAGTGATATCGAGTTTCATTACCGAGGGAGGCTTTCTCGGCTTTGCTGACTGTGGTGTTCATTTACCATTTGAGTAAGCAGTGAAGAAAGTGAATCCTGCTACCGGTCAGCACCAGACTACAAGGTGCACAAGGAAAAAAATATACATTAGAACTTTTGTACCATATTATTAACCAATTAAGTCGGCGAGATGCCTTATTACGACTAGTTTGTAAAGGTGGGAATAATGTTATATCGGCACAGATTCCACCCATCACGAATCCTCAAGACAGGCCTCGGACAAGACGGATTCAGCAACGACGACTCTGGCAATGGAATATGGAATTTGATCTTTGTATATGGTATGTCTATGGTCGCTCTGATACTAATTCAGTCTGTGGAGACAACGATGAAAGGATAGACGTACAAAGAACAATAAAATCCGCAAACAGAAGGTACTTCTCACTACTGCCAGTAATGAAATCCAAAGACATCCACAGAAAAACAAAATTAGAATCTACAAAACCATCACACGTACAGTAGCTACGATGACTCAAGATTACCAAACCGGGCCCTGTACCTACTACAAGACCAGTTGGCAAACCACGGTCAAGGTGGAAAGACAATATTAAGGGCGATGCTGCAAAACTGCTCAACACAAGAAACTGGAGATAAGCTGCGGAGCAGAGAGTCATTCAGAGAGGAAGAAGCTGATGGAGGCCTGGTTTGGGCTGTAGAGCCATGGAAGAAGAAGAGGGAATCAAGCGATTATATGACCAATATACAAGAAAGGGCATCAAAAGACAGACTGCGGTGCTCATAGCTATGAATTCACACATTTCAAACTTTGTTCAATACACTGCAATTTTTTTCGTCTGTGTTTTCTGTCGCAAACGAAGTAACAAAATTTCCCATTAAAATATAAATAACACGCACCACATATTTCACGTACAACAAGCCAACGACTGTGGAGCTCTTTCCTCTTGCGCATAGAAAATATTGAAAGGGCAATTAATTGTACCTAACGAAAATATTCAAGTCCCCATAAAGTAAATTCAACAATACCTTTGGAGCACATTCTTGTTTGGCTCAAATTTGGAAGTGGAATGCCCGCGGGTAGAACTTAGTTCTTGGACAATTAAATCTTTTGGTCAAGTTTGGGCGTCGCGAGATCATATATGTTCCCATTAAAAATTGTTAAAAATTCTACGGCCATCATATCCCCCTTAAAAAGCCAAACGCCCGTGGTTCGCCCGCTGTAAGCCTATTTTTTATTTATACTCGAGCAGATATAATTTGACATATTTTACTAGAGCTACGTACACGGATTTTCTGCAGTTCTATATTCTTAGGAAAGGCCCGACTTGCTGTGGCTAAGCCCGTGAATATGTGTTTTTGGTGTAAATACTAGAGATTTTTAAAATTTAAAAAATCTTTCGTTAGAAAAAATGGCCAAATCTCTCTCTCTCTCTCACGAGGGGGAAAGGAGTTCGCCTCACGTTATTTATGGAGAACCCTTAGAACATAGTCAGTACCAATAAATTACAATCACATATTAGAAACCACTTTATTTTTCAATGAATTCTTTTCTTCCATTCATCGCTTGCGAGGGCGATTAGCTCATAAAGTCAACGATAATAAATTGCTTTCTCAAAATTCGCATTTTGTGGGCGTTTTGAAAAAAATATCCTTTTGTAGGAAAAATTTGGTAGTTAATTTCCAATCGACAAACAATTTCGAAAATTTACTTTTATTGAATTGTGCAGGTTTTCCTCTTATTTTTTTACTATTCTAATGTGATGCTTGCCTAAGATTGGTTGCAAAAACAAAAGAGTTAATTGAATGATTAAAAGTCGTAGAATAGTTACGTTTTTACGAGAAACTACTTAGAACTAAACAGCCCAAGCCCCTTATGGTTGCTGTAAGTTCTTGCAAAATAATTCAAGGTACCATTCTTATCACAAAGAAACCCCTTTGCCACAAACACGCCACTTTTCTTTACTAACGAACTGCTCAACAACAATGCTCGCATCTGCCATTATGCCTTAGCGTTGACGGTTTATCGCTGGTCAATTTAACGACACTAATTTGTTTGGTCACAAAAGAGAGGCCGTCAAAACGTCACATTTCCACCCTAAACGTTAATCCATGGTACACCCCCATAAAATAACTTCTGCGGCATATATGAGGCCAGCGAAAAAAATTATTAAAAAGGTGTGGAATCACTATCTAACGAATTTTATGGATTCACTGATTCACGCAAATGTTTTCTCATTTTAGTAACGGAATAGTTAATTAGATTCACCTCAGAACACCTCCTTTTGTCCCATTTGTTTGCGACGTGTCCTTTTTGTTGTTGTTGTTGTTGGTCGTCTTCTATCCTGATCGTATGAGATTGCAGGGGATGAAGGATTTTTATTTTGAATGTTTGCTTAAGCCAGTAACGCAACCATTCACCGCCAGTACTTGAAGGTACGGGAAGCGTGTGAAAAATCTATTAAACTTCCTCTGCCCCAACTGTGATGGTAATTAGAGACCGACCGACTTATTACATATGCAAAGATAAATGGCCGCGATGGCACAAATGGAATATTTTTTCTTGCATTAGGATATTAACTAATTTTTATAGAAATATATTTAACAAGGCAGGAAGTGACAGGATTTTTTGTTAAAATGTAATTAAAGTGAAATTCGCCATTTTTGAAATGTTTGCGCATGATCAACTATTTGGTCTGTATCTTTTCTGAAAGATTCAATTAAAAGATTTCGTTGTCGCTAGTATAAAGTACTGTGGGTGGAGGTGTTGCATTAACACCTTTACATTAGTACTTTGCATATCTCTAACAAACAGCCCTTTACCTCCTTAATCTCCGAGTAGTTCCTAAAAGAAGTTGGGTCTAAATAAATTTCTAGAAATTGGTGGTCTAATATGAGTCTACTTCCTCGGCAGGCTAAAAGCTGAAGCGTAAGGCAGAAGCAGAGTCTGAGTCAAATTATCACAGTATACAAATGAGTGCTGTCGCAAGCTTCTACTGTACTACTGTAGGTGCGTACAAATAACTACTACTTTCAAATAATAAATACAAATAACTACCCACTTTCTTCTATCGTTTAAATCGGGCTTACTATTGGACCTTGAACCTTGACTTGACGACATGACAGAGTGATAGTACAAAGGTCCGTCTTCAGCCGGATTTATAAGAAAAAAGGAGACCTCATACTTTGGTTAGGCCTTTGCTTGACTACGCTTCCCAGGTTTCATTTCATTTCATTTCATTTCATTTCATTTATTTATTAAAGTTAAGTACATCAAGATTACAATATCTTATACCGCTAAAAGCGTATGTACTTTAGAATTAAACGGCAAATTAAACAAAAACAATTATGAAGTGTAAAAATTTTAAATAAAAACAAAATTATGTAAGGAAAAACAAATAACAAGAAGAGTGAAAAAAAATTTAAAACCTAAAATAACTGAAGGAATTATTGATTAGTAAAATAGTTGAACACACGTTTCCTGAAAACACCCAATGACCCCGCACTCTGTATATAAGCGGGTAAACTGTTCCATAGTTGTATAGAGTGAACAAAAAAAGATCTCTGCGCAACTAAATGGGAGAATCTAGGTAGGATAAATAGTATTCTTCTAGTCGTACGACCAAAACGGAGATACTCATGGAGGTATGATGGACGATCAGAGTGTAGGAGTTTATAAATGAATGTCATTGCCTTGAGCGATAGGTACACATCAAGTGTGCACCCCAGAACAGAAGAGCGATACTGACTTATATGGTCAGATCGGCGAAGATTATAAACAAACCTTGTACAATCGTTGAAGGCTACA
This sequence comes from Thereva unica, assembly GCA_949987705.1. Classification (NCBI taxonomy): domain Eukaryota; kingdom Metazoa; phylum Arthropoda; class Insecta; order Diptera; family Therevidae; genus Thereva; species Thereva unica. The sequence continues at coordinate 30,358,851 of OX465284.1, read as the reverse complement.
TTGAGTTTATGATGCGACATGACGCATCAAGGGACGGGAAGACCAAGCTAGCATAGGTGAAGTACGGTAAAATTAACGTTTTGATTAGCTTTGAACGAGTACCTAAGGGCAGAATGGAAGCGTACAGCCATAGACGACGTTTTCCATATATTTTAGATAGAGTATGAGAGATCTGGTCACAGCAAGTTAATTGTGAGTTCAGATAGACGCCTAGATTTTTAACTCGCAACTGATAAGGTAAGCGCGTTTTCATGAGAATGATAGGTGGAAGGAAGGAGGTGTCTAAATGACTCCTATACATTGGAATGCAGCAGGATTTCGATGCATTTAGCAGTAAGTGGTTGGAAAGAGACCATTGAGAAATACGCTCGAGATCGGCATTAATGTTGTTAACACAGTTCTCAACCAAACCAATGGGACCGTTTAAGTAAATTTGGACATCATCTGCATACATGTGCAGTTTACAGTTAGTCACGGTACTGCTGAGATCATTTATATACATGCTGAAAAGCAGCGGTCCTAGAATGGAGCCCTGCGGAACACCGCGGGTGATTGGCAAGGAGTCGGAGGTTGAATTTTGTAGCCATACTTGTTGAGATCGATTGTGCAAGTAACTCCGAATAAAGGAGGACGCAGAGGATGAAAACCTCATGTGGTCAATTAGCTTAGTTTCAAGGAGCGTATGGCTAACACTGTCAAAAGCCTTACTAAAGTCCAGGAGTACAAGAAAAGCAATGTCATGCGAATCAAGAGCCATTCGCAAATCGGTGGTCACTTTCAGTAGTGCAGTTTCACAGCTACTGCTCTTGCGGAAACCAGACTGTGCATGGGACAACAGGGACCACATTTCGCAGTGCCCATCGATTTGCCACGACATTAGTTTTTCTAGTACTTTGCCTAAGAAACATAGTATACTTATAGGACGATAATCAGCGGGGCTTTGCGGAGATTTGCACTTAGGTAATGCGATAACTTTTGCCTTTTTCCACTGAAGCGGAAAGTAGGATTTAGTGAGGTATGGTATGGAGGTATGGTCTCCTTACTACTCCTCCCATGTTAGTAGAATCGAATCGGTTCAAAGGAAGTTCGTCCGGTTTGCACTCAGCCACCTCCCGTGGGATGACCCACTTGCTCTTCCGCCTTATGAGAACAGACCTAAATTGCTCAACTTAAGCTCTCTCCATAAGCGCCTTGAGGTCGCTGACGTTATATTCGTTCATCGACTGATGAATGACAAGGTGGACTCTGGTTTCTTAAGAAGCCGCGCGTCATTTAGAGTGAATTGAAAGGTGAACCACTCTTGCACATTAATTCCTCTAACACCAATTATGGCATGTTCGAACCCGTTAATCGCATGCTTATAAATACTAACAACAATAGGAGTGTGTTTAGCTGGCTAACTAGTGAAGTTGTCCTTAAAAGGACCCTTCTCAATGAGGCGTGACTCTCTGCGTGCCTCACTCCCCTTTTTAGTTTTGCATGCTTCTCTGTTTGATGTTTTTGATCTTTTATGTTTAGTCTTCTTAATGTGACGTGAGTCCTTGGTGTACCCACTCCCTCTTTGTTGTAGCACGCTTCCTTGTTAGAATGTTTTAGTACTTATATTTATTTCTATATGTTTGCATATCTCAGCCGAGCCCACGTGGTCGTGGTAAATGTTTCTCAGCCCAGCTGAGAAGTGCGCCTTCTGCATAAGAAGGGAAACTCTATTATTAGATAATGTATCGCCAAATTATTATCCGGTTATGATTTCAACGTTCACAATGTAAATTACTGGCTTTTTAGCTTAATCTGCGAAATTGCAAATCATGACCTTCGCCGAATTGCAGTCCAAGGACCCACCTCCTCCTAGGAGAAGTGTCTGGAATTTTGGCAAAGCTAAATGGATAAGACTTATTCGCTTTTCTTAAGGCATTGAGTTTGATTTGTGTTTCCGAAGTAGTAACAGCATCACCAAAATTATACTTGCGGGAATACGTTTTATGCTAATCAATTCTATCAAATCCATAAAGGCCGAATGGATAGCCCCCATACCAAAAAAAGGTGACTGCAAGTACCTCTCTAACTTCCACTCAATAGCAATAACTTCTATTTCCTCTGATCTTGGGCACGGAGAATTTCCAAGGTTGGGAAAAGCGGGTAACCTGCAGGTTGAAGCTACTCAACTGCACGAAAACCCAAGAAGGACAGACTGCAAGAAGTTCGTTTATTATCTTAGTGTGAAACTCAATAGAGAGTTTTAGCTGGTCCTCAGGCAACCTTAATATTCCAAAATAATTTACGATTTTTCTTTTAACAATTTTTTATTTAACTGTTTTAAATACCGGGTACACTCTCTATTTTATAATTTCCGTTACCTTAATTAACTATACTTTAATTAACTTTTAATAAATATTTCGATTAAAATTATTAATTTTATTTCAGAAATACACCAACTTCTTTTTATTCTATTTTTGTCCAACTGACAAGTCATGGAAAAATTATTATTGTTTTTTTTTAAATATTACTCAGCCTCAGCCGACTGGATTTTATAACCAATCTCCTTTTTTTTTTTTTATGTGATAGACTAGAGGCTTAGGGAAAATCCCTTTGTACTTTTGTACTGTTCGACAATCTATATTTTTTTTCGTATAGAATGTCGAACAGCAACTCTAGCTGTTTCCTTGGCTAAGTAAAACCGGAAGCAGTAGGACGATGTCCCTACAGAAAATCGAAGATAGGATCAATATTTTCGAAAACGCTATGTTCTCGGTGCATCCATCAGAGCAAAAAAACCTTTCCCCCGTGTTGGAATGAAGATCTCTCAAAACTTAGGAAGTTAACTGAATGAGAAATGAGAATGAGAAATCATGACTAACAAGGCATTTGGCAGCGTTGACAAAGACTGCCTTAAAGTGTACAAGAAAGCCATTGCCTCAGCCAAGGGATATATCTGGAAGGGGTATTGCCAATCGATAGAGAGTCTTGGAGACTCTGTCAGATTACGCAAGATCCTCCCCGAAGAACACTCCAGTTCGTCCTTCATAAAAAAAAGCGGACGGAGATTGGACAGAATCACGGGCCGAGTCTATAGAGCTGTTAATGAACACACATTTTCCCGGTTGCACGCACGAAAATGAGATCGAAGCACTCCTCCGAGGCACTCCTTGGAAGAGATTTTCGCTATTATTACAAAGGATAAGGTCTTCTGTGCGATTAATAGCTTCTCCCAGCTCAAAAGCAAATCATAGAAATGGATGTGCCGTACCGTAACCGTAAGTACCGTAATTATAAAATATTTGCAGGCTCATTAAGTCAATTTAGGTCAGTACCATATCAACACTCATGTTCGTACGTTAGGGTCGTACGCTTACAGTATGGCACGTCATGTTTAGTTCAGGCTTGTGTTTACCTAATCGCTTGATTATCTAGTATGGGCCTTCGTATGGGGGCTCGAAAGCTTTTCATACGCAATCGATGCTCACGGAGACGTAGTCGGATTCCTCCGCGGCTATAGATAAGTAAATATCTTTTTGAATTAGTTGTCTTGGGTCCGCATACCCAAAAGAAGACGAGTGAGATATTTTGAGCGTCCAATTGGGATGGAAATTCAGTTAGGCAATCTCAGTGTAATATCGTTTAAATAAAACTCCAATATTGAATTAAGTTTATTTATTTACTTTATTCCCAGCGACCGAGCTTAAAGTGAGAAGTCAAATGTTGCTTGTTACCCTTGACAGGCTGTATCGCGGATAACATTTTATTTTTCTGCATACTCTGTGCCGAGTTCACCGAATTAGGAACGGAACGGAATTTGTTATTTTGCCGACTATATTGAATGCGCCTCGCTGAGCTCTTAATCTTGGTTGGTCTTTAAAAAGCATATTTCCGTTGCTTAGTTCCTCTGCGGCATGTTGAAACTGGGAGCTTGATGTTCTTCTCGGATTTCGTAAATTCACAGAACTGTCGCAATGTTCGAATCGCCAGTTGCAGCTCACCAAATTCATTTCAATGTGGTTGCAGGTCGTAAGCTTCCATTCGCTTGAAGTTATGTTTAATATTCTTAGACTGTGGGAATGCTATTCTGGCTTCGGGTTGAATGAAGTGATACTAACCGGCTGTCCTCATCCAAGGGGTAGAACTAAAAAATCGCAAGAACGTACGGATTATTTGAAGTCAAATCAAGTCGTACGCTGAGTTTTGGGATATATTGATTTATGTAGTTACAATTGAAATTGGTATGCCTCGAACGGAAAACATGGTCAGGCCTCGAATGGCCATATCCTAAGACAATGAACGGTTCTGAGACATCCTAATCGGCACATTAAATATTTCTCTCTGTGCATTAGTACGTTCCATTGTAGACTCCTCGCCGGGGAAGATGTGCACAAGACTCCTTGTACTACGGCTTTCGACTAATAAACGGGCATAGCGCTAAATAACTTGAAAACCTTCTGTACGATTGTGATAAAGATCACTTTTTTCAAAACTTCCTAGGTCACTTATATGTGATATCAGATCATGAGTATTTGACAAAGATATGCATACATACCTACAAATAACGCAATTTAAAACCAAATACAAATCTTTCTGCAAATACCAATTTGCAAGCTGCAAATTCATTTATGTCTAACCCCTCGTAAATCAAAGTGCACCCTCTTAAACTCAATTAATTCCGGCAAATCTACTAAATCAATTGGATATCATCGAGTTGTCATCCGCTTTTTCGCAAAAAAACTGATTGCATCCGAACAACGCCAGCATTTCCCGGTATTCCCATGCATAAAATCACCCCCGCACTACGCCAGCCCAAAAGCGAAAAAAAGAGCATCAGCGTGGTGTCCCCTGCGAAAGTCGGAAAAATGTCCTGGATCCGCAGTCGAACCATCAGGACGACCTATAACATGTCAACAGATAAATTCGATACAGATGCCAGCCAAGTGTGCAGTGGCATCCGCAACGCAACGCAATAGCATCGCAATACGGTGGCCCCGCCATGCCAGAAAACAGTAAACAGGACTCGCGGCTCAATAGCGCCAGGAACAGGATCGGAAATGAATCATTTCGAGTGTAGCAACAGCGAACGGAAAAAGCGGCTGCAAGCGACACCTGATGATTGGAAATCAGGAGATATATGAGGCGACTAATTTAATCAACTCGATAGATCCTGGCATCAAGGACCCAGGAGCTACCCCGAAACCACGACTGCATTTGTAGCGTTTCGCCCTGGTGTACCGTCACATCATCGGGGTGTTGTGCACCTGTTGGGATGGCGATGTGTAAAGGGTAGCTTCAGCCAGCAGTACTCCATAGCAGGAGCCCCAAAAGGGAACCAGGTCCTAGGGTGGCTTAATCGCAATCCACCAGGGGTGGAGAGTCCTGGCTGCAATTTTAGCGCCATTCGGATGGATACGTCCTGAGGTCCTGTCTCTTGTTTTGCACATGAAATTAGTGGAATGGAACTCATATCCTGGTGCTGGTCCTGTGCGAATGGCGCAATGTTTCGAATTGTGACTTGGGATGGATCCTGCGGCAGAGGGGGCTCCAACACTGCCATCGCACAAGATTACTGCACCGGAGCTTATGAACCACCGGCGAGGACACAATTTATATGCATGTTCCAATATGTCGTTAATTCACATTAGTGGCTGATGGCAACACTTCGAATCGAAATTGATGTCGGCGGCGTAGGAGGCGGCATTTGATGTCGGCTTCAATATAACGTCACATGTCGGGAATAACACTGCAAATCTGCAAGGGTGAATTCTGGGGGTTAATAGAAAATTTGAGACATTTACAAGTAATTTAAGGCGTATGAAGGGAATTCGGAAAAGGGAGTGGGGATTTAGAAGAACATATTCAAGGAACGTTTTAATTGGGGTTCGACACTGTCACTATTCGGTTGAAGTTGTTAGTTTGACAACATAGCATCATTTGATTCGTTTGCTGGTGAAAATTAAAGCATTTCATCGTACTTGTGGGTAACGAATCTCACAAACACTTCGCCACCAAATGACACTTGTAAAATTTTTGTTAGGAGCACAAAACTTCTCTGATTTCTTATACAAAAGACTTTTTTAATGTGAAAAAACTAAGCTTAGGAAATTCGCTTGATTTTGTAATACCAGTCCATTTGGCAAAGATACAGAATGCTGCTCTTCACTCATTGGTTTCAACCATTGAAAAATCATTCAAGGTCAAGAAGAATGCATTGGTGGTATTCCTTGACATAGAGGGATCGTTTAACAACGAACTCCCCAACCCTGGTGCTGACGGGACAGGGGTTCAAAGCGTCGCGTCGCTGGTGTCTCTCATCCATCAACTGCTTACTTGCAGGAAGCTGAGCTTGATGTTAGGCAACTGCCGTCAATAGTGGTACCCCACAAGGAGGAGTACTTTCCCGGATTCTATGGGTCGTGACTGTGAACCAGTTGTTGCGAAGCTTGGAGGCAGAGGGGCATCACGACCCGGTATTCGCGGATGACATTGCTATCATCACAAAAGGAAACTTTCCTCAAATCTTCAATACTCTCATAGAGGAGGCAATGGAAAGCGCAAATGTACTTTGGCCAAAATGACATAGTCTTTAGTCCTTATGACCACTTTACTACTGAGCCTCTGAAGACAAGACCGCTCAGTTATAGTGGGAGTGTTATCTGATAGGGACGCTTGCGGCCCGCTTAGGTTTTGACGCCTACGATTTATGCAGAAACCATCCAAGCAAGGAGAAAAGTGTACAGCACCTCCTCTGTTACTGCCTAGCCCTAAGCAGAAGGAGGCTAACCACATTTGTTGAACCATTTCTAAGCACACTTGCGGAAATCTCAAAGATTGAGATCCCGCAACTAAGAAGATTCATTACGTCCTCGAGGTGGTTTAGCGAAGAAATGATACTTTAGCATCAGGTTTAAAGTGGGATCACTATGGCATCACAATGGACCTATCATTTTGGCCTATGTGTATAAGCTTAACACCAGCAGTTCATATCTAGATTAACCTAACCTACTGGATACAATAGGTTAAGCGGAATCTGAAAAGATCTGGAGGAGAATTTTGGATGTCGTACGAGTTCGGAAATACTGACAGCGGACGAATGTTCTACAATATATAGTTCTATATTGTGCTTGAACGGCACTGTTCAGTGCAGTGTGCCCGTTGCAAATTGTGGGAATAAGCCGATTAGTTTATTCTCATTGTTGTAGGAGAAGTGGTAATATTGGTAAAAAAAATTCGAAGGGAAGCTTTAGCGCTGCGACTGATGATTTTGTGAAACATCTAGTAGTAAGCTCAAATTGGAGGATAGAAGAGAATAGGATTGGTTAACGATATAAGGTAATCGCGTGGATATTGATGTACCTTACAATAATGATGTACGAGCACGAAAATATTGACTGTCAAAAGCAACACCAAAGCGGTGAATGCCTTTGTTGATGTGTTACGCATAAAATGAAGTTTCTTGTACATTTTTGGGACCTGTACTGCCTGTCGTATATAAGTAATTGTTAGTGCATTGCCCATTTTATTTTTCAGCCTATCGACGAAATGGCTTATGCTAGGAAGGTCTGCATTCTCTGTAGGCGATTTTCTTAGCTTTAATTGGATTTCTACGCCCATAATCCCACCATTTATTTGGCTTAGGGTTTATAGATTTGGTAGAATGCATGAGGTGAGTTCAGGAGTACGACAAGGATGTCTAGTTTAGCCATTACTGTTTTTTATAGTAATAAACGACATCCTTGTCAGCGCTCTAGATAGTAGAATAGGTGGCGTACAATTGGGATCGCTAGCTAGACCGTCTTAAGGATCTCGACTACGCGGATGATATCTGTTTGCTGGCCCACAAAAAAGGTTCAGTATGCTCAATGAAGAATGGACGGAATTCACAAATAATGATGTCCAAATCGCTGCAATAAAAACGAAAGAAGAGAAAGTACAGCCATACTTCAAAGATGATTGGTAAGCAGACACGGAACAAGCTTATGTACATACCTTGAAATATACAGCAAAATAGAGGAAGATTATAGCAACATCCTTCCAGTCGCAGATCCAACCAAAACCAAGGTATGAATCAGCTCAACTAAACTCAGAACTAAAGACAAAAACTCACGAATGTCTCACCGCCATTGAAAATCTGGAGATATCAGTACAAAATTGGGATCTCATTCCCATACACTTGATCGTCCAGAAAGTACCAGCTGAAACTCACGAGCTTTGGAACAGTCTCAAAGCACTAAATTAAGGCGTTCAATTCCAACATGGGCGGATCTAGATGAATTCCTAGAAATCAGGTTTAGAACTTTGGAAGCTGTCAGTAAACCTCAAGTAGCAAGAGTGAACATCATGTATCTAAACTCAGGGATCATCCAAGGAGAAGAGCTCAAATGTATCAAACCAAAGGATATGTATCCTGTGTAAAGGCCCACATCTTGCGGGTCGTCCATAAATTACGTGAGGCGATTTGTCGTGAGATTTGGATCGGCCCTCTCCTCTCCGCCCGATTCTCATGTGAGATTTTTCAGATTTGAAAAAATCTAGTAATTAACATTAAGAATACGTATTTATGGGCGTAAACACAAGATTTAATTAATGATAACTAATAATTCGGACCCCTACTTGTCCCGACAACTGGCAAAAATCTTTATGTGTGTGGCCATTTATCGTCAGTTTGTGCCTGAAGATCTGAACTTCTATTCCGTCTCAAGCGGTGAATGTACGGCTCGAATTCACACCGTATCCAGGCGAACGTGAAAGAAATATGGTGGTCCGTGGATTTTAATGTTTTTTCCAGTCACGAATCTGTTTGTGCGTTTAAAGTTTTTGTTGAGGCCATGAGTATTTTTGCACTTGATTTAACACGGAAAACTGTCGCCTTCGCCAGGCGGACACCTGAAGTCGTCATCCCTCAGACAGACTGAGTATTGTGTGGCCTTCATCGGGCCGTGCCTGCAGATCTGGCCTGCCGGTGGCCTGTAAGTAAATGGGGGTCTTTAGTCTTGTTTTACTTTATTTCATCCCGTTTTCTACCAAACTTACACAGTTTCTTGAGGAAAAAAATTACGTGATATTTGGCGAGACCCCGCCCTCCTCCCCCACGTGAAATTGGGTGAGATTCGACTCGACCCCTTCCCCCTAAACGCCTCACGTACTTTATGGACAACCCCTTATGAGAAAATGCTAAGCAATAGTTCAAATTCTACGACTCAAAAAAAGCCGATACAAACAACATTTTCAGTAATCAATGGCGTGCCAGCCAGGAGAATAACAAACAGGGTTATGATACAACTAAAACCACGGGATCAACGATGAAAACCATCCAGACCCAGGCGTTAGTGATCAACAAAATCACCAACCCATTACCCAACAACGAATGTTCCAGCAAGGAATGGCCTCACTTGAAGGGCCTCCAATTGGCTGATCGACTGTTCTACAGGCCAGAGCACATCGACATCCTTCTGGGAGCAGACATCTTCTCCGAAAAGGCAACGATGGAACTCAAATTATCAAAACGCAGTGTTTGGATGGATTATCTCTGCATTATCAACCTAGAAACTTTTTTCACCCCAGCTTCTTCTCACAACGAGCTCAAAAGATTGTGTAAAGCGGCACTTCATGCTGGACCACTAGTGTGGTTTTGGTTTGTACTCGAAATATAGAAATGGCTTTATGGATAATAGACATGAACGATTTTTTAGCTTATTCTAACACAAACAACACACCCCTATTCTTTAATGTATAAAGACAGTCACAGGATAGTTGATTGCAGTTGTTGTAGCTTAAAACTTTCTTCGATTTTAATTTTCGTTAATACTCCCCTCCTCGCGGCATGGCATTCAAAATTTCCAACCTCAAGCCATAAAAAATTCAATATCAATAACTCATCATACTCCTCGTAATACCCTTAAGCTAACCTTATAATCAATTCTGTACTTTCTCCAGCCCCCACCCCCAGCACACATATTAACCCCTGTCGCGATTTTGAAATTGATCAAAGCATCCCTTCGCGAGGCCTCACCTCAGCTCCTGGCGGCACTAGCAACAGAAAAATATAAAAATTGAATCCTAATCCTTGTGAATATAGAGGATGATGATGCCAGAAGAAGTTGCCACTCCCGACTGCAGTGCGCCCCCACCCGAACGGAATTCGGGGTTCATCCCGATCATAGGAACTGCGGGGCAGGACTCGCCGCGCACAGCAATAATTTCCCTAACCATAAATTATTCACTTAAAACTGTACTCGGCGGTCGCCTATGTGTTTGTTCCCCATCACAACTGTATTAGTGGGGCTTAATAGAAAAAAACGCATTAAACTCACTTCAATGAGATTCGTTCCGCGTATTTTGCACCAACCCCCAACCCCCGGGCATATCGCGAGTGAAATCGCTCGCTCCCAGTGAAGGAGCTGAAATTAAAGCATTCCCGTTGGCGCCCCGCGCCCCGCCAGTGGCGGCCGGGGTGGTCTTGTTCGATGAATTATGAGTGTCAATAAATATTCTTATTTTATAGCTCGTTACATTTTTTCCTCATATTTCATTAAATATCTTTTATTATATTGCTTATCGGGTAATTTTATGGAAATGGAGTTTTCCCCAATATCTTCTTCATGTCCTTTGCGCCAGCCACCCCCACCCGGGCCAGGGAAACGATACTCGGCTGCTCGCTCGAGGAGAGGTGAGCAGAGATGAGATAAGGAACGAGCAAGGCATTAATGCGAAGTTATATGATTAAAGAAACCGAAAAAAGATAATATTTCTGTGCCTTTTTCCTTGCTCGGGTTTTTATACTTTTTGACTTTTGGGTTTTGGATATTGCTTCCCAGTTCTGGGCCTCCCTTGGCACTGGGTAATGGCATGTAGCCTTTATGAATATCAAGGATATTCCGTGTGAAAGACGCATATTAAAACTGAATAGAATAAAAGGAGCTTGTAATATATCCTGTTTGAATAATGAATTCGAATATTAAATATACTTTTTGTTGTTGCTGTAAAATATCGAATTTTTTTCTGGTACCGAAGTGGGAGGGCCACAAACAAGGACGCGCGCTGTAGGGACATGGAGTCAATTAGTCTTAAGCTTGTGTTAAGGCATACATTACAAGTATGTAGCGATATTGGCGGATAAACTTATCAATCCAACCCCGAGAACAGAAATAATTATTATTATAGAGCAGCTCGACATAACGAACCACTGATCGCTGCAAAACCACTAAATGCTCATACGAAAGATGACAGTCTAATTGTTAAACATTGGATTTGGAGATTATTTCAAGCCATTTCTGAAACTTGAATTTAGCCCAACAAGCCCTTGACTGGAACCCATGGACGAGAACCGTATTAGCAGAGGGTGCAAATCTCGGAGATCCTGAACGGAGCTGAGAGCTCTCGCGCAAAATAGAGTCTGCTGAAGGGCAACTGTCTCCCTTTTATTAGTCTGGCAGAAAGCGTTGCAAAGGACACAATAATTTAATGTTTATTCTTAAGCAATTATTTAAAGATACAAGACTCAGCTGTTCCAGCTGGGATACGTTGAGTTGGACAATATTGGAAACATGTCAAAAAAAATTTCTTAAAAATCATTTCAGTACTCTTGCAAATTTGTCAACTTTTAGTTAAAATAATTTTAAACATAAAATAATCGTCAGTTGCACTGAATAGGGGGCATAATACGTCAGCTACCCCTATAAACTGGAAACAAAAAGTGGAGTGCAGTCATTTCACCCCTCATCAAATTTGTACTAGGGTATTAATTATGCTATAGAAATGATAAAAATAATGATCAGCTGCGCTTCCAATGGGGCAAAGATCGTCAACTAGGGTATTTTAATTGCTGGTCATGCTTGCAATTTCAGCGTCGAATGATTTAAATAATCGCCTGACTGACGATCTTACACCCGGTATCCCCTTAGTTGACTTTCATTCTCGGAAAATATAGTCTTGAATCTATCAATTAGAAAAATTTGGAAGATAGTGAAATTACTTTAACCCAGATTTCGCGGTTTTAAAGGTCGTTGTTTATTATTTATGGAAAATTTCCCAAGCTTTCTAATTTTGGGAAAAAATTGTAAGTTAACTAAGTATTTTTTTTGGAGAAAAGAGTGCTTTTAGTTGAAATTTTAGTTAAAAAAAAAAAACCAAAACGACTTATAACCGTAGAAGTTGGTAGGGTGGAACCACCAGTTTTATAATTAAATAGGTGGGAGTATTCCGCGTACACTGATACCGCATACATGAAAATAGAGTATAAGGCTACAAAAAAACAGAGTGATATGTAAAACGTTAGCACAAAAATTTCACAAGGTCCTAGCGGCTAAATCGTTACGATAACCGACCCCCTCACACTCGTACGATTTTTTTTCGTCCAAGAGTATCACCCATTAATTACATGAGGAGTTTTTGGCGAACTTTGCTCGCAGCCCTAAGCAAGTTATCTCCTTTCTTGTATATTGGACTGAACCCGCTTTCTTCCAATCGTCTGGTATAACTTATTCCTCCCAGATGCTGCATATTAGTTGGTCTAAGGTACCTTAGAGTTGTGGTCCTCCTCAGCTAGTTCAGCGGCTATTCAATAAACACCTTGATCTTTTTTCTTTTTTGCAGCTTCCCGCACCACATCCGGTGTTGATGGTTCTATTGAGATATTATCTTGAGGAATCACAAATGCTTCTCTCTGGGCATCATGCATTCTCTCTACTTTTCTTTTATCCTATCAGGATCTGCTAATAGGAGATCTGCCGAGTTCTTGTGTACACTTGTTAAATTTTCCCTTCATTGAAGTCTTCCTGTTTAGATATTCTCTTTTTATCTTTCTGCCAAGCTTGTCTGCGATTTTTCTTTTTTCCTTGAAGACTTCCATCCTCACTCTCGTAGGCTTTGCGATGTACTTCCCGTGGTTGCGGTTCTACAGTCCTGGTCAAACTAGTCAATTCTAGTCTGTCTGGGGGCCAGCCTAGAGCCTCTTCTGCTGCCCCCTTTATGCTGCTTTTTATATGTTCCCATTTGCCGTTGATCGTTGGGCTGTTCTTCTGACTCTCTCAAGTTTTGTACGACAGCATCCTGGTAGGGATCCCTTATTTCTTTCAGTTTTAGTTTATCTAAATCGTATTTTGGTTGTTGCCCTCTATGCGGCTTGGTTGCTATCCGGGCTCTCAATTTCAAATTGACTAGATAGTGGTTCGAGCCACCGCATGCTCCTCTCACTGTTCTTATCTCCATTATAATCGTGGTCCCTCTTCTTTCAATTACGCCGTAGTTAATTTTATTGTTTGTTACTCCGTCTGGTGACTGCCCGTCGTCTTATGGACATTGATGCACTTACTACCATTGAGTTTGAGCATGCGAGATCGACGAATATACTACCTATGTCATTAGTAGCGTTGTGTAGACTATGCTTTCCTATGACTCCTAGGAACTCCTCTTCTTTTCCTACCAAGCAGCAATTTAATGTCATTTGACGGTATTAACCTGATGGCGTTTGTTAGCACTTGGTAGAATTCTTCAATTATTTTGTCTTCTTCGGGGGTGTGGACGTTAATAAAACTAATATTATGTAACCTTTTTGTAATGCGAAGCGTGCTTGAAGTCCAGAATCAATGATTTCATTTCCTTCTCTATGATAAAAAATGCTACTCCGAACTCTCTTCTTCCATTCGATGATCCACTGGAGAGTACGGTGTGGATTTTCGGATCCATTATACCATTATGGATCCATTTGGTCTCTTGGGCTTTATTTTGGCCTCGATTCCTAGATCCGGCGCGGTGGCGCTGAAGTGAGTGCGGATTTGACACTTTGCGATTCCCAAATCCGCAGTCGCGGATTCATTAAAATCAAAAATTCGGAGTGAAGACTCACACGATAATGAAATACCCGATGTCGGATTATCTTAGGCGCATTTGCGGTTTCAAATCCGCAGAAAATTTGTTGCGGATCACACTTTTAAAGCGCGGAAAATGTCACAGAGAGATTCGCGGTTGCGGATTTAGAATCGCAAAGTGGCAAATCTGCAGTCACTTCCGTGCCGCCGGATCTGGGAATCGAGTCCTTTATATTTTTGTAGTTCTAATAAATGCCTCCCGTTCTATGTTCCAAGATCGCATTCCATATTCCGTTGCCTGAGTCATTGTCATTGAGTCCTTCCTGTCCTGTCCTGGATTCGTGACGGGTGAGATTTTACTATAGAAGCTTGTTAGCCTGCCGCCCAACCCCTAACCTGACGGATCAGTTCGTATTTGCTTCGTTTTGAGGCGCAAAAATTTTGCCTTTCACCCTCTTCAGTCTGTTCAGGTAGGATTCGGTAGCATATCGAAAGATCTAAGATCGCAGATGGCTTTACTCAGAATTTATCTCTTTGATGCACCGGCTCCAACAAAGGTGCCTGAGGCAGTTACTACCATTTAACCCCCAGTCAAATAAACACCTAAAACGAATTTACCATCTAGTGAGTCGATAACAATACCTGCACTGCTGTTCCCAGTTTTGCAAGGGACTCTTCAGAGCTAAGGACTCGTCCATTTCTTAACATTTTAGGTGGTATATGAGCCAAAGATCTGAGACAATGATCACATATTCCATCCAAATCTCAAAATAGCTTATAGAATCCCCAGACGCCTTCTAACACGCCTACCTAGTCTAGTCTTTCAAAATAAAAATACTACTAGACTTTGCACTATGGCTTGAATGACATAACGAACTAGTAGCCTAAACTAAAAGGTGGATTGCTAAGCTTAGTTTATTACATAACAAAAATTTGGCAAGTATAAGAAAAGAAGGCCGTGTTATCAAGTATGGAAAGGCGACATAGCTCAACACAGCGTAGGTATGTGAAATCGAATGACGTCGATCCTAAATTCGCGGGGATGGAATAAATTGCCAATCCATTATGGTAATAAATGATTTCCACAAAACTTTACACAGTCGATGATTACACAATTCTATGTTGCCAACTGCTGTAGATTTATTACAGAAACAAACCTTTAAGCCATTCTCCTACAATAAACAACCCCACCGAAACTACTAAAGGCATTTATCCAAATTAACCTTATCTTAGTTATTTCGAATTTTCAATAAAATTAAAATACTGTGAACAGAAGCACTAAAATCCCAAAGCATTAAGTCGACACTTTTCCAAAAATTTTCGCCCCTCATATCGAGCTGAAAAAGATTCCAGTCAATGGCTCGAATATAATCCAGTTACCAGAGCAGTCAGAACTAAGCACTACACACACTCACAGAATGTGGTAGTTTCTCTAAATAACTTCCAGATAATGGCCGAACTTAGTCGAGTCGAACTACTTATAACTAATATCCAAAAGTGAGCAAAACTTATTCCACCCCCGAGGCGGGGTAGCTGGTGTCTCTCGAAAAGGCCATAGTAATTTCCTATATTTGCATATAGAAGCCCATAAACGGAGTGGATTATCATTTCAATGGAAATCACTCTGATAAAGAGGAACGAGTCCTTTAAACGTTGTGGAGAGAATATACTTTCAAAGGATATATAATAAAATCAAAAATATTCACCAACATAAATTTTTACGATCAGGACATATTTTCACATCTAAACGGCAAATGTCGAATGTCCTATATGCAAAGTATGCTAAAGGAATACGAAATTCTCGGTCTCTGTACGCTTCGAGCCCCCATACACCCGCACCCACGTCCACACATTCCATAGCAGGATTGAAGCATTGATATCGGGCCGCGTGGTGGGCTGATGTCTATTTTTCTCTTTGAGTCCTTTTTTTATATGTTGACAAAAGATGAATTGGGAACGCTTTTCGGTGATGAGAATATACAAAAAATATGGAAAGAATGTCGAGGTTGAGGGTTGAAACGAATCCAGTAAATACCATAACCAGAAACGGATCACAAAATATTCCGCTGTGGTGATACTCTATTAAAATATTTGTCCCCAGCCCCTGGGAGCTCTCACCCTCCTCTCAAAGACCGAGGGCCATCAATTGTGTGGAATGAAATCCTTTATATATTTATATGTGTATTCTGATCCTTGCCAGTCCCTCGTAAGTCTTTGGTCGCGGCCTCAGTCCATACCAGCTAGGCTCCAACGAGGCAGCGACATTCTCATTCTGGGATCGTTCGAAAAAATATATACGAAAGACGAAAAATGGCATCCCAAGGACAAATAATTGAATTGTTTCGACATTTTTTCATTCCGCCCCCCCACCCAAGTCCTTGATAGGATCTAATACTCTCCACGACCCATTCATGTTTCGATTCGGTTTGGGGCAAAAGCCAGATCCAGAAGGATTACAGATAGAGGGAAAAAAACGTGGATCCTTGGATGGCGGTGGGAGGACCAAAAACAGGACTTTTTTTTCGGGTGTTCATCCGGCCGTCTCGTCAGTCATAGAAGCATAGGAGAGCGCAAAAGGATATTTCCTC
This sequence comes from Thereva unica, assembly GCA_949987705.1. Classification (NCBI taxonomy): domain Eukaryota; kingdom Metazoa; phylum Arthropoda; class Insecta; order Diptera; family Therevidae; genus Thereva; species Thereva unica. The sequence continues at coordinate 30,342,476 of OX465284.1, read as the reverse complement.
CGGCTGGCATTTAGGGAAATATGTTTTGGTTGTTCCAGAATTGAGGCCGTGGAGTATATTCACCCAGGAGGCGCGCCAAGCCCTGCTCCTTGTTCGACTCCTGAAGTCCTGAGGAGTGTGGTCTTGTTGCCATTGGACCATTCCCACTTTATTTCGTCCTTATATTTTTTTTGTTGTATTTTGGAATATCTGTTCCCTCTGTACAGAATTTGCTGTGTGTGGCTGCGTTTGTATGGAAATGACATGGTTCGCTTTTTGCCACGTTCTATTCCGAGTCGTTTTGCCGGGGCTTTTATTGTCATATTTATTGCGATTTCGTGCGATGAGATGGCATATTTCTTCCTTCCGCTGCTTCTTTTGTTGTGGTTATTGTCCCTTTTCCATATTTTTCCACATTTTTTTATTTAGAATATTTTTCCCTTCGACAGTGTGAGGATAAATATTCTCTTTTTTTCTGTCAATAGCGTCCATAAACGATCTCTGGGCGCGCTTTATGCAAACAAAAAAAATCTTTTGAACACTTTTATTATACACCCCGAAAAAACCGGGCGGAAAACTGCCCTTTGAATCATTCATACGCCACTATACTCTATATTTTCAAGTGTCAATAAAATAACAGTTTCATAAATCTGTTTTCATATTCACACACCAACCCCAACCCCCAACCCCCAACCCCGCAAACACAATAAATCTCAATCCATGTGCCGTGTTTATTTTTTGTTATGCTAAATGAAAGCATTCACCTGAATTTACGCACGTATCGCAGTCGAAATATGTAATTTAGTTGAAATAAACTGAAACGACTTTTTCCGGCCGAAGCCAAAACATTACACTCAATGGCAATTAAATTTGGAGAAAACCGATATTTCGGTGAAAAAGTTGCATATTGCACAATATGCTGACGGTTATTGTGGCTCGGTTAACATGGGCCCTGCACTCGCGTGCAATATTGTCGCAACCAGACTCAATTATTACCTACTCGTATCCTTGTTATTGATGGTATTGCAGTCATGAATTTGTAACGTCATTCCGGCATTTTATTATGGGCGAATGATAAAATTTTGCCAAATTATTTAAATTTACCAAATTAATCCTGATTAAGTGAACGGACACGGGTGTGTGTTTGTTTTGAATTTTATTAAGTGCTCCTCTTGTATGGCTGGCATGGGCGTGTTTTCATTTAATAGAATTGCATATTATGAAACTTAGTTAAAAATATCACTCGAAAATAATTAATAAAGTCTTTTTGCGATGGATAATGGTAGGGTTTCAATTTAAAATTCTATCAATGTCGTTGTTCAGTAGGGCTAGTTTGGACTTCTTCTTTAATGACGGATTTGAGCTCTTTTGAAGCCTCTATGTCTTCTTAGTTCTTAACAGCTGGTTACAGTAACATTCGTTTATCTCATGGAACATCATCCATGTACATACCTACATATTTCATGGTCACCCTACGATTGTTTCCTTTATGGCCGTATATACCAACAAAGTTAGCCCGTGGGTGTAATTTTATCAGAAATATCAACCATATTATCTCAGACAAAATATAGGGTTGAGGTTGAGGCTAAGAGAATTATTTTAAACCTCCTTTGTCAAGTGCAAAATTTCTAAATCCAAAGTATTTTTTTTTGCGAGGAATAGTGAGAATGCTCGACAGCCTGTCATGCATGATTGGAGACACCGCTGAGGATCCGCACTCAGGCGGTAGTGTCAGATTCTTACTGACTAAACTCACCACACCACCCCTTTCGGTGACGTTTATCCCACCCAACTTCGGACGGGCGTCACCAAGAAAACCCTTTCCAAAGGCTCCATGGAGACAGATCAGCGACCTCCGTCTTCATCTTCTACGTTTTCAGAATGGCCGAAGGACAAACCGCGCCACCCTTTCTCCAGATATGCCCGAAAAAGACCGTGACCTGTCAAAAATTAGGTAAGGTAGTAATCTATCTCGTCGAACTTCCGGCCAACGCAGGTGTTCAGCTGATCGATCAGGCGAGCTGTCCACAGCTGAAATCACCCTGCCAGTGCGTTTGTCAGACCTCTATGATGTTGCCCTGGCAGCCCTCGCCACCTGGCGTTTCCTCTTCCACCGCAGCGTGTCGGCCCTCAGTTCTGTTCTGTAGAGCAAGATCGACTCGACCGTGTGTATGAACAGACGTGGCATGCAGGGTGCAGAGCTGGCTTAAGTGATCATAGACCTTCTGACTTTTGCGGAGATTTGTGTCCAGTATACGGTTCATCGCGGTGTTCTGCTGGATAACTCCCTAAAGACTTTACAGCGTACGTGGTTCACGTCCCCATGTTCCAATAAAGAAGAATCGGAAGGGTCAACGTTCGGTAAAGGAGTACTTTCGTTTTGATGGTAATATTTCCTCGTTTTCATATGCACCACTTGAGCGAGGTGAATGTTGCTGTTGCCTGGCCGATGTGGCTGCGAACGTCGGCCTTCGATGCCACTTTCTTTTCTTCAACCAATGCTACCAATATTTGATCATCGGGACCTGTTCGATTAAGGTTCCATCGAGGTGAACACTGGCTTTCGATCCGTCCGTTGCAAGCACTGTAGTTCCATCTTTTTTCCATCTTTTATCTATCTCTTCTTCCATCTTCTTCTTCGATAAGCTGACGGAAGGCGAATGTTGGATCACTGCCTCCTCGGTTTGGTCTAAATCCCGCTTGTTCTTTCGGGTTCGATTGAATGATTTTCATAAATACTTTGCCGCTTTCCCGACTGTCGCCTTTCTTCAAAACTTCCGCAATGATCGCTTTCTTCCACGATCCGAATGCCATATGTGTGTGTTCGGCTTTGATTATCTCGGCGGTTACTTGATATATTCCCGGCGTTTTTCCATTTTTGAGAAATTTTATTGCCGTCTTCACCGCGATAATTGTCGGCTCGGTATGACAAATTGATTCGTCGGCAGATCGATAATCGGCAGTTAGGGTGCTGGACCTTGTGGCGAATCGTGGTGGTACAGCTGGTGGAAGAATTATCTCTACCGGTGCAGGCGCCCATGGGAAGAGGTCACAAAAGCTCCATTCGATTTTTTGATGTTGTGGTTTATTGATTTTGGTTTTCCGGCTAACCGCCGGATTGTCTAGTACAGTGTCTGGTGCTCGTGCTTCGACCTCGCTTCTTTCATGTCGGCCACAACGTTATTCCAGTACGCTTTTTGTTGTGATTTCATTTTCTGTCGAAGTTTTTTGGTCAATCTTCGGTATTGCTCGAAATCGACGTGTTTCATTCGTTTCCAGTGAATATGAAGTCCAGACAGCTGAGATCCCTGGCTGCGTCCGTTTACGGATAGGTGGGAACAACTCCATAATTTCCTTTCTTCTACATCGATAATGCCCGGTATTTCGAATGCCGCGAATTTGCTGGATAATGCCCCATGGTCGGATCCTGTTGGCACGCCCAACTCTTCTTGGCTGGTGGTGCCTCCGTTTTCTTCTCTTTGTTATCGCATCTGTAATTTCACTCGTACAAAATAATGGTCCGATCCATGTATATCTTTGAGCGTCGATCGGAATCTTGCGTTTATCAAAACGTAGTCTAACATCTCCGAGTCGTTGCCGGATGGATTTCGCCAGGTGATCCGGGGCCAGTTCGTATAAGTCGAAAACGAAAATTTTTCTTCGTCTCGGAAAATTTTCGTCTGAAGCCGACAAAAGGCACTCGAAAGGTCTTGGGTTATCGAGTTTTTGCATTAGGTCACGAGCAATTTTCTTTCGACCTATGCGAACGCTAAAATTTTTGTCGACAACATTTTTGGACTTCAATTTTTTTTCGTACGATTATCGTCGTTCGCCATACACGAACCGGTCCCTGGTGTTTGAGTCGATGGGGGAAGATCCTGTTGCCAACGATTAAATTGTTTGACGCTGCGAATGAAAGGAGGCATAAGCTGTTGTCGTTAATTACTTCGTGGCCGAATTTTCTCATCGTTCCTCCCCATCCGGTTCGATCTGCAAGTGAATGTGCACTGAAGTTCCCCGCGAGTATGATTAATTCGGTTCGAGGTATCGTATCCAGCGTCTGTTGAAGCTGATCGTACAATTAGTCCTTGTTCGCGTCCGTGCTGGTCTCGGTTGGCGCATGAACGGATACCATATGGGTCTAGATCGTTCCATCTATGGTTATAACCGCCAAACGCTCGATTATCGGTGGGAATACGATAACGCTGCTGGCAGCCCGTCTATCGACCTTAAACTCGACGCTGGCGTCTCATTTCTCACGACCGGAATAATAAAACGTCATCGTTTCATTGACGGTTGTAGGACGATCGTAAATTTTTTTTTTATGTGGTAGACTAGAGGCTTAGAGAAAGCCCCTTTGTACTGTTCGACAATCTATTTTTTTTTTCGTATAGAATGTCGAACAGCAGCTCTAGCCGGAAGATAGAGAGTAGAGAGAGAGAGAGAGAAATAGGAAGGAGCAGTCACAACCTAGCCGCGATATATATTCCACATACTTCCAACCATTTTGCGACTCTGGCATCGGGGCATTTTGAGAAACAATTCGCTGGAGTGTTATGCCTCCTGAAACGAGTTGAATCTCATCAGCCAACCAATGACATGCGCTTGGTGGAGCGGGCAAAGGACTAGCGAAGGCTATGACAGGAGGAATCATGAATGTAAAAAGGGGAGAAGAAAGAAGGGAAGTTATGGGGGTGGGAAAGTGGAAAAGGCGAAGGACCTTGGGACTGGCCGGGATTCGAACCCGGGACCTCTGGGATAGTAGTCAGGCGCCTTACCTAAAGACCACCGAGGCCCCCCGATTCGGTAAGTCGGTAAGTCGTAGATCCGATAGCGCAGAAACTGTATTTCGCATTTCGATAATTTCATTTCTATGATTTCCTTTTGACCGACCTGATGTTCTGCTCGTGCATTCCACACGGCGAATTGAATTTATATTTTCGGTGTGACTATTTTAGGTTTTCGGCCAGTGACCCACTTCTTATCCCGGATGCAGTAGCATTTTTGTAAATAGTTAGTTAGTTAATAGGCAAGAATGTAGGTCGGTTTCCCGAATCGGGCTAATTCGGCAGGTCGACCACCCTGCTCCTTTCACACCCTGGACCAGACCAGACGACGGCGGAGTTCGGCCAGGGTTACAATCTACAAGTCCTACATGTACATGTGTACTATGTACATTCTTTTTGCAAATGTTTGTGAGTTGGAATATCAATAAAACGTTCAGATATTGTTTCCTTCGGTTCCATTCTTTGTGTAAGACTGCATTAGTTGGGTTGTAAATTTATTTTTATTACTTGCTTTTGGAATAGATAGCAAATACCATAAAGCGTATAAAGTCTTTCGAGGTTTCTGGGTGGTTTCTTCCGTCTTTATTACTTTTACAATTTAAATCGAACATATTCGCAGCCTATTGTTACCCTGACCTCCATTTGAAAGTTCATGACTTCAAGTTAAACCTTTAAACTATAAACACAAAGGTGCCGCTAGTTTTTTTTTTGAGTGGATAAGCGAAGGCTAAATTTACACTTCATTTCATTTAACAAACAAAATAAACGGTGGCCCACAAGATTAAGTCCAAGTAATTTTCCTGAACCACGCTGCAGTCTAATTGAACTCCAACTAGGCTAAAACCGATCACAGTTTCTGATGCATAATAACTTGACATATTGATTCTCCAGAGCAAACAAAAAACCCCAGACTAACTAAATATTTACACAAAATACCGGACATTAATTAAAACCTTAAAAGCCCTCTCAGATTGAGCCAATAGATTAGAAAACTCCAAGAACAGCGTCCATGCATTTAATTGCGCTTTTGCCGATCAATAAACATAAAACTGCCATGCACTTTGCATTGGAACATGCCAAAAGCCCCGGAGTTCGTCTATGTTTGTTTTAGCTGCCAGTATATAGAAATTACCTGTTCGATAAAAATTGCCATAAGCACAGGTATCGAATGTGATGCATAATCAACAGTCGTTCGTGACCGATCCATGCAAACGAGGTCTTTCGCCTTGCTGAAAAAATACACACTCACAAAAAACCCAGATTTCCGTTCGGCAAATTCGCGTGTCAATTGTTCATAAGCTGACGTCGATAACAATTTTTTCGATAATTTCCCCTTTATCGGATCCATCTGGTTGACAATTAAATCCACAATATCCAGCAATACACCTCGGCAGACGCGATACGACCAGGTATCGGCCCGGTGTGCTGGTCAATTGGCGGATTCGACGGCGCACGCAATCAAGGCTGCAGACGAAAACACGGCCACATTAGTGGGCCCATTGGTCCGGTTCGCTTATCGTCAATAGGCTATCGATCAGCGATAGAAAGTGGTCGTAACTTGTAGTCCTGGCACGAGCCCGGGGCTGGGGGTCCTTCTTCGTCAAGTCGAGGATGTAATTACAAGCAGGCCAGGGCCTGATTGCAGCTGCAGGCAAGGTAAGCTTGTTCGCGCACTTTCAGCTCCATGTCCTTCCAGCTCGTCCTGGAGAAGTTTAAACTTTGCGTTCTGTAGCCGGGTTGAACACACTGCAAGTTTCAAATCGAATAATTGCCCTTCGGAGCGAAAAGGGAATTAAATGCAAATCAGTCGACAATTGTGAATTATTTATGGAAATCAACACATACCGCCGTAGCGGCTGCTTATTTATTTGTTAATATCAAACGCAGACACATAAATACCCTCGATATGCATGCCGCACGGCCATTAATTTGTTTGATTTCTGTTTCGTGTGTTGGACTCGCATATTTATTTGAAATTAATAACTTTCGAGTCACCCTTTAGTACACATACTTTAAGGAGTACAGCTGCAATAAATTCCTATAAAGGAAATATAAACCTGTTCGGGCTGCTCCTGGTCTTCTAGATTAAAGTATTTCTGGTATTCGTGTCCGGGATTTCTAATGCTGAGGTCGTTCCTTAAGGTGAATGTTAAAAATATTTTTCGACTTTTTCCTCTGTATGTGATGCATGGAAACAGGGGGTTGTTGTTATTATTTAGTGCTTATCATTGCCTATTTATTTTGTTTATAATACACAAATATGAGGAGGCTCAGCATATTGGTCATAGCTTGTTGATCACAATGAAGCTTCAATAACCTAGGAATTAGGCCGCCCGACTACCATCACAGAGATCCGTGGTTCGGTTCCACGCAGCGACACTATCCTTCGTCTTTACACTTCTTTTACTCAGATTTGCATCCCTTACATCGATTTCTTCCCCTTTCTTCTGCTATAAACGAGTAGTCCAACTCTTTTACAAAGTCAAGGTTACTCTACACTAATATCCTCCAGACTAGCTGCTCGAAGTTGGATTGAGAGAAATCAAATTAATATTTCTCCTTAAGCCAAGGTAATAAAGGATTAGAGTGAAGCAAAATCATTCAGATCTGTCAGCCTAAAATCGTTTCTGCTAAAAAAAAAGTAGTGAAAGGAGAGTACCTAAAGAACACTTTATTCAAGAAGATATGTAAAGCCCCCTATACACGGTCAAATCGGCTGTACATCCATGCTGTACAACCAAAAATGTGATATCCCACAACTGTGCTTTTTGGTTGTACAACTTCATTTTATGTGCGGTCGCGAAAGGGTTAACATGGGTAATAACCAGCAGCTAAAATTATTGTTATCAACGATGGTGATAGACATTTTCTCCGAAGAAAAAAAGCAAGAAAAAGAAATCTATTGACCAAAGAATGGCTCTTGAAACGGCAAAAATATTCTCACGTTAACTTATTAAAAGAGTTACAAGAGACATCCATGGAGGATTTAAAAAATTTCTTCAGAATGGATGAAAAAAAAATACTATAAATTATTGGAATTAGTGACAACTCTCATCAAAAAAGAAAATAATATGATGAGGGATAAAATTTCACCCAATGAAATGCTCTCCGCCACTTTGCGATTTTTGTCCGCGGTCCATGTTTTGAAGATCTTAAATATTTAACCGCAATATCTCCTCAGAGTTTAGGAGTAATTATAATAGAAACGTGTGAAGCAACAGAGTCATAAAATTTGCTAGGTTGTGGCAGCACTCCTTCCTACTTCTATATCTTTCTACTCTCTATCTTCCGGCTAGAGCTGCTGTTCGACATTCTATAGGAAAAAATAGATTGTCGAACAGTACAAAGGCGGCTTTCCCTAAGTCTCTAGTCTATCACATAAAAAAAAAAAAGATTCAAGAATGATTTTTCTTGTATCTTTACCTCAGAGCTGGACCACATCGAACAACAACCTTTTTCCTACACGCTCTTGTGGCAGTGAGTTGCGTTCGTTCTACTCGCTTTTTCGGCTTCCAAGTGCCAGGCTCTGCTTTAGTTGTTCTTTACCTAAAAAGGTTATATTTTCCCTACCTAAAGGGTTATGTAAGTTTTTTTTACTTAAAAACCTGCAATGGAATAAATTAAATGATGCATTTTTTGAGTGTAAATTGAGCTATTTTCCTAGAAAAGGAGATATTAGTCCTCCCTGCAAATTTCCGTAAATTTACCAACAGCCCAAAAGAAAACGATATAAAAAATTTCCGATTTGCCAAGTTTGGGAATGTTTATGTTATCAGAGATTTTAGAATTGTAGAAATGACATACACAAGAATAGTTTACTATTTGCCACTCACGAATAATCCAAATGAATCAAAATTTATTTAAATAATAGCTTTGTTCGAAATTAAATAAAACGAGAGGATTTCATTAAAAGTAAACTTCTGAAGGACGTTTTTCGATGTTCTTCAACTAAAGAAGGATGAATTACAACCAGGAATCGTAACTCTTACAATAGAAAAAATCAGAAATTAATACTTATTTTGAAATATATGATTTAAGACAACAGTTAAATTTTAGCAAAAATAATAAAAGTTGTTTTTAACTATACTTTTTAACTTACAACAAAAGAAATATTATTTGAAAACATTTCTTTAGAACGCAATCATAAGACTCGTCTCCACCAACCGAACATGTTCGCCAAACAGTGCTCGACAGACATTTGTGATGTCCGCCGAACATTGTTCGGTGTTGAAGCGAACATTGATTTGTGAGCTATTGAAAATGTTCGCCGAACATGTTTGGGAACCAAATGTGGAATGTTTGTCCGTTTTTATGTTCGCGAACACTGTTCGGCAAATATGTTCGGTTGGTGGAGACGCGGCTATATATTTTTTATTTAATTTAAAGGATTTCATATTTTACAAAGACTTTGTTTCTTCTTTTTTGAAATCCAAAAATTCATTAACAATTTTTAAAATTACTTAAATCCTGCTAATGAATTATTTTAATGTAATGTTTTTCGATGTTCGGTTGGAGCACTACGCCACTACTTTCATGCATGTTAGAGCACCGGTGACCACGCCTCCAAAAAATCCAACCACGCCTTCAAAAAATCAAATCTAGTTTGATTTTCATCAAGCCGATTGACGTACCAATTTTTGGTCGGCCGACCGGCCCACTATCGATAGTTTTGGTTGTACATCCGCCCTTCGATGTACATCCAATTTAACCGTGTATGGACCCCTTAATACATAGAAGCCATCACTCTTATCGTAGTGAAAGAGTCTACAAAAAAGGCAACACATCACCTGTTGAGAATAGCCAGTGAGGAACTGTGCAGTCAACTGAAGCAGGTGTGAGGTCATACTCAGCGTAGGAAGGTGAGTGGGGAACATGCTAAAAAATAGGGAAATAAGAATTTAGACAGATGACTCGACGCTTGTAGGAGACATCATCCTGCAAGGCGAGGTTCGACAATCTTTACTATGGAATATTAGTATGGACGTTTTGTTTATCAGGGTAGAAGATTTGGCGTGCACCCGGTTGAGTGTGCTGACTATAGATATGACGATTATTATACGAGGAAAATGCTGCAGACTTCTTGGGCAGCGCCTTCAAATGGTAAACTAGTTGGGATGTGGGTTTGACCCCTTCGGTCCACACGATTAACTTCCCAGTATGATGAACGAAGATGGAATAAACTCACTTCTTACAAAATATTTATACGTTTAGCACTAATGGAAAATTGGCTAGTATCAGAACTGATGACAAAGCAATCCCGAGAGAAGCTAGTACTAATAACAATAATAGTAGTGAATCCACAAGATTTGTCTAGAGAATTTATTTTTCCTGAACCTTAGAAAACAAACATTTCAAAGGGTGTTCAAATTCGTATTGAGCGTGCTGAAGCGCCGTTGACGAACTGAGAAGAGAATGACTTCATTTGGAAGTTCCAAAGCTTTCCGGAGATATGTATTAGCAAAACTGTAACTGTTAACTACTTGTCAGCATTGACCAAAAAGAACAAATTTTGCAGTAACTACTGGAAATCCCGGGATGAACCGCAATTTCCTGAAACTGTATCATGCCTAGAAAACAATTCCCCGTTAAAAAGTGCTCATCCAAGGTAAAGGATAACGAAATTTTTGCACGATCTTGAAAGGTTGTCGGATTTTGACAAGTGATGTTTTGTTCGAAGGCTATCGCTGTGCAGAACCCAGAAAAGTTCACTTCATTAAGAACGGGTCTCATTCCATCGAGTTTATTAGATATTAGCAAAACTAGTCAATTTAAAGTCTTTCTGATAATTAGCCGAAGTTTTTCTATTTAAACAAAAGAGGTCAGGTCAAGAGGGAAATTTTTTTCAGAGCATTTCTTCTAATATTCTTTTTTCGGCACCTCAATGAAGTCGATATAGTTTTTAGTTCGCGCGGTATCGTGCAAGGACAAAAATCATAAACGTCGTTTAGCCAAAAAAAAAAAAACAAAAAAATAAACGGTTCGACCGAATTTTATGATAATCTTTTAGATCATATTTTGGTTAATACTCTTCGAACGGCACGTCAACTAAGTCGATATCTTTTATAGTTCGCGCGATACCGTGCAGGTACAAAAATCACTTATGTCATTTAAACCAAAAAACCGCTCGATCGAATATTATAAAAATCTTTTCAGATTATATTGTCGCTAATATGCTTCAAACGGCACCTCAAGTAAGTCAATATCTTTCGTGGTTCGGGCGATATCGTGCAGGTACAAAAATCACTTACGCCGCTTAAACAAAAAAAAACGGCTCAACCGAATTTTATGAAAATCTTTTCAGATCATATTTCGGTTAATACGCTGCAAACGACACCTCAACGAAGTCGACATCTTTTTTGGTTCGCGCGATATCGTGCAGGAAAAAATGACCACATACGTACGCACACCCACACATACTTCCTCCCAATTTTTTGCTGAAAATGTTCCTGGGACCTTGAAAGATGAAAATACGTCGAAAATTTCGATTTCGATTTTCGGACCGATTACAATAACTTCCTATACTGGGAAGTTAATAACGGTTCAGAGAGCAACCTCTTCTTCATAAACGGCTCTACAACCGAGATCCGGTCCTGTTTTCTCGTAACTATTCTCTCCACCGGTCCCGATTCTGCGCCGATGTCATCCAGTTTGGCATCCCTAAGTTCTGAGCGTCCTGGTCCACGCCATCCTTCCAGCGGAGGTTGGGTCTCCCTCGCTGCCTTTCCCCATTGACCTTACCATAGAGAACTTTCCAAGAAGGTTCATCTTCACTCATACGAGCTAGATGCCCTGTCCACCGGAGCCTACCGAGCTTTATTTTCTTCACAACATCTATGTTGCGATAGCGGTTGTAGATCTCGTCATTGTACAGTCTGCGGAATCCTCTCATAAGGGGTCAAGAATCCTCCAAAATATTTTCTTCTCGAACACGGCTAAGAGGTTTGAGTGCTTTTTGCTAAGCACACACGTTACAGATGCATTTGTGAGTACCGATAAGATCATCATCTTATATAGTAAAAGTTTAGATAGTATTGTTAGATGATTGGATTTAAAGAGCCTTGACAGAGCTAAAACCGTTTACAAGAATGGTGGTATTTTCTTAACTACGAAAAGGACCGATTTTGAATCATGAGTGAGTCGAATCGGTAATCAAAGTGATCGGGATATCTCCGTGATTCGCGGACCCATGCCTAACAAGTAGAAGTAGAGAAGAAGGCGTTTCATCAGTGTAAGACACGTCGACCAAGCTGCAAGTATTTTCTCGTTAGTTAGGCTACCACTCTGAAATAAGTAGTAGTAGTAGACGTAGACGTGAGTCTGAGGGAATTTCCCCGTTTACACCAGAGTGATATCAAGAGCACTGTTGCTCTTAATGAAGAAGACGATACTCCTCACCCATTCTTCTGTGTCAGAGTTTGAGCAGACTAACAGCAACCAGCCTCTTCTTGGGAAGCTACCCTCGAAAGACGGCTTAAGGGGGATGATACACGGGTCAACATGTTCTGAAACACGAGCTTTTTCTGCGCAGTTCATAGGCAAAGGGACGGGTCAGGGTGAAGTGTGCGGTGTTGACTGAAACTAGAAACGATTTCTATTTTTCCTCCAGTTGCTTGAAAAATGTTTATGTATGCGTAACTGTCAAGCGATTCTGGGTGAAAATAATTTGGAATGCACACCCATACATATGAAATCGCAATGTTATTATACAGAGTGTTGCGTGTAGCGTGTTGACTCGTGTATCACCTCCGCGCAACAAACTGACAGTGTGTTGCAGAGACACGTTGACTCGTGTATCATCCCACTAACTTAGCCGCCTGCTTTTTCGATGACAACATTAATGATCGCCTCTTGCAACTGTGCCATTTGCTCAGGTATCAGGGGGCAGTTGACCATGTCTGTCGCGATGAGGCCAAGCTTGACATAACACTGCTTACCACCTGGGTGAGGCGAGTGAGCCCTTGGCCGTCTTCATCCTCTTCTGTGAACCCCTTTCAGGTTAGTTTTTTTAGAGGGCTTTATTAAAGCTTTTTCCAGGCACATATTCTTCGAGAAGCCTTTTGCCAGTGCTTCTTGAAAGCATTTTTCTGGCGGTTGGAGAGAGTTTGACAAGCCTGGGTGTAACGGTCAGTTTTGCTCGGAAATCCCTAAATATCTACCTGACTAAAAATCACTGTCGGGAATGAAATCGAGAAGTTGCTCGGAACAAAAAGGTAGGCGGCGAAAAGAAAAACAAAAAAAAGAGGAAAGGAAAATTTTTTAGTGAGTCAGTTGCTGGAGATATAGTCGGTCAGAGTCTATTTTTGTTGGTCGGAGTAATTTTTCAGTCAGAGAGTTTTTTTCGAAGGCAGAAAGGAAAAGTCGAGCGGAGTAGATATTAAAGCGAATAAATTTTCTAGCTCGTATTTTGTGGCGGACGAAAGGTTTTTTTGTAACCATTTCGGTGGTTTTGCGATTTAAATGGCGTGAGAGACCTTGTAATAGTCCAAGCAATATCGTGCAGAACCGCTCGGTTTCGTGCCAATTTTCATCCGCGCAGCCATTTCCTGGGGGCGGAAGTGAAACCAAAGTTTGTCCGAAAGGAATAGAAGAGACAAAGTCTGGATCAATTGTGTTGAAAGTTTCTCAGGCTTGGGAAGATCTAACGAAAATTTTTGGGAGTTTTGCTTATCCGTTCTTGGGAGGAGAGGACGAAGCCTGCTTGGGTAATCTAAAAAAGAAAAAAAAGTTGAAGAAGAAGTCAGTTTTTTTGAGAAGTCTGTGGAGGTTATGAAAAAAAAAAATTATTAAAGAAGATTGGATTTGTTAGAAGTTATATATATATAGGCCTACATATATATATATCCAGGTAATACCTTAAGCGGGAGTTTAGAGAGGGCAGTTTGGCTAATCTGTGGGTTGACATGCCTTTTTAATAACAGCAAGTATCAGTAGAAGAAAATTAGGTGGGCTGAAAAAAAAAAAAACCTTTTTATATTGGTCCACAACCTTCTTTCTTGAGGTCGGAAGTCTCCCGGATAAATAGATGCTAGGAAAAGGATTGGAATTAAAATACACGGATGGTTATTTGGAAAAAAATATATATATACCCCCAACGCAACTAAATAAAGGAATACAAATACACAAACACACAATATAAAATAAAATATTTGTATAAAATCCCCATTTTATTGATTTAATTTAATAATTTAATTCTTTTTACATCCAACAAATTTAATTGCAATTAGAATTAGTACATTTAATCTTAGTTATAATTGTGTTTACATTTATTGATTTTTTTTTGGAAATATTTTCTTTCTTCTTGGTGTTTACAGGTAATTAATTTTGTTTCCCTTATGTGAACCCGTTAGTTGTGCTATCGTTTGTAAAAAACCGCGACGTAATGGTGCCACTGCGACGCGTTTTTCAAAACCTTTCGCGAACATAATTAGCTAAATATAATGTAATGGTATATTACCGGACTTTTTGAATTTTAAATTGTATTGTTTAATTTGTTGGTCTTGTGCGTGTTGTTACTTGGAATAAACAAGTAAATTAAAGAATTATAACGAATATTTCAATGTGTTAATTTTTTTTCTGGAATGGTTGGGCCGTATTTCATTTCCTTTTCAGGGTTCTTAAGTAGTGCCTTTCCTTGTCAGCTGGTGGTTATCCAGGCTATGAGCTGGCAAGGGACCGAACTACAGTGACGCGGCTCAGGCGATGGCCGGAGAATGATGGAGGCGGAATTCAAAGTTGCACAGGCACAGGTAAGTGGTGAACCAACCGCGGTAAGGCCCGGCCACACACCCCACGACCCCTCCGGCGAGCTAGATAACTCCGTGTGGCCGGCGTAGGAGTTCCGGAATTTTGTTTCCTTTCTTATGTATGGTATTGGCTCCTTGGTCATGCTTTTCCGGGCTTATGGCTAAGGGGGTAATACCTCGCATAAGTGGCGCCCACTATTTTATCGCGCCATTATGCTATTACATGGGTGTGTCAAGCTCCATCTTCTCCAAGCCTCGGGCAATTGACTGACTCTGCGCCGCAGACGGATTCTGCGTCTAAAGACTCATCTTCAGCGATTACGACCCGTCTGCGGAGCCGGTGTGCCCAATGGTTCCGCTCGTTGAAACAATTGGCTCGCAGCTTGCGCGCCAATGACTCCGCTAGTTTAGGAAATTGCTAATTCTTGTGTTCCTATGGACACTTGAGATGTGGTCATTGTCACAATTGACGAGGTTGATGCTGTCGGAGCTGCACCAAGCTCATTTTTTATTAATTATAACCAATTGACGCGGTTTTACAAAAGTCACAAGTTTCCCAAATAAGGGAATCAGAGAAACCTTGCGAAAAACAAAGAAAAATGTGGGAGGATAAAGTGCATGTTTCCATAACATATAATTTGGAAGCTCTGCATTCTTGCTTCTTTTGGTAGCGCTTGATTAATTCCTCGGATGGGTAGTTATTTCACCGACTGTGGTAATCAGTTCCTGAACCATAACCAACAAGTATTTCATCTTCAACAAATTATGCTTCCTTCTGCATCCCTATTAATCACTTTCGAATAGTTACAAATAAACTTGAATGTTAAAAAAGAAATGTATGGCAAGGCTAAGAGCAGCACTCTTCTGCTTCAAAAGAATCTATTCAGAACCCCTTTTGAGTCGCTTCATTTCCCACTGGGAAAAGACGAACAACACAAATTGTTGAAATGTCGATGCCAGGGAATACAACTATCCGGGGAAGATTTTATGATTTTATATGGGATAAACTTGATGGAGTAGTGAATATTTGCTCGTTGTTCAAAAAAAAACATCTGTTCTGCATACTTTATCAAAGAGAGAGAGAATACGGCTTTGTCTCGTCTAGCTCACGACGTATGCGTTGAGTTGTGCTCAGCAGTGATGTTCATACACACACCTACACAACTTAGACGGTGAAAATGTTGTATGAAGATGAAAGATTTGTTATTTCTAGACTTTGCTCCTAGCCTGGACATCTCTTTCAACTTTCCATTTCAGTATGCTCTGCTTGTTTGTTGCTACAAACGGCCATTTCACACTCGTTCATCTCCTTGGAACTACGGCGACAGATGTCGTGCGAGATACCCATCGTGGCAGTGTGGTCCACTTTTAGCCAATGCTCCACTATGGTTGCCATAATTCTGGCAACATCTCTTCAGGGTCTGTTTGGGAGGTCCATTCTTCTTCCTTTGTTGAAACAAGACCATGTCATCCTAGAGTTAATGCAGGTCTCCAGTGCTCCAATGCTGGCTAACAGTAAGTAGGTGATAGCATAAAATAGTGGTTCTTACAATGTAAAACGCACGAGTCTTGCATAACATTGTACCGTAGTCAGGCAGGATGAATTCCTCAAGTGTATTCCAATCAAACAGAAAGAAAGAGTACTTATTTTGTATCCACAATCCCGCTGCAACAGAGCACCGCTACTGAACTTTAGTTAAAACCATAATTTTATTTAAACCATAACGGAAATTTTTATAAACTCAAACCAAAAAAAAAATATTTATTTCGAAATGCAGACATAACTCTTTATTCCTGTAAGGAGAATGTAAGCCCTGAGAACAGAAAAAACACATAATGAGCTACTCCCTGAGGCGACTACCATCTGCATTACCGCAACAGAAAAGTAAAAAAAGGCTGCTCTGTACATTATCTGGTCTCCAAACGCCGCATATCTGTACACATGTAAAATAAGGGCCACATAAATACATTATGATAACAAAGGAGCCGCGGCACATTTATTTAATGACAAATTTTGTATGTAATTAAATCCTTTAGGACACTCACCAGCATGCAGCCCCGGCACCAGGCAAAAAACCGAAAATAAAAAATCGTAAAGGAAGAAGTGTCCTTAGACACACGAGAAAAAGAGAGCAGCTACTTTAGATGTATCTTTGCATGTGACCGTGTGTTCGCGCGCACACAATCTATCCCGGGGATGTTATTTTTTCCTGTTTCCTTTATATGTGTATAATTTGATTTTTTTAATTCCAAATTTTCCTTTTTGTCCAACAGAAAATAACAACCAGTAGAAATAAAACCCCAGCAACAACGCAAAGAGACCATCCCAAGCTTAGCACGCCTTATGGTCGTTAATTTTTTGTTCTGTGCATTTTTTCAAAAGGAATAAGCAGGAAAAAAGGAGCATTTTTTTCGTTTCTGGCCGAAAAAAGGACATTCGTCCAGTAAATAATGTGGCACGCATGACAAGAATCGCAAAAGATAAATAAATTAAAAAACGCGATTTTTTGCCGGCCACTTCCTACTTACGCTGTTAACCACAAGAGATATTATGTTAATTTTTAGCTTTTTTTTATATATATAATAAAGAAAGGACACAGCAATGTCCGTTTTGTTTAACTAAATTACGGAAATTAATTGTAAGGGTACAAAACGGTTTTTATTAATTTCCGTGCTTTTTAGCTAAGGACACAAGCTTTAGATAAAGCGAAAGGGCAGTAAGTTACTGGTATTTCTCATGTGAGAATTACCAGGACATAATTCCGTGATGGCTGATTTTAATGAAGCTGAAGTCTCCTGGCTCGAGGGGAGGGTTTCAAGGATGTGGGTATCTTAAATGGTATTATTAAACTGACTTTTACTCGACTTACATATTCATTTAGTGTCACGGCTGCGGCTATTACAGAGGGACCGGCCCTTCCACTAGACCTCTACGTGGCAACTAAAATCTTATCTTACATCTCCCCTTTTTAAACATATCTTTTATACTTTTACCTAGTTGTATCGCAATATATTTTACAAGACTGGGTATCAGAAACTTCATTACACTGTTATTCAATATAGGCTCAACTTACATTCTAGCTTATATATAAAATATCAAAATTCAAATATGCGTACTGATTTCTTTGTTGCATTAATCGGATTGCCACAATAAGGATTGAAAAAGAAGAAATAGTCGGTTTACGAGCACAGGCACAGAAGTTTATATCCTAAATGAATCGACTTTCCAAAATAAACGCTACGATCCAATTCATCAATATTGGTAAAATGTATGTATATCTCTAGATGTGGGTGAACGTGAATCTTGACATTGCTTGGTTTACCATTTCCATTACCAGACCAAAAGCTCTCCACAGAAGAATCCCAGATAACAACAGAATTTGCTTCAGAGCGCAAAGTTCGTAGCAGATTATTCTAAAGCAGGGGTTTTCAACCTCGTGCTCGCGGGCGCATATGTGCCCGCGGAGATATTTAATTGTGCCCGTGACAAAGTGCTGTAATACGAAAAAAAAAAACCTTAAATATCAAAAAATTAAAAGTGACTTTAATTTTTAAAATCTTGCTAGATGTAGTGTGAAAATCCCTAAATTGGCTACACTAAAATTTGTCTAATCCACCAAGCCAATTAGACCCTGGCCAGTGATTCTGTCGGTTTGGTCCCACAATTTGGTCGCATTTTTATTGTTTTTTTTTTTTTTTTGCTAAGGACATAATACTTAGTTTTGTTTTCTTTTTTAAATCCGACTGGTGCCCACCAGTTTGTTTTGCAATCTCGAATGCGCCCGCACCACAGAAAAGTTGGGAACCCCTGTTCTAAAGTAATGTATCCACGTGTAAAATTAATATTTCTGATCCTTGCATTTTTTCAAGCACGTACATATTGTGGGATTGGCATAATCTTTAAATTTCATCCAAATATTGTCGGCTTCATTTTGAAAAAGCCGTTGAGTTACTTAAACCCGGTTTCACAGTGTTCACTTAAGCTTTCGCTCAACTTCCCAGCGGGAAAAATAAGGCTTCAACTTGCGTTCTGTAAGTACTCCTGGTAATCCGTGGAAGCATTACTTTAGGAAACCCACTTCATTTCTTTTTTTACATTGACGTCCTAGGGAGGTAAGGTATAAGTCAGCTTTATCTTACCACTGCATTACTGGTAAGGCAAAAATATGCACTAGCTTTGCTTACCTCTACATTACTGGTAAGGTAAGGCAGAGGGCAATTGCTTACTTTCAGCTTACCCTTGCCTTCCTTAAGAAGCAGACCTCAAGTTTGTTGCCTACTGCTTACTTTTGCATTACAGATTACTTTCAAGGAAGGCTTACCCTATACCTTTCTACCGGAAGCATTACCTAATTTCCCGCTGGGTTATTTTACTGTTTCACAGTAGTGGTTCAACTTTTGAGCTTGGTAAAAAATTGATTTGAACTGAGGGACTAAATTTGGCCACTTAAGCCAAAGCTCAGGACAAAAGTTTAGTGAAATCTCATTAATTTAAACAATTTTTGAGGAATATCAAAACAATATTTGTGGAATAAATTTGAATTTAAATAATGTTGGCGGTATAATGGAAGAAGTCTTAGAAGATATCATTGGTGAAAAGGATGCAGATGATTAAATAGATTAGTGCGGGTACCCAAGCCAAAAAGATTTCACAGCCGAAAGAGCTTCAGGTATTGGGATGACTTCGAGTTCTATACTCGTTTCCGAATGAGCAAGCAATGTGCCTGGGAAATACTGGCTCAAATACGGATGCGTATTGCTCATGAAACAACACGATGCGTGAATAATGGTGTTTCGTCGGAAGTGTTCTCTAACCTCATTTTTTAAGGGAGGGTTGCCGGGAGCTCTCGAGTTGTCCAAGGTCGTGTGAGAACAAACACCTTATTACAAAATAAAATTTCTTTATTTATTCAAAATATTTCTTATGCACTAACAATTTAGGTCTTTTAAATCTAAGTAAATACGGGATACATGTTTACACGTTTCTTATAGTTATATTAATTAACTACGGTTTGCCTCTACAATACATGTTTCTTACTAATTTATTGCTAAGCAGCTATCTACTCATTAGGTACTTATTCTACATGGTCTTAAGATGAGGTCAATGGTCTAGTAGGATGTGCGTGAGTGTGTGGGTGTGTGTGTTCGGTGTGTGGTCGGTCTTGTATTTGGTCATACCGCGACACTGGTATAGGAAATGCTGCCGGGAACAATGTCGGATCATACACCACGACATTGGTCCAGGAAACACTCCTCCGGTATTCGGTAGTCTGTCGGTATGCGGTCGGTAGATGTTATGTCTGTAGTCTAACCGTGCCGGATCGTACACCACGACACGGTATAGGAATAGCTACTTCGGCACATAGTCGGATCGTACACCACGACAAGGCCTCGGCAACATTCCTGAGGGGCAAAGTATGACCGTGCCGGATCGTACACCACGACACGGTCTAGGACCGGAGAAGGTGACCTCTCCGGAACGAGCCTGATTAAAGACTGAATTTTAGCCTGGTGAAGCCGTTTTGTTTTATAGCCGGAAAGCTCGTCGGCGTAGGAAGCTTTAACGCTTTGAAGTAAGGTTTCCAAGGAGAATCACCCAGCCTGCTGAGTAAATATTTATTTTTCTTAAAGCTTTGTTAGGAAATGCCTTCTAGAGTTGAAACGGGTTACTTTAGTATTCTTCTAAGAGAGGGTTCTTAGTAACGAACGTGGTTCGTTACATAATGTGTTTGTATTTTATATGCAACTAGCTGAAACCCGGTGCGCCTCGCTGCCCCCCTCGTTCAGGCTTTCTCCCCACGTTATCCGTTGTCAAATATATGCGATGGCCATTTTCGAGGTGAAATCCGAAATGAGCCACAGTTTTATGAATGGCAAATGGGAAAATTCGAGCCATATCGCTCCATAACGCGCCTAACATAAGGTCCCATTTAATATTGTGTTATTTCGTCGATCGTATCTGCCTTTCGTTACATATCTGCATATTATCCCAGTCACTTTAAACATGAACCTCTGAAAAAATGCAACTGGAGATTTATCAGCGGGATTCTCTTTATTTTGGGCTCACAAAAAATTTCCCAAAAGTCCATAAAGCCAACTGACCGGCTACTCGAGTTATGGAAGGTCAAAGGTCACGAAAATTAGTTTTTCTTAAAAATCTCGTAAATTATCGGTTTTATGCAATTTTTGGCTAAGTAAAGATTGTTCGTGAGATAAATCTGCATAAAAATGTCCTGTACGAAATTTACGTAGAATCAATGGTTTTTGTGATATGGGTTTGGGAAAACTCAAGCATCGCACTGCATTCTTTTCAGCACCACCTTTGAAGTATAATGCAAGCAGTGCTTTAATATGGTATCCCCAGTAGACCTAGTCCAAAGGTTACCAAGCATAAAACAATTTTGTTGATTATCTCTCTATATCTTCTATCTCCACTTCTTCCATGCTGTCATCTTCATCAACACTTATCCCAGAGTAAAATAACGAAATGGGATTGGCGTCATCATCGTCCACCTCAAGTTCAATGGTTGTATCCTCGGACATTGAATTTTCATCGGGCGGGCCCCACAAGAGCCATACGCAACGGAAAATTGTAATCCTACCATTCTACATTCTGCAATTTATACGTATGAACATAAACCTCTAAAAAATGTAACTGGAAATTTTCCAGCGGAGTTTCCTTTATTTTGGGGTCACAAACAATTTCCCAAAAGTCCATAAAGCCAACTAGCCGGCTACTCTAGTTATGGAGGGTCAAAGGTCACGAAGGTTTGGCCCTTTTTTAGTATAAAGTGACTGGGCTAATATGTATTTAATTAATTTGACGGAATTGCAAAATTCAACATTTATGTGAGCGTTGAACGTCTTGGACAATAATGGCGAATGGGGTACGTCCTAACGGTTGTCCACTTCAAAAACCTGATCATTAGCCTTTCAAGTTTTTTATTTAGGTAGCCATGGTTCGCGATTACAGTTTCAGAAATCAATGCTCCTGGCTTTGAATATTCCCTATCTATCATCCATCATGATTCAATCTCCTCCCATTGTGGATTGCAAATAAAAGGTATGAAAAAAGGTATCTTTTGTTTAAACGACGTTCGTGATTTTTGTTCCTGCACGATACCGCGCAAACCAAAAATTATATCGACTTCTTTGAGGCGCCGTATGAAGAATATTAACGAAAAAATGCTCTGACAACAATTTCATAACATTCGGTCGGCAATTTTATTTGTTTAAATAGAAAAAATTCGGCAATTGCCAGAAAGACCTAAAATTGATAAGTTTTGCTGGTATTTAATAAACTTAATGGAATGAGATCCGATCTAAATGAAGTAATCTTTTTTGGCTTCTGCACAGCGATAACTTTCCAACAAAACATCACTTATCAAAATCCGACATTCTTTAAAAATCGTACAAAAATTACATTACCCTTTACAAAAATCACGAATTTTTCAAATCTTGGATCAGCTTTTTTTTGACGGGGAATTGTTTTCAGTTGGAAATTTAACATTTTCATAAACTTTCCATGACACGAAAGGAGCCACAACCAAGCGGGCGGAATGTCAACAAGAACAAAGTAAAAATGTTCGTAGCGGACGGAACGGATTGGTTCTTTTTGAGCCTTAAGTTTTCAAAAAGATTGCAAGGGGCCTTTTTTGTAGGCAATAACGTTTATTATTGACTGATCAAACAAAAAATTTCAAAAAAAAAAAAACTTTTTAATTGGTTTTTTGACCAAAAAGTGATTATTGATAACTTTGTGCACCAATTTTCTCCATTTTGTTTTTTTTTTTGCTTAAATTCCCGGACTAAAATACTAACAGAATGAATTTGATATCAATACATAATTAAAAATAATAAGGGTATTCATTTCACTTCGTAAATTCTTCGTATTTGTCGTACTTCGTAGTTGTTCGTAGTTTTTGTAGTTCATTTCCATATATTTTTTAACTACGACATTTGTGTGAAGTAAGAAGCTACTGAGTTTCTAAAACGGCTTCGTAATTTTAAATTGTCGTAGTTGATGTTGACATTTGTCAGCTGTTTTGAACTATTTGATTGAATTTAATTGCTATGAATTTAAAAGATGCGTAGGGAAACATGGAGAATAGCTTTATCGATTAAAGCTTCCAATAATTTTTGTTTTTCACTTTTTCTAGGAATTTTCTCAAAAATAAACCTATTTTGAAGGTAAAAATCACACCTTCAATATTACGAAATATGAAAAAAATGACCTACGAAAAATATTCAATGCAGTCGTTCATGTCGATTGAACTACGAAGCTACGAAACTACAAAACTACAAACATTTGAAAAGTGAAATGAATACCCTTAATAGCTCTAAAAAACACGCTTTTAGCACGCACTAAAAATTACAAAATAATTCGGACATTTAGTTTGATGACTCAAGAGCTTCTCCTTTGCCAAATCTTCATTAGATCGCAGGTAAACATAAGCAATTTCAGTTCGTGATGAACGATAAATAATTACCTATGCGAAATGGTTATAAGAAGCTAATCACCTTTATTGAATATTTACTATGATTTATTATGAAAGAAAGCGTGGAGCGTTTATGTAATCTTTACTCTTTTTAGACAAAACGCTCCACGCTCATTTAATACCCATATCATGGGGGTGCATTTCAAATAGCCAATCCCCCATCTTGGATGTCCGCCATGTTGGATTTAAGTCACGTGACTATTTTTTTCGTATTCCTGACAGCAAACCCTTTCATTTGATACCCCCATATGAGGATGGATTTCAAACAGTCAGTCCACCATCTTGGGGAGGCCGCCATATTGGATTTGTAATGACGTTTCTTAGCCAGTCATGTATATTGTCATCAGAACTCAGAGCGTGTGCAAAATTTCATCCTAATCGAAGACCGGGAAGTGGGTCAAAATAAGATTCCAAGATTTTCTTACATACAGAGTTAGTTACAAGTGAAGCTAATAAAAGCGTGTTAATAAACAAAGGACTTATTGCGAAAAAAAACCCTAAAAATGACTTTTCTTGTTTAATTCGATTATCTCAATACTAATAGTTGTTTTTTATGTGAGCATTGCATTGGAAACATGCGAAAAAATGGCGAAACATTGAAAAAAATAATTTTGCCCAGAATATTTCAATTAACTGAAGGGGAAGAAGAAGTGGAGAAGGAACAATCGCTAGCGATAAAATATTGTCAAGGTTGGCATTTCGGTGGCTCGAAAAGTCGCTATTGTAGCAAACGGCTTAATGGTAAAGCAAATGATATCTACGTATAACCCCGCTAGGTTAGCTTTGAAAGCCTCGTCCCAAATAAAGACACCGGAGGATAGATCCAAGTTTGATTTAAATATTACAACATGTTCTTATTCTCTTGAATATAACACAGTAGGTACTTCTTTTTAGAAGCATAAAATTCGGCGCGATTGCTCAATCAAAAACGACATCAGTTTCCCTCTTGATTGAGTCCGACAGTCCGCGTTATCGAAACCATAGTACTAACGCAGAAGAAGAGACTGCGAGTAGTTTATTTTTAAAGTACAAATAGCGGGTGATAAAATTTACCTTGCTTGTACGGCCCGAAATCAAACAGTCGATATGGATCAAACTGCTTAGGAACAACGTTACACAGGATAGGGCTGGCCGGAAAACTTCACTTTTAGGCAGTGATGGGAACCGAATAGAACCTTTATATCGGTTCTACTTACTTAAAATCGATTCTGGAACCTTTTTTTTTTTTAATTCTTATTGTGGTTCTTCCACCGAACCTTTTTTTTAACATCAAAAAATAATATGGAATTCGTAAATGATAAATTCTCAATTTAAAATGTCTGTTCTGGTTTGGTAATAAAAATTTTTTGGTTCCGATTCCCCACTTCACTGTTTTTATTTATTTAAATGCAGCCTAAAACGCACACTTGGTTACAGAAGTACGGAGAATTGCTTTTGAGAGAGAAAAGGAACCGTTATCATTATGTAAAATATGAGTACTTTTTACCGTCCACGCGCTTCAGTTCATTTTTGGATATTAAGAAAATTATATTCTTGTCGCTAGATTTGTTGATTTGAGATCACATTTTTTAAATTGCTAAACATGGGCCGTAAAAGAAAAATCAGTTTCAGAAAGTATTTTATATATGACGAGAAAGTAAAATTATCAAAGTGTAGTGTTGAAAAGTGCAGTACTTCTATAA
Organism: Thereva unica; assembly: GCA_949987705.1. Lineage (NCBI taxonomy): Eukaryota > Metazoa > Arthropoda > Insecta > Diptera > Therevidae > Thereva > Thereva unica. Next base: position 30,317,787 of record OX465284.1, on the reverse strand, counting down.
GCGGTAATCATTTATCAAATTTGAAAAAACACATGCAAACATCCCACAAAGCGATATTTGATTCAATTATGCCTACGGATTTAATGGAAAACTCTTCAAATTCCAATGAAAAATGTCATAAAAAAAATTATAAAACAATAAAATTGCGCGTATGTGAACACGACTTGAAAAATGCTTGCATTGATTTTGCTTCTCATGGATGCGCATATAATATTTTTGAAACTCAAGCATTTAAACAAATTTTATTTCCTGTTTTAAAGAGTGCCCAATTTAAAACAGTAGTGAACTCAACAAATTTAAAAATATTGGTGGAGGCAGAAGCCCTTAAATTAAAGAGAGATATAACGAAGTTATGCTCAAAAAAATAATAAGTGTTAAAATGGATGCTGCAACTAGATTCGGAAGGTCTGTTTTAGGTAGGTTTATTAATATACTTAAAAAAGGAAATTAAATAAATGCAATGGAATTTCCAGGGATAAATATTCAATTTATTCCCGATAACAAGATAAACATTAAAACACTAGCCATGTGTAAGTTAGAGCAATCTCATACTGCTCGATATTTAAAATAAATACTACTAAAGGTGCTTGAAAGTTACGAAATAAATTTAAACTAAATATATACCGTAACAACTGATAATGCAAAAAATATGATCAAAGTTTCTGATTTAATAAGAGAAGAAGTTGGAGTTGAAGAGGAAAACTTCATAGAAGAAATTATGAATAATTTTAATATACAGTTATTATCTCTTTCGGATTGCGGGCTGGTCAATACTATTCGTTATGCAGCACATACAATTCAATTAGTTGTCCACGATGTCATAGCAGTTGAAGGTTTTGCAGAAATCATAAACAGTTGTCGAAGGTATGTTGTACGATTAAGAACTTCAAAAATAAAAAGTCTACTGAAAAATGAAAACCTCTTATGTCCTACAATGGATGTATCGACAAGATGGAATTCAACTTATGATATGCTCAAGAGTTTTTTAAGATTAAAAAATTTTTGTGTAATAATAGCATTTCACAGTTGGATGTCACAGAAAATGTATGGTACTTTTGTGAAAATTTTGTTATGACTTTCGAGCCAATCGACTTTTTTAAAATTTTACTACACCTGAAATTTGAACTGAGCAAATTATCAAATGAGTTGTCAGATCAAATATTGATAAAATTAAATGAGAGAGAAAAAAAATATTTTAAACACTGAAGTTTTCTCAGCTGCTATTTATCTAGATCCCAGGTTCAAATTTCTTTTGAATAAATCAGGAAAATAAAGCTATTTCTCATTTAAAAAAACTGTTCTTACATTTAAAAAACATATCTTCTAACGAAGAAAATGAAATAGCAGCTTGTTCGAACACAGTCGGTAGTGCCGACAATATTAATGCAAATACCAGCAATTTTGAAATAGAGACAAGTATGGAGGACAGCTGTAGGGATATCGCGGATTCTTTTGAAATTTTTTTTAACGAACTTGAATTCGAATGAACAAGGTAATACTTAAATCATACATCACCTAAGAAATGAAAACATGCTTTTATTACTATTGCAGAAACTTCTTATTTAAGTAGTGAAACTGAAACTGTTTTCTATCAAATAGAAAAATTTAAACCAGGCAGGCTAAGCTCGGATACCGACTTATTGCTTTACTGGAATATGAAAAAGAACGAGTTACCAAGGCTTGGTATACTCGCTGAAATAGTTCACGCCGTTCCAGCTACTCTAATCAGCGTGGAGAGGTGCTTTTCTGCTCTAAAATTTATATTGACCGATCAAAGAAATAAATTAACACCTTATAATCTTCAAAATATTCTACTCGTACGTTTTAATAAATCTTTCGATTATGACGTTGAATATTAAATATCTAGAAATAAAATTTAAAACCATATGTAAAAATACTTATTAATTACTGTTGTACCTCTTTATAAGAATTTTTATATTTTAGTTCCATTTAAAAATTCGGTCTTAAAACCAAAAAGAAAAAAATTTCAACTGTTATTTGAAATGGGTATGGAAGCGATATAAAATTTTTATACGGTTTTGGTTCCGAAACCGGAATTTTTATAATCTGCAAAATCGGTTCTTAGAGGAAGTGAAACCGAAAGAAAATTTTTTTTTAGGTTCAAATCACTGCTTTTAGGCGAATGAGATGAGTCCGCTCCACATGCTCTCTGTCATTGTTCCCAAATATCGTTGATAAGTAAGTTTCTAGACAGACTACTAAATCTGATCAAGCCTTTTGGTCTTCTAGTCAACAAAAAAGTTGAACGTTTGCATTTTATACCAAGCTTGAACAGCACCCAGTCGTTGCTCTTTCTCTTTCTAAGTGAGCTTTGTAGCCATCAAATAAAGGCTATGGATAGAGAATGGTGCTTTGAAAGACCATATTATGACACAGCATCTGTTTAGTGTGTAAAAGGGTGGAACTTATTGTCATCCGCCTTAAAATGGCAAACGAAAGACGGTGAACTTTTCACATTTGAGAAAAATCGAGGATTAAGCACCATAGTCTCCCGAAGTTCCACGCACTGCAGAAGAATCAATGGACGGTGCATGGGACCCATTCTTTAAAGTATTTAAGGAGGAACATTGCACCATGACTTGATCGTTAAGGCAGTCTAGTAGTTGAAAGGGTGATTCTTGAGCTTCCACTCCCACCTAAAAAAATGTTAGAGGTCTTTCACCTTACCTTATAGCATGCCGTCTCAAACTGGTTTATTTCTTCATTCTAACATCCTATCTCATCTATTAATTCCGAAAAATTCAATTGAATACTCGTAAAAATGCGTTTTTTCATCATTCTTCTCCAAAGCAAATAACCAAACAGCATCCAATTTATCTGATAGCCCTTGTTGAATACGAAATTTCCCTTTATCTTGAGAATATGGCATTTTTCCTGTTCTGTTCTTGATATTCGTTTTTATACAGTAACGAGCTCCCCTGCTCACTCAGCGTATCCCCATATGTCTTTATTACTCCTAATACAGAACTGAATCAGCCCCAGCACTGGAATCACATGTATAGCGCGCCCGTAAATATATCAATCGGACAATTGGCCCATAACTCAAATGATCAATCATCAATCATCTCCTGCTATTACCGGGTCTTCTACCCATCCAGCACACGGCAGGACATACATCATGTCTGAGCGGAGGAGAGCAGACGGTGAAAGTAAGGAAAGGAAGAAAAAACAAACTCGAAGGCTATAAAAGAAGGATGGGAGTGAATGGAGGGATAGGTGCAGGCATATATCCAGGAGAATTTTGATGATAGACATGGATTCCTGGTACAATTCCTCCTCTAGCGAAACTATGGCTGAGATGTATCCTCGTAGGGTCCTCGTAATCCTTCAACTAATACATTTAGAGAGAATTTAGAATAGATACAAAAAAGAACACAAACTCTCAACTCAATTTATTTAAACTCGTGTCGCCTTGGTGTCAGAAGCTGAAATCTTATCAAAAATGTATCTCTACCAAACCAGCCTTCCAGATATCCACTTGTCGATTCAGTTCACGAAGAGACCGAAAAGAAAACAAATACGGAATATCAAAATGATACATTTTGGTCATCAAATGAAACGAATCGCATTAAGGGACAGGATATATGGCACTATGGCAGAGTGTTGTTGGTCGTCTTCTCGCCGATTCCGGGGACTCGTCAACCATTTCACTACCACACACACACGGTATATGTGTTACACAAAACCTATCTATCTACAGATATAAATGTTCATCCCTTAACCTAATCCAGATGACTTCTATCAATGTCCATATACAACATTCATACAGCAAGTCAAAGTCTCCGAAGGCGATAGCACATGCACATCCCAATGGCTTTCACTTGATACTGATGAGTGAATGTCAAAATGAAGACGGGGACAAGTTAACATGATAAAATATCTGAAACTATCAATGGCGTCCCCAAAGGGTCCAAATCAATTTGTCCACACGTCACAAATATAGAAACGTGCTGCCATCCTCCTCCTACCAATGATGTTACTGCTGCTTGGCACTCAAGTTTGGGGTGAACTTGGGCTCTTGGTTAAATTGAATGTGGATAGCGCTCTCTTACACAAATAGTCCTTGTTTTGGGGATAAAGGACACGACTTTTGCCAGGGAAATGACTTAAAGGCACATAAAGGGTATTGTTCAATAAGTGATGAACATCAGCTAATTTTATAGGTTTGCTGTTTGCGAAATGGGTTTAGGGACAATGAGGGAGTTTTTTTTTTGAGGTTATAAAACGATTTTTAGATTAACGAAAAGCGTTTACATTAAAAGAGACTTTTTGTTCAATATAGGAATCTCTTTAATAAAACAGTTATTGCATTGAGACTGAGTCTGAGCTGTCAGTGGGTTTATACATGCGCCTCTGTACGAAAGCAACAGAAAAAAGCTGTGTTGTGTTAAATGCAAAATAAATTAAGGTATCACTATTAACCGGAGCTAAAGTAATACTAATTGATAGTACTCTATTCCTGTTCGGAAGCATAACGAGGTGCTTTCAGCCCAGATAGTTTTGACACATACCCTGACGGCTGCTTCTAAAGCTTAAGCTAGGGGAAGATCGTTATGTGTTTGCATGCGGTACGTGCGTGCTTTCAAATGCGACCTGATATACATATAGCTGCGTGAGCCCAACACAAGCTGTTGCGTTATCAACTTTTTCCATAAAGCTGCATTCGACATAACCTCCAATAACAAGCACACATATGTAACAAACACGAGCACTTATCACTTAAATTTTTAGGTCATGTGTAAAACACAAAGCGGAACGCAAGTACGCAATTATCTATCACTAAAAACATATGTTGCAGAACCCCGTACGCATACGTGTATCTGCCTCCGGCATTACAGCTTCACAATACCTGTTAGTACTCGGGCGTATTAAACCCTAGGTCGACAGATTAGTGAACTTCAGTCCTTAGGACAGCTAGCTCAAGAAACTGAGAAAAGTGATCTGTACAAAAAGTGTGATATTGTGGTTAATTCGACCGATAAAGCACTACAGCAGTATGAAGGATTCTGTGGAAAATGGTTCCACACAAAATATGGTAGTATAAGTACAAAATATTATTCTAAAATAAAAGACCTTAAAAATGCTAGCTGTGGATAAGCAACGATTGCAAGGGATTTATTTAGACGTTGACCAACAATAAGTTGCTGGAAATCCAAAGACAAAATGCGGGAAAGGTTGATCGAGTTTATAAATCAATACAAAACATTTTAAAGGGATTGAACAAATTCAAGATTGTATTGATCGTCTCGTCAAGCAAATATAGTCCAGTCAATGTACAATTTCGCTGGAAACTCTACCAAACAGCACCGATTTACATCAACATTTGGCTGTAGGTTCTACTTACCCTCTTCTTCAAAGTTGTCAATATGCCGGGGGTTGGGTAAAAGCAAAAAGGTGGACGCCACCCCTTCTCGGGGGTGAAATTTGTTTTATTAAAAATAAGTATGGGATTGGATAGATTGACTAATTCTAAGCCACTTTTGTTATAAAAAGTTTTTACTGAAAGTCAATACTTTTCGTCTTATTCGAGAATGGAAATGTCAATTAAAAAAAAACCCGTTTTCAGAGATTTTTTCATGAATGACTCTGAAAATAAGTATTTTATGAAAAAATCATTCGGAGTAAAAATGTAGCTTATAAAAAACAAAAAAGAATACTGGGTTCAAAATATCACTAGACCTAATACTAACGCAGTAATAGCTTGTTAAAGGTTGGTCCTTCTTCGGCAAACGCCAAAATCATAAGTTTGATTCGAGCGGTAGCTACCATGCTGAATTCTCGAAAGGCCCATATGCGTCCGTTATAAAACGGAAAGTTGATGACTCGTCGAATACCTCCCAAAAACTATGGGCAACTCCTCAAGGTATCATCGTGAAACCTAAAAAATAGCAAGGTAGTGAAGACACCAAACACGTGATCCAAAAAATGTTCAGCCGAGCTAAATAGGTCCTCCGGTGGCATAACTAAAAGTGGAGTTTCTTTTATAAAATCTGACTGCAATGAAAATAACGAAAAACTTTCTAAGTCACTGAAGAACAAACTGGGTAATGACGTACATATATGTTAATAAGGAAAGAATACCCAGGGTATTCATTACTAATCTTGAGAGAAACTTTACTTTAACGGAGCTCCTCCTTGAAATAAAACTACTGAACCACTTGATAAATGATGATGACAACGTCAAAGTGGTTTACAGTAGGAAACAACGAAATAATAAATGGAGCTTATTTGAGGAGTTTTTAAGCAAAAGTGAACAAATCCAATTTGAATAATTTTACACGAAGTGCGTTTTCCTCTGCGGATTTCTTATGTTTTGGTTGAAAATTCACTTGCCTTATTAATATATATGATTAAATTCGATTTTTAATCAAACAATTCTGCCATGTTCTAATAATCACCTTTAACTACCCCGAAATATGCTTATCTCATTTCGAGGCATAATTGGATTTGTTCACTTTTGCGTGAAAGCTCTTCAAATATTGCAGCCATGTAGCTGGCTAAAGAATGGCAACTTTTAGTCGAGGTCCAGCAACAGACAACAGCGATGGTGTGCGAGAATATGACATAAATTTTGAGAGCCCTAGGTCGACAGATTAGTGATTAGTAGCAACATTGAAACCCAATCCCTCCCCCCAAGCGCGGATCATTTTGCCTCGCACACATAGAATTATACGCTGCTGTTTATATTTGGAGCTCAACCAAAAGTTTCCATGCTCTAGCCAGCTACATAGCCTCAAGTGCCCAGAAACGGGTGTGCAACAAAAGTGCACGTGACGCGAATTCTTTGCTTTACCTCTGGCGAAAAAGTGCCAAACTTGCCTAAAGAAGTTAACACTTGAAAAACGGTTAACAAATATATTAATATTGACTGGAAATCACATTTCGTCAGAAAAGATTTTGGAGTAAGGAGATGCTACAACTGAAAAAACATGCGGCCACTACTCTAAAAGCTGTGCAAATAAAACTGTTTGTGCTAAATGTGCAGGAGAACATCACACAACAGAATGCGACTCAATCACTAGCACATGTGCGAACTGTCATAGAAGCAAAAGTAAAGCTAACAAAACTCATCCAGCTGACAGTGGGGTTTGCCCTGAGTTCCTAAGGCGAATTGAATTCATTTACAATAGGACAAATTACTTGGATTCTTTTATCTGAATATTAGGCTGAATTCACACTGAATAAAGCAAAACGTGATTTTTCGCTTTAGCATAACATCATGTCAAAGATCAATTAAAAATGAGTACTGTTATTCAGATTGAATAACACAAAACCAAAATCAATGAGCAAAACATTTTTGAACATAAAATTACATGACATATAATTATCGTTATTCATATTTATACGAACAAAAACAAAACAAAAGCAAGGGAGCAAACCAAAAACAAAGCAAAAGCGTCCAATAAGCACAATGCCCGAGAATTACTTTGTATGTGATACAAGCTATTCACACCTGCACAATCAAAACAAAAAAGCAACAAAGTAAGAAAATGAATCGAAAAAGCATGCTTTGTGTCGATACAAATTCCTTTGTTTTATCAATCAATTTTGGAATTTAATAAATTAAATAAATCAAAGATGGAAATCGAAGCGGAAAAATGAATTTTTTTGGTTGAAAGTAGATCACCGCTGTATAATTAAAAGAGCACAGTGATAAGGTGTTATTGATCGGGTTTGGATGGAAATTGCATCTGAATTGAAAAAGCAGAGAGAGGAATACAAGTTTATAATAAACAGTACCTAGATTGTTGTTGAAGACAATTTATTTTGAAAAGATTTAAAAAATCAATAACTATTTCTCCTGCCATATTACTTCACCCGCCTCTGAATTAAAATATTTAACCAATTCCTCGCGTACGCTAATAGCTGATGATGATGCCCGAATAGACGATTTTTCTTCATCTTCGTCTTCTTTCTAGCACAATTCTTCAATTTCCTTTCGAATGTCGCTCAATTTTTTTTCTTCCGTGCGGATAAAGTTGTGAAGTGCACATATATGTAGCCATTACGACTATTTCAACTTTCTTAAGCGGTAATAATATTACGTTTTCAAGTTTCTAAATTTTTTGGTGATCATTCCGAATGCGCACTCCACTAAACGTCTAGCACGAGATAACCGGCAATTGAATACACGCCTCTCATTTGTTAAATTTTTTCGGGCAAAAGGTTTCATCAAATTTACTTTCAACGGGTAAGCTTCATCGCCTACAAACATGAACGGAAATTTAAAAGCAAAGCTTTGTTAGGGCTGAAAAAATATTTTCAAGATCAGTTTTAATTGGGGGCCAAGTAGAAAACCTTGTTAGGGCTGAAATAGTATTCTCAAGTTCAGTTCTAGCCAGGGGCCGACTGGTATGCCTTGTCAGGGCTAAAACAATATTTTCAAGATCAGTCTTAATTGGGGAAAAACTAGAAAGCCTTGTTAGGGTTTAAATAATATTCACAAGGTCAGTTCTGATCTGGGGTTGACTCGAATGCCTTTTTAAGGCTGAAATAATATTTTACAGATCAGTTTTAAACGGGGTCATACTAGAATGCCTCATTAGGGCTAAAATAATATTTATAATTCGATTCAAAAATATTTTCAATTCTGACAAACGATTATTTATTTAGATATTTTGTTCATTTCTCGCTTTATCGAATATGAATTATGACTTGTTTTTAAAGGCTGATTTACAATGTTGCGAGAGTGCGATGCGACAACGAGACGAGTCTCGCACGCACTGTCAAAACGTTTTCCATATCGTGTGTTCAAATGCCGCAATGTACAATGCAGCGATTTGCGATAATACGAGACGAGAGAATTTGGAAAAATTGAAATTTTAACGCTCCGAGAGGCGATGACAAGTCTCATATGACAGATTTTTGAATTTTGAATTTTAAATACATAATTATTTCTGTCATCTGTCTTTCTAAGTTTCGTAGATTTTTGATACAAATAAAAATGCAAAGAATAAGCGAAGCAGATGTTGAAAAAATGATTGATTTAATAAAATCAAAACCAGCACCATCTTCGTTTACTTCTTAATTTTGAATTATTTAGTTTTTTGTATGTTAGGTATGCTATTGTAGCGTAAAAAAGGTTTTTTGTTGTTCTTGAAGGACGCATTTTCTTTATATAAAGATATTATTTGCATTAATATAAAAAATTAAATATAGAAAATTAATGTTGTTACTTTTGTCATATATTGTGTCAAAACTATAAAATTTGACATAGTGAACTAGATTCGTACTCGCATTATTGTAATTCTGCCTGCGAGTTTCCAGCGATAGCGAGTATCGTCCGACAACTCGTCTCGCTGACGCACCGCAATCACGGAATATTGTAAATCAGCCTTAATATATTTTCAATTAAAAATCGAATCAAATCAGTTCGTTTTTAGTTTTATTTCCAATAAAAATATTTCATACCCAATAAAAAAATTGTTTTTTCAAGTATAATAATTATAACCCGAGTACGGCTAAGAGGGGTAAAATTGTACTCGCCCTAGCAAGGCCTGTGTAGTTTTGGCCAAGTTTGAGCTAGATATGCAGCCGACAATAAATATTTGATTAGAATTTGATAGTTACAGCCCCATTTAGGCTGAAAGGGGTAAGACTGTACCAGCCCTAACAAGGTCAGGGTAATTTGGGCCAAGTTAGAGCTAGATAAACAGCCGTTTAAAAATATTCAAACAGGGCTAGATATTCATAGCCCGATCGACTCTAGGAGGACTACGAAGTTAAAGCCATAACAAGGTATTCTAGACAAAGCCCTATTAGGGAGTCATGACTAGCTCTGGCCAATGCCCTGCGTTACGTTCCTAGCTATAGCTAGCTAGTCTGCAGAATCAGGGCTAGTTAGGAAAATAGTTTACCCTGTTAGAGCTAATTTTGGCCCCGTCAACTTTTCCACCAGGGTTTTGAGCATTGTTAAAATTTCACATCCACTATTTTTTACATGTACATGATAGTACAAGGTTTGAAGAAAAGTTTAAGCTCTCGAACGTTGATCCAGCGAAATCCGAAATTCGAAATGGACCAAGAGGAGCGTTTTTACAAGAACGCCTTTTTTGCAAAAAGTAAAATTTCAAGGAAGCTGTTCAATATTTCGCTACAAAAATTACACCGTTTTTTCAGCTAGCAAGAAGCAGTATTTGTACCAAATAACAAATATGTAAGTGACGTTAAACAAAAGTTATTAACCAATTAAAAAGACGTGATTTTCGACAGTTTTTCCCATTTTTCTCTATATTTTGTGCCCTAACCTATAACTCTATATATATATATATATATATATATATATATATATATATATATATATATATATATATATATATATATATATCGAAAGATAATTTGAATAGCTACAACTTCAAAATTTGATTTTTTCGATCCGAGGTCACGTTTTTCTTTTATTCGCTAAAAAGCGTTTTTTACACTTTCCGCGGTTTTTTAGGTTAGGTTCGCCATTCCAAAATCCGAAAAAGAAAACGCTATCTTTTTTAGAATTTTTTTTCCTATATGACCACATTTTTTGTTTTCTGGTGGCAATTACTAGAAGGATTTTCGTAGATTGATTGGAATAAAAAAATAATAAAATCAGTTTATAAAAATGTAGTACAAAAATGCGAAGGCAAAATTGAGATGATTGAAGCCATACAATCAACCCCCTTGAAACATTTACCCAGATGCTTATTGAATTTAGCTTATTCCATAAATAATTCCATGTTTTAATAAAGTACTAGCTTTGGCAAAGCGACTAATGAGATACAATAAAATTTATTAATATTCAAAACGTAAACAACAAAAGAAAAAGTATTTTAAACCCTTTTCATAAAAGGAAAACAATTCCACCACCACGTCATACTTGTAGTCAAAGAAAGACTATATATTCCGCCGCGACATCCAACCATCAAACAGAAAATTATTTGCACTGCCTTCAAAGTTATATCATAATAAAACTTGCTAAACGCTCTCAAACAGAGAATCCTTTGGCTGTATTAATATGTGTGTGCACATATTTGCATATCCACACACACAGACACAAAGGCGGGAGGCACGCACCGTCCGTAATATTAATATTCGGTATATCGCTGTTCGTTTTATTAATTTCAATATATGCACAAGTTCTTTTCTATATCAACAAGTTAAAATTCAATTTCTCTCTCAACGAAAATACGTTTAGGAAAATTTTAATATTCCATCAAAATATGCGAAAGTTCAAGCCACCATCGTCCTTATGCGATATGACGACGACTTCCTGCCGAGAATGCGAAGGACGAACCTTATGTCTTGCTAAGGACCAAAGTCAAACACATATGCGAGAGCAGCGAGAGCTAGTTAAAAGTTTGGATTCTGTTTGAATTTCATTCCAGATTTGAAATGAAAGAAAAGTTTTTGCCCAGGAACAGAAAAATGAAAAGACGAGGAAAAAAAATAAACTAAGATTTCCTTTTTGGGTTTTGTAATTGAAGGTGGAGAGCACTGCAGCACATGAAGTAAGCATCGATTTTTTTTCACATAAAATATTATTCCTCACCTGAAACTAATTTTCAACTTTATGCGAGTCCTTTTTCATGCACACACACACCGACATCCATGCCCTTCTGGAAAATCATCACCAGACGCTTCAGATATGACTTTAGAATTTTCAGTTATTTTCCATTCGATTAAATTTTCATAAAATCTAGAAATCTGAAACAAAACTCAGTGAAGCTCCCATTCAGAGTTAATAATCAAATATCAGAAGGAATTTGTTGCTCTTTCAACAGGGATTCATCTTCCACATATTTGCACACATCAGAAGCATGCACACATCATTCTACCATATCCATCCATCCATCCATCTAGCTCTATATAGCAGGAAGAATCCATGTTTGAGAGCTAACCTAGATGAGCTGCTCTCGGGGAATATTTCTATGAGTTCAAGGATAGATATATGAAAAGTTTATGAGTATTTGCTGGGAAACATTCTTCTTATCTTCAACGGTTCATATGTTTGCCTAGGAACCCCAAAAATCAAATACTTGAGCATCGTTTTGGAGCGAGTATGTGCCTATTAACACCCAGTTGGAAGCATGCCACAAAGATACATATTGGCTCAATTTCAATATTACTCCCTCTTCTGCTTCATACTTTCTAGTTCAGCGTTTTACAACACCTCAAGCTACTTTCGTGCTTTATTATTGTCGGTAGTGGGGTAGATGTGGATGCAGAGATGAAAGACCTAGTCTTAGTCGGAGGTGAAGGGAGTAATTCAAGAAAATTTTGATTATTGGTAAATAACACGTTTTTGGGTTGATTAAAAAGTCAGTGTCAAAATGGAATCTCTCATATTGCGTAGTCGTAAAACAAGCCCCGAAGTAAATTAGTCCAAAAGTTTAAGCTGACAAGTGCTTTGGGTGAAGTATCGTGCCCAGTAGGAATCACGGTCGTCTCTTGGACCTATTGGTGAAAGCAATCGAAGTCCTATATGTCGATTAACCCCACGACTAGGGAGAAGTATATATGGGCGCCCTGCTTAGCAGGGATAACCTCATAGTGCCAATCCCTGCGGATGAGCCTTAACGGCCAGTCTAGCAGCTGTACAAGTGATATAACGGACAAAAGGAAACATATTAATCCAAGGAGCTGCCACCTACGCATAAACGGAAATTTGTTCAACTAAAGCATTATCAATGTACACTCCTTGAGGAGAAATCTGAGGCAGAAGAGGACCAATTTTACGATTGCGCCAACCGAGACCAGTACGAACGCGCACAAGGACGACTTTTACAATCAGCTCCAACATACGCTGGATATGACACCTCGAACCGAATTAATAATACTCGCGGGAAACTTCAATGCACATTCAGCAGCAGGTAACCAGATGAGAAGGAACCATGGGCAAATTCGGACACGGAGTAATTAACGACAACGGCTTACGCCTGCCTTCATTTGCTGCGTTAAACAACTTGATCGTTGGTAACAGCATTTTCCGCTATCCATTCCACTCCACTAACTCACCTGGCGAAATCCATCCGGCAAAGACTCTACGATATTAGTCTACGTTTTGATCGGCCCAAGATTCCGATCGACGCTTAAAGACGTCCGTGCACTGCGTCGGCCCGATTGCGGATTGTACCATTATCTTGTTCGAGTGAAATTACAGATGCGATTACAAAGAGCGAAGAAAATGGAGCCACCACTAGCCACGAAGAATTGGGCGTGCTTACGGGACCATTCGCGGTGCTCGCAATACCGAACCAAAGTCTAGAAATTAACAAGTCTTTCATCTTCATATGGTTAATGAGTGAAAGACGAACAGCTATATGCATAATTTCTTCAAATGACGATGTCAGGCTATCAGAGAGAGAATGTAATATTTTTATAAGCGCTAGCATACAACTAACCAACAGAAAATTGTATGAGTTTCTATAGGGATAATGTTGATCTATTGGTACATATTTGCTCGTTTGTTTTGATTTATGAAAGACAACAGCTGATTCAAATTTCTTTCCTTTTCTGTTCTGCATACTTTACCGTAAAGACAGAATCTGGCTTTGTCTCGCTGAATTCACGAAGTATGCGTTGAGTTTTGCTCAGCAGTGATGTTCATATATGCACGCACACAACCAACCGGGTGAAAATTTTGTATGAAGATGAAAGACTTGTTATTACTAGACTTTGTACCGAACGATATCGATGTAGAAGAAAGGCAATGGTCGGAGTATATTCATTCGCAGCCATAGATCTCGGACAGCTGCCTGGACCTCGTCGATCGGTGGAAGCGAATGAAACACGTCGACTTTGAGCAAGAGCGAAGACTGAACAAAGAAGCTCCAGAGAAAATGAAATTGGAACGAGAAGCGTGCGGGAATAACGTTGCGACCGACATGGAAGAAGCGGCGCACAGTGGGGCCGCTCATAGAAGGTTCTGCTCAAAACTCAATTTTCAAAATGTGGAAATTTTTCAAAAAATTTATATCATCGTAGTTGTAATAATGTATCAGATCACGTGTAAAAATATTAAGTCGATGACTGCTATGAGTCATCGAGCGCATGAGCATAAAGTTCATAGTTGAGGCAAAATAATACTTCTGCGAAAAAGGAATGCCAGTTTATGCGCGATATAAAAACATTAATTTCTAACGTTTAACGATAAAATCTATGGAAGTGTATTATGTTGGTGATCAAGCAAGGTATGTTAATTCTTATTTAATTTTATATTATATCGTCGCCTTAGTAGTGAAGGGAGCTATTCCACACTAGATTGGTTCCAAGATATAGACAATTGAAAAAAGAAGGTACCTACAAAAAATTTATTTTCGTTGTATCTCTTCTATTTGAATCCAGATTTCTATAATTTTTTGTAAGAAGGTAATAAATTAAGGTGTTTAAATTTCGAAAGTTCGATTAAGTATGCTCATATATTATTTTCGAAGTTATTGACAATATTTTGCTTAGCTCTTTTCACCACCAAGGCGACGATATGATAAGTTCATTGGTTTATGATACAGGGCTTTAAATTTGTGGTAGTGTATATTTTTTCGTAGGAGGTTCTTTAAATAACATTTTCTCGAAAACGCACAAAATTCTATTGCTAATTTTTTCGATTAACTAATATACAAAGCCTTCCTTTTATAATAAAAAAAGAATCAAAAATAGAACTTTGCGCATTTTAGAGAAAATGTCATTTAAAGAACCTCCTACGAAAAAATATACACTACCACAAATTTAAAGCCCTGTATCATAAACCAATGAACTTATCATATCGTCGCCTTGGTGGTGAAAAGAGCTAAGCAAAATATTGTCAATAACTTCGAAAATAATATATGAGCATACTTAATCGAACTTTCGAAATTTAAACACCTTAATTTATTACCTTCTTACAAAAAATTATAGAAATCTGGATTCAAATAGAAGAGATACAACGAAAATAAATTTTTTGTAGGTACCTTCTTTTTTCAATTGTCTATATCTTGGAACCAATCTAGTGTGGAATAGCTCCCTTCACTACTAAGGCGACGATATAATATAAAATTAAATAAGAATTAACATACCTTGCTTGATCACCAACATAATACACTTCCATAGATTTTATCGTTAAACGTTAGAAATTAATGTTTTTATATCGCGCATAAACTGGCATTCCTTTTTCGCAGAAGTATTATTTTGCCTCAACTATGAACTTTATGCTCATGCGCTCGATGACTCATAGCAGTCATCGACTTAATATTTTTACACGTGATCTGATACATTATTACAACTACGATGATATAAATTTTTTGAAAAATTTCCACATTTTGAAAATTGAGTTTTGAGCAGAACCTTCTATGAGCGGCCCCACTGTGCGGCGTTGAGGCATGAGTACCTGACACTGTACCAGACCACCTGGCCAGACAACATCAAAAACTCGGGTGAAATTTTGGTGACCTCTCTCCATGGGTGCCTATAGCGATATAGAGAATTATTCCACCAGCTGCACAACCGCGATCCGCCACAAGGTCCAGCACCCGAACCGCCGATTATCGAACAGCCGACCATTCAGTTTCTCGATACCAAACCGACATTTACCGAGGTGAAGATGGCAATCAAATCGCGGAGAACTGGAAAAGCCTCGGGAACACATCAAGTAACCGCCGAAATGATCAAAGCCGAAGTTGATGTCTTATCCCAACGACTTCATGTCCTCATAACACACATATGGCATTCGGATCGTGTCCCGTCGGCGTGGAAGAAAGCGATCGTTGTCGAAATTTGAAAAAAAAGGCGACAATCGGGAATGCAAGAATTATCGCGGTATTGGCCTCCTTTCGACCGTCGGCAAAGTATTTACCAAAATCATACAATCGAGGCTCCAGAATCATAGAGAGCAAACAAGCCGGAAAGAACAAGCGGAATTTTGACCCCATCGAGGATGTATTGATCAAATATTCGCACTCCGTCAGCTAATGGAAGAAAGAATTCGTTTCGGCCAACAAACTGTCGTCGTTTTCATCAATTTCAAATTCCCTTTCGTTTGCATCGATTGGGACAGCTTGTGGAGAGTCTTGGAAGCCGAACACATCATTGAGAATCATCCAACTTCTCCAACTGTCGCACAGTAGGGCAAAAGGCCGAAAAGCTGGCCAAAAGTCTTTAACATCAACCAATTAATTTGATATTCGGTATACGAGGTTTTTTGGGGTCGGTGATCACGAATTTAGTGTCATTTTTCCATAAACAAGATGGCGGCTACAAAATGGCGACCAAAGGAAGTTAAATATCCTTCAATTGCTACAAAACTTGGTATACGCGGGTCGCTGATTTCGAATTTAACGGCCTTTTTTTAATAAAAAAATAACATTTTAAATAAAAACTTGTAAGGAAATCACTCCTGTAAATATTAACCATGTAGTCCAACAAAGGATTTATTGAACGTCTGATGATCTTTACAAGTCGCAAATGAATGGATATGAGTTTTTTAAATCTTTAAAATGGCGATATCTCATGAATGGCAATTCGTACGGGAAAATGCAGAACATTTTTTGTTTGCAAATAATAGTATAATATACAAATTTTGTAAACACTTTTTATGATAACACTCACCGTTTAACATGTATTTGCAAAAAACTGATATTTTGACCATACAACCCCATATATGAAGGGTAGAAAATCGGTAGACTTTATAATCTCTTACAAAACCCTAAAAGGAAGCTCTCTGCCACATTCATTTTAGCCTGTACCCAATCATTTCCGCTATTTCGCTTTTTTCGACTTAATTTACCTGTACTGTTTCCGAACTCAACAAATATAAAGAACACTCCGAACAATTTTTTGCAGTAGTTTATAAAAATAATATTCATATAAATATATTATATAATACATACATAGCATATTTAATATGAATCCATTAAAAGGTTATTTATACACAAATATGGTGGGAATAACCCATAAAATGATGCACTTTTTAAATAAAAACGTCCGCCAACTAAAAGATCGCAAAAAGTCTCAATTTTTGTTGTTTGTATTTTGTGTAGAAATGTTGAAGGAACATATTAAAAAAAATTTAAAGCGGGACCCAGCGAGACTTTTTTTGTAGGGCTTCTTTAACAAAATATTTTCTAGCAAAGATAATAAAAATTTTACTGTCTTTCACTAATTAATTAATGTATACAGATATGAAAATAGACAATATTGCTTATAGAAATGTTTTCTACATACCTTGAGGATCAGAGTCCATATTTTTTTAATTTAAAGTTTAATAACTTTTCACAAGGTAGAATAACACGCATAACAAATAAGCTTCGTCAAGAACTTAAAAATTCCCACAAACACTTACTGCAACAGTCACTTTTGAACCGATCCTGCGAAGAGAACTAGTGGGATGTTGTGCCTAGAGACTAGCCACTAATTACACTTTTTCATGGTATTCTTTCTGTTGAAAAACACTTCAGACTGGATGACAATATATTAAGTGGAGATTGATCCGCACTCACTTCCAACCCGCCGGATCTGGGAAACGAGGCCAATAATTCGAATGTGTCAAATTGAAGAAACAAAAAAAAAACACACATTACACATGTAAACACTATATAAAACTAATCTAAACATTTTTCTTTGGATTGGAGGCAAATCTAATGTGATGCACTTTGCACAACAGAATTAGGTGTATTATTTTACTTAAACATACATGTTTTATTGTTAAAAATTCGGCTTACCGCACCTTTTGTATTAATTTACACTTCAATGTAACTTTTTTTTTATTTTTAAAGAAAAAATCACGCACGCACTTCACTTTTCTTTAAATGTAGAACATCTACTGAAAAACATAGGCATCTGTTTATCCATAGCATATATGCACGTGCACACACACAAGTGCCCCCACCTCGCAATGAGACCAACACCAATAATTACCCGCCAAGAATTTGAAAGAATTGATATATTTTAATTGCACCCTATCTATGACAAGGAGTAGTGAACACCATCTATGGCAATATTACATTACTCTTCGTTTTACCTATGATTATCAATTTCCATAAAATATACAAAATACATTTCATAAATAGTAGAAAATCTGTTATCATAATTCAGTTGTTTACTTTCTTCGAAACTTTATACATATCTAGCATTGGAATGTACCTTTTTACGTAAGCATGAATAAATATGTTTATTGCCACATTCCTACAAGTTAGTGTTTGGAGTAATGGGAAGGCGCTAGATCGGGGTGCGAAAGGACCAGGGTTCGATTCTTGATGAATTTGAGTACTCTTTTTTAGCTACGATGATTTATTGTAGTATAATAAACTAAGCCTGCGTTGATGGTAACATCTCAAAGCGGCGACTAATTAAAACCTTTGGGACATATTCAATTGTGAGCTATAACTCAATCTATAATAAGCTAAATAAGCCAAATCCGTTCTTAACTAAAACTTTTATTTCACGTTGCATTGATTTAATTATTGTCATAATGCTGTATCCTAGTTTGGCCATGGAGATTCATAAGTATCACACTGACCAACGCTATATATACATATGTAATTAATCTGGAAAGGCTTTTGTTAAAGGCTAATGTAGGTTATAAGTTGTGAGACTGCGTAATCTAAAACTTAACAAAGTATTTAACAAACACTACAATATAATCATCATAGCTTAAAAAAAGGAAATCAAATGTAAACAATAAAATTCTTTGATTCTTCACCCACGTCATGTAATATTTCTTTATTCAATATAAACAATAGTTTTTGAGTAGCAAATAAAAACTATATGCCATAATTTCGTTATCATCGGTTTTTGTTCTGGAAGCAAATTTAGAGACGTATTCATGTCAAAAACTTGTTTCATATGAAACAAAATCTCCGAAGGAAATTTAAAAAAAATTATTATGACGAAAAAAAGCACCGCGAGCCGAAGGATCGAACTCGCAGCCCCACAGACGAGGGACTTTCCTTAGCCCTTTATAGTCCATGGAAATGGTACTTTAACATTGCAAAAATGCAGGACAAGTTTTTATTTTGGGGATGTGTAGGGGGGGTCAGTGTGAGCTTAAGTTTGAGTTTTCGGGATTCTAACCTCCCCCCATTTGGCCGCCATCTTGGAAAACGTATGCAAATGGTTTTTCCACTATATCTCCGAAACGGCACATCTTACCGGAAATTTGCAAGGAAACTTTTTGTTTAGAATTAAATAATCTACAATTTATTACTTAGAAATTTTGTGGTAAAATGAATAATTAAGAAGTTATAAGCCTTAGTACACAAAAATTAGTCACAATATTTTCTTTAAAGGCTCTTTTTTGTTGTTTAAATATAGTTCTGGTTGAAATTTCCAGACCATTTTCTCAGTTTTTGGTCTTTTGACCAAGAGCTACATTTTGAGATATGGCCCAAGTCTGTAGCGGAAATACTTTCAGAGATGAAAGTAGGCTTCAGACGGACAGACGGACAGAGCCTCTGTATAAGTTTTTTTTTTTTGAAAAAGCTAAAAAGGACACCTGACCGCCATAAACCGGTTTAATGTGTGGCAGGGGTCTCCTACTAGAAATTTATCAGGCAAAAAGTTCGAAAATCGAACTTCGATTTTTCGACTTTTGGCCAGCTTTTTGGCATTTTGCCCCACTGTGCGACGCTCAAAGATGTAACGTGTATTACGTAGGCCCGGTAGCGGATTGGAGCATTATCTTGTTCGAGCGAAATTACAAATGCGGTTACAAAAAGCGAAGCAAACGGAGCCATCAGCCAAGACGACGGCGGCGTGCCTTCGGTACCCTACCCGGCCATCGGGCGAGAGTTTCAAATGGCATTATCCAACAAATTCGCAGCGCTCGCCGGATGATATCGATGTAGAAGAAAGGCAATTGTTGGAGCCAATTGTGGAGTGTGCAATGGAGTTGTGTCCACCTATCCATAAAAGACGCAGATATGGATCTCGGACAGCTCGCTGGAGCTCGACGATTAGCGGAAGCGAATGAAACACGTCGACTTTGAGCAATACCGAAGATTGACAGAAAATAAAATTGGAACGAGAAGCGTACTAGATCTAGAATAATGTTGTGGCTGACATGGAAGAAGCGGTGTCGAGGCACGCGTACCGGGCGCTGTACCAGACAATCCACCGGTTAGGCGGCAAAACAACGACAATATCAAACTAGTTGGGATGTGGGTTCGCCCCTTTCGGTCCACACGATCAACTTCCCAGTATGATGGAAGGAAGCTCTTTGAAATAACGATAAGAATGGTAAATCCGCAAGGCTTTTCTAAAGAACTTTTTTTTGTTGAATAGTAGCAAACAAACATGTCCCTGGCACTTCGTTCGCTACACTATAAAGCGAATTCATTTTGAGCGTGTTGTTGACTGCAAGGGTAAAAACTTAATTTTCAATTCGAACGATTTCAGGAGATAGTACCAAAATTAATCAATGTAACGGATTTCTCAAACTTGTCCGAAAAGGCCAAACTGTAATCACTGGAAATCCCGCGATGAACTCAATTCCCAAAGCTGTAGGACATGGAAAGCAATCCGCCGTTCAAACAGTTCTGAGCTAAAGTTTGAAAATTTCGTCATGTTTGTAAAGGTTAACGAGTGATGACTCTTTGGGAAGCTATTGCTCGGCTGAATCCATAAAAGTGAACTTCATTTTGAGCGGGTGTCATTCCAACGCTTCGATCGGCACCTCAATGAAGTCAATATCATTTTTGGTTTGCGTTCTATCCAGCATGTACAAAAGTCACTTACGCCCTTTAAACATAGATACCGCTTGATCGAATTTTATGAAAATCTTTTCAAAGTGTACTTTCGGTAATACGCTACGATCGGCATCTCAAAGAAGTCGGTATCATGGTTGGTTCGTGCTACATATATCGTGCATGTAAAAAAATCAGAAAATACGTCGAAATTTTCGATTTCGATTTTCGGACCGATTACAATAACTTCCTATACTGGGAAGTTAAAAAACTGATGGAACTTTTGTGACTTCTCCTCGTGAATGCCTGCAGCGGTGGAGAGAATTATTCCACCAGCTGTACAACCACGATCCGCCGCAAAGTCCAGCACCCGAACCGCTGAATATCGAACATCCGACGCATCAGTTTCTCGATACCGAACCGACAATTATCGAGGTGAAATCAGCAATAAAATCACTTAAAAATGGAAAAGCGCCGGGAACAGGCCAAGTAATCGCCGAAACGATCAAACCGGAGGTGATGTTTTATCACAACGACTTCATGTCCTCACATGGCACTCGGGTCGTGTCCCGTCGGAGTGGAAGAAAGCGATCGTTGTCCCAATTTTGAAGAAAGGCGACAGTCGGGAGTGTAAGAACTATCTCGGTACTAGCCTTATTTCGATCGTCGTCAAAGTATTCATGAAAATCATACAATCGAGGTTAGAGAAACATCGAGAGCAAACAAGCCGGAAACAACAAAAGGGATTTAGACCAAATCGAGGTCTAGTTTCAGTCTGTCAAATATTCGCACTCCATCAGCCATTGGGAGAAAGAATTCGTTTCGGCAAACGAACTGTCGTCGTTTTCAACGATTTCAAATCCGCTTTCGATTGCATCGATTGGAACAGCTTGTGGAGAACCTTGAAAACCGAACACGTGCTATTCAAAATCATCCAACTTCTATAAGCGTCATACGACGGATCAACCAGTAGCGTACGTATTCGAAGCGACTTATCCGAGGAGTTTTTGATTCAAACGGGTGTCCGTCAGGGAGACGTCGGTTAGCCACTTCCCTTCAACGTTGTGTTCGACGCAAGTATGCGTGAAGCATTCGATGGACGACGCGGAGCTCGATACGACGACAACAACTTCATCACCGACTTGATGTACGCCGACGATAACGCTGTCCTCGCCGACAGGGATGCCGAAGCAACGAACATCTTATACGTCATATGGAAAAATATGCGGAAAAGACGAAAGTGCTCACAACGGACGAATCGCAGCAACATTCGCCTCGCTCAAGTGGTGCATATGGAAACGAACAAATTCAATATTACCATCAAAACGGAAGTATGCCTTTACCGAAATTATACCCTTCCGGTTCTTCTTTATGGATCTGAAACGTTAAGAAGCTCGAGGTCTTCCAAATGCAATGCTTGAGGCAGATCCTCGGTGTCTAACTACACGATCGCCTTCGAAACGAGATAGTTAGACAAAGATGCGATCAGTAGGCATTGATCGAAGAAGAAATACAAACACGTAGACTACGGTGGTTGGGACATGTTTGCCGAATGGATGATAGCCGCTAACAGTTTTGAGCTCCTTGCCGCGGATTCGTTCAGTCTATGGTCACTGCCAGTGGCCAGGTGTTTGATGTTAAGATCGGGTAGAAGCATTTGCAGCACATACACATTAAGCGCGTTCGTGGGTATGATCTGATGCCACTACTGTTGCAGTTCCCAACTTATGACATTAGCTGCGTTTCATTGAGCGATATTTTCCACTTTCGATGTTCTCCGGAGTACTTGGGATCGCCCAATGGAACGCGGCTATTATAAGTCTTACTCAGCGCTAGAAGATCCAGCCATGCATGGGGATTGGACGTACCACCGCTTGCTGAAGGTATTCTTACAGGAGTAGGAACCTATGCAGGTTTTCTTTACTCTTTAGGACTAGACCCAGCAATTTCATCCTGGAGAATAACGTGAGGATATGCCTATTAAATTTGAGTAATGGATTTTGATTTTTCAGTGAATAGCATTAGATTAGTTTGACATGCTTGGAAACATTATATGAAATAGTCGTACAATAAAATACGATACAGCTAGACAAAAGGAACGACCTAGATAACAAAATCTTATTTACTACAAAATATATGAGTTTATGTAGAAATTTCACAGTGGAGATAGATATCCACACACAAAGTACAAACTCCAAAAGCAATAAAAATATGACCATAGAGGAATAAGTAGTAATAAACTTGGAGTACAAGAAGGTAATGTCGTCTTGATCTTAAACAAATTGCTCATAAAAAAAACTAAAACCGTGACAATCCGAGGAACAAAACGTTATAAAAGCATCTCTTAACAGTAGCATAACAATCAAGTTTAATTTCCCTGACATAAGGGACACATGTATTTTGAATATCATCCCCCCCACCCTGCTATAAATGAAAATTTTAGGACATTTAGGACATAATAGATTTCCCTAACATAACTCATAACATAACATTTAATTCGCCTTGAAGCGAGGCAAAAAAAAATTGATAAATCTTGAAAAGTCCTTAGTTTAACAAAAGAAGTTTATGCGTAATCAAAATTTCGTCCTTATCTCGGGCGGCGAAACAAGAGGACAAAACATCCTCGGCGACGAGCACAGAAAGTTCAAATTGCCACGAAAGTCACGCAATTCCTGGCGGAAATCTGTCATAAAACTGCGACCCCTGAATGAAAGTTGTCACAAAATAGTCGCCGAAATGATCCGATAAAGATGAGAGAATTTCCTTGGAATCATACTAAGGGCCCGTTAGAAGGGCATCCAGAGTCGTAAGAGATAACGAGTAAGGAATACATGATTATTGTAAAATTTATACGCGACTATAGATATCAAAAAGTTAGCAGCCTTTAAGGGTCCACAACAGGCTGCCGGGTGCCCTTGATGCTTCGGATGCGTGAGAGCAACTCTTAAGATTATCTCCGCCAGCCCGAAACCCTCTTGAGCCTTTTTCATTTCTTTCATTATGAAATCTTGTTCATTTTACTCACTTTATTAACATATAAATGATTCTCCAGTTATCCATATTAATTCACTTATTATGCCAGCAGCCATCGCCGCCAGTCCCCGGCTCCTGCTGCGGCGGGGGCGGAGGCCGAGTCCCACACAAATTCCGCTGATTACGCCGTGCTTCGCCTCGGATTTGGCTTTGAGTTTCGCTTTTGGGCTTGCTTATCGCGGCCCACCGTGAACTTTTCAAGGAGTTGACTTTGAGGTTTTTGATGGGGTTACGGTGTTCAGGCAATCTCGAGCAAAAATTAGGTTTTTTTTAAAGCCGCCTCCTACCTGCCGCCGCCCTTCTACGGCCACTTCTGCTGCCACTCGACAATCTATCCGCCAAGTAGTTACTAATGGAGAGTGACTGCTACGTAAATTAGTTTTAATTCGGATTTTACCACGGAGAGGGTTGGGATTGCTCAGTCGAAAACAAGCATTCCTTCGGCCCCAGTTTGGCCATTTCGGGGCTTAGTTTTTGATGTTGAAAGTTGTTGACAGTATTCGTGCTAACGGATGAGTATTGCGATTGCAGGTGATCTTAGGCTGTCGGCAATTTTCAAACATACATAACATTAAACAATTTGAATAACAATACTATGGTGGGTGAATACTGAAGCTGAAGCCTGAAAGCTGAAGTCACCTTGCACTTTTAACTGTTAAATCGTAGTCAGGGCCGGCTTTAGGTATTTTGGCACCCCATGCGAGATATTTTTATGCGCCCTTAAATTTTTAAACATTTCTTTAGATCACCTATATTCTTATGCACAAATTATACAGTCGCCCGAGTAAAAATAAAAGATGGCCTTACAACGGGCGAACACTGGCGGCTTGGGAGCTCACGGGCTCATGACGGCCAAATTTGACCAAAAGATTTAAATGGCCGAGAAAAATAATCTGCACCAAATGTCTTGTTGAATGTGCTTTATCTGAACTTGATCATTTTCGTTATGTACAATCGTTCTTTGTGGATTATTATACATACTATCGATGCACAAGAGGAACAAGCTCGCCAGTCGTCGGTTGGATTTTCGAGAAGTGTGTGGTGAGTGTTGGTCTGTGATTTCTATTTTAGTGGAAAATTGTTGTTGAAAATAATAACAAAACTAAGGTATAAAATACTTTGTCATCAGCTTAATTCTATGGTTAATTCATGGTAACTGTGATGTCAAGAGGGGTATAAAGTTTTCTATTTAAAGGATTTTTTTGTAGGGTGCGAAGCATATACAACATTTGCTTACGATTGACGAGCTCGTTCTTTGCATATTCTGTCCGATGAGGGTATTCCTTAAGCATTTTTGTATACCTATTCCGTCGATTCTATCGGGCAGGAACTATTCTTAAAGGTATCGTTTAGAACGTCCAAAATAAAGTAAGAGATAAGCACTTGCCTCCTATGTGACAGCGGCATGGTTTCTAACTTCTTGACTCTGTCCGTAGAGGGCGGTAAGCTGCGGAGGTCGTGTAGGTTTCTCAGAGCGAACAGGAAACATTTCTTCTATACTGATTCCATCTTACCACTGCTTACCTGAAATATAGGGTCCCAGATCGGACAAGCATATTCCAGGATTGAGCAGATGAACGCACAGAAAGGTTTTGGAGCCCAAACCTTATCGAATTCTTGGGCTCTTCTCTCTATAAATCCAAAAAGCTTTTGGCTCTGGAAGTAATATTATCGTAGTGAAAGTTGAAATTTAATTTATTGTCTAGAACAAAGTCTAGATCTACAACCTGATTGACAGGGTGTAAGGCCATAAGGTTTATAGTAGTCGATCGTCCCTTCCTGAAAATATGTTGCGGTTCATTAAGACATGGGTCGATTAGAAGAGCATCGTTCGAAAATCAGTCGTCGAGAGCGGGACTTGACCATGTTTTTTTCATTTTATTGATAAATAAATGATTTTTTTGATGATTTTTTTTTATAAATAAATAAGGAATTATTTTTTAAACAGTTTTCTTTCATTCTACATGAAAATTCCTTATTTATTTATAAAAAAATTCATCAAAAAAAAAAATAATAATAATTTATTTATCAATAAAATGAAAAAAACATTGTCAAGTCCCGCTCTCGACGACTGATTTTCGAGCGAAAGAGAGTGGAGAGGCAGGTAGGCTAGCCGCTCGACCCATGCCATTAGTCCGGACCTCGGGCGTAAGTGCCCTTCTTGAAACATGGGGTTCAATTATCAACTTTTATCTTAGTGTTGTTGTCATTTGTTGTCATACCCTTTCATTTGATACCCATGTCGGGGATCGAAAAACGCAAGTGCGATATTTTGCCGCCATTTCGATTTTTTTTTATAAAAATGGCATATTGCGTTGTTACGCGAACTATGCATATGGACCAAATTCAAGTTGCAAGAGGTGTAGAACGCAACGAATGGTGAAAACTCGTGCTATCGTACTAATTAATTAATTTAAAAAAACTAATTAAAATATCGAAAAACGGAAACCTGTTTGGGTATCCATGCTTCCACAAAAACAAAATCAGATTTCTATCTCTTCTAGTTTGGACCCAACGCGTGACTTTACGCACAAGCAGACTGACGGACAGAGACTTTCTTTTATTAATATTTATTTTTTTATTTATTTATTTATTTTAAAGAAAAACATATTTGTACAAATAAGAACAAGCCTTTACATATGTACATAGGCCAAAGGAGATGTTGATTGTATGGAAATGTGGTAACCTACATTACTTTAAATGAGACATCAAAGAAAAAAACAGAAAAACATTAAAAAAAAAAGAGAAATTGAAAATTTAAAATGATTACTACTTTACTATCTAAATTGAATAAATTAGGGGGCTGAAAAATTAACAATAAGCTGCCTTCTGAACTTTCCTACCACACCAGCTCGCTTAACATCTACAGGTAGAGAATTCCACAAACTAGTGACGTGAACGAAAAATAGGCGTTTAGATTGTAAGCACGAGTAATGGGGCATAAGTAAATTATTAGTTCTAGTAGATTGAAGGAATGTGAGTTTTTCTCGGAGACATTGCGGTTTACCCGAAACGAGGAGTTTATAGAGGAATACGATAAGCCGAATTTTAAGATATGTCGAGAAAGAACAACCAAGGAATTCTTGAGAATATGATGAAACGTGATTGAATCGGCGGATTCTATAAACGTATCGGACAATAGAATTGAATGCTACATTCAATTTTAGCTGCTAGAATAAATCGAGTTTACAGAAGATTACATCACTATATGTTATTAAGGGCATTAAAAGAGATTTAGCAAGCTTCGAGCGAAAATGGAGTGGTATAAAGTTCGACGTACACCAAAGTTTTCGTAGACTACTATACTTGCCAATTATATAGTTAATGTGATCCGACCATGTTAAATTCTTATTCAAAAAAACCCCCAGACTCTTTACCTTACCACAAAACGGAATGATATTATGGTTTAATAATACTGCAGGGAATCCATTGGTATTTATAACATTTTTAGATATGACTATTGCTTGAGACTTATCAGGGTTTAGTTGCAATCTATTCCCTCTCGCCCACCCAGATAACGCCTCGAGGTCTTTATTGATTCGCCAAATACAATCCTCAATCATGCCAAGCCGGCAGCAAAGGTAGATTTGACATCGTCCGCGTACAACAGGGCTTTACAAAAATTCAGTTCTTTTGGGAGATCATTAATGAAGAGAGAGAAGAGGAGCGGACCAAGTATAGAACCTTGAGGTACGCCCTTGGATAGGAGTGAGAAACTGGACTCATAATTGTCTGTGCAAACCTTTTGAGATCTACCGCTTATGAAATTCCAAATAAGACGGACAGCGGACGATGAGAAGTTGAATTGAGAAGATATTTTCTGGCATAAAAACGTATGATTTACAGAGTCGAAAGCTTTCGAGAAGTCCAGCAGTGAGAGAATGGTTAAATGATCATGATCAATGTTCAGGCGTAGATCATCAGTTAATTTTAGGAGGGCAGTACTGCAACTGTGGTTCTTCCTAAAGCCATGCTGGAATTCAGTTAAAAAGGAATTAGATTCAAGGTATTGGACCATTTGAATGTACATTAACTTTTCTAGAATTTTGGAGAGGCAAGAAAGGATACTAATGGGTCGGAAGTCCGGTGGAAGAGAGGCATTGGATTTTTTAGGAATTGGAGTAACTTTTGCTTTCTTCCACAAAGATGGGAAAGTAGAAGACGTTAGACAGGAGTTAAAAATGTGGGTGAGAAAAGGAAGTATGGAGGGAAGAATAATTCGAAGAAATTTTAAACTAATGCCGTCAACGCCGACTGCATTTGATCCAATAGAGTTGATGACAGAAATGACGTTCTCCTCTGACACTCTCTTAAAGCAAAAACCGGAATCAGAAAGGATGTTCGAAACGACACAGGAGAAACTACTGGAGGGTTCTGATATTGAAGTTGAGTTGATTATATCACTGTTGCCGCTGGAAGCAGAGCCAACAGACGTAAAAAAGTTGTTAAGAACAGTGGGATCAATGTCAACTTGTGATAGATGTTTGCCGGTAACTCCGATGTTGCGAAGGTTCTTCCAGAGCACTTGAGGGGGTAAATTAGCATCGAGTTTGGCTGTGTAATAGTCCGATTTGGCTTTTTTTATTGCGTTCGTAGTACGATTTCTGAGCAAGCGGAATGCGGTCCAGTTTTCATTCGATTTGCACTATTGATTGTATCCGAACGAAGTTTGCTTTTTTTCTAAGTTTGGTAGCTCAGAGTATGAAAAAAAAACAACAAATAATTCCATATTTCTTTTCGGGAATTTGGTGCTCTTCTATGATTTTTTTTTTTTCAACTTAATGTAATGCATTTTTGCTTTCAAAACTTTTTGGTGGTAGATTTGTGAGAATCGCTTCTTCTTTAACGGCTCTACAGCCGCGTTTCAAGTCTGTGCAGAAGTGTTAGATTGAGTTTTGAAATTCTAGAATCTAGACATTTTTCCACAGCTTGCCTCAAGGTTAAAATCTGATCGGTTGTGGATTTGCTTGGGCTGCAGTCACACTAGTCTTGGCCTAAGATATTTCTGACATATGGGGCCATCCTAGCCGCCATATTGGATGTGCCATAAAACTGAATGTACTATATTGTATTGTTTTCACAACCAAAGGGTGTGCCAAATTTGAGCATTACTGGATATCGGGAAGTGGTCAAAAAATCTATCTCAAGATTATGTACGTCCCCGCATGATTGCAAAATATCGATTATTATCTGTATATCGATATATCAGTCTATTCTCCAGACCTTTTGGCAAAACGTATTTATCCGCCCACTTGGATTTTGATTACCTAGGTGATAAAGATTACATCCTAGAAAAGGTGGAAAGTTACATATCACGAGCAGATTTTCGCTTTGCATTTTCAATAGATCACTCCCTGAAGGTAGACCGAAGATTTTATTTTTAAGAGTATTTTCACCGGAGTCATCTGAGAGGATTTAGACGTAACCTGCGCACTCTACCGGGGGTTTATCAAGAGCATCACTGAGATGAATGGATCTCTAGCATTGGAGTGTCTCCAAAGAAGTGTTGAGCATAGTGGCATTCGGTACACAGGTACCGATAGGAACAGGCATTCTGATACAGTGGTTTACCATTGGTAGGAAACTAATAAAGTAGGTAACATCTGGTAGAGGGTTGGTAAGGACACCTCACGAGAAATGGATCGCTGAGGAATGTCGTACACGCTGAGATTGTGTGACCTCGTTTAGGGTGGTAGTCTATGAAGTGTTGCAATCCACTGAGCTTTCTCGCTAAAGTGACTGTAAGCCGAGGGGCAAGGGGGTTCCAGAAAAAGTCGATACTCATATATAGGCACTTTGTTGTTATGCCTTTAATATTTTTATCACCGTTAAAACTCGCTACTTTGCACTCATTGCCGACAGTGGCCTTACCAAGGTACCTATATTATGTATTACATTTATCAAAAAATAATTTCAAGGTCAGCAAACATTTTGTTATACGAAATTACTTTTGCTGTCTAGACTTAATTAGTAAATTCATCTTTCATCAAGGTTTGTTTGTGATTAAAATATCTACTGAGCACCGTAAGCATTACCCAGGAATATCCCTTAGATACTATCAAATCTCCGTCACCTTGATTTAGAATTCTCAGAAAGAAAAGCCCCAAAATTTATCGAATTTATTCACATATAAATCAATCTTCAACATCAGCATATCCTCTATTAAACATGCACATACAATATGAGTAGCATAGCAGCAATTCCTTCCTGGCACAAACCAGGACGACTGAAGGCAGTACAAATCTTTCACAAGCGAAACACCCATAATTCACAACAAAATGTCCTTCTGGTGCAAATGCACGTGAACACATGCAGATGAATTGATTAAACACAAACTATTACTTCCATCACAAAGAAATATTACACAATTCTAGATGCTGGACCGAAAGCTATACACTGCCCCGTCCGCCACCCTCCGGCAGGTCCTTGAAATCCATTCTAGAATATATTCTCCGTAAACCGGATTAGTAAGAGAGGGATCTGCTAAGCCCACTGAAGGAGGACTTGTGGTGTATATGACAAAAGTTTATACTTGTGCAATAACAGGATGCACTTACACGATTGGAATCTACTGTAGTCGATCCAAGACTGGACTGTGACATATACGAGCTGCATTCAACGATACATGCCCAACGTGCACCATCCTCTAAAGCCGTCTAATATGCGAAATTCAAACAAACTTCAACTTCTTGCTGCACAATAGTCCTGCGGGGACTGGTGCTGCTGCTTGGATTTTACGGCATGGGAATGTGGACGTTTTGTGATTGCTGCTCCACATGCAACTGAATTACTGGCTGCAATAATTCAGTGTTGAATGCACATGTTACAGGCTGATTGGACAATTTAATTTCGATTGATTGATTGATTCCGGGCTGTGGAGCTGGGTCAGAAGGGGTTAGGGATCGATTGGGGGGGTCTTGACTGGTCTGAATGATGTTTAACGAAATTTGAAAGATAAACCTACGTTGAACTTTAGTGAACAGTTCTGAACAATCCCCGTCCCATCGTTTTTTTTTCAAGTCCTCCTTAACTTCAGACCACACTACAACCCACGTTCGACACCCAAAGATGATTACTTAACCCAAGCTTTTTATCTCAACCTCCACACCCCTTTCGTTTTTCTGCCCCAAACTAAGACCCCAACAAATTGATAGGAAAATTTACTGAACAGATATCGCATGCACCCCCGCAAAACATTTGTCCATCGATTAACGTGGATACAATGACTCCTGCAGCTGTCGGTTGTTTATTGTCTTCGGGTTTTGATCACCAGAAAGTTTTTGTCTGGTGTTTATCGAGTGACAACAAACTTTAACTAACTTTGAACAACGACTGTGGAATCGACGTCGAACCGGAGGGGGTGGTGATGGTCAATTGTTATTCATCTGGAATTGTCAAACACACCGGATAACAAGTGGCACTGACCGATGGCTATTTTAAGGACACTCTGTGCGGCGACACTATATCTACACCAGCATAGCTCTTCCATAGAGAGAATGGTGTATTGAAAGTTTTCTGGCTTGGGTAGCTTCAAGGACGATTAATAATTAGTGCAAAGAAGACGACTTGACCAAAATGACCAGCCAAAGAAATAACCTTACCAATAGACTACTACTATGGCGCTATGTGCAATCTCTACGGCTGGCAATAACATCAATCGTTCTCCATGCCATTCTCTTATCTTCTGGACATAGAGCGATTCAATTGCCGATTAGAAATCAATAGACCGTTGATAATGTCATGTGGGTGCTATCCATCGACTTGGAACCGTTTCCCATAATTTCACCCATTCAAGCTCATGCAGGGACGAGCGCTCCAAGCTACCAACTATGCCAATTAATTTAATTGGTTTCATGGCATCCTGGACTTCAGTGTTCAATGATCAATTTAATGTGAGAACAATATTAGGCAGCTAAGTGGATTAGGACTTAGGCACTTCCATCTGATGTCCGGCAGGTCTCTCTTCGTTGTAAGCTTTTAGGGTGAAATTGGGTGTTTGATTCTGTACTTACACACTTGGATTCAATTTGATAATAGTTGAAAATCTCTTGAATTATTTTGTGGATATTTACAAATACTGATGGTGGACGTTGCTCATATCGGAGGAATGTTTACAGCAGATTTGGTCAGAGTTGGAGCAAAATAAGTGATTAAATGATATAGCAAATCCATTTTTAAGCGATAAGTTAATTTTTAAATTTAGGAAAAAGAGCTATGAGCGACAGGATTGTAAGACAACGATTATTTTGCTTAGATGGTAGCAGTTACAATAAAACGAAATATTGAACCACAAGCAGTACGGATTTAGACAAAAAAGATCTCCTGGCAAGAATGGCCTAGCTCTGCTAACGAAATTCCAAGTTCTGGACAAGGTTCTAGAGATCTACAGAGTTTCCCTTACCGTTGCTCAATCAAGGTAGTATTGAAAGGTATAGAATCGACCTACTCTCAATTCCCTTCAAAGATTTTCACAGCTTTACGAATGATGGTATGCCTCAGAACATGTCAAATTTAAAATGCAGTTGACCTACCATCCCAAAGGTGCAAGGTTCGATTCCAGCTCATGGCAATTATAATACTTATTCATTCTTGCTTTCCCACTTTACTATTCCGTGCAATTACCTGACATCGCCTCTTTAGAGTCAGCTTCAATTGGGGATACTTCTCACCATCTGGTGTCGTCATGGTTTTTATCATTAAACGGGGCAACAGTCCTCTGGAGCTGCCTAGATCGTAAACAAATCAGCTTAACCTCTTTTCTTTTGAAAACGATGGAAAGGCTGGTAGAGCAAGGTGAAGCGTAAATTAACAGGGGTCGCTTTACAACACCTAGTCAGCAAAACCGACGAAGCTCTCCGATCTAAGGAAACTGCCTCATTTGTATACGCTTTATATTAGTTTCACCTGTATGTTGTATCTTGTATGTACAATGTAAACAAATCTTGCAACTTGATTTTGATCCACTTTCATATAATCAACTTCAAATTTTTCACAAATGTATAGTTCGCATGACAATGCACTCTGACCATTTTGTAAAAAAAAAAACAAGTTGGCGGTTCCAAGATGGAGGCCGAATTTTGCAATTGTGCTCCCTGAACCCCGATATGGGTTCAAATGAAAGGGTATGACAAGTAGAATACAATTAGCTATGTGGTGTCATTCATAATTCCAAATGGCGACCAACACATTTTGGCGGAAGACATATAAGTGGTCGTCCATAAATTACGTGAGGCGATTTGTGCGATTTTTCGGCCCCCCCCTCCTCCCTTGATGAGATGTCGTAAGATTTGACTCAACCCCTCGCCCGGAATCTCAGGTGAAATTTTTCAAATTTAAAAACAAAGCTCTGCTATTTACCCTAAAAATACATACTTACAGGTGTAACCACAGCAAGTCGGGCCCGTCGTCTTGAGTTGAGATAACTGATAATTTGGACTCCTCCTTACCCCTACTCTATTCCACTCGCCTTTTCCGCTTCTAGTGGACACACAATTACCAAAACGTGAACACTCGCTCAACAACAATAAATTCATTGCGCTAAAATTTGGCGTGTGCTTTCCTACAGTTCTATATTCTAAGCGCCTTTTCGCGGGCCAGTGCAAAGCTGGTGAAATATACAAGCGTACATTCAAGTTATGGGAAGTAGATATATACTAGATATTTGTCGACTTTCTACAGGCATATGACTCTATACACAGAGAGATGCTATATAAGATCTTATCAGAACTAGGAGTCCCCTTAAATCTGGTACAACTGATAAAATGCTCAACAAATAGTTCAATGGTGAAGGTAAGGATCCAAAATGTTATAACAGAAGAGTTCGAAGTACGATAAAGAATAAGGCAAGGGAATGGGATGGCCCCAATGCTTTTCAACCTCGCCCTAGAATGGGTGATAAGGAGAACGCCAGTCCAGAGAATCGCATCAGTAGCAACCCAATCTGTACAATTACTTGGATATGCGGATGACGTGAACATTGTGTTAAGGACTTTTTGGCAAAAAAAAGGTTATGTCCAATTAAAAAAGGCTGCAAAAGACATATTTATCAATGAGGAGAAAACAAAGGTGATGCAACAATCCAGAGCTGGACCTAAGGCTGCTGGTGGGTTATCTCACTGGCTATGTAGAACTGCGGTACCACCTCCACAACCTAGGACTGTCTCAAGAGACAGAATGCCCACTCTGCTTGGAAGGCGACGAGACTTCCACACATATTCTTTGTGAATGTCCTGCTCTGATCTTCTTAGAAGAAGAACGTTTAAAGACCTTATCGCCTTCATCCGGAAGGCTGATAGTCTGTTCCGTTAGTGGGGTAAGTACACAATAGGCCTAACTTGGCCACAGTGTTCAACATATGGGTTGCCCCTCATTCCTTATAATAATAATAAAATCCAGAGCTGGAAGATTAAGAATTGGAAGAAATGAAACTATCGACGAACACAACCTAGAAGAAGTTGATAAAAGAGTCTACCTGGGGCCTAAAATTACAAAAAGAAACGAAGAAAAGGAAAAGATAACTCGACGAATACTACTGGCTAATAGAGCCTTTTATGCTCAAAAAAAATTACACTCAAGATTTGTGCATAGAAAAGCGAAGCTCTCGCTCTACAAAACAGTAATACGACCAGTACTGTGCTATGGTAGCGACACTTGAGCTATGACCCAGGACATAGAGGAGCGAGCCGACAGGTTTGAGAGAAAAGTTCTCAGGTACATACTAGGCTACTAGAGAGGATGGAATACGGCGAAGTAGATACAACAACGATTTGTATGAGATTTTTAACGACCCAGAACTCTCAGCTTTAATAAAAATTAACAGACTGAGAATAGCCGGTCATGTAATCAGGATGGAGGACAATCGTATCTCAAACGGGTTATGATATCAGAAATTTCGGGAAATAGGTCATTAGGTAGACCCATGAAGAATTGGACGGACTTTGTGACGGCCGATGCAGAAGCAATGCTCAACTAACATTTAACTAACTGGAGTATTGTAATATCCTTGTTGATTCCTATTTGCAATAAAGGTATTAACCCAACACCTTCTCTTTTTTTTTTGCTCTAAAAACAAACAATTTTTTTTAAATTTTTTAACCTTTTTATTTTAAGCTTTCTGCGACTTTTCATTTTTACCGAACAAACTGTCAAAATTGCTTTGGCTGCGGTAAAATTCTGCGATAGAAATGATCAGCTGTGATGCGGAGCGGCAGAAAATCCACCAAAGTGACGGGAAAAACGTTGCAAATAATCGGACCACACTTAGTACTAACACAATAGGCAGGTGGCGCGGAGAAATTAAATGTATGTGTTTGTGCCGTTATAAGGCTAACGACACACAATTAGGTTTTTCCCGGACCGGGTTTTTTCATGTCAAAGGGAACTTCAGCAATTAGGTTAGTGAGACACACGTTAAGGTTAGGGGTCGTCCATAAATTACTTGAGGTGATTTTTGCGATTTTTAACCCCCCCCCCCCCTTGGTGAGATATCGTGAGATTTATCTCGACCCCCTCCGCCCCCTAATCTAACATGAGAATTTTCAAATTTTAAAAAATCTCATTACATTAAAAATACGTAACCACAGCAAGACTGGCGTTGGCAGGAAATGCCCTCGCGTATAAAATCCGTGTACGTAACCGTATTTAAATCTAGTGAAAGGCGTGTAAAAAGTTCATCTGTGTGGATGGGGTGGGGGGTGTTGGGAGCAAGATTTTATTTGAGATAACTGATGATTCGGACTCCCTTGCCCTTCGCTTTGTGGTGGACACACAACTACCAAAACGTAAGCACTGACCCAACAAGCATTTCATTACGCTAAAATTCGGCATGTAACTTCTTGTAGTTCTAAATTCTAATTGCCTTTTCGCCGTTCTGTGCTACTTGGCTCGTACTCTGCAGGTCAATTTACACACAGTTCAACGGCAGGCCGTGACCTGAAAGTTTTCGCCTTGAGGCCAAGTATTACTATTCACTGACCG
Organism: Thereva unica; assembly: GCA_949987705.1. Classification (NCBI taxonomy): domain Eukaryota; kingdom Metazoa; phylum Arthropoda; class Insecta; order Diptera; family Therevidae; genus Thereva; species Thereva unica. The sequence goes on along the minus strand of OX465284.1, from coordinate 30,282,133 downwards.
GCCTGAAGTTCAAGAATGCCTACAGTTCGAGAAAACTGACAAAAATCGCATTTATCGTCAGTTCGAGCCTGAAGATCTGAACTTCTATTTACTCTCAAACCGTGAATTGATGGCACGAATTCACGCCGTGTCCACTCGTAACGGAAAGCAAGGCGCGAGCTAAAGCCTCAATTATACTGGCCGCAACGGAATGGAGAGTTAAGGCCCAGTTACATAGCAGCGTTGCGATGCGTTGCCTAGCTTAGCTGAGCATGACTTTTCGCAACCTAGTCACATAACAGCTTAGCGTTGCGTTATTTGGCAAATAAAGTTCCGTTAATTGGCAGAGTTTGTTATATATAAAAAGTGGAAAAAATGCAAGAAATAATGAAATTGTATGGTTTGTTATTACAATTAAATATAATTTACCAATTATATCAACGATTAAAGAATAAAAAACACTTTTTTAATTCCCAGCTGTCATTTTGTAAATTGCCAACGTTTGCTTCGCGTAAAAAGTTGAACTTTGTACAACTCGTGCGTTGCGTTGCGTTGCATTGCGCGCAATGTAGCAAGCCCCATTTAAAATATATAGTTTTAATTTTGACAGACGCTACGAAACGCAACGCAACGCTGCTATGTAACTGGGCCTTTAACGGAATGGAATTGTGCTGGTTATACTGACGGAATCGAACGTATTCAAATGTCACAAATTTTCATATCCGTGCATTTTTTTATTATAAAGAATTTCATTATCTTTCACTTTATTTATAAATTTTTCAACAAACTCTGACTACATTTTGGGCTAAATAATAAATGACAAAATCAGCTGTTTTTATAATGCTGCTTTTGACACTTCAATTCGTCGGTTCCTTCAAGTTGCAAAGTTTTGGAACTTTAATCCGGTCCGTTCCGTTGCGTTGCGTCCAGTATAACCACTTCAATACAATTTCTCTGTAATGAAACTCTTTTTGACATTTCAATCCGGTCCGTTGCGTTCTGTATAATTGAGGCTTAAGCGTGAAAACCATCCATACTCGCGTTCGCGCTTGTTTGGGGGTGTTCACGGCGTGAGACTGGAGCCGACTTGAAGATTTCGTTGAAGCCATGGACATTTTTGAATTAATAACCTGCTATGTTAAACAGTCATTTTCACCTGCGTGTCTGTAGGGAATCATGATTTCATTTGCATGCCAAGACCTGTCAGGTGGATACCTGAAGTATTATCCCTCAGTTAGACTAAGTCAAGCTTAGTCGTGCCGGTCGACCTGGGGTGGTAGCACGTAAGTTGTTTCAATCGACCTCTTCATAAAAAAATTCAAATTCGTTTGAAACAACTTACGTACTACCACCCCTGGTCTGACAGGCCACTGCCTACCGGTGAATGGGGTTCTTTAGTGAAGAAACATGTTTTAAGGCCCCCATACACTGTCAAATTGGATGTACATCGAAGGGCTGATGTACAACCAAAACTATCGATTGTGGGCCGGTCGGCCGATCAAAACTAATTGTGCTTATGGGTTTGATGAAATTCTTGATGTACATCTAATTTGACCGTGTATGGGGGCCTTAAAACATGTTTTTCCACTAAAGAACCCTTAACTGCCTAAACTTAATTTAACTCAGTTTTCTTGAAATTTTACACAGTTTCTTTAAAAAAAATAATTACATGATGTTCGTCGAGACCTCCCCTCTCCCCCACGTGAGATTTGGTGAGATTCTGCTCGACCCCTCCCCCCTAAACGCCTCACGTAATTTATGGACGACCCCTTAAAACCGAATCGGTAACAGAACCGAAAACCATGCAAACACGGCGACAGGAAAATCGGGGATGGTTAGCCGTACGGGAAAAACCTAATCGCATGTCGCTAGCCTAAATCATTTATTCAACCGGTGCCCAGAGGAAATCGTATGGGACTGTGCTGAAACTTTATACGCTTTAAGAGTGAGCTAGCTATATTTCACCTGCTACATTCTTTCCCTTCCTTCGTCCCTTCCCTCTAGATTGAAACCAGCAAGGAACCCTTGAGGTGTAACCAAATTCAAAAACGCACTAATAACAGCAGATTTAACTTGGGAAAAATATTTTAATTTTCAACAATATTCTCATTCAACAAATTTATCCATTGCACATTAGCCGGTACTATTTCCATTACAAGTGGCGTCTCCATTATTCCCAACAGGCTGATGCACTGGCACTGCCATCTGTTAAAATACAACAAAATTATGTAATCACAATAATTTTAAATTAATTCGGTTAAGGAAATTATTACCGCAGCTAGGATCAAAGCTAAAACACACAAAACACCAGCGAAGAACTTCATTTTCACTATTGATGATTGACTGAAAATTCAACCGAAAATTATTTGTTTACAAAATGAATGTCCACAAAATTGCAGTTGGATTGTGTTCCAAATAAAAAAAAATATTAATTATCTTTGGTGACAATAAATTATTTAAGTGCAAAATTATTTTAATGTTTTCCAATTAATGTAATTTTTCGTAGAGGAAATGTTTTTTCAAGTGCAAAAATCCGGGGAAATTTTTATTATAACTACTGTTCTACAAAATAATCCGCTGAAGCTCCCCATGCACATCACTATTAGTTAATTAGAAATATTAGAGCAGGTAAAAACGCCCTCCAGAATTTGATAAAACATTACTACGGCGCATTTAAGCTGGTATCATGTCATATCATAATTTCTTTTAACAGATTACCTCTTCTTCCAATATTACCAAACAGGCCAGTGGAGACATCTTTGAGTAGCATCAGTAAATATAGCATGGGTTCGTTGCTTTGAAATTTGAATATTTCTAAAACCGGCATTCATGCAGATTGTTTAGTTACTATGTTGCATTGATTTGATGAGCATCTCTCATTTCAATAGAAGTGTAAAACTCGTCATTGAAGCACCAACAAGAACTGCATAATCTAAAAGTAACCTTTTATGAACTTCAGCAATTAGGTTAGTGAGACACACGTTAAGGTTAGGGGTCGTCCATAAATTACTTGAGGTGATTTTTGCGATTTTTAACCCCCCCCCCCCCTTGGTGAGATATCGTGAGATTTATCTCGACCCCCTCCGCCCCCTAATCTAACATGAGAATTTTCAAATTTTAAAAAATCTCATTACATTAAAAATACGTAACCACAGCAAGACTGGCGTTGGCAGGAAATGCCCTCGCGTATAAAATCCGTGTACGTAACCGTATTTAAATCTAGTGAAAGGCGTGTAAAAAGTTCATCTGTGTGGATGGGGTGGGGGGTGTTGGGAGCAAGATTTTATTTGAGATAACTGATGATTCGGACTCCCTTGCCCTTCGCTTTGTGGTGGACACACAACTACCAAAACGTAAGCACTGACCCAACAAGCATTTCATTACGCTAAAATTCGGCATGTAACTTCTTGTAGTTCTAAATTCTAATTGCCTTTTCGCCGTTCTGTGCTACTTGGCTCGTACTCTGCAGGTCAATTTACACACAGTTCAACGGCAGGCCGTGACCTGAAAGTTTTCGCCTTGAGGCCAAGTATTACTATTCACTGACCGGCCTGAAGTTCAAGAATGCCTACAGTTCGAGAAAACTGACAAAAATCGCATTTATCGTCAGTTCGAGCCTGAAGATCTGAACTTCTATTTACTCTCAAACCGTGAATTGATGGCACGAATTCACGCCGTGTCCACTCGTAACGGAAAGCAAGGCGCGAGCTAAAGCCTCAATTATACTGGCCGCAACGGAATGGAGAGTTAAGGCCCAGTTACATAGCAGCGTTGCGATGCGTTGCCTAGCTTAGCTGAGCATGACTTTTCGCAACCTAGTCACATAACAGCTTAGCGTTGCGTTATTTGGCAAATAAAGTTCCGTTAATTGGCAGAGTTTGTTATATATAAAAAGTGGAAAAAATGCAAGAAATAATGAAATTGTATGGTTTGTTATTACAATTAAATATAATTTACCAATTATATCAACGATTAAAGAATAAAAAACACTTTTTTAATTCCCAGCTGTCATTTTGTAAATTGCCAACGTTTGCTTCGCGTAAAAAGTTGAACTTTGTACAACTCGTGCGTTGCGTTGCGTTGCATTGCGCGCAATGTAGCAAGCCCCATTTAAAATATATAGTTTTAATTTTGACAGACGCTACGAAACGCAACGCAACGCTGCTATGTAACTGGGCCTTTAACGGAATGGAATTGTGCTGGTTATACTGACGGAATCGAACGTATTCAAATGTCACAAATTTTCATATCCGTGCATTTTTTTATTATAAAGAATTTCATTATCTTTCACTTTATTTATAAATTTTTCAACAAACTCTGACTACATTTTGGGCTAAATAATAAATGACAAAATCAGCTGTTTTTATAATGCTGCTTTTGACACTTCAATTCGTCGGTTCCTTCAAGTTGCAAAGTTTTGGAACTTTAATCCGGTCCGTTCCGTTGCGTTGCGTCCAGTATAACCACTTCAATACAATTTCTCTGTAATGAAACTCTTTTTGACATTTCAATCCGGTCCGTTGCGTTCTGTATAATTGAGGCTTAAGCGTGAAAACCATCCATACTCGCGTTCGCGCTTGTTTGGGGGTGTTCACGGCGTGAGACTGGAGCCGACTTGAAGATTTCGTTGAAGCCATGGACATTTTTGAATTAATAACCTGCTATGTTAAACAGTCATTTTCACCTGCGTGTCTGTAGGGAATCATGATTTCATTTGCATGCCAAGACCTGTCAGGTGGATACCTGAAGTATTATCCCTCAGTTAGACTAAGTCAAGCTTAGTCGTGCCGGTCGACCTGGGGTGGTAGCACGTAAGTTGTTTCAATCGACCTCTTCATAAAAAAATTCAAATTCGTTTGAAACAACTTACGTACTACCACCCCTGGTCTGACAGGCCACTGCCTACCGGTGAATGGGGTTCTTTAGTGAAGAAACATGTTTTAAGGCCCCCATACACTGTCAAATTGGATGTACATCGAAGGGCTGATGTACAACCAAAACTATCGATTGTGGGCCGGTCGGCCGATCAAAACTAATTGTGCTTATGGGTTTGATGAAATTCTTGATGTACATCTAATTTGACCGTGTATGGGGGCCTTAAAACATGTTTTTCCACTAAAGAACCCTTAACTGCCTAAACTTAATTTAACTCAGTTTTCTTGAAATTTTACACAGTTTCTTTAAAAAAAATAATTACATGATGTTCGTCGAGACCTCCCCTCTCCCCCACGTGAGATTTGGTGAGATTCTGCTCGACCCCTCCCCCCTAAACGCCTCACGTAATTTATGGACGACCCCTTAAAACCGAATCGGTAACAGAACCGAAAACCATGCAAACACGGCGACAGGAAAATCGGGGATGGTTAGCCGTACGGGAAAAACCTAATCGCATGTCGCTAGCCTAAATCATTTATTCAACCGGTGCCCAGAGGAAATCGTATGGGACTGTGCTGAAACTTTATACGCTTTAAGAGTGAGCTAGCTATATTTCACCTGCTACATTCTTTCCCTTCCTTCGTCCCTTCCCTCTAGATTGAAACCAGCAAGGAACCCTTGAGGTGTAACCAAATTCAAAAACGCACTAATAACAGCAGATTTAACTTGGGAAAAATATTTTAATTTTCAACAATATTCTCATTCAACAAATTTATCCATTGCACATTAGCCGGTACTATTTCCATTACAAGTGGCGTCTCCATTATTCCCAACAGGCTGATGCACTGGCACTGCCATCTGTTAAAATACAACAAAATTATGTAATCACAATAATTTTAAATTAATTCGGTTAAGGAAATTATTACCGCAGCTAGGATCAAAGCTAAAACACACAAAACACCAGCGAAGAACTTCATTTTCACTATTGATGATTGACTGAAAATTCAACCGAAAATTATTTGTTTACAAAATGAATGTCCACAAAATTGCAGTTGGATTGTGTTCCAAATAAAAAAAAATATTAATTATCTTTGGTGACAATAAATTATTTAAGTGCAAAATTATTTTAATGTTTTCCAATTAATGTAATTTTTCGTAGAGGAAATGTTTTTTCAAGTGCAAAAATCCGGGGAAATTTTTATTATAACTACTGTTCTACAAAATAATCCGCTGAAGCTCCCCATGCACATCACTATTAGTTAATTAGAAATATTAGAGCAGGTAAAAACGCCCTCCAGAATTTGATAAAACATTACTACGGCGCATTTAAGCTGGTATCATGTCATATCATAATTTCTTTTAACAGATTACCTCTTCTTCCAATATTACCAAACAGGCCAGTGGAGACATCTTTGAGTAGCATCAGTAAATATAGCATGGGTTCGTTGCTTTGAAATTTGAATATTTCTAAAACCGGCATTCATGCAGATTGTTTAGTTACTATGTTGCATTGATTTGATGAGCATCTCTCATTTCAATAGAAGTGTAAAACTCGTCATTGAAGCACCAACAAGAACTGCATAATCTAAAAGTAACCTTTTATATGCCTCGGAATAATTGCACCGTTTTCTTTGAATTCTCATCGTGAAAATGTCACTACTCTGTCTGTATATGTCTGATGATCAAACAATTTTATTTAAAATCATAGTTATAATATTGTAAAAATACTTTGAATGACGGTTAATGGTAATCTTGATTTGTGTTTATGACTCTTAATATATAAACCAAAAATAAACGAAAATGGGGACCTTATATATGTCTATTGCATATGTCTATTATCTCCTGTGGGTAAAATCCTGTCCCACATATTATTATCAAGGATAATAGAGGCAGTAGACCGATTCAGAAGAGGACGCTCTGGCATCTACCATATTAACATCATGAGAATTATAGTGGACCAGTCTACTGAATTACGATCCCCGTTTACCTTGCTTTCGTTGACTATGTGAAAGCGTTCGAAAAGGCTAATAAAAGCTTAATATGGGGAGCTCTACCCCAACGTGGTTTGCCGGACAAAATAAGAGCAATTATAAAAGCTCTATACAACAATTCCAAATGCCGAGTTCTCCATAATGGAAAATTATCCGACAGCTTTGTGGTGAAAGCAGGAGTACGACAAGGATGTTTACTTTGACCGTTACTCTTTCTTATAGTAATAAATAGGGGCCTCGGTAGTCTAGAGGTAAGGCGCCTGACTGCTATCCCCAGAGGTCCCGGGTTCGAATCCCGGTGGTGCCACGGTCCTTCGCCTTTCCCACCTAACTTTCCTTCTTTCTTCTTCCCTCTTTACATTCCTGATTCCCCTGTCATAGCCTTCCTTAGTCCTTCCCCGCTCCACCAAGCGCATGCCATCGGTTGGTTGATGAGATTCAACTCGTTTCAGGAGGCATAACACTCCAGCGAGTTGTTCTCGACGCCCCGATGTCAGAGTCGCGAAATGGTTGTGAGTAGGTGGAATCAAATATCGCGGCTAGGTTGTGACAGTTACTTCCTTCTCTTCTGTCTATCTTCCGGCTAGAGCTGCTGTTCGACATTGCACTCTATACGAATAAAATAGATTGTCAATAGTACAAAGGGACTTTCCCTAAGCCTCTAGTCTGTCACATAAAAAAAAAAAAAAAAAAAAATGACATCCTTGTCAGCGCTCTAGATAATAGAACAGGTGGCATACAATGGGGATTCCTAGACCACTTTATGGATCTCGACTACGGGGATGATATCTGTTTGTTGGGCAACAAATATCAGGACATCTAAAACAATTTGGAAGCAGAAAGTAGTTCAACAGGCTTAAAGTTAAATCCGAATAAAACGAAAGAAATGTGGATAAATGCAAACACCATTGAACGGACAGCGCTGAATAACCGTGACGCAGAACTGGTAGATAAATTCTGTTACCTCGGTACCTTAATTAACGAAAATGGCGGTGCAGAAGAAGATGCCAGTTCCAGAATAAATAAAGCACGAAGCACATGCCTGTTCCGCATATGGATTTCAACAGAGATTTCAATTTACACCAAATTGCGGCTGTTCAACTCCAACGTTAAGGTAGTTCTTTAGTACGGTTGCGAAACATGGAAAGTCACCCAATTCATTACAAGGCGCCTGCAAGTTTTCATCAACAGATGCCTGCGGCGTATCCTAAAAATCCGCTGTCAAGATATAATTTCAAATGAAGAGCTATGTCGCCGTGCCGGCTAAGAAAGGATAGATTACCAAATCAGGCGAAGGAAATGGATTGGCCACACCTTGCGACGCGAACACGAAAATCTAGCTAAACAGGGCCTTGACTGGAATCCGCAAGGATCCCGTGGAGTAGGAAGACCTAGAACAACGTGGAGGAGAACCCTACTAGCAGAGGCGGCAATAACTGGAAGATCCTAGTCGGAGCTGAGAGCTGTCGCAGAAAACAGAGTCCGCGGGAAGGCGACTGTTTCCGCCCTATGTCCCATGAGGGATTAAAGGGGAGCAAGAGTTTTCTTCCTCTGGCTAATACTACTGCCTGTCTGATTCTGCCAGTGTTTTCCAGGTGACGCTACTGGCAATCTTCAAAGTCTACTCCAGGTCTAGTAGTTATGCAGAAAAACTCAAAGCCATGAACCAGTGATCAATGGTTAATCTCAGCGGTCGGAATTTAGATGCTTATATGAAATTGTAATCTAGGTATGAAGTGGTTCTGTAGTTCGACCAGGCTAGCTGAGGTTTTGCGAGTGGCATCTCTACGACTGCCTTACTTCGTGTGAGGTTAATAAAAAATTTTAAATAACTTTAATATTTATTTTTTATTTATTTCCCTAAAGCAAGTTTATTACTCGTTTCGCCGGGGTGACCGTCTGGGAATTAATAATCAAATACAAAACTCTGAGAGCTATATATATTCACAATCTACCCTACGGTGCTTACTAAACTATACGTTACATAATCATCCCTATATACAATCTACTTGTAACACAGTAGCTAACAATTGTCAAATCAAGTTTTACTACAGTATTTCTCATATCATACAACAGTATGCCGACAATCGCATCGGCGTGCCCTTTAATATTCATGCGCGACTGTTATAGAGGGCGTTTGCTACTCCGATACATATGAAAGTACATAGACGTACATACTACGTTACTGCAGCCACCGGGGACATAGTTCATTTGCTGCAGTTCATACCGGCCGTCAGCAGGCCGTGGCCTGATGGTTTTTCGCCTTGAGGCGAAGTATAACCAAACTGACGAAAATCTTTATGTTTGTAGGTATTTATCCTCAGTCCGGATCTCAAATTCTGGCGTGGTTATTCGACAACGAACATTTAGACCGGGCGCTGGAGGTAGTTGAGTATGCATAATATGAGGACCGCATTCTGTTAACAGAGATCAGTTGAGAATAGCTGAAAGAGAAATAATACGAATGTGGCCCCACAGCAAAATAAGTCGGAAATATGAAATAAAATTTTTCGATATCACGCTTAGTTTTCGAGATATTGACACTTGAAGTTGACGTTTTGCGGTATTTCACCCAGGTTTGTAGTTATATAAAAGCTACGACATCCATGGTGAGGACAGTATGCGGTCCTCATATTATGCATACTCAACTATCTCCAGCGCCTGCATTATTCGTTTCCAGTTCGCATAGCTAGAAAAAACATTTGTTTGAAAGCTCTCGAAATGTGTTATTTTATCCAGTGCTTGGTAGACTTTCGTATTTTTTGTTGACATTTTTTTCCTTTTCAAATTCGTTTTGAACGATGATCGATATTCGAGATACACGAACCGACCCCTGAACTTCAATTCAAACTGAAATTTTTGTCGAGGTCATCAAGATTTTTACATTTGAATTAACAACCTTCTATGCTAAACTATCGTCTTAGTCTGTATGTATGAAGGGAATCATAAGGCCGCTTGCAGTCCACGGCCTGTCAGGCGGATCCCTCAAGTCCTCATCCCTCCAGCTTGACTGAGTAATGTGGGGCCTTCGTCGGGCTGTACCTGACGATCTGGCCTACCAAGCGGTGGCCTGTATGTCAATAGACCCTTAAAGTTGCTTTGTGAAAAGTACACAAATAAAATTATCTTCTTTTTATTTTTAGTGGCACGTTTTAACTATCTATTTTGTGTCAAGCCAATGCATATGGGTTACCGACCCCTGGTCTATGCTATATCAGGTCACAGGAACAATGAGAAGGTAAACGAATGCTGTTACAAAATGGTGTAGTTTCAGCGCTAATTGTGCTCTTATCCTCGTTCTTTGGCTGAGGCTAAGTTTACCTGCTTAGCTCACTCTCCGAACAATGACATAACTCTTGGGCTGCGCATCATGGAAAAGGGCGATAATGACACCAACGAAAAACGCCACATTTTAAACCCATGGCAACTTTCCCCAGGAGCCAAAAATTCCACTGCGATTTTTTAGATTACGAATATTTCATATATTTTAGTGTAAAAAGGCGTCCTGTCGCGTTTGTGTTAGTTAGACAGCAGCAATGAGCACTGAAGAAAAAGAACAAAACTTTCAATGCGACAAACAGCCAAACTGTCAATCCAATCAGGAAGTGAAGGACCCCCCAACCAAACAAAAAGAAAAAAATATAAGAAAAAGGCCATAATATTTACGAGGATAACCAGAAAAGAGGAAAATTCAGTGATGTTGAAAATTTCCATAATTCAAATATTCATATCAGCTCAGCTCTTATCATTTTTATGAAAAATCCCGCGACGTCAAATGTACAGAGTACGCGTGTATATTTAATTTAACCAATAACCGTAAAAGAGAGACAACGAAGGCCTTTTATAACCATCCCCTTGGTCTCAGGGGTGGGGCAATAATATCATACTTTGCTAACTCCATCCATCCGCACCTACCTTGGGAGTAATTCAACGGCTTCGACTTGGAACTTTATGAAGGTTTCTGGAGGATGATGAGGTATAAAGCCCCAATGACTGGTGACGAACTTTATATCTGACAATTGACAGTTTCAAATGAACGATTGCAGGGAAGAAGAAGAAATGCGTCTCTTCTTGCCTTTTACAAATGAATTTTTCCCACAAAAACAAAAAATAAGTGTGGATGTGTGCGTATAAACAAAAGTAAAGAAAAAGCGACGATTTTCGGGGGTGGAGGCGCGATATCCGATTGCGCATTTCAACTGGCGGGGGTTGAAAGGCACAACATTTTTGGTAGACGAGATCAAATATCTCAAACGAATACTTTATCGCACTCAATCTGAAAATGAGAGGGGAATTAGTGCTGTCACATCAAAAATTTTAAGGGCTCCAGTAATGTTCGAATTTCTGATTAAGTTTGAAGCGTAACCCTTTGACGGAAATTTGGAGAATTTACACCCGCTACGTTATACGAGACGGGACGCATCATTGATGGCTACGTGCAAATTACCATCAAACTACCGTTGGTATTCTCATTAAACTTTTGTAATTTTAATAAATTTCAATTAAAATTTCGAGCCTAGTTTCAACGAAATCAAAAAACTTTCCGAGCACCTAACACCCAAATCCCAAAACTATTCTCCAGCAACGTCCGATATTTTGCACATTTTATAGCAAACGTAAGGTACGTGCAACGACATCTGATGTGGAACAGTTGCACCATTAGTTTCACTAGTTTGATGCCTGGGAAAAGTGGCCATTTACACTATAAATTAGAAGAAAACATTATCACAACACCATCATTTGGTGTGTCTCCTCCATTTATGGAGCGCCCGTTAATTAAGACAAAGTGCACACATACCGTCGATTTCAACCCCCCAGAAATGTATCATTTCGCACGATGTATCCATATTGTAGAAGTTTGCACCTTTTCCAGATTAATGGGTTCGTTTCATCCAGAGGAAGCCACAAAGTTAAATTTTCTTAAAAGATTTCTAGAAACAACCACCCGCCTCCTGCCGCTCTGGACCCCGCCGCGTGAGATGGGATGTCCCACGTATATATGCACATACATATATAAATAGGGTTGGGGGTGTGTTTGGTTATGCCAGAGGAACAAGGTGAAGTGAGGGCACATCAATGTTTATTTGTTGTTCGAGCGATGGCTGTAGAGTTGAAAGTCTCTTGGGTATTATTTTAATTTTGTTTTATTACTTACCCGAGAAGTACTTTGGGAGGGCGGAGGCTCCAGCCATCCACTGAAGCACCTTCTCTAAGACATTTTCGAATCTTGTTGCTAGGGTTTCTATGTTCTTGCGGGAAATCTTGTTACGATTCTAAGAGTCACATTATGAGAAAAGTAATGTGCGACGGCTCCTTTTGGCACTTTTACATTTTTTTTATTAAACTGATATTAGTTTATTTATATTTAAATATAGTTAAATATATAGGTGACAATTATTTTAGTGTTCATGTTCAAATTTTTCGAAGATAATGGAATGTTAGCTCGTTTTGGACTCCACAGTTCGTGTACCTTAGATTTGGTGGTTGCTTAACTGACCGGGTTGGATATTTAGAACCATCCTGTAGAGTTTAGGAAGCCAATCAGTGCCTCGATCTTTAGTCTCTACTCTCTCAATGTCCAATCGATTTCTTTTCAGACCAAAACGATCAAGCAGGTGCCAATCGGTGTAGGAGTTATTAAGGTTTAAGTAGTAATTAAACGCTAAAATAAAAGATTGTCTGTCAGGCACTTACCACCGGCACAGGCCAAGCAAACTTGTGTTTTCTAGTATAAAAATGTTCAAACTTTAATTGGGTTGTAGGTTGAAAGTCTTACTTGATAGGTCAGCTGAGCTCCCAAAACAACAAAAAAGTGGCCTGCCAAGACATTAGCACCAGATTTGAGCAGGCAGACCAACATTTTTTTACTCCATAAATACTAAATTTTAAGGATAGTTCCAAGCACTTACTCGATAGGTTACGTTGCGGTCCCAAAAACTCTCCGGAAAATGCCAAATCCAATTTTAGGCACCATTTCCGCCCAGACAGACTACGATTTTTCTTATGGTCGTTGTGAGTGTACTACATTTCGGAAACGTTTCATCATCTTACTCGATAACCACGTTTTTGCAGGCTCTTGGTCTATTAGTACATCTTCATTTTTATACTTTACATCATCACTCTGGGTTTAAATTCTTTACGTTGCTGTGTCATATGAGTTTGCTGATTCTTCTATTATATTTTCCGCCTTTCTTCTTCCCAATACTGCCTTTGTTTGCTTTGTGTATGCTCTTAACAGTTCATTTCTTCTTTGTATTTCTCTTCAAAATTTATTGGTCTGTGACTTCTTAGCATGATTTGGTGGTATGCTCTGTTTTCTCCGCTGATGTAGAAAAACACTTCGATTCATTTTGTGTAACTTTACTTCGCCTCGGGCCACTTCGCATCTTAGCGGTTTTTGCGCCCGAGTGAAAGGACTTGAGATGTGTGGGGTGCCGGGCGGCTGAGCTCCTCTCGAGGTTGCACGACTTCGACCAACTTCTACCGAGTTTCCATGGGAGTCGACTTGAGTTGAAATGCCACTTAAAATCAACGACTTAACTCTATGCTTTTCCTCCATCTTTTTCCATCAATTAATTTTATTGTAGATTTTTCTTTAAAAGTATTTATTAAATATAAAGTGTCTTCTGACGTCTAAGCGAGATGCGACATTTTCACCATTTGTACCTTTGCCAGTGTGCCGTTCAACTCTGGTTGAACTCTCATGGAAACTAATTATTTGAGAAGTATTTCGCAGAAGCAAGTCTGCGAGTAGTGTAGTGCAGAAAGGGTTGATAGCTCTTCAGTCGAAAATATAGTTGGGTATCGATGCGATACGACTGTTTTGAAAAACTGTTTGTCCGGGAAAGAACTCATTTCACCTAAATGTCCGGGGTTGTTATAGTTTTTGCCCGGCCTCGGCAATTTAGGTGATGGTAGCCCTACTTGCATTAATTCTCCAGTTCTCCAGTTCCGAATGCTGCCTCTGCGTCGTCGTCGCAGCGTCCATTCATCTCCTCTACTCGACTACGTGGTCGGCTAGTCTTACAATTAGTCTGATTTTTATAAACGATGAGAGTCCTGAGCCGTCAAAAACTACTATCGTTTTGTCTAAAGGGGCCCATATACGGTCGAACATTTTCTCCGTGTATGGGCCGGTTTGGTGTGTTGCGCGATGAAAATCAAACGCGTTTGAAAATTTTTGTGCAAGGGGCAATGCTGCGCAAGTTGTTTCCTCGTATATGGAGATGTTAGTGTAATCTTATGTCACTGAAATTTTAAATGCTTTAGTATTATGCTCAAATTAAGTGAAAAATGGCAGCGAGGAAAGCGGATGAACGATTCTGGAGGGAAATCATCGAAATGCATCGCCTCACTGTCTGCAAAACTTGCAATTGTAATGGTCAAACAAGAAGCTTCAGACATGTTTGCTTCACGAAAACATTAACGTAACTGAAGTTTACGCAACTCGTGCGACGAGGAGCAGCTCCAAAGATGGAGAGATTACTTCTTCGCCGCCCTGAATGGTTCATTTACACAGGAACCTCAGGAAACCAGCAACAATGCACAGCCTATAAGAATCACCACCCGAGCCCCATCCAAGACGGAAATAGTAACCGCAATTCATGCGATGGCCAATGGTAAAGCAGCTGGGAAAGATGGCATCCCGCCAGAATTATTGAAAGCCGATTCAAGCCTCATAGCAGATGCGCTTCAGCCAATCCTGGAAATAGCATGGAACACCTGTACCTTTCCGGAGGATTGGACGGAAGGTATCATAGTCAAAATACCAAAAAAGGGGGACCTAACAATATGCGACAACTGGAGAGGCATCTGTTTACTATCTACAGTGGGCAAAATCTTGTCCCATATATTACTATCTAGGATAAGTGAGGCAGTAGACCGAACGCTTAGGAGGCAGCAGGCCGGATTCAGGAAGGGCCGCTCATGTATTGATCATATCAACACCTTACGAATAATAGTGGAGCAGTCTACTGAATTCCGATCCCCCCTTTACCTTGCTTTCGTAGATTATGAGAAAGCGTTCGACTCGGTCAATAGGAGCTTCATTTGGCAGGCACTACGGCGACGTGGACTGCCTGATAAAATAATAGAATTGATAAAAGCCCTATATAACAATTCCAAATGCAGAGTTCTCCATAATGGAAAATTATCCGACAGCTTCGAGGTGAGCTCAGGAGTACGACAAAGATGCCTACTTTCGCTTTTACTATTTCTTATAGTAATAAATGACATCCTTGTCGGCGCTCTAGATAATAGAACAGGCGGCATACAATGGGGTTTGTTAGACTGCCTTAAGGATCTCGACTACGCCGATGATATCTGTTTGTTGGCCCACAGACACCAGGACCTCAAAAACATGATTAACAATTTGGCAACAGAAAGTAGTCCAGCAGGCTTAAGGCTAAATCCAACTCAAACTAAAGAAATGCGGATAAATGCAAACACCATTGAACGGACTGCGCTGAATAACCGTGACGTGGAACTGGTCGATAAATTCTGCTACCTCGGTAGTATTATTACCGAAAATGGCGGTGCAGAAGAAGATGTCAGTTCCAGAATAAATAAAGCACGAGGCGCATATGCATGCCTGTTCCGCATATGGAGATCAACGGAGATCTCAACTAACACCAAATTGCGGCTGTTCAACTCCAACGTGAAGGCAGTACTTTTGTACGGTTGCGAAACATGGAAAGTCACCCAATTCATCACAGGGCGCCTACAAGTCTTCGTCAACAGATGCTTGCGTCGTATCCTAAAAATCCGCTGGCAGGATAGAATTTCAAACGAAGAACTATGGCGCCGTGCCGGCCACGAAAGGATAGACGACCAAATCAGACGAAGGAAATGGAATTGGGTTGGACACACCTTGCGACGCGAAAACGAAAATCTAGCCAAGCAGGCCCTCGACTGGAATCCGCAAGGATCCCGTCGAGTCGGAAGACCTAGGACAACATGGGGGAGAACCCTACTAGCAGAAGCCGCAACAACTGGGAGATCCTGGTCGGAGCTGAGAGCTGTCGCGCAAAACAGAGTCCGCTGGAGGGCAACTGTTTCCGCCCTATGTCCCATGAGGGATTAAAGGAGCACAATGATGTTGCGTAGTTGCATATTTTTTGGCAAACATAAATTTGCGCAAATAGTTGCTTCGTGTATGGGCCCCTTAAAGGCCTACCCTAAATGAAAAGTAACGCAGAAGTGAAGTAGAAATGAAGTAGGCGTAACTTTTTTCAAAATGGCATATAAACCAAAATAAAAAGCTCACAAGAAATGAACAACCTGACTTTCTTAACTTTTGTCTACTCCTTATGCACTTCTTACGTTAAATAATGTTTCGAAATTTTTCCAAATTTAACTTTCCATTTTGGCCACTCCCATATGTTCATATGCAACGGTATCTAACTTCTCTTCACTTCACTTCCCATTTAGAGTAGGTCTTAAGGCTTGCTACTTGACATTCCAGTCTACATAGAACAGTCAACAAGACTTACCCTGTCGTCAACAAGGTAACATAAAAAACAGTGTCACAGTGTCAGTAATGTTTCTGGTGAGGGCTGTTCTGTGCACTATTCCATAAGTAGCAGGCCATTCCTCGTAAAGCCTGTAGTAGTGCTCGCAAACCCTCATGAAGTAATCACCATTTCGTCGGGGTATCCCAAAGCGTTCACGCCCAGTTTCTTTATTATTAAGTCTACCGTGATATTTCCCAGAAAGGTTAAAAAAATATCGCCTTGTGAACCTTTACTTTGTATCCTACCTTTTTTCTCTCTTTCCATCAGAACATTTTACTGAACTGTATCTTAACAAAGATATTTTCAATGTACCTAATCGTGGCAAACGTTATACATTCGGGGTTCAGATCCTCCTCGAACACTCTGACCACTCAGTGTAGCCCTTTTCCTGCAGACCTGCTAGGCTTAAACGAGTACTACTCATTAATACGCTTTTTTTTTATTAAAGGGTATCTCTTTAGCATTGCCTCTACAGATATTTTCGCACCAGCTTCCCTATTGTGTCTAGCAGAAAATATATTACGCTGACCAATTTGAAGGTTTTTGGTTCAGTGTAGTCCTTCTCTCTGTCTAGGGGAGGAGTACTATTTTGGGTTTCTTCTATTTTTTCGGACACGTTGCTAAACCTGTCAGCTGAACTCAAAGCTATTGGAGTTGACTCACTTCTACAGAAGTGGATTGAGAGTTTCCTTTCTGGCCGTTCAATCAAAGTTGTATTGGATGTCGTCAAATCCGCATCCCACCCGATCTCTGCGGAGGTCCCCCAGGGGTCAATTTTATCACCGGCCCTATTTCTCATCTTTATAAATAACCTTCTTTCAATCCCCTCCAACCCACTTCTCAGCTTCGCTGACGACGGTACTCTACGTTACTCGTACAGCTTCGATACAAGACAGACTCATGCCAGATCCTGTCTTGATGATCGCGAACTAATGTCCAACTCTATTAATAACGACATTGAACTCATTCTAGAGCGGGGAAAGAAGAATCGTGTTGAATTCAACTCCGACAAAACCAAGTACTGTCTTATCTCCAAAAAGAAGTTCAACACCTCTCCACCCGTGAGAGTGGATGGAGTTCAACTAATGGCCGACCCATCCTTACACATCTTAGGCGTGACGTTAGCCAAAGACTTGCGATGGAATGACCACATATTCCAAATCGCCGAACAAGCATCCCAGTGCTTGGGATTTCTTAAGAGGTGCAAGTTCCTCCTCCAGCCATCGGCCCGTGCAGTTATTTATAAATCCTACATTCGGCCTCTTCTCGAATATAACTCACTCGTTTGGGGCGGCGCCCCAATAACCACCTTGGCATGGTTAGATAAGGTGCAAAAAAGGGCACTCAAGTTAATTGATGACGACACCGCCTGCTCCACCATCGATCCGTTGAGCCACCGTAGGAATGTAGCAGCACTGACAAAATTTTATCGCTACTATTATACTGACTGTTCCTCCGAGTTAAACGCTCTCCTGCCTCCACGGCAATCTTATACCCGCAACACCAGATTAGCCCACTCGTCTCATTCCCTTCACCTGCAACTACCCCTTTCACGCACTCAACAGGATATGAATTCGTTTGTTAATAGAACAACTCGACTGTGGAATAACCTCTCGCAGTCAGTATTTCCGAGCTCCTACAACATCCAAGAGTTCAAACGCAGGGTTCATCACCACCTTCTTCAATACCCCACGTACCTTTTAACCCTTAACCTATACCTGTCCCCCTCATCCATCCCCCGTACTAAGCTTACTGCTAGACATTGCACCATGACGTGACAAATGACATGACGGACTAGTAGTACAAAGGGTGACTCCCGAGCTTTGCACTGCCACATAAAACAAAAAAAAAAAAAAAAAAAAAAAAAAAAAAACAGATAGTCAATATTTTTCGTAGACAAGTGCAATGATTTCTATAGCCTATTAGAGAAAAGTGATGAATATCCCATCAAGCGTATCCCGTTTCAAGTAAAGAAAAAAATGCCTATCCAAAGCCTCACAGCACATGTCCACGACGTAGCTGATGGTAAAAGAGCTCTATAACAATAAAACCTACTATTATGCCGATAGTTCCAACAAAATAAAAGTTACCATCTGTTTTTGCGCAGTCTACACGCGAGAAACTCGTTCATAAATAAAATAACTCGACAGTGGAACAATCTTCGACACTCAGTTTTTCCGAAATCTAACATCGTCCAAAAATTCACATCAACTGCCAATTACCACCTCCTTTAACATCCTGGCTGCTTGTAACCTGAAATCAATTTTCTGTATCGAGCTTAGCGGTGACCATTGAAATGCCTTTTTCAAAATTATTGAATCCATACAAACGAAACCTGCAAAATGTGTCCCTTGATAAGGTTTGGTTGAAGTGTTCGTCCTTAATGAACGTGTGTTCCAAGTACGCTCATCTAGAGTTTCATACTTCAATTCTGTTTATGTGAAAAAATAAAAGGATTAAGAAACTTGGTCCACAACAATCCTAAGCTATTTACTCTCCTTACTCTCCCTATCTAGGTTGGGTAAACATTTTGAAGCGATTAGTCAAACATAATTAGATCTTTCTTGCTCCGTGATTGATAAGCCTGTGTTGAATATCCGCATTCAATACCATATGCGGGTGGATACCCTCGTATCACACATCAAGAGATGATCCGAAATTTCATCAAGCCATTCTCCCATCCCTAGGCGAAGGCGTACTCCATGCCAAACAAACGTAAGTTTTCCTCTCTTTTTACGCCAGGAATACTTTGTACATGATTAAACGCGTCAATAAATCTTATAAGTAGGTACAAAGACAGAAGACAGAGGCGGTCGGATGAGTGAAGATACGGGGCGGCCCGACGGTGGGTGGAGATATGTGCTCGGCACCGTCATGTATGAAAAGCGAGAACTTTTGAAAGTAAGTGATAAAACATCCCGAAGAGCATATCCTAAACAAATATCCCGATACCCGTCTTGGGCAAATATTCCCCCACCATAGTGTACGGCACAAAGTGCCCCGTGTATTAACGTCGGTATCATCGCACCTATTCTGGAAGAAGCGGCACTTAAGGAACACGCACATCTTAAGATTTATGCCAAGTATTCGCGAGTGAATATGTGAAGATGGCATTGTTGGCACTCTTTGAGGCTTTAATATGAATTTATTACGTAATAAATTTACTTAATCACACGCACACAAATACATCTGAATGGTATGCCTAATTATCACACAGGAATCAGCCCCCATCCCGCCGCGCCAGCCCAGGGACTTTTTAGCCCATCGCCGCCCCTCTATACCGCTTGAACCCTTTGATACTTTAGCTCATAATTCTTAGACCTCATCCCCCATCGGGACTGGAGGTATTTTGTATTTTTGCTTGGGGAACATGTTCCCGTAATAATTTTCATTATCGCGTCAAAGTATTACATAATCCCATCATCCTTATTAGAATTATTATACACGGCGCGCTGATGTATGCGTGCCGAGTGATAGTCGATGGCGGATCTTTGTTATGTGGGAGGCGAGGCCCACCCCTGCTACAGCGCCCCATATGTGTGGTTTTATCTCTTCGTCAAACATTTTGAAGGCCTACGTTCTAATTTTAAGTTATGAAATGGCGCGATTCCGTGCTGATCTTATGAATATTGAATTTTACTATGAATTTCGGATGGGCATGCGAGGAGCATCGCCTTTCCTGGTTAATGGGGATTCCTTGTAATTTTTGGGAAGACTTCGGTGATTTCCATTCAGGGCCAATGGAGCGGTCTTTGGTGGTTAGGCGTCAATTGCTTGTTGACAGAATTGTTTGAAGTAATGAGTTACGCGACAGTTAAAAAAATATAACTAATTTTAGAAGAAACAACACTTTTCAATAAATTCGAACAATGCACTTTCAGGTTTTACGTAGATTTTCTAAAACACAATCAATAATAAAACATTCATGGAACCTGCATGATACCTACAATGCCTTTCCATATGCGAGTTTTTGGCACATCGTCGGCGTTGTGGCGGAAGTCTACTTAATTTGGTAACGCTACATCGTGAAATTGCGAAATCCACTATAAACACTGTGTTGAGGGTAAGGTCCACCTGGGTGACGGTCTTTAACGAGGGAAGGAAAAACCTCCAAAAGCAAGAGAATAGCGTTTATACAATATAACGCCCAGGCTATTCGAAATCTCCCAAAAGTAGCTCTATTTCTTGGCTAGAAGGTACACTATCTCTTTTTAGTGGGTACGGAGTTACAGGAACATCAAAGACACGTAGAAAGCCAAACATTGAGGAAATATTTTAGACACAACAGTGGAGAATGAATGTTGTGGGTGGCGAAGAACAATATCACCATTTACTTCAGCTCAATTGGAAAATCAAGGCAGAGGAGTTTAAAATCATGTACTAGACTAGAAGAAAATCGGCGATCATCACAGGACACTGCCCGTGTGGTGAACTTGCGGCCAGCTTCAGAATCACATACTGACATCTAACGAAGCTATGGAGGGAAGCATGATAGAGACAACCGAGGAAATCAGACACTGAGCATTTGCTACTTCTTATAGGACTGGGGAGAAGTTTCGACGTTTAAAGTATGACAGTTGTTCAATAGGTCTTTAGAAAATCCAAGAATATCATTCGTACAATCGGAAAAGTTTTGTAAACTCTTGCCTTTTAAAGTCTTAACACCGAAAGAGAACCAATCGGCACAGGCTAGCTCCGTTAGCAAGTCCTAATTGCACCTTCACGCGGAGCCCACTGGGGTATTTCTTCGGAATGAACTAACGGGAGACGGTCGAATGTCGAGTTGTCTGCTCCATAAAACGGAGTTTCAAGTTGTTTGGGCTGAGAGTTAGCAACCCGCTCCTATAATAATACCATTGCTACGAATCGGCAATCAATGCCTCGGAACCGGATGGACAACACGACGGATGAAGTAAGCGACATCATATGGGCCGATGCGGGGCAACATACCAACATACCATACACCCCAAAGGGTGAGTCCTTCTTATATTCTGGCAGAAACGAAACTTATAGTTGTAGGAATGACGTTGGCGTAATATTCATCAAAAAAGACATGACCAGCCTCATTGATCATGTTTCTGAAAGAATTATTACAGTACGCCTACAAGACTTCCAAGGGGAGACATCATTGTGTTAATCTTCTTCTTTTTTAACGGCTCTACAACCGGAATCCGGTCCTGGCCTCTCGCAACTGTTCTCTCTACCGGTCCTGATTTTGAGCCGATATCATCCAGTTTGGTATCCCTAAGCTCTGAGCGTCCTGGTCTACGCCGTCCTTCCAGCGAAGGTTGGGTCTCCCGCGGTGTCGCACCCCATTACCGCAGAGAACTTTCCGAGCAGCCTCATCTTCACATACGAGCTAGATGCCCACCTACCGGAGCCTACCGAGCTTCATTTTCTTCACATCATCAATGTCGCGATAGCGCTCGTAGATCTCGTCATTGTAGAGTCTCCGGAATCGTCCTTCCTCACATAAGGGGTCAAGCTTTGAGTGCTTTTTGCTAAGCACCCACGTTTCAGGTATATACATATGTGAGTAGCGGCAAGACCATCGTTTTTTATAGTAAACGTTTAGACGTTAGGGTTAGATTCTTGGATTTAAAGAGCCTTGACAGACTATAGGAGAATTTGTTGGCTTTTAGCAGTCGGTCGCGCATTTCTATTTCCATGCTATTGTCGGCTGCTACTATTGACCCAAGGTAGGTAAATAATTTTACCAATTAACCTCGTTTTCCTCTACTGTGATTGTGGGACCAATGTTAGGTGTTCACTGTGTGCCCACTGTGTAGTTTTGTTTTACTTTTGTTAATGTGCAGTTCCAGATTTCCTTGCGCCCGCTTAATCTGAGTGAAAGCTTCCTGTATGGCTGTTCTGTTCTTCCAATGATATCAAAATCGTCTGCATAGGCCAGTAATTGGGTGGACTTGTTGAGGATTGTGCCCTTGATGTCACGCCCGAATCTCGGATCATTTTCTCCAATGCCAGGTTGAAAAGGAGGCAGGCCAGACCGTCCCCTCGTTGGAGTCCATTGTAGATATTGATTGGTGTGGAAAGCGTTCCGGATACCTTTACTTGGCTTGACACATTGGTCATGGTCAACCTACATAGTCTTGTCAGTTTGTTGGGGATGCCGAATTCTCTCATGGCTTTGTAGAGTTCTACTCTGCCTATGCTATCATAGGCGGATTTAAAGTCTATGAAGAGGTGTTGAATTGAGTTTTGAATCTCTAAACATTTTTCCATAGCCTGCCTCAAGGTGAAAATCTGATCAGTTGTGGATTTGCCTGGAATAAGGCCACACTGGTAATGGAATATGATATTTCTGGCATATGGGGCCATCATATTTTATAGGATAGCGGAGAACATCTTGTACTGCGGCACTCAACCACGTTATACCGCGATAATTAGCGGACGTTGTGATATCTTCTTTTTTATGTACCGGGCAGAAAATGCCTTTTCTCCAGTCTTCTGGCATCACTTCCTGCTCCCATACTTGCACAATTAATTCATGAATCGCTTGGTGTAATGTAGGCCCTCCTCCCTCGCAGCTCCGATGCGATTCCATCTGCACCCGAGGCCTTGTTGTTTTTGAGCTGGCTGATGGTTCTGCTAACATCTTCTAAGCTTGGTGGCGGCAGCATAGCATTATCATCAGATATTGGTGGAGCCTCATAATCCTCAGTTAGTTCGCCATGATTTTTTCCCAGGCTTCCTTTTTTCGTCTGTGAATTCTCTTTTCTGATTTTCTGAGCTCTTTGCGTGCCCTATTCTCTGAGAGTGCTGCATGGCTCGCTACGCAGCATTCTTACGTTCAGTTGCCAGCTTGCATTCATTATCGAACCAGTCGTTCCGATCTCTACGACTTCTGCATGACCGAAGCTGTATCTGGCCATTTCATTGCGTAGTGCACCTGTGTGTGTTCGAGCATGATCAGCGGATACAAAGACAGCTTTTTAGCGTTGTAATGCGCTCTCGGAGCACCATACCAACAAGATAGTGATGCGAGTCAAAGTTGGAACCTCGGTACATTCGTACCGTCATCAGATCCGAAATGTGGCGGTTGTCTATTAACAACACATGGTCTATTTGGTTGCGAGTGGATCCATCAGGAGATACCCAGGTGGCTTTATGGATATCTTTAAGCGCAAATCTGATACTTGCAACGACCAAGATCTTACTTGCTGCCATCTCTAAAACTCGCTGTCCATTGTCATTAGTGTTTTCATGCAAGCTGTGGGTGCCGACAAAGCTGTATACGGGCTCCCGGCCCGGATTTCCCAGTATGATTTTGACATCATACCTGTGGCGGGTATTAAGTTCCGTTCAACTAATTCGAAGAATTCTTCTTTATCATGTATGATATATCAAAAAATGATGTATTCAAATCTCCGATTTTTGATTTGTAATATTCTCCTTCAATCGATCTTCCTTAAGATAAGCTTAAGGAAAATTCCATGTGGTGGAATAAAAAACAAAGATAAGAAAGGGGCGGCATTGTCTGTTTTGCAGGCGGGAGCTGATTCTACTAAGGAATTCTCTTCCACGCTTAGTATTCTCAAGCCTACACAAGACCACAGACTTGAACTCAGCGCTTCCTTCACCTCAATCTTTCATATTCTTCACTTAATCCTTGAAGCTAGTTACTAATAGACATTGCACCGCGACGTCATGCTAATACAAAAGATTACTAAACACATAAAAGTCTTAGTCTATAAAGCATTATTGTAATATTTTATTACTGAAACGAATACAGCCCTTGTTTCTCACACTCATATCCTTGAAGACTGCTTTCCTCTATGTTGAATATTGAGACGTATCAGTAACAGGTCCTTTGCTCGCTTGTTGTTAGAGAAGCACTCGGCGTGACCACTAAAACAATTGCACTAACTCCACTTTCTCCGAGCAACACTTTACCATAGAACATCTCGCAATGCCTTAATAACTTATCGCTCAATTTGTTAATTACATCTTGCAGCATTCTCCAGAACGAGATTAGCAGTTGACATGTAAACAGGACCCCGAAATGCATGTCGTCTATAATTCATCAGAGCAGTAAAGCAGCTTTTATGACCTCCTACATCTTTCGTGATAGAAAGAATTCGATTTTTATAGACGTTGCTTCTCCACCAAATACAGGAAACCAGTCCCTCAAGAAAGGACCAAAAGTACTTAGGTATAAGGGCTGAGTGAAAGTATGTACCACCACCACGGGCCACTACCACCACCATAATCAGCAACTACCACCACTTGCAGGTCGGCACGATTAAAGAGTATTGCCTAACCTCAAAGTACCAATCGTCTGAGTTTTTACGATCAACGAACAAGTTGGAGCTCCTTGGACCGAAAATGTGATGGTCCTTGGGGCTGTTGATTGCCACTTTGTATCGGGACAGGATATGTTGCTGTATATCGAAACTAATCAAGTTGCTATAGCAGAGAAGCCATCAACGCTGCCCTCCTGATGACCAGCCGAACTACCGTCGTCGCATTACAGCCGTCTCCTTGCATATCCCTTCGAACAAGGACTAATTCTCCTCGGCTCCTTAAGCAATTCCGTTTTATCCTGGGCTATTAAAGACAATATTGTAATTCCGTTTCGATTTCTCATTAGGGACAATCTGGGCTGGGAGGAGGGACAACAACTGCTGGCTGGCTGGTGGCTGTTGGCTGCTGGCACAGGACCAAACATCGACATTGGAAAGAAACGGTCCTGTTCACTTGGATCCAGGTTGAGCAGAGTCCTATCCCGGTTTGTAATATGGTTGCAGTCATTAAGGGGTTGCTTTTTATGTTACCTCCAGCCATTTACATTGTAATAATAGTTTTTGCCCGATAGAACCAGGAAAGCTCCGCACCGAGCTGCTCTTCGGCTTCGAGCCCAGAGTGGGGGCTGGGGCTCGCATTGGGGGCGGTGTGGCAGATATTGTTGTTGAGGGATTGTGTGTGTCTGCTCAGTTAAGTAGATTGAAGGAATTTAATGGACCTTGAATCGTTCTCATTTATCCTTCGAACATTAGAAACTGCAATTGTTTCGCTATACACCCGGCCCTGGCATTTCGTTTTACGAGCTTCTGGCAATACAGGGAGATGCCTCTGTTTACCAGGAAGCCTTCGGCCTGACTTTTTTATATTCTCTTCCAATCAATTTGCGCTCCGAGAAAACATAAAAGAAAATCGGCTGAGCCTAACAGATTTGTTGTTCGTGGATCCTTCGTACAATTTCCATAGGCATAAATCAGGTATGCCGTAATGTGCCAACTGCACGGAACATTTAGCAACACACCTTGAAGCAATTGAGACATGAAAAATATAAGATAAAATCCCAATACGTTGTCGGTAAGCAATTTGTAAATATGCTTCCTCATAAATGTCAAAATCGAAAATTAACGATGAAATGTGGCAGGAAAAGTAACACACGTTCGGGGCTCCATCCCCATCGGGTGATACTACTTCTTAACGATTTTCGCTTATATAGGTTTTTAGTATCGGTGAGAGTAGGCCTAGGTGTGCACCCCCGGTGATGCCGCCTCACGTGCCCCGTCCTGCGCTCCCTGATGTGTATAGTCGTAGAATAGACCCTTTTTTTATGGCAGCCGATGTATCACTTGCCAGTTTGTACAGAAACGGTAATCAAAATTTGATGGTTTATCTGATTTGATGCTATACGACTGCGGTGGAAGTAAATGCGGACATAAACGGAAGCTATTACGTCGTAAATTGCTTTGAAGAACTAAAATAGCATGAAAGCCTTTCACCAGGCTCTTAACGTGCAAGTTATAAAAAGTGGTTGACTTATATGGGCAATAGGATCAGACTTACTAGGAGTTCTGCTGTGTTGCTCTTTCCGTCGTCTCCTTCTTTTTTATTAATTTGAGGATAATGCTGACGCCCCTCGGGACGGAAATGGGGGCTTTTTATTAAGTGAATATGTTAAAAGGAACTGATTTCTAGCATGAGAAGGAAATTAAGAATCCCTAGTTCTTTCCATTGTTTTTGGGCACCATGAAACTTTAGTTGGTCGAGCCAATTACAAACATACACGGCCTATACATGGGCGAACTGGTTTGCCAAACTGAATTGGATAAAGACCCGCTTGCGGGTCAACTGGATTTATGGTACATAGGAAGTTACAGGCGGCAATGACCGGAAATATGTCAGACAGCGTCAGAGTACCGCAAGGATATTTACTTAGGCCCCATATTTTAAACGTTTTTATTAGCTCGCTTTCTTGTCTGTCTGCTTGTCCGGTAAAAAATTTGAAATTGATTTTTCGAATACTTGTGGTTATCCGATCATGCTAAAATTTTGCACTCAGCTTAAACTCCGATGACAATGCAATATGGTATAGCCAATAAACTGTTAGATCCACGGCGGCCGTCTCAAGTGGGCGGATTAAAGTTTTCTTCCCAGCCCCCTCGACATGGGTATCAAATGAAAGCGTATCATAAGTAGTATACCTAATATACCGTTAGACTCATGGCGGCCATCTCAAGAGGGTGGATTATCATTTTCTTCACAAAACCCGCGACATGGGTACCAAAGGAAAGGGTGTGATAAGTAGAATACAATAAGCTATATGGCGTCATTGTAAATCCAACATGGCGGCCAACACTAACTGGTGGAATACCTAATTTTTGACAACAACCTCGAAATGGGTATCAAATGAAAGGACATGACATGTAGAATAAAATAAGCTATGTGACGTAATTCAAATTTCAGTATGGACACCAATTACATAATGGAAATTAATACGGTAATTTTTTTAAAGTATAATGAAAGATAATAGTTTTAGATAATTACGACTGAAATTTAATTTATAGATGATTTTGGATGAAGAAAGCAGTTAAATAAATTCAAAAGCCATCTAAGCGCTTTTCCGTAAGTAAGAAATCATATCAAATAGTCCCCAAATGGCGATTTTTGAAAGGGGAAGGTCAATTCCGTATTTATAGATACAGGTGCATTTACTAGTACGGAAGGGCAAGAGTAGTTGCGAGTACTGTCGAGTGAATATACTAAAAATGATCAGAAAAGATAAAAAGAAACTAAAAAACGTTGGGCGCATACGTGATTGTAACGAATGATTTCTCAACCCAGCTACTCTACACTGCTTACTATTGTCTATAGCAGGGGTGGACAACCCACGGCCCTTCGCAGGAAATTGTGCGGCCCCCGAGACTCAACTAGATTTAACAAAATAATTTGTACTATAAGCTGCCATCATATGAAAAGTAAAAAGGAATCAGCTATGGGCACTGATAAGCCTGCCATCGAGGTGCACGGAGTCACCGGGTTAATGGATAAAAATCCAAGCGATTGCTTTTACCTGTAACAAATCAAAGTAAAGACCGCATCTGCAACAAAAGAGAAGTAGAGAAAGCAAACATATTTACAAGCAAGCACACTTCTTGGTCAATATCGCGCTAGTGTGTTATGAGTGCGGGAGTCTTCTTCTCCTGTAATACCGCATGTGACATATTTCGGAAACAGTTGTCCTCTTGTTGTGCCCATGTTTGGTAGGGCTCTCCTCCACGTTAATCTAGGTCTTCCAACTCGACGAGTTCCTTGTGGATTCCAGTGAAGGGCCTGTTTGGCTAGATGGCAAGGTGTGGCCATCCAAATTTTATTTAATTTGTATGATTTCGTCATCTATCCTTTCTTGGCAGGCACGTCACGTCACGTCATAGATCTTCATTTGTGTATCTTGTCAGCAGATTTTTAGGATGAAAACTTGAAGGCGCCTTGTGATTAATTATGGGCGTCTTTACTACACGCTTCGCAAACATACCTTAAATTGTCTTAACATTGAAGTTGTAAGTTTTGTAATTCGTGATGTCTGGGACAAAAAGGTGTGAAACTTGGTTCAATTTTTTACGCGAATCGTTTCTTTTCGAAAATGGATTTTACAAAAAATGAATATCGCGCCACCTTGTCTGACGAAAAATTGCACCACTCAATACATTATATTTCGCCTGTTCTCTTAAAAATGGTCATACCTCGTCTATTGCCTATTTTAACACACATTCTCAACTCCTGCCACGGTATCAAAGTTTCCCTCGACTTAGAAGCAGGTTTTAATCACAGCCACTCCCAACTTTACACCTTTCGCAAAAATATTGACCTGAAAAAAGAAAAAATATGGGTCCCCTTAATAAGGGAACTTCGTCAAAAAATTTGAAATAATTCAAAAATGCTGATTAATAAAAGTGTTCGATTTTTAAACCGATAAATTTGTAATGCCCCATGTGTGTGAAGATGCCTGCCGTACACTTGCGTCATGTATCCTACTGGTCGACATTAAAGCTGCAGCTAAATCCTTTGAGATCCTAGTGTATTTTTATCTTTCTCACTCTGCTACTGTTCGTCCTTACATTTCTGTTATCGCGACAAATTCGGTTCCTCTCGGTAGTATTAATAAAGCAAGAAATCTTGGGGTGGTACTGAAGAGCAACCTGACCTGCCGCGATCACATTAGTTTCATTGTTAGTAAAACATACGGACTCCTGTCTAAACTACGTTATCATTGTGGCTTGTTGGAAAGGTTTGTGCGTATGATTCTGCTTTACTACAACCTCTTCTAATGCATGATCGTCCCATCTAGTCCTCCCTCGAATCTTCATGTTCCCTTAAGCTTGTAGTAGCATTTAACGACTGTGTACCATATTTTACCCTACTTAAACTCCGTTTTGAGCTGGCTGGCTGCTCGATTACAGGCTTATTTGAATCACTCCAGCCCGCGGGAATATAATGTATTTTCAAAGTAGCCCGCAATACCATTTGGTCTATGGCATGCGCCCCCTGGTCTATGGCATGCGCCCCAAGTTTTTTTTTAGTTTTAAATCTTACAAATATATTCATAGCTGTTACAAATTCACAATAACAAATTTTCAAGACGCAACGATTTGCTTGTGCAAGCTGGCTGGCGCAAGTCTGTTTGTGCAAATAAACTGAATGCAAATGATGACTGAAAATTATCTCCATATTGCGCATTATATTTTTACTTGTCTACGCATTAAATTATATTATATTGATTATGATAAGAAGGAGAAGCATTAATTTGGTCGAATGTCCCCCAGAGTTATAACCGAAGCTTGAGCATCGTTTAAACCCTCATGCCAATACACAAACCTCAAGCCGTTTTCCTAACAAGGCATATTTTGTAAAAGCCACCTGCGTAAGCCAAGCCGTTGAGCTCACAACGCAACTTGGAAATCGTTTCGTTTGAACCTACCTTAAGGTGCGTAGTGCGTATCCACCAAGAGTTTTGTCTCCGCACTATCTCCATACATTATCCGTCAAAGTGTCTCCACCAAATTCAATGTTCGGAGATAAAAAATGTGCGGAGATTAAAAGTGCGGAGACCTACACAAGCACACCGATATTCCAGTGGATACACAACGTATCCATTGAAAAATCTTCTGGGTCGGTGCGGAGAACTTCTGCGGAGACTGTGCGCGGACATGTAAATTCAGTGGATACTTGAAAAAAGACTTCGAAAAGACTTGAAGTAGCTTCTTGAGGCGTATCTTTTGTTTTCCAGTGAATATGGAAAACACGAAATATCTTAGGACAGATAAGGGGACTATTTTGAAGAAATAGTTTTCGAACGCGGTTTTTTTATGTGGCATGGTCAAAATCAAGAATCACCCTTTGTACCACTAGACCGTCATGTCGTTCAACTCATGGTGCAATGTCTAGAAGTAAGCTTGACCTGAAAATAGAAAAAGAATAGGAAAGGTTAAGGGTAGTCTGGTGGATGCATAAGGAGAAGGCGGTGAGCCTCGCGTTTGCACTACTGGGTGTTATATGAGTGCATCCATTTTTTAACAGCCGCGTGGGGTGAAGCCGGGGTATTACTGTCTAACAAATTAATATTGGCGAGTTTCACATAGGCCAACCAACAAAAATTGGATGTATTCGGTAATTCCCTTTTGAATTTTGATGTAGAATAGCATGGGTTTTCACAACAGCCAGCTTTTCCAACAAACTATACGCTAGAAAGCTATACGCACGCTGGATTCCGAAATTGTTTTATTAAAAAGGCATAAGGAAGCTGTGTACCAATTTTCAGCCATTTTGGAATTTTGTCTCCGGACTAAACAGGTGATTTGGAAAAAAACATGGCTTTTTAACAAAATTCAAAAATTCATAAAAAATAGCAATTAACAAATTTTTACTAGTCTGGCAGGAGTTACATGTTCTTTACATGTTTTTCAACCAATCTCACTTTATTGTTTTGAGGTGTTCGATGGGGCACCTTTTATGTCATGGGAGCTTAGACTATAATGTGAAATAATGAATATTCTTTCTCTTATTCCGTGAGTGCTTGTCTTTTCCTTCGTCCTTCATTGCGTTCAAAAATGAACAGCTTATGGGGCGCAATATGGCATAGTGCACCGGGCGCAAATCCCGAAGCTCCGGCCCTGATTGTGGGAGGTCGAATTCAAAGAATATAAAAATAAATTATTGGGCGTCTTTAACAACTCCTCCTTATCCACAATGTTAGACAAAAAGACATTAAATTTTCCGGTGCCAGACAGCCAATGAAAAGAGGAACCAGCTGACGTAGCTGACGACGCCTTCGCTCTTACCTGTTCTGCCAGTGGTCTTTCGGATGAAATTTGTAATTTCGGAATGTGCCTTCCAGCGAAAAATTTTAAATGCGGCATAGCAAACCATTTCGATTTGTACATAGTATCTGCGTAAATAGTATTAATAAATTTTCGTCCTCCAAGCTCATTTTTTTATATCGCCGAACTGAAACGAGGTAATATATCTAGACTAGAATCGGAAAACATAAAACATTTACCTAGTTTATAGCAGAAAAATTAAATCGATTTAACTCAAAGTTACGTCAAAATTTCGAATTAGCGTATAAACGGGTATTAAATACATTCTTATAACCTTAGCTTAAACCGAAGTATTTCGGTTTAAGCCATAATTCGAATTACCTTGTTTATAGGGTAAAAAATTTTGGATGATCCATAATTCGAATTATTTTTGGAGTAGCTATAAACTAGGTAATTGTGCGCACAAAAGAATTTTTTCATTCAAGGCCGTATCCACCTAAAGTCTTGTCTCTACAGAGTGCACGCACAGTCTTTTAAAACATATTTTGAGACTTTTCATATGCTTCCTGCAATATTTTAGTGGATACGCAATGAAAACTTTGTCTCCGTACAGTTTGAAATTTTTCGTTTTTTGCTCTATTTTTGTGGATTTTTATGTGCGCGCACTGTCTGCAGACCGCAGTGGAAACGCACCTTTAAGCAGACATTTTTAAATATTCTGAACTCTCTGAAAAGCTGGAGGAACCTGTTTGGTAAGTTATCGAATGTGTTAATTGATTTCTGTTGGTCAATCTAAACATATTATAGGACAAAAGCACAAAATTCCCCAACAGCCTCTCTCACCCCTCTCTTAGCTAAAACAACATTTTTTTGGCAAAATTTTATAAAAATAACCAATTGTCATTACAGAAAGTAGAAGTCTCAAGAGATTTCTGATGTATTTTATACGGAAAATGTTGCCCCTGCAAGATTTATTGCGAACGGACAGGACAGGAAGAACTTCTTGTAAAGTGAAACGATTTCTTAAAAAATAGGTCTCCAGCGTGTACGGCAAACCTAACAAAAGCCCCCGAAAAAGAAACGACGAAGAAAGGAACAAAAACAAAATAATATCTCACCCCTGAAGAACTGCAGAACTCTCAAGTGGTAGTTGAAATATACTTCTCCGAAGACGAGGACGAGAAAAAAAATTAAGAAAATTCCTAACTCGTGCAGATTTATTGCTCGAAGCGATAACATTAAATTATCGTCAGGGAAGCGGTTTCAGTTCGCCCGTTTTTTTCCTCGCCGGAGCGCCATCATAGCGAGTTTTTTCGGTTTTCATCTTCGTCTTCCGTCCGTTTTGCAGCATTAATTTGGGGCGTCTCCAGTGTGGGGTTGGGAGCCGAGGGTGGAGAATTGGATTGTAAGGACTTAATTAATTTTTTGTGCTCCTCTGTTGGCGCGAGATTTCAAACATTTGATAGCTGCAGTTAACCGGATGTGACCATCATCAGCAGTTGGTATGCTGGCGGTTAACCGCTAACCCTAAGGAAGACGCAAAAAAAAAGTTCAAAGACCATGAAAATCCCCCGACCACCCCCGCCCACAACGTCCACTGAAACTAATAAAACCCAGCTACCCACCCACGTCGGCCAGCACCACCCTGCGGGGGAGTGCTGCTTGTAAGGCTCAATAGAGCCGAATTTAATTTCCTCGTTACCGTCCGAGCACTGATATCGACTTGAGAACGCTCTGAAGGACTCTCTTCAGTCTTGGCTTTTCAGATCCTGTGCGGTTTATCTAGATACATTCCGGGGTTATTGTGCTCCTGTCACTTTACCAATTGTGAAAGTTTTGTGCTGAAAGGCGACGTCCATTGAGTGGACCCTTGTTATTTTGCCCGAAGGGTATTTTCTATTAAAGTGACCAATAACACTGGTTGGCTGCTGGCCTTTATCCCAATTGATGCTGGGGAGTTGTTGTCTTTTAGTGAAAACTGTCCAGGGAATCCTACTGATTGAATTCTTGAACGGATGAAATTGTGTTTTGAATATTTTAAGAGGGTAACACTATCTTTTCACAGTTAAAAGGTTGATTTTGAATGCCAAAGCACCTATCGTATGATACTTGAGAATGTCCTTCAATATAACTTCTCTCATTACATTCTGTGTATAGTGAAGGAGTTATTGTTGTTATTTGCATTTCATGCAAATATCTTAAGATTGCTCAGTATAATTTTCATAAAACTGAAGTGTTTCTTTGGATGGACATTCATGCTTTATGCGGAGATTAATTATTTTATAATTAATTAAAATGTAAAGTTTTAATAGAATACTTCGGAAATTATTAACTAAAGTAGCTTTGCCAAGCAGTTCGGAATAGTAATACGAAATATTTTAGTAAGCAAGAATAGGAAACCAGACTTAGCAGCAAAAAAATGCATCGAAGACATTGACGAACCCAATTTTTTAACTATGGTCGTATCGTCTTTAATAGTTTATACGCTTCGCAAAATACGCCATTCTATAAATCACAGTTCAAGCAATTATTACACTTTCCGGCCTCTGTAGCATAGGTTATCGCCTGGCTATCATTCCAGAGGTCAGTGGTTCGTTTCCTCTCTGCGGCATGGTCCAATTGGTCTTCCCAGTAAAAATAAAAAAAAGGGGTTACAGCGGGCGAACACCGGCCCCTTGACTTTTTAAGGGGGATATGATGGCCTCAATCACGTTTGGCCCGTTGTAAGGCCATATTTTAATTTTACTCGGGGTGTCACCTAAATAACAGTAGCTGCATAAATAAAATTACTTTCTTGGCTCGGGCAAGCTGTACGAGCTTCTAAAGAAAAAATGGTAGCCAGAATTTTCAATGCCCGCCAATTCCTCCTTCTCTTTACTATCTTTTCGACAAGAGCTTGCTGTTCGAATTTTTTATGAGATAAATTAGAGCATTAGAGACCGGGGCGCTGCCGGGATTCGAACCCGGGACCTCTGGGATGATAGTCTGGCGCCTTACCCCTAGACTACCGAGGTCCCATTGCACTCAATGATAGAACCCTCGAAAGTAGAAAGGGGTTTAGTTCTGAACTTTTTCATAAAACAAATTGAGGCGTTGATAGGCTAGGGTTAAGAGCTCTGACTGCAATATAGTGACCTTTCAGTACCTTTAAGGCGTACCCTAAATTGGAAATAACGAGAGGTGAAGTAAACTGAAATATACGTGCCATTGAATATTTGGAAGTGTATGGAAGACCGATATGGAAGTGTAGGGAAGTTCCTTTATTTCGAGAAAAAATTTAAATGCCATTTAGAGAAGTCTACAGCTGGTTTCAATTTTCCTTCTTGTCATTAATAAGTTTTTTTCAGCTTTTATATTCCTCCCAAATTTCAAAAATTCAATTAATGTTACATGGAGGTCAGGTATCAGCGGAATAGAGGGAATAACATGTAGTATAACATGCACGTGCCACAAGTATTTCGGACTGATGGAAGTGCGATCATAGCTTCCTAGTGGTGGCTACTGGTAACTATACTATAAGAGCGGATAAGCTAGTATGATCAGGCTTGTCCCTTCCCAACCTTACTTGGTTGGCTAATAACCTCACCCAGAAAAATTAAATTTTACGGTACGAGTAACATGCCTCGGATACTGGAATCAACGACGACGACCACGGCAACGAAAAAGGCAAAAAGTAAAACGATTTTCTCATGGAATGTTCGAGCTCGAGCTACACAACATCTGGCAGATACCCTATCAAAGTATAAAGCTGACATTACCGCTATTCAGGAGATGAGATGGACAGAGAATGGTGTTCTGCAAAAACCTGAGCATGAAGTATATTACAGCTGTCATAAAAACACCAAACTCGGAGTTGGTTTCATAGTCAGAAAAAGAATGAAGCCTACCATTACTGGCTTTAAAATAATAAACGTAACAGAAGAGCCCCGGATGATGATAAAGAAGAATTCTTCGAATTAGTTGAACGGGAACTTAATGCCTGCCCCAGGTATGATGTAAAAATCATACTGGGAGATCTGAACGCCAAAGTAGGCCGGGAGCCCATATACAGGCAATATGTCGGCAACCACAGCTTGCATGAAAACACTAATGACAATGGACAGCGAGTTGTAGAGATGGCAGCAAATAAGAACTTGGTCATTACAAGTACTAGATTGGGGTGTAAAGATATCCATAAAGCCACCTGGGTATCTCCTGATGGAGCCAATCGCAACCAAATAGACCATGTGTTGATAGACTGCCGTCACCTTTCGAGTGTGATGACGGTATGAACGTACCGAGGTGCCGGATCTTGTTGGCATGGTGCTCCGAGAGCGCATTACAACGCTGAAAAGCTTTGTATCCACTGATCAGGTTCTAATCAACACGGCTGCACTACGCAATGAAATGACCAGCAACAGCTACAGTCATGCATTAGAACTTGCCCTAAGTCCTGGGGATGAGATGCCGGACGTCGACGAGAACTGGACCCGCCTTAAAAATACTGTCATTACATTAATACTGCTGATTCCATTTAAGGCAGAAGTCCTAGAGATCGGAATGTCTGGTTCGATAATGAATGCATGCTGGCAACTGAACGTAAGAATTCTGCGCACCGAGAAATGCAGCAGTCTCAGCAAATACGGGCACGCGAAGAAAAATAGAAAAAGCTCAAAAAAGAAGAAAAGAGAATTCACAAACGAAAAAAGAAAGCTTGGGAGAAAGGACAAAACTGCAAGGACAAAGAGGGGAATCTGATCACCGATCCTAAAGGCATCTTGGAGCGACGGGCACAGCATTTTCATGAATTGTTAATTGGCGAGCTAACTGACTATTCAGAGGCTCAACCAATATCTGGTGATAACACTATGCTGCCGCCATCAAGCTTGAGGCAGGCAGGCTGTCGAAAAATGTCTAGAGTGTCAAAATTTGATTTAAAGCCGCCTAAGATAGCACAGCAAGAGAATAACTCTTTAAGGCCATGAGAGAACTC
Source organism: Thereva unica (assembly GCA_949987705.1). NCBI lineage: Eukaryota > Metazoa > Arthropoda > Insecta > Diptera > Therevidae > Thereva > Thereva unica. The sequence goes on along the minus strand of OX465284.1, from coordinate 30,246,234 downwards.
GGCATCTCCAACAAGCTGACAAGATTTTTAGTTTGATCATGACCAATGTGAGTAAAAGTATCCGGAACCCTTTCCAGACCAATCAACATATATAATCGACTCCGACAAGGCTCGTTGCTGACTTTTAGCAGGAGGCAGGCCCTCCGTCTTCTGCTAAAAGCCAACAAAACCTACTGGGCTTTAAAATCTTAAGATCTAACCATAACGTCTGAACTTTTACTATATAAGACGATGGTCTTACCGGTACCTACATATGGCTCTGAAACGTAGGAACTTAGCAAAAAGCGATCAAACCTCTTAGCCGTGCTCGAGAGGAAAATTCTTCGGAGGATTGTTGGCCCCGTGTGTGAGGAAGGACGATTCCGAAGAAGGCCACAAAATACTCAGTCTAACTGAGGTATAAGGACTTCAGATATAATAGAGTTACCCTTCTTGCTCAGAAGGTGCACTTCTTAGCAGGGCTGAGAAACATTTACCACTGCAGTCGTGGCTCAGCTGAGACATGCAAACATAAAATATTAGATAGGTAACATATAAGATCACAAAACATCGAACAGAGAAGCATGCAAAAACAAAAAAGGAGTGGGCAGGAAGTCACGCCAAATTGAGAAGAGTCCTTTTAAGGATAGCTTCACTACTTAGCAGGCTAACCACACTCCTATATTTGTTAGTATTTATGAGCATGCGATTAACCGGTTCGAACATGCCATAATTAGTATTAGAGGAATAAATGTACAGGAGAGGATCACCTCTCACGTTGTAGTTATTCACTCTAAAAAACGTGCGGCTTCTTAAGAAACCTGAGTCCACCTTATCATTCATCAGCCGATGAACAAATACGAGTCAGCGACCTAGCGACGCTTATGGAGAGAGCTTAAGTTGAGTAATTTAAGTCTGCTCTCATGAGGCGGAAGAATAAGTGGGTCATCCCACGGGAGGTGGCTGGGTGCAAACCGGACGAACTTCCTTTGAACCGATTCGATTCTACTAACATGGGAGGAGTAGTAAGGAGACCATACCTGGGAGGCGTATTCAAGCACAGGCCTAGCCAAGGATACGTATCTACAAGTATTTAGTTAGGAGAGGGTTGTTGAATTCCTTTGACCATCTTTTTATAAATCCCAGGACTGAATTGCCCTTGGAGGAGATATAACTGATGTGGGTGAAGAAATCCTACTTACTTTCTAACCTAACTCCTAGATCGATTACAGAGTTAGCGCGGGAGACCTCGTTGTCGAAAAAAGTATAGTCATAAATTATAACACCACGTTTCCTATTAAAAGTCCTATATCCGCCTGACATGTCGTGACATGCAGGTGACGTCATGATTATCTACAGACACACAGGCGAAGACGACAGCTTAGCATATCAGGTTGTTAATTCAAGTGCGAAAATGTCCAGGGCCTCAATGAAAACTTTACAGGTACAACCAGTTGGAAAAGCTTTTAAAATACACGAACCATCATATTTACTGACACAATGCGGAGAAATTAAATATATTGCCTCCGCACCAATATGTTTGTGCCTTAAGGCGGCTCCAGATTCCGTGAACGTTCGCGCGAATACGAGTGTGGATTGTTTTCGTGCCTAGTTCGCGCCTTACTTTCAGGTCCAACTGGATACGGCGTGAGCTCGTTCACGGCTTGAGACAGTATAGAAGCTCTGGGGTGGTAGCCCGTAAATTGTTTCAGGCGATCGGTTCATACAAATATTCGAATGTTACAAAAATGTTTGTTTCTATGTTTGTATGAAAAGGTCGATTAAAACAACTAACGTGTTACAACCCGATATTTTCAGGCACAAACTGATAATAAACCCAATCCGGTTGGCGACTACAGACCCCATCTGGTTGGCGGTCGGAGGGGTATGGGGTGATACTTGGCTTCAAGGCGAAACTTTCAGGCCACGGCCTGCCGTCGACCTGTGCGTGAAAGAGGCCTTAAGGTATGGCTAAATCCTATACACAAAAAATTTTATGCGAACGTCAGAAAGTACCGTAGTAGGACCTCGATTGTTTAGCCAACACCGGCCAGCCAAACCCGCGAGTCGATGAATGCTGCGGTGTACGATCCAAGTAACACCGACCCGCGAAGAGGCCATTAGAATACAAAACTACAGGAAATAAGATTCTCGTGATTATGATTGTTCACGTTGTGATAGTTGTGTGTCCACTACGAGCGAAAAAAGCGAGTGGAATAGAGTAGGGAAAGTAGGAGTTTGAATTATCAGTTATCTATAATTAAAGTTTGTCCGTAAAACGTATTTTTAGTGTTAAATACGAGAGATTTTTCAAAATTTGAAAGCCTTACGTGAGATTAGGGGGCAGGGGACGGGTCGAACCAAATCTCACGAAATCTCACCAAGGGGCGAGTGGGCGTTGAAGTATCGCAAAACTCACCTTACGTAATTCACGGACAACCCCTTTGTGAAAAGTTTTTACTACATAAAAAAAATTATGTTTCTTTTTTGTTTCTTTTGGTGGAACGCTTGATGTGCAGTAGTCTTAATTATCTGTTTTGTAACAAGCCAATGCATTTGTGTTGCCGACCGCTGGACTAGACTATTAAAACCAGAATCCAGCAAAGTTGCCCTGCCATCCTGGGAAACACCCGTAAAATTTACGATATTTTTTCCACCTGATCTAACTGAGAAATGCCAAAAATAAAAACAATAAATTATTTAAAGATATTACAACAACAAAAACGAGGCGAAACACAACTTTAACACGACCCCATACTTTTTATTACCGATTTTATTTTCTTAACCCGAAAATTTTTATGCCATCGCACAAGAACTTGTTATATGCGTTTTAAGTCGCCGTCTCTTAAACCATGTCCTCATCACATTTTAACAATTATTCGCCCAGCATCGACCAAATGTTGCATTTATCCTTACACTTTCAGTTTTTGCCTTTACCAAACTACCTTATAAAACCTCAGAGAGTATCTTTTATGGCAGCATCTGAGCGACAATTTTCCACATAACCACAACAAAATCATTTGCCCCCGCATATGTAGGTATATACGTATGTTATATATATTTGGGTATATAAAGGAAAAAAGTATGCCAAGAAAGCAACCACATAGCCATATAACGGCTACAGTCTGTGAGCGAAAGGAAATCTCCACCCACTATGAAGGATCCTTGACGAGATGAAAACACTAAAGTTACATTACCCACGGTAACTGGTAACTGGTAACAGTGTAAGTGAATGTGCCCCAAGAATATGGTGCAATATTTTTTCACTTACCATCATCATCATCAGTTTTACAGGTTGGCTGTCAAAGTCAAAGGACGAAGATGTCAAGCCTCGCATATGCTGTATATAAGTATTTACGAAGGAAAGTACTTAGGGCCAAACACGAGAGATTCTCCTTTCTTCGTATAGCGGCATTCAAACATGTGAGCTGGAGTTTTTACGATTTTTTTATTTCTTAAGAGGGAGGACGAGCGGGAGAGATCCAGATCCATCCAGTAGTCATTGACAGCTGACTGATAGCGAGGTCGTAAACATCTGATGCCAGGAAGAGAGACAGCCCAGAGCATTGCGAATAAAACTCGAATAACCTGGGACGACGACGACGATGGTGGATGATAACGGACGCACATATCCTACTTTTGTGTATTTCTTGACTAATAGTAAAAATAAAAACAAACCCATAAATATTTTATTTGCAATCCAACTCATATTCCTATTCTCTAGTTGTGGGATGTATCATTGACATCTCAACTACCCTCCAAAGTGCAAGCCTCGTAAAAATGTGGAAGATATCCATTTTTTGCTCTTCCCTCCATGGCAACAAATTACGCCAGCACGCACACAACCGAAAACAATCCGGCTCCGGTTTACGATTATTTTATTATAATGGAATCAAAGGGACTTTTCTTTCTGGATTACTAAAAGGCATGATATATTGCCGAACACCGCCAAGGCCGGACCTTCTGGAGGACGATTTCCGCAATAAGTGGAGCTCTGGCTCTCTATCACCTCAGTCTTCGGGCATGCACCAGAACATCGTTCATCATCTAGCCAAAGCTATCAATTAGCCAATAACCCCAAATCATCTTGAATTAATGCCAATGCTGCTTGGCCACTCTCGACTAATCCCATCCGATATATGCAGCCGCATGCACAACATCTTCGCAATAGCATCGCAGTTGCCGATGCATTATGACAGTTGAAGCTGCATAAATCAATGATTGACAAATAGTCCCAACAAACCCTCAAAGCATCCTGGCCGGGCCAGGATCTTATATGGAAAGTGGCCCAGGACAGATATATCCAAAACCATTAAATCAAAGCTGCTTCTCTAATAGAAACACAAATCATAACAAGTTTTGATATATGGCGGACAGGACAACAGGACAGGCAAATAGAATACGAAATTGTGAGCCTAGTCTAAGGATATTCGAATGATATGCAAATGAGAAGTGCACTCTCTCCGTCTACTTTTGTGTATCCTATTTAGGAACGGAGAATACGGCCATCTCCTCGAAACTAGCAACCGGCATCCCAGTGTGAGAGTGTGTCATTCCAGGGCATTTCACAAAGTGCAAGATTTGATCATTTACGAGTCAAAGCCCCTGATTTGTATATGTCGGCTGGGTCCTGGTGCTGCACCGGTAGCTTTAGTGTCCTGGACACCCTTTTCGAGTCCCCGGGCCAAAATCCACCCAACTAAGGATAACCGAAGTAATTTACTTTGAATTTCAATGATAACCGATGCAAGAATGGAATCTTTAGTAGGCAGCTCATCTGGCATGACTCCTTCCTTCCCCTCAACTGGGATACCTGTAAGTCAAACTTTAATCCAGGATACATTTTGGCATAAAGTGGTTCTCGTAGGTGTACACAACAAAAAAAGGCATTAATTAGCAGAGAGGAATCGTAAATAACAACTCAACCCCCGATCCGAACAATACATCACCGGAAAAGTCATTAAGGACTTTTCGGGGGGGGCCTCCTATGTTTGTTTCTTTCCATTGTTTTCTTATGTCAGGTCCTTTCTTTAATGCCAACTCCTTCTTATAGAAATCTCGTTAAAGGTACTGCGATAGCCTCCAGAAGAAAGTCAAGTAGACACAGGGTGGAAAAAAGAACACCGCTAAGCACATTGACTGCCAGTAAAAATTATGGCCATGCTCATGGTTCCGGAACAAGTGTTTTACTGGATCCTTCCATTGACCATAACGGTTGTCACCTCTTTCCACTACATTTTGACATCGAATGAACATGGACGGTTGCAAATTTATTGCGTGGAAGCCAAAGCATGTCCATTGGAATTTAGGATGAAGTTTTCTTTGGGAACGTTTTTATTGGAGTTGATTTTGGAAGGCAAATATGTTGCGACAGTGAAATGGAGAGAAGAAGAGGACTTTTTTGACCAATGGGCATCAAAGATTACAAATATAGTTGTTACCCTTTGAGTACCTACAGATCCGTCATGTCGTTGGTAACGTCATGGTGCGATGTCTATTAGTAAGCTTAGTTCGAAGGGTAGAACAGTTTTGGTTGGAGTTGTGAGGGGTTAGAAGGTGTTAAAGGGGGTAGCGATGACTCCTGCAATATAACTCTTGGATGTTGTAGGAGTTCGGAAATACAGATTGTGGAAGGTTGTTCAATTGTCCAGTTATTCCATTTATGAACGAATTTCATCTTAGTCGATTGCCCCAAAAAGGAGATGTAGTCAAAGGGAAGCGGCAGATTGGGCCAATCTGGGGTGGCAGGTGTAATCTGGAGGCAGGAGAGAATTTATTTCAGTGGAGCAATTTTTAACCGACTTCAAAAAAAGAGGAGGTTACTCAATTCGACGTGTAGATATTTTGTGTTCCTGTTCACGCATAGCTTTGTAACCCAATAACTTTTTTGCTTTTTTTTGGTTCATTTGAAGGGGGAGCTTCCCACGGTGGTCCCGTTAAATTTTTTCTAAATTCTGATAACGGAGTTCGAAGTTAGGCATAAAAAACTGTTAAAATTGGTTCAACCTAAACATTTCATAGGCACCGAACAAATTACTTTATTGTTGTAAATCTGGCAGCAGGCCAATGGGGGAGTGGGTAGAGCGTCGGATCCTCGATTCAGCGTAGTGTGGCGTTTGCAGGTTCGATCCCTGGTCGGGGCAGGCCGGTTGTTTTCTTTTTCTCTTTTTCTTCTTTCTGAAATGATTTATTAACATATTGGCCAGCGGACGATAGTACTTGACATAGCGTAAAGGGCTAGAGAGAAGTATTCTTGTCTGTGGGAGCTGTGGGGTGCGAGTTCGATCCTTGGGCTCGCGGTGCTTTTTTTTCTATATATCGACAAAATAATTATTCTTTAATTTCGTTCGGGGAGTTTTCTTCCATATTAAACAAGTTTTCGACGTGAATACGTCTGTAAATTTGCTTCCAGAACAAAAGCCGATGAGAACGAAATTATGGCGAAATTTGCAGCTCAAAAAACTATTGTTTATATCGAATGAAGAAATATACCATGATGTGGATGAAGAAAGAATTTTATTGTTTATATTTAATTTCCCCGATATCAATGGCAACTTAACTTTTTATATGCCTTATATTATCTTGATCTGTATGTGTGTGTAGTGTAAACAAATCTTGCAACTTGATTTTGACCCACCGATAAACTGCAAATTTTGCACATACGTATAGTTCGCATGACAATACAATCTGCAATCAAATTTTGCAATTACGCTCCCCGACCCCAGACATGGAAAAGGTGCGACATGTAGAATACACTTCGTCTTTCAAAACCCAAAATGCTGTACGAAACGAAACTGTACGAGTATTATCCTTTGAATTAAAAAGCTACTTTACCGCCTTTCTGAAAAGAAGTTAGGCATAAAGTAGTATTAAAATTTGCAAGCCTTGAACCTTTCATTGGCAGCGAACAAATTGTTTTATTGTCACGGAATTAATACTATACAGGGTAAGTACTTTAACCAACGAGTGGGGAAAATTGGGAGCGATGCACAGGAGAGTTTATTTGGAGCGCTCTACCTTTACTGGAGTTTTCATAAATTTTATACAACAAAAAAACCGGAAATTATCCTCGTGACCATAAAATGTGACATTAGCATAACCAATAGCCCAGTTCTCTTTCGATGCGAAGGACAAGCAGCTTTTGGAAGCGGTTAGAATTCAGTTGGGGGACTGCTTTGGGGAACCAACTCTCGGGCTTGGCTAAAAAAGGCAAACAATTTTTTTTAAAGGTTTGTTATAATGCTCCTACAACGTCTTTAAAAATGATTCTTCTTTCTAGATCCATTCTGATTGGATTGATGTTGTTAAGAATTACAAACAATTATTTCATCCTTTTTTTGCATCGCGGGAATGGTTTTTTTCTGAATTCGGTTTTTAAACTTTTTTTTTAACGATAGATTTTGTCAGGTATGCTACATTCCTATTCTTCTAACATCTCTGACAAATTTTTAGGCCCCTCTTTTGCATTTTATCTAACTATGCTAAGGTGGATTTCGGAGCCCCGCCCTAAGTAAAGCAGGCAGGGGCGGATGAGCCATAAGACGAACCAGGAAATTTCCCGGTGGGCCGGCTGTTCAGAGGCCCGCAGGGCCGGTGGCTGAAAGTACGTCTGTCAAGGGTGGGCAATCTTTTTATAACATGGGCCAAAATAAACTTTACGTTTTTTCCGCGGGCCGTAATAGTTAATTGGCATCTTGTTATGACCTGTAATTTTTTAATCTGCATTTGAAGTGACAGACCTTTAATGTGGTAAATTACACTATCCATCACTCGGTCCTAAACTGACAAAGGTTTCTGTATAGTTTTTTTCCCCTTTTTTATGTTGGTTGATCAAGCTTAGGGATCACCGTTTGTACCACTAGTCCGTCATGTCATTTTAAGTCATGGCACAATATCTAGTAGTAAGCTTGACCTGAAGAATAAAAGAGAAAGTACATGTAAAGAGTCTAGAGGATGCGTGAGTAGATGTTGACGAACCTTGCGTTTGAACTCTGAGTTCGGTAAGAGCTAAACCTGGATAGTTGACGTCTACTGATATCCCTGGACCTTTTGCTGAGTCCATTCACTAAAAAGTAAGTAAGTTGTTTTCGATATGATTTTCCAGTTCAAAAGAAGTCTGAAGTTAAAGATATGTTAAAACAGTTAATGGTACAAGACACAATTCTCGGCCATCCAATAAAGGAGCTGTTAAGTGATAATGGTGGAATGCTCGACAACGACCAAATTAAAAAAAGTCTTGAGCTTTCTTTCAATGGTGCGTGATTTTGCTGATTCTTACGCGCGGCCGACGTCCACGGATAGCCACGCACCGCACCAGGCCTTTTAGAACAGTGTGTATCGGCCTGTGTGGGTCTTGAGATTCGAAGCCATGACAAAATGGCCAAGTGAAAGGGAACGTATCGTTGCAGCTGCGGCCGTAGTGGTATTATTTAGAATTAAGAAATTAAGGAAGAAATTTAAAATAAGATCGTTCGTTCACTCCATTTTTCATGCTCGTCTGTTGTTATACGAACGATCGCGCCGCACCTGTAAGTTACCGCCTCGCGGCAGATCCTACGCACCGCTACAGACTTACCTCGGTAGTCTAGGGGTAAGGCGCCTGATTGCTATCCCAGAGGTCCCGGGTTCGAATCCCGGCCAGCCCTACGGTCCTTCGCCTTTTCCACTTTTCCCACCCACCTAACTTTCCTTCTTTCTTCTTCCCTCTTAACATTCCTGATTCCCCTGTCATTGCCTTCCCTAGTCCTTCCCCGCCCACCAAGCGCATGTCATCGGTTGGCTGATGAGATTCAACTCGTTTCAGGAGGCATAAGACTCCAGCGAGTTGTTTCTCAAATGCCCTGATGCCAGAGTCGCGAAATGGTTGGATGTAGGAGGAATAAAATATCGTTCGCGGCTAGGTTGTGGCAGCTCCCTCCTACTGCTCTCTTTCTCTTTCTACTTTCTATCTACCGGCTAGAGCTGCTGTTCGACATTCTATACGAAAAAAATAGATTGTCGAACAGTACAAAAGGGCTTTCCCTAAGCCTCTAGTCTATCACATAAAAAAAAACCTTATAGTGACTAAGTTGTAAGTTTTTATCAAGTCAGTGCTACATTTTAAATGTTCAAAACGCGGTAGGGAGGTTTTTGTTCAGTTACAAGGACTTTGGAAAAATATCTGTCAAAAGCTCCATGTTCGACATATTTTTCGTCATTCTCTCTTTTTTCTACACTATGCAGTTTTATTTAAAAAAAACAAATGCTATTTTATATTGCATTTTATATTTTTTATAACCATTTTTCAGTGCAATATGATACTAGGGGCTTAAGAAAATGTAGTTAGTTGTAGGTTACAGATTTCCATGCTGATAATAAAAATTCGCAATTTTTTCTGTTTTCCCAATTATTTCCTAAATGTTCTGTTTTTGGGTGGCGCATGAATATTCCAGAAGTAAACCACCCACATTCATCAACAAACTGGCATTCGCTTTATAATTTTTGTGTAAAATTATGCAATATTACAATTTTAAAGAACATAATAATGTGTCTTGTTTTTTATTTCATTCCATTATACCTCTGACTTTTGAAACACAATTGCTATTTCTTTGTTGTTTAAAATATGTAGATATTCTAAAGAATAATAACTTTTCCGGATGTTCAAAATATTTCATCTTGTTGTGTGCAACTTCAGTTTGTGGCAGCAACCCATTTAAAACATAGCCACAGCACATTTTTCGCCTCGTTGCGACCAAAGTTGTTACAAAATAAACATTAAGGATCTGCTTTTTCAGTCGCAATGGAGTCGCAATACCTATCTTATCTTGCGACTCCTTTACTTGTTAGATTAACTCCATTGCTACTAGTTTGTGCTAGCTGGGATGGATGGTTTCTCATAGTAAACTCTTAACTGTCGCAATGACAATTAATTTATATCAAGGTGTTTCTCATAGTAGGTTTTACTACAGTGTTTCTCATACTACTTTTATTACATCCACTGCACTGTACTGAAAGTCGCAATTCGACTGGAAAGTCACTTTCGTCAACGCAAGCTACTTGTCATGCCACATGACTTTCAGCACACCAACTAAAAAAAACCAGTCGAAACCGACATGTACATGCGTCTTTCCAACCAAACCAAACCAAAAAACAATAACAAAATAATTTGTTAATAACTTTTTATTTTTATCATCTCCTGACCATTCCAAATAAATTTAAATAAATTAATTTTTTTTGATTCCTTGTAGTTCAGTTTTGTTTAATTGTGTAGCACATACTCCCTATATTCACAGAAACAAGCGCTTTCACCACCTCCACACTATCAGAGCTCTAATCCACAACAAATTGTAAAACAACCAGAATATTATTTTATTTTAAATCCAAAAATCAATGACTTTAGGTCCCATCAAAACGACTTCACAAAAAGGCCAAATCCTCCCTAGACAAAAAAATGTATCCTAAGATTTTCTCCAGATTGATTCTTTCCGGTGCTCCGTTGTTTTTTTTGTGCTCGCCTTATATAAACAAGCCCTAAAGGCTATCACACATCCACCCCGGAAACGCAAATGGCTGAACGAGGTAACGTAGCAGAAAATTCACTTTACGCCAAAGTGTTGTGCAGCCTCCCTTTTGGCGTTATAGCAGGGAAACCAAAAAAAGGACCAAGCGTTACCCAAAAGGAGGGAAATCCTCAATTGAACGGCGTGGTAAGAACAAATTGTCCGAATATTGAAAGTGGCTATGCGATGTACGAAAAGAATGCAAATTTGAGACAAGATTGCGGACATCGATCAAGGGTTGAAGCGGTTCTCAGTTAAAGGACATGGCTTAGGGTGTTTTTAAGACAGTGTTGACGTTTAAGGAAAATTAATAAAAGAAAAGACGAGAAAAGAAGTAAATACTCTTTGCACAATCCTTAAGCCAGCAAGAATGATATCCTATACAATTGGGATCCTTTGATGTCGCTCCGATGCCACCTCCACCCGCCAGAAAAACTCCATACACCGCTTTTAATAGAAAACTTTTGTAATACATCCTTGATCCATCGACAAAAACAGCGCCGCAGAAGGAAAAAAACGAGAGAAGAGACAGAAAATCACTTGACGTTGTTTACTCAACTGTTTTTTAAAATCCTTGAATATCCTTCATTTGTCGGTTATTGCCTGCGTCTTGCGGATCATCTCAAAGGAGATTCTGTTCAATAAGGAGTTCTTACTTTTTGTGTACCTGTAGCTGGGAATCATCCCCCTCCCCTGTTGTGTCTCGTTCGCAGGGATAAAGGAAAAAGGCAAGGAATTTGACGTCCTGCGGAACATTGCAGATATCGCTGTTAAATTATCGGCATGATGGAAAATAAAAAAAAAAAAATAAGGAAACCAGCAACGATAAAAGTTAAGAGGATAACAGAGATCAAAGTTATTTCCAAGGAAGAAAATAGGGCGGAATATTTAATGCTTACTTAATTGTCAAAGAATCCTGCCTTTGAGCAACAGTCTTTTAATATTTAAAATTTGCCTGCGCTGGGGGATAATGGTTCGGAGCTGGGTGGAAAAAGACGGCATTCGATTTGTTTTTGCCTCTGCTGAGTTATATGTATTTAGAAATTGGCATTTTTTATTGAAAACTACAACCCCTAAAAATTTCACGTCACTTCCTCCGCCTGGAATCGTCCTTGCCGGCAAGCAGAACAGGACAACAGTTTGCTTTTGTAATTTTGGCTTTTCCCCCTAGCAAATCGCCACCATCCCTTGGCGTCATTTAATTACAGACCTAACCCATTTCCAAAATACAAACCAAAAAGCCTGAATATCCTTGAATCGATAATAGTCCTGGATTCCAATTAAAACCTAAATCGGTCACAAGTGTATCTCAGAGGGTCCACAACTGTGTTTAATTGAAGTCTAACCTGTGCAGCGTCGAAGAGATTACATTCCTTGATGGGATTCACTGGGCGGTCAACTGCCAATATATGTAATTCCTTGCTGCTCGCATAGACCACACACATCAACCGTCCAGGGATGATATCATTCCCAATATAGGTCTCCCCAATGCGTTCATCAAATTGCCAGTCGGGATGTATCGACACGGAATGATGGCTCCTCCGTTAGAGGCAGTGTGTCCAATTGGGTCATTTACACAACTATAAAACGTGATATGGCCCCGTTGTTCTTCCTGTTATAACACTGAAGGCTCCTGCTCAATATGGTATTTATTTTGCTGGATTCTGTGTAACAAGGATGAATACACGATTTTGGGTAGATATTCCTTTGGATATCAATTAGATATTTACAAGGGAGGATGCTACTAAAGCAAACAAGTGTAACTTATTGCGCAGCTATTGGATATCAGAATCGTTTCGGATGGATTTTATTAAGAGGGGACTAAACAGGACTTTTTTCGAGTATTTTGGATACCAATTACCCCTTCTTAGGCAATGCCAATCAATAAATTAAAGAAAATACTGAAATTATAATGAATAGGAAAAACATCTTACGTACTTTAACTTTGACTGGTGTCCTTTTGTTTCAAACAAATGATAGCGTTGTAATTAACTAAATAAAAACTCAAATTATTTAGAAACAATCACTCTCAGTACGAGTCTTTTAACAACAAACATTTTATTTTATTTTTTTTTTACAACACATAATCTAGTAGTCATTATTAGAGTATAAATTTCACACTGGAAGGAGTGAACATGTCGTGCAACGAACCAGCTACAGGAAATTAGCCGCCGACCATGTTGTGTCCTGATCCTTTCATGGACCATAGAAGCTCAACGTTTTCTATCCCTACCAGATAGTCATCACTACAACTGGTTCTGAAACTGGAAGTAAACTGATCTTGCAATGGGTCCTTTTAGTAAGTGTGCCTTGGTTTTAACTGACGAGTCCAATAGTGCCAGGATGAGTATCCGTAATGCAACGTAGCGCCCAGTTTGTTGGGGTAAGTTATCTTCTCGTACAAATAGTACTAGTACAAATTTTTCTGTTGACCTGTAAACCATTTTATACGCTCCTGTAGAGTACGCAGGTATTTGTCAGACCACCTTCGCCACTGTCATCTAAAGTTGCCATGGTTGATTTCAACAACTTACTTTCCGCAAACGAGTTGGATGTCGATGTAGCACGGTTTTATGGCGTACTATACGAAGCCCTCGTTTCTTGCGTTCCCTACGAGCCTCAAAAATCAGCCAGTTCTTCTCCTCCTTGGTTCAATAGTGAACTCATGCATTTGAAAAATCGAAAGAATAGGCTCTGGAAAACTTATTTAAAGAGAAAGGACTCTCCGAGTCTCAATTCATTTATCATTTGCTATAACCAATTTCGTTCACTCTCTTTTACTCTGTATCGTGAATATCTCAGCAGTATGAGTAATAAAGATTCCAGAAACTTCTTCAAATTTATCAACTCGAAGAAAAAAGTTGATAATGACCCTAATACTATGCAGCACAAGAACTGGTCTCGCTGTGAGTCGCCCGCGATTTGCAACATGTTTGCGTCATTCTTTCATCAATCTTTCTCATCTGCAGACTTTCAGCCTGACGATAATAATTTTCGTTACATTATCCCCAACCGAGAGCCTCATTTTTTACCTCTCTCAATTACCATTGCCGATATCGTGAAACATATTGACGATCTTCCATTTGACTTTACTCCTGGCCCCGACGGTATTCCTCCTGCTGTCCTTAAGGCCTGTGTGGAGGTTCTCCAGTCTCCACTGAAAATCCTTTTTCTAAAATCCCTGGATAAAGGGTACTTCCCTACTCTATGGAAGAATTCGTTCATAATTCCTATTCACAAAAGTGGTTGCAAGAGCGAAATACCGAATTATAGGCCAGTTGCGAAGTTGTCTGCTATACCGAAACTTTTTGAATCAACTATCTATTCTACACTTGTTCCTATCTGCAAGAGGCTGATCTCAACGAATCAACATGGTTTTCTTGCAGCTCGTTCCACCACCACCAATCTTCTGGAGTTCACTGCTCAGTGCTCATGCTGTCGAAGGCTTCGGTTCCGCTTGTCAAACTGATTGTGTTTACACTGATGTTAGTAAGGCATTCGACAAGCTCTCCCATTCCATTATTATTCTGAAATTAAGAATGTTAGGCTTTCCGCAAGCCCTTCTAGTATGGTTCCAGTCTTACTTAACTGACCGGACCTACCAAGTTATTTTTCTTGGATCCAGATCGGTAACCATTGAAGCGACATCCGGTGTCCCTCAAGGAAGTCATCTTGGCCCTCTCCTCTTTATCTTATCAATTGAAGACATTGTTCCCTTACTAAGACACTGTAGAATATTGATTTACGCTAATGACATCAAATTGTATCGGCACATAAAGAGTATGGAGGATTGCAAACTTCTGCAGATTGACTTTGATACCTTTTACTCTGTGCTAACAACAACCTGGTTCTTAATATTGGTAAATGCGAAGTCATGACTTTTAGTAGGAGACGTGATCCTATAATTTTTAACTACTCCTTTTCTGATGAGGGTATCCCTCGTGTTAATTTGGCTAAAGATCTCGGGATTAGATTTGATAGTAAGCTGGATTTCTCCACTCACATCAACTATATCTCTTCCAGAGGTAGTTTAGTCTTGGGTTTTATAAAAAGGTGGTCCAAGGAATTTAATAACCCGTTGGTTACTAAACACTTATATATTTCTCTTGTCAGACCATTACTTGAATATGCGTCCCAGGTTTGGTCTCCTCACTATTCTTCGCATGTTAGAACTATTGAATCGGTTCAACGAAGGTTCGTTCGATTCGCACTGAATAATCTTCCTTGGGAAAACCCAATAGTTCTTCCATCATGTGAGTCCCGGCTTAAGTTACTCAACTTAAGCTCTCATCATAAGCGTCGTGAGGTGGCCGATGTTGTATTTGTTCTCCAGCTACTTAATGGAAAGGTCGACTCAGGTTTTTTAAGTTGCCGTGCGTCGTTTAGAGAGAGTCGTTATAATCTGAGAGGGCCACCTCTTTTACAAATCAACTCCTCTAATACGAATTGCGGTAGATTTGAACCTGTACATAAACCGCATGTTCATTAATGTTAACAATAATATTAATGTCTTTAGCGTGAGCATTAGTAAAGATGTCCTTAAAAGGAGTATTTTCAATCTCACATGACCATCTATGTTTCCTGTTGCTTGCGTGGGTTATATGTTAATTTGGATTTTTGTTTTAATTTACTACTAATTTTTATGTTAACATGCTTAGTTGTGAGCCTCATCTCAGCGCTTGGTTGTGCTGAGTAGGTAAATCTTTCTTGGCCCAGCTAAGAAGTGCGAATACCTTTCTGTATTAGAAGGGTTAACTCTATTACTAAAAAAAAGTGATTCAGCTTCATGGTGACTAATTTCCACCTTCTTAGCCGGAGATGGATGTATCTGTATGCTATTGCAAAGTGAAAAGGTGGCTACCGATGAAGAAAAAGTGTAGGTGTGAATACTTGCAAGTCGTCTGGTGTCATTGGGTATAAAGGTCAGGAGTTTAGATCAGACTCAGCTTTGGCCACCAATGTGGGCATCTCTTCAAATGTGAGTTTAGCGATACCAATGGTGCATTGGATCAAACACCAGCCTCCCATAGTTTTCCGAAGTGTGGTGCAGCGGTTGAGGCATGACATTCCATTCAGGGCAATGAGAGATTAACAAATAGTTAATTTAAATTGGCAGAATGGATTGTTTGGCATAAAAAAATTATGTTGGATTTCCTTTGCGGCTCAGATGAAGGTTGTTGTAGCATGTAGCATATTGTTGGCAGGCAGCAGTGGTTAAGTCACACAGGAGTTCCAGGTGCACAGCTTTGGTTGCCATGCAGACGAATAGGCGAATATAAGTCTTGTGAGCAGCTCATCCTTTTCCAGGACTATATTACACTAGGATAGGTGCTGCGTAATCCAGACCGCCGTAAATGAATGAAATATTTGGTATAATTCTCTCCCGTGGTAGAATACCCATTTATTGGACTTTGGCGGTTGCACGATATCGGATGAGAGTAACGCATTTTGTGCTGTGGTTGTTCACTAATTTCTTAGATTCCATGATCCAAAAGTATTGGCGATTATTGTAGAGAGTTAGTTGGGCTCGTACATGGAGAGTGGAGAGAGAGATTGAGCTCGTCTAAGATCAACTGACGCTTGGCGTCATAAGAAATTTCTGCTCCTCTGAGTTAGCCACGAATTTCTCTCGAAGGACATTAAGGATTGCAGACATTAAGCTTCTCCAAGTTAGTAGAGAGTGCGAAAAGAAAAGTCTCGAATTTTCCAGGGCATCTTTCCAGACGGTGGGTGGTGGAAAGAACTGGAGCTTGGATAAGGGAGAAACTTGCAGTGGCAGCGGCATTTAGAGTGAATTTTTGATTTGAAAAGTGTTCTAAAGTGATCAAAGTGACCTAAAGCGAAGAATGGTGACTAAATTGTGAGTAAATAAAATTTAATAGAGTGAGATATTAAATTGCAAGCGATAATAGTGAACTTTAAGAATTATATTTTAGCATCGAATTGTGTTAATAAATAAGTTTTGTGTGAATATTCAAAAAGTGTATTCTTTAATTAATCCTACAAATCCGTGAAAACGTAATAGTAATGTTAAAGAGTTTCTTTAAATTGCTGAACTTGAGAAAAAGCTCACACCCCGGAGACCTGATTAAGTAAGTAGTTGTGCTTGAATTGGTTTTTGGTTCGTGGACAGGTAATCTTAATAAGGTAGCGACTTTGCCGGTTAATAACAGTGCACGATTGTTCCGCTTAGGTCGGGCCTTCGACTAGCGGAAGGTGTACCCCTTTGTTCACCTGAGGGACCGGTACTGGTACTAGGATTCCTGAGTATTTGCGATAACCAGACTCCTAAGGGGTTTTAAAGATTTTTTTGCCGTTGCACTTTTTACTTTTAAGAACCAATGGTAGGCAAACTCTCTTTCTTTTATGAGCGATTAAATTTCTGCAGTAAATTGCAGAAGGTTTAGACTTAGCTGATAGAGTTTTACTCCTCAATGTCTCAACCTCAACGTAGTCAAGGACTAACCTATCAAACTATATAGTTTTGTCATCAACCTCGGTTACTGTAGACAAAGGATCGCTGGGCCAGACGTTCCCGGTCGATATTGCAGAAATTACGAAAAGTAACCCCCTTTAAAGAGGGAAGAATAGAATTGGAAAATAATTGATCTGATATCGTTAGTAAGAAACAAGTCAAGCAGAAAGGGACTCCTACAATTAAAATGTGTAGGAAGCTCATTAATAGCAGCTAAACTGAGGGAATGCATAATGTATCTAAATATACTTTAAAGGCCAGCCTTTTTTATTAAATTAACGTTGAAGTCACTTCCAACCAGAATGTTTTTATGAGTACCGCATAGGTGCTTAATGCTTTCGATGAGTTACATATGTAACGTGGTTAAAAACACCCGGAGGAGAATACACACAGCCAAGAAAGAGTTTGTCGGTACCATTAGAAACTTCCACGCAAAGGAATTCAATTCCAGGTTGTTTGGAGAATCCGAAAATTTTTTAATTACCATGCAGATGTCTACATAAAAATCTCGGCCTTGGTAGCCTAGGGGTTCAGGGCTCGCGTACCATCCAAGAGGTCCGTGATTCGATTCCACTTTACGTCATGAACCTTCAATTTTCCATTTTCTCACCTAAATAACTTTCCTTCTTTCTAATCTTTGATCTTTACAAAAAAGTATCATTGGTTGGGAAGCGGTATGGGTGTTTCTCTGTAAACTGGTAAATTTTTGCAAGAAATCTGTCCCAGTAACTTTTTTACGTGAATATGAAAAAAAAATATACAATTAAATAGATATCTATCTGGTGGATAATAAACAGTAAGGGACCCAAATATATTTGTTTTATTTTAGGACTTATTGAGTAAATTTAAAAAATTCATATGTCAGAGGACTGTTGCATATGTCAGAGGACTGCATATATAAGTGAAATGAGCATTTATTAGTAGTATATACTTTAAAAACATTCCTCATGACGCATATATATAAAAATAAAACAGTCTTCTTTGGTAGTTCCAAGTTCTCTGTGTAGTTCCAAGTAAACTTGTGAACTTTTATTTCTTCCTTAGACACTTTCTTCTTTCTCGCGCCATGATTAAAAGATGGTTATAGACCTAAAACAAAGGCAAAAGTACAATAACAGTGCCCTAATAAATGAAACAGTCTCCTGTTTCTGTATGTAGCGGGGGACTGTTGACGGGGACTGTTGGCAGGGGACTGTTTAATTTGTGTAATTGGTACGGTACCATAAAATTCCTTCATTATGACTTTATTTTGTTATATAGAAACAATATTAGCCATCTTATTTAAAACTATGCACAATAGAGAAAACTGGAACACTTTAAAAAAAGAAAAATAACACTTAGCAGAGGACTGTCGAATGTTGCGTACCGATACGCGCATGTGCCCCTCTAACTCTTGTAACACTAAACAAAATAAGGTATAGCTACTTTTGGGGGTAACAAAGCTAATTTCATGTCGTTCACGTTTCGTTACGCCCATTAACAAGTCTGTCTTTACTGTAGATGGCCTGATGCGTAACTCGAAACTTTGGCAGGGGACTGTTCATGAAATTCGGGGACCAACTTTAGGTTAAATTAAACTAATCAAAAAATAGTTTAAATAAATTGATATTAGAGTCTAATAGCATATCATTTCATATTGATTAGATTGTGTTATATAAGTTAATTGTTTTTAAAATATTAGTTCAATTAATGAACTCAATAGAAAATATTTTGGTTTGGGGACCGGCTAGGGGACTGTTTTTAGACCTAAAAAATACGTTATTGAAACCATATAGGTTTTTAAGTGAGATATTTTCTATATTGTATACTATAGTTTAGATAGTTATAAATTGAAATTTGCAGAAATATAAATATTTCTCACCATAGTTTACGTAATATTTGCCAAGGACAGCGATTTTACCACTTTGGTGAGAAACACCCGTATAATAGTTCAGCTTATCTCTACTTAGAACTCTTATCTGAACAATCTGTCTGACTATATTTTGCTGTCTAATATTGCCTTAAATGATGAACCATAGTATATAAAGAGCCACCTGAGCCTTGTTTTTTATATAAAAAAATAAACTACTAGGAGGCCATCGATTTCCTTATAGATTGTTAAAAGAACAAAGTTGTGACTAAGAGCTCCATGACCGTCTTTAGCCAATAGTGTCCAAGACGCTGAAACCGAAGAATCTTGACCAACATAAGGACCAACAAATCCATTATTAGTGATATGGCAGGGGAACAAATTGAATCCTCACCCTCATGAATATCGACGGATTTCTGACCGATAAATGCTCTGTAAAATTCGCATAATAAAAGCACAAACAGATTGGCGCGGAAGTCGTGAAGTAGCCAGAATAAGTTACCCGTAGTAAGGTAGTATATTGTCTCAAACGATATAATTGATCTGATAGTGTCTAGTATTGACAATTGGAATCAGCACTCTGCTGGGAAACACACCAGAGTATTCGGAATGAAACGTTTCAAACGCCCTTTCAACGGCAATTAAGGCAAATACGGTCAAATTGGACGAACATCCAGATATTCATCAAACCCATAAGCGCAACGAGTTTTGATCGGCCGACCGGCTCACAATCGATAGATTTGGTTCTACATATGTACGTCCCCGTTCTGAAAGGCTCACATACATGGTCAATTTGCTCGCCTTTGGATGATGGTCAATTGGCTCGCCTTTGAACGAGTGCTGCAAGTTTACCTACCTACTTAGGTGCTGTCGGTAATTGGTGAATTTTAATCAATGCTGTTTGTTTCTCTAAATTGTTCTGGACATGCAGATCCCAAATTTATGGATAGTGCTGAAGCGTAACCAATATTAATCTCAAAGTCCGTTAGCTTTCCTTGAAAATAAGGTTTGTTAAATCTGATAGTGTTTACCATTTTTTTTGGAGACTGACAGATGATCCAAAACTAGAAATCTGTAATTTCGGTGCTTTACATGCACAACAAGCACAATTTCCGATTTAAAAAAAATATAATCCAATTCCCGAAACTATGGCTTCACCCGACGCATATAATTGCACTCACGAAATGATGTGGTATCTAAAATAATAAATAATCTGAAGTGGACAAATATATCATCAGTGAATATGACAAAACACTCCGAAGACAATGAAGTCCTGGCATCCAGCATCAGCAGTAAGGGAACCGAAACTTGTATAGAGACATCAGCAAAGAATTATTGATAGTCAAGGAGGAGGCCATTTATCAATATTACAGTCAAGAACGGTAGAACAATCTTAAGGATTTCACAAGAAGAAAGCGAAAATCTAAGGATATACACACGAATGCGGGCTTGATGTATGTACACGTATGTATGGTGTGGGTTGGCTAGAGTGGATGAATGCTTGTGGTGGTAGTATCATAGGAGCAGTCATGCAGCGACAGACCATGTCTCCCGCAAGTCCATAAATTACAATCCATTATTGAGTTGCTCTGAGAGTTTTCCGCTACAACAATGGAGCAATAAATTTCCGATATAAGGAAGTCTTCGGCAATAGAATTCCAAACGGAACAGTAATGATGGGCGTGCACAGAAAATTTTCCCTTCAAGCATTGTGAGATGAATTTATTTCCTTCTTTAGGTGAGAAACCAATTAGTGATTTCGATAGTGAACGGCAGCTAAAGGGCAGCCCTCAGAATTTATATCTCCTCTTAAAGTAAGAAGAAGCAGCAGAAGACGGAAACCCACAAAATCTTCACTTCAATTCACGAAACTTCATCAAAATCCTCCCCTAAAAAACCCCATTAAAAACACTTAAAATCTCTTCGGTGAAATGAGCAAAAAACAGGACGAACTTAATCAATAAAAAAAGTCAATTTGGCGTTAAATCGAACCCCAACCCCAGCGCAAATTAGGCGCGTCTCTAATTAAGATGACAGGAGGAAATGTACTTGAGGCCGCGTCCTCCTCCTCGAACGGTTGATTTGCTCCTTACTGACGCCTGTTTCGTCCTTCATCCTGACAAGTGTATCATGACACCCTCGAAAGTATCAAAGGCCATCAGGCTCGATTTTTTCCTTTCGTCCGCTTCTGCCGTGGAGGACTTTTGAATGCTTAATTTTTTCGCGATAGCCACCTTCTACCCCCGCTAGCCTTGCACCAATACAATCAGCGTCTTGTGATCCAGCATGACATTGCGGTTGCCTGCTGGCGGGTATCTTCCTTCCATATCGCCATCCTTAGCATCGCGGAGCCCATCAGGATGAATATTTGAAATTTTAATTAAGGGGATTGGGAAAAAATTGCTCTGACGTGAAGTGTTTTCAGATCATGCCGTGGCGGGAGGCTGAGTCCTTATCGGAACGCCGCGGATAAATTGTGATTTTTAATTACTCAAGTGGATCCTGCGAGGAATAACGAAGGATGTGGAGTGTGCCATGTCTTTCTCTGCGTTTTCCCATTTTTTTTTTGTCTTTTGTGCTTAGTTGGAATTGCAAAGTAAATGGGAGAGAAGATTGGCAGCCTATTTTGATAGCTGATTGGTGGTTCTGCTGGATAAATTTACTCAGAAAATGTTTGCCGTGTTTTGTTACAATTATTTCTGTTTTTGACGCCAGAGTAGACATGTCGTCATTGTCAGTGGAATGGCCTAGGGGAAAAGAGAGGGCATCTTCTCTGGGCTGCTAGTTGCAGCAATTATCAAAAAATTCCCAAATTTTTTCTACTCATGAGGGGATTTTCAGGGCTCACCTTATTTGCTACATTTTTTGTAAGCTATTATATTCATTTATTATTCAGACTGCACTTCTTTAGAAGTTTCTAGTATGACGCTAAAAATAAGCTCGTTTCTAAATATAATTCTTGTGTTGTGACGTGTATGTGTAAGGATGCAGTGCTAGAAGAAATAATCTGAACGCATAAAACTGGCCCTTTTATTATGTGAGTAGGATATAAACGGATGATGTTAAACAGCTCCAACGGAAGTCTAGCGCCGTCATATCTGGCACCACAAACTTTGCAAGTCTTGACCGCCAAAATTGAAGAAGAAATCATAAAATTTTAAGTTAGATGTTTTGCAACAATTCAATATGCCAGAAAACTAGCACAAATGTGCGTGAAGTCAGGAAATCGTCCTTGGAGACCCAATAGTTGGAGCATGGGGCAAATCAATACCCCCCAAGGGCAAAGACTGAAGGACGAAGGGACCTAGCCAAGTCCAGAAGACCGGGCCTATCAAACGCTCCTTGGAAAGAAATGACACCAATAAGGGCAATCTAAGTAAACTTGCACCATGCAAAACGGGCATCTTTTACTCTGTGCAAGACTTTCGCGAAGAGGCATCTTACCTTTGCTCCTATTCAGAAGCCTTTGGTAACCGATTGCAAAGTCAGAGAACTTGCCGCCGGCTCAAGTACACTAGTATATGATCGTGTCAGTCATCTCTCCATTACCAAGTTTGATTCTAGAGATCTAGTGGCTATCTCGGTTGCGGTTTCACCGTAAATGGATTCCAATAAATCATCCTTGCGCCCGCCTACTTTCCGAGGGGATGCAGCAATAGTGTCATCCCAGGGGCATCAAAAACTCATTGAATTCTGTCGCAAGACGAACGGGCAATTCGTCATCGGCTGTGAGGCAAATGCTCACTACTCCTTATGGGGGGTACCGCTGTAAAAGGAAGAGTGCCTTCTAGAGTTTCTTGTTATGAATAGCATAGATATTGTAAGCAGGGAATGCAAACCAAATTTTGTTACTGGTAGTAGAAAGGAGGTGCAGGACCTCACCTTCACGAGCAGGCTTCTCTCCGAGAGGATGGAAAACTGGCGTGTTCTAGACGAGGCCTCACTGTCATATCATCTGCAGATTATATTTGACATTTTGGGCCTCCCACATATTCGCGCCTCTTCTATTATGCTTACGAAAACCAACTGGTCTAAGTTTCAGGGGCTTGTGGGTTGGAAATAAGACTTGCTTGGTGCTTCTATCAGCTCAGTGAGTGAATTGGAAAATGCGGCCACGCAGCTTACTGATGTGCTGATCTCTTCCACCATGCTGATCTTTTCCCAGCAACACTGTCTCTTCCGGAATTTCTGCGGAACTTCTTCAGAAGTGCCTTGATCTGATTCTCGACAATATGATATGCTTCTTTAGAGCCTGCTTCAACTGGGGATACATTCCAACCATCTGGAAGAAACTTGTTTTAGCTTTTACCCCAAGCAGGGGAATAGATTACTGGAGCTGCCTAAATCATACAGACCTATCAGCTTAACCTCTTTTCTCTTGAAAACGATGAAACTTTTCTTAAAAACGATGATCTTCATACTGGGTGCAAGCTGGAGCTCTCCCTTCCTCTACATAGCTAGTTGTTCTCTTACTCGAAGGGTAAATCAACAGAGATTGCTTTACACCACCTGATCAGTAAAATCGGAAAAGCCGCTAAAAAAAGTGCTTTGTGTGCGTTACTTGACATCGAAGGCGCTTTCGATAACGCTGGCTATGATTCTATCTGTAGAGCACTAGCTCTCAGAAATCTGGATCGTGACACGATTGAGTGGATAAATGCCATGCTTGTAGATCGTGACATCTTTTCTACCCGAGATGTCTCCACCATTAGTGTTAAGGGTATTAAGGGCTGCCCTCATGGTGGAGTCTTATCCCCCTATTCTGGTCACTAGTTTTGGACGAACTTGTGACCAAACTATCTGAATTTGGTTTCGATGTCATCGGTTATGAAGATGATCTTGCCATCATTGGCTCTGGGAGGTTTGAAGTGACCATTACAGAGGTCATGAGAAGAGCACTCCGAGAAGTTCAAAGATGGTGTACCAAGAAGGGCTTGGCAATCAACTCAAACAAGACTGTCATGGTACCTTTCTCCAAACGTTACAAAATGGACTTAGGTCCTATCTGCATACAGAGTACCACAGTTGAGTACTCAGTCAAATATTTGGGAGTAAAGCTAGACAAGAGACTGACCTGGAAGACTCAACTGGATTAATCATCAATAAAGCCGCAAGGGCCATATGGACGGGCAAAAGGCTTCTGGGTAAGACATGGGGTCTTACACTACAAATAATGTACTGGATGTACAATACGATCGTTAAACCTGTGGTAACTTATGCCGCTGCAAGCTGCAATGGCTAACAACATTAAAATCTTTTCTGACAGCGAAGCTGCCATCAAGGCACTCTCAACGTGGAAGTTTTTTTCCCAAGTAGTTGCAGGGTGTTTTGACATACTCCAGAGCCTGACCAGAAGAAATGAGGTCTCGCTCTGCTGGGTCCCCAGACAATGGGGTATCGAGCAGACAACCTCGCGAGGGAGGGGTCTGAGAAGTTGGTTTAGGGCTCAACACCCTTCTGTGGCATCCCTTGGTCTACCTCCAAGTTCCTGATAGAGGAGTGGATTAAGGGACTAAACCTAGCCTATTGGAAGTGAGTTCCAGGTCTTGGACAGCCTAAAGATCTTATAAGACCCTTTACCCTCACTATCAGATATTGTCCAAGTAATTATGGCTTAGACTAATTCCGGAATTTTTATTTCGTTTTTGATATTTGGGTTGTGTGGAATCCATATGATTGAATAAAATTTTTTGTGTTGAGCCTAGGTGATCCTTTTATTTTTATTTTTTTTTCCTTTTTCCTTTATTGTAACAATATAATTACATATTTATGACAGACGGACGTTTCGACATTAAACATTGATGTCATCATCAGCTAAAAATTTTTTAATGACATTTTTTAGTATATGATATTACATATTAAATATAATGATTTGTCTTATGATATTAACAATACAAAGCTTACCAGAAATGAAATATTAGCGCACAAGTAAACATTAAAAGAAAAAATAGAACATTTATATTGACTTTTTAAAAAAACACAATCACATTTTGAACTAAATATTGTTTTATTTCCATGATTTGTTAAAATTCATGGTCACGGGCAGAGCAACGTTATCAAAGGAGAACCGTAAACTGTATATTATGAAGAAAGAGTTAAAGAATTTTTTTGAATGCTTTGGAAATAAGGAGAGACAACATCCAGGGAAAAAAATTGTGATATTTATTACAGTGGTTGTTGGATAAAAATGGAGAGATAAATTCAATTTATAGATAATTATCAATGAAATTGTTTAAACGTTTTAAATTATTTTTATAGTCAGTATGATTGTTTAGAGTCAATTTAAAATTTTTATTAATTAAAAAAGTTTCTTTGATAAGCCTATTGTCATATAAATTTGTCGGAGTCTAAAATTTTTGTTTCCTTAAATTTTAATTTGTGGCCAGTATCATATGTATGTATGTTTGGTTAAAGCACTGTGAAGAGGGTTTAAGTTTTTACTATGGTAATCATGTTGATATATTCTTTTTTTCAATGGCTGAGATGTTTCGCCAATATAAATTTTATCACACGCCCCACAATTAATCTGATAGATTACATTCTTAGTATCAATGGTCGGAATTTTGTCTTTAAGTTTGGTGAAAAAATTAGAAGTGGACAAAGTTGATTTATTTGTTATTTTGATATTGCTATTGCATATAATTTTATTTAAAGCGTGGTTAGTGTCTTTGTCATAGGGGATTTTAGTATATATAATATTTGAATTTGAAATGTTATCGTTAGATGAGAATGAGGTCATCTCAGATCTTAATTTGTTTATTCTTTTGTTGATGAACTTATTGATGATATATGGAGGATAACAGTTTTTTAATAATTTCGTATAAATGAGTTTAAAATTTTTGGAGTGGAATGATCGATCGGAAAGTAAAAAGGCTCGGTCAACCAAGGCATTAATTACGCTGATTTTATATGTAAAGTTAGTATAGGAATCTCCAATGGGGCAAAGAAATCATTGCACCCAAGCTTAGGGGAATATTCGTTACCTGTCTAGCAACAGGATACATTCCGGCGGTGTGGAGGGAAACCAAAGTGGTATATCTCCCTAAGCCAGGCAAGAAGGACTACACCGAGGCGAAGTCCTCCAGGCCGGTCAGCCTAACATCCTTTCTGTTGAAAACAATGGAAAGAGTGGTGGCAGACCACCTGGAGAGTACTATGCTAAGGAGGCACCCTTTAAGTAGAAGCCAGCACGCTTACCAGGCTGGCAGATCTACAGAAACGGCACTTCACCAATTGGTGCGAGTAGCCGAGGGGGAGCTGCATACCGGAGGCATAGCGATGGCCGTAATTATGAACATCGAAGGCGTCTTCGACAAGATACAGTTCAACAAACTCAAAGACGCTCTGGTGAGGCGCGAGGTCAGCCCCATGATTGTAAGGTGGGTGGACAGCATGCTGAAAAACAGAGCGGTAAGGATTCAGACAGGAGACTCGCGGCTTCGAGGGAGGGTCAGCAAGGGATGCCCACAGGGCGGGGTCCTATCGCCCCTCCTGTGGAACATCACTATGGACACTCTGCTCAGGCGGCTAGAGGTAATGGGCGTGCATACCGTTGGGTATGAAGATGATGTAGCGATTGTGGCACGTGGCAAGTTTATGAGCACTACGGCAGATATCATGAGGAATGCACTCCAAGTGGTTGAGCAGTGGTGTACGGAACAGGGCCTCACCATAAATGCCAATAAGACAGACGCGATAATCTTCACTAGGAAGATTAAAGATCTGGATTTTCAGCCCCTCATGCTTTTTGGATCGAGGATCAAGGTGTCTGGGATGGTCGAGTATCTGGGTGTATACTTGGACTCGCGACTAACCTGGAAATACCACGTTGAAGAGAAGATTAAGAAGGCGACAAGGGTGCTTCACCAGTGCAGAAGAGTATGTGGACTAAGGTGGGGTATCTCACCAAGGTTAGCATACTGGACATATACCATGATGGTGAGACCCATCATAACTTATGCCTCGGTGATCTTGTGGACTAAACTCACACAGAAAACCGTCAAGAGACATTTGGACAAGGTGCAAAGAATGGCCAGCGTAGGTGTGAGCGGTGCTTTCCGCACCACACCCGCCGCGGCATTAAAGGCGCTGTTAGGTCTGCTGCCGTTAGATCTCCAGGTGATGAAGACTGCGGCAGCCTCAGCGATTCGGATGAGACGGGATGCCGCATGGCAGGCGTCAGGAGCCTTATATGGGCACATGAAGATTCTGGATCGCATCAAAGGGACTAGGGAGCTCATGATGCCCATGGAAGGGATCACAAAAAGGGGGTTGGTAAGGAACTGCATCGAGAAATGGGTCGCTGAGGAACACCGGAGACGGTGGGACGCTATGACCACGTGTAGGCAGGCTAAGATGGTGCTTACGTTGCCGATTACCGCAGCCAGAAGAAGGATCCTGCATATGTAAAGGAGAACCCTCAGATGGTTGGTGGCACTGATTACAGGACCCGGATGTTTCAGGTATCACCTAAAAAGAATGGGAATTGGAGGATGACACCTGTCGGATGTGCCTGGAGGCACCTGAGACGGCCACACACATAGTGTGTCGCTGTCCGGCGGTGGCGAGAAAAAGGGCTGCCATAACTGGACTCCATTGGATGGAGGACATGAGGCAGACTCCCTTCAATCAGCTGCTTGCGATAACTAGGGAAGTCGAAGCAAGGGAGCAATGGGACAACCCACTGCAACCCCGATAAGATGACTCTAGGCAGAGGGACGAAAAGGGACCCGCAAATAGTGGTCTGATTCGGTATCCCTCGAAAATCTATATATATATAGTATAGGAATGGTAGTTTAGATATCGTTCACTAGCAATAGGTTTTTGATACCAATCAGTAATGATTTTATCACCTGTCTTAATTAGAGTCACATCTAAAAAGTTAAGTCTATTATTATTTTCAACCTCTAACGTGAATTTAATTTTCGGATGGTAACCATTAAATTTATTGAAAATTGCATTAATGTTGTCGAAAGGGATAATTAATAAGCAATCATCAACATATCTTTTGTAGTATAGGTTGTATGTAGTAGTGTAGTATATTTCGTTTTTGAAAAGTATCGTTATGGGTAACCCACAGCGGTTAGACAAGTACCTAACCTTTCCAAAACCTTTAAGAACTCTTAAAGGCAGTTCTCTGCCAGTTTTCAGCCTGTACCTAATTTTTTCCGTTATTTTTTCGTCCTAATTTTCCTGTACTATTAATTTGACCCAGTTTTCTGTCTTTTTTGCGGAAAAAAATTACGTGATATTGACCATACCCCCACTCCTCCCCACGTAAGATTCAGTGAGAGTCGGGTCGACTCCACCCGTCTAAACGTCTCACGTAATGAACGACCTCTTACCATTGTTGCTGTTGAGCTTGGCTCCATTGTGTGTTCAAGTTGCCCCAAAATGACAATTGTCAGATCAAATTAACCAATGAATTGAAACTTATCATTGGGCCTAAGAACTGGAAATGCATGAAAGCTGCAATAACGGGAGTAGATAAAGAGGAGAGAGAGTCAATAACGATTGAAGTCAAAGTTATAGGTTTGATTGACATATGTTACATATTAACTATGTATTTCTTTGATTTGTCATATACAGTCTTGAGCTATTTTAGAGAAGCATCACGTTTTTTTTGCTTTTAAGAATACTTTTAATTTGACCAGCATCCCCCTCGAATAAAACCCTTCAACAAAAATCAATACTGATATTATCGTCATAACCCTACTATTCCTTTCATGTGGCAAAGGATTGCTTTTCGTTTGCTCTACACACACAAAAAAATACCCTTTTTCAAATTGCCCTCGAGCAACATTTTATATTCTCATCTAAGAGAAAAAAACAAGGAAAAGGAGGAAAAAATCGCGCGCCATTCTTTGCCTAAGACGCAACATTTTTCTCTCAATTTTAATTAGCAAAGTTCAACAAAATCCCGATATGCATAAAAACCGCGGTTCAAACGAGAAATGCCTCTGCGTCTGATTATACACACTTTGTTGTTCCTACTTATTTTGCCCCTCCTCGGCCCCATCCTTCTTTTTTCGGTGTTTTTTACTCCTTCAATTAAAACCAAAAAGAAGGAAACGGATAAAAACTTTTCACATTCTCCACTGAGAAAAAATCGCCCATCAGAGGAATACTTCAAGTACTAAAAGTCCTTTTTCTCCTTGGTATTTTTTTCCAGGCAACTGGAAAGAATTTCCTGATAGAAAAAAATCCAACCGCAACTTTTTTGAAAACTTTCTTTTTATCGTGCGATAGCCTTTTTCCAAAGTTGGAATTGTTGCTCGCTTGGTAGTGGATACTTTCTTAGCAGCACGGGAAAAAACAAAGGGTTAGAAGAAACATAAAGAGTAGCCGCTGGCCTTTTTCTTAAATCAATGTTATCGACGTGAAGTGTTTTTTTTTTTTTTGTTGCTTGCACACAAACTTTGAAGGGTTTGGATTACTTCTTTTTAATACTAAGTTTTGTAGTTTCGTAACCTATAAATTCAAAAATTATGTTGCAAACCCAATTCCTTATTTTTCTTTTCAAATCTTTTTGGACTGGGCATTTGTTTACAAAAAAGCGCGTGCGTTCCAAAACTTCATGAAGGATTTGAATTATGCGGCATTTGAAATATGAACCGTTGAAAATTTGAAAATTCGTTAAATTCGACAATGGACGACAAAAATGTATAATGAAACTACTCGTACTATTCAGGGCCGTCCTAACTACTGGGCTAATGGGGCTATAGTTATTTTTTATTATTTATTATTTGTTTATTAGTTACAAAAATAACCCAACTACCTGTTCTAATGAAATCTGATTTGGGCTTCTGGGGCTTGTGTAGTTACCTGCAATCAAACAAAACTCCACTTCTCTACAAAACCTTTAGCATCCAGCGTCCTATTTATAGGACACTTTTTCAAGATTTTTTTTACTACTCCAACGTAATGTTAACGGTTATGAATGAAACAGTTTTGAGAACTACCTTGCCTTACTTGTTTAGTCTTACTGTGTTGTAAACGTTCATTGTAGGCGGTTGAGGGATTTTTAAACATCAAATTTTTGGAGTGTGTGCATTGTGACATTTTTATACCAATTATAAAAAGTCTATTGCCGGTAAGTTACTTTTATATAATTTTTTTGGATGGTAATATGTTGGTTGGTTGATCATAATTTTCGATTTATTTTCGATCCTTTTTTTTTGCAAACTGTCGTTGAATACCGCTCTCCTATAAACAGGACGCTGGGCGTATCTGGTAATACAAGCATCTAATACGTTCTGATGCCTTTATGTCATTTTACAGTCTACATCCTACGACAAAATTTCTGAAATATTCAAAACTCTGGAGGAAGCAGTAGAATGCTTCTATTTAGAAGAAATATAAAGCGATATCTCCACGCTCCCACCAGAATTGGATGAATTGGCAGACGAGGAACATGTAGACGAAGGAAATCTAGATATTCCAGTTGTTAACGATGTCGCAGGAATTTTAGAAATCGAAATTTCTGATGGCAATAGCTCTTTCTACTGATCCTCTTGGCACGGGAGTCGTTACAAATATGTTGCCGGTTATTGAGGATCCAACAAGCCATTTTGTCTATTTGGATCATTTCTTCAGCAGTCACAGCTTACTTGTAAAATTGAAAACAATGGGATTTAGAGCAACGAGCAGAATTCGCGAAAATATAACCCAAAAGTGTCCTATACAAATAACAAAGGACTTAGAGAAGTCGGGTAGAGCATAGTATGATTTTTGATTTGACAAAAACAATGAAATTCTGGTAGTGAAATGGAAACAACAAGTGTGTGACCCTTGCGACAAATTTTGATACCATCGAACCATTAGCTTCCGCATGACATTGAAAGAAAGAAATAAAAGAACTACTATCTTCTATATTTATAATAAATTCATTGGAGGAGTGGACTAACATGATTGGTTTCTGAATTCCATCGCTAAAAGAGGTAAAAAATGGCACTGATGTTTAGTGACGCGCTATCGGCATGTAAGTAGTGAACGCATATTTTTTATACAAACAAGTAATGGAAAAAGCTGAATGTCCCTCAATAACTTTGGACGACAAATCGCTGGCTATTAGTTGAAACTTGGGCATAGGCAACTTGGGGGGGGGGGGGGGGTTAAAACACCGTGGGGTCTGGGATGTATGGAGTACCCCCTAGTAAGGCAGGGGATCCAGGAAAATTGACAAAATTTAAGTGTAAAATTAGGCATTTTTAGGCCGAGTTTAACTCTTAATTAACCAGAGTTTAGAGGCAAAAAACTATGGTTTGACTCGAGAATTTTGACTAAAAAATAAAAGGATATTTAAGTCATTACAATGTTTTTGCATTAACATATCATATATGTGACCCTTTGACCATAAGAATTTGAACGTTGAAAGCTATTACCTTTTAATTTTATGTACGGAAATACTTCCCCTTGAAAATTGGTTAGCTGTGAAAATGAATAGATGGACAACACAAGAAGACTCAAATAGTTTAATACATCACATAGTTATAATTGTATCTTTAGAAAACAGTACAATGTCAATAATATTACAAAATCTAAATTACAAATTCCGTTCTTCTGTTCTTTTTCCTAGCGAATTCGTCGATCACTTTGTCTGTTGAGATTTGATGGCTTCTGTGTACAGACTGAGAGCCAGCCCACTTAGTCTGTCTTGTCCACACGCGTTTCTCAGGTACGTTTTCAATCGTCTAAGCATGGAGAATGTTCTCTCTGCAATTGCAGTGGTTACCGGCAAAGAAGCAAATATTTTCAGTAGCGTGAATATGTTAGGGAAAAGTTCCTTATTACATTCGCTTAAGGCGTTCCATTTTGTTTTTCCAAAACAATTTGCACAAAGAATACTCGCCAGATACTAGCTCTAGATCAACCATTTTTTCATATACATAGTTTCAAAGATTCAACATCTATTGTCTCAGTTGTTGAGGTTGGTATAAAGCACTGAAGTGCTTTGAGCACTCTCTGCCCCCCCCCCCCCCTCTGGGTACGGCCTTGAGCATAGGCAACGTGAAATGAAAGGGTGACCACTGAGTTTACCATCGACTTCCAAGTTGAAAGTTTTTGACAACATGAGATATCATAATATTGGAGATTTCTTAAAACAGCGAGAAAAGCAACGCAGATGTCAAAAATAAATTTTTTTGAAAATTAATTTTACACACAAAATCAAAATTATATGAAAATCCAAGGAAAAATTAATTTGGGCGTTAATGGGTTAACATAAAAATAATTCTTGGCACAATGCGTCTTTCTAATTGGACAGTTTGAATGTAAAACGAATTCAGATGGGCTCAGATTCCACATTCTGACATAGCATTCGGGACAAATTAGTCAAGGCCATCCATCGCGACTGTAGTTATTTCAGGCCAGCCGTGGTCAGATATCTTTTTTCATTTCATAACGGACGCGATTCTGTAGTAAACTTAATTTTTAAATGCTAAATTGTGTTCTCTCACTGCAACTAAAACGCTCTCCCTATACACACTTCCAGTCTTAAGTAACCCTTATACTTTCAATAATATTGGCAATAATATTGAGCAAAATATTAACGGTTTCTGCACCAGACAATCTTTCAATTTCACCCACAGACCGTCAATAATATTGCGTAAATCAATATATTGTATATCGACTATTTATTATATAGTCTAGGGGCCCCGTTACCAGAGCTGCACAATACTTGAAGTAAAGTACTTGAAAAAGTACTTGAATTACTTTATATAACTTGAAGTATTTTACTTCAATTACTTTTCTAAACCAACGAAAGTAATTGATGTTGCAAGTACTTTACTCAAATACTTGTACTTGGTAATTGGTTTTGATATTTTTAGTTACTTCAAGTACTTATAAAAACTTGAAGTACTAATAGAAACTTGAAGTACTAATAAAAACTTGAAGTACTAATAACTAGCTCAAGTACTTATAATAATTGCTGTCTTTTATTCTCTCTGTCCGTTTTTCGGGTTACGAATAGCTTGCACCACCTTTGCTTAAACAGCTTTCACTTGACTTTCATTTAGGCTTCTTTGCACACGTTATGTTTCCCGGATTCCAAAGACAGTCTTGTCAGAAAGTTTTACCTTAACTTTACTTTTAGAACCTCGAAAATTATGATTCTTAGCTGCTATTTCCCGTTGTTATAATTTTCCAAAGTAGTTAAATAACCCAAAATATATATAATTCAGGGCGTTACATAAAATTCTAATTCATCCGACACGCGAAACCGGCTGGAAGCGAGTTATTCCTCGAGAAGTGTCACAACCTTCGCGGTTGACTTTTCATCCGTTATGTTGCGGACATGAAACGACATAGAGTTTCGGCCAATAGCTCATTTGAAAGATATTTTAATACCCGTATTTCTGCTTCTTACTACATTATCATATGAGCAGCCGTTAAGGAGATATTCAAAAAAAATGGCGTTATCAGTTATTTCAGGCACGTGCAGTACGAACTTTGGCGTTGGATTACTCGCAAACTGTACAAACGAGAACGACGACTAAGGGCTTATTCTATAGGTAATTACTACCACTTTAATTTTGGTAATCGGCATTAACCCACACAAATTAATATCTTACGAGTTAATCGCAAAAAACTGCATTCAACCCCAACCACATGATCAAGGTTGAACTTTGAGCGGCCATAACTTTGAGCCAAATCAACTTACAGACCTCGTTGAGAGCTGATTTTGTAGATAATTTTATTCTCCAATACCTTGCCAGTGATTATTTTCAGATATCACTGCATGGAAACTGATTATTTGGTATAAATGACCTCTACCTCTTTTTAAAGATGGCGGCTTTTCCCAACACACTGCGACCCCACAAACTTGGTTTTAACATTGTCAGATGTACCCAAACAAATTCCAAAAAAAAAAAAATTTGTACATCATGAAATGCAATTCCATGCCCTTTTTTCGACTAATTGCACTGGACTATTCGTATTTTTCTTGAAATATTTGTATTGAAATATTTGAAATATTTACTTCAACTACATAGGAAAACTTCAAGTAATTGAAAGTAATTGAAGTACTTAGATATTTAAAATACTTAAAATATCAATGTACTTCAATTACTTGCAATTACTTGAAGTTTTTCTATGTACTTGAAGTAAATATTTCATGTACATTTTGGAAGTAATTGATAATTCAAGTACTTTAAATATTAATGACTCATAGTACTTGGTACTTCAAATACATTTACCAATTACTTAGTACTTACTACTTCAAGTAATTTTGGTCAGTACTTTGTGCAGCTCTGCCCGTTACACTGTTTTGTCTCCTATCCTCCTAATGATTCTTAGTAATTAGGTACTACTATGGTGGTATAATTTCTTAGTTACTTTCAGCCAACGGACGACGGCTGACGGACGGACGATCCTGTTATTAATGGGTATTATTATGCCTTTCTGATTCCGGGCTTGCCTTCTGCCATGCTTTCTTGGAATCTTTTGACGTACTGGAATACATTAGTCTTTACTTCACTTATAAAAATTAACGGACTTAAGGCCGGTCGGCCGCGTAATGAGGATGGAGGACTATCGCATCACAAAACGGCTTAAGGTATCAGAAATTTCGGGAAATAAACTAGTAGGTAGACCCATAAGGTGATGGATAGACTGTTTTCTCCCTCCAAGCTTCTCGCTTACTGGCTAGAATCCTCCTCCTCCACCTCTGCTTCTATGGCTCAAAACCATCTATTCCTCGGTCGTCCTGCTGGTATTTAAAACTTTCCACTTCCTCTATATTGTAACTCTCTATCATGAAGTTGGTCCTTAGACGTGTCCTTTCTGATCTAGTCTGTAACATTGCTTTACTTTTGTCTTCATTAGTTGTAAACCCATGTTTTTAGCGGCGTTGGCTGGACTTATGTACCTTTGCTCCTAATAGTGATTTACTTACTATTTTCAGATCATCAGCTTAACACAATATTTGCACCGTAAAAACCGTTAAATACGTTGCCACAGTTAATTTTTTAATTTACCCCGGACCGAAAACAAATATAAGATATACAAAGGAAAATTACCTAAAGTTTATTTGAAATACACTGAAATACTGTTTTAAGTCATCCTCGACGTCATCTATGTATCGTCATAAGAATCAACCTGGTCTTCGTTATCCTGGCGGTGCTTTCCCCAGCACTATCTTTTTCGGGTTCCGTTCCCCATCTCGTTGGACATGACCAATCCATCGTAGTCTGTTTATTTTGATCACTTTAACAATTTTGGAATCTTCTGAACTCTAAGTTGTATGTTCTCCTCCAAACGCCATCAACCCGTATTCCTTTGCTTTGTCTGCGTTTTTCAATGTCCACACTTCCGAACCATTTAGTAGGACCGGCCTTCTTAGTGTTGTGTAAAGTGCCAATTTTGTCTTCCTTGATATATAGTATTTCTGGACGTCAGGTGCCTGCGTAAACCAAAGCAGTATTCGTCTTCTGATTTCGCCCTATGTATCATTTCCTTTTGTTATAATCGTGCCTAGATATACCAACTCATCCACTGCCTCTATATTGTAGATGTCAATCGTTATATTTTGTCTGCAACTTCTGGCGTTTATTGTGCACATATACTTTATTTTCTGCTCGTTTATTTCCAAACCGATTTTTTTAAGCTTGCTCCAGTACTACAAAGTTCTCCTTCATGCTGTCAAATGATCTTCCAACCATAGCAATATCGTCGACAAAGGCTAATATTTGCGCTGACCATCCTAAATCTTCCACTTCCCGAAGAGCCTACAACAAATGAAACCACTTTTATTCTTTTCCTCCTCGTTTAAGAGCAATGCTATTGCAGCAAGATATTAAACATTAAATTCTATGATGCATTCGAGATCACTGTTAAAGTTTCAAAACTAAAAAGTAACTACAGATGCCATTGAAGATTGAGCATTGATACGGAAAAGACGGTGCTGTATGGATGTCAGTGAAAAATTTCTCACGGAAGCATTCTGCATTTGTATACCCCGACCCCTGACATGGGTATCAAATGAAAGTGCATGACAGGTACAATACAATTAGCTGTGTGACGTCATTTGAAAATTCACTATATCGGATGCCAAAAGATGGCAGACAAAATTCTCTAGTAGCTGCCTCGTTACATTGCCAGATCTAATAATCTCGGAAGAACTTATTTTACTAAAATCTTTGCTGAAAGCTGCTCCTTGAGTATCCTGTATTCCCTCAGCTTCTTTTTTCAATCTTTGGACATTGTTTACTTCTTTGATTAAATATAATTGAAAATCCTCCTCTTATCTATAAGTTCCTAACTCAAACAAACATTCCACTTGCACACACACATGCCAAGCGCGAACCCCAAAATCTTTCCTTATCCATGATAATATAATAATTTTTAATATGGTAAATTGCAGCAGGTGAGCGATCACAGGTGCATTAGCGATTCAGAAAAGCCATTCTTAAAGCAAATACAATCAAGCTTCTATAAACTTTTATTTGTTTAAAGTCTCTGCTAAGAGAAGCGCCTTCCCCAAAAGTATAGAAGGACTAAGAACACTGGAGAAAGGATTCTTTGCCAAGGATAGGAAGAAGAACTCTTGTCGACAGATTGTCTCTCCCTCTATCTCCAGTATGTTACGACTAAGCAAACATTAAGGTGGCACCAGGCCCGATGCCTAAGCAGTATGGCAACTCACGTACCATATACGCCGCAAGTTAATTAATTCAGACTCGCTAATTGAATATTATTTGTTAAGATAATAAAGATTGAAGACTTTGGAATTCCGCACATATGTATGCACCTGCAGCCGAAATTACCAGCAGAGACTTACTTAAACCCAGCCCTTCCCCAGTCGCCCTCATTGATGTTTGTCTAAGCACAACGAAGCGCGGCAGAAGGGAGTTTCTTGCCTTAAGAGGGTGTTTTTAGTTAATGTATTTTAAATCAAAATTGCTGAACCCTTACCAGGTGTACTACGGTGCAAATCAATGCAGCTTCCTCCTATTAGTATCAATTAATTCGTCACCCTCCGGTATTGACAATGCAGGCACTTGGGTTCGTTTGGGTACACACCTTCATCAATGACTTGGCAATCAAATACTCCACCACCAGCCCAGATAGCAGCGTTCAAATCAACACCAGAGGAAGCATAATCTCTGGAAAACCGGCAGCAAACAAAGCATCAATTTAGGGTTAACCGATGTTTTCGAATGTCAAACCCAGAAACCTTGGAGCGTAGCACCACTTCGTAGCACGTTGCGGAATTTATGCACTGCAGGCAGCCGCCTACCGACGTATAGATACTCCTACGCTTCCCGCTGGTTATTGTTGCAGCACAGACACAGTTCGGTTGATTTTGTCAAAGCTCATGACTTCGTACGTAGTCATATTTACCTTTAACTTAGGTTTACATTTCGACAGATTCGGGGAATGGTGCGACAAAATTATTGGAAGTTTCTCGCTCTACGACTGCACTTTTTTCTAATAGTTATAAGTAATATTTCTTAATTTGAAAACTTTTGGTGAAGTTTCTTTAAATTTGCATTACGCAAAGCATTAATTTAAAACAACAAGAAAAAAAATTAAAAAAAAAATACAACAATAACATTTAAGTTTATTAGCAATCAAAACAATGTGTAGGCGACGAGATGTCTTACAACTGGTATTCACGTTTCTTTTAGAGCCGATATTATTGTTGCTGCACGTTGGGCTTGAGGTGATATTGTTTATCATCCTCTGGGCGGCCAAATTAATTGACACCTGTTTACTTTTCTTCAATTAGAGCCAATTTCCAAAACGGACAAGACATCGCTGGATCATATAGGAGTGCCATATCTGCTATTACCCAGTAAACGATCGCTGAAATTAGGATCGCTGATCGTAATCAAGAATAAACTGATTGATGACCGTCTTCAAAGAGTGCTCGTTTTACAATAAACTTCCGGATTATACAATGTTGACTGCATTATGTAACATTAACACCTGTCTGCTAATTTCGTTGGTTTTCTCTTCGTATAAAGTGGATCCGCCATGCTCTCACCATATTAAAATGATCCCTTGGGAGAGGTGCGAAAAGCCGGGAAGCGTGCTTCACCTTTACCTTCTTGCAGACTGTTTAACCTTATCTTCTTGCCGAGTTTACGGACTAGCTGACATGATTGAGGAACTCAGAATCTTTGTCTCAGACGGACTAAGACTTATTTATTCGCCAAACAACGCACACTTAAACTAACTACAAAATGATATTTAAATTTAAAAAAAAATTATTGTGTGAACACAAGGCAGAAGCGAAACATCGCGTACATACTTATGTCTATATGTTCTTTATTATTGTATTTTTTTTTCTTCATTTGCTCGTGTCTTGTATTATAATCTAAAATATGAATGAAGCCATAATATTTTGACTCCATTGATAAATCATAGTAGAATGAATATTTTGAAAGTAATGCTGTACAGTGTATAAAAAGCA
Source organism: Thereva unica (assembly GCA_949987705.1). NCBI lineage: Eukaryota > Metazoa > Arthropoda > Insecta > Diptera > Therevidae > Thereva > Thereva unica. Next base: position 30,207,976 of record OX465284.1, on the reverse strand, counting down.
ACAAGCCATCCATTTTTAAGTAGCTAAAGCTTGAATTTCTGGCGGAAATTTTATGTGTATCGCCCAACGGAACTTCAGCTAGTTTCAAGTTGTAACCCTTTCATGTACACTGCTGTTATTCACAGCGTAAGAACTTAAATTTACCCTTTTTCACTGGTTAGTATGCTGGTTGTTATTATGGAACACGGCCATAATCTCAATTCTGGCAATATACGTTGTTTTAATACAATTCAAATTTTATCATATGAAAATTGGAGATACATGTAAAGAAATTTTGCGATCCAATATCATTGAGCAAATATCACTTGTCTAAATAGAAAACAATCCTGTTTGTAAGCCAAAGAAAACCACTAAATGTGACAGCGGATCACCTCAAATACAAGTTAAATGTGATATTCAAAATTTATTTTAAAAATATTTTTCAAAAATGATCTCTAATGTCAAACTTTAATTCTAACACTTTGTAGCTAACTAGCTGTCGATAATGACAGTTCGAAATTATTATTCCCTAATGTAATTGTGAGCCCCCGAGGTGACAATACTCAAGTTATTACATATGTACTCAAATATATATTACCAAAACCACTTTTAGTATTAATTGACAAAAAATCAAAAAACATTTAGCTGGTTTTACAAAAACTTTATCTTTAATAGCTCATACACAATCTTAATTTTTTAAATAACTGACTCCTCATATTTACTTTACCGATGCCTGCGTCATCTATGTACACATTTAAATAAATTGTAAATATTTTCCTGCTGGTTTAGTAGAATTTGTTTATATGGCATCACTTAATGTAATGTAATGTAAATGAGTGAGAAGGCAACTTCCGTTTCGTACAACCGTCCTTGTTTTCGTTTCAGTTTTCTGAATTCACTCGTACCGGCTCGAGTCAATTCAAAATCCCCGGAACGAGAGCAAGGAAGTTTCACTTCAAAAATCTTTTAATAATTTGAAATACCTACTGAAAACCTACTATTGTCAAGGGGAGAGTTATGTTTGAAGGGATCTGAGTATTTTCTTATAGGATGTCTTTTTGAGTGAAGGAGAGAAACAGGAGCTATGACTATTGAAAACCATAAAGCATCTGTTGACGGGCTCGTTCCTAACGTAATCGGCACGGTGTGGATATTCCCTAAGTAATTCAGTGTGTCATGTCGTCTGTCGGACTACATCATTGAATTTGATCTTGCCCGACAGAAACTGCACTTTAAGATTTCCACTTAGGACGTCAAAGGCAACGGAAGATATGAGCAGTTTTCCCCTGCTAGATAACGGCATGAGATCAAGCGCTTTGAACCTGTCCAAGTAGGGTAGTGTAACGTGAACCCTGGGTTGGTTGCCCGAAGAAGACAACCCCGGATCCGCATACAAAAAAAGTTTGAACAAAACCAAAAAAAAAATCAGAGCCTGTAAATAAACACATCGGCGGTACCCCGGGCCTCCAGATAAGGGCTGGCTCGTCGGGGGGTCGTGGGATGGAAGGACTCCAAAGGTACCACTTACATCGGGGCATCACCACTTACCTGCACTTGAAGGTCCTCCCATCATCAGGACAGACGGGAAGTACCCGCAAATGGGTAGAGGATCCCTTACAAACAAAGTTCGGGGCAAATCCATCGTCCGCTGCTATGTCATTACCACTGTTCTTAATACATCATGCTAAAACACTCGATATACTGTAAAACCACAAAACCAACCCACACCATTCTTTACAACCAAAACTCAAACACGAGATGATTCTTTAAAGTTCACAATTTAATTATAACATTCAAACAAAAAAATTGTGTAATTAATGCATTCAACACAAAAAGGTGTTTTAATTAATAAATATTAAACAGGAAAATTACAGGAAAGTCAATCCTTAAGGGGGTACATTTATAACTACATCAAAAACCAACAAGAGAAATCAACGCGCCCTGGTACCAAGTCGCCTTTGTTTTCTTACAAAAATCGCTACAGAATTAATCGAAGTAACCAAAGACCGCAACAAAATTATGTTATAATGAGTGTATGTGTTAAATAAACGTTAAAACAATTATAATTTATGTTTGAAATATTATTGTCATATCAAGAAACTTAACTCAGAAGAACATCAAAAAAACCATCAACGTTGTCTAGAGACCAAAATTAATATTCAAAAAAATTTAAGAAATATGTTTGGTTTTCCAATAACCAAACCTTAGTTTAAAAAAAATTATGTATGTTCCAATGTGAGCTAATTACTGCAGTGTCATAATAAATTGTATGATAACAACATTAACTATGTTCGATACACACAAGAGAAACTACCTAACCTGTGACAATTCTTCCATATATTTAAAATCTGCTACAGTTCATTATGACCAGCACCGAAGAAAAAAATTGAGAAAATGTTAAGCAACTACCTTAAAGAATGTAGTTAAGACTATACTACATTATCCTTATATCCTTATCCTGTTCTGGTCCTGACACCTACTATTCGTCCTTCGACATCGGAGGAACAACTTCAGCCAATATCTTCTCACGACCACTAGCGCCTCCTTCAAATTTAGCTATCGTCTTCTGAATGTTGTCTCATAGTTCATTAAGCTCTTGATCTGGTTACGAAAATTTGTGTAATACCGCCACCTATCCCCTGATGGTAACGTTGTGACGGGAGAGGTCTGCCGGCGCTTTTCCCAACCAGGCTCTCCTAGGCTTCCTGAAACTCAATAGGGTGCAGGGTGCGGATAGCGGCTTCCAATAGGTACGGCCAATTTCTTCCTTCTAGCCTTCTATTTCCCTCCGGGCGTCTTTGGAGTAGTTCGAAAAAATATCAAATAAGATACGTCTGTGCTTTGCATCTTGCACCGTCAATAGGTTCACCGTGGAAGATTCTTATTCCACTTCTTCAGGATAACAGGTTCGACTATTCCAGGATATTTTTTTCTCGATTTATACACAAAAAAACGGTTCCCGACTTCCAAAACTAAATTTTGTAAAATTCAAGAGAATCTAACTCCTTTATTCCCGTCCCGAAACGAATAATAATTTTTTTTACAATTCTGCCAACTAGACTCCTTCCTATTGTAAATTTTTCCCAAAACTAACTTTTCTTTTTCTATTTTTCAAAAAAAACTCCCCTGTCTTTATTTTTGTTTCCCCAGGCCTCCTTTTTTTCCCAAAAAAAACCTTGCCTTTTTCACAAAAAAATTTTCTCCATAACTCAGTACTTTTCACCAAAATGGCCTAAGGTCTGCCGTTACAATCCCTCGGCTCCACAAACCCGACTTGCGAGGGAGTGAGGAGCCGAAAAAAACTAAAACGGCCTCAATTTTGCTTTGTATCAACCCTCATTAAGACGACTGACGGTGTGGCTCGACCCATAACCCTGAGATTAAGAGTCTCATACTCTATGTATTGAGCTAGCCGGGCTCCATTTCAGATATGTGTTGTCAAGGATGAAGAAGAGTGGGGGCAAAAAAGACAACAATTTGGCAACAGGTGTTCCTAAAGAGAGTGCAGTTGTCCACCGGGCATTACTCTCAGCTGTTAGTGCGCGACGATGATGACTATTTCCGGAGGTCTTTTCCATGGTATATTCCGATCAGTTTACCTTTCATGTCCTCTAGCTCGAATCGACTGCTCCCCAGCTTTCGCCTAATGCGAGCTTTGATAAATTTGTCGGCGAGTTTGGCGCTAAATCGATCAACTTTTCTACTAACGGGAAACGTCCGTCGGTATACCACTTGACCGGGTGAGAACTCTACTACTCTGCAACGCAGATTGTAGGTTTTCTCGTGTCTCGTGTGGGCCTCAGCCAGATGCTGTTCCACGCGTTCCCGCAGCGCTTGTCTTCGGTCTGCGGCGGGCAGCACCGCCACGTCTTCTTGTAAGCCTCCTAAGACTCTTAGGAGCGGATAAGTTGATCCGTGGAGGATCATGTGGGATCCGAACAATGCATGATAAGGTGAGGTTCCAATTGATTCATGATGGGCACTCCGAAAGGCACACTCGATTGAAGTCAGGTTGAGGTCCCAATCTCTGTGATCTTTGCCGAAATACGCCCGAATAGCGGCCAGAAGAGATCGATTGAGCCGCTCAGAGGCGTTGGCTTGAGGAGAATAGACAGCTGAAAGTTTGTGTTGGATGCCGTAGTCGTTCATCAACTTTGTAAACTCGTGCGAAGTAAAATGCCGGCCATTATCGGAGAATATTACCTCGGGAACCCCGAAGGTATGGAAAATTCTCTTCTCCAGGAAATTTACCGCGGCCTTAGTTGTCTCGCCAAGCACCGGATGAAGAAAACAGAATTTGGTGAACGCATCCAACACCACAAACACTGCTGTGTGTCCTTTTTTCGTACGTGGATACGGACCCATATAGTCGATATATAGCAACTGAAATGGTCGCTGCACCTCCATGGCCTTGCCCATAGGAGGCCGTAAGGTAGTGGTTGGAGCCTTAGATGTCTTACACACTTCGCACTGCCCCACATATTTTCGAACTTGGCTTGACATGCCCGGCCAATAGTACCTTTCGCGAAGACGAAGCAAGGTTTTGTGGACACCGCCATGTGAAGCTTGCGGAGGTACGTGAGCGGACTCGATTAAAGACGCAGTCAGTTCCGCGGGTATCCATAATTTCCACGTCATGTCATCCGCAACCGAGTCTCCCGTACGTGGTGACGTACGGTGAAAAACATACCCTTCAGAAACACGCAAATCTGGTAGTTGTGGGGTAGCGCTCAAGATTCTTTCAGCCAATTGCGTATATTCTGGAGACTTAAAAGCCGAGGAGTTCATGTCCACATCGCGACAGAAAGAGAGGTCGTCCACGCATTCCCTGCGCGACAAAGCGTCGGGTACCACGTTTTGACTTCCCTTTCTGTGTTCGATCGTGAATACGAATCCCTGGAGCTTGAGACTCCATCTTGCCAATCGACCGTTCAGCTCTTTCTGACTCATGAGCCACTTTAGACTTGCATGGTCAGTAATAACCGTGAATGCTTGTCCCTCTACGTATGCCCTAAACTTTTTTATACTCAATACCGCGGCGTAACATTCAAGTTCCGTGATGGTGTAGTTCCGCTGTGCTGCGTTCAGTTTCTTAGACATGTAAGCGATGGGATGTTCTCCTCCCTCGCTGTCTCGCTGAAACAGCACGCTTCCCACACCACTTCGGCTGGCATCGCACTGAATATAAAAACGTTTAGAAAAATCCGGAGTGACTAGCAACGGAGCTTCGGTCATAAGCCGTTTTAACTTCTCGAAGGAGTGCTGGGCCTCGTCAGACCATCGGAATGGCTTGGTTTTTAAACAATCCGTGACTGGAGAAGCCACGCTAGCATAATTGTGGATGAAGCGTTGATACCACCCCGTCATTCCCAAAAATCTCCTAACCTGCTTATGAGATTTAGGAGTTGGAAATTCTGTGATGGCCGTCACCTTTGCAGGATCCGTTTTCAACGTTCCGTCCCCAATTATGAAGCCAAGATACTTAACTTCAGTCACGCAGAATTTACATTTGCTCAGGTTGATGGTCAACCCGGCACGACGCAGGCATCCAGCAACCTCGTCCAGAAGACGTACATGAGAGTCAAAGTCGGGGGATACCACGAGAAGATCGTCTAGATAGACAAATACGTTTTCACGGAGATGTCCTGGAATAGCCTTGTCCATTAGGCGGCACATACGCTGTGGTGCGTTACATAGACCAAATGGCATCACTGTAAATTGATACAGTGGACGACCGGGGACAGTGAAGGCTGTCCTCTCTCGGGACTTTTTCTCCAGCGGGATTTGCCAGAATGCGTCCTTCAGGTCCAAACTGGTGATATACTTGGTGTCTTGAAGACGACCCAGTAGACCATCAATGTGTGGAAGAGGGTAGGCATCCTTAACAGTGACGGTGTTCACTTTCCGCGAGTCAAGGCACAGGCGTACCTTCCCTGGCTTACGCACCAACACCACCGGTGAATTCCAAGGACTATTGGACGGCTCAATTACCCCCAGAGATAACATCCTGTCTAACTCGCCATACATTAGCGTCTGTATGGCCGGTGAGACCGGATAATGTCTCTGCTTTAGGGGAACGGAGTCACCGGTGTCGATGATGTGCTCCTCAAGGTTAGTTTTCCCCAGTCCTAAGACGTCAAATGAGGGGAACCTGGCCTTTACTTCCTCCAACTGTTGGCATTGCTTCGACGTTAAGTCATGCACTTTGCAAGGTGCCTTTGGAGTCGACAACTCGCTAACTATGTGGGGCGCGATTTCGAATAATCTCCAGAAATCGATCCCGAGATAAAGTCTTTGGCTGAGACTGGGTACCACAAAGATGGTCATTTCCCGGGTCCGTCCTCCAAAGGAGACGGGAATTTGGAGATAACCTTTTACTCTCTGGGGAGTTCCGTCCGCCACTTGCAAACAAGTTTGCAAGGAATAAAACTTGATCTCGGGGTGACCCTTCAGAAAAGATTCGGCCTCCCTTCCCAGACAGCTGATACTCGCTCCACTGTCCAGTAAACCAGTCACCTCTTCACTCGCTAAGTAGACCTTAACGAATGGACGATCATCTGCCAAATCCGAAATAATAGCGGAAATTACTTTCCGTGCCAGAAATTTCTTGTCTCTCGCTCGGTTCCGAAACTCCGTAAGGGACTTAGTGGATGCCACCTGAGGAGGCTCCGAAAAAATACGGTTCCGAGCTATGGTATAGTTCTTCCAACGCAACAGGAATGACTGTCGCACCTCGGACGAGGGAAAAGTTGGAAGAGAGTCTGTGTTCGTCCAGTCCGGTAAAAGCGAGGAAGCCTCGCCAGTGTACATGTCATGGCTGTCGACGGGTGAGTTTAAGTCGGGCGCGAGCTCCCGCTGCTCCTCGCACCCCGAGGGTTGTTTCCCGCACATACGGGACAACGTGTCGAAACGGTACCTGGCTTGCCACACCTATAGCAAAACAGGTTGCGTGTTTCTGACGAGCAGTCCATAAACAGGTGGCCCTGTTGGTGACAATTCCAACAAGTCACGACTCGACCTCTGCCCGAGAAATCGGGTCGTTGGACCTCCTCCACCGCAGAGTCCAAGTCGTCACCTATTGGTTGTCCATCTGAACATCGGTTGTCAGATTCTATTTCATGGATTTTGTGAACTTGCCGACGGTCCTGGCGTCTTTGCTCTTGCCACCGTTCGGCCCTCAAGCAAACTTCACGCAGCTGGCGCATATTGTCAAATCGCTGACCCACGACTACGGTGCCCATAGTCCCGTTCAAGTTGTCTGACACAATTTCGACCAGCTCTGGTTCCGGCATTGGAGCGACCATTCTGTTGTACAAAGCCAACATCTTCGACACATATACGTCATATGGGTCTCGGTCCTGTCTGCACTCCAACATTCTTTTTACTATCTGGTAGTCTGATTCTCTCCTCCTGAATTGATTGGTCAAGTGGCTCCTCACGTCAGCCCACTCAGGATCCCGAACCTGGCGACGAAACTGGGACCAGTACCAATCCTCGGCACGGCCTCGCAACAAGGATGAAATGTTTCGGCATACCTCGGACTTACTGACCCATTCATCCCTGGCCCGCGTTTCCACTCGAAACAAAAACTCTTCCGCTGACAACTCATGGTCATCACCGGAAAACTTCAGGTTCCAAGTGGACACTGGAGACCGTCGCTTGGTGTCAAAATGAGGGTCTTCACGACGCAAAATCGATCTTGGGTGCTCCCCCTGGAGCCCTTCCTCATTAATTTCCCGGGCTACAGAATCTGCCTGCAGACGTAGTTCAGGCCGTCTCACCTGGTCAATATCTTTTTGAAGTAGCTCTATGCGCTCCGCTAAGGCTCGAATCGCCGCGACCGGGTCTTCGGTCTCTCGCCCATCACTTCCGGGCGTCCCCTCGCCCTCTACGCTTTCGGGATTATCTGGGCCGTTGGTTTTTTTGCTTCTAGTTGCGGGCATTTCGTTACCCAAAAACCACACTATACCTGCTAACACTTAATAAATCTTCCTATTGTTTTGCTTATGTAGTTTGCAGGGAATTGCCTATATACTTCCTTTCCGTAACTTTTACTTATGATGTGCTGGTGATAGTGCACGGTTATATATATATATATAGAAAATACTATTGGTTATAAACGTAACAGCAGAAAGCGAAAAGAATTCTAAATATGACTAACTGACAGCAGCGGAACGATATCACTCACCCCGAAAAATATTGGCGGCCGAAGTCAGCGATGGCATTCAGTGATGGCTCTACCTCCTACTATCCAAACTAAATTACAGAACTCAAATTCGATAGACCAGACAATAAATGAATTACTCTACCCGCCTAAATCTAAAGCCACCATCAAGAGTGTCACCACTGACCCCGGATGCACCTCAGGATACCTCCACCTCATTGATACCCATGAAATAATGTAGAAGCTTCTTCCCAAAATAAAAAGAATTTAGCGAATCCTCCATTGTCCATCCACGACTGAGCCGCATTTATGCATTTCCTCAGGAAGGACGAACCAGCAGAGTAGAAAGACAAAAGAAAAAAAAATCGCGAAAGAGTCCGCCGGATTTCTAGAAAGGTTTCACTGGGCGCAGTGCCAGGCGATGTCACCTGTTAGCCAGACGGAGCCAGCAAAACCTCCCCACAACCCATTAGGTTTCAAAAAAAAATTATGAATCATCCCTATTCTCAACCAGACGCAAGGTCATGCGATGTCACGCTTGAAAGCCAAGACGTCGAGCCAGGAACAGGGTTAGTTAATCACCGCTGACCTCACCCTCCCGCATAGCCAAGCGATATTACGCCTGTTAGCAAGACGGGTAGGAGAGAACAGGAGACAAAGTCTGAACACCAAAAAAGGAAGAGCTACTGCGTTGAAAATCACCCAAACAGTAAAAGAAACTGAAAAATAACTCAAAATTTCGACAATATTTACTGAAAAGTTAAGGACTAAAGCTCCGCAGTACTGCATTAGCCCCTAAGAGTCCGGTGGTGTAGTGGTGGTACCTACCCCTAAAACAAAAAAAAATCCGAAAAACTATCCGTGAAGGCATTCATGGTAGATCAGCCCTACCGAAATAAATTCGCTAAATTAAAACCAAAACCAATGTCCGTGCAGGACTGTGGAGGGCGTAAAGCCCTCGTTGGGCGCCATTTGTAACGTGAACCCTGGGTTGGTTGCCCGAAGAAGACAACCCCGGATCCGCATACAAAAAAAGTTTGAACAAAACCAAAAAAAAAATCAGAGCCTGTAAATAAACACATCGGCGGTACCCCGGGCCTCCAGATAAGGGCTGGCTCGTCGGGGGGTCGTGGGATGGAAGGACTCCAAAGGTACCACTTACATCGGGGCATCACCACTTACCTGCACTTGAAGGTCCTCCCATCATCAGGACAGACGGGAAGTACCCGCAAATGGGTAGAGGATCCCTTACAAACAAAGTTCGGGGCAAATCCATCGTCCGCTGCTATGTCATTACCACTGTTCTTAATACATCATGCTAAAACACTCGATATACTGTAAAACCACAAAACCAACCCACACCATTCTTTACAACCAAAACTCAAACACGAGATGATTCTTTAAAGTTCACAATTTAATTATAACATTCAAACAAAAAAATTGTGTAATTAATGCATTCAACACAAAAAGGTGTTTTAATTAATAAATATTAAACAGGAAAATTACAGGAAAGTCAATCCTTAAGGGGGTACATTTATAACTACATCAAAAACCAACAAGAGAAATCAACGCGCCCTGGTACCAAGTCGCCTTTGTTTTCTTACAAAAATCGCTACAGAATTAATCGAAGTAACCAAAGACCGCAACAAAATTATGTTATAATGAGTGTATGTGTTAAATAAACGTTAAAACAATTATAATTTATGTTTGAAATATTATTGTCATATCAAGAAACTTAACTCAGAAGAACATCAAAAAAACCATCAACGTTGTCTAGAGACCAAAATTAATATTCAAAAAAATTTAAGAAATATGTTTGGTTTTCCAATAACCAAACCTTAGTTTAAAAAAAATTATGTATGTTCCAATGTGAGCTAATTACTGCAGTGTCATAATAAATTGTATGATAACAACATTAACTATGTTCGATACACACAAGAGAAACTACCTAACCTGTGACAATTCTTCCATATATTTAAAATCTGCTACAGTTCATTATGACCAGCACCGAAGAAAAAAATTGAGAAAATGTTAAGCAACTACCTTAAAGAATGTAGTTAAGACTATACTACATTATCCTTATATCCTTATCCTGTTCTGGTCCTGACACCTACTATTCGTCCTTCGACATCGGAGGAACAACTTCAGCCAATATCTTCTCACGACCACTAGCGCCTCCTTCAAATTTAGCTATCGTCTTCTGAATGTTGTCTCATAGTTCATTAAGCTCTTGATCTGGTTACGAAAATTTGTGTAATACCGCCACCTATCCCCTGATGGTAACGTTGTGAGGGGAGAGGTCTGCCGGCGCTTTTCCCAACCAGGCTCTCCTAGGCTTCCTGAAACTCAATAGGGTGCAGGGTGCGGATAGCGGCTTCCAATAGGTACGGCCAATTTCTTCCTTCTAGCCTTCTATTTCCCTCCGGGCGTCTTTGGAGTAGTTCGAAAAAATATCAAATAAGATACGTCTGTGCTTTGCATCTTGCACCGTCAATAGGTTCACCGTGGAAGATTCTTATTCCACTTCTTCAGGATAACAGGTTCGACTATTCCAGGATATTTTTTTCTCGATTTATACACAAAAAAACGGTTCCCGACTTCCAAAACTAAATTTTGTAAAATTCAAGAGAATCTAACTCCTTTATTCCCGTCCCGAAACGAATAATAATTTTTTTTACAATTCTGCCAACTAGACTCCTTCCTATTGTAAATTTTTCCCAAAACTAACTTTTCTTTTTCTATTTTTCAAAAAAAACTCCCCTGTCTTTATTTTTGTTTCCCCAGGCCTCCTTTTTTTCCCAAAAAAAAACCTTGCCTTTTTCACAAAAAAATTTTCTCCATAACTCAGTACTTTTCACCAAAATGGCCTAAGGTCTGCCGTTACAGTAGGGTAGTCAGTAGGCGGTAGGGTTTGGTAGTCATGGGGGTAATGTAGATGTCTCATGGCTCAAAGGAGAAATCTCTTTTGAACAGATTCGATTCTCCTGCTGCTTACTTGGATTATCCCAGATAGGATACGCATATTCCAAGATAGGGCAGACTAGAGAACAGAAGAGTGTTTTTGTGACGCATACATTATTATCGATCTATTTGGCTCTCCTCTTTATGAAACCAAGAAGTTTGTTAGCTCTGGCAGTAATAGTAGTGCAGGTTGAAATTGAGTTTTTTGTCTAGGACGACGCCTAGATCTACGATATGATCGACCTGATTCAACCTAATGAGTTGAGATAATACTACTTCTTCTGTGTGTTTTCCACGGGAGAAGATAAATTGCATGGCATTTGCTGGTGTTATGTTGCAATTTGTTCGTGGCGCACCAGTCCTGTGAGACTTTCAGTTTCTTCTGCATGAAGGAAACATTAGTTTGGGTTTTAATGACGCTATAAATTTTGAGATCATCCACGTAGAAGAGATGTGGAATATTTATTAGTGAAAATATTGGAAACAACAGGACCAAGATGACTACCCTGAGGAACGCCAGAGGTTACTTCGATCTCATTAGATAAAAATCTTTGGAATCCGATAATTTGTGTTTTTACTTTCAGATATGATTATGACTTGTGAAACACCAACATGTAATGTTCTTTCATAGATGTCTACTATATTTTCTTCTCTTCTACTATATCTGATTCTGATTATGTGGATCTGTGCTCTCTCTGCATTTCTTATGAGCTTTTCTCCTAGTCGTATGCACAAAGAGGGAGCACCCCTCAATATCTTCTTCTTTTCCTCTTCTGGGCTGAATATTGAGGTTTTTAATGCAATGAGTTTAAAAAAATCAAATGAGCTGATGAAACATAATTGATTGCCATAAAATGCATGTTTTACTTGTTAGTTAAACGTGGGTAAATCCTGAAATTTTCCCCTATTATGTCTCCCTTCCTGACTTTTTTATCCACCGAAATGATCGTGCTGGTTGCATTAATGGTGGCGACGCTGTGCATGTCTCCTCTGTGGTTTCCTCTAGAGTGCTTGGCAAATCTGGTAACTCTCCACCTGAATATATTGCTGTGGAATTAAAATCTTCCTATGATAAATGTGTTGTTATTAGTGTATACTGTCCTGCCACTCTATTTGACCCCGTGGTCGCTGCTGTGTTCCACACAGTTGCTCCTAATCTCTCTCGCCAAAATGAGAATCTAATTGTTACAGGTGATTTCAATATCAACTTGTTAAAACGAAATGGTCAGGCGAAATCTCATAATAATATGTTCGAGTTATTGGATCTACATACATGCTTACGAACTGTCGAAATCCATGGTTGCTTGATGTTCTCGCTGTTAGGTCTTTCGGCTCAGTGGTGATGCACAATCAAATATCTTCTCCGAGTTTTCTTGACCATGACAGACTTTTTCTTTCTATTTATTTCTCATTCTTACCTTCTTCTTCGTCTTCTTCATTACCCTACCGTGACTTCAGAAACATTAAACCTGAGTTTTGGAGATCTGGTTCTTCCATACTCTGGTATGACATCTATATCTCTACCTCTGTTAACGATAAGCTCGCTATCTTGTCCTCCTTCATTCAGTAGTTGTATCAACAATGGATACCACTAGTCATGCGTAAACTCAAAACTTCCTCTCGTTGTCCATTGTTACCTCGCGAGATCCGGGATCTGATAATCCGACGTGAGTCACGTGAGTATGGGTATCAAATGAAAGTGTATTATTATTATAGTACAGTAAGCTGTGTGAAGTGTTTTTAAATTTATTATGACGGTCACTACTAAATTGCTGAAGACATATAATAAACTAAAAAGTAGAAAATAAAAATAAATAGTTTTTAGAAACTAAAAAATACGCTTTAATTTTAAAATGAACTTAGAAGTAAAAAATAATTTTGAATGTGTAGATTTTATTGCTTCAGCTAGTAAATGGAAACAACCTACGTTTCGAAATGTAAAAAAGTGTGGGTTTCTGTATTCATAAAATCAGAAATAGGGAGTCCCATGCTTTTTTACATTAAGAGAGGTAGTTTGTTTCCATTTACTGGCTGGAGCAATAAAATAAGAGCGTCTTTTTTAGTTTTTTGAAACTATGTATTTTTTTGAAAACAATTTCGGAATCACAATAGGAGATATCGCGTTTTTCCCGAGTTTTCCTAGTATCTCAGTTTCTATAGGTCATGCAACTCCATGCTAAGCCCCAAAATGTTGACAATGAAATTCTCCACAACTTTAATTCTTACCGAAATGTTGACCCGCTCTTTCACTCAAAAACTGGTATTTTCGAACAATTGTTTTGATCAGTCCAAACCAAACGTTATTGCCTACAAAAAGTTAGCAAAAATCACTTTTTGGCCAAAAAATCCCTCAAAAACTGTTTTTGATTGTATTTTAAAATTTCCTCGCTTTTTCTTGCATGAGAAAGTAAAGAAACCCAAATTGGATCGGGTGAATTCTTGCTTCCGCGGGATCGTTCTGGAACAGAGCTACAATGATGTCTCCTCTTGGAATAGGGCAAAAAACCTCATTCAGCGGTGTGTAGAACTCGTCTTTAATGTCATCTTCTGCGTCTTCAGTTGGACCGTAGGCGCACGGTAATAATCCTCTCAGAAACTGGTGACCACGTACTGAGGCTGAGCCTAACTTCTTTGGTGTGTATGTATTACGCCAAGGGTAATCATACGCCTTTCAGTTTCGTTTCTGAGAGAATATAAGAAGAACTCACCGTTTGGGCAGATGTGTTCTCCCGTATCGGGCCCAATGGTTTCGCTGTCCCATGATCTTGATTTTATATTGATTCACCTTGCTTCAACTAGGTGTCCATCAGCAAGCAGTGCTCTCCCATTCCACCCCATTCGTGTACTGGTTCATAAAACAAAAGTCGTCGTCGTGTTATCCATCCATTTCCATCCGCATTGTTTGCCGTTTCGTAGCAATGGTGTTTTCCTGGAAGCGGGTTGCTCACCCTCAGCGCAACCGACTTAAAACTCTATTTTGTGGGGCAGAGGACGTCATCCGATAGCTACTTACGAGGAAATACCCCAGAGGACACCGCAGAGAAGTGGGATTAGGACTTGCAAACAGATCTGCTAGATGTTTGTCTGCCTCTTCTCGGGTTTTGATAGAAGTGACAAATCAGGTACCATATCCTTCCAAGATTTTTGTTTGCCATTCGCGATCTTTATTTACTTCACATGTGCTCGATGTGTCCACAATTATAGGGAGCCTTTCCGTGGCTTCTGATCGGTCGGCCTACTCGAATAGCGGAAATTATACAATACTCAAAAGCACAGCCGTCACAAAAACCGATGTAGATGATTTTTATATAATTGCACATACATAATGTCAAAAGAGGTGTTGATGCGTAATAAATTTCTTGTATACTTAAATACCTGGATACGAAGACCTTAATTCAATTCTAATATAATTTTCGTAGGCTCTTGGGGGTATTGGTCCCCTTGACTCCCCTCTACTTACACCACTGAAGAGACCTATGGAGTGAGAACAGTTGCGAGAACTCCAGGATCGGATCCCTATTTTAGAGGCGTTAAAGAAGAAGATGATACCAAGAGAGGCCAGTCTTGTAGTTACATAGAGGTCGATTAAAAACAAATTTAAATTTTTATTTCAGCTTTTTTTTTTATGTGGCAGTGCTTAGCTCAGGAGTCACCCTTTGTACTACTAGTCCGTCATGTCATTTGTCACGTCATGGTGCAATGTCTAGCAGTAAGCTTAGTACGGGGGAGGGGGGGTTATAAAGGTACGGGGGGGTATTGAAGAAGGTGGTGATGAACCCTGCGTTTGAACTCTTGGATGTTGTAGGAGCTCGGAAATACTGACTGTGAGAGATCATTCCAGAGTCGAGTAGTTCTATTCACAAAGAATTCATATCTTGTTGAGTGCGTGAAAGGGGGAGTTGCAGGTGGAGGGAATGAGATGAGTGGGCTAATCTGGTGTTGCGGGTATAAGATTGCCGTGGAGGCAGGAGAGCGTTTAACTCGAAGGAACAGTCACTATGATAGTAGCGATAAAATTTTGTCAGTGCTGCTACATTCCTACGGTGGCTTAAGGGGTCGATGGTGGAGCAAGCGGTATCGTCATTAATTAACTTAAGGGCCCTTTTTTGGACTTTATCTAACCATGCTAAGGTGGTTATTGGAGCGCCGCCCCAAACGAGGGAGTTGTATTCGAGAAGAAGCCGAATGTAGGATTTATAAATAACAGCACGGGCCGATGGCTGGAGGAGGAACTTGCACCTCTTAAGAAATCCCATTTTTTGGAATATGTGGTCATTCCATCGCAAGTCTTTGGCTAATGTCACACCTTTGGCTTTCACGATTTGCAAACCGCGTTCTAAAATTGTCGCTAATGCTGCTATTTCTTCTTACCAACAGGAATGTATCGCCCTTTTTTTATACTTGGGAGTAAAGTCCCAGTATTCATGAGTCAGAAATAGGAAAAAGTCAGAAAAGGAACGCATAAGCAAATGAGTCATAATAGCAACCCGCGGTTTAAACTCTCAAATCAATGACTGAAACCCTATTTGGGATGATTCCTTTATTCATCTTCTAGGGAGGTCTCCCAAATTGCCTGCTGGGTAGAGCAACTCAACTGTGACTGTTTACCATAGTCAGTTTGTTTCCCAAGTTATACTACTTCAAGATATCATCGCCTCCTGCTCATTGATGACACAGACTTCCCGTAACCTACCTTATTATTTTCCTTCTCGGTAAGCTCAGTTTTTTGCTTCATAACTTGAATGACACGACGGCAGGATGACACCTGAGCGTAGATTTTAAAATAAAAAAATAACATGTTCGTATCTAGTCCAGCCAAACCCCATTAAATAAAATAACTTACAAAAAAATGAATTTCTTCTTAATAATTTAAACAAAACATAACATAAATTAAAACTTATCTAATTTGGTATCTTTCAATTCAGTTTCATGACTAATCGCTTTCAAGTCCACCGTACTCGCAAATCTAATACTGTTTTCGGTACCAACAGGCTCCAGTCTAGGTTCGCCTTTCGTCTTCCTAGAAGCTCTCATCTTAATCAATTTCCTAACGAATGGAGCCAGCAGGTTGGGATTCAAATCGTTGGGATCATTCGGGCCGAATATGAACGATGCTATAAGTCCAACAACGACTGTTATAAGTGATCCAAGTAAGGTGTACCAAAGGTAAGAAATGTGGTAGATCCGGAATGATTGGTCACTGCAAGAAGGAAACAAAAATATGTATGTATAATATTTCGTAGCCCGCGTAAAATATAGTCTTACATTTCTGGTTCAATAATTGGAGGGTGTGTGACATTTATAGCCAACATACTCATGGGTTTGGTTGCCATGTAAGTGTAGCTACAACCTTGAGTTGACAGTGGTTTCGTCTTGAACACTAATTCCCCAGAAGCAATGGCTGCCTGGGCTTGTGCACATATCCATGCCATGACTGTAAGCCCTGTGAAACCTCCAACAAGTGCTCCCTAAATTGGAATTAAAACTTAACTGAAACACGCTTTTTTCACAAACAACAAGGACTTACCTTCCCTTCCACCCATGGGAACAGCACACCAATTGTAAATATCCCCAATAGCGGTCCATTTGAAACTGCTGATAAGCTCATTGACAGCTGCAGAACGGTTCCCAGCTTTTCGACAACGAACACCAATCCCACACATATTGTACCAAATATAACAACGGCAGCTCGCATAACGATGGCTGTTTGCATTTTTGTTAGTGGCTTCTTGGAGAATGTTTTAAAGAAGTCCTCAAGAACGACTGCAGACATCGAATTGAGACCAGTCGAGAGAGAACTTAAAGCAGCACTAAACACTCCAGCTACGAACATTCCAGGAAGTCCAGGAAAGTCTCCAAGGGTTTCCATAACGAGCAGCGGAAGGACTTGGTCTTTGGCTTTGGCTAACTAAGGGTTAAAAAGTGTTACAACGTTAAAGTGCCTTAAATTTCATTAAATTCTGCAGAGGAGATACCTTGGTTGAAAGGGGGTCACAGTCGTAGTATTTGGCGTATATTAAAAGTCCGCTGTAAGTGCATATCACTAACAGGAGAAGGACACCAAAGACGAAGTACCAAAGGGCTCTGTTTTTGGGGGTATTGAGTGTTGTTATGTTTATTTTAAGCTTTCATACACAAATAAAACTTACTTTCGAGCATGTGCTAATGATGGCAGTGCTAAGTACCTTTGAATCATGTTTTGACTGACAGCACTGCTCTTAAGCCAATGTGGAGATCCGCCAATTACTAACGACCAAATTGTGTGTCTTACTTTCATGTTCACATCAAAACTGAAAAAAGAAAAATACAAATTGGAAGTGTCTTCCCCAACTCATCTTAACATGCAATATTACTCAGGTGCTTCAACTCTTCCACTGTCCCACGCCCTTTGAAACACATTGCCAATTCCACCGACGTCCATTGTCCCCTTAATGATAACCATACCCATGGCACCGAACATTAAAAATGTCTGAAGAACATCGGTCCATACGACAGCCTTAAGGCCGCCCTTTTTAAAACAAAATTAAAATTTAAAATCCTTCTTCTAGGTAATAAAGAATAGCTTACCACACAGGTGTAAAAAATGCAGACCATACAAACCAGTGGTGTTATCAGATGAACATTGACTCCAGTTGCTTGATTAAAGGCCAGTGCTGGAACGTAGATGACAATTGGTAACCAGGTCATCTAGGAGGAAATTTTAATTAGTTTCGTAACATTTTAGAGGACTTTCGTGGTTACTGAGCCTAGAGTGAACATTATAGATCCAAAAAGTCTCATCCGTTTGTCGAATCTTGTTTCTAAATACTGGAAAAGGGGAAAAAATATTGATGATCATTTGTAATAGTGAGCCTAGGTGTTACCTGGTAAGTTGATGTGAGTTTAAGATCGTGAAATACTGGGAGGAAGATATAGGTCATGATCAGTCCCATCACTATGATTGCACCAACGATGTAGATATATTGAATTCCAAACAAGTAAATCTCTGTTGGTGTGCCCAGAAGTGTTATTCCGGATATAAAGCTGAAATTTTCAAAAAGATATACGAATCAAATCTTTGTATAAAACATCTTCTTAGTTAACATAGTCAACAAGCATACTTAGATCACTGCAACCTCTATTTAACAAAAGCAAACCACTTAAAGAACAGCTGAGCCGTTTTTCATGGCCCTGGCGTACTGAGCGGATCATGAATTTAATTACATATGTGATAGATGTGGATCTAGTCCAATTTGCGGATTAGCTTATAATGGAGATTTTGATCGTTTACCTTGGACAGTTTCCATCTATCCCATATAAAAATGCTGTAAGAGAGCTGCGACCTACTCAATCCTTTAGTTAGTTTAGATGTAGAGTTTGCCGCAGTGGCCCGGAGGCTCAATAACCGATTTAGCGCGTCATTTTGAACCTAAAGTTTTGCTGGTTGTTTAGCCGCCTGCGCCCGATGCTAAAATCCCTCCTGCAAATTTTAGAGACAGGGGTCCAACTTATCGAATACAGATAGGCGAGAAGAGGGCAGAAGGGTGCATACAGAATAGTGATGTTGTCGATTAAGGATAAGCAGTTTCTAACAATTCTCTACGATAAGATGTACGGGTGCGACAACGAGGGAGACCCAACCTCCGCTGGCGGGATGACATAGACCACGGCGCCCAGAGCTTAGGGATGCCAATCTGGATCGGTTCAGAATCGGGCCGAAGGAGTCTGTGTGTGGAAAAGTTCACATACACCCTGCCTTACTGCATGGATTTTCTGGCGTATGTTGCTGCGTTGTTGCATAACCTTTGCTTTATCCTTTATCTCATTTGTAGGGACATCGTCCCACTACTCACTAATTACTTGGCTGCAAAAGACTTTGCCATAAAGCATAGCCTACTTGCATCAAGTAATATAAAAATAGGAAAACAACGAATTAAATTAAATTAATTTAATGAGTTGTCAGTAGAAAGTTTTTGACATTTAAAAACAATATCAAACTAAATAGCTGTGTCTAGTTTTAAATCGAAGTGTAAGATAATTAAATAAGATAACTCTTTATGTATGAAGCAAAAGTGTTTAAAAAATAAAACTAAAATATATTGTGTTAAAAAGTAGGTGTTTTAATTGTGCCATTAAGCAAAAATAAGCCTACACATTATACTAATACAAATTTACCATTAGAGGTGAATTATTTCAGATTGTGGAAGGGTGCTTAGAATATCAAGGGGGGGGGGGGGGGAGTGGTCAATTCAATACGTGAAGTGTTTTTGTTTTAAATTGGCATCACCTACCTACCTTTTTTTCCAGCACGATATCGCGCGTACCAAAAAAGATATCGACTTCGTTGAGGTATCGTTCGGAGCGTATTAACCGAAATATGATCTGAAAAGATTTTCATAAAGTGGTTTTTGTACCTGTACGATATAGCCCGAACCACGAAGGATATTGACTTACTTGGGGTGCCGTTCGAAGCGTATTAGCGACAATATAATCTGAAAAGATTTTTATAATATTCGGACGAGCGGTTTTTTGGTTTAAAGGACATAAGTGGTTTTTGTACCTGCACGATATCGCGCGAACTATAAAAGATATCGACTTAGTTTAGGTGCCCTTCGAAGAGTATTAACCAAAATATGATCTGAAAAGATTTTCATAAAATTCGGTCGAACTGTTTTTGTTTTTGTTTAAACGACATTTATGACTTTTGTACCTGCACGATACCGCGACAACTAAAAACTATATCGACTTCATTGAGGTGTCGAAAAAAGAATATTAACAAAGAAATGCTCCGAAAAAAATTTCATAATATTCGGTCAGGCATTTTTTGCTTAAATAGAAAAACTTCGTCTAAGTGTGAGAAAAACCTTAAACTGGTAAGTTTTGTTAATATCTAATAATCTCGTTGGAATGAAACCCGTTCGAAAATAAGTGATCCTTCTTGGATTCTGCTGCACAGCGATAGCCTTCGAACATGACATCACTTGTCAAAATCCAACAACCTTTCAAAATCGTGCAAAAATTTCGTTATCCTTTACAAACAGCGCGAATTTTTCAAACCTTGGATTAGCACTTTTTGACGGGGAATTGTTTTCTACGCGTGATACAGTTTCAGGAAATTGCGGTTCATCCCGGGATTTCCAGTAATTACCGCAAAATTTGTTCTTTTTGGTCAAGTCTGACAAGTACTTAACAGTTACAGTTTTGCTAATATCTCCGGAAAGCTTTGGAATTCCCAAATGAAGTCATTCGTTTCTCAGTTGTCAACGGCGCTTCAGCACGCTCAATACGAATTTGAACACCCGCTTTAGTGCAGCGAACGAAATGCGGAGGAAATGTTTGTTTGCTAACTTTCAGGAAAAACACATTCTCTAGAAAAATCTTGTGGATTTACTACTATCATAGTTATTTGAACTATCTTATCTCGGGATTGCTTTGTCATCATTTCTGATACTAGCCAATTTTCCACTAGTGCTAAACGTATAACTATTTTGTAAAATGGTTTTCTTCCAGCTCGTTCCACTACCACCAATCTCCTCGAATTCACTTCCCATGCTGTTGAATGCTTCACTTCCGGTTGCCAAACGGATTGCGTTTACACTGATTTTAGTAAGGCATTTGACAAGCTTTCCCACTCCATTATACTTTTCAAACTAAAATAGTTAGGTTTCCCTCAAGCCCTTCTAGTATGGTTCCAGTTCTACTTAGCTGACAGGATCTACCAAGTCCTTTTCCGTGGATCTAAATCCGCGACCATTGAGGCGTCATCCGGTGTCCCTCAAGGCAGTCATCTTGGCCCTATCCTCTTTATTCGTTCTATTGATGATATTGTTACCTTGCTAAGACACTGCAGAATCCTGATTTATGCTGATGACATCAAATTGTACCGTCACGTAAAGAGTATGGAGGACTGCAAACTTTTGCAAGTCGACCTCGACACCTTTTACTCCTGGTGTGCTAACAACAACCTGGTTCTTAATATTAGTAAATGCGAAGTCATGACTTTTTGTAGGCGACGTGATCCTATAATTTTTAACTACTCATTCTTTAGTGAGGGTGTCTCCCGTGTTAATTTTGTCAAAGATCTCGGGATTAGATTTGGCACCAAGCTGGACTTTCCTACTCATATCAACTATATTTCTTCCAAGAGCAGCTTAGTTTTGGGTTTTATAAAAAGGTGGTCCAAAGAATTTAGCAGCACCCTGATCACTAAACACCTCTACATTTCGCTTGTCAGACCTTTACTTGAATATGCGTCACAGGTTTGGTCTCCTCACTATTCTTCGCATGTTGGAAAAATCGAGTCGGTTCAACGTAGGTTCGTTCGATTCGCATTGAATCACCTTCCATGGGAAGACCCTTTAATTCTTCCACCATATGAATACCGACTTAAGTTACTCAAATTAAACACTCTCCACAAGCGTCGTGAGGTGGCCGATGTTGTTTTCGTCCACCAGCTTCTTAATGGACGTGTCGACGTAGGTTTTCTAAGTCGTCGTGCGTCATTTAGTGAGAGCCGATACAATCTGAGAGGACCACCGCTCTTACACATCAACTCCTCTAACACCAATTATGGCCGATTTGAGTTTGTTAATCGCATGTTCATTAATGTAAATAAAAATATTAATGTTTTTAGCGTGAGCACGACCAAATATCTACTTAAAAGGAGTCTCTTTGTTCTCTCATGACATGACTGACAATTTTTTATTGGTACTTACTGAATTTTTTATGTTTGCATGTCTCAGCCGAGCCCACGTGGTCGTGGTAAATGTTTCTCAGCCCAGCTGAGAAGTGCGCCTTCTTCATAAGAAGGGAAACTCTATTATTATTATTGTAAGAAGTCAGTTTATTCCATCTTCGTTCATCATACTGGGAAGTTAATCGTGTGGACCGAAGGGGTCAAACCCACATCTCAACTAGTTTTTTGTTCCTTCGATTTACACGACCGTACACCGAACAAGCAAAACTTAGCTGTTATCGTTAATTATTATCTTTTTCACGGTCGAAGCTCCAACGAACGAATTAGGCTGGTCGTCCACTGGAAGCGTATTCGAGCGGCTTCGCGCTTCGGCCATACAAATGAGCCGCTTGTAGCCGCTCATATGTATGGCCGTAGCGAAATGAGCGGCTACACGCGGCTATGCGCGACAGATCCAACATAAAGAATTTCATACAAACATCGTCCACTGCAAGCGACTTGGAACGGGCGGCTATAGGCGTATTCGAGCGTGGAAAGAATTTTCTCCAAAGCAGATTAGAGTTAAGAATGTTTCATGAAGGACATTTAAGATTTAGGGAGAGTTCTAATAACACGTATTATAAAAACTTCAATATATTATTCCAGTGTAGGAGGATTATAGAAATTTTAACGAAAAGGGAATTTAACGGAAATAGGATTGTTTTAAATTTATTTTAATAAAATATAGGATATCTTAAGGTGAGTCAATTAGATCGAACTGGAAGTTTGATTTTATTATAGGAATTTCATTGATTCATAGCAAAAATTGTGTTTACTATTTTATTGAAATGCAGGTGTTTATTTGTAGTTGTATTTAAGGACACTCCATGTTTTGACGTTTTCACCATATTTTAGGCCAATGAACCAAATGAACCGAATGAACGGATCTTTTGAATGGTTCTTTTTAGTGAACGGAACTGAAAAGAGCAATTTTTCTCTCAAAAGTGACAGATAGTACCAATTTTTACTAAGCTTGCTTCCATTTTTGCAAAGGATTCCTGAGAGTTTAGCCGTGAGGAACAAGCTACAGCAAGTGCTAATTGACGAGCAAGAGCCAACCGACTACTGCGTCAAATGTAGGCTCTCAATCATCTTGGACGCCCGAGAGCCAGGTAAAAACCATCATTCTGTTGGGACAGTGAGCCATCTAAAGACACAGAAAGTCACTAAGAATTAATATATTTAGCATGGTTGCACAAGAGCGACATCGAGCGAAGAAATCACCACCGCGCTCAGATCAAAAATTGAGCGGAATCAATTCCAATAGGAATCAGCAATGTGAGCGGAATCAGTAGGTATCCAATTTGATTCCGCTCATAAATTGATTCCTATCATATTCTGATCGGAATCAACTTTTGATCGGAATCATTGATATGAGCGGAATCAATTTCGATCGGAAATTCATTTGATTATTCAAAAAGATTTTAATAGGGATGTAATAGCATAATGGCGCGATAAAATAGTGGGCGCCACTTATGCGAGGTATTACCCCCTTAGCCATAAGCCCGGAAAAGCATGACTAATTTCCAATATCCAATTTGATTCCGCTCATAAATTGATTCCTATCATATTCTGATCGGAATCAACTTTTGATCGGAATCATTGATATGAGCGGAATCAATTTCGATCGGAAATTCATTTGATTATTCAAAAAGATTTTAATAGGGATGTAATAGCATAATGGCGCGATAAAATAGTGGGCGCCACTTATGCGAGGTATTACCCCCTTAGCCATAAGCCCGGAAAAGCATGACTAAGGAGCCAACACCATACATAAGAAAGGAAACTAAATTCCGGAACTCCTACACCGGCCACACGGAGTTATCTAGCTCGCCGGAGGGGTCGTGGGGTGTGTGGCCGGGGCTTACCGCGGTTGGTTCACCACTTACCTGTGCCAGTGCAATCCCGAATTCCACCTCCATCACTCTTCAAGCCTCACCTGCGCCGCGTCGTTGTAGTTCGGTCCCCTTGCCAGCTCATCGTATGGTTGACCACCAGCTGACAAGGAAAAGGCACTACTTAGGAGCCCTGAAAAAAATGCCTCCCATCCCAACCATTCCACCAAAGAAAGTTAATACATGGCCATAATAGTTATAATCATTTTAATACATTGCAATAAACTTGTATCTTACAGGCGCAATCAACATGCCAAACAACATAGTGAACAAGGAACAATTTCACTAATGATTATAGGTCTCCTTGGCAGATATTAAAAATATTATTTTATCCTATTAAATGATCAATTTCAAGGAACTTACAATGAAATTTTCTTAGATATACATTAGTCCGAGGATCAAGAAGGAAAAAAAACGCGCAGTATTGGCACCAACACTCCTCGTTTTGTACATTCGTTAACACAAACGTTTGGGTCAATTTACGGATGAACAAATTCCCGAAAAAATCAAATAATTCTAACAAGGAGTCACCCAAAACACGACTTCATAAAAACTTAATAAATTGATTCACAAGTTGTCACCTAAGGCTATCAAAATGATTATTATCTCAATATATGTACTCAATATATGTACTAACTTAACCTGAAAAGTGTATGTTATTACATAAAAAAACAAACCAAAATGTGTCTATGTAAATGGAATCATTACACGAAGAACTATAAAAATTAACTATAAAAGTTATGTGTCCAGAAGCAAATACCATCCAAGCTGGAGGAGGACTAGCTGCTAATCTTCCTGGTCTGGTAGCCGCAATTCGAACTGAGGTTTAACTTCTGGGAGGACCGGGCGGTGTGCAAAATTCTTCCTCTACCAAGCGAGTGGGCAGCGTCGGGCAGCGTCGGGCAGCGCTCTGTTAAATACGGCACCGACCGTCACGATCAAGGCTTGCTACCACTCCTCCTGGTTCTGGCCCTCACGTTTTGCCTAGCAGCCTTCCGTCGGGAATCCTACTTACAAATTATGCCCAAAACTTACGCGCAATCCGACCGGTTGGAATCCGGGGCTTCCGACACTGAAGTCAACAGATCCTGCAGGTTGAGATCTTCTAGTTCTTGTGGCATGAGATTGGATTCGAAATCTGCATAACTGAGGAATTCTTCTTGCTCGTAATAGTCTTCATCGCTGTCTACATCCATTATTTTTTTAATTAAAACTCGTAATTAATATTTGAAATTAAAACGGACATCGAATGGGGGCTATGGAATCCAGATCCAATTTTTTCTTTTTTATTTAATTTTAAATTTTTCCGAACCAAAAATTTTTGCAGTAAATTTATGCATCTCTCAAAATTCGAACTCAATTTTCTTTTTCCTTTCTCCCCGCCTACCTTTTTGTTCCCAACCAACTACTCGATTTTCTTCCCCACAGTAATTTTTAGTCAAGTAGATATTTAGGCAAAACTGACCGTTACAGGGAATAGGACTTAAGCTTAAGACCAAATCGTCTCCATATTTTAGACGAAAATTTTGAGAAGCAATTACTATTGCATTTAAACAACAAAAATAAAAATTAAAATATTTTGAAACATTTTGCAACTTGCTTTTCATTACTTTATATCATAATCTATATATTTTTCTATAATTAGTATAAATGTTTAAAAATTAAGAAGCTTGCTCATTTTTATTTAACTTCATAAATTCATTTGATAAATACAAAATAAAAACTACCCTGTTTGCTATTAACCAAGAAAATGAAAAAATATCGGCCGCGGCTAGTCTTAACTCGGCAAGTGTTATTTACTTAATCTTTTATATGTGCAGCATAATACATCTAAAATCTAAATTTACAATAAATTATCTGAACATACAACACACATTCAGTCGAAGCATATTAGAAAAGGCATACAAGCTCAACGCCTGATGTTCAGTGAGCGGCGCTCACATCAAAAACTGAGCGGAATCAAATCCGATAGGAATCAGCAATGTGAGCGGAATCAATATGTATCCAATTTGATTCCGCTCATAAAGTGATTCCTATCATATTCTGATCGGAATCAACTTCTGATCGGAATCAAATTTTGAGCGGAATCAGTGATGTGAGCGGAAATCACATATTTTGCAACCATGATATTTAGTTCATAGCTCCTAGATATCCTAGTTAATACAAACATTATATTCCAAAATATCTATTTATTTTTGTGGTTGAAATTTTTTGATTTGATTATTTTTACTCGAATATTTCTTAATTTTATTATGATTTTTTTGAATAAACTTTTAGTCTATACTGTTGTTACGTTTCGACTTGTTTTAAAAAAGAATATCCTTACCGTAGAGTCACACTGAGACGTTCCGCAGGAGGAATAGTCTATCTGAAGTTAGAATCTCTGCTGATAAATGGCGCTTTGGCATCCAAAATACATATATTGGAATGTGTTGAGGTTCATACGATAATAGTCGAAGAATTTAAAGGGATTTTCCTCTAATTCGCCGTGTAGATGATGGAACTCCCCCAGGCACATCCTTTTTAGGGCTTACCCAATATGTTCGTCTCTTTTATTGATTCTACGCCTCATCCACGTAGAGTTTTCCAAAAAATATTTATCCTCTTTTCCCATCTCAATATTATTACGTCAAAGTTCACTTCAATCTGAGCAGCATGAAAGCTTGCAGTGGACGACCCCTGTAGCCTGAAGCCGCGTATCACAGAACCGCTTGTAGCCGCCTGTAGCCGCTCAGGTAGCCGCTCAAATACGCATCCAGTGTTATTGTTGGTTTTTCAAATTTTCTTCTCATCCTAGCAACAACAGCAAAGCAGGAAATGTGAAAATATTTGCTCCGCTGAAAATGTCTAATAAAATTGTCCGCCCTACCATCGATCTCTCTCACAGTCTTCCCCTTTAACGCAGATCGTTCGTTCCCTTTGTCTGTTCAATGTGTGTCTGTGGTCTCGGGTCCTGTAGACCACTTCAAACTGTCTCGAGCAAAATTGTATAGGACGAAGAAAATGGGTAATTTGCTAGGTGACCACAAACGGTGCCGTTGGCATACTGGGCTAGCTGGCTCTTGTTCGATTGCGAAGGTAAAGCAGCATTGGACGCATTTAGTGCTCAGTTGGGAGACTGCTTGGAAAAATTGCACTCGCGTTTTGAATGGGCTATGTCAATGGGTAAGTAATTATAAATGTTTTTGGCATTGTTGGCGAGAGCGAAGCGTGCATACTTCTAGCAGGCGAGTTTTTAAATTTTCGTGCCTGTGACGGAAGCGAGCATACCCCTGTACGTGCTGCGTGCATTAGCTTTTAAGAAAAATAGCCAACTAAATTATTTTTATTCGAATTTGAATAATAATAATGAATTTATTGGAAAGGTACACAAGATCTATCTTTTAGAGTACTACATTTTCAAACAGGTAATAAAACTTAAACTTAAATAAATATAGTGAGTGGGACCAAGAGGTCAGGATAACAGTTACAAAAGTATATATGAAAATAAGTGGATAGAAAAACTAAGAAGAAGAAGAATAGGAGGAAGAAGGAAAAAGAGATGCTTGCCCTCTGAAAGCCGTGGCAGAACTCATTCTTTGAATCAGACTGGGAAGATTATTCCAAAGTCGAAACGAATGCACAAAGAAGGAAGATCAGAATTATCAATACTTCGGCTAATTTGTATACGTGTGGGCGAAGCTTATTTAGATGACGAAGTTGTAAAAAAAAAATTAATGTATTATATTTATAAGAAACTTGGATGAAAAATGAATAATATGATGAGGACTGCGCTAATGTTTTAACATCTCATATGGACATATCAAAATCGCTATCACTTAGTCACGATAAATTAACATGCAATGTGTGTAGACAGATGTATGGCCGAAATTGGACAAATTAATTTGATGGTAGTTATTTATGTATAGCCGCATAAAACTTTACCCAAAATAACAAAATTCATACATCTGGTCCTGAAGGTTCAATTTTACTTAGGTGGAAACTTCAACTATTTCCCATGATTTTGAGTGGCTATTTCAAAATTAGTTTTTTATTATAAACGGCGCGTCCGAACTTTGTGGATGAAGGGGAAAGTGCAGCGCCGGCCCTAGGGTAGAGCGAGTGGATCAGTCGCTCTAGGCGCCAGTTGGCAAGGGGTGCCAAAATGAGCGTTAAAAGCAATTCCGAGCGCCTTTTGGAATAGGGAAAATTTTTGATTTATGCAATTTTGAATTTTGAAAATTTTGGTTTTTATTATTTATTTAAAACGGCAGGTAGCTCCGTTTAGAAAATATTTAGGTTTAAAATCGATTTTCTGCATCTGAACTACCTAAAATTCTTTGTTTTTTTAGCATTCTTCTCATAAAAATGCATTATTAACCATAGTTTTTTTTTCTTTCGTATCTGATACACCAAACAATTGTCTAAAAATTCATCTCAGTATTGTAAAACTTTAGCTTTATGACTGTTTTTTTGTTGCACTCAGGATTTCCCATATCAAATCCATATCATTCCATATCAAATCAACCAATTTTTAATTAAGTTTGGACCTGATAGACTTTAAATCACCTAATTTTTTCATGTTTATTCTTCTGGTGACAACTAAGAAAAAAAATCTCACATTTTTTTTACTTCTATTTTTTTAGTTATAAATTTTCAAAAAATGGAAAATCTTAAACTCTTAAACCCTATGAGATATTTTCATGAATAAGGTAGCAATCTACGCAGATTACTCCTACCTATCTAAAACTGTTAAAGTCACTTCCAGAGTTATGAATCGTCAAAGTCAAAATATTGCTTTTTTTTCACTAAAATTTCAATTTCAACCATTTTTTTTTGTAAAAATACTCAGTTGATCAATATTTTTTTTTGCCATTGGAAAGCTTGGAGAATATCCTATGAATAATGTCGGCTTTTATTGCTATGGCCATTACTTTTGAAGATATAAGGCATTTTGATGTTAAATGAGCTCTATTTCGTATTTTTGCAGTACGTTTCCACCAAACTGTCGAAAAGTACCAAATAAATCCTTCATAACCGTCAAAAAACTTAGGCAAACTTAAATACTATACATGTTTAGATAGAGCTGATTTCGACCATTTCACTACTAACTTTAATTAATGAACTCATTACTACTGCGTTTAATTCAAAACTGTAAGTACAAAATATGTATGGTAAAGTTTATATTACTTCTCTTACCAATCTGATAAGTATATAGCAAACCTCAAAAGCATACAAACAACGAAGAAACCGCGACCAAAACAAAATTCCAAAGCTATCCAACAGAAAAATGAAAACCAAGAACCAAGAATCAAAACCAATAATGAAAACAAAAATCTGAAATTCTGATAAAAAGAATACTAATAAGCAAAAAATATAATTTTTATTGATATAATTTTTACTGTACAAGTAAATTATAATACAATTTTCTTAAAGTAGTATTATGCATTATCACTACTTTCACTACTTATTTCATCAGCATCACCATCATTGTTCAAAATATCCGCAAAAGGGTGCTCCAGTAGTTGTGTAAATGTCAATTTTCCATTAGCATTATCATCCCGATGTATATAGAAATTTTTGCTTTCAGTTATTCTTGTCAAAAAACTATCCTTCAAATCATTGTAGTTCGATGGTAAGAAAAAACTGTAGTCTTCCAATTCCAATAATACTTTTTCGCCGTAGCGAGTATTTTGCCTCCTTGCAGTTACAATTTTATATTTTTTTAATTTCTCCATATCACTCGATTTTAAAGTTGGTTTAAAAGAAACAGAATTTAAACAACGTAAAATATCTATATCTTTAGTTGTTTTAGATTTCGATTTTTTGCTGTTTAATTTCACAACTTTACCATCACTTCTAGACATTTTTCACAATCTGAAATAATAATCCCGAAAAAGACTTCAAAGTAACTGAATTACCGTTTGGAATATGCTTGCACTTAAATAGGCACCATTGATAGTCTTAAATTCATACACATACACAGAATTACAAAAAGTTAAATTCTTGAAAAGCACATTTCTCACGACTAATAATTTTCATAATACGACTTCAAACAAAAAAATCTACAAGCTACATTGAATTTTACAAACAAGACCACAATTGATACGGAATTTCAAAACAAATCTAAATTCTTAAAAATCATATTTCTCACGTCATTAGAGATAAGTTCTTAAACCTCAATTTTGAAGGAATTTTTAACTAAATTTCTTTAACTGTAGGTGGTCGGACGTGTTCTTTCGGGTTCGTTTGAGTTTCCGCGAGTATTAAGCATCGCTCTTATTAATTACTAATTCACTGATCCGCATAATCATTTAAAATATATAAGTGTATAGCTACTATTTTACATCTCCAAGTAAGTAAAAATTGGCAAGAGAAGTCGGGAGAAGCTTTCCCCGGGAGCCGTATCGGCTCAACCGGAAGCTATGGCCCCTACCACGAATAATAAGCACCCTAAGAGGCCTAAAAACCAAAAAGATTTGGAAAAATTAACATTGGAGAATTCAGAATTCCTCACAGAATGTATGAAAGCCACGCTGATAACGGGACCCTCTCATCATACGCAATCAAAGTCTACTAGTGCAAGTTCACTGCAGACCAACGAGTCAACTAAACAAAATTCCCATGTTGAGAACAAAGTGATATTCATTCACAACAAAATATGAGTGCGGCAAAATCAAGTGAGACAATAGTGGATTTCCCTCCTAGTATTTACGAAGCAGATGCAACCGGCATGGAAGCTGATCTGGATTCACATCTCAACACTGCTGACGATGATGGCTGGAGAATAGTGGGATTGAATATCAGAAGAAGGGCATCACCAGCAGGGCCGGCGCTTGGGTTTTTCGCGCCCGGTGCACTATGCTATATTGCGACCAGAAGCTATTCATTTTTGAACGCAGTGAAAGTCACAAAAACTCGCTGCAAGGGAGAGATAGTTTTCATAGTTTCCGAAAAATTAATGGAGTGTTTTTGCATAACATAAAAAAGATTACGTAGAAAGTAAATTTCACATGGGTCAACATCGAATCAACAAAAATCGGCTGAAAACGTCGTTTGCGGAGAAGAGAGTAGGCGCGAGGACGACGGGGCAGGCTGATTTCTTGAACCTCTCAATTCTTTCACGGAATTTTTGAATCAATTTTTGGCAGCTGTGTGGTTGTGTTGGTTCTTTGTCTGCCTTTTACTAGGAAAAGTAATGGCGGAATGTCGGCCGTCTACTTAAGATAGAAGAAACAGCAAACAAAAGAAATTCGACGTCGATCGCCTCCAAGAACAGCCCGTGTTGGAGAGATAGACTACGCGCCAACTGAGTTGATGCCGGAGCGCGCAGCTGGGGAAATTAAAGCTGCACACAAATAAAAATTGCGCACATATCGATAAGAAATGCGCTTATGTATTTTCAAATTTCCCCTTCGAAATTTGTTGCGACTGGAGCAAAGGGACGGGAACGGCATGCGGGGATTCTACTGCGCATGGAAAACGCGACTTTCTCGGCATCAACTCAGTTGGCGCGTAGTCTATCAGGAAACTCTAGCAGAAAGGATAGGTATATATAATGAAGATACAGTCGAGGGAAAATGGATGAGATTGAAGACGTATAAACGCACAGCGAGAGCCAGTGACTGGTACGACGAGGAATGCAAAGCAGCTATAGAGGCCAGAAATAAAAATAGGAGAATATATGTACATAGAGAGACCGACGAGGAGTAAGAAATTGAAATACGAGGAAACAATAAGAAGCGCAAAAAACATCTGCAGGAAGAAGAAAAGGCAATCCCTCAACAATCACATCCTGAGAGCAGAGGAAAACTTTGCCCAAAACAATACACGGGAGGCATACAGGGAAGTAAACTTCTTCAAACCCTCCTCCGGTATATGCAGAACAAAAGAAGGCACTATAGTCACAGGCAGCAAAGATGTAAAGAAAAGATGGAAGGATTTTTTTAGCGAGCTGCTGAACGCAAATGAGAGCATCAGACATGTAGCAGAACCCCGACTACAACATAACGATGACACCAGAGAAACAAATCGATGGGTCTTACGAAAAAGATATTGTTTCAAAATATTGCTGAAAAAGATATTGTTTCAATTTATTGCTGAAAAAGATATTGTTTCGGTTTCTCGCTGAAAAAGATATTGTTTCGGTTTCTCGGTGCAGAACATATTGTTTCGTTTTCTGGCTGCAAAACATATCAGCAAAAAAAAACGAAACAATATGTTCTTCACCGAGAAACCGAAACAATATCTTTTTCAGCGAGAAACCGAAACAATATCTTTTTCAGCAATAAATTGAAACAATATCTTTTTCAGCAACACTTTGAAACAATATCTTTTTCGTAAGACCCATCGAAATGTACCCACTCTGGAAGAAGTACAAAGTGCCATACGATCATTAAAAAACAATAAATCTCCAGGAATTGATAACATCCCAGCAGAGGGGAGGGCGAACGGCTAACAAAGATCTCGGAAAGTGGTGACACCCGATTTGTCACTTCTATTAAAATCCGAAGAGATCCACTGCAATCAAACACCAAGCAGACCTGTTAGCAAGTCCTAATCCCACCTCCCCGCGGTGCCCCCTGGGGTACTTCTTCGGAAGGAGCTAACGGGAGAGGGGCGAATGGCGAGCTCTCTGCGCCACAAAACAGAGCTTTTAAGTCGGTTGGGCTGAGGGTTAGCAACCCGCTCCCATAAAAAACACTATTGCTACGAATCGGCAAACAGTGCCTCGGAACCGGATGGACAACACGACGACGACCTTTGCTTTTCGAACAAGGACAGGAATCGGATCATGGAATGTGAGAACAATGCTTGCTGAGGGACGGCTGGATGAAGTCCTCAACGAGATGAATCGATATAAAATCAAGATCATGGGACTGAGCGAGACCAGATGGCCCGATGCGGGGGAACATATCTGCCCAAATGGCGAGTCCTTCTTATATTCTGGGAGAAATGAAACTGAAAGCCGTAGGAGTGGTGTTGGCGTAATACTCACCAAAGAAGCCAGGGCTAGCCTCATTAGCTGGTCACCAGTTTCTGAGAGGATTATTACCGTGCGCCTACGTACCAGGCTAAGAAGTACTACGGTAGTTCAATGCTATGCTCCAACCGAAGACGCAGAAGATGACATCAAAGACGAGTTCTACATGCGACTGAATGAGGTTTTTCGCTCTATTCCAAGGGGAGACATCATTGTATTAATGGGTGACTTAAATGCACAAATCGGTCACGACAACACCGGTCTTGAACAAACAATTGGAAAACAAGGCCTAAGCCAAGTTACCAATAACAATGGTGAGCTTTTCGTTGACTTTTGTTCTTCCCATCAACTTATGGTAGGTGGAACTTACTTTTGTCACAAGAAGATACATAAAGAGACCTGGGTATCGCCCGATGGTAGAACGAGAAATCAGATAGATCATGTGGCCGTCAGCCGCAGATGGAGAACCATTCTGGAAGGTGTCAGGAACTTCAGGGGAGCGGACACTGGAAGCGACCACCATTTGGTAGTAGCAACTATTCGCCTTAGAATCGCTGCAATCAGAAACTTTCAACGTGAATCTATAAACCGTAGAAGGTTTAACGTTCACCTCTTGCGGGAGAGCGCTAAAAAGCGAGAATTTGCTGGAAACCTGCAGCAAATATTAAACCAGCAAACCGTTTCTGACGACACAAATATTGAAGACCTGTGGAGTACAACAAAGGGCGCTATATTGACGGCTGCGGAAACGCGCATCGGTTATGTCCAGAGAAACATGCAACATTGGATCTCGGACAGCACCTGGCAAAAAATAGAACGCAGGAGGGCCCTCAAAAATAACATAAACTCTACAAGCGACCCGGATAGACGTTACCAACTTGAACGGGAGTACTCTCAATTACACCGAGAGGTAAAGAGAAGTGTCCGGCGTGATAAAAGGCATCAGATAAACGAGCTCGCAGAAAAAGCGGAAAACGCGGCAAACACAGGCAACAGTAAAGTGCTGTACCAAATTACTAAACAGCTCTCGGGAAGCACTCTACTAAAAAGCATGCCGTTAAGAGTGCGGATGGAAGGCTGCTGTGCAGCGACGAGGAGCAGCTCCAAAGATGGAGAGATTATTTCTTCGCCGCCCTGAATGGCTCACTCACACAGGAACCTCAGGCAAACAGCAACAATGCACAGCCGATAAGAATCAACACCCGGGCCCCATCCAAGACGGAAATAGTAACCGCAATTCATGCGATGGCCAATGGTAAAGCAGCTGGAAAAGATGGCATCCCGCCAGAATTGTTGAAAGCCGACTCAAGCCTCATAGCAGATTAGCTTCAGCCAATCCTCGAATTAGCATGGAACACCTGTACTTTTCCGGAGGATTGGACGGAAGTTATCATAGTCAAAATACCCAAAAAGGGGGATCTAACAATATGCGACAACTGGAGAGGCATCTGTCTATTATCTACTGTGGGTAAAATCTTGTCCCACACTATACTATCAAGAATAAGAGAGGCAGTAGATCAAACGCTTAGAAGGCAGCAGGCCGGATTCAGGAAGGGCCGTTCATGTATAGATCACATCAACACCTTAAGAATAATAGTGGAACAGTCTACTGAATTCCGATCCCCCCTTTACCTTGCTTTCGTAGATTATGAGAAAGCGTCCGACTCGGTTAATAGGAGCTTTATATGGCAGGCATTACGGCGACGGGGACTGCCGGATAAGATAATAGAATTGATAAAAGCCCTATACAACAATTCCAAATGCAGAGTTCTCCATAACAGAAAATTATCCGACAGCTTTGAGGTGAGTTCAGGAGTACGACAAGGATGCTTACTATCCCCATTATTATTTCTTATAGTAATAAATGACATTCTTGTTGGCGCTCTAGATAGTAGAACAGGCGGCATACAGTGGGGTTTGCTAGATCGCCT
This sequence comes from Thereva unica, assembly GCA_949987705.1. Taxonomy (NCBI): domain Eukaryota; kingdom Metazoa; phylum Arthropoda; class Insecta; order Diptera; family Therevidae; genus Thereva; species Thereva unica. Next base: position 30,173,370 of record OX465284.1, on the reverse strand, counting down.
TAAGGACCTCGACTACGCAGATGATATCTGTTTGCTGGCCCACAGACATCAGGAGCTAAAAAACATGTTAAACAATTTGGCAACAGAAAGTAGTCTAGCAGGCTTAAGGCTGAATCCGAATAAAACCAAAGAAATGCGGATAAATGCAAACACACTTGAACGAACTGCGCTGAATAACCGTGACGTGGAACTGGTAGATAAATTCTGCTACCTCGGTAGCATTATTACCGAAAATGGTGGAGCAGAAGAAGACGTCAGTTCCAGAATAAATAAAGCACGAAGCGCATATGCATGCTTGTTCCACATATGGAGATCAACGGAGATCTCAACCAACACCAAATTGCGGCTGTTCAACTCCAACGTTAAGGCAGTTCTTTTATACGGTTGCGAAACATGGAAAGTCACCCAATTCATCACAGGGCGCCTACAAGTCTTCATAAACAGATGCCTACGTCGTATCCTAAAAATCCGCTGGCAAGATAGAATTTCAAATGAAGAGCTATGGCGCCGTGCCGGCCAAGAAAGGATAGACGACCAAATCAGGCGAAGGAAATGGAATTGGGTTGGCCACACCTTGCGACGCGAAAACGAAAATCTAGCCAAACAGGCCCTTGACTGGAACCCGCAAGGATCCCGTCGAGTTGGAAGACCTAGAACAACGTGGAGGAGAACCCTACTAGCAGAGGCCGCAACTACTGGGAGATCCTGGTCAGAGCTAAGAGCTGTCGCGCAAAACAGAGTCCGCTGGAGGGCAACTGTTTCCGCCCTATGTCCCACGAGGGATTAAGGGGCACATAGATAGAGTTGATCAAACAAGGAGGCGAATCGCTCTCAGCAGCTATACACGAATTACTATGCTGCATATGGAGGAATGAAAAAATGCCTGAAGAATGGGAGCAAAGCATTATCTGCAATACACAAGAAAGGGGACAAATTCAACTGTGAAAACTATAGAGGCATATCTCTTTTAAGCACAGTATATAAAATAATGACCAATATAATTAAGACCAGACTGGAACCTTACGCAGAAGCTGCAATAAGTGAATACCAAGCGATTCAGAAGATATAGGTCAACAATGGATCAACTTTTTACAATAAGGCAAATCCTCCGAAAATGCTGGGAATACAACATTGACGTGTATCAACTTTTCATCGACTTTAAACAAGCATACGACAGCATCGACAGGGAGCAAATGTATGCAACAATGCTGGACCTAAACATCCCCCTGAAGATAATAAAATTAACAAAAATGACAATGGAAAATACAAGATGTGCAGTCAGCATACAAGGCTTAAAGCAGGGCGATGGGCTAGCACCCATGCTGTTTAATCTCGGCCTAGAAGGAGTAATTCGCAAGGTTAACATTGATGCAAACGCAACCTTGCTTAACAAATCCAAACAGTTGGCAGGATATGCCGACGATATAAACTGCCTTGCTAGATCACTGTCATATCTTAGAGAAACATTCACAGAATTAGAAGATGAAGGAAAACATAAGGGCTGCAAATAAATGCAGAGAAGAGTAAGATTCTAATTCAATCAAGGGTGGAAAGAAGAAGAAGAAACCACAATACCACCTGGGGGTAATATAACTTTGAACGGGTAAACCAATTTAACTACCTGGGGTCCACAGTCAGCGAAGACAACGATGAAACGATAGACGTACAAAGAAGAATAAACGCCGCGAACAGAACATACTTCTCACTTCTGCCTGACATGAAATCCAGAGACATCCACAGAAAAACTAAAATAAGAATCTACAAAACCATCATACGTACAGTAGCTACGTATGGATGTGAAGCTTGGAGTATCTCCCAGAAATCCGCAGATAAGCTGGATATATTTGAGAGGAAGGTTCTCCGAAGGATATACGGCCCAATCAATGAAGACAGTGCATGGAGAATACGCTACAATCACGAATTGTACGACTTATACAAAGAATGTAAACTTTCGACCCATGCCAAACTACTACGTTTACGTTGGGGCCGGCCATGTCCAAAGAATGGATGACTCAAGGATACCAAAAAAGCCCTGTATCTACTACCAGATGGCAAAAGACCAGTTGGCAAGCCACGGTTAAGGTGGGAAGATAGTGTTAAGGCCGATGCAGCAAAACTGCAAGAGAAGACAAGCTGCGGAGCAGAGAGACGTCTGGAGGAAGAAGCTGATGGAGGCCAAGGCTCGAATTGGGCTGTAGGGCCATCGAAGAAGAAGAAGTAGGTGAAATAAAATATCGTGGTTGATTGTCCCAGTGGGAAAAATTGGGAGCGATGCACAGGGGAGTGTACTTGGAGCACTCTCAAGGGAGCTTTCTTGGAGTTTTCATAAATTTTATATAAAAAAAGAAAACGGGCAATTATCTTCATGCGCATAAAATGTGACATTAGCAAACTCAATAGCCCGGCTCTCGTTCGATACGGAGGACAAGCAGCTTTGGAAATTGATAGAGTTTAGTTGGGGGACTGCTTTGGTAAAGCCACTCTCGGGCTTGGAAAGAAAAGGGCAATTGCAAAAGATAAACAAAATAAAAGCTTTTCGATACGGGATTACATACCCACAGGCGCCCATGAATATTTCTTTTTTAAAAAGCTTTTTTATAATGCTCCAACAACGCGTTTTTGGGAGCTTAAAAACGTATGCTCCCTCGCATGGCTCTTGGAACATTCCTTTTTCCCACTGGGGTGGCAGTACCTTCCTACATTTCTCTCACTCTTCATTTACTTCCGACTAGAGGTGCTGTTCGACATTGAACATTATATGAAAAAAATAGATTGTCGACAGTACAAAGGAGCTTTCCCTGAGCTTTAGCCTTTCACATAAAAAAAAATCACTCCTTTGCCCACAGATCAAATGACAATTATATAGTACATCAACTCAAAAATATTTTTAGAGTAATTCAATTAATAAAGAATTGGTCTAATATAATTATGGCACAATCAGAGCTGTAATTTACTGGACAATAAAATCCCACTAGTTAACGACTTCATCTTAGCAAAAAGTTATTGGTTCACTTTGTAGCATGTCATTATTTTACAACAGAACAAAACAAACAAGTCTTTGAATTACACTATGTAATTACGACTGATTGTAATTTATGGCAAAAAATGTTTTCGCCCATGCATGATTGTGCCATTTTATGGCAAAAGTCTGGCCTTCTCAAATAGTGTTTATTTATGCACGAATAAATATTATTCTCCATCATGAACGTGACTATTCGCTAAAAATAATCAAGAATGCAGAAAATTTGAGTGAAATTTCCACATTTTTTCAATAAAACGTGATAAGATAATAATATTGTGGCGTGCTTAGGGTTTTTTGATTATTGTTGAAAAAGGTGTTTAACAAAAACAAATCAGAAGTGAAATGCTTTTTAAAGTTACATGGCGGAAAATTTGTGTTTTGAATGTTTTGTTTCCAAAGCTCGTGTTATCGATATATAAACAATACTTTAAGTAAAAATATTATCGTTTCTTTCTTGATTAACAGATGTGGACTTTCTAAAACGTTGTGTGGTTGGAATTTACTAAATTAATTTGTCTGGGTAAATTTTGTGATCAATCTCCAGCACCAGACTTTTCGCACATCGTTGAACTGTTTTGAACAATTTAAGAAAGAAAAACGAACAAAAGTAAGACCGAGTATATGGAATAGAATAACTTAGGTACTAGCAATAATACCGTAAGATGAATTTTGAGAGTACTAAAATCTACTACTTTTTGAAAAAAGAGGTAGTAATTTTTTTTGATTTCAAATCAATTTTAAAATATCCCATTAACATTACGAAAATTTACGCATTGTACCTACTTTATCACTAGCTAATCCGGCAAACTTCGTACCGCCTCAGATTCGATAAATGTTCTGTTAACTTAATAGCTGAATTAAATTCCGTTTTTTATTATGATAAAATGAATTAAGTTAAATAAATGCAAATAATTGCATGTATCACGTGGCAGCAAGGCTTTTGCTTTACTGAAAGGAATCGAATTGATTCGCGTAGCATTGTTGCATTGATTTCTGTTAAACTATTTACTGGATGGGTTGCACACCGGTCGATTCGATTCATTGAAGCACATTGTCCTATAAGACATTTTTCGTTTTGTAGTCAGGTGCGAGAACGAACAAAGCGGATAGTTTGTCGACACGTGAACATGATACGTACAACTGACCATGAGAAAACATTCATTTTCTAGATTCAGGCCAAAAACACTTAAGGATTTGCTTTGTGATTTGTTGATCGTCATGATAAATGCAAGACGAATTGGGAATTGAATTGCCAAAATTCGGAGGCAACGAAATTAATCCGTTCTACTCATCGACAGAAACACGATCATTACCGATAGTCAGCAATTTCTTAAAAAAATCTTCGGCAGATGGATTGTTTAGCAAGGCAACTCGCATTTTTGTCGCCTACTGCCGTTTCTTCATAAAGCGCCACAGAGTCGATGACTGATAGTGTCTAGCGGAAATCAGCAGACAGTAAAATCATTGTGCTTCCAACAAATCTTGAGTCATTGCGCAGATCATTCATAGCTTTGTACCTTTAGCATTTGTGCGCCATTGTGTATTCATCCCAGATGACTTTGGCCATTGCTGAGTGCTTCGCAATGTTGAATGTCGGTGTTTCAGTCGTTTGAAGGTTTAACGGCAATTTCAACTTCTAACAACGTTGCCGTTATACCAGAAGAAGCAATTGGTGTAGAAAATTCAGATTTCGCACAAGCAGTGGCCAAAATCAATAACATGACGAATGTCTTCCTAGTTCCAGTTCGAGAAAAAATAAGCCACCATTTCCATCACCAATTTCCTCCATTGACAACAGTGGTACAGTGTTCAACAGTGGTATATTCGCTTCCACCGATTGGTTCAATGCATCTCGATCTTATTCACGTCCACGTTCTTATTCTCGGTCGTTCATTCGACGATATGGCATTGGTACTGCTAACTTGACTAAGAAACTGCCGTACATGAGGGAACACATGTCTTCGATGATAAGCAAAGCCTGGTTATGTATATGGTCATTCACCTAGATATCGGGATTCCCTGAACTGAAAGAAATTCGATGTAAAGCCTTTTCAGACATGTCATCCTTGTATTTGTACCACAATTCACGTGGATTCGATTGGAAGCATGTCAAAACAATGATAGCAAATAATGTGCGTATCTGACATCTAGATACAGTTTCTTCAAGGATTATCATGTCCCAATGAGCAAACGATATCACCTCACGAACATTTGCTCACAACAACCGTAAGTAGAAGCATTCGTCCTTTTTCTTACGAACTCTGTAAATGCGACCATGAGCATCAGTAGAACGCACATCGCAATGATCAGTAACCACATCGCCTTGCTTCCGACTTTGAAATTTCTTCGTAAAAGCATTCCAAGCGTAATAACGTGGTATCTCAAATTAGAGCAACGTCCGTGCAAAGTGATCGTTTTGGCAAAGAGAAAAGAAACTGGTCAAAGTTGTCGCTGGAAGAATTTAACACATTCACAACGCGCTTGTGCTTACTCTCTTACTTTTACATCTAGCATCTAATTATCGGCATACATACAGATATCTGCATGTAAAGACAAGAAAGTTACTCGTGATGAAGAAATACCCATGTAGACCTGGTTTACAGGGATGCCAATTTGGAGGAAAATGCTGAATGGGGTTCTTAGGGGTTTTATTTTCGATTGTCGTTTAATTTTGTTCCTTATTTTTCTAGTGTATCGCTTTCATTTATGAGAAAAACGTGTGGAGCATGGGTGGGGGCAAAGCTCCCCGTAGCCCCTGGGTTGCTACGGCCCTGTTCCATACCACATGTATGAGAAAATACATTTTCTTTATAACTTATTTTTCGTGAAATGATTGAAATTAATGTTGCTATTCTGGACGGAGACAAATCTAACAAATCAAAAAGCATAAAGATCGGTCCATCGGGCCCGACCGTTCTTGAATTATAAATGGTATAACTAACCCGACTTTGTTTTATTTGTATATAGATTAAGAGTATTCATTTTATTGCCGCATTTGCATCGAATTGTTATAATGAGCGTAAAGTTATGTTTTTGCTAAAATAATAATGGGTAAATATGAATTTACACCACTTACCAGTTCAAGGTTAATGTCTGACTAACTTGAAAGTCGACAGACCCTCAGACCCAGATTTCATTATACTCACGTACACGGATTAAGTCGGTTGGGCTGAGGGTTAGCAACCCGCTCCCATAAAAAACACCATTGCTACGAATCGGCAAACAATGCCTCGGAACCGGATGGACAACACGACGACGACCTTTGCTTTTCGAACAAGGACACGAATCGGATCATGGAATGTGAGAACAATGCTTGCTGAGGGACGGCTGGATGAAGTCCTCAACGAGATGAATCGATATAAAATCAAGATCATGGGACTTAGCGAGACCAGATGGCCCGATGCGGGGGAACATATCTGCCCAAATGGTGAGTCCTTCTTATATTCTGGGAGAAATGAAACTGAAAGCCGTAGGAGTGGCGTTGGCGTAATACTCACCAAAGAAGCCAGGTCCAGCCTCATTAGCTGGTCACCAGTTTCTGAGAGGATTATTACCGTGCGCCTGTGTACCAGGCTAAGAAGTACTACGGTAGTCCAATGCTATGCTCCAACTGAAGACGCAGAAGATGACATCAAAGACGAGTTCTATATGCGACTGAATGAGGTTTTTCGCTCTATTCCAAGGGGAGACATCATTGTATTAATGGGTGACTTAAACGCACAAATCGACCGCGACAACACCGGTCTTGAACAAACAATTGGAAAACAAGGCCTAAGCCAAGTTACCAATAACAATGGTGAGCTTTTCGTCGACTTTTGTAGTTCCCATCAACTAATGGTAGGTGGAACTTACTTTTGCCACAAGAAGATACACAAAGAGACCTGGGTATCACCCGATGGTAGAACGAGAAATCAGATAGATCACGTGGCCGTCAGCCGCAGATGGAGAACCATTCTGGAGGATGTCAGGAGCTTCAGGGGAGCGGACACTGGAAGCGACCACCATTTGGTAGTAGCAACTATTCGCCTTAGAATCGCTGCAATCAGAAACGTTCAACGCGAGGTTATAAACCGTAGACGGTTTAACGTTGATCTTCTGCAGGAGACCGCTAAAAAGCGAGAATTTGCTGGAAACCTGCAGCAAATATTAAACCAGCAAACTGTTTCTGACGACACAAATATTGAAGAGCTGTGGAGTAGAACAAAGGGCGCTATATTGACGGCTGCGGAAACGAGCGTCGGTTATGTCCAGAGAAACATGCAACATTGGATCTCGGACACTACCTGGCAAAAAATAGAACGCAGGAGGGCCCTCAAAAATAACGTAAACTCTACAAGCGACCCGGAAAGACGTCACCAACTTGAACGGGAATATTCCCAATTACACCGGGAAGTAAAGAGAAGTGTGCGGCGTGATAAAAGGCAGCAGATAAACGAGCTCGCAGAAAAAGCGGAAAACGCGGCAAACACAGGCAACAGTAAAGTGCTGTACCAAATTACTAAACAGCTCTCGGGAAAGCACTCTACTAAAAAGCATGCCGTAAAGAGTGCGGATGGGAGGCTGCTGTGCAGCGACGAGGAGCAACTCCAAAGATGGAGAGATTACTTCTTCGCCGCCCTGAATGGTTCACTTGCACAGGAACCTCAGGAAAACAGCAACAATGCACAGCCGATAAGAATCAACACCCGGGCCCCATCCAAGACGGAAATAGTAACCGCAATTCATGCGATGGCCAATGGTAAAGCAGCTGGAAAAGATGGCATCCCGCCAGAATTGTTGAAAGCCGATTCAAGCCTCATAGCAGATGCGCTTCAGCCAATCCTGGAAATAGCATGGAACACCTGTACCTTTCCGGAGGATTGGACGGAAGGTATCATAGTCAAAATACCCAAAAAGGGGGACCTAACAATATGCGACAACTGGAGAGGCATCTGTCTATTATCTACTGTGGGTAAAATCTTGTCCCACGTTATATTATCAAGGATAAGAGAGGCAGTAGACCGAACGCTTAGAAGGCAGCAGGCCGGATTCAGGAAGGGCCGCTCATGTATAGACCATATTAACACCTTGAGAATCATAGTGGAGCAGTCTACTGAATTCCGATCCCCCCTTTACCTAGCTTTCGTAGATTATGAGAAAGCGTTCGACTCGGTTAATAGGAGCTTTATATGGCAGGCATTACGGCGACGTGGACTGCCTGATAAAATAATAGAATTGATAAAAGCCCTTTACAACAATTCCAAATGCAGAGTTCTCCATAATGGAAAATTATCCGACAGCTTCGAGGTGAATTCAGGAGTACGACAAGGATGTCTACTTTCGCCATTACTATTTCTTATAGTAATAAGATATCCTTGTCGACGCTCTAGATAATAGAACAGGCGGCATACAATGGGGTTTGCTAGACCGCCTTAAGGACCTCGACTACGCGGATGATATCTGTTTGCTGGCCCACAGACATCAGGAGCTAAAAAACATGTTAAACAATTTGGCAACAGAAAGTAGTCTAGCAGGCTTAAGGCTGAATCCGAACAAAACCAAAGAAATGCGGATAAATGCAAACACACTTGAACGAACTGCGCTGAATAACCGTGACGTGGAACTGGTAGATAAATTCTGCTACCTCGGTAGCATTATTACCGAAAATGGCGGTACAGAAGAAGACGTCAGTTCCAGAATAAATAAAGCACGAGGCGCATATGCATGCCTGTTCCGCATATGGAGATCAACGGAGATCTCAACTAACGCCAAATTGCGGCTGTTCAACTCCAACGTTAAGGCAGTTCTTTTGTACGGTTGCGAAACATGGAAAGTCACCCAATTCATCACAGGGCGCCTACAAGTCTTCATCAACAGATGCCTGCGTCGTATCCTAAAAATCCGCTGGCCAGATAGAATTTCAAATGAAGAGCTATGGCGCCGTGCCGGCCAAGAAAGGATAGACGACCAAATCAGGCGAAGGAAATGGAATTGGGTTGGCCACACCTTGCGACGCGATAACGAAAACCTAGCCAAACAGGCCCTTGACTGGAACCCGCAAGGATCCCGTCGAGTTGGAAGACCTAGAACAACGTGGAGGAGGACCCTACTAGCAGAGGCCGCAACAACTGGGAGATCCTGGTCAGAGCTGAGAGCTGTCGCGCAAAACAGAGTTCGCTGGAGGGCAACTGTTTCCGCCCTATGTCCCATGAGGGATTAAAGGGGCACAAAGAAAGAAAGAAGAAAGACACGGATTTTATAGGTTTCCTACAGTTCTTTATTCTAAGACTGCGACCGATTTAGCCATAAATAAAAAAAAAATTTAGAATTAGAAAAAAAGGTAGTAGAATGATAACTTGATGTAGTAGTGTAGTAGATTATCATTTTTTTTTTCTAAAAAGGTAGTAAAACTACTACATATGTGGTAGAATGGTAACGCTGCACTAGTAACTTCTCTCCCACTAATTTGGATAAGATATGAACTAACCAGAAATAAAACATTACTTGTCTAACAAAAGGCCTGACGAATATTCGTCTCAGATAACCTTTTGTTGGTGTGGAGCATTTACCCGACATATAGCCTTCAGCGAGTATATTTGGCTCTAACATAACTGATACTATATGTGGCAATACAGTCCTTATATGACGCAGTTTTAAATATACAACCACTTTGTCATTTGCAATCCTGCTAGGTACATATCGTATACCTTGACAGTCTATAATATGTATAGTACAGTCAAATTAAGCCGAAAAAAGCGTAATAGCGGAAATGGTCGGGTACAGGCTGAAAATTGGCACAGAGCTTCCTTTTAAGGTTCTTAATAAGGGGTTATAAAGTCTACCGATTTTCTACCCCGGGAACCTTTCTTTTTAGGGGGTTTTAGGGTCAAAATATCTGTTTTTTGCTAATGCATCTGAAACCGTAAGTTCTATCATAAAAAAATGTTCACAAAGTTTGTAGCTCATACGATTTTCTACAAAAAATGTTATTATACATTTTCCCGTACGTATTGCCATTCATGAGATATCACCGTTTTAAAGATTTAAAATATTCATATGAACTCATTCACGACTTGTATAGGTTTTCCTACGTTCAAGTTGGACTACTTTTCTAATTTTTTCAGGGATCATTCCTGGATGTATTTGGAGGAAAAATGTGTTCTAGATAGAGGGCTAACCACTAAGATACAGGGTGTTCACGAAAAAACAATGTCTTTTTTTGTCATTTATTTAGAGTTGAATAACTCCTAGACCAATTATCGTAAACCAATATACTTAGACTCATCTTTTAGGTCAAAGTGTATTCTTTTATTTGATATAAAGATCAGGAACTTGAGTTGCTCCGTTTAGAAGATATGTAGGTTCAAAGCATGAGCGAAATGTTTAAAAGCCTAATGATATTTTTTATTCAATTTAAAGAATATTTTTTGTTTTTTTTTACCAAATGGTCCAAATTGGAACAATAATACAAAATTACATATAAATTATGTCATATAGTAGACAAAACATGATCAACAATGTTTGCTGTGACTATTAAGGTCGATTGTACTTTAAATTGAATAAAAAAATATCATTATCATTAACCAATATACTTAGACTCATCTTTTAGGTCAAAGTGTATTCTTTTATTTGATATAAAGATCAGGAACTTGAGTTGCTCCGTTTAGAAGATATGTAGGTTCAAAGCATGAGCGAAATGTTTAAAAGCCTAATGATATTTTTTATTCAATTTAAAGAATATTTTCTGTTTTTTTTTTTTTACCAAATGGTCCAAATTGGAACAATAATACAAAATTACATATAAATTATGTCAGATAGTAGACAAAACATGATCAACAATGTTTGCTGTGACTATTAAGGTCGATTGTACTTTAAATTGAATAAAAAAATATCATTAGGCTTTTAAACATTTCGCTCATGCTTTGAACCTACATATCTTCTAAACGGAGCAACTCAAGTTCCTGATCTTTATATCAAATAAAAGAATACACTTTGACCTAAAAGATGAGTCTAAGTATATTGGTTTACGATAATTGGTCTAGGAGTTATTCAACTCTAAATAAATGACAAAAAAAGACATTGTTTTTTCGTGAACACCCTGTATCTTAGTGGTTAGCCCTCTATCTAGAACACATTTTTCCTCCAAATACATCCAGGAATGACCCCTGAAAAAATTAGAAAAGTAGTCCAACTTGAACGTAGGAAAACCTATACAAGTCGTGAATGAGTTCATATGAATATTTTAAATCTTTAAAACGGTGATATCTCATGAATGGCAATACGTACGGGAAAATGTATAATAACATTTTTTGTAGAAAATCGTATGAGCTACAAACTTTGTGAACATTTTTTTATGATAGGACTTACGGTTTCAGATGCATTTGCAAAAAACAGATATTTTGACCCTAAAACCCCCTAAAAAGAAAGGTTCCCGGGGTAGAAAATCGGTAGACTTTATAACCCCTTATTAAGAACCCTAAAAGGAAGCTCCGTGCCAATTTTCAGCCTGTACCCAATCATTTCCGCTATTTTTACTATTTTTCCTGTACTAGTAGGGTAATAAGCTGTAGAATGAATCTTAGAGAGTACGCTAAAAAGGTGAATATGCATAATATTTAATGTTAATATAATTTCCGAGCTTTTATTTATTTTATTTCGTTTATTCATGAACTGTACATCAAGATTACATAATCTTTTGACGCTGAAAAACGCATGTACATTATAATTACAACACAATAATTAATAAAAAGCGTAACGAGAGAGTGAACTACTAAAAAGTGAGAAAAGAAACAAAAGTAAACAAGTAAAAATTAAATATTAAAAATTAAAAATAATGTAGTTGAAGAGATATTACTGGTTATTCAAAAAATTGAAGACGCATTTCCTGAATACATTTAACGACCCCGCATTTTGTACGTAGTTAGGCAGACTATTCCAAACTTGAAGCGAATGAACAAAAAAAGATCTTTGCCCAACCAAGAAAGAGACTCTTGGCAGTATAAATAATTCGGAAATACTCATGTAAGTAAAATCGATGGTCGGAATATAGAAGCTTATAAACAAAAGTCAATGCCATGAGGAGTAGATAATCATCAATTGTGCATCCCAGAAGGGAACAACGATATGGGCTGATGTGACCTTATGCCGGGTTTCCACCAAACAGACAAAACAAGAAACAGAAACAAAAACTGCTTTTGCCAACAAAAATGTCAATGTTTTGTAAAAATGGAACAATTTTAAAAACATTTTTGTCGGAGAATAGTGTTTTTATAAACAAAACACTGTCCCATCTCGAGTGGGTAAATCAAAACAAAACAAAATTTTGAAAACAAAACAGTTTTTTAGAACTGTCTGTTTGGTGGAAATCCGGCATAACGCAGTCGTTGAAGGCAACATTAAGCTTACCACGACATGCAGCATCAAGGACAGGAAAGACCAAACTAGCATAAGTAAAGTATGGTAACACTAGATATTTAATTATCTTTGAGCGCGAGCCCAAGGGTAGGATGGAAGCGTATAGCCAAAGACGCCGTAACTTACCATAAATTTTAGATAATGTCTGAGAAATATGATCGCAGCAGGTAAGTTGAGAATTCAGATAAACGCCTAGATTAATGACACGCGTTTGATAAGGTAGCCGTGTGTTCATAAGAATGATAGGAGGAAAACGGACGGTATCTAATTTACTCCTATACATTGGAATGCAACAGGATTTAGAGGCATTAAGTTGTAGACGGTTGGACACAGACCATTGATAAATACGCTTGAGATCTGCATTTATGTTCGCAATACAGTTCTCAGCCAGTCCAAGGGGGCTGTTTAAGTAGATCTGAACATCATCTACATAAATGTGGAGCTGGCAGCTTGTCACGACACTGCTAAGATCATTTATCTACATAGAGAAGAGTAATGGTCCTAGTATGGACCCCGGGGGACCCCGCAGGTTATCAGTAAGGGATCCGAAATCGAGTTATGTAACCATACTTTTTGGGAACGATCCTGCAGGTAACTACGGATTAAAGAGATAGCAGAGGATGTAAACCTCATGTGGGTTGCCAATTTGGTAAAAAGGCGCATGTGGTCAACACTATCGAAAGCCTTACTGAAGTCAAGAAGAACGAGGAAAGCAACATTACCTGAGTCAAGAGCCATTCGAAGGTCAGTAGTTACCTTCAGAAGTGCAGTTTCACAGCTTTTGCCTTTGCGAAAGCCAGACTGTGCCCGACTAAATAGGACCTCGTCTCACAGTGGCTGTCAATTTGCCAAGCCATTATTTTTTTAGTACCTTACCTAAAAAACATAAGATACTTATAGGACGATAGTCTGCAAGACTACTTGGAAATTTACATTTAGGTAGTGCAATTACCTTCGCCTTTTTCCATTGAAGCGGAAAATGTGATTTCATGAGACAGCTATTAAAAATATGGGATATGTATGGGAGAATTACAGGAAGAATTAGCTTGAGAAATAAAGGTGGGAGGTTGTCCTGTCCAGTGGAGTTGGATTTAATAGCATAGAAGGCTTTACGGACTTCTTCGTAGTCCACGTTGCGGAAACTAAATGTACCAGTATTATTAACAGTAGACGTAGAGCAATTATTATCACCAACTTTGCTCGTTGCAGCTGTGAAATATTTATTGAACTCATTTACGCTAAGATTGGCCTGGGGATACAGAGTCATTTCCATTGTGTGCTAATTTGATTATGAAATAATACATTTTTTTTTTTTTTTATGTGAAAGACTAGAGTCACAGGAAACGCCCTTTATACTGTGTCGACAATCTATTTTCTTCATATAGAGTGCAATGTCGAACAGCAGCTCTAGTCGGGGAAGAAAGGAACTGTCACAACCTACCAGCGATATTTTGCAGTCCACCTACTCCCAACCAACGTGGCGACTTTGTCATCGGGGCATCGAGAAACAACTCGCTGGAGTGTTATGCCTCCTGAAACGAGTTGAATCTCATCAACCAACCGATGACATGCGCTTTGGTGAAGCGGGGAAGGGCTATGGAAGGCTATGACAGAAGGAATCAGGAATGTAAAGAGGGAAGAAGAAAGAAGGAAAGTTATGTAGGTGGGAAAGTGAAAAGGCGAAGGACCGTGGGGCTGGCCGGGATTCGAACCCGGGACCTCTGGGATAGTAGCCAGACGCCTTACTCCCTAGGCTACCGAGGCCCCCAATTGTCCACATTCGGCACAAAAAATATATCCAGCAATGATGGATTATTAGTATCACAATAAGTTGGAAGTCCATTAACGGGTTTAAGGTCGAAGGTATTGAAAAACTCAAGGAAGTTTTTCGAACGGGCGTTATTAGATAAAATATTAACATTAAAATCTCCTCCAAATAAGATATTGTCGTACTTATGGGAAACATCGGAGAGCCACTCTTCCAAATCGCTAGCTTCAGAAATAGTGAAAATTCGAGGAGGACAATAAACCACAGAAACAAGACATTTACTGTAGCCATTATTAATTTCAATGCTAAGGAACTCTAGAGCACTTGAAACGGATTCCTTAACTTTCAGGGATCGAAAACTGTCCTTTACATAAATAGCTACTCCACCACCAGAGCGATTTTTCCTATCATTTCGAAATAGGTTATAACCTTTTATGGATACAAGTTTTGACGGCACATGATAGATTAAGACTTCGGATACCAGTATAACATGAATATTTGATTCACGAAAAATTTCCCGAAGTTCATTCATTTTATTACATAAACTGCGCGCATTAATGTGACAAACATTTAAACATTGAGCTCGACTTGAGCTTTCAAAGATGTTAAGCAAAGTTCTGATTTTGTTCATAGCTTCTACGGACTAGATATAGGCATACGACATTCAAAGCAGTAGTAGTGCGCAAAATGGCTCTTTTCAGTGAACTCGTTCTTTTGGTTCTGCTCACTAAAAAGAACCATTCAAAATATCCGTTCATTCGGTACATTTGGTTCGTTGACCAACCATAAAGAAACAAATACAGTTGATACAACCACAAAGAAACACATACTATCAATAAAATACTACTGATAAGAATCAATGAATTTCCTAATAAAATCAAACTTTTTTTTTATATGATAGTAAGCTTAGGTCTCATCCTTTGTACTACTAGTCCGTCATGTCGTACACGTCATGGTGCAATGTCTAGTAGTAAGCTTAGCTCGAAGGATAGAGAGAAAGATAGGATAGATTAGGGGGGTCGGGTGGGTGTTGGAGGAGATGGTGGTGAACCTTGCACTTGAACTCTTGGGTATTGTATGAGTTCGGGAATATTGACTGAGGTAAGTTGTTCCACAGTCGGGTTGTTCTTGTTATAAACGAATTTCTAAATCGTAGTGTGCGCGAAAATAAGGGCTCTAGACTATAAGGGTGAGCCTAGCGGGCAAGTCTAGTGTTGCGGAAGAAAAGTTGCGTGGAGGCATGAGGTTACTTATTTCGGTGGAGCAATCGTCGTGGTAAAATCGGTAAAATTTTGCAAGGGCTGATGCATTCCTACGGTGGCTTAATGAGTCAATTGAGGAGCAAATTGCGCTATCGCCAATAAGTTTGAGAGCGCGACTTTGCACCTTGTCCAGCCAGGATAAGGTGGTTCTCGGGGCCCCAGGCCAAATATACGAATTGTATTCGAGGCGGGGACGAATGTAGGATTTGTAGATTGTAGCCCTGGCCGACGGCTAAAGGAGGAATTTGCATCTTTTAAGGAATCCCAGGCATTGTGATGCTTGTTTAGCGATTTTGAATATATGGTTATTCCACCGCAGATCTTCGGATAGTGATATGCTTAGGATGTTTAAAGACGATTCTGCTGTTAGGTTTTTATTTTCCACTGAAATAGAAGGAAGGTCGGTGCAGGTTTTGTTGGAGATGAGACAGTATTTTGTTTTTGATGCATTGAATTCGACACGATTCTTGCGGCCCCATTCAAGAATTCGTTCGATGTCCCTGTTGATTGAAATGGACATGCGAATGCGATAATGCAGACAAGGTCTAGCGCGTGCTTGTCCTACAGTATCGAACTCAAAGGAGTAACGTGGTCTACTGTCGTCGACAAAGCAGTGGAATGGGTTGGAAGGGATTGAGAGCATGTCATTTATAAAAATTAGGAAGAGAGCTGGTGATAGAATTGAGCCATGGGGAACACCTGCGGAGGTGGTGAAGGGGTCGGATTCGACGCCATCCAATACTACCTTGATTGAACGGCTAGAAAGGAAGCTCTTAATCCAGTTCCTTAGAACGAAGTCAATACCAATAGCATGGAGGTTAGTTAACAGAGCGGCTTGCCACACTCTGTCAAAAGCCTTGGGGATATCTAGAGCAACCAGGCCAGATTCACCAAATCGGTGTATACTTTGGTTGAGGTGTTCAGTTAGGCAAACAAGGAGGTCACCAGTAGATCTTTTTGGTCTAAAGCCGTACTGTTTGTCATTTAATATTTTGTGGTGTTCAAGATATCTCAAAAGCCTCTTGTTTATTATTGTCTCCATCTCTTTGGAGAGAATAGAAGTAATTGCTATTGGGCGGTAGTTAGCGGGGTCACTAGCGTCACCTTTTTGTTGGTATGGGATGAACGTGGGCCAGTTTCCAAGAGTCGGGATAGACTCCGGAGAAATAGGATAGGGCCAAAAGTTTGCGCAGAGGTTTAGCCAAAGGTGAGGCACATTTTTTAAGAACCATAGGGGGAATATTGTCGGGGCCAGTGGATTTATTGGAGTCAAGCTCTTTGAGACACCTATACACTTCACGTGTTCTGAAGAAAACTCTGTCCATTGAGTGGGTGGAACACTCGACGGCTGGTGGTTGCATGTCAGCATCGGGTAAGGAAGAGTTTGCGGCGAACAGAGGTGCAAGTTAGTCGGCCTTGGGTTTGCTTTCTGTTATCACCTGCCTATTGTATGTAGATGAATGGAGGCATTGTGTGTGAGGTAAAAATTCTTCCAATTCGAACAAATTGACTTTCCTTAAGATATCTTATATTTTATTCAATTTAAAACTAGTTGGGATGTGGGTCTAATCTCTTCGGTCAACACGATTAACTTCCCAGAATGATGAACGTAGGCGGAATAAACTGTCTTCTTACAAAATAGGAATACGTTTAGCACTAGTAGGAAATTGACTAGTATCAGAACAATTAGTGCTTAATCTAAAAGATTTTTCTAGAGAATTTGTTTTTCCCGAACGTTAGCAAACAAACATTTCCTTCGTCCTTCGTTCGCTACACTAAATCGGGTGTTCGAATTCTTATTAAGGGTGTTGAAGCGCCGCCGATAAACTGGGAAGCGAATGACTTCTTATATATGTGCAGTAACCACACTTAAACATACACATATCCAAAACCCAACTTAATCCGGCATGCTTCGTGGAGTTTTCTTGGATTTAACGAAACCTTACTCAACCCGCGTTTCAATGGGCGCTTACTTTGAGTTAAACCAGGGTAAACTTTGCATGGAGTCAGCAATTGATCACGTTAGGATACACGCCCATAAATACACTTAGACGATTTTGTATTATTGCTGTATTGCTTAGTAGTCAGATATCTTCAAAATTTAAAAATATCGGGAGTGTAAGAGGCCCTTCGCACGAGTCGACAGATTTGCAATCCCAATTTCAAACTGGTTTTACACGTGCACAACCAATTTGCAACAAAATGAAACCTTTGTCCACACACGAGCACAACTAGGGTTTAGTCTCGAGGTTTTGGAAAAGTGACAAGTATGTAGTTCAGATGTAGTGGAACAACGCAACTGAAATCGATTCCGACCGGCAAAAATAGTGGCACGCGAGCAGTTCAGTCAAGTTTCAAATCGATTTCGTTTCTGTTTGCCCGTGTATGAACTCCCACTTAGCGAAACAGTTGCGGATGCAAATCAGTCGACTCGTGTTCGGAAGGCCTAAATTTATTTTTAGCAATGCTTTGCAATATTGTTAGTTTTTCTCTATTAAGTCCCAGTTTTTATAACATGTGATTCTACTGCCCAAATCCCGAATCTCTAATCCCGCAAAAAATGTGCTTGATCTCGGGATTGGATTGCCTAGCCTTGATATATTTCGTTAGGCAACCCATCACCGTTATTTTTTTCGCCCCTTTTTTATCATAGAAATAATTTCAGTCGGTTACTCGATCAGTGAAGGTCGTTCTAATGTCCCTATCATCATTTTGTTATGTTCAATGGTCCTTTCGATTTGAGGATCGTTTTTCCAACAACTCAACACACCGAAGAACGTGAAAAAATTAATCATCTTACAATTAACACACTTAATAACTACATTTGTTAAAGAACTAATCACTGGTAATCCATATACAGTTAAAAGTGATAAAATATATTATATTACCAGTAGTAATTCTAGGCAGCACTTACGATTTAGCACTGATATAACTGAAGCAGTTTTCATATTTTGGCCCTTATATAACGCGTTACAAGAGAAGGCAGATGGTGGCAGATGACCCTGGCAGATTGTCTTTAAGCTGCTGGTTTGACCATAATAAACGCCGGTTCTGCGTGAATTAAGTTAGGTAGCTAGGTTTTGTTATCGGTAACAGGAAGACAGACTTCAGCAAAGGGTCCTCATCACGGGCTGCCTAAAGAGCAACAAGTGCTCTTGGATTGATGAGGACCAAGAAGTCTTTGTAAAGCCACAGGAGAAGTCAAAGATGGCCCGGAATATTTGTGGGTCTGTCGGGAACCTGCGAGTGGTCTGAGGATATAAGTCAGATACACTGAAGCATAGCTGGTATGATTTTTTAGGAAAAAGGGCGAAAATAAGCCTGGAAAAAGTGGTCCCATTAGGTATCCCTGAAGCTATCTATGTATATTGTTTTCCAGGATGATGAAAAGTTGAAAACACCATAATAAACATGCAGATTTAGCGCCCTCCAGGCATGCTGTGCTAACAGGATCATGTCCAAATGCGTATCTATGATCAAGAATAAGGGAACAAAATACAGTAACGGAATGGCGAAGAAGTGGTACGTGTCTGCTTAGGGTCGGTGTCGGTTGACCTACAGACTAATCCCAAACATAGACAGATGGGTTACGAGGGAGCGTGGGGAATTGAGTTACGACTCACGCAGTTCTTTAATGGACTTGGAGTTTATAGTGAATACCTCCATTGCTTCAAACACGACGACTCACGGTTATCCCTGGCGCGCAAAGAAATCTAGGATAGCGCAGAGCACGTCTTCTTTGATTGTGTGAGATTCGGCGAATGTAGGGCAGAACTAGAGGCAATGGTCGAGGTGCCACTGACACTACAAAACGACAAACACAGGATGAGGAACGAGGAGGGTAGAAGAAAGTGAAAGCGACGCTGGAAAACATTCACAGAAAGTTGAGGCTATGATGAAAAAAAGCCAGCCACGCGGGGAGAATGGAAGTCCAGGACTTGTTTTATGTGGATTCGAGTCCGATATGACCTGCAGGTAAGTGAACGCAAGTGCGAAGTTAAATCGGGATATGTTGAAACCTGAAGTATTTATTCAACAACTGTGCAACTTAAAAAAATAAATAAAAGATCGTATCACACTCTCAGTTACTATCAAATTCCGGGTGGGTATATTACTATCATTCCCACAGTATCCGCCGACAATGTCAGTGTGTCATGTCGTTGAAGTTGTGGTGCAAGTTCTAGTAGTAAGCTTAGTTTGAAGGACAGAAAAGGATAGGTCATGGAGATCTCGGGTGCTGGAGCAAACGGCGATGGAACTTACGTTTGAGCTCTTGAATTTTTACTTTTTTGTTTCGGAAAAACTACTTGTGGGAGATTGTTCCGCAGTCAAATTATTCTATTAATATAGGAACTGCTGTAAAATATTCACTATGGTAATAGCCATAAAACTTTGTCAGGACTAGTATATTTCTGCGGTGGCTCTAAGAGTCAATGGAGATTCAAAAGATGTTATCTCCGAAATTCTTATCATATTAAAACAAAATATACAGTTTTATGTTGTTTTTTATTCAAAGACAAAAATGATTTGATTTTAGTCTTTTTCACTTAGCTTATTTCATTATTATGCAGTTTTCAAGCTTCATGTTTACGCATAATTAAATACTTCCGCCAAGTAAACCGAAGAAGCAGAAATATACAAAAGAGTTAATAATAATGAAGTGTGATTAGAGCTCTGCTGAACATGCCATAAAAACGAGCATGCAATTAAAAACTAATTAGAAACAACAAATTTTCGTCAGTCAAGTTCAATAGCTTGTCCTACAATTTGTCACAAGTAATTGAAATGTTAGCCACAGAATTCATTCACCCGCGTACTGCACTTCTACAGGTATTGTAACAATTATCTATTGATCAAATCAGATTCGAAAAAAACACACATACACCTGGTAGCACACTAGAAACTTGCTAAAATGAATTTTCCACATTCCTCACCTGGCTATCAGCGACATTGTAATTGGGAAAATTTGCATATTCCGCCCGCCAACCAAGTAGTCGCCTTCAGCATCTTTACTCTTTGATCTCTTCAACTTTATAGCAAAATATATGCCAATTAATGCACAGCTGAACAATAGCACTATGAACACTAGGTAATCCGGCCAACCGAATTTTTGCAGGGAGATTTTCACATCGTCAACGTCCACTAGGCCCGATACCTCGCGTGAGTTACTCATTTTCTTTCAATATCTCGATCGGATCGATCACTTGGTAAACTTGGCACTTTTTTCCCCCCGATTTTCAATATTCCGGTGAAATATGGTCATTAGTTGTGGTGTGCCCCCGGTTTCCGAATGTCCAGCTCACCAAGAATAGCGCCGAAAAGCTGAAAGAGCTTTCGGCTGGCCCAAAGATCAGTCGCGTTTCGTAACTAACGAGTAACTGAATTATTCAAATGGAACACGTCCACTTATTTAGCAACAATCACGGCTAAATAGCGAGCGTTGCAAGAGCGATCTCCCAGAAGGTTACCCCCTGGAACAGATGCGGTTTCGCGTAGATGAAGTAAAGATCGCTTATGATCTTCAGTGATCGCCACTGGTTAGAACTTATCCCAGATAGTTAAGGGTAAGTGTAGCAAACTGCGACCGCTCGAGCGCACATACACCAGCGCGTATGGGTAAGCCTCGTGTAAGCGCTGCAAGCATCAAGCTGGTCGTAATTCGCCTAAGTAACCTGTATTGGATAATTGGCGTCTTTAAATTTTGTGCAATTCAGACCCCACATGCCCCAATGGAAGGCATTGTCTGGTGGCTATACTCATTCATTCAGGCGGTGTTCTTGGGGCAACGTTTCCATATAGCGACAACCTGCAACCCTACTCCTCTTGCTCCAGCACCATCAGTCTGTCTATCATCATAATATAATGCGTGAAATGATTTCTATGCCCATCTGTCAAGCTGTTCTAAGTGTTTCTGCGACGTCCCATTATCCGATCCTCTCAAATCTAATATAAAGTTGTAAACGCGCATTAATTCGCACTCGTTTGTGGCTCGTTTGTTGTCTGGACAAAAATAAATCTTAGGCGATTAGGTAAGTAATAGGGGCTAATTATTTAGGGTAGCTATGGCCGGCAGTTATCACTTTTACGACAGTTTACTCGCTAGTAAAAAGGCAGTTTTGTGGTCTTACATAAAAAACAAAAACGTTTTATTTCATGGCGAATGACACACGACATGGTGTGGGCGAATTTTAATAAACAGAGGGTCATACTCAGATTTTTTAAAGAGGAGTTTGCAGTCATCTTGGAAGATCACATGCGGAAATGGATGTGAATTTCTGTCAGCCAGTAAATAAGGTCAATTTGTGGAGCCGATTTGCATACTAACGACCGAGAATTCCTTCCTACAGGCGCCGTGGTCCACAACTTTAATTAGATCATTTCACTGATTCTCTTAAATTGTAACTAAACTTAAATCTTTGTGAAAACTAAAGGTGCACATTTCCCGATATTAATAAGTTTTTAAAATCCATTTGTTTTTGTCGTTAATTTAATTTTAAATCTGGTCCAGTGGAGCGTACGTGTTTTGGAGACCATACTTAAAATATTTTTCGATTGCGAAGAAACTGGTGCAAAGCTATTGCGCTGTTTGTTTAGCGCAGACTGCATTAATCGAGTTTTTGGTTTGACTTATATTGAAACAGATAAGATATTTGCAATGTTTTTATCTCAATCTCTAGAATGATGCACAATATGTGCAACAAAACTTGTGATAAAGACAGTTATAATTTAACACCTTTAAACAGTTTTTATCATGTTATAGTTTGATCTACCAAAGCAGCATTGTTCAACTTTTAATTATCGGAAAATATGGATGAGTTTAGATATTGTGACGGCTGAAGTAGTATATGAAGTATTTGCTGATTCATTTACTAACAAAATGGAGAAAACTAGCAAAATGTGGAAACTAATTCAGTAGTGGAGACTTCAAGAGCCTTAGTTCTATATGGAATGTATTGGCATCGCCGTTTAAAAAGAAAAAATCACTTCAATAGTTGGACGATTCATTCATTCATTCTTGAACTACGACCTAATTTATTTGGTCTATTGTGTCAACCGCGTTGTTAAAAACCTTTCAGGCTAAGGCCTTTGATATGCACTACAATTATTACGTTCTTCGAGAAAACTCTTTTTATCCAAGTTTTGCGATATCTCGAATCTAATAACTCCTTTCTATATTCTAATATGGCTTCCGTAAGTCCCATAGTTGTGAAACTGCCGTACTAAAGGTAACGACTGAACTGCGTGCTGTGCTCGACCATGGTGATACTGCTGATTTTAGTTCTACTTGATTTCTCTAAGGCATTCGATTCTGTGGTTCACTCGATTCTTCTATCCAAACTTAGCCAGCTCTACCCCTTTTCGTCTTTCGCTACTCGGCTCTTATCTCCTCTTCTTTTTATTAATATATGTTGTGTTATTAACAATCCTTTTGTCGACTGTGTCAATAGTCTTGGCATTGATATCAATTCCAAACCATCTTGCTGCTCTTGCTTGCGGTCTCTTTTATGCTCTCGAAAATTTATGTAACTTTACCTAAACGTTGGCTCTATGGTAGCCTTCTATCGTTTTTCTTCTTCTTAGTTTAGTAAGTTTAGACTACCTAGTTTATATAATAATTTTATTTTTCGATTAAGAATAATTATTGTACTCTAAAAGATATGAGTCTTGTGTACTTGCGTACTTATTATAAAATAAATAATAAACTAGTTGGGATGCAGGAAAAAATGACCACATCCGAACGCACATACACACACACACATACTTCCTCCCAATTTTTTGCTTAAAATGCTCCTAGGACCTTGAAAGATGAAAATACGTTAAAATTTTCGATTTCGATTTTCGGACCGATTACAATAACTTCCTATACTGGGAAGTTAAATAAATAAATAAATAATAATCCACTGGCCCCGACAAAATCCCCCCTATAGTACTTAAGAAATGTGCCTCACCTTGGCTAAACCTCTGCGCAAACTTTTTGCCCTGTCTTACTTCTCCGGAGTGTATCCCGACTCTTGGAAACTAGCTCATGTTCAGCCAATCCCAAAAAAAGGTAAAGCAAGCGACCCTTAAACTACCGCCCAATAGCAATTACTTCTGTTCTCTCCAAAATCATGGAGACAATAATCAATAAAAAGCTGATGAAATATCTAGAATCCAACCAAATTATACACGACACGCAATACGGCTTCAGACCAAAACGGTCTACTGGCGATCTGCTTGTGTGTTTAACCGAGCGTATCAACCAAAGCATTCACAGCTTTGGCGAGTCTAGTCTGGTTGCTCTAGATATATCAAAGGCTTTTGACAGAGTATGGTACCCAGCTCTGTTGAATAAACTCCAAGCTATTGGTATACACTTAGATCTAAGGAACTGGATTAAGAGCTTTCTTTCAGGCCGTTCAATCAAGGTAGTATTGGACGGCGTCGAATCCAACCCACATGCCATTTCGGACGGAGTTCCTCAGGGGTCAATTCTCTCACCCGCACTTTTTCTAAACTTCATTAATGATTTGCTCTCAATTCCCTCCAACCCACTTCACTGCTTCTCTGATGACGATACTCTGAATTTCTCTTACTCCTTCGACAATATAAGACAAGCACGTGCCAGACCTTGCCTTTACCACCGTCAACTGATGTCCACTTCGATCAACCGGGATATCGAATCGATTCTTCATTGGGGCGAAATGAACCGCGTCGAATTCAATGCCACAAAAACGAAGTACTGTCTGATCTCCAACAAAAATTGTACCGACCTTCCTCCTATCTCAGTGGATAAAAGGAATCTAACGGCCTGCACGTCAATACTTTTCCCGTAACACAAGACTAGCCCGCTCGGCTGACCCCCATCCCTACAGCCCCCTCGTTCACGCACAATACGGTTTAGAAGTTCGTTTATGAATAGAACAACTCGACTGTGGAATAATCTTCCGCAGTCAGTATTTCCGAACTCGTACAACACCTTAGAGTTCAAACGTGAGGTTCATCGTCATTTTATTCTACACCCTCCAGACCCCCTCTAACCTTTTTTATTCTCCTCTATTCTTCAAGCCAAGCTTACTACTAGACATTGCACCATGAACTGAACGACATGACGGCTTGGCTTGGTTTTTTCATATATAAAAAAAATGGGAAGCCGCGATGGACTCCATCTCCTCCTCGTAGGTTCACACTCGAATAGTAAGTGCTCTGCCGTTTCGTGGTCTTTCAGCTTGCCGCTCCCGGGGTCTTTGTCCAGCGGTGAGAAAACATAATCATCAATATCATCTGTAGCACTATAGCCTACTATTGACCTTCAATTTCGTACTTCGTACGAATGAAGTCTTCCTCAACGGAATCCACATATCACCTCTTTGGTCGACCTGGATTTTTCTTTCCGCCAGGGATTCGATTTATCGTGACTTTAGAAGGATAGCTATTGTCAAAACTTTGTGCGCTTGCCGTCCGCTTTTATCTATTTTATACAATGTCGGGCCTCAGGTAAAGTTGGCATAATTCATGATTCCCAGTAGGACTTATAAATTTACAGAAGTACTGAAATGAGCACCCTTACCCATACCCATTACAGAAGTACTTATTTTTACACACGATGTCATAGGAGGAAAAATTTTATTTTTTCATTTTTCATAGAGTAGTTATGTGATAACTTTGCATTTTATAAAAGAATTGCATCTAAAAATGACAAAAATCCAAATTTAATAAAAACTAGTTTGGATGTGGGTTTGACCCTTTCGGTCCACACGAACAACTTCCCAGTATGATTAACGTAGACGGACTAAACTGACTTCTTACAAAATAGTAAAACGTTTAGCACTTGTGGGAAATTTACTAGTACCAGAACTGGTGGCAAAGTAATCCTGAGAGAAGCTAGTTCAAATAACTTTGGTTAATATAAAAAAAATTGGCTAGACAATTTGTTTCTCCTGAACGTAAGCTACCCTAAAGCGGGTTTCGAATTCGTATTGAGCGTGGTGAAGCGCAGCTGATAAATTGAGAACAGAATGACTTCATTTGGAAACTCCAAAGCTTTCCGGAGATAGTACTTGTCAGACTTGACCAAAAAGAAAACTTTTTGGTAACTACTAGAAATCCCGGGATAAACCGCAATTTCTTGAAACTGTATCACGCTTGGAAAACAATTCCCCGTCAAAAAAGTGCTGATTCAAGATTTGAAAAATTCGTGATGTTTGTAAAGGGTAACGAAATTACTGCACGATTTTTAAAGGCTGTTGCATTTTGACAAGTGATGTGTTGTTGGAAGGCTATCGCTGTGCAGAATCCAAAAAAGATAATTTCGTTTCGGGTCTCATTCCATCAAGTTTATTAGATATTAGCAAAACTTGTCAATTTAAGGTCTTTCTGACTCTTCACCGAAGTATTTCCAGGCCTGACCGAATGTTATGAAATTTTTTTCAGATCATATTTTCGTTAATATTTTTCGAACGGCACCTCAACGAAATCGAGGTTCGCGCGAAGTCGTGCAAGAAAAAACGACCACATACGTACGCACTCTCGCTCTCTCACACACACACACACCCACATACTTTCCCAAATTTTTGCTTAAAATGCTATTGGGACCTTGAAAAATGAAAGTACGTTGAAAATATCGATTTCGATTTTCGGACCGATTACAATAACTTCCCTATACTGGGAAGTTAAAAAGTAAAATTTGCTTGGTTAAGAGAAAGGAGTTTGTTGTTGTGTAAAATTTGCATAGAGTGTATCGTACGTGGTTGCAGGTACGTATTTGGTAGCGTCACCGAACGTAACATTTGACTAACCTTTGTTTGTATACTTCTTTCGTTTTATGGATTGTCGTTCAAACATAGTAGATCTTTCCAGATTTTGACAAATGAGCAAAGTTTATTTAAAATATTCTCTACCATTTACTTCAAATCGGGTTTTGAATACAATGTCGATTAATCCATCCGATACGCAAAAAGCAGCTCAGCAGACCTTTTTCACGCATTTTCTTTCGGACACAAAAAGTGCACCAACATCCTACGATTGCATGCGCCGTCGACAGTTTTTCCAACTTTGAAGAAAAATTATATTGGCTTTTATACAATACGGCCCAAACAGTGATTTTGTCGTAGTACAGTGATGTTTCATGAATGACGTGTGTGTTCTCTGCTCCCCAAATACGGTTTTGTTTACTGACTCCGCCAGAGAGTGTAAAATGATCTTTAGGTGTGTATTGACTACTCATTGTTGAAATGGTATTCAATGATGTTTCAGAATCTTGTACACTTGTCGAAATCAGTTAAATAATGATATTTTTATTCAATGTGGAAATGCCAAAGGTCTAAATGGCGCACCATATAAACAAAGATGTGAACTATCCCAGTAGGGAATGGAAGTACTTTTAAAAGTACTTCTAGAAGTACTTCTGCAGAAGCAGTCGAGTACTTCCACCCAGAATAAGAACAAGACTGATTGGGCAAGAACAAGACAAGACCAAGACTAGATTAGTCTTGTCTTGGCCTTGCGTTTGCTCATCACTACTTGTGACCCGTCGCAATGAAAAATTGGTATATTAGTGTCTTACCGGTATCATACACAAAACCGGTTTGTGTAATTTTCCCCATAAAAGCATTTTTCATTTGAAATGCAGACTATGTAGAACATTTCAGGTCACAAGTGGCAATTACCTACTAGTGCTCGCATAAAAATCGTAAAATTTATTCTCTCCCATGTTAGGAAAAGGTTTCACGAGGAATTGAGGTTACACAAGGCCTCAAGTAAAATGTGTTACTCTAAATCGAATCAGCATAAAAAAAATTGTACAGAATGACAAGCAAACCATGAAAATGTAAAATTTACATGAATTCACATAATTTAAGAACTTTTTAAATTACAAAAAAACTAACAACAATAAGAAAATGAGCCATGCATGTCCAACAGCGGAATTCCAACAAAAACAAAACATTGTATCAAAATATTAACCAAAAAATTAACCGACTCATGGCGCGGGTGACGATAACAGAGTCATTATTCAATAAATTAATTAAATTAGCTTGTTATTTTCGGAGCTGTTCTAAGCGACAAGTGATACGTCTGGGTGCTTCCGGTGATGGAGCACTCCAAAACATGCGTAATCGAACTGCGCACCTTTTGCCCTACGAATGTTAGAAAAACAAAAGATTTTTTTTTTTTTTCATTTTAGTTAGGAAATTTTTCCATAATTTGTATTATGTATTTATTGTTTTAAAATTATATTAATGTACGGCAAGCACAGTTTGGATGAGAACACCAGCGATAATGGACAACGAGGGATAGAAATGGTAGTATGTAAGATTAGTGATTATGACCACTAGGTATCGAAATCAGACAACTCGGTTCGAATCAACATAATATTCAACAGAACATCCTAAAAAGGCTACATAGAGATTAGGTATCAGAAGTAAATAAATAATCAAAACAATGGGAAAATGACACTGTTCACACCAGCAACATCTACAATTGATTTCGACAAGGAGCTCTCTGGTACTTCCTTTTCAAGCTTGGATTGGACAAAGTGATCCGAAATTCGAATGTGACATCATGAGGGAGGTACAATCCTTCTTAAGTACACCCAAAGGGTCGATTCTTTGATTTCAAACGAGCGGACGGCACGCAACTTGGGGCTGCAAGGAATCAATTGATTGAGATTGTATTGGTCTGATTTGCCAGACGATCTAACATTGGTCTCAAAATCAAAGAGGCAGAACGTAAATTCGAGGTAGAAGTATCCCTCTACCTATTTGGGTCAACAAATGCGGCATATGTGCAGGACCGCAAAGTGGTCAAGATCTTTAAATCCTCTGTGCCTGCGACAATTCGCCTACAAATGTCCATACAAGACATTAGTATCTTCCTTGTGTAAATGTGAGTTTTCATTCAGCCAGGAAAAAAGCGGAAGAAAAAGAAAATCTACCTCGCATGATTGAAGAGGAGCTTGGAAGGTGGTAGGTAGAAAATTCTGAGAGCTCAAGAATAGCGGACCATTATGGCAGGGTATTTGCTGTGTCTTTTGATCCAGCCCGTCATATTCAAATAAGTACCGGATCGTAGCTTTTGTTTTAAGCTACAAGCACAGAGTACTTAATATACAGAGGGAACAACGAAGAACAAAATGTGTTATCAAATTATTTTGAAGTAAAGCTTTTGGCAAGCTTTTTGTGAGAGACAATATCAAATTTGAAGAGAGAAAATTCTGTCCAATTTAACTTTTTCTCACGACTTCGTTGGCGCAGCGCCGGGCAAAGGGTCTTACCTTACATACATACATATAAATAATAATGAGCATTCCGGTGCGGTAAGGGAAATTCGAAAGGGGGGGAGGTTTTTTCTAGTCCCAAACATCTGCTATGAGTGTTTTTTTTTTCATTTATGCACGTACGAAGAAAAAAACAAAGTTTTCTGCCCATGAACAAAATTAAATTTTGGTGGATAGCATAGGAAATCTACCTTTCTGGTTTAACCAAGGAATATTCTCGGGGATATTGGCTTTTTATTGTTATTATTGTAAAATGTGAGAGTACTTAGTTTGTTTTATTTATAACTGATAAAGAAGAATTGTTGTGGGCATCTTTGTTATGATGTACGACAGGCTATGTAATGTAAATTTTACCTGGTGTGGTTTTTTAGGGAGGTTAAAAGGGATAAAATTTAGTTTTTCATGATTAGCTCGAAAACTATTGATTTTTGAGATATATAATTTTTATAAAAATTAAACTTCATTAAATGTTTACAAGAAATGGAAGGAAACTATTGTAGCATACATTTTTAACCGACAAAGACCTACAATTATATGGTGCGGATTTTTAAAACCAGGGCTAAAGATGACTATCAAACCTAATTGCAAAAATTGCGATACCAGTTTTATTATTTGATGAATCCCATCAGCTGACCAACCAGCAACGATGATTCATACAAAGTTAGTTGTCTTCTTGTTTGGAGACAGCGCTCGCCATCCCGGCACTGAAGTGGTCGTTAGGTCAGGTTAAAATGGCTGCCCACTTAAGCCCGACATTGGGCACATTGTGATGCCATCCTATGTAGTGTTGGAACAAAGTTCAGGCCATTTTTAGCCATTTTGAGCTTTTGATAAAGCGACAGAGGTTAGGAGCACCAATATTTTGCAGCTCGCTTAATCCATCAAGGAAGGGTGAGCCAAGGAAGGTCCTCTTTTTCTTCCGAGGGCGGGACATATACAGAGAATATGGGAGACAGTTTCTTCTTCTTATTCATTACCACAACTTCTTCATAAGTCGTTGTGGGGAAGTTCTAATCTTTTGGCGTGCGGGCAAAGGTACAGTGACCGGTCAGCACCTTTACTATATGGCTTACCTCCTTTTTGGTTCAACTTAACAAGAGATGTTGAACGCTTTGCGTCCAAAGTTGGCCACATTGCATGAAGAGTGCGGCACACCGTTGCTGGGATCCAACTCAACCCAGCTCGAGCCAAGCTGATTTTCCTCACAGCTTGTTTGTAGGAGGCAAGGGCATTCCCATCCGGGTTAAGTGGGGTGTGCTTTCCACCTCGTTTCCCTGTCTGCAAGCTCATCAGCAGCAGGTCGTTACCAAAACATTTTTGATTTGATATGGTCCTGTAAATTGAATTGGTTGAAGCTTATGACTTTCTCTGGTAGATATGGTCGTTCATATGTGGTTAATACGAGGTCGTTAAGTGAATACGGTTTATGCGATGTATGCATCCATCCATTAATGACTTCTTCTTATTTAACGGCTCTACAATCGCTTTACCGTCCCGCCCTCTCGCAACTATTCTCGCCACCAATCCCGATTCTATCCAGCCATCCTTCCAGCGAACGTTGGGTTTCCCTCGCTATCGCCTTCATAGATGTTACCGTAGAGAACTTTCCGATCCTGTCCATCTTCACTCATAAGAGCTAGATACCCTGTCCACCGGGACCTACCGCGCTTTGATTTCTCCACAACATCTCGGAGATCTCGTCGTTGTAAAATTTTCGGAATTGTCCTTTACCTCCATCATCATTGGCACTACAGCCGTCTGTGAGCCTAGGCCTCCTCTAGAACTTTCGTTCAATGATCTTGGTCATGTATCTCTGTGTTCTGGTTGGTAACCCAATTGTAAGTTCATTTTTATGTCACCTTTATATCTCTTCCTAGGTCTTGTAACCCTAATCGCTCTGGCCTTTGGAGGAACAGGAAGTTTGGGGCACTTCTGCAGGCATTCCCATTACATGTCCTATCTAATGTAGGCGTGATATATCTATGGTTGTGGCAGGTTCTTTATATATTTAGTACAATTTGGGGTTGTATCTTCTTCACAACAATTTTCCGAAGGAAGTTATTGTCGAACAAGGTTAAGAGGTTAGAGTGCTTGGATTTGAAGTGTCTTGACACACTGCAGTAGGTTTTGTTGGCTTTTAGAAGCCGTGCGCGTATTTCTAGTACCATGCTATAGTGGGCTGCTACTATTGACTCAAGGTAGGTAAATACTTTTACCACTTCAAAATCGTATTCCTCTACCTTGATTGTGGGACCAATGTCAGGTGTTCTTGCAGACGAGGCCACCATATATGTACTTTGTTTAGCTTTCGTTGATTTGCAGTCCCAGCTTTCGTGCCGCCGGTTCAATCTGGGTGAAAGCTACTTGTACTGTTCTTGATGGTCTTCCGATGATGTCAGTGTCATAAGCCATCAGTATTTGTGAAGGATTCTGCTCTTTAATGTCACCCCTGGATTATTTTCTCCAACACTAAGTTGAAAAGGACAAGCCGGTCGGAGTCCATTATAGACCAGACCTATAAGGACAGTGGTCCGGACGTTTAAATCCTTATCGCAGATAATGTCATTTAAAATTTTCCAGCCGAATGACATGCAATGAAGATGAAGATTTTACTTTGTTAGATGCTGTGAATTATAATCAATGTTAAACAAACGTAGCGGGTGTTCTTGTCAAGGACTTACTTTCTTTGTAAGTCGATAATGAAAATTTTAATGAAAGTACTGGTATTTAGAAGAGGCACTTGATACCGTTGTTTAAGCACTATTTCTACCAAGAGGTGTCGAAAGACACTTTTCAAAGTATGCGTGTGGAAAATGCTTAGTAGAGAAACCATTGATTTGTAAAAACTGTGATATTAAATAAGGAAAAAGTTTTATTACAGTGCTGTTTTTATGATTACTGTTTTTTCTTGTTACAAAGATTGAAAAGACACCGTTTGGTCAAAATAGGTACACCAAAAATCGTGGTAGAAATAGTGTTAAAAAATAATTTCTCAGATGAGGCTTCTATAAACTAATATATATTCAAAACAAAGGTTGAACATTGTAATAATTGCAAGAATATTTATTAGAACAAGGAGAATGGCTTGGACTTCAAAATGAGTCTCTTTTAAATAGTAAAAATTAGATAAACAGTACTAATCCGGGGTCTTACATTCGCCTTGACAACTTCTTTTTGATTTGGGTAAAGCTCATATCAAAATTTTTGGGAAGGGGCTTAGTGAACGGTCGCAAGAAATTCCATTAAATCAAAACCTATGCAAAAGTGCTATACCAGAAAAGACAGAAACATTGCTAATAACGATTAATAAATAGGTTGGTGTACTGTATGCCCTCCATATTTCCCTCTTATCCTCTTTGTTCTTGCCGTATATGCAAATATAGTTGTGATTGTTTGATAACAACAAATCGTGGGTTGTGCCTACGTTTTAAAATGCGCCTACGGTGGTGTTATATACTATGCAACATATAAACTCGCAAAATATAAATTCGAAGGAGTATATACTATCGTTTGTGAAAAAATTGAATGATCTACAATTGTTATTGTAATTATTTTTGCGATAAAACCTACCATTTAAGAGATATTTGTTTTTGAATGTTGGATCTTGGAAAATTTTGTAAAGTAAGTTCGATAGAATGGACTAGATGTATTTTTGTTCCAGTAAGCACTTTGGGAACGAGTCCCCCAAATTTTGACAGCAAGTGGTGTCACGGCTCCCAAGTTGTGTTCAAAACATCAGGCCAGTTCAAAGAAAAGTGTGTTTAAAATACATGAATACGATGCAACTAACAAAAATGTCAAATATTCCAAGTAACTCCCAAAAAAATTGAAAAATTAGGAGTTTCAAACAAAGTGGAAACATATTTGTTTTTGATATAACGTGTAAATTTAATAAATAAACCACCTGGTTCCACTATTAGAGCAGGCAGCAAAGGAACTTTCGACCGCGTCATCGCGTCACAGGATAAATTTTCTATATTAGAATAGTATTTTTATAATTGTGTTAGGAAACGTTGAGTTGCCAAGGTATATCCTGGTACCATAAGGGATATATTATTATAAACAGTTATTTTATAACAAAACGAAAATTAAAATTGTAACAATTTTGTAATATTTTTGGACGGATTTAGAACTAGAAATGTAATATAACTTTTTTTCGTAAAGTTGATAATTTAAATACACATTAATCTTTAAAAATTAAAAATTTTCCAATCATTATACAATTCTTAATTTTTTATATCATCTAAACTCCCAAAAAATCTTATTAGCAATTTTAATATTTTAATTGTTTTTTATATTTTTAGTGCGCCAGCCTAATCGTTCGTTTACGAAAAAAAGTTAGTTAAAAACAATATAAGACCCATTTCATTTTATTATCACAATCGCAGGTAGAAAAATATTCTTTTCCTTTCCAAAGATTCTATTTCAGTTCATTACTATACTACCACACCAAAAAGTTATTGCGCACACACATCCTGCTTAGCAGTGAAAAACTTGAAGAGAGAGTCATGATGAGTTTCGCTCTTAAAGAAAACAAAAAGCTCGGATGGGTTACGACTTGTGACCCATTTTGGACGTCGTAACCCATTGTTCCTGTTGTTCCCTCTGTATGTTAAGTACTCTGTGCTACAAGGCCTTTCTCAAGCGCTGAAAACCAGATCTCCAAAAGCATTGTGTCTGCTCCTAGCCAGAGCAGGACAACATTCTGCAACTACTGATCACATGTTCTTTAATAGGCAGTACCCTGTGATGGTTGACATGATTCTGGCGATGTCCTTCACAGGAGGTTGTAAGATCTTTGCTTGCTGTTGTCTAGGAGGATCTCTTATTCATACAATGCGACTTTTGTACATTTTATACGAAGAAAAATTGAAAAAAATGGCGGCGTTGTAAACAAAAAAATGAAAAAATCACTGTTTTTTTCACCTTTTTTCACTTGCCAATTTTTTTTTTAATTTTTCTTAAATTTTCTGGTGTATTACGATGTAAACCACCTTCCTTTATAAAATGCTTCTTGAAATTTCTGTTTCAGACTTGCCATTTTGGAGATTAACACCGGACAGTGCGAGGCTCTAATTTTTGAGGACTTGACTATGACGTCATATAGCAATAAATGTTCAATGAAAATAAAATTAAAAAAAAAAATTTTACTGCCAAAATGTGTACTAACTACAGGATAAAATTTTCATAACATTTTAAAATAAAGGAAACGAGAAAAAAAATGTTAAAAATTGGTCATTTTGTAGCCTTCTAAATGGTACTAGTACCTGAAAGGTTGATAGCTACTCAGATAATGACGTATTGTGAACTTCTCAAACTTATAAATATATGGCAATCTGGTTTTCGCAAACATCACCGCTGCGAAACTGCGATTCTTAAAGTGACGACTGATATCCGCAACTCCCTTGATAACCATCACGAGCAAATTTTTCTCTTTATGCTTTTGTAAAGTTTTTTAACTAACTGCTCTCAAACGGTTAAATTAGGTAGCTCTAGTTCCTCAAGTGCACCACTCCACGCTGGCGTCCACAAAGAATCCATTCTTGGGCCACTTTTATTCAGAACTTTTATTGACGATCTTCCCTTAGCAGTAAAATATTTTAACATTCATATGTATTCAGACGAGAGATCAAATACCTATGTATGTGTGTGGAGAAGCTTGCGCTATGTATCCTACTGGTCGACATTAAATGTGCTGCAGTTAAATTCTTCGAAGCCCCAGTTTATTTTCCCTCACTCTGTTACTGTTCGTCCTGACCTCTCTGCTGTCGTTGTAGCGGATGTAACCGCTGCCAAAATATAACTTCGAAAACAACCCGAAAATATCGCCTCCAACATCCTGGCTAGATCAGAGAAGCAGGAAACAAAGGGTCAGTCTGATACTGAGCTTCAACGTGTTAACAGTCAATTACCAGAAATAAAGAAATAAAGTGTTTAAAGTAACCGCGTGTATTATTACACATAGTTTTAATAGTAATAGTTAAAGGTGCAAGTGCAAACCACCTAGGCACCTCCAACAATGGTGACCCCGAACTAAAAATGTGTAATTTTTTTTTCGTTTAAAAAACATATATACCTATATAAAAAACACGTGCAAAACGCGGTATACGAACAAGTTAAAATATAAGTAAAAATCATGTGCAAAAACCTTTGTAGAAACAAGTAAAAATTAAACGCATACAAAAAATCACGTTAAAAATAAATTGAATTTAAAAGAAATATAAAATCAGTGATTGTTTTAAAAAAATTTAGAAGGAAGCATGCCTAACAAAATGTTCTAATAAAACACCTAACAAAGGAGCACCCATTGTATCATGACGATTATAAAAATCAATTCATGTAAAATAGTGAATCAAGCGCTTGATGCAGAAAATAAAACAACAAAAAGAAACGTGAACCAGCGAAGAACAATAGAGACAACGAGATTTTACTGGATGGCGAACAGAACTTTGGAAAAAATTGGATTTCAACAACCACGCCAGGAACCCCAAAATGAATCCAGCGCAAGCGAAGCAAAATATATAATAGAAACTAATTAGATTAAATTAAAATAAGTTAAGTAACTTTCCAATTATATATAATATAATATTTCATCTTACGCAAAAAAATTTTAAAATCATTTTAGGTACATATATATCACAAAAAAGCAAATTGTAATAAAGAAAAATATCAAACAATGGACATGTCTTCCTTCAACACAAAAGAGGTGGCAAAATTGAATGTCGGTAAAAAAATTTCCTACTGCAGTGAGTACAAAAAATTTAATTAAATAAGTGCAGATTGATCTTTTAAAAAAAAACATATTAAATTTATTCATATATATTATAAAATATACATACATACATATATAAAATATCTTTACCATATAAAATTTAAACATACATATTTCATTTCGCTGCAATACTTTGGTCATTCTTCGAAAATAATCTCCGAACAATGGTAATAACTAATGAGTTATAAGACATGACCAGACTTCATAATTCATGTATAATTTCTAACGCGAATATACTAAATTAACGCGAATATACTAGCACCATTTGCGAAATATTTTAATAAAATTATGACTTATGACATAATGTTATTTTATCTATCCTTGCATAATTGAAAAAAACATAAAATGAACAAATATTTTAATGAATGAGGCAAATATTTCAACATTAATAATGAATCTATCGATCAAGTATTTAGACTGATACTTAATTAATTTATTAAAAATATACTAAGCTATTCTTGTGACATTAGCTCCAAAAACCTACATATCTGAAAAGAACGCCAATGTTAATCAGGCTAGAATTAATTATACTTATTTAAAATTATATGCTTAAATATGAAGTCTTAATAGAATTTAGAGTTTTTTTCCTTTCTTATTAACAAGTAAAGCGTTTCTTGGCATGTGTTATTAATTAAACGTCAGAAAATAAAAACGAAATTATTAATTCCGGGTTTTTATCGAAATTACACAGTTAAAAGATAAAAATAAATCGCTCTCAACTAAATATAACATAAATTATTAGGTAAAACCATTAAACCGAGACAAACACAATATTACGCGAAATGTATTTGCATTTAAATGCATAAAACAATAAAATTCGCGAACAAATTTATAAAACCTTCTACTCTGCTACACAAACTTCGAACAGGTAATCCCAAACGATTATTCTTTCAAACGGTAATTTGTAAAAAACCGTTCACAATGCCTAACGATAACGACGATACCCAATCAAATGGGGAACAGAACCAGCAGTCAAAAATTGAAACTCCAAGTGGCAGCGTAGAAAAATACGCTGAAAATCTTAACCCAGTTGTTTTGTCTTTAAAAGTTCCACCCTTCTGGAATAATCGACCCGAACTTTGGTTTCTGCAAGTTGAGACACAATTTAAGTTCAAAGGAATTACCGCGTCTCAAACAAAATATGATTACTTGGTTTCCTCCTTGTCAGCGGAGACCATGGAAATGGTCGCCGATTCATTACTAAACCCACCTAAACTCGAAAAATACGAGCAATTAAAAAACTTAATTCTAACGCGAAGTCGAGATTCCGAGGAGAAAAGACTAGATGCTCTACTACATAAAGTAGAATTGGGTAATTATAAACCATCAGAGCTATTTAGGCATATGGAATCATTGGCTGGAGGTAATA
Source organism: Thereva unica (assembly GCA_949987705.1). NCBI lineage: Eukaryota > Metazoa > Arthropoda > Insecta > Diptera > Therevidae > Thereva > Thereva unica. Next base: position 30,136,529 of record OX465284.1, on the reverse strand, counting down.
GTCTTGTGAATAAGCCTTTGCTACAAAAACTATGGATGAGCAAACTACCATCTTCCATGCAAGCCTGCTTAATCGCAATAGAGCAAACACATTCACAGGAACAAATTCTTAATGTAGCAGACAAAGTACATGATTCCACTAATGGACCTCACATATCGGTCATTGATCATAACCACCATAAGGCATGCAACACTAACACCGAAAAGCTCACAAACATTATAGAAGATCTAGGCCAGCGCATTAAAACGCTCGAACTAAGGTTGTCTAGACCGCGAAGTCGCAGCCCACATAGGAATCGAAACACTCAAAATAATAGGTCATTTTCAAGGCCAAAATTTAAAAATGATTTTGGTAAACAACAAACAGTTTGTTGGTACCATCGCAAATTCGGTGAAAATGCCCAAAAGTGTTATCAACCCTGTACCAAACGAAACCGTAGTTCCAAAGAGACAAAAAACGAAGAATAGCCACATCGTCCGCGGCATCGCATGTAGGCAAAATATCGCGCCGCTTATTCATATACGACAATTCAACAAAAATCAATTTCTTGATCGACACGGGTGCCGAAATTTCAATATTACCAAAACGTTACTATCCAAAAGTTTGTAAACAGGAAAATTTCATTTTGATCGCTGCAAACGGTGCGAATATCTCAACATACGGGTGCAAACAATTAACGTTAAATCTAAATCTACGCCGCAATTTTGATCACACCTTTGTAATTGCCTCCGTGGATCACGCGATTATTGGTGCCGATTTTTTATACAAACATAATTTAATGGTCGACATACGTCAACGGAAACTTATCGATAAAAAAACTAAAGTTTCAGTCAGTGGCATTACTCGCGCGGTTAAAACCATAACTCCTAAATTATATACAATCCGAGGAGAATATGGATCCATTCTAAATGAATTTCAAACATTAAAAATTCCACCAGACTTCACAACAGAGGTTCAGCATGATGTAGTACATCGCATTAATACCACAGGTGTCTTACCCTCAGCCCGTCCTAGAAGGCTCAACCCTGAAAGGCACAAAGCCGCGAAAAAAGAGTTTGAAGAAATGGTTAGATTAGGTATATGTCGCCCTTCCTCCTCTCACGTAGCATCACCCCTTCACCTTGTCCCAAAGAAGAATACCCAAGATTTGCGGCCATGTGGGGACTACCGACAGCTAAACGCCGCTACAGTATTCGACAAATATCCTTTACCGAATATACAGGATTTTACAATGAATCTTAACGGGTGCAAAATCTTTTCAAAAATCGACCTAATCAGAGCATACCATCAAATTCCCGTTGCCCCCGAAGACATATACAAAACGGCCGTAACCACACCATTCGGTTTATTCGAATTTTTAAGAATGCCATTTGGAGTGAAAAATGGAGCTCAGACTTTTCAAAGATTTATAAACCAAGTACTGACCGGTCTTGATTTCACATTTGCTTACGTAGACGATATCCTCGTCGGAAGTAAAACACCCGAGGAACACAAACAGCATCTAAGAACCTTATTATCAAGACTAGAAAAATATAACATAAAGGTAAACCCGAGCAAATGCGTTTTCGGAGAAAAACAAATAAAATTTTTAGGACATGACATATCCGAAAAAGGGATAACTCCGGCAAGAGAACGGGTAAAAGACATCACAGATTTTCCACCTCCTACGACCTTCAAAAAACTACAACGATTTCTAGGCATGGTCAATTTCTACCACCGTTTCATTCCAGCTATCGCTGAAACTTGTGCTCCACTGTACGATTGCCTAAAGCAAAATCCAATGAACAAAAAGTCGAAACCCAAAATCATATGGTCTGACAGGCAACAGCAAGCTTTCAACGACATTAAAAAAAAATTGGAAAACTGCACGCTTTTAGTTCATCCTCACCCTAGCGCAAAACTCAGTTTATGGGTAGACGCATCACGAGATGCAGTAGGCGGTGTCCTGCAACAATTTTCGGAAGGTAAATGGCAACCTTTAAGTTTCTTTTCAAAGAGGTTACAAGAACGCGAACAAAAATACTCGACTTTTGATCGAGAGCTCCTCGCAGCCTTCCTTGCAACTAAAAGATTCCGATATTACATCGAAGGAAAAGACTTAACGATTTATACTGACCATAAACCCCTAACCAAAGCAATCTGTTCCAAATCTGAAAAAAGTTCGCGACAAACCAATCAACTTGACTACATCGCTCAAGTAACAAATGACATTCGGTACATAAAAGGCTGCCGTAACATCGTCGCAGACACACTATCGCGCGCGTATATCGATGTGATCGATGATTTTAAGTTAGATATACAAACGCTAGCACAGGAACAGGAAAAGGACGAACAATTAAAAGAAATCCTATCGCACGAAAACAAACTTACGAAAAATTCTTTTACACTACACAAGATTTTCGTTCCACTAGATGAACATGAGATATGGTGCGAAACCGACACCGGTACAAATAGACCATATGTCCCCGAATCTCTCCGTAGAATCGTTTTCAACATACTGCATGGCTTGTCTCACCCAGGGATCAGGGCAACCAGAAAAATGATAACCACAAAATACTTTTGGCCACGAATGAATACGGACATCAATCGTTGGGCCAAATCATGCATTCCATGCCAAAAATCCAAAATACATAGACATACTTCGTCTCCCCATGGAAATTTTAAAGTCCCTAAAGGAAGGTTCGAACATATCCATTTGGATTTAGTCGGACCCCTTCCTCCGTCGAACTCATACAATTATATTTTAACCATTAAAGACCGTTTCTCACACTGGCCTGAAGCGATCCCAATAAAAAATATTTCGGCAAGCACAGTAGTCAATGCTTTCCTTCATCAGTGGATTTCACGATACGGCGTTCCAAGGACACTCACAACAGACCAAGGATCGCAATTTGAGTCCGCTCTGTTCAGTGAGTTGTCAAAAATATTAGGTACACATCGCATTCGAACCACGACGTACCATCCTCAATCAAATGGCTTAATAGAGCGTTTCCATCGACACTTTAAGACAGCAATACGTGCCACTGATGACCCCAAAAATTGGTACCATAATCTACCATGGATACTCTTGGGAATCAGATCAGCAGTCATGGAAGACTACGGCACATCACCCGCACAAATATTATATGGTCAAGCATTACGGCTACCTGGCGAATTCGTAGTTTCAGATGCCAAAGCCGAAACAGGCTTAACAACCTCCTTGGCAAGTCAAATTCAGCACACTGTAGGTAAAATAAAACCGAAAGCCATTCGATGTCGCAAACAAAACAACATATTCGTACCACGCGATTTAAAAACAACATCTCACGTTTTTGTAAGGGATGAAATTAAAAAAGGAAGCTTACATGCTCCTTACACAGGACCGTACGAAGTACTGCAGCGAAATGAAAAATGTTTCACCATAAAAAAACAAGAGAAAAATTGCACCATTTCAATAGATAGGCTAAAACCGGCTTTCGTGTTAAACGAAGACATGTCTACAGTCAAACCAATGACAAGATCAGAATATAATAAAAAAAGAATCACTTTCAATATATAAAAAAAAAAAAAAAAAAAATAATCGAAAAGATATGTATGTCCCAAATTAACAATAAAGAAAAACCTAGTAATTTAGCCCTTAACAAAAATAATAACATTTTTAGATATTTTCAGTAAATAGTAACTTTTAGTAGTAACTAAATCGCATACTTTAATGATAAAATATGAAATACTGTATACAAAATAAATCATAAATGAAATATAAATTTACAAATAAGAAATAATAAACAATAAAAAAATTGCATGCTTAGAAATTAAGAAACATTAACACACAAAAGCGTAAAGAAAATAGATGAAGAAATGTAGACATAATAAATATTAGTTTAAGATTAAATTAAGCAATAAATTGTACTAATGACTAGAAGGCACGCCTGCAAACAAGGAGCACACTATCTTTCGTTGAGGGGGAGTGATGTAGCGGATGTAACCGCTGCCAAAATATAACTTCGAAAACAACCCGAAAATATCGCCTCCAACATCCTGGCTAGATCAGAGAAGCAGGAAACAAAGGGTCAGTCTGATACTGAGCTTCAACGTGTTAACAGTCAATTACCAGAAATAAAGAAATAAAGTGTTTAAAGTAACCGCGTGTATTATTACACATAGTTTTAATAGTAATAGTTAAAGGTGCAAGTGCAAACCACCTAGGCACCTCCAACAGTCGTGTTAAACTCGGTTCTTTTTGTTTGCGTTGATAAAGCAAAATATTATGGGGTGGTACTAAATAGTAGCATGACATGCTGCGATCATATTAGTTTCATTGTTCTTAAAACCTACGGACCCCAGTCGAAACTTTGTTACTATTGTGGCTTACTGGAAAGGGGGTGTGCGTATGTATTTCCTTAAAGCCTTACTACTACCTCTTCTAATTCAAGGCCTGTCAATGTTTTCCTCTCTCGATTCTTCTTGCTCTCATAGACGGTGATTAGACTGTTCGTTCCTACGTACGTTCCTCACGAGCTTTTAGATGAACGGGGAAGTGGGGATGAAGCCCCTCATCATCTCCACTTCCCCGTTCATCTAAAAAGCTCGTGAGGAACGTACGTAGGAACGAACAGTCTAATCACCGTCATAAGCTTAAAGTAGCATTTGACGATTGTGTATGTTTTGTTTATAAGTTATGCTAAGGGCGACCGACTGTGAATAACGGCTGTCAAAAAGGAATAGAATACGAATACGTCTTCATATGAAGGTGCACATTCTGCAAACCATTGTAATGGCGACGTGGCCGAGCGCGGCGACCGAATCAATCTAATGCTCTAAACATGCTAAGGATGACCGATGAATTGATTTCCACAGCGACTGCCAATAATAAATAGAATACACAGCTCTTGTATGTAGGTGCACAATCTGCAGACCACTGCGAAGACGAAGCCGCCGAGCTCGGAGACGAATCAATCTAATTTCTATTTCATAGCCATCGACTGTCAAAGTTGCATGGGTGCTGTGGCATGGATTTGTGTTGCTATTCGGCTGTCCAAGATGATAATTCTAGTTACTACGATTACATGTCGGATTGAGGACTTGACTTGAACTTGAACTGACAGTTTAATGCTCTTGATTTAAAGTCGATCTGAGGTTACATGACTTTCAGGTCTATTTGAAGCCGACTTCAAGTATGCATGTAATTCTAGTAAGTGTGTGCTTTTTGTTTTGTGTCGTCGGCAATTTCAACGTGGCCGACGAAAATTGTTTCGCCGTCGCCCTCAGCATGTATACAGCATTACGCCGTTTTGGGCTGCTTTCTAAGTGACTATCGTGAGTATAGGCTTCCCTGACCGATATTATACACAAGTGCAAACCTGCGAACCACAACCAGTGTGTGCCGCTCTTGCAATCTCTCACGTTTCCGCACGTGAATTGGTAGCGTTCTACCTTTTTCTTCGCAATATGGCTTTGGCACTCTCTCCCTGTCTTTTTGAATTTAAATCTAATAGGACCAATTAGAACATGACTATTGCATGACCATACTTGTGGTACGATGAAGCTTAGGATAAACAGCTATTAAAGCCAATATTTGTATTTAGTAAGGAAAACTTCCATCCACTACTACGATTTGAAAATGGCTGCTCTGTTAATTTGACAGTTGCTCTGCAAACTCAAGTACTTTTGGATCATCTGCGCTTACGAACTCGTTGCACCGTTGCAAAACATACGTATGCATTTACAAAAAAAAAATCTTTTTAAAGATCATCTGGCTGGAAGATTTCATAAAGTAACTCACCACTAATGATGCCGAATTCTGTCAAAGGCCTAGTTCACTATTGTGGATATTTAAATCAGTTCATTTCCCAGACAATATATAAAATACGTTATTTTAAGTCATGAGATAGTGTGCAGCCGGTGTACACGGTCATATGAAGATATTTTGCAAAGCCCCCTTGCTCCACATCAATACTAAAAGGACATTCACACACACAGCTAAACTATTTTCCATTCAGCATAAAAGGCAGCCATGTTAGCCATCTCTAATTAAAAATCCGCAGCAGGAATGCGGTCCTCTAAAACAGTAATAATTAATTCACCCTCAATACTGCAGATGAAAATAAATAAAATTAAATAAAACCCATTCGGTTTTCATATACACAGGGCCAAAGTACGTAGTACACAAACACGATTAATAATTATGAAAAATATTTTATGAGCCAATCTAGAGTGTGTGCAAATGAATAAGCTACAAGCACTCGAAATAAACTGGACCGAACTAACCCCAGGGACGGGTACCAGAATGGAACCTTTAATTAAATATCCAATACGAAACGTGAATCATGATGTCCAGCATATCAAATAAGAGAGTTGGTAGCTAAGCCATTTTCTGAAATAAGGGTGAAGTCACAGAAAGTGTACACACTTAAAAATATTCGTAGTAACTATTCCCTTATGGCCGAAACGAATGACCAGCGACGATAGCCATTTTACCCAAAAATATTTCTTCCGTCCGCACCCCCGCAACGCCGCCGTGCCATGTTTTTGTGGATCCAGATTCAGATATCCTGATGCTGATGCTGCCACGTTTTTCCATACACACATCTCCATATGGAGGACCCATAGAGAATTTTAAAACTTTAAAATCCTTTTGATTAATTAAATCCGGAACGGATATCTGTATTGGTGTTGGCAGTCGAATGTGTCCCTTTTGAGTCAATATCACTATGCGGCATGTATGGGGCGAGTTCTTTTCGGATGCTGTCATGTCCGAACCCCCAGAAAATGACACGTTTGCTGCCGTTGCTTCAGAAATCATTAGCCAACGGGTGACCACTTCCTTCTTTGCGAAAGGAGCCCAGCGTCCTGATGTGGTCCTTTTTACAGTATTACAGTATAGCTGTGCCCGCATATTGAGAAGGGTGTGAGCAAATTATACTGATATAGTTTTATCCTTTTATAAGGGTGTCTGCCTCTTTGGGGATATTATTCGGGGCTTTTTTGTATTTCATATAGATTTTTTAACTAGATGGGGTTAGGGGATCCTTGCATCAAAGCGATGAAAAATGTTGGTATGTGTGTGTGAGGGATTTGGAATTCTTTTCTGTATTCAATGGAGCAACAATTGGTATTAAATAACGGACGTTCCAATTGAACTTTGTGTGTTTCTGTAGAATAATTGAAATCTTTAAACGTTTTCTTCTTAAATACAAGGTTAAACTAGAAAACGTTATAGTTTACCATAAAGGCAACTTACAGGTACAAGAGATCTGACTGTACTCTGCACATAGTACAAAAGAAACTGTTTGAATGTCTTGGGTGGGCCTAGTAGGGTACGAGAGCACTACAGAATAACGAGCTTTTACATTAAACGACCAGTAATTTGAGCAACTATAGGGTCTGTTAGAACAACGGTATGACATCCGTTCTATAGTACAAAAACGTAAAAGTCGAATACTGACGAAATCAATCCCAAAAGTTCAGAGAAAAAGTTCGTAGACTCGTACTGGATCAATTAGTTTTCCCAGACGTCGTTTGAAGCCAGCTTAATCCCATTGAGTGAGTTCTGCAGAGATCGGAGTATTTGATAGTCACATGTTTCTCTGTCTGGAATACGACGGTGAATGCATCAAAACCTTCCAACAAAAAATCCAATTTTCGGCAGGTCATCAAAGAAGTTGGCGGACGTTGTTCTGATCGAAGGCAGCACATCGTCGGTCTAGAACCAGAACAACGTATGTCCAAAAAAAAATCCTTTTTTGAATTTTCTGGTTGTAGAAGAGTTACTTTATCCATCTTTATATAAATTCGGCCATAACATTTTATAATAGTAGTAGTTTCCATTTTATCGTATCTCCATTTCACATAACGATAATGCATAAAATTCACCTTTTAATAGCTCTCCTGTAAAATTTCAAAATTGGTGGTTACGTTCTTCTGGTTCTAGACCGACGACATATTCTATTATTCAATGTGAACCGTGATCATTGAATTTCCTAGTGCAAGCTATCTAGTTGTTAGAGTATAATTAGTTAGTTATAGATCAATGGTCTAACCAATTGGAAGTAATTTATAGTAGACGATTCCCTACCAATCCCACCACACAGAATTACCTATTTCGACGTAAATCTAGTTAAAGATATAATTTCAGAACTATTGCGAAATGAAATAATACGCCACCACTAGAATAGAAAACCGGGGAGCTCGAATGTGCATGGATTACAGAAATCCAAACAAGGATATTGAAGAGAACATTATAGAAATCAATAAGAGACTGGAATCACAAAACCATATTACGTTCATTTTGTTGGCATGACGTTTTTGAAGGAACAAGAAGTTAACTTAGCTCAAAGGGATATAGAAATACTTTCAGTCTTACAATAAAAACAATGTAATCTCCAAAATACCCAATGACGCTAAAACGAGAAACAATTTGTTGGGCACGACGAAGAACTTATTTTATTCTGTAGAGTATTCTTTTACCACGTTTGTCTTTCTTTTTCCTGGGAATTCCCGTAAGTTGTCAAAATAAGTTTCGGATTTAAAATTTAAAACCATTAGAGTCGGAGTAGCAAATTTTCGGCTAGACTGCCCAGTCCTGAGAAGTCTTTTTTCCAGTCTTCCTTAAGGTGCGCTTACACGGACAATTTTTTGAGCAATAATCGCCGGCAACTGTAATGGAGCAATCTGAAGCAATTAGTGGAGCAATCTGGAGCAATTTCGATCAATTGCGGCAACTGTTTCAGCAACTGTGTTTCTAATTGCTCCATTAAAATTCCATATTGCTCAATGTTGTTGACACAAATTTTCGAATATCCAGTAGGTATGGAAATTTAAGTCAATTTTTTTTCTATCCTGCTTGCACTTACATATTCTGCACGTGCACGTGTGCATTTCTGACTGCACCTGGTTGATTACCAAAATGACGTCGTCTTCGTGGAATACCGAAAATACCATAAACTTTATTGATGCAGTTCACTCGCGTGAATGCTTGTGGGATAATAAAAATCCAGATTTTAAAGATCGTTTGCTTAAAAAAGATGAATGGACGTCTGTAGGCGTGCAATTTCAAATATCTCATGACGAAGCAGTTAAAAAGTTTAAAAATTTGCGCACATACTTCAACAATGAAGTAAAAAAACTAGAGAAAAAGCAAAAAAGCGGCAGTGGCGCTTATCAGGAAAGCAATTGGTTTGCTTTTAAAAGTTTGCTTTTTTTAAAAGGCACGGATGAAGCTGATTTAGGACTAGAAACGGAAACACAATCAGAGGTAAGTATTCAATTTTAATTTATGATAATATAGTAAAACACAAATATCGAAAGAAACACAAGCAAAGTTGTCAAAGTGATCGTATGTATTTTTATTTCACACACATTGTTTTTATTTCCATTTATTCAAATAAAATTGGAAGGTATTCAGAATACTTAATGTAAGTGTAAGTTTTTTTACAAATAAGCAGATTGCCATGGGATGCTTCCGCGTTCAGACATAAAATAATGCAAAAACTCATCTCTGTTCAATTTAGCTAATGCAGATGCATTTCTTGGCCGTCTTTCTAAATCGGTTAAATCGTTAACATTATAGTTTTGCCTCCACTGTCCAGGTATAATATTAGAATCGATATCCTCTATATCAAACATTGCAGGTGGTGTGTAAAGTAGTCGCGCTCGCTTGTTTCGTCTTAAAAAATTATGCAAATAACAAGTAGCCATAGTTGCACATTTAACGGTTTCAACTTCTAGTTCAATACTTGTGTGAAAAATTCGAAATACGGAACTTAATAGCCCAAAAACGTTTTCTACCACTCTGCGTGCTCTAGATATTCTATAATTACAAACTCTTTTAGGTGATCCTCTGTTTAAATCGCACGAGTATGGTTTTATAATATGTTCGGAAAGTGGGAATGCATCATCCGCCACTAAAACATAGGGAGTGTTCCTTTCTCGGCCTGGTAGTGGTTCCCCCGGTGGAATGGGCAATGTTTTATCCATGATAGCTTTGCCAAATGCTGTGTTGGCAAAAACCCCTCCATCAGATATTCTGCCTTGACATCCGATATTTACGTACAAAAATTTATATTGAGCGTCTACAACACCAAACAAAACAATGCTATGAAATTTTTTATAATTAAAAAAGTGACTGCCACTTTTTTTAGGACACATGATTCGGATATGCTTTCCGTCCATGGAACCTAAGCAATGTGGAAAGTTCCAAATATCTTCATAATCTTTCGCTATACCTTTCCATTCTTCAGCACTTGCAGGCAACTGTAAAAAAATATTAGTTAAATACTTCATAAGTTCCATTTAAAAGCGCCTTTTAATTATTTTTTATTTTAAATTTATTATTTATTTTCAGATTGAAACGGTTACTAATACGATCACATCTAGCCCCCATATACCATCCCCCTCGCAGTCAACGAGTGCAAAAAAGAAGAAAAGCAATGAAGATGATCAATATCGGGACGCTTGTGAAGTTATGAATGCGATAAAGCAGAAGATATCAACTAAATCCCTGGCCTTTGGAGAGCATGTGAACCAAAAACTGCTAACATAAAGCCAATACGTGCGAAATCAAGTGGAGTATAAAATTTCTTCTATTTTATATGAAGCTGATATGGGATATTATGATGAAAGAAATAGTAGAAGCAATGTGTCAGGAACACAGTATTCTTCTTCACCTAGCGTTCCTTCTTCTTCTTACCGCCAAACTATATACTCCCCTGCTCCTTCTTCCCTTTCCTACCATGCTATACCCACTCCTAGTCCTACATCGGTTTACCAAACTAGTGACTCTAATATTTCTGATTTTAATAAATGAATATTTTGATTAATATAATTATGTTTTAATTCACCTATGACTTTCAATTTTTATATGAAGGGTACATACAAGAAACAGCTTAAATAAGCATTTAAAGGTAAACACGATTTTTATATAAAGATATTAATAATTATAATCTATCGCAAAATATCGGTTATTTAACGTTAAATTTCACTCCTTTTACTATGATCATTTTATGTTGACGGGTTTATTTCTGTAGTGATAAAAGCTGTTTTCTGTTGTATCTTTATTTTAAACATTATTATTAAGCGAACTTACCTTTATAAATTCACGAAGAGCTTCTGCAATAGCTCTGCATACCGCAGGTATAAATAATGCAATACAACTATCGGAAATTCGAAAGAGATACATTAAACTTTTGTATGAGTCTCCAGTAGCTAGAAATCGAAGGGTTAAGGCAAGTTTTGTCGATGAAGGAATTGGTTCTCTCATATTGGTCTTCTGCTTCGAAATTAATGGCCCAACTTTATTCAAAAGAATATCAAAATCACTTCGGGACATTCGAGTAAAGTTTTTGAATAAAATATCATCCAATTCATAACACAATGAAGATTCCTTCCGTCTTGCTAAAAACGGTCGCACCCAAATACGTCTATTCTTTTTTTTCTTTTTATTTTGCTTTTTACTGATAATAATAACAGCGCTACAAGCCGCCGCTGCAAGAAAAACGTCTTCCATAGCGAGCGATAGTTTTTCAACTAAACTGCTCGTGTACGAAAGTATTGCCTAGTTTCTTGGAGTTGCTCCATATCGCTCAATATTGTTGCTACAAAATATTTTTTTCAAATTGATACTAGTTGGCGTTGCCATAAATTGCTTGAATTGCTCCATATTGCTCCATTACAGTTGCCGGCGATTATTGCTAAAAAAAATTGCTCGTGTATGGGCACCTTTAGCTAAGGATACTTGCCTTGAAAAACCAAGTCGGCTGAGCCAAAGACCAGTTTCACACGAGCCAACAAAAATCGACTAAAAACGTCGAAGGGGGTGAAAGAGGGCGGGGTGGGAAGATATTTTGAACCAACTCTTTCAATGGGATTTCCGAGTTAACTTTTTGACTGCTGTGTGGTTGTTGTTGTTTTTTTTTTACTAGAAGAAAAGAGTGTGGCGACTGCCACCGTCATTTCTACTTTGAAATAAATACAAAAATAAAATTGTATAAGTAAACGAGATAGCCACGTAAAAACAAAATAATAGTTTGGAATTAATCTAGAACACGGCGAGCTGTCAGGAAGAACAAAATAGTATTCTCTTTCAAATATTTACATTGTAATAATATTGTTTAATTATAGAAAACAAAATAAAGGTATTTAATCAACCTACAAGAGAAAGAATAGCAGAAAGGATAACTAAGATTAAAATCAACAACAATAAGCAAAACATTCTGACGTACAGTTGCTTGGAAAATTTGGCTCGTATGAAATAACATGTCTGTCATCGTCCATTTTTCATCCATTTTCAAAAACAAATGGACGGTGACAGCAGATTTTTGTTAGACTGTTGGCCCGTGTGAAATTGGCCTAAGTAAGAAAGTAAAGAAACAAATTATTTGATTTATGTGATTATTGACTTTATAAAGTTTTAATGAATGTGTATGATATAGAAGCGTAATATCAAAAACATTGAACTAAACGTTCATAATAACGATAAAGATACAATAAAATATATGGCAATAACTCTGTGTTTAAAACTGAATATTATAATGTCTCTCCAGCATTTAAAATCTCAATCTCCAGTCCAAATTTGGTCGCTTTAAGGCGCGACAAAGCGAACGAAGAAGCGAGCATTTTGCTTTGTGTTCAGTCGTTTTTATAACAGAAGGAACAAACGGAATGGAAATGAAATGGAACACTAAGGGTGAGTTGCACCAAATCATTGATTAAAGTAATTGTTACAATTAACTTTAACAATAACAAAGTTCTTGAAGTTCCACTTTGTAAAAATGCACCACCGCGTGATTAATGACAGTTACGATAGTTACTTTGATTTAAAATTATATTTGGGTGTATTTATAAGTTTCACAGTTTGTGAGTTTATTGAAAAAGGCACTCCTGGCTGCTTCTATGACAACTGCAATAAGTTAACAATAACAATAGCACTAAACACCCGAATTTGCTTGGTTAAAGTTAACGTCAAAATGTTACGTCACGTTAGCAATGGTTAAACGGTGCAATTCTCCTTTTGGCCAACTGGGGATTTGACATCCGATCCAGCTTTTGATACCGCTAAAGTTAACTGGTGCAACTCACCCTAAGGTGATACAAAATGAAATTAAAACAGTCAGCTGAGCAAAAAAAAAACCAAGATGCTTCCCCTTCATATCGAGACGCACTTCTTTCCCACCCGAACGCTCCCCGCGCCCAGAAATTACGAGCCGCCCGTGGAGAAATTAAATGTATGGGGAATTCACTCGCAGGTGTTTGCGCCTAGTAAGAAACTTATGCCTCCACAATGTGGTATTTAAATTTTGCAATGCCCAATCGCACTTCGCTTCACTTCAAGTTGGTGCTTGGGAATTGTACTGCCATAAAAGAAGTAGTAAAGAAAAAATTCACCTCGCCTCGTTTAAGTTTTCATGTTGAATTTTACTGCCCCATGGATGTAAGAACGAAGAGACCCATGTCTCTCCACTACGTATGTATTCACAATCCCATCTCGACTTATTTCCTCATATATGCTAAAACTCGAAAATCAAGTAAGAATTTATCTCGATGCATGCTCATACAAAGAATAGGAGTACACAATTTTTGAAACGGGACATTTCAAAAACTCGAGGCCTCAGTACAATTTGCCATCTTGTAAGAGACAAATGTACTGCATCGTTTAAGTGCGGCTCAACTCTACACTAAGAAACTATAACAGGGCGATAAGAAAAGCAAACCTGGATAACTCAAAGAGTAGTAGAGCTATACCGGTACGGCGCCACCTCTCAGGTGGCTTCGTACCGGCCTAGGATTTGGGGGGGTCTGAAAGCTCTTTATGTACGTGTACGAGGTGTTTTAGGTTTGTGTCTTGGATAAGTGGCTTGAAAGCTCTTCATGTATGGGTATGAGGTGTGAAGGTGGCTTAGAGTTGGTGTGTGGAGATGGGTGAAAGCTCTTTATGTACGTGTACGAGATGTTTTGGGTTTGGGTTTTGGGTAAGGTGGTTTGAAAGCTGTTTATGGAGGTTGGGTGTCTTGGATGGGGTGGCTTGGAGTTGGTGGATGGAGATGGGTGGTCCAGAGCGTGTATGGGATTTGGTGTGGGACCGGGGTGGGATTTGAATGCTGTGTTGTTGAGTGCCACCTGTGGGAAGCTAGTTGAATTTCGGTGTTGATTTGGTCCAGAGCTGGCATGGGATTTGAGGTGTGACTTAAAGCTCTGGATGTATGTTTCTTGGATAGGGTGGCGCAGAACGGGCATGGGATTTGAAGGTGGTGCAGAAATGTCATGGGATATAGCCCAGAGCTGGCATGGGATTTGGGGATGTGACTTAAGGCTCTGGATGTATGTTTGCGTGGCCCAGAACCAGCATGGGGTGGGAAGTTGGTGTGAGATGTGAGCGCCAGCTGTGAGAAGCTAGTTGAACTAAGAATTAAAGAAGCTCTTGGGGAACCTTTGGATAAATTTCTCTGTGAGTGGAATTAAACTAAGCTGTGTGTGGGGGATTGAGAGCTTTGGTTTCGAGATGTTTTCTGTAGTATTAATTCTGGTGCTTTGGAATGAGCTTTGATTCTGGAGCAAAAATATACATATAATTCAGTGAAGAACTGGACTTTCAAGTAACACTAAGAATTAAATTAAGCTTTAGCTGAGATGGCTATATATATTATTCTCGACAACAACCCGATGCGATCTGTAAGCTATGATCTGGATTGCAACCATATGCCATGATATATTATTATTATTATTATTATTATCTTCCAAAGAATTTTTAATGAGAATACTCACCTCAAGTCGCAATATTATAACAACCGCAACTTGAAAATTGCTAAGTGGTCAAAAAGATGAAAAAGATATTTCCCATAAGCATCAACAATGCAGCGAAGGCTCCCATTTTCATCAGACTTGTGATGCTGGATATATTATATTTTTAAACAATAAATTTAAGGTAAAATACCTTTCACAAACCACAAATATTACACACACTAAGAAGTGGCAAAAAGCTGCCGCAAAAAATACTCGGTCACATACTAAAAACAATGAAGATTCCCATTATCAGCTAACTTATGCCTTAATTATTCAATCTTGAACGTATTGGATAAATTCTATTATTTAAACTGATCACCTTAAGTGCTAATTATACCCAACGAATAAATTTTAATGATGGTTAAATAAGAAAACATCGGGTTCCTTATCAAGCAAAAGTGTGAAAATTTCAGGCTTCCCATGCTGCGAACGTTTATTGAGATAAACAAAGTGCATCAGTGAATGTAATCAGCAAGTTAGTACTGAAAAGAAAAAAATTAAACGGCAGAGCAAACTGCTGAAATATTTAATAAAGTTAGGGTATTAAAAAGAATTGTTGTTGTTGTAATAGCTACAAATAAAAAACCTATTAATTAGAACACATATTATTTTTATTCTGATAAATCATACAATTATTTGTTTATTCAAGACACTTCACTTCTTTTTGTTGTTGTTGTTAGGATTGTAAAAATTAGGGATTTCACTTGAATTATCGGTATAAAAACTATAATTAACTGGAATGGCATCAATTTGTACAAACTTGAAAATAAATGTCTTCCCCTGCGGTCCAGAATTGATTACGTGGAAATTTCCTTTGTTGTTGATGTCTTGTAAGGCTGCATCAGAAAGTGAACTGTACCTGGCTGGTAGCAAAAGCTGATGCTCCTTTAACTCGAGATGAATCCGAACACCATACACTGTTTCAAGCTTGCTTGCAGATTTTATTTTATATGGGGTTCCAAACTCCATGTCGAACATCCTTAAGTATGGTGAGTATTCCAAGCTTTTGAGTTCTGTTGCGGTATCCATGTTTCTGGGGCTGATGCTGTTGATCTCCAGGTGGTTGGGGTTGAACTGCTAGCGTTCTCCTTCACAGTTCTCATTATATACCCTAAATCTAGAAACATGATTGAACTTGTCCATGAGTCCATAGATGCACCTGTCTAAACAACTTTGGGGTGGAAGTTTTCATGATGCACCTGTGTAAACAACTTTTGGGGCCTAGGAATTCGCTACGTCAGCAGTTTTTGCACCTGCGTGAGAAAGCTATAGACCGGAAGTTGGTAAATTGAATTGAATTCCATGCACCTGTGTAAACAACTTTTGGGGGGAAGGGGTAGGGATTTGCATGTCTGTGACTATGGTGATGCAATTCCATCTAAGACAGCCGGATACCGGAAGTTGGTAAATTTTGTACTTGTCCATGAGTTCCATGCACCTATGTAAACAACACCACTTTAAGAAAGAAGGTGATAGAAGCCTATCTGATTGAGATTCCTATATGGCTTTAGAAATAATCCTATTTACATTATTCCCGTTCCAGTATGAGGAGTGTGAATCAACTTTTTTATTATGTTTCTATATTTGAAGCTATTTGTTCCTTTTATTTGCTGGTTTTCCTTAAAATCACGTCTGTGGGTGCATGTATCATTTACAATTTTTTGATAATTGGACAAGTCTTCTTTTGAGTAGCCTCGAGGCTTTTTCATAAAAATTAATTCAGCTAGACCTTCAGTTATCTTGTACCGCTTGCCATCTATAAGAAAGTATTCTTTATCAACTTTTAATCTCGAATTACCAATATTCCACATATCGTTCTTATAGTGGTGGTGGTGGTGGTGGTGTGTATGCTTCTTCATTGCCCTCGTGCTTAATTTCATCTTCTTCTTCTTTTGGTTCAAGTTTCACTGATGCTGCTGTTGTTGTGAGCGCTTTTTTCAGCGTGTTGGTTATAGGTTTAAATGTTTCCTCTAATTGAGCTTCAGATTCAATTTTACCAGTCTTGAGAGCTTTATATTTTCTTCGTATAGCCTCACGTGTTTTTATAATATCCTTCATCCATTTTTCATTCATGTTGCTACACGTGTGGTTACAGCTACAATGATATACAGCTATGCTAATAAGCATTTATATAGATCCAGACGTACCAGGCAGGTCAACCTGATAGATCAGCCGGACAGACCAGCCAGACAGACAGACAGACCGACCAGCCAGACAGACCAGCCAGACAGACCAGCCAACCAGCCAGACAGACCAACCTACCAGCCAGACAGACCAACCAACCAGCCAGACAGACCAGCCAGACAGACCAGCCAACCAGCCAGACAGACCAGCCAACCAGCCAGACAGACCAGCCAACCAGCCAGACAGACCAGCCAACCAGCCAGACAGACCAGCCAACCAGCCAGACAGACCAGCCAGACAGACCAGCCAACCAGCCAGACAGACCAGCTAACCAGCCAGACAGACCAGCCAACCAGACCAGCCAACCAGCCAGACAGACCAGCCAGATAGACCAGCCAACCAGCCAGACAGACCAGCCAACCAGCCAGACAGACCAGCCAACCAGCCAGACAGACCAGCCAGACAGACCAGCCAACCAGCCAGACAGACCAGCTAACCAGCCAGACAGACCAGCCAACCAGCCAGACAGACCAGCCAGACAGACCAGCCAACCAGCCAGACAGACCAGCCAACCAGCCAGACAGACCAGCCAGACAGACCAGCCAACCAGCCAGACAGACCAGCCAACCAGCCAGACAGACCAGCCAACCAGCCAGACAGACCAGCCAACCAGCCAGACAGACCAGCTAACCAGCCAGACAGACCAGCCAACCAGCCAGACAGACCAGCCAGACAGACCAGCCAACCAGCCAGACAGACCAGCCAACCAGCCAGACAGACCAGCCAACCAGCCAGACAGACCAGCCAGACAGACCAGCCAACCAGCCAGACAGACCAGCTAACCAGCCAGACAGACCAGCCAACCAGCCAGACAGACCAGCCAGACAGACCAGCCAACCAGCCAGACAGACCAGCCAACCAGCCAGACAGACCAGCCAGACAGACCAGCCAACCAGCCAGACAGACCAGCCAACCAGCCAGACAGACCAGCCAACCAGCCAGACAGACCAGCCAACCAGCCAGACAGACCAGCCAGACAGACCAGCCAACCAGCCAGACAGACCAGCCAACCAGCCAGACAGACCAGCCAACCAGCCAGACAGACCAGCCAACCAGCCAGACAGACCAGCCAGACAGACCAGCCAACCAGCCAGACAGACCAGCTAACCAGCCAGACAGACCAGCCAACCAGCCAGACAGACCAGCCAGACAGACCAGCCAACCAGCCAGACAGACCAGCCAACCAGCCAGACAGACCAGCCAACCAGCCAGACAGACCAGCCAGACAGACCAGCCAACCAGCCAGACAGACCAGCTAACCAGCCAGACGGACCAGCCAACCAGCCAGACAGACCAGCCAGACAGACCAGCCAACCAGCCAGACAGACCAGCCAACCAGCCAGACAGACCAGCCAGACAGACCAGCCAACCAGCCAGACAGACCAGCCAACCAGCCAGACAGACCAGCCAACCAGCCAGACAGACCAGCCAACCAGCCAGACAGACAGACCAGCCAGACAGACCAGCCAACCAGCCAGACAGACCAGCCAACCAGCCAGACAGACCAGCCAACCAGCCAGACAGACCAGCCAACCAGCCAGACAGACCAGCCAGACAGACCAGCCAACCAGCCAGACAGACCAGCCAACCAGCCAGACAGACCAGCTAACCAGCCAGACAGACCAGCCAACCAGCCAGACAGACCAGCCAGACAGACCAGCCAACCAGCCAGACAGACCAGCCAACCAGCCAGACAGACCAGCCAGACAGACCAGCCAACCAGCCAGACAGACCAGCCAACCAGCCAGACAGACCAGCCAACCAGCCAGACAGACCAGCCAACCAGCCAGACAGACCAGCCAGACAGACCAGCCAACCAGCCAGACAGACCAGCCAACCAGCCAGACAGACCAGCCAACCAGCCAGACAGACCAGCCAGACAGACCAGCCAGGCAGAGCTGAAAGACCTGGTCAGCTGATTAGGTGGGCTCCTTCATAGGCTCATGAATACATCAAAGCCTTTTCGATATCGACCTTTGCCCATGGGGCTGTCCTTATCAATTACTAAGAATCCATATTTGTCTTTCCAACAGTTTGCACACGCTTTTCTGAACTTTGCGAATTCCATATCACTATTCACATGATCATTGTATACATGCTTCAGGTTCAAATCATCTTGTTTGAATATGATCAGAAAGTTTGCATTATCTCGGATTAGATGCTTTGGTATATGAGTATAAGTTTGACAGAGGTAAAAGCTGTCAATGTCGTTATGTCTCCCCATACAAAAGTAGGCTCTAATATTATTTTGTTTATCGCAGGCTACATCATCAAAGATGAAAATTGAGTTTGGCTTTGCTTCCTCCGGTGGTATAACATCGTGGTTGTTAGAAAACGTATAATAGCCCAAACCTGATATGTGAGCTACAACTTCTCCTAAATACTCGTATTTCGGCTGACTTAGCGACTTTGAGTAAATGTATATATTCTCGAATCTCAGACCGTTAGGATGCTCCAGTAGACTTAGCATAACATTTGTCTTGCCACAATTCGACGGTCCAACAATAATACCTCTTATACTGTTTGGTAGCAGCACCCCATGCTTCTTTGATGTACTTGTAATTTCCACATCAGTATTTCTAACTGGTAGACACGCTTGTTGCTTGATAAACTTCATGTTGCACACTAACCCAATCCCTATAAATACCCGTACTTTTATAGGTTTTAATAAGTCTTACAGTAAACCTATAAAATGATTGACCATAGTAAGAAACGCACCATTCATCGAAGAGCTGCCAAGGGGGGGAGGACTGTTAAACACTGTTATAAATAAGTTACCGCTTGAGCTTCATCTACCGGGATATCAATACTGTGGTCCAGGAACAAAGTTAGCTAAAAGACTAGCCCGCGGTGATCCTGGCATCAACCCACTAGACGCAGCCTGCAAACAGCATGATATTGCATATCGAGATCATAAGGACTTAAGCGACCGACATATAGCTGACCGTATTTTAGAAGAAAAAGCCTGACAACGAGTAACATCTAAAGACGCTAGCTTTGCAGAACGTGCTAACGCGCTATTAGTAACAAACGCCATGAAAGCTAAAATTAAAGTTGGAATGGGTGTCAAAGCAAAAATTACCTGCTCGAAGAAGAAGAAGAATACGTTACGTCCATCATTCCGCGAAGCTGTACGTAATGCTAGAAAAGTGTTAAAGCTGAAAAAGCCGAAAGACCTGTTGGAAGCTACTACAATTGCCCTAAGTGCGGCAAAGAATGTTATCAAGGGGAAGAAAAAATCTTACACTACGCCTAGAGTGATACCAGTACCTAAAGTAGGAGGAGTTTTACCGTTCCTCATTCCACTTTTTGCAGGTCTTTCAGCCGTTGGAGCGCTATCTGGAGGTGCAGCAGGTATAGCTAAAGCTGTAAACGCCGCAAGTGTCGCACGTCGGGAGCTGCAGGAAGCGAAACGTCATAATGAGACAATGGAAGCTATAACGCTAGGAAAACCTTGACAAGGATTATTTCTAAAGCCATATAGGAAAGGACTGAGACTTTTTCTCAACACCCAACCAAAAAACTAATAAAGTCGCTACCCAAAAGAGCACTCAATGAAAATGATCTGCGTAAATATGCACAGCATATAGCCCACTTTAGAGGAGTATTTATGCGCGATCAATTACCTAAAAAACCATGGAGAAATGAGAGCGGAATTATAAATCTAGATGTTTCATCTGGACCTGGAACGCATTGGGTAGCGTATAAGAAGAATGGAGATATCATAAATTACTTTGATAGTTTTGGAAATCTGCAGCCACCGCGGGAAGTTGTAAATTATTTGGGAGATGCAGTCACATACAACTATACAGCTCATCAAAATTTCAACTCAGTGATTTGCGGACACTTATGCTTAGAATTCTTACATAATGTATAAATAAAGGCCTTCAAGTGCAAACATAGACATTTCATAACAAGTAGCCATGTCGATAACACTCTCTCTTACTGGCAATGCATCGGTTCTCACCGCTGAATACTTTCCCCCATTGGAATTAGCTGGAGACTACGTTTGCGGATTAATTGACTTTCAAACATACAATTCTATACCGAATATTGATGACAGCAACAACTTAATGCATGTGGGAGATGCGTGTATCGAAATACCTGTTGGATCATACGAGATTGATGACATAGCAGCTTCAGTACAGCAAAGCTTAAATAAGAGCAGCAGCAGCAGCAAGGCAACAGTCTTAATAAGGGCAAACAATAATACCTTGAAGAGTGAAATAAAAGCTACTGAAGTTATACATTTTGATAAAGAGCGATCTATCGCACCGCTGTTGGGATTTGGGAAACGTGTACTGGAAGCAAATATATTACATACATCAGATCTACCCGGCAATATTATAAAAGTTAATACTATAAGGGTTGAATGTAACATCATATCAGGCTCATACATCAACAATAAACAGGTGCATATGCTGCATGAATTTGCCCCAACCGTGGGGCTAGGCTATAAAATAGTAGAGGTTCCAGCGAATGTGACCTATTTACCGGTGAACGTCAAACGTTCAAAACATCGGAAAACGTTCCCACTAACACAACAGCATACTGTTTATTGCTGCATGATCGAATAGTGGAATATACACCTCTAACCAACGAAGTCAGGAAAATTGCTTGAAATGGATGCCATTATCATCGATCTTCAAGGATTCAAATTACAAAACAATCAATTTATTTTCAAAGAATTGGCCCTTTTAAATTGTGAAAATCAAATGCAGCACTACATATTCCAACCACCATTCCCACATAAACATCTAACTCGGTCTGAAAAGAAACAAGTTGAGTGGCTGAGACACAATCACCATGGATTCAGATGGGGTGATGGATACATTCCCTACCGCACACTGTATTCAGTTGGAGATCTGCTGCATGATAAAATAATCTACATATGTTAAAGGAGCTAAAAAGAAACAATGGATTCAGGAATTATTTGGAGAGGAGCTAACCATATATGATGTAGAAGAGGAGGGATGCCCCAAACTATCAACAACAACAACAACAAATGGCTTCTTATCCTGCATAATACACGAAGGCCGATGTGCTCTGAAAAATATTTTTGTAATAAGGGAATTTTTAAATAAAACAAATTTTTTATAAAAAGTTATAATTATTCTTTTATTCATACTATTTACATATTGCACTTGTGTGAATTTTATTCTACATCCATGGCTTCTTGCTGCTGCACTGAAAAATGTCCCCATGGTAGAGTGTCGATCCCGTTGTCCATAATGCAGCGTTTATCATCCTGTGGGTTTAAAGCGATCTTTGCTTGGTTTAAAGTGTACACTTTATGACTATATGAACGAATGCTTTTTTGCTCAGCTATCTTGCTTTTTGAATTTTGCAAACATTCAATATAGTCGCTAATCTGCAAAGTTTTCGCCACAACGTTCTTCTTTACCCCTTTTGCTTTCTTCACTTCATCAACACCATCTATTTCAAGGGAGTACATTTTAGACCTTAAGCCTACAAACAATGTCATTATTCGGCCACTTAATTCATCTTTCATCAATCCAGGAACTTTTTTATTTGCTTGCGGCATATTAAACTGGTTGGTCATAGGATAATCACTAGTATCAAATTTATCTATGTTTTTCTTCATAATATCGTATATGTCAACATTTTTTATTTCATATCTTATATATTAATAGGCAAACAAAAAGTTTGTACACGCTAAGGCTTTTTTGTTCGTGGACCGATTTCGTTTAAATTTTCAGAAAATGTTCTTTTAATGGCATAGTTTTGTAATAAGGAATTTCAACGAAATCGATTCACGAATAAAAAAGTTATAGCGATTTTAATTTTTCGGATTTTAAAAAGCCGTTGGAAAATTTGAATTTTTTGTGAGCATCAACGTAGAGCTGAGTAGCCTACGATTGACACAAATGCCGTTTCAGTGAAGCGAATGAGAAACAGAGAAAAACAAGCGTTTGTGTGGATTTTTGGCGGCATAACTGACATAAAAAAACTCGGCCACTTTGTGCGTGCATTTTTTTATACTCTTTTGTGTATAGTATTATTGAGTTGTATTGTGTAAGGGGCTGCTGTTCGTTTTTTGGCGAATGCCTTTAGAAATTTTAATTGATTCATTGCACCTTTAGAAATTTTGACTGATTCTTTTAAATGTGCTTGGAATGTTATTCCGGTTAATTTTGATTCGTTTTCGTGTGGTTCTTTTAATATGAGTTGTCATTTTTGTCGTGCCAAACATTTTCTGACTGAAGTAACTTTACGTAATACTGAGGCATTTTCTTTGTGTTGTCATAAAGGCAAAGTTAATCTACCTCCACTTTCTCAAAATTACTTTTTCAATAATTTTTTTGAAGGATTAACTTCGAATGAAAGTGGTATTAAAAGTCGTTCTAAAATTTTTTTTGCAAATATTCGTTCGTATAATGCTGCCTTTGCAATGATTAGCTCTGAGTGTAATTTGTCAAATGACACTGTAAATGGCATTTATCATTTTACCACATAGCCAAGCAAGACGTCATGGATGCGATTAAAAAAATCCTGGGAAATTTTAGATGTTCTGGAGCGACAATGGAAATGTTTCATAGTAATTAAAAATTCGCCATTGCGAATAATTTTTTTTTAAATCTTATATATTAATAGGCAAACAAAAAGTTTGTACACGCTAAGGCTTTTTTGTTCGTGGACCGATTTCGTTTAAATTTTCAGAAAATGTTCTTTTAATGGCATAGTTTTGTAATAAGGAATTTCAACGAAATCGATTCACGAATAAAAAAGTTATAGCGATTTTAATTTTTCGGATTTTAAAAAGCCGTTGGAAAATTTGAATTTTTTGTGAGCATCAACGTAGAGCTGAGTAGCCTACGATTGACACAAATGCCGTTTCAGTGAAGCGAATGAGAAACAGAGAAAAACAAGCGTTTGTGTGGATTTTTGGCGGCATAACTGACATAAAAAAACTCGGCCACTTTGTGCGTGCATTTTTTTATACTCTTTTGTGTATAGTATTATTGAGTTGTATTGTGTAAGGGGCTGCTGTTCGTTTTTTGGCGAATGCCTTTAGAAATTTTAATTGATTCATTGCACCTTTAGAAATTTTGACTGATTCTTTTAAATGTGCTTGGAATGTTATTCCGGTTAATTTTGATTCGTTTTCGTGTGGTTCTTTTAATATGAGTTGTCATTTTTGTCGTGCCAAACATTTTCTGACTGAAGTAACTTTACGTAATACTGAGGCATTTTCTTTGTGTTGTCATAAAGGCAAAGTTAATCTACCTCCACTTTCTCAAAATTACTTTTTCAATAATTTTTTTGAAGGATTAACTTCGAATGAAAGTGGTATTAAAAGTCGTTCTAAAATTTTTTTTGCAAATATTCGTTCGTATAATGCTGCCTTTGCAATGATTAGCTCTGAGTGTAATTTGTCAAATGACACTGTAAATGGCATTTATCATTTTACCACATAGCCAAGCAAGACGTCATGGATGCGATTAAAAAAATCCTGGGAAATTTTAGATGTTCTGGAGCGACAATGGAAATGTTTCATAGTAATTAAAAATTCGCCATTGCGAATAATTTTTTTTTAAATAAAAATATTTAAATTGAATTTAAATTCGAACAAATCGAGAATTTTATATATTTATTGGTTTTGTGACCGAATTTCGGTAACGGGGATCCCAACTAGTACTAATGAATCCGTATCCATGTACATTATTTTGCATTTATCAGCATCCAACTCTTTTAGCATAAAGTCATAATGGAATTCGTACAGTGCTATTTTAGAAATATCGAGAATCGCCATACCAATGTATAATGGTTTATCGAATTTAACTACCAGCTTTCGTAATTCAACTGCTACTAAATTTTCATTGAAAATTGCGCGACTATGGAAATTCGGTGCTGCAATGAGGTTTCTAGCGCCATACCGCCCCTCCCACTTTGTACATAGTTTTATGTTTGAATATTTTCGCACATTTTCCATAGTTTTTCCGAAAACAGCATTAATTATTTTCTTATATTGGTTCTTCTCGTAGGCATTTTTGGCTTGTTTCCTTTTATCTGTATTTAAGTCCACATATGGTTTAAGCCATGGTGATTGATCGAACTGCAGAATGCGGTGAATTTTCTTGAGTATTAGTCCATGTGATAAACATTGTTTTAGGTTGCGGTAATGTATAACATATTTTTCTTTGGTGTGTAAAGTGGTTAAAAGTTTGCCTTGTTTTGATCCTGGTGGTGCTGAATGAGTGGGGCAAAATGGAAAATCTTTATGTAAATTATGCAGCTCCTGCGGGTATTCAAGATCTACCTCCAACATATAGCCGATCGGTGAATTATCATCAACACTCATAACATCAACATTATCAATCCATTTAAAGTTTCCGGTTGGAAGTGATTGCGACATGGCCCATCCATATAAATTATTCACGTCATAGTACATCAGATATTTAGTTTCTTCATCCGGTTTAAAGTTTTTCATATATTTATTGTTGGCTTCACTATATCTGCAGCAGCATTGGCTAATTCCACCTCGGCAAGATTTTTCAATAAATAAAAGAATGTCAACATCCATAATCCTTTCTAGGCGCACTCCCGTGTAATACAGCATCGCTGCCCATGTATATCCAGGCAGTGTGAAGACGTGTGCAGGGTCAAGTTTGTAAGTCTCCAGTCCCATAGCTCTAAAATTTGTAAAAATATCCGCCAGCAGAAGAACATCTGTTTTTAAATACAAATCTGAATACTCTCCCAGGCTTTTAATGTTAAATTTTTCCCACACTTTTTGCGCATGTTCATAATCTTTTTCAGTTATCGGCTCATCAATCATTTTATTATAAAAATGCTCCACGCTAGGTAAACTATTACACTCCAATTTATCCCAACCATCGATGAAGTCATATGGGAAAACTCCTTTGCGCGTGAGAAGGTAGAAGCTTTCATCATCCAGGTCTTGCCATTGAGCTTTTGTTATTTTTAATTTTTCCTTAGGCAGCAATCCGGCTAGTTTATCCAAAGATTCATCCATAAATCTATAAGAGTCGATGAATCTCAGCTTGATGGAGCTATTTTCAATGTGTTTGGTAAATGAAATATACCGCTCTTTGTTCAACGGTAAAAGATCCACTTTTCCTGGTATGGTTAATGCTATATCCTTGATTATGAAATGCGCATCATATCCTGATAAATTGTGGAAAATGACTGGGATGTTGCGACAATCATTATAATTGATGTTGCAGCTGTTGTGTGCTGGCCCACGATATTTGCCTGTGAGGTGGCAATGATCCCTCACTCTGGTTTCACCAAGCGCAAAGGGTTTCTCGCATATATGGCAGCATGGTTGGTTATATTGTATGCACTTTTCCTGCGCTGATAAGGGTGCTAGTGGTTTTATATCTTTTAATTTCTCTTCAGCTATATTTGCTATTTCCTGCAGCTGCAATGTAAACCACTGAAGACACGTTTTTCCACGATTCGATCGGTAAAATGATAGAGATTCATCGTAATAGCAGTGAAAATATAATCCAATACTATGAACTTCATGTTCTTGAATTTTCCTTGTCTTATCACCATTACTACCACCATCGGTAACAGGTATCAATATTGACTCCAAATCTGCATATACTGTAAATGGCACTGGATTCTTATAATTATAATTTTTAAAAGTGATAAATTTCTCCTTATGAAAAGCAACTTTACAGTCATTCACCTTTTCACACTCAGGCACGTGCGCTGCGAGCTTTTCTTCAGTATAAAAATAAAATAAACATCTATCACAGATATATTTTTTGTGTTCCACTTTAGACGTCTGCCTGCTCACCAAACGCGATAAGTTTTTAATCCAGCAGAAATGATAAACAATAGCACTATCATCATCATCGTCCTCACTGCAGTCATAATCTGACTTTATCATTAGCAGGTTGATGTGCTTATCCAATTTCTTCTTCGTTAAGTAAGCTGGAACAGTCGTGTATTCGCTCATCTTTTCCTTTTCCAGTATGAAAACATTAATTGATAATCTGTTGTTTTCTTCAAATGTTTTTATTTGGTTTAGTGTAACTGGAAAAGTAATACCGCTCAAGTTTAGCACATTGTTGTAGTGCGGGTACTTTGATGTTCTATAAGCATGATCTCTACGCTCTACTGGATACAAAGCTGAGACCACTGCCCACGCAAAGCATGCATTGTCATTATTCCTCACATTTACGCATGCCTGCGATGCTTTGCGGCAATTTTATAAATGACGATCCTCTTAATGGCTCGTATTTGTTTATGTGCATCATTAAGTTCACTATGGTATGTAAGGCCCAGCCGCTATCTTTCTCTTGGAACTCCTCAACCTGGGTCAATAGATCATCCTGCACGTTTTTCAAAAACCACTGTTCCAGATCATCGGTGCTCCCAATGGGTGTAGTTTTGGTGTGAAAGTATTTTATATCACTTATCACAACACCATCATTAACACCATGCTTAACATACTCGCAGCTTAAAGTCGTTGATGTCTTGATGAAATTATGCTTCTTTAAGATGTTCTTAACACGCCGCTCAAACAAAGCATAACCATCCTTTAAAAATTGCTTCACTTCGATGTGCTTTATATTAATGATGACGCCTGTCCTGATTCGTGATGCAAACGCATTATGCAGCTCTTCCCAGCGTACACGAGCACTTCTTTTTTCAGTTCTTCCTCCTTCCTGCACACCTGCTCCATGGTGGCTGCTGCCAGCTTTCAACAATACTTGTAAGCCTCTTAGTTGCGCAATACAATTTTGATAGTGTTGTTTGGTCCCATTTCGCTTTTCAACCCTGCATGCTGCTTTTATTTTTTTAATAAATAAACCACACACCTTTGTAATAATAACACTTTGCGCAGCGTCTCTGTCCCTTAAGCAATCTGCTGCTTGCTTATTTAGTCCACTCATAATGCTGCGTGTATCCATTTTAAAAGTTTTAATAATTAATAACAAAAAACAAAACGTTTCACTTAGCACTTGTTAAATTGGTTGGATGCTCACTGTTAAAATCACCAGTATTAGCAGGAGTCGTAATTAATAACACTTTACTAGTTAACTCGCGGGATGCTCGTTGTAAACTGTGAAAATACTACTGCTACTGCTTCTTTTATAATACCCGCAATTGCACAACATGAACAAGTTCGATCATGCAAATCTGCCTATGTAGCAAATTCCTGACCCTAAGTGTTGTTTACATAGGTGCATGGAACTCATGGACAAGTACAAAATTTACCAACTTCCGGTATCCGGCTGTCTTAGATGGAATTGCATCACCATAGTCACAGACAGGCAAATCCCTACCCCTTCCCCCCAAAAGTTGTTTACACAGGTGCATGGAATTCAATTCAATTTACCAACTTCCGGTCTATAGCTTTCTCACGCAGGTGCAAAAACTGCTGACGTAGCGAATTCCTAGGCCCCAAAAGTTGTTTACACAGGTGCATCATGAAAACTTCCACCCCAAAGTTGTTTAGACAGGTGCATCTATGTGCTGCGGACTCATGGACAAGTTCAATCATGTTTCTAGATTTAGGGTATATAATGAGAACTGTGAAGGAGAACGCTAGCAGTTCAACCCCAACCACCTGGAGATCAACAGCATCAGCCCCAGAAACATGGATACAGCAACAGAACTCAAAAGCTTGGAATACTCACCATACTTAAGGATGTCCGACATGGAGTTTGGAACCCTATATAAAATAAAATCTGCAAGCAGGCTTGAAACGGTGTATGGTGTTCGGATTCATCTCGAGTTAAAGGAGCATCAGCTTTTGCTACCAGCCAGGTACAGTTCACTTTCTGATGCAGCCTTACAAGACATCAACAACAAAGGAAATTTCCACGTAATCAATTCTGGACCGCAGGGGAAGACATTTATTTTCAAGTTTGTACAAATTGATGCCATTCCAGTTAATTATAGTTTTTATACCGATAATTCAAGTGAAATCCCTAATTTTTACAATCCTAACAACAACAACAAAAAGAAGTGAAGTGTCTTGAATAAACAAATAATTGTATGATTTATCAGAATAAAAATAATATGTGTTCTAATTAATAGGTTTTTTATTTGTAGCTATTACAACAACAACAATTCTTTTTAATACCCTAACTTTATTAAATATTTCAGCAGTTTGCTCTGCCGTTTAATTTTTTTCTTTTCAGTACTAACTTGCTGATTACATTCACTGATGCACTTTGTTTATCTCAATAAACGTTCGCAGCATGGGAAGCCTGAAATTTTCACACTTTTGCTTGATAAGGAACCCGATGTTTTCTTATTTAACCATCATTAAAATTTATTCGTTGGGTATAATTAGCACTTAAGGTGATCAGTTTAAATAATAGAATTTATCCAATACGTTCAAGATTGAATAATTAAGGCATAAGTTAGCTGATAATGGGAATCTTCATTGTTTTTAGTATGTGACCGAGTATTTTTTGCGGCAGCTTTTTGCCACTTCTTAGTGTGTGTAATATTTGTGGTTTGTGAAAGGTATTTTACCTTAAATTTATTGTTTAAAAATATAATATATCCAGCATCACAAGTCTGATGAAAATGGGAGCCTTCGCTGCATTGTTGATGCTTATGGGAAATATCTTTTTCATCTTTTTGACCACTTAGCAATTTTCAAGTTGCGGTTGTTATAATATTGCGACTTGAGGTGAGTATTCTCATTAAAAATTCTTTGGAAGATAATAATAATAATAATAATAATATATCATGGCATATGGTTGCAATCCAGATCATAGCTTACAGATCGCATCGGGTTGTTGTCGAGAATAATATATATAGCCATCTCAGCTAAAGCTTAATTTAATTCTTAGTGTTACTTGAAAGTCCAGTTCTTCACTGAATTATATGTATATTTTTGCTCCAGAATCAAAGCTCATTCCAAAGCACCAGAATTAATACTACAGAAAACATCTCGAAACCAAAGCTCTCAATCCCCCACACACAGCTTAGTTTAATTCCACTCACAGAGAAATTTATCCAAAGGTTCCCCAAGAGCTTCTTTAATTCTTAGTTCAACTAGCTTCTCACAGCTGGCGCTCACATCTCACACCAACTTCCCACCCCATGCTGGTTCTGGGCCACGCAAACATACATCCAGAGCCTTAAGTCACATCCCCAAATCCCATGCCAGCTCTGGGCTATATCCCATGACATTTCTGCACCACCTTCAAATCCCATGCCCGTTCTGCGCCACCCTATCCAAGAAACATACATCCAGAGCTTTAAGTCACACCTCAAATCCCATGCCAGCTCTGGACCAAATCAACACCGAAATTCAACTAGCTTCCCACAGGTGGCACTCAACAACACAGCATTCAAATCCCACCCCGGTCCCACACCAAATCCCATACACGCTCTGGACCACCCATCTCCATCCACCAACTCCAAGCCACCCCATCCAAGACACCCAACCTCCATAAACAGCTTTCAAACCACCTTACCCAAAACCCAAACCCAAAACATCTCGTACACGTACATAAAGAGCTTTCACCCATCTCCACACACCAACTCTAAGCCACCTTCACACCTCATACCCATACATGAAGAGCTTTCAAGCCACTTATCCAAGACACAAACCTAAAACACCTCGTACACGTACATAAAGAGCTTTCAGACCCCCCCAAATCCTAGGCCGGTACGAAGCCACCTGAGAGGTGGCGCCGTACCGGTATAGCTCTACTACTTCAAAGAATTGAAGATAAACGAGAATCGGAAAGGCTCCACCAGGCAATGGTGAATGGTTTTTTATGTGAAAGACTAGAGTCTCCGGAAAGGTCCTTTGTACTGTCGACAATCTATTTTCTTCGTATAGAGTGCAATGTCGAACAGCAACTCTAGTCATTGCTTTCAAACTAAAGCGCTTCAATTTCAAAGCGCTTTTTCGATGTGAGTAGACTCATAGCTAAAATGGTACTGAATGACGTTTCAGAAGATGAGAAGAGTTTAAGCAGAAAATATACAGTGAAAAGTGAAAAATATAAAATCATCCGCGCCAGGTTTTGAGCGATAAGCGCCCTCCTTGTTCATAATGCACTTTGCCCTCCTTGTGCTGAATGTAATTGTTATAAGTTACTGTTGTGGTATTACGTATTTTACACAAATAAAATTGTTATGTGAAAGAATTAATAGCTTATTTAGTAGAAAAAAAACCAACAAACTAGTTGGGATGTGGGTTTGACCCTTTCGGTCCACACGATTAACTTCCCAGTATGATGAACGAAGATGGAATAAACTAACTTTTTACAAAATAGTTATACGTTTAGCACTAGTGGAAAATTGGCTAGTATCAGAACTGATGACAAAGCAATCCCGAGAGAAGCCAGTTCAAATAACTATAATAGTAGTAAATCCACAAGATTTTTCTAGAGAATTTGTTTTTCCTGAACGTTAGCAAACAAATATGTCCTCCGCATTTCGTTCGTTGCACTAAAGCGGGTGTTCAAATTCGTATTGAGCGTGCTGAAGCGCCGTTGACAAACTGAGAAGCAAATGACTTCATTTGGAAATTCCAAAACTTTCCGGAGATATTAGCAAAACTGTAACTGTTAACTACTTGTCAGACTTGACCAAAAAGAACAAATTTTGCGGTAACTACTGGAAATCCCGGGATAAACCGCAATTTCCTGAAACTGTATCACGCCTAGAAAACAATTCCCCGTCGAAAAGTGGTAATACAAGGTTTGAAAAATTCGCGCTGTTTGTAAAGGTTAACGAAATTTTTACACGATTTTCAAAGGTTGTCGGGTTTTGACAAGTGATGTTTTGTTCGAAGGCTATCGCTGCGCAGAACCCAAAGAAGATCACTTCGTTTAGAACGGGTCTCATTCCATCGAGTTTATTAGATATTAGCAAAACTTGTCAATTTAAGGTCTTTCTGACAATTAGCCGAAGTTTTTCTATTTAAACAAAAAGGCCCGACCGAATATTATGAAATTTTTTTCAGAGCATTTCTTCGTTAATATTCTTTTTTCGGCATCTCAATGAATTCGATATAGTATTTAGTTCGCGCAGCATCGTGTAGGTACAAAAATTATAAATGTCGTTTAAACAAAAAAAAACAGTTCGACCGAATTTTATGAAAATCTTTTCAGGTCATATTTCGGTTAACACGCTTCGAACGACACCTCAACGAAGTCAATATCTTTTTAGGTTCGCGTGATATCGTGCAAGAAAAAATTACCACATACATACGTACGCACACACACACACACACACATACATACTTCTTCCCAATTTTTTGCTTAAAATGCTCCTGGGACCTTGAAAGATGAAAATACGTCGAAATTTTCGATTTCGATTTTCGGACCGATTACAATAACTTTCTATACTGGGAAGTTAAAAATTGTAATATATAATTTATGAAAAGAATCGGAGTAGACAGTTGTTTGATTTTCCTATTAGGCCTGCAGCGAATCCCCAAAAAGTGCTCTAGAAATGAAAAAAGTGATGGAAATGAGATAACCGGTTGAGACTAATTGCAATCGATAGAGGATGGAAAAACGCATCTACAGTTGATTTTGACCGAAGTTTGTACATGGCCAACATACAAAAAAATCATGAAAATACCTTTTTTTTAAGTGCGGTTTGAACGAAATTTTCACTTTATCTCGCCATATCTCAGTTGATATTGCAGATATCAATTTCAAATTTGAACATAGTCTAGTTTGACTAATTCCCTAAATATAAAACTTTAACCGAACTGGTTACAAATGGCGAATGTTTAAAAAATTTCCAACAGATTCGTGAGACTTTTTTTTTCTAATCAAAAAGTTGTGTTATAGATTTTTGAAATTCGCTTTTTTGGCTATTGTACATTGTAGCCAAATACTTGAGGCAGTTTTCTGTAAATTTTCAGATCAAAATGTCCTCCGGTTCAAAAGTTACATTAACATTTGTTGACACTCGACATTGTAGCCTAACTACATTAAATTTTTTATCGTTAAAATAGAACAAAATTATATGCGTAATTGATCTGCAAATCGGATAGGTTCGGATATTCGCAAGTTTTACATATTTTATCGATATCTACCCTGATTTTTTCGGCAGCGTGGTGTAAAATTACTGAATCGTTTGTAGCATCAATTTTAATATCACTTATATATGCTGTGATTGCATTTGGCGGTTTTTTCTCTTTTCAGTAATTCGTAGATGGTCCAATTTGTCGAACAAATAATGTCAGGACACCCTTTTTTGAGTGAAATATAACACCATCTGAAGCAGTTTCCAAAAGAATTAATTACACTTCATGGGGGAGTATTGCTTGCGCTTCATTCTTGGAAGTGCCTTGCTTTTGTAAATTTGTTATAAATTCAGCATGGAAGTCAGGTAAAAAAACTATTTCTCCGTTCTGCAAGGAGCTTTCATTCTTTTTCCATATCTCGGTGGCAGCCATTTTCCACAAATAACGTTTTTTCGTCTCACTTTTGTTTGAGATTTCAGCATTCTTCGCTTCGTTACAAAATGTCGCGTAACACGGCTTGTGATACTTGGCATTGACCTCTAATAAATTCGGAGTTTATGTAAGTAAATCGCGGACATTTTTAGTCACTGCTTGTTACTGCTGATAAATTTTTACCATGATTACATATAAAACACAAATTCTCCCAGTCAAAGATCCCGTGCTTCGTATACATTTCTGTGAGTTACCATCAGTATCAAATTCTGAACTTTTTCGAGTCCCCGCCTTTTTATTGTATATGTACTTCTACAATCATTATGAAATTTGATTTGATTCAAAGAGTTACTATCACGGCAGCAAATAAATTTCTTGAAATACCATCATTATTTTGGTTAGTAGACTCAAGAAGAGCATCGGTTCCTTTTTGCTTACTTGTGCAGAAATGACAAAAAAAACACTTCACTTCTTTGCCATTAATAGACATTTTGAGATCTGTATAGAAATAAATAAAATGAATTTAAATTAAATGAATTACCCAATAAGGAAATATAATCAAACCTTAATCGGATAAAAATTTATGATGAAAATCAAACACTTATACACACATATGTAACTTTCTAACAAAAAAATTAACTAGCAGAAAATATTTTAAATCTGAACGTTTGTTGCGGACGAAGTCGAGTGTCAACAAATGTTAATGTAACTTTTGAACCGGAAGACATTTTGATCTGAAAATTTACAGAAAACTGCCTCAAGTATTTGGCTACAATGTACAATAGCCAAAAAAGCGAATTTCAAAAATCTATGACACAACTTTTTGATTAGAAAAAAAAGTCTCACGAATCTGTTGGAAATTTTTTAAACATTCGCCATTTGTAACCAGTTCGGTTAAAGTTTTATATTTAGGGAATTAGCCAAACTAGACTATGTTCAAATTTGAAATTGATATCTGCAATATCAACTGAGATATGGCGAGATAAAGTGAAAATTTCGTTCAAACCGCACTTACGAAAAAAAGGCATTTTCATGATTTTTTTATATGTTGGCCATGTCCAAACTTCGGCCAAAATCAACTGTAGATGCGTTTTTGCATCCTCTATCGATTGCAATTAGTCTCAACCGGTTATCTCATTTCCATCACTTCGAGCGAAAAAATGGGATGCGCTGCAGGCCTATATTGAGACTCAAGTAACTAGAAAAGTCTTTGAGACTGCCACTGATAAATTCATTGATTCATCATTTTCGACAAAGAAATCGCCCTTCATTGATGCAAGAATCGACGTTGATATGCAGCTACTTGAAATGCACCTCGTCACTGAAAATGATTTGCTTCACAAGTTTCCCATCAAGTTTTTATTGCACCGGTAACAAATCCATGGGAGCACTTTGTCGTACATGGATGATTGAGTTCAACTCTTGCGTAAACTGAATTTATACGCATATATTTACAAAAATCAATGAACGCATATTTCTTTAAGGTTTGGCAGACATTGCACCTATTGCACGTAATTACTGTGGAAGGGCCCAATGACGCGTCGTCATTCACAGCCTTTCAGTGATGTTTCTATCAGCGATTTTGTTCCGCGGAAATAGAACACCGTGGAAATTTATAACCGGCTTTTATGTCGGAACTTTCTACGGATTATGAAATTATTTGATTCAAAGATTAATTGCTGGGCGAAGGTTTATTATTTGGCTCGAGATTAGCGTGCTAATTTTAATTAGTTTTGTGAATAGCAAAAACTAATAAATAGTTCTGAATTGTCTTGTATAAAACATTACAGTTTAGGTTTCACCTTAATTGCGAATCTTTTTTCTATGGGCTTAGCTATATGCTGTGGGTATGAAAATATACCAAATTAATTAAGTTATGCGCCTTGAGAAAGAAAAAATGGGCATATCTCATTTACAGCAAAATAATGATGTTTTGCAAGTGATCTCTTATCTTTTATATATCATTTGCAATCGGCAGCTCAACAGCATCGAATCGACAATTCAATCGATTCAAAAATAATGAAAAAGCCTTAGCGATCAGGAGCGCCCCAGGAGTAATGATGAACAAACGCAAGTACAAGACAAGACTGATATACTTAAATCTTAGTCTTGCTCTTGCATAGTAGGTCTTGCGACCATAGCTAAGTCTTGGTCTTGGTCTTGCCAGCTTAGCTATGGCTTGGTCTTGTTCTTGCGGGATCGGTTGGAAGACTTTTCGTAAAAGCTTAGAAAAATTAAAAAATATATGCAAAGTTATTTCACTTTTTCTATTTTATAAATATTAATTTGCATTTTCTTCATTTAATAATAATATGAATCTTGAAGAAGTGTAAGTGAAACCTCTATTCCACAATGGTGTTAGGTTGACAGTAACACTGAGCACCATCAGATTAGACCAATCATCAGAATCTGAAGATGATAGTGTTTATTAGAATTTTTCGAGACTCTTGCTAAAGTCTTGCTTTTGGTCTTGGTCTTTTTCTTGTGAGTACAGCTAATTCTTGGTCTTGGCCTTGTTATTGCTAAATATTCCAGACCAATACAAGACTGTAAGGCCTTTACTTGCTTATTACTATCCAGGAGCTGTATAAATCGCATAGTCAAGTGGTTAGCAAACTCACTTGTCAACAGAGCCAAATATTAACAGCACAATGAATTAAATTTATTTTGAAAACCAATTTTTTTAAACCTGAATTTGTGGCAAAAAACGTGGTCAATCTAATTGAGATAAATTCACTGAGGTCGACCCTTCCAACTGTCCCATTCGCACTCGTTTTGTATACTTGTTTTGTCTATATACTTTCCTTCATCCTCTGTATATGTCCAAAGAATCTCAACATACCTTTCTCAATTCACGAAACTACATCTTTAAGCCAAGGTGTAAAGGTACAGGCTGGTCCCTGCCGATGCCCGGGCAAGGTCGGTGTGTGCAATTGGTGCAAGTTACACTATCATTCATTTCGTTTATTACCCTCATACACAAAACCGGTTTTTTAGGCAAGGGGTCGCAGGGAAGTACAATTCATGCGTCATATGACTCCTCACTTTTGAGCCAGAAAATTTGCCAGACTCACCCTCCATTACACTAACACAAATATAACATCGTACTCGGGGGTCTGCGAAAACTATGAGAAATTCCCCCTCTCTTTCGCGTTTATTGCACAACTACAAACGCATCACAAGAGGTAGAAAAATGAATGCTTAGTGTAATACCCGAATCATACACAAACCGTTTTGATGTGAGTATCGAGTGATGGATAGTGTAACTTGCACCATTGCCTTACTCTGATATGCGGGCTCCGAGTGGGGAAATCGTCAGCTCTGGCTTTGCGAGTACCAGCCACAGTACTTCAAAGTCTGGCAACATACCACAGGCGTGCC
This sequence comes from Thereva unica, assembly GCA_949987705.1. Classification (NCBI taxonomy): domain Eukaryota; kingdom Metazoa; phylum Arthropoda; class Insecta; order Diptera; family Therevidae; genus Thereva; species Thereva unica. The sequence continues at coordinate 30,099,820 of OX465284.1, read as the reverse complement.
AGGAGTCACCAGATGCAGTGGCAATGGAAAAACTGAGGAGCAGAGATCGCGAGCGTCCATCCGCAAGGGAAGGTACAATCGCGCCCTCTTCGTTCTCGGCGGAATTGCAGCGAACGAGCCCTCCGGTACCATCTCGCAGAAGGACAAAACCAACAAAGCAAAATTGCAAGCTGTCGTTGAGGAGTAGGGCGCTCCAAAACGCAACGACAGCAGGAGCGGTAACCTCAGCACTAAAAAGAAGAAATTGCGGGAAGATAGCTCAACGCCTACAAATAGTGACCAAAAAGGAAAGACCTCTCAAGACCAAACATAATCTTCTTCAGGAAACGAACAATGAGGCTTAACAGGTAACAGGTCAATGAGCCTTTAGGACTATAGGTGGTATATTGCGAGGTAAAGTGTATTTGTTGATACTAAGCTTTTTAAAGCCACTCCTGACGAGTCCTTACGAAAACCCTTTAGAAGTTATACTTCTTTAGGCGCGTTTTGAAAAATATTATGAGAGTGAATTTTGACGAATTCGCAACGCAAAGCAACGGAGGATATGGGCGAAGGGGTGGAGGCAATGGAGGGCAAGCATTTCAACTTCCATTCTTCATGCGTACTGGGATTATCATTATTATGCACGCTATACAGAAAACGAAGGTATATAATGTAAAAGCGACGGCAGCTTCGAATACCGTAAAAAATTGGCGCCTGGTGACGTCAGCCGTAATGCTGAAACAACAACAACAGCTTCGATTTTATATGGGAAGTGTCCCCCACGTGACATCAGCACTAAAATACCGTATACGGTATACAGTCTTTTACATTACCTTGTTTCTGAATACCGTGATTACTATGGGCATATGAAAACTCGCAGCCGATGCCGATTAACGATGTCGATGGGTGAGGGGGTTTTTATGCTGAGGCTATGGAGGGAAATAAATTTCATGTTCGAGTCAACAGCTAAGCGTAAGTTTGGTTTTTCGAGGGCATAGGAAGCTTCGTAGCGTTTATTGTGTTCCGTGTGTGAGTGAGGGGTTTTTCTGGATGGAAGGCAATTTCTATAACTCATAGTGTAATATCATAGACTCGCCAAGTTTTTAACTTGTAAAAAGTGGCAAAATATTGTATTTTAACAATATTTACTGCACGTGCATTATCGGTGATAAGTTGGATAGTGATCCGAGTGAATAAATTGAATGAAATTGATAAGGTGACCAGTTTTGTTTACATTCATGGTGGTTTTTTCGTGTTAATTTAGGGAAAAATTGTTGGATTAATGTGGTAATGAAATCAAAAGTGAATTTAAAATGGTTAAAAATTATTACGGAATAGTTATTAAAACATAAGTGCAAGTACCACCACACAACATGAATAACAAAAATTTTGAACTTTTTCCTACACATTTATCTGCTTTAATATTTTTAATTTCCCAGTATAGGAAGTTATTGTAATCGGTCCGAAAATCGAAATCGAAAATTTCGACGTATTTCCATCTTTCAATGTCCCAGGAGCATTTTAAGCAAAAAATTGGGAGGAAGTACATGTGTGTGTGTGTGTGTGCGTACGGATGTGGTCATTTTTTCCTGCACGATATCGCGCGAACCAAAAAAGATATCGACTTCGTTGAGGTGTCGTTCGAAGCGTATTAACCGAAATATGATCTGAAAAGAAAAAATTGAATAAAAATTTTCATAAAATTCGGTCGAGCCGTTTTTTTGTTTAACGGCGTAAGTGATTTTTGTACCTGCACGATATCGCCCGAACCACGAAGAATATTGACTCACTTGAGGTGCCGGTCGAAGCGTATTAGTGACAATATAATCTGAAAAGATTTTTATAATATTCGGACGAGCGGTTTTTTGGTTTAAATGACATAAGTGATTTTTGTACCTGCACGATATCGCGCGAACTATAAAAGATATCGACTTAGTTGACATGCCGTTCAAAGAGTATTAACGAAAATATGATCTGAAAAGATTTTCATAAAATTCGGTCGAACCGTTTTTTTTTTGTGTAAACGACGTTTATGATTTTCGTACCTGCACGATACCGCGCGAACTAAAAACTATATCGACTTCATTGAGGTGCTGAAAAAAGAATATTAACGAAGAAATGCTCTGAAAAAAATTTCATAATATTCGGTCGGGCCTTTTTTGTTTAAATAGAAAAACTTCGGCTATTTGTCAGAAAGACCTTAAATTTACAAGTTTTGCTAATATCTAATAAACTCGATGGAATGAGACCCATTCTAAACGAAGTGATATTTTTTGGATTCGGCACAGCGATAGCTTTCGAACAAAACATTACTTGTCAAAATCCGACAACCTTTCAAAACAGTGCAAAAATTTCGTTACCCTTTACAAACAGCGCGATTTTTTCAAGCCTTGGATTAGCACTTTTTGACGGGGAATGGTTTTCTACGCGTGATACAGTTTCAGAAAATTGCGGTTCATCCCGGGATTTCCAGTAGTTACCGTAAAATTTGTTCTTTTTGATCAAGTCTGACAAGTAGGTACCTAACATTTACAGTTTTGCTAATATCTCCGGAAAGTTTTGGAATTTCTAAATGAAGCCATTTGCTTCTCAGTTTGTCAACGGCGCTTCAGCACGCTCAATACGAATTTGAACACTCGCTTTAGTGCAGCGAACGAAATACGGAGAACATGTTTGTTTGCTAACGTTCAGGAAAAACAAATTCTCTAGAAAAATCTTGTGGATTTACTACTATGTATTATAGTTATTTGAACTAGCTTCTCTCGGGATTGCTTTGTCATCAGTTCTGATACAATTTTCCGCTAGTGCTAAACGTATAACTATTTTGTAAGAAGTCAGTTTATTCCATCTTCGTTCATCATACTGGGAAGTTAATCGTGTGGACCGAAGGGGTCAATCCCACATCCCAACTAGTTAAAAATTATTCTTTAACAAGCTTTAATCACGTTAAATTCACTTTTAACTCAATAACCACACAAATTCAACATTTTTGCCCTAAAATAACTCGACAAAACCACAGCGAATGTAAACAAAATTGATCACCTTCACAATTAAACCATATGTTTTGGTTCATTCAATTTTTTGAAATTGTTTTAATTCAATCACTGAAACACTAATCACTGGTAATCCAGGTGCAGAAAAAAGTGATAAAATACAATATTTTACAACTTTTTATTGCAAAAATAAACTTAAAAACTTGGCTCCACTATGTTATTACACGAGAAATTTCCTCCATTCAAGCAAATGTAGGATCGGCACCGGCTGCTTCCAGGCCTGTAGCTACGATGGGTTTGCTGGAGGCCCTATCAGAACCTAAAATATGCAGCGCACTGCAAATTTAAGACATGATATGAACATGCAGCACGCTGCTTTGCTTGTCATTTTACCAGCCTCAGCCAATTGAAATACTTTTGATTGCAGCGTGCTGCATTTTTATCTCATGCCATAATTTACTGCACGCTGCAAATTTTGATGTTCTGATACGGCCTGCGGACGATATAGGCGAAGGGGTAGAGGCTATAAAGGGCAAGCATTGCAACTCCAATCCTTTAGCTATTAAGTTTATTATTATATGGGCATATGAAAATTCGTAGCCAAAGTCCGTTCACGATGCCCATGGGTGAGGTTTTTACCCAGAGGCTATGGAAGGAAATAAATTACATATCCTAGTTTTCAACTAAAGCCGACACTTAAAGATGCTATGAGCACTTTCCTACGTTGGACGTTTGATGGCACAACGCATTGTGTGGGCGCTACTCGAACTACGAATGCCCCATGTCAAGCGTCCAACGATGGTGTTTGGACAGGTTTGGAGTGTTGTCACTCAAACGTTGGAAGCGTTGATGCTGTATTTGCCGATACATTAATGTCCTTAGTATGAAACTCTTCGTATCATATTTCAATTACCCTAACCCACTCAATTTAATTGAGTAACAACTAAAAGAAGAAGCTAGGGAATTGAACAGAATTTGGAGGTGACGTTTATTTCAGCAGTGGCAAAGGAAGTAGAATAAATCTACCCAAGGTCGATGAACCCACAGGTGAGTTACGAGAGCATACCGGCAAAATGAGTCCACGCAACGCCTGGAATTCCTCATTGCGACAGAGGACACAGACGATGTCCTTTTGGATTGCCGGAGATTAGCCGAGCAAAGTGCTGCACTGTAACCTACAGCTAAAGGCACGGCTAAGAGCAACGAACGTCTTAGACTATAATGGTACGATCGTTTGATCTACTGACTAAAGTGAAGGAGAAGCTAAATTCCTCAATCAGAAGCTAAGGCGGAAATGAACAAAAAAGAAGTGAGTTGGGCTTAGAAGTACCAGTATTATTATCAGGTAAATAAATGCTGATCCAGCTTTGCGACGCATATTAAGCTTAACATTCAGTACGTTTTGGTAGAAAATTAGCCAGTCTTAAGAGAATTTCATGAGGCATCTTAAGCCCATCTTAAGATAATTGTAATTAGGCCTAATGACCCAACTTGTTTGTGATTTTAGTTATAATTAGAATACGGTATAACCGACGGCCTTGAGCGTGAATGCATTATAATGCTTGCACCTTCCAACGCACCCAAAGAAGTATAACTTCTAATGCGTGTACATAAGTACACACACCCACTGTTTTTATATGAAAAAACCAAGCTTAGGTGTAACCCTTTGTACTACCAGTCCGTCATGTCGTTCAGTTCATGGTGCAATGTCTAGTAGTAAGCTAGAATAGAGGAGAATAGGAAAGGTTAGAGGGGGTCTGGAGGGTGTAGAAGAAAATGACGATGAACCTCACGTTTGAACTCTGTGAAAAATAGTCTCTCTCAACTACTCAAAAAATGTAACGCTCTTGTCTAATAAGTAGAGAATGACTCTCTTTGAATCAGTCTCGCATTGGATATCAATCGGAACGGTCATAGAATATTGTAACGGACAAAATAAATCGCTATTTAATTATAAACGACTTTCTTTTCTTTTCGCCCGTTTGTAATTTAGTCTTATTTAAGATCTCCCGCTGGTCTACTTTTCGACATTGGTGCCGAAACCCGGGAGTTTTTCGCCTTTAACAAACGCAAACGTGCGAAAGTGAACTTAACGTTATTTTTTTAACGGGTAATTCTTAATGATGGACGCTGCCGGTCGTGCCGTGTTCCGTGGGCAAATTACCAAACTAACGAATGCCGCGACGGAATATTTATCCAAATCGGAGTCGCAATTAAATTCCCGAAATGCTGACAATTTGGATTCCATTGAAGAGGAGTTGATAGTTTTCTTGCAACGTCTAACGGCAGCCCGTGATAGCCTTAATGCTGCAAACGAGCAATTGCGGAGCTCTATCAAAGCGGAGGATATGCAACGTGAGCTAGAAACAGTAGTTGACTACGAGGATAGGGCCATAGGAGCCCTTGCTAGAATCAATCAACGACTCGCAAAACTGCGGGCACTTCAACGACCTCCCAATACTACATTACCAAGTCCTAACGATTCTCGTGTGTCTGCTGTAAAATTGGAAAAACTTCCTCTAAAAACATTTGGCGGGAATTTTGAAGACTGGTTGCCATTCTGGGAGAGATTTCGTACCTCTGTTCATGAGCAACCAAAATTAAGTGCAGCAGATAAGTTTAATTATTTGCAATCGCACTTAACCGGGAAGGCAGCAGATTCAATAGCAGGCTTTACTCCTACGGAATCCAATTACGATGCTGCTATTTCCATGTTGCTGGAAGAATACGGCAATACGGAGAAACTCATCGATTTTTTCATGCATAAACTCATGAGTCTTCCACGCATCACTTCCCGACTTGATTGCAGTGGACTACGTCGCCTGTATAACCAAGTAACTGCTAGTAGAAGATCACATACTGCTCTTAACGTTCAAACCTCTCATTATTCCGTGATGTTAAAATCAATGCTCTTGCGATGCATGCCCAAAGATTTAACTGTCGATTTTCATCGGTCGAATACGCTGATACGAGAGGTTGAAGAGAATACTTCTCTTAAAGAGGAGAATACAAACGCAAATATATCATCTGTAGCAGGAAGCGAAAGCAGTAGTGAGTGTAATGGGGATGCTCAAGTAAGAGATCTCTTGAAATTCCTTAAAATAGAAGTGGAGTCTCTTGAAAAATCGACCGCTATTCAAACGTCAGTAGAAAAGACTTTCAACTCGAACGCCGGCGCCGGTGCAGCTTTGAAAGTAAAGAGTACTCGAACAGCAGCTGGATTATTTACGCCGTCGTACACTCCGTCTAGTTGTTTTTTCTGTAATCAATCTACTCATCCGACAGAACGCTGTAATTCCTCTCACACTGTAACCCAACGCAAGGAAATGCTTAAACGTCAAGGTAGATGTTTTCGTTGTATAGAAGTTTTCAAACTCCGTGACACAAATAATTTGAAGGGTTCTGCGCACCTCGTTGCCCAATTTCATACAATTTGTTCTATCATTTCCCCTCTTTTAACTTAAAAAGGCAACAAACGCAGAAAAAACTCTACAAAATAATTTGGGAAGGGATGTGTGCATGCCGGATGAATAAAGTTAAGTAATCTTTATATGTATTGAGCAGAGCTTTGAAATACATGTAAAACTCCTGCTCAACAAAGGCAGTTTATCCATCGTAATAAGCACAATTTTACTATAATTATGCTAAATATTTCTCATCCCTAAATTTAAAATAAATTGAAAGAATTGCTGGAAAAATTTCTTTTAAAGATATGAGCATTTTCATTCATAAATTGAGAGTTCTCCGCAGCCGCAAGCAACACAACCTCCCCAGGCAGAAGCGCGCTTGCGACTGGCGGAAAATGTCAAAAATCTAGTAATCAAAGTGATAAAAACACAAATATCGTATTTTTTAGTAGAAATTACTACAAATTATTTCTGTGGCATATTTGTAAAATATAAAAACCTTAAAATAAAAAAAATATATAAAAACGGGTGTTTTTCAGTCATAATTTGTAAATTTTTTAAATAATCATTGAAGTCCCAGAAAAATACACCTCCCTTTAGCAATACGCAGTCGCGACTGATTACATGGCAGCAAGCAAGTGATTTGATAGGAGGAGTTAAGTGAAGCTTTTGTCTGAACTTTTTAACATTTTTAAGAGCTTAGCTGGGGAAGATGCGCGGGATGTCACGAGGTTTGAAAACGTCTATACCCGTAAAGGGCATAGTTCCCGATCGTGCTCAAATCGTCAAATCATGTGTGAGAGATGCAAGGGTAATCATGCAACGTGCCTGTGTGACCCACATCACAATGCTAAAATCCGAGGAATTAATAATAAAGTGGACAAAACACCGGAAAAAAACAATCATAAATGCAACAAGTTCTGGTTCGACATCTACTAGTTTGTGTTCCCCTTCTTTGCAAGATACATCTAATGTTTACTTGCAAACGGCTTGTGTTCATGTGTCACCTGTAAGTTCGTTACATAGCTCTCAATTGTTTGTGCGCATAGTTTTAGATGGAGGAAGTCAGCGCTCTTACATCACAGAGACTTTGGTGAAAAAACTAAATTTGGAGGTTATGGACACTGTAAATATGAGAATTCTTCCCTTTGGGTCGACGAGCAGCAATCCAAAATCGAGTTTTAGTCGGGTAAAGGTAAATTTAATAAGTCAATATGGCAAACAATTTATATCCATTGTAGCGGTAGTAGTTCCCGAAATTTGTTTGGACATCTTACCTGTTCCGAAAACGTCATGTACTGAATTTTCGCAAATGTTACTGGCGGATGCCCGGACTACAAACAATTTAGAGCCAGGCATAAATATACTCATTGGGGCTGATTTTTATTGGAGTATTGTGCTCCAAAATTCCAAACGTCTTGCTAATAACTTAACAGCCATTAACACGATTTTAGGGTGGACGCTTCAAGGACCAGCTGGTGGTACCTGCTTCGACGACAATTTGACTTTATTAACGCCTTCAGTGATTTTAAACGCTAATGCTGAGCTCGATTCGGATGTTAAGCGCTTCTGGGATCTGGAAAGTCTTGGCATAACTGATGTGCGCGAAAAGCCTGTTTCAGACTTTGAAAACGGAAATCACTATATTTCAAGAACGGCTGAGCGATATGAGGCGAGTTTGTTATGGAAAAATGTGGATTGTACCTTAGACAGTTATCGAAAGGGTGCAGAAATGCGTTTTAGTAAGCTTGTTCAAAAACTTTTGCGACATCAGGAACAATTTTTCGAATATGATAATGGTATGTGGAACCTTATATCAGAAGGAATAGCAGAAAGAATTCAGATAGATGTACCTAGTGGGCCTCGCACATACTATTTACCTCATCGCCCGGTATACAGGAACGACAAAGCAACAACGAAGATGCGTATTGTTTTTGATGCGTCAGCGCGATCAGGTAACAATTTGTCCTTGAACGATAATTTATCTGCTGGACCTAATTTATTGCCAGATGTATTGACAATTATATTGAATTTTAGAATTGGTAATGTCGGTCTAGTTGCAGATATAGAAAGAGCTTTTTTGCAGATCGTGTTATCTAAAATTGATCGTGATTCTCACAGATTTCTATGGTTCGACAAGAAAATAACAGACGCTAGTCACCTTCCGGATATTGCAGAATTTCGAATGACGCGTGTAACTTTTGGCGTTGCATGCAGTCCCTATATGTTATGTGCTACATTGAAGAAACATTTTGCTGAGGAATCCCAGAACTATCCAGAAACCTGTGATCTGCTGTCAGGGTCATTTTATATGGACGACCTTGTACTCGCCGTCGACAATGAAGATGAAGCCGAAAGAATCTATAAAGATTCAAAGGTTATTTTAAAGAGAGCATGCATGAACATTCGAAAATGGAACACGAACAATCAAAATCTAAAACGGAAAATTTGCGAAATTGAGGAACCTCCAAGTATTCAAAAGGTTTTAGGAATAATATGGTATTGCCCAACTGATGAACTAGGAGTAGATCTTGAACGTGCTATCAAGGTGCCAACAACTAACGCGACTAAACGGAACGTACTCAAACTAATTGCCTGTGTATATGACCCTCTAGGTATATTTGGTCCATTTTTAATTAGATTAAAAATTCTTTTTCAAGAGCTTTGGCGAATTAAAATTAATTGGGACCAGTGCATTCCTATAAACCTTCAGCTGGTTTGGAACAACTATGTATCTCAGTTGCATTTTTTGAAGGAGATAACATTGCCTCGAAATATTTTCAAATCTAATCAAGGGAGACTGCAGCTACATGTATTTGCTGATGCCAGTTTGCAAGCATATGGAGCAGTGGCATATGTTAGAAATGAGAACGGTGATGGGTCTTCAAGTGTTTCTTATCTTTGCTCCAAGAACAGAGTAGCTCCGCTTAAGATGGATAACACTAACGAGTTAACCCTACCTAAACTGGAGTTAACTGCCGCTCTTATTGCTGCCAGATTAGCTAATTATATTTAGGATAATTTGAAGCTGAAGCTCGAGCTAACATTACTATGGAGCGATTCTAAAATTGCATTAAATTGGATAAGCAGTCCTCAGCGCAAGTGGAAACCTTATGTAGAACACAGAGTTCGCGAAATTTGTCAGCTGTCTTCAGAGGCCGAATGGAGATATTGTCCAGGTAGCCAGAATCCTGCGGATTATCTCACCAGAGGTGTTAACGGGAGGAAACTTCTCAATTCGTCAATGTGGCTCCAAGGACCCCAGTGGTTATCCTTTCCATCATATGACTGGCCTTCATCAGATTTCGTACTAGATAATTCAACTATGGCTCTCTGCATTCAAGCACCCGAAGAAAACGTTAAAACACTCAAGCTTCTACCGTTATTTGACATCGTAAAGTATAGTAGTTACCTAAAAGTTATTCGTATCACCGGATATATCAAACGATTTATAGCTATTCTAATTTCGCACGCCCAAAAGGGGCGTTTTCTTACCACGTCTGAACTGCAGCAAGCGACCACGTACTGGATTAAAGTGACACAGTCTCAATATTACGAAACTGAATTGGCTGCGTTAGCAAATGGAAAATTTATTCCTAAGTGCTCAAACATATTAACGCTCAACCCATTTCTGGATGAAAGAAATGTGCTTCGAGTTGGAAGTCGTCTACAAGAAGCTGGAATGGATTATGATGCTACGTATCCTATTATCTTGCCGAAATCAGCATACTTTACTGTCTTACTCGTACTGGATAGTCATGAGCGAACTCTACATGGAGGTGTTAACCTCGTTCTTACCCGATTACGTGAAAACTATTGGATTATTGGATGCCGGCAGTTAGTGAAAGCTGTTATCAATCGATGCCGAGTCTGCAAAATATTAAAGGGAAGGCTCGCTACAGCACCATTTGCTCCTATTCCTAGAGATAGGTTGCTAGCTTCACGCGCCTTTGAGTCAACAGGAATAGACTTTCTTGGGCCTCTATATGTAAGAGCTTCGTCGGAGGCCACAGACAAACGAAAAATGTACATCATGTTAGCTACATGCGCTGTTGTTCGTGCCGTACATCTAGAGCTACTACCGAACTTAAATGCAGAATCTTGCCTACTCGCCCTGAGGCGTTTCTTCGCACGACGTGGCACCCCGAAGATAATTATATCGGACAATGCCCGAACTTTTAAGCGCGCTTCCTTCGAACTCAACGTTCTTGGAAAAGTTCTTGATTCAAAAAAAATACAGGAATACGTTTTGAACCAAGGAATAGATTGGAAGTTTATTGTTGAACGCGCTCCTTGGTGGGGTGGATTTTACGAGCGACTTGTAAGGTGTGTTAAAGATACACTAAAGGTAACTATTGGCCGCGCTATACTATCTGAGGACCATCTGTACACATTCATTTCGGAAGCAGAGTTTGCAATCAACAGTCGACCTTTAACTTATATCAGCGATGATCCATTCGACCTAACACCTTTAACGCCAGCACATTTTTTACTAGGAACGTTTCCAACTTCTATCGTTGCTTCAACTTGTTCTTCCTCCGAAGATATACTCCGTTCGAAGTGGAAGATTAGACTTTCTACAACTAAGGCATTCTTCAAACGTTGGAAAACGGAGTACATTCAGCGTCTGAGAACAGCTCACCACTCCGCTCAAAAACTTTCATCAAACCTTAAACCTGGAGACGTCGTTTTGGTTCACGACCAGTCCCTACCGCGTCTTTTCTGGAAGTTGGCTGTTATAGAGAAGACTTTCCCTGGTCGCGATGGAAAAGTGCGTGCTTGCGAGCTTCGATTTCATAATGGGTCTATTTTACGGAGACCAGTTCAACTTCTTTGCCCACTGGAGTTAAGTACCTCAGAGAATTATCCGCCGCCCGGAGGATGTGAAAAATAGTCTCTCTCAACTACTCAAAAAATGTAACGCTCTTGTCTAATAAGTAGAGAATGACTCTCTTTGAATCAGTCTCGCATTGGATATCAATCGGAACGGTCATAGAATATTGTAACGGACAAAATAAATCGCTATTTAATTATAAACGACTTTCTTTTCTTTTCGCCCGTTTGTAATTTAGTCTTATTTAAGATCTCCCGCTGGTCTACTTTTCGACAAACTCTAAGGTGTTGTACGAGTTCGGAAATACTGACTGCGGGAGATTATTCCACAGTCGAGTTGTTCTATTCATAAACGAACTTCTAAACCGTATTGTGCATGAACGGGGGGGCTGTAGGGTATGGGGGTGAGCCGAGCGGGCTAGTCTTGTGTTGCGGGAAAAGTATTGCCGTGCCGTATTGCAGGTGGTCCTGAATTTCAGTGGAACAGTCGCCATGGTAATAGCGATAAATTATGGAGAGGGCTACTACATTCCTACGGTGGCTTAAGGTGTCTATGGAGGCGCGAAAGGGGCTATCACCAATGAGTTTGAGGGCACGATTTTGCACCTTGTCGAGACAAGCCAAGGTGGTTTTTGGGACGCCTGCCCAGATATGCGAGTTGTATTCGAGGCGCGGTCGAATGTAGGATTTGTATATTGTAACCAATGCGGCTGGCTGGAGGAGGAATTTGCATCTCTTGAGAAATCCAAGGCATTGGGAGACTTGTTTTGCGATGTGAAATATGTGATCATTCCATCGCAGATGCTCCGTTAAAGTTACCCCTAGGATGTTAAGAGTTGAGTCAGCCGTTAGATTCTCTTTATCCACTGAGATAGGAGGAAGGTCGGTACAATTTTTATTGGAGATCAGACAATACTTCGTTTTTGTGGCATTGAATTCGACGCGGTTCAATTCGCCCCAATGAGGAATCGATTCGATATTCCGGTTGATCAAAGTGGGCATCAGTTGGCGGTGGTAAAGACAAGGTCTGGCACGTGCTTGTCTTATATTGTCGAAGGAGTAAGAGAAATTCAGAGTACCGTCATCCCGTGTACCCTGTTCATTGAGTTTTCCTATCCAGTCGAAGCGGTATACCTGGTGCACGCTCTGCTCTCTCAGGTAAATGAAATCACAAAATAATAGTTGTAAGCAATATCTAACAAATTGAAATTAATTTTATTGGGGATAATAACTAACCTTAAATGCTTAGATTTACTCATATCATGGATATAACAGTAAATAACTTTGCCTTATTTCTGCTTTCTTCATTGGCATTATCGCAACATTATGCTAAGTGTTGTGAGTTCAACAAACAATTTCTAAGTATTTTAAATGAAGATTTATGACCTTACATCATCACACTCCTAATTTAAATATACTTAGTAATCTTCGTCAAAACAAATTTCCACTCGCCACGCAGTCCCCACCGATTTAGAATCTACAACCATGCTGATGTAAGAAGTAATCTCAGAGTTTTTGGCCTATGAACCTATAAAAGTATCTTCCTGGATGACGTCGGCTTTCTTCATCATTCGACCAAAGTAACAATTTATGATATGAGATAAATGTAGATAGTGTAGCAGGAATGGGTGACGCACATTTATGTAATGAATCTTGGACTATATGATGGAATAAGACTGTTAATAAAGTTCTCTCGACGGGGGACAAATATGACATTAAATCACAATAGTTGGGTTGGGAAGTCTATATTTTTAACATCTGCACTAAGTTGATCATTGCCTTAGCAAAATTCCCGTGGTGAAAACTCACTCTGCGTCATAGAATGAGGACATACTATCCATTCTCCTGCACTAAAAGTAATTACAATACTGACCAATACTGTTTCGGCCGCTTTCATGTTCCATCACATGGAGTTCATAAAAGCCAAGACTCCCTCCACAGAACCAATTGGCACAGTCGGGGTCTCACCTTGAAGTTACCTTACTCTAATTGCTGTCTCTTAACATGGGCCTATGGCCATAAGATAAACTGTATTATCATTTCCACTTTCTCAAGCACTTGATTGATTCCAAACGAGACCAATGACAGGAAAAATTTCTAGTCGTATGTAGTTGCCAATAAAAATCACGACGTTGCTTCCAACCAGAAGGAGAATTTAAGTTCAGTGATTGATATCAACTCACCGCGAACGTTGCGTCATTTATGTTGTCCGAACCTGGATAAAAATCAAAGCAAGACGTTCAAACTAGTTTCTGCTTTTGGGACCCATTAAGAGGTTGCGGAAATTATTAAGAAAACGCACGCGAAAAACCTTCCTAGCTGGAGATTGTGGTTAGTATTGTGGCCACCATGCTATGCTGTCTGCAAACCTAATCACTTTAGTCAAGGTCAAGATAATGAATTGCACTTCTTTTGTGTATCAAATAATAATGGCTGAAAAAATATTAAGACGGATTGTTCTGGTGTCAGTGGTCATACGTTAGTTTGAGGACTGAATGAATTTTGACTTCCGACTTTCATTTATGGATTTGGTGCAGGTGCAATGTGGCTGGTCATTGACCGTGCGAAGGTCACATTGCAATGAAAATCTTTGCAGCAAAATATTACTAATACTTTTCTAGAGCTTTGCAGACAAAGATTTCAGGTTTAATTCTTCGAGGAGATATAATGGTTTGAAAATTATGTCACGAACCATTAATCGCGACGGCACTACTAAACGTTCTTTTGAAAGGTGACAGTTCGAGCGTTACTTTGAATGTATAAACATTGGTCAAGGGGTGGAAAGTTATTGATGTTTCAAAATGGAAGAAAATAACGAAAAGTTGGGGTATATTTTGCAATATTATTACGACAAAGGGAAGAAGGGTGTTTGGAGCACACTTTTGCACTAAACGAAAGTCAAATCAAATCAACTAGTCGCATTATGTGTATTGCAGTTTATCAAACTCTTTGAATGAATTAAGCCTTATTCGAAGAATATATTGTTTTTGCAAGTTTATATTTTCATTGTTTTGAACTATTTTTAATTGAAATTAAGAAAGTTCACATAATATTAAATTATTTTCATAATTTATATTTTTAGAATTTAATTTATATTTTAAAAACATATAAATATTTATATTAATAATTTATAATTATAATTAATGTAAAAAATCATCGTTATTCATTCTTTATTACTTATTTATTTATTTATTTATTTATTAATTCGCCAAACAAGGCACACTTAAAATAGATTTACAAATTCTTAGATTAAAACATAGTGTACAGTCTTTTATAATATATTTGACTACTGGCTACTAAAAACCTACTATTGTCAAGAGGGGGTTATGTTAGTAGGGATTTGAGTATTTTTTTATAGGATGCCTTGTTGAGGGAAGGGGAGAAAGAGGAGCTATGGCTATTAAAAACCATACAGCATCTGTTGACGGGCTCGTTCCTTGCGTAATCGGTGCGAGGGGGTGAGTGGGTGGGGGTGAGTTTTGTGTTCAAACAATTCTACCCTCCAAGGTGAGCAACCTTTGCTACAAACTTTTTTCACGAAAACCTACCGTTCAGAAAATATCGAAACGGTGCCGGACTATTCCCCATCCCCAAAAATTCATTTTGGGGGTGCAGGGAAGCTTCGGATAAAAAAAATGTTACAGCGAAAGTTTCATATTTTTCTTCGGAGAATCATAATCCGTGAAAAAAAATGGGGGTTGCTATTTACAAATTTAGAGTTACCCCCACCCCCTGCGAGGGGGTGAGTGGGTGGGGGTGAGTTTTGTGTTCAAACAATTCTACCCTCCAAGGTGAGCAACCTTTGCTACAAACTTTTTTCACGAAAACCTACCGTTCAGAAAATATCGAAACGGTGCCGGACTATTCCCCATCCCCAAAAATTCATTTTGGGGGTGCAGGGAAGCTTCGGATAAAAAAAATGTTAAAGCGAAAGTTTCATATTTTTCTTCGGAGAATCATAATCCGTGAAAAAAAATGGGGGTTGCTATTTAAAAATTTAGAGTTACCCCCACCCCCTGCGAGGGGGTGAGTGGGTGGGGGTGAGTTTTGTGTTCAAACGAATCTACCCTCCAAGCTGAGCAACTTTTGCTACAAACTTTTTTCACGAAAACCTACCGTTTAGGAAATATCGAACCGGTGCCGGACTTTTCTCTCACCCTGTATACCCTCAGCTGTTATTTGATGATGACAAAGATTATAAGTTAGATAATATATACAGTCAGCGTCAAAAGCGACGCAGCATCTAAAAATGTTAACTTTGATTTTGAATATCTTCGTCATGCAAAAACGGAAAATAATGTTTTATATATTAAAATAATTATCAACAAAATATTTCATAAAATATTTCATTACAACTGTGAAATTACAATAAAAAACATAAAATTCCTAGTGTTACCCCATTTTTCACTGGTAAACTTAGAGCTTTTTTTTAAATGCCGTATACAGTTTTTTTCTTTTAATGAAATTTTGTTGATAAATAAAGAAAGCATTTTTTAAAGATATTAAGCACTATTTTCCGTTCCCGCATGACGAAGATATTCAAGGTCAAAGTTAAAATTTTTAGGTGTCCATTAGGCGTTTTGCTTCCAGTTTTGCCACAGTCCTTGGTATGACTGACGGATAACCTAACGTCTAAGGTGATGACTGATGTAATTATCAGAATATTTTGATTTCGGTCAATCATAACTGGTAGAATTGATTGATGCATGAAAGTGTAATGGATCCCTTAGATGTTGCATCACTTATTTCAATCCCTATCCAACAGTATTAGGTTGCCTCAGCAAAAATTTATCACGTTTGTTTTCCATAAGCGTTTCCAGTAAATTGTGTGAATTTTGATCGATTTTATGAGAATTTCTACGCAACTACCCTTTTATATGAGACAAGAAACATCTCATTGTGAAAAACTTCGTACATTGTGACCCATTAATTATTTATAAAAAAAATAGCAGCATTTAGATATGCAGGAGCGGTTTTTCTAAAGTAAAAATAGTTAAGTTAAGTTTGGTTTTGATGTCTCGTATAAAGGTAACTAGGGGCGTAGACAACCATGAAATCGACTAAATTTCCGATTTTTCAAAAATTCCAGTGGAATCTCATTTTCAATTTCTAAATGAGTTTACTAATTCTAAACAGATTTTACAAAAAATGACAGCAATGTTAAAAACAAAAGGAGATCGTTTATTACTGAAAGAAGTAATGAACCGATTTTGTTGAAATTTTTTGTATATTGCCGGGACTAGGTACCTACATAAACACTATCTGCAAAAATGTAAACAAGTAAACAAATAGTAAAAATAAAGTGATTAGAAAACTTTGGAAGCTATTTGCAGGATCACACTTCCACCTAGGGACATCTAACAAGGCTTATTTTTTAGAAAATTTCATAACGAATAGCTTTCCGATTACATATGTTATATTAATTTTGCAGGAACGGAGATATAACTGGCAAACTTATGGTGTTAAAGTTAGCCTAATAGCTATAAGTAGTATGTTTTAAAATAGTTGGAATAGTAAAGAAAGAGGATACTCTATATAGCTCCGTATTTATTTTTATAATGCTAATATTCCATGAAAAAAAAGACTGTCTATCACATTAGTAGAACGTAACCAATTCTTCGCCCTTGTTTCTTTTACCTTGTTGTAGGGAAAAAATATATAATTGTAATAAAAATAAAATATCGAATAATATTCCAACCTATTGTTATTAATTTTAATCTTAATTGTAATGTATATATTTAGCGAAATACGTAATAATTAAACACTTCTGGGTCATTCCATATCAAATCAACCAATGGCTTGGACCTCACCACCTCCGATTGTTATATTTTTTTTATATTTTTGTTCTTCTGGTGAAAACTAAAAAAAACAAATTTTCAGATTTTTTAGAATTCCAATTTTTTAGTTACAAACTTTCAAAAAATCGAAATTCACAAGATTTTGACAAAGGAGAATGCTAATTTTGGTACTCACCTCCAATATTTATCTATATAAATATAATTGGAGTGTCTGTCTGTAATTTCAAAATAATTATGTTTTTTTAAGTTTTTTTGGTTATTTACATGTAATTAAAACAAAATCCACTATTTTTAAAATTTTTGTCTGTCTGTATGTCTGTATGTCTGTATGTCTGTATGTCTGTATGTCTGTCTGTTTGGCCGCGGTAATCTCGGGAACGGCTAGGCCGATCGGGATGGGACTTTCACTGGAAGATTCAGTATTTTTGCGAGCATGTTTTAGGCTATTTATATACCCTATATATTAGCTCTATCTCTGTGTATGTATGGATGTATGTATGTAGACAAAACTTAAAATTTGATTTTGACCCACTTCCCTATAACCGATAAACTTCAAATTTTGCACATATATACAGTTCGGGTGTCAATATAATCTGACCACTTTGTAAAAAAATCAAGATGGCGGTTCCAAGATGGCGGGCGAATTTCGCAATTGGGCTCCCCCACCCCCGACATGGGTATCAAATTAAAGAGTATGACAAGTAGAATACAATTAGTTATGAGGTGCATTCAAATTTCAAAATGGCGGCCAATACAAAATGGCGGACTACTTTTTTTCTTACAACCCACTCGATATGGGTATCAAATGAGGTGCTAGGGAAAAGTTCCGGTGTTAATGAAATGAAATTATAGGTAAAAAGTACCCCGATTAGACCGAAAACTTGAATCCTTAGTCGGAAGAAATAGAGTGTGAAGACTTTTTTGAACATTCCAATTCTAGGTCTAAAAGAGCTCTAACTAATTATTTAGGTTTTCCAAAATTACGTACTATATGAAGCCTTTTTCTTTTTGGTAAAATTTTCGTAGTTAGGGTTGCCTAAAATACGATATGTACTTAGGCACCAATGGTAGCTCTTTGAGGTCTACAATTGGAATTAAATTATGAGATGCAACCTGACTACATACTACAGTGAACCGACTAAAAATTAAATCTCTGTGCTATTGGTAAATTAACCATGTATTGTAATAACCGGGTCATAATATCTACTTATTAAAAAGGATAACAGATTGCAATGAATCACAGAGACTCACATATTACACTATCATAATGATACACTGTAATATCCCTTAATATTTATTTATTGGCAAAGAGAGTATAATTTTACAACCTACGCGAATGAAATGCTGTCACTACGAGATATTGTTCTTTTAATTGGTGGAAATACTCAGGATCATTATGGTTTCCCATTTCCACAACTAATCGATGGGTCTGAAAATAATCTAAACACAAAATAGATGGAGCACAATAAACCAAAGTTGACGCATTATCAACAGTGTCAATACGGGTGAATTTTTAAGGCCCAACAGGAGGCACTGGCATGACGTTCTTACGTGCAAATAACAGGGTTATCCCAGCAGGGTAATTAACAGAGATTGTGGCAACTTTACTCATAAAAGCAAAAACAGCTCATTCTATCTTTATAATACCGATCGGAGAAGATCATAGGGAAAATTCTGCATGTAACAAATCTAAAAACCGCCACAAAGCTAAAGTTTTGCAAGACTGCATGATGGTTGTCTGGGAATGGGACGATGCACCTTGATAAATATAGTATCTATTGAAGCCGTTTACAGAACAATGTAAGATTTAAGAAGAAAATACCAATTACTTATTTTGGTGTGAAACTGTTTTATTGGCATATATTTCGGACAAAGCTTGCCAGTTGTTCCAACAGATACGCGGGCCGATGAAATTAATGCAGATCTAAAATGATCACTCATTTAGGGACAGATTGAAAAATTTCATTTAAAATAAAATATGAAATAGCAATCGGAGAACTCAGAATTCAGTACTATTCTCCCCAACATAGGAGATAGAAAATGTTCTGAGATTAAAGATATGACATTGAGCTGCTCGCTGCTCTTTGAAATTTCGTAATAAACGCTGAAGTTTTGACATTTATGACTATTTGTAAAATATCAACTAAACAAAGTCCACTCACTTAGTAATGTCGCAAACGTTCTAATACTTACAAGGGAAACATCGAGCATCGTATAAAAAGAAGTGTTACAGTGAGTTGTTAGCCTTGCATGAATATATTTTGAACCAGTGCCGTGCGGGTGGTATGACTAGCTGCACCGAAACAAGAAAACGGGAAGCAGCAGTGGTCCTTTTTCAGAATCAAATCAGTAGTGTTGTTTTATAATATTGCCAATGTTCGCCTCCCACGGATATTTATTCGATTTTTTAGGGGCATAGAATTATGAATTTTTGAGCTGCACAATAGGCATCAATTTTGAAAAGTTGATGATCTTT
The DNA here is from genome assembly GCA_949987705.1 of Thereva unica. Taxonomy (NCBI): domain Eukaryota; kingdom Metazoa; phylum Arthropoda; class Insecta; order Diptera; family Therevidae; genus Thereva; species Thereva unica. The sequence continues at coordinate 30,080,331 of OX465284.1, read as the reverse complement.
TTTAAAACTTTTTTTGGAAAACAAATGTAGAGGCCGCCATAGGGAAAGTCTTGAATAGGGTGCCAATTACCTGGGAACGTAAAAATCCACGCGCATGAGAGGAATTCTGAATATGGCTAGGTGTCTGTACTGTCACGTAGTATAAAATTTTTCCAGGTGGTGCTCAAACTCGAATTTAAAAAAAATTGTGGGTAACACATTTTTTATTGGTAACTAAATTATTTTATGTACTCAAAATCATGTTTTGCAAATTTGTGCTTTGTTTCATTATACATCATCCCGGACTATGCACACCAATTTTTATTTATTGAAAGGCGTTGCAAGGCACGCGGGTTTTTGCTAGTGTGTAATATGTCTGATGAGAGTCTGGGTGAGTAGTGGATTTATAGTAGGAAGTGTGAAAGACCGCATAACTTTAACAATTTGGATAGCGGATTTATGAGGGAAAATCTACTTAGAATTGACTTAATTCTTTATTGGTTTAACTGTTCAATAAGACTAATTTAGTAAGACTACGATTAAAGTATATTAGCATTTGAGCTTACATATATATTAATTGCTTGACATACTTAATTAATATATGTATTTTTAATTGTATTATTTCCTAATATCTTCGTTGCTCTAGATTGCTTCAGACTTAGCTTTTCGTAATACCTGAAGTAATTTGCGTCGTCGGATATTACTTCATTAATATAGCTAAGTTAAATTGTTAAATTATGTTTTTGTGATGTCCTTGCACAATTACTTTGGATAGGTATTTTTGAGCTGAATATAAGTTACTATTTCGCCTATTTCGAAATCTTTGTCCCTTTAGAGGAGGGGTTTTCAACCTAGTGCCCGCGGGCGCATTTGTGCCCGCGGAGATAATTAATTGTGCCCGCGACAAAGTGCTTGATACGAAAAAAAAAACTTAAAAATAAAAAATATTAAAATGTTCTTTAATTTTTAAAATCTTGCTAGATGTAGTGAGAAATTCGCTAAATTGGCTACACTAAAATTTGTCTAATCCACCAAGCCAAAATTAGACCCTGGGCAGTGACTCTGTCGGTTAGGTTACACGATTTGGTCGCATTTTTATTGTTTTTCTCGATAAGTAGCTAATAAAGGCCATAATATTTAATTTTGTTTTCTTTTTTAAATCCGACTTGTGCCCGCCAGTTTGTTTTCCAATCTCGAATGCGCCCGCACTACAGAAAAGTTGGGAACCCCTGAGAGTAATACGGTCAAAACTGTACAAAGATAGGGTTTTACATATCACCCTGTATTTTTGTAACTCTATAACCTACAGTTATTCAACTCTAAGTAAATTAAAAAAAATACAGTTTTTTTCGTAAACACCCTATATTTTAGTGCATAGTGTGGATAGTCCCTAAAACAATTTGCACATACATTTACATTTCACATACATCCAGAAATCACCCTTGAAAAAATTAGCAACATAGTCCAACTAGAATGTCTGATGACCTATACTAGTCACGAATGAGTATATGAGCATTTTACATCTTTAAAACGGTGATATCTCCTGAATCGCATTTCGTACGAGAAAATGTATGGTCACTTTTTTGTAGAGAATTGCATGATCTAGAGACTTTGAGAACGTTATTTTATGATAAGACTTACGGTTCGAGATGTATTTCCAAAACCGATATTTTGACCCTAAAACCCCTTAAAAAGTAGGCTTTGCTTGGTAGAAAATCGGTAGACTTTATGATCTTTTATTAAGAACCCTAAAAGGAAGCTCTGTGCTTATTTTCAGCTTGCACCCAATCATTTCAGCTATATACACTCAAAGGACACATGGATGTCCTTAACAATATCCCAAACATTTCCATTTGGCGCGTATCCGCCCAGGGCGATTATCTCGGATCGTTTTGAATGAGACGAACTTATTCCTCCTGAGAATCCAAAACTTCTCCACTGGTTTACCGACTGAGCAATCAGTCACGGAAGGTTAGATTTTTTTCTACGGACTGAGAAATTGTAGTTGCTACTTTACTCTTTTTGCTTATTTTTAAACGTTAATATTGTGAAAAAAGGTTAACGTTTTGAAAACGCTATAAAAAATTAAGTAACAAAGCAATCGTGGTCGTGTAAAGTGGGATTTTCTTTGGAAGGTATGTAGAGTATAAAAAAATTGCACTATACCCATTAAGCAAGTATATAATACACAGTAAGCATCTATTACACGTGCTTTTTATGAATTAGGATTGTAAGAATGCGATATATATTGGACAAAAAGTAATATTGCTCCACTCTGCTCCACTGGAAAACTTGCTGGGCGTTGTTGGTAAAGGTGTATTCCTTCACCTCCAAAAAAAAAATCCGCTGCCCAAAATTGCCCCTCCGTGTTTTAAGGGTTCACATACGTCCAGCACTAGCCAGTGGAAATGGTACTTCAATATTGCAAAAATGCGGGACAAGGTTTTATTTTTGGGATGTGTAGGGGGGTCAGTGTGAGCTTAAATCTGAGTTTTCGGGATTCTACCCCCCCCCCCCAATTTGGCCGCCATCTTGGAAAAGGTGCGCAAATGGTTTTTCCATTATATATCTCCGTAACAGTACATCTTACAGAAAATTTGCAAGGGCACTTTTTGTTTATAATCAAGGCAAGCGGTAGTTTGCCGAGTTCGTAAGGGCAAACAGCTAATGCCTTATTTACGCCTAAACATAGAAAACAAGGTGTTTTTTTTATAAAATTATGCGATTTATCACCTTTTTATAAGCAATATAAGTAATTTTTCATTTGTAACCGATACCCAAAATATAAATAATTTATTATTCCATGAGTTTTTTTTCCTATCATTCTTCGTTTTCTTTATTTTTACATTTTTTACATTTCGAATCGAACTTTATTCTTCTCCTTCAGTCTAAAAAAGTGGGTACTCAAAATTATTCTGTCAGATGGCGCTCTAAGTTACTTCAATTGCTCAATAAAGGAGATGGTGCTACTAGTTAGTCGAAAAGTGTTAACTCGAACTGTTGATGCCAGATGGCATTAGATGATTAACAAAATGTATTCATTTAAAGTGGTTAGTCGCAACTATGGTATCAGATTGCGTTAGGTACTATAAAAAACATGTAGTTCACAGTACAAATGTACAGTAAAATTTTGAAATACTGAATGCCGAGTTCGTAATCGTAATTTATTTCTAAAAATATGACATATTCCTTACAAGTTAGTCAAATCCAGCACTGTTGATGTCAAATAGCATTACCTATTATTTCGATGATTAACAAAAAGGGTACGTATGGTACACGTCTCAAGAGGGCGGATTAGAATTTTCTTCACAACCCCCTCGACATGGGTATCAAATGAAACGGTATGATAAGTAGAATACAATAAGCAATATAGTATACTCAACAAATAGTTAGATCCACCGAGGCCACCTCAAGAGGACGTATTACCATTTTCTTCGCAACCCCCACGACATGGGTATCAAATGAAAGGGTATGATAAGTAGAATACAATAAGCTTTGTCTTTATATCCATGGCGGCCTTCTCAAGAGGGCGGACTACCATTTCTTCACCACCACCTCGACATAGGTATCAATTGAAAGGGTATCATAAGAAGAATACCACAAGCGATACAACATACTCAATATCTGGTTAGATCCATGGCTGTCATCTCAAGAGGGCGGATTACCATTATCTTCACAACCCCCTCGACATGGGTATCAAATGAAAGGGTATGATAAGTAGAATACAATAAGCAAGTATACTCAATAAATAGTCAGATCCACCGAGGCCACCTCAAGAGGACGTATTGCCATTTTCTTCACAACCCCCACGACATGGGTATCAAATGACATACCCTTTTTAAGTAGAATACAGTAAGCTATGTCTTTATATCCATGGCGGCTGTCTCAAGAGGGCGGACCACCATTTCTTCACCACCACCTCGACATAGGTACCAATTGAAAGGGTATCATAATTAGAATACCATAACCGATATAATATACTCAATATCTGGTTAGATCCATGGCGATCATCTCATGAGGGCGGATTACCATTTTCTTCACAACCCCCTGGACATGGGTAACAAATGAAAGGGTATGATAAGTAGAATACACTAAGCAATATAGTTATACTCAATAAATAGTTAGATCCACCGAGGCCACCTCAAGAGGACACATTACCATTTTCTTCACAACCCCCTTGACATGGGTATCAAATGAAAGGGTATAATAAGTAGAATACAATAAGCTATGTCTTTATATCCATGGCAGCCGTCTCAAGAGGCGGACTACCATTTCTGCACCACCACCTCGAACTAGGTATCAATTGAAAGGGTATCATAAGAAGAATACCATAAGCGATACAATATACTCAATATCTGGTTAGATCCATGGCTGTCATCTCAAGAGGGCGGATTATCATTTTCTTCACAACACCCTCGACATGGTTATCAAATTAAAGGGTATGATAAGTAGAATACAATAAGCAATATAGTATACTCAATAAATAGTTAGATCCACCGAGGCCACCTCAAGAGGACGTATTACCATTTTCTTCGCAACCCCCACGACATGCGTATCAATTGAAAGGGTATGATAAGTAGAATACAATAAGCTTTGTCTTTATATCCATGGCGGCCGTCTCAAGAGGGCGGACTACCATTTCTTTACCACCACCTCGACATAGGTATCAATTGAAAGGGTATCATAAGTAGAATACCATAAGCGATATAATATACTCAATATCTGGTTAGATCCATGGCTGTCATTTCAAGAGGGCGGATTACCATTTTCTTCACAACCCCCTAGACATGGGTATCAAATGAAAGGGTATGATAAGTAGAATACAATAAGCCATGTCTTTATATCCATGGCGGCCGTCTCAAGAGGGCGGACTACCATTTCTTCACCACCACCTCGACATGGGTATCAATTGAAAGGGTATCATAAGAAGAATACCATAAACGATATGATATACTCAATATCTGGTTAGATCCATGGCTGTCATCTCAAGAGGGCGGATTATCATTTTCTTCACAACCCCCTCGACATGGGTATCAAATGAAAGGGTATGATAAGTAGAACACAATAAGCTATGTCTTTATATCCATGGCGGCCGTCTCAAGAGGGCGGACTACCATTTCTTCACCACCACCTCGACATGGGTATCAATTGAAAGGGTATCATAAGAAGAATACCATAAACGATATGATATACTCAATATCTGGTTAGATCCATGGCTGTCATCTCAAGAGGGCGGATTATCATTTTCTTCACAATACCCTCGACATGAGTATCAAATAAAAGAGTATGATAAGTAGAATACAATAAGCAATATAGTATACTCAATAAATAGTTAGATCCCCCGAGGCCACCTCAAGAAGACGTATTACCATTTTCTTCGCAACCCCCACGACATGGGTATCAAATGAAAGGGAATGATAAGTAGAACACAATAAGCGATTTAGTATACTTAAAATATATTTAGATCCACGGCGGTTATCTCAAGAGGGCGGATTACCATTTTCTTCACAACCCCCTCGACATGGGTATCAAATGAAAGGGCATGATAAGTAGAACACAATAAGCTATGTCTTTATATCCATGGCGGCCGTCTCAAGAGGGCGGACTACCATTTCTTTACCACCACCTCGACATAGGTATCAATTGAAAATGTATCATAAGTAGAATACCATAAGCGATATAATATTCTCAATATCTGGTTAGATCCATGGCTGTCATCTCAAGAGGGCGGATTATCATTTTCTTCACAACCCCCTCGACATGGGTATCAAATGAAAGGGTATGATAAGTAGAACACAATAAGCTATATCTTTATATCCATGGCGGCCGTCTCAAGAGGGCGGACTACCATTTCTTCACCACCACCTCGACATAGGTATCAATTGAAAGGGTATCGTAAGTAGAATACCATAAGCGATATAATATACACAATATCTGGTTAGATCCATGGCTGTCAACTCAAGAGGGCGGATTAATATTTTCTTCACAACCCCCTCGATATGGGTATCAAATGAAAGGGTATGAAAAGTAGAATGCAATAAGCTATGTCTTTATATCCATGGCGGCCGTCTCAAGAGGGCGGACTAGTATTTCTTCACCACCACCTCGACATAGTTATCAATTGAAAGGGTATCATAAGTAGAATGCCATAAGCGATATAATATACTCAATATCTGGTTAGATCCATCGCGGTCATCTCAAGAGGACGGATTTCCATTTTCTTCTCAACCCCTTGACATAGGTATCAAATGAAACGGTATAATAAGTAGAATACAATAAGCAATATAGTATACTCAATAAATAGTAAGATCCACCGAGGCCACCTCAAAAGGACCCATTACGATTTTCTTCACAACCCCCTCGACATGGGTATCAAATGAAAGGGTATGATAAGTAGAATACAATAAGCTATGTCTTTGTATCCATGGCGGTCGTCTCAAGAGGGCGGACTACCATTTCTTCACCACCACCTCGACATAGCTATCAATTGAAAGGGTATCATAAGTAGAATACCATAAGCGATATAATATACTCAATATCTGGTTAGATCCATGACAGTCATCACAAGAGGGCGGATTACCATTTTCTTCACAACCCCCTCGACATGGGTATCAAATGAAAGGGAATGATAAGTAGAACATAATAAGCTATATAGTATACTCAATATCTGGTTAGATCTTTGGCGGTCATCTCAAGAGGACGGATTACCATTTTCTTCACAACCCCCTCGACATGGGTATCAAATGAAAGGGAATGATAAGTAGAACACAATAAGCGATTTCTTCTTCTTCTTCTTTGTGCCCCTTTAATCCCTCATGGGACATAGGGCGGAAACAGTTGCCCTCCAGCGGACTCTGTTTTGCGCGACAGCTCTCAGCTCTGACCAGGATCTCCCAGTTGTTGCGGCCTCTGCTAGTAGGGTCCTCCTCCACGTTGTTCTAGGTCTTCCAACTCGACGGGATCCTTGCGGGTTCCAGTCAAGGGCCTGTTTGGCTAGGTTTTCGTTATCGCGTCGCAAGGTGTGGCCAACCCAATTCCATTTCCTTCGCCTGATTTGGTCGTCTATCCTTTCTTGGCCGGCACGGCGCCATAGCTCTTCATTTGAAATTCTATCTGGCCAGCGGATTTTTAGGATACGACGCAGGCATCTGTTGATGAAGACTTGTAGGCGCCCTGTGATGAATTGGGTGACTTTCCATGTTTCGCAACCGTACAAAAGAACTGCCTTAACGTTGGAGTTGAACAGCCGCAATTTGGTGTTAGTTGAGATCTCCGTTGATCTCCATATGCGGAACAGGCATGCATATGCGCCTCGTGCTTTATTTATTCTGGAACTGACGTCTTCTTCTGTACCGCCATTTTCGGTAATCATGCTACCGAGGTAGCAGAATTTATCTACCAGTTCCACGTCACGGTTATTCAGCGCAGTTCGTTCAAGTGTGTTTGCATTTATCCGCATTTCTTTGGTTTTGTTCGGATTCAGCCTTAAGCCTGCTAGACTACTTTCTGTTGCCAAATTGTTTAACATGTTTTTTAGCTCCTGATGTCTGTGGGCCAGCAAACAGATATCATCCGCGTAGTCGAGGTCCTTAAGGCGGTCTAGCAAACCCCATTGTATGCCGCCTGTTCTATTATCTAGAGCGTCGACAAGGATGTCATTTATTACTATAAGAAATAGTAATGGCGAAAGTAGACATCCTTGTCGTACTCCTGAATTCACCTCGAAGCTGTCGGATAATTTTCCATTATGGAGAACTCTGCATTTGGAATTGTTGTAAAGGGCTTTTATCAATTCTATTATTTTATCAGGCAGTCCACGTCGCCGTAATGCCTGCCATATAAAGCTCCTATTAACCGAGTCGAACGCTTTCTCATAATCTACGAAAGCTAGGTAAAGGGGGGATCGGAATTCAGTAGACTGCTCCACTATGATTCTCAAGGTGTTAATATGGTCTATACATGAGCGGCCCTTCCTGAATCCGGCCTGCTGCCTTCTAAGCGTTCGGTCTACTGCCTCTCTTATCCTTGATAATATAACGTGGGACAAGATTTTACCCACAGTAGATAATAGACAGATGCCTCTCCAGTTGTCGCATATTGTTAGGTCCCCCTTTTTGGGTATTTTGACTATGATACCTTCCGTCCAATCCTCCGGAAAGGTACAGGTGTTCCATGCTATTTCCAGGATTGGCTGAAGCGCATCTGCTATGAGGCTTGAATCGGCTTTCAACAATTCTGGCGGGATGCCATCTTTTCAAGCTGCTTTACCATTGGCCATCGCATGAATTGCGGTTACTATTTCCGTCTTGGATGGGGCCCGGGTGTTGATTCTTATCGGCTGTGCATTGTTGCTGTTTTCCTGAGGTTCCTGTGCAAGTGAACCATTCAGGGCGGCGAAGAAGTAATCTCTCCATCTTTGGAGTTGCTCCTCGTCGCTGCACAGCAGCCTCCCATCCGCACTCTTTACGGCATGCTTTTTAGTAGAGTGCTTTCCCGAGAGCTGTTTAGTAATTTGGTACAGCACTTTACTGTTGCCTGTGTTTGCCGCGTTTTCCGCTTTTTCTGCGAGCTCATTTATCTGCTGCCTTTTATCACGCCGCACACTTCTCTTTACTTCCCGGTGTAATTGGGAATATTCCCGTTCAAGTTGGTGACGTCTTTCCGGGTCGCTTGTAGAGTTTACGTTATTTTTGAGGGCCCTCCTGCGTTCTATTTTTTGCCAGGTAGTGTCCGAGATCCAATGTTGCATGTTTCTCTGGACATAACCGACGCTCGTTTCCGCAGCCGTCAATATAGCGCCCTTTGTTCTACTCCACAGCTCTTCAATATTTGTGTCGTAAGAAACGGTTTGCTGGTTTAATATTTGCTGCAGGTTTCCAGCAAATTCTCGCTTTTTAGCGGTCTCCTGCAGAAGGTCAACGTTAAACCGTCTACGGTTTATAACATCGCGTTGAACGTTTCTGATTGCAGCGATTCTAAGGCGAATAGTTGCTACTACCAAATGGTGGTCGCTTCCAGTGTCCGCTCCCCTGAAGCTCCTGACATCCTCCAGAATGGCGATTTAGTATACTCAAAATATATTTAGATCCACGGCGGTTATCTCAAGAGGGCGGATTACCATTTTCTTCACAACCCCCTCGACATGGGTATCAAATGAAAGGGAATGATAAGTAGAACACAATAAGCGATTTAGTATACTCAAAATATATTTAGATCCACGGCGGTTATGTCAAGAAAGCGGATTCCCATTTTTTTTACATAGCTCATCGACATGGGTATCAAATGAAAGGGTATCATAACTTGAACACACTAGCATGAAATAATTAAACACGTGCATTTACGAACGAATTCAAAGGAACACTCGAACAAGGTCATTAGATCAGCATGTTGAAAGAAAAATCGAGCTGGTTATGGATTAATAATTCCATAGTACAGAAAAAATCTTGGCCGAGAAACTCGAAAGGAGCTTATTTTTGTTTTTTTACAAAGGCAATAATATTAATTTGAATTCCTGCATTTTGTTATTTTGTTATTACCTACTTATAAAATAAATAAAAAACTATAATGAACAATTAAATACATAATGTATCTTTATACAGAAGATTATTTATTTTTTATTTTAGAATGTATTAAAACAAAAAAGAGTGATATCCCACCAAAAAAACATTAAAAATGTGAATTAGAAGTTCGTGAGCGCGGAAATTATTTATTGGGACAGTTTAAAACACACTTATAACAAAAAGAAGTGATATGGATTAGTCAAGATGAATCGTTAATAGCATGAAATAATTAAACACGTGCATTTACGAACGAATTCAAAGGAATTTTATAACAATTTTAGAGCATGAATCTTAGCTGCCCTTCGAAATGTAACAAATTTTATTAGAAATACTATAGACTGAGCCACGCGGAATTCAGCAAAAATTCATGCTAGGTATACAACGAACCAACCAACCAACGAATTCATGCTAGGCAAAACAGAGTCCGCTGGAGGGCAACTGTTTCCGCCCTATGTCCCATGAGGGATTAAAGGAGCACAATGATACAACGAACGCGCCAGCCAACTTTTTCGCGGTTGATAATACTTTATTGAGTTTTAAATAAAAATTGGCAGTTATATAATTCCTTTGAATTCGTTCGTAAATGCACGTGTTTAATTATTTCATGCTATTAACGATTCATCTTGACTAATCCATATCACTTCTTTTTGTTATAAGTGTGTTTTAAACTGTCCCAATAAATAATTTCCGCGCTCACGAACTTCTAATTCACATTTTTAATGTTTTTTTGGTGGGATTAAATTATCTACAGTATATTAGCAAGATATTTTTGGGTAAATTTGATAATTAAGAAGTTATAAGCCTCAGAAGATAAAGATACAACTTTTACTTGTATTCACAATGATTTTCTTCTGTAATTGCATTCTTAAAAATTCTTATTTTGTTTTTCTAATAAACAATAACTTCCTAATAAAATAACTTGCTTATAAAAAAATTAATCAAAAGTATTAAACATTATATTAAAACAAATTTTTTGATTTTTTTAAGAGGTTATGTTAACCATATTGAGTCCGCCATTTTGAAAATCGAAATTTCGACACCGGATTCGTCATCAGCGACCCCGAAAACCCCCGAGTGTAAAATTTGAGATCATTTAATGCACTTTTTGACTTTTGGCCAGCTTTTTTGGATTTGGTCCCACTGTGCGACGGGTCAAAGATGGAACATAGGACATAGGCGTGTGCCGCCAGACCCAACTCAACGGTCTCGATTGCGATAGGTAAGTCGCCCTCTGTTTTCCAGATTAAAATACATGCCTTTGCGACCTGCGCTAGGCTCAACCTTGAGAAAGGTCTGAAAGGCGCCAACAACAAAATTTTACCAAGTTCCATCAAGGCACTCTCAACGTGGAAGTTTTCTTCCAAAATAGTTGCAGGGTGTTTTGACTTACTCCAGAGCCTGACCATAAGAAATGAGGTCTCGCTCTGCTGGGACACTGGGGTATCAAGGGAAATGAGGTTGCAGACAGCCTCGCGAGGAAGGGGTCTGAGACATTGGTCCAGGGCCCAGAACCCTGCTATGGCATCTCTTGGTCCACCTCCAAGTCCCAGATAGAGAAGTGGATTAAGGGACTAAACCTAGCCTATTGGTAATCAGTCCCAGGTCTTAGACAGGTAGAAGATCTTATAAGACCTTTTGCCTTAAGGGGCATTATCAGTTTAAACAGAGTGGACCTAAGACTGCTGGTGGGTTATCTGACTGGCCATGTGCGGTATCACTTCCACAACCTAGACCAAGAGACAGAATGCCAACTCTGCATGGAAGGCAACGAGACTTCCACATATATTCTTTGTAAATGTCTTGTTCTGATCTGGCTTAGAAGAAGAATGTTTATCAGAGAGTTTACTAGCCCTACTCAAGTCCGGTCTTCGTCAATTGAAGACCTTCTTGCCTTCGTCCGGAAGGCTGATAGTCTGTGCTCCGTTAGTGGAATACATGCACAATAGGCCTAACTTGTCCGCAGTGTTCACTAATTAATATTTTTTTATTAAATTTAAAAGTATAAATCACTATGGTATCACTTTCTGTTCATATATGTATTTGGAAGTTTATTTATAGTTTGTATTTTGACAGTTCTAATGAACTTTGCAAAATGCAGTGTGTCACTAATAAAACGAATGAACATTGAAAGCCAATGAAGCTGGAAGAATGTTAATTCGTTTTTGCAGTGTGTCAAGGGTATTCGATTATTCTTTTAATCAAAGATTTAACGGCGCCATTAACGACCAAATGAAGTATAAGCAGTGTCATGTGCTGTTTTATGTATATAATATATGTAAAATAGAATTCGTTAGAATCATTGGTTCCCCACAAGTAATGTACAGCATGCGGTAGGAATTTGATTGCAAAACACACCACTAGAGAGAGTTGTTTATTCTCCTAAGAACATTTATTCGGGTTCACTACGATTTTGGAAAGTGCAGAATAACTATTAAATTTGCATACATTCATACAATCAAAACGAACATATTAGAAAACAGTTCGTTCACAATTCTCGAAAATTCTCTGTGGAATAATTTCTTCTTTTAAAAAAGTATTTCAAATGAACTATTATTAATAAAAAAAAACGATAAAAGAATTTATTTAATACAGCAACATTTCTACTCAATATCTCCTTGTTGATCCCTGAGGAAACTGTATATTGCCTCCTGAGTGCCAATCTAAAACAAATCAGAAAACTGGATTTAGCAAAATATTTATAGGCGTTCCCTGAATGAGGCTTTTACCTTGACCACCTCCTGTTTGTCCATATTGCATTCCACTTCCAGAATTGCCATAACTACCACTTCCGGCCATTTGATTTCCAGGTACGCCTGTTCCCATGTTGTAAGATCCTGCTGGAACTCCTTGTTGATAATATCCTTGCGGATATTGTTCTTGCTGGTAGGTCTGTTGCTGGTACGATCCTTGCTGATAGGGAGTGCTATACGAGGATTGCGCCGTTCGTTGTGGTGCGGCGATCTTTGGAGAGAAATGCTTAATCCACATTCAATTTTCTAAATTAAAAACTTACACAAACTGCGAAAAGTAAACTAAAAATGTAAATATTTGTCGAAGGAATCATGATCGTATATTTGCTTATCCACACTTTAAATCCTCACTCCAAGTTTCAAACTGATCGAGGCCAATCCGTGAATGGCTCTTATATAGGAAATGTCACAAACGATGATTTGGCGGATGCGAATTGAAAAACGTTTACGATAAAATTATTGAAATTAATTGAAATGATGCGACGGAATTTTCCCATTTTTTCGATGGAAGTAACAAATTTGCGGTTAGGTGACTTTGGTGGGCCGCAGTTTAACAACAATAACAAAATTTAGTCAAGGGTGTCAATTACGCAGGTGAAGGTTTGGTAATAATATTTTTCGGCTTTGGGCCTGTTATTAGAATGTGTAAAAAAATAAATTCCCTGGAAAGTTTGTCAACTGATATGTAAACATATTTAATTAGAGACTTTAAGTGAATAATCTTTGTGAAAAAGTTTGCTTTGGGTTTTCTTCGAATTAGGAGATATTATATTGCGTGCTTGTAGCTCATTCACCTCTGTCCATTGGAATGGAGCGATAAGTCTCCAAATAAAATTCGCCGTGCATACTAGCAGGAAATTAACTTTCATCAGAAGTAAGCACTTACATTACCACGGGAACTCCCGGAAACATGGAAGTGGCAAAATACACCCCTGGATGTCAACCTCTGGAAGAACGTGCCAGAGGCTCCGAAAACCATAAGAGAAGCGACTCTTATCTGTGTATATATCTTCCAGTTAGAGATAGAGAACGATCTTCAAGTGCGGGGTCCTCTCAAATCAATGATGTTGCTGATGGTGTTAAGAACTGGAATAACTAGGTTTAGAAGAGCCTGCATCAAGCAATGAGGTTCAACGATCCTGTTACAGAATTGAATTCTCCATAAAATTCTTGACGACACCAAAAAAAGTTTTGGAGAAATTTTCACTTGGTCCTGGAGACCATAATCAAACAGAATTCAGAAAAGGAACGTAACCTAGAGAATCGTTCCACTAGAGAGTAGCAGGAAAAATGAATTAAACCAATAAGATCTTAATGGAAGCTCGGTAGCAACATCCCGAATAGATCTTGTGTTATTCGAAATCAAATGGGCACGAAACAGAACCAAAAAAGGGCTAAGCCGATTCTATCAGACGAGTACGATAGACAACTTTTCTCCCTCCAAAACTTTTGGGCATAACGTTATACTTCTACGCTTTGCTCTAATAAGGCCAAAAATCATTACAAGTAGACTTCAAGAAACATTAGCCACCTTTTGAGCAATAGAGGGCATATGCTAGTTTTTGAAATGTCTTGATTTAAGCTAAATTTAAAACGACGAGCACCACTGCTTTATACCAAAGAGATGTACTGGCTTCCTAGTTGTTTATCGCTCGTTGGTCTGTAGTACTTCACCCCTGTTCCTCATATTTGTAGACCAGACTGCTGGAATAGACTCAGAAGTCTACCTAGTGACTTGTCTTAGATTTGAATTGGCATTTTTTTCTAGCTAAGACTGTTATCTTGTCGAATCAATATTTAATAACAGCTAGCTAGTTCTCTTCTGCTTCTCTCGCATACAACTCGCACCGTAGGAATGTAGCAGCACTGACAAAATGTTATCGTTACTATCATAATGACTGTTCCTCCGAAATAAACGCTCTCCTTCCTCCACGGCAATCTTATAACCGCAACACCAAATTAGCCCACTTGTTTCATTCCCTCTACATGGAACTCCCCCTTCCATCCACTGAACAGGATATGAATTCGTTTCTAAATAGAACAACTCGACTATGGAATAATCTCTCGCAGTCAGTATTTCCGAGCTCCTACAACATCCAAGTGTTCAAACGCAGGGTTTGCCACCTTCTTCAACAACCCTTCGAACCCTCATAACCCTTAACATATTCCCCCCCCCCCCCCTCCCGTACTAAGCTTGCTGCTAGACATTGCACCATGACGACAAACGACATGACGGACTGGTAGTACAAAGGGTGATTTCTAAGCTTAGCACTGCCACATAAAAAAACAACTCGCATACAAAAACTACTCTTTGTACTCAAAGAAACATGCCAACGAACTTCAAGAAGCATTATTGTTTCCCTTGAACAGTATAGAACGAACGCAGTTTTTTCAAACTTATGGTTCAAGAAGGTAGTGGAGATGACGAGGAACAGTGTCAAAGAAAACAACTGTAATTTTGCATCGAAGCGAAGCTTTCTCTCTCGCCGCGTTTCTTTTTGCTGGAGTAACTACACCGGTGTGTTTTGGAGTAGTTCCAACTACCCCAGCTCATATATCGGAGTAGATGATTAATGTAGTTATGATTTTTTTTGCAAAAGGTGGCGCCTTCAAAATTTTTTGGTTATGTTATTCTCATTGATTATATACTAAGGGCCGTTTTCACAATCTCCGGTTAAACTTTAACTGCAACAATAACTAGCAGTTAGTTAAAAATGCCGTTTCACAATCTCTAGTTAGAGTCAATCTGTCAGTTAATTCACAACTGGAAGTTAATTTAACCGGACGAATTTCTCCTGGTTAACTAATTTAACTGAAAGTTTCACATTGGCGTTGACATTTTTGCACTTTACAAGTGTATTTTAATGAAAAGGAACACTTTTGACATTTGATGTACTGTAAATATATGAAAACTAGTACATTTTTACTTTAACTTCAAGTTTGTTAACTCATAGTTGTGAAAATTAATTTTTTTTTACTGGCACTTTACGGTCACAGTTAAATTAACTATCAGTTTAGAAACTGGAAGTTTACTGACAGTTTAACCGGAGATTGTGAAACCGGCCCTAAGTAGATATGGAAAAACGTGAGTCAAATTAACTTCCAGTTAGCGGTCGTCCCTAAATTACGTGAGGTGATTTTTGCGATTTTGCCTTCTTGTAGTTCTAAATTCTAATGACTTTTTCGCGGCTCAGTGTTACTTGGCTCGTACTCTGCAGCATTCGACAAGTCGCGCGTTTGGCTAGCCTTTGGAGGCTAAACAATCGAGTAAATTTTTTGTGTAAGATTTACCCATATCTTAAGGCCCCAATTTACACACAGTTCAAGAATGCCTACAGTTCAAGAAAGCTGACAAAAACGCATTTATCGTCAGTTTGGGCCTGAAGATCTGAACTTCTATTCACTCTCGAGCCGTGAATTGACTTCAAGAATTCACGCCGTACGGAAAGCAAAGCGCGAGCTAAGCGCGAAAACCATCCACACTCGCGTTCGCGCTTGTTTGCGGGTGTTCACGGCGTGAGACTGGAGCCGCCTTGAAGCTTTCGTTGCGGCTATAAACATTTTTAAATTAATAACCTGCTATACTAAGGAGTCGTTTCATGCCACGGTCTGCCAGACGGATACCTGAAGTATCATCCCTAAGTTAGACTGCGTCAAGCTTAGTCCTGCCGGTCGACCTGGTCCGACAGGCCACTGCCTACCGGCGGCCTGTAAGTGAATGGGGTCTTTAGTGGAGAAACATGTTTTACTTAATTAAACCCAGTTTTCTTGCCATCTTCTGTTTCTTTAAAAAAATAATTACGTGATATTTGCCGAGACCCCCTCTCCCCTACGTAAGATTTGGTGAGATTCGGCTCGACCTCCTCCCCCCTAAACGCCACACATAATTTATGTACGACCCCTTTCGGCACCACGAGCTGGGAGCGCTAATATCGCAAGGTTTTATGCTCCGCTGTATATGGTTAGTTGCCGAAATAAAGTTTTTCTTGTTTATGTGAAAGCCCTTTGCGCATTTGAAAAAGAAATCAGAAGCTGCGTCTTTGAGTTTAGTGGCTGCTAGTTGGTACTTTTCGACAAAGCTCAGATGAAAAAGTATTAAAAAAGGACAAAATAGAGCCAATTTCAACATTAAAATTGGTGGTAATGGCCAGTAATGGTCGCAGCATAATAATTGTTAAACATTATTCATAGGAAATTGTCCAAGCCTTCCAATTTTGTAAAAAAAATATTGGTTAATGACGTATTTTTTGGAGAAAATTGTGATGAAGTTGGTTTTTTGTTAAAAAAACAAAATTTCAACTTGACGACACATAACTCCAAAAGTTGATAAGATAGAAACATCGTTTTTACCACCACAGATAGGTGCGTTCACTGATATTTTGCTCATGCACGTAGGCTAAGCGGTTACAGAAATACAGGGTGATATGTAAACTTCTACCAAAAAATTTCTAAACGCCCTAGCGGCCAAACGGTAACGATTTCCCCCCACCCAGGGGCGGATGGGCCATAAGAGGAACCGGGAAATTTCCCGGTGGGCCGGCTGTTCAGAGGCGCGCAGGGCCGGTGGCTGAAAGTATGCCTAAGTTAAGGGTGGTTAACCTTTTTATAACATGGGCCAAAATAATCTCGACGTTTTTCCGCAGCCCGCAGTAGTTAATTGACATCTTATGACCTGTAATTTTTTAATCTGCATTTGAAGTGAAAGATCTTTAATGTGGTAATTTACACTATCCATCACTCCGTCCTAAACTCAAAAAGGTTTCTGTATAGTTTTTTTTCCTTTTTTTATGTTGCTTGATCAAGCTCAGGGATCACCCTTTGTCCGTCCGTCATATCATTTAAATCATGGTGCAATGTTTAGTAGTAAGCTTGACCTGAAGGATAAAAGAGAAAATATAGGTTAGGAGTCTAGAGGGTGCGTGAATAGATATTGATGAACCTTGCGTTTGAACTCTAAGATGTTATATGAGATCGGAAACAGCTAAACCTGGAGAGTTGACATCTACTGATATGCGCGGACCTTTTGCCGAGTCCATTCACTAAAAAGTAAGTAAGTTGTTTTCGATATGGTTTTCCAATTCAAAAGAAGACCGAAGTTAAAGATATGTTAAAACAGATAATGGTACAAGGCACAACTCTCTGTCGTCCAATAAAGGAGTTATTAAGTGATAATGGCGAAAAGCTGGACAACGACCAAATTTCGCAGAGTTCAATATTAGCACTAAATTATGAACATATGTACATGTTGCTATGTGCGTTTAATTTTCAATTTAAACTAGACAAATTACATCAAAAAATATTTAGTTATAATTTCTTCTAAAGTTCTCGCGGGCCGGAGGGAAACTTTCGGCGGGCTGGGAGTTACCCACCGTTGGTCTCAGTGATCTACCAACCTACATTCCGTATGACCACATATTCCAAATCGCAAAACAAGGATCTCAGTGCTTGGGATTTCTTAAGAGGTGCAAGTTCCTCCTTCAGCCATCGGCCCGTGCTGTTATTTATAAATCCTACATTCGGCCTCTTCTCGAATACAACTCCCTCGTTTGGGGCGGCGCTCCAATAACCACCTTAGCATGGTTAGATAAGGTCCAAAAAAGGGCCCTTAAGTTAATTAATGACGATACCGCTTGCTCCACAATCGACCCCCTGAGCCACCGTAGGAATGTAGCAGCACTGACAAAATTTTATCGCTACTATCATAGTGACTGCTCCTCCGAGTTAAACGCTCTCCTGCCTCCACGGCAATCTTATACCCGCAACACCAGATTAGCCCACTCATCTCATTCCCTTCACCTGCAACTCCCCCTTTCACGCACTCAACAAGATATGAATTCGTTTGTGAATAGAACAACTCGACTCTGGAATGATCTCTCGCAGTCAGTATTTCCGAGCTCATACAACATCCAAGAGTTCAAACGCAGGGTTCATCACCACCTTCTTCAATACCCCCCCGTACCTTTGTAACCCCCCTCCCCCGTACTAAGCTTACTGCTAGACATTGCACCATGACGTGACAAATGACATGATGGACTAGTAGTACAAAGGGTGACTCCTGAGCTTAGCACTGCCACATAAAAAAAAACAGCATTTACTTACCGAAAATAAAGAACCGGAATAAATTTTTCATTTTCTTAACAAATTTTTGTAGGATTTTTGTACATTTTTTTTTCTGTATTTTACACTATTATTTGCTTATATAATTAATCAGCAAAAAAATTATTTTTTTTGTATTTCATCTTCCGACTGTCCATAAAAAAGTCTTAAACTTTTTGTTTTGTTGATTTTGTGGATGTTTTCAAATTCCGTGACATTTGGCGCATGCTGGATTACAAAGCTCTTAAAAATGCTTAAAAGCTTGACAAAAGCTTCATTTAGCTCCTCCTATCAAATCACTTTTTTTCATTTCATCAGCCACGTCTGCGTATTGCTAGTGGAAGGTGTATTTTTCTGGCGCTTTAATGATTATTTAAAAAATTTACAAATTCTGAATGAAAAACGTCGTAACACCCTGTAAATGTATATTTTAGCCATATCCGGAAATTAAAAAAATGGCTGCCAAATATTATTTCCCGGGCCGCTAAGATGTTGCCCATCCGCCCCTGCCCCCACCCATGCAATTTTTTGTTCGTCTATCCAAGACCTATCCATAGCCAGCCATTCCGACATACTCGTTAATACACCCTGTATATAAAATAAATTTATTTTTGATTTTATTTATCGTTATTTATGTAGCATGGCCAAGACCAACCTTTTGTACCGTTAGTACGTTATGTCCTTCAAGTCAGGATGATGGTAGATTTCGATGAACCTTGGGTTTTAACTATGAGCAACACCGACTGTGTTGTGGTCCCAGCAACACCGACTGTGTGTTCTATTTATTAATGAACGGGAGGTATATAGTGGGCCTGCGAAGGGCCGAGTTGGCTAGTCTTGGGAAAAAAGCTGCGTGCATGTAAAAGCAAATTAACGAGGGCTGCTACATTTCTACCGTGGCTTGAAGGGTCTATAGAGGAGCAAAAGGGTGCTATCGCCATTGCACCTTCTTTATTTAGCACCTTCTCCAGCCAATCCAAGCTAGTTTTTTGGGCTCCTGTAATACAGGTTCGCGCCACGCAACCGTCAAAAACAATTAAATTTAAAGTCTTTTATTACCACAAAAACTAAGGATTTATAACGAGTTTTTTTAAAAGTGAAAGAAGAGCTTACACCTGACTTACTTAATATTAATAATGTTACAATATTGCTAACTAAGCGTCTGGGTAGCCGGATGCACCCGAAGCATCGAGGTCATCGATGGTGGCTTATGCCGTAAGGTTCGTGAGCTTTTGGTTGGGGTCATGTGTCGTATGGATGAGGTGTGGCCGTGGGAATATAATTTCTCCCCAGATATACGAGTTATGTTTAATACAATGCGGAAAGTAGGACTTGCAGATTGTATACAGGGCAGCTGGCTGAAGGAGGAACTTACATCTCTTGAGGAATCTCAGGCATTGATAAGCTTGTTTGGCGATTTGGAATATGTGATTACTCCATCGCAGATCTGGGACCTTATTCTCTATTACAATATTGGCAAATTTTTACTTGAAAGCTGTTTTGTTTTCGGATCGGATTTAACAATATTGTAATGCGGAATAGGGCCCCTGAAGATAAAATTACGTCTAAAGGTACGAGTCCGCCAAGGTATTTGCTAGCAGGCTTTTGACGTCCATCCATCCATCCAATGGCGCTACAGCCCAAATCGAGCCTTGGCCTCCTCTAGGGCATTTCTCCAAGTTTGACGGTCCCTTGCAGCATGTCTCCAGTTCCGGATGTTGAGCATTGACTCTGCGTCAGCCGTCACAGAGTCTATCCATCTCCTCCTGGGGATACCTACTGGCCTACTTCCCGAAATTTCTGATGCCATTAGCCGTTTTGGGATACGATTGTCCTCCATCCTGATTACGTGGCCGGCTAGTCTCAGTCTGTTGATTTTTATTAAAGTTAAGACTTGTGGGCCGTCAAAAATTTCATACAACTCGTTGTTGTATCTTCTTCGCCATATTCCATCCTCTCTGGTTGGGCCTATTATGCATCTGAGAATTTTTCTCTCAAACCTGTTGACTCGTTCCTCTATGTCCTGGGTCATAGTCCAAATCTCGCTACCATAACACAGTACTGGTCGTATTACTGTTTTGTAGAGTGAGAGTTACGTTTTCCTGTGTACAAATATTGAGTGCAGGATTTGTTTTTGGAAAGGCTCTATTAGCCAGTAGTATTCGTCTGGTTATTTCTTCTTTTTATTCGTTTCTTTTTGTGATAGTAGAACCCAAGGTAGACTGTTTTATCGACTAGTTCTAGGTTATGTTCGGCGATGGTTATATTTCTTCCCATTCTAAATCTTCCTGCTCTGGATTGTTGCATCACCTTAGTTTTTTCTTCGTTTATCTTCATGACTATGTCCTTTGCCGCCTCTTTTAATTTGCTGCCAAAAAGGACCTTCCCACGATGTTTCCGTCATCCGCATATCCAAGTAATTGTACCGACTGGATATTGATGCACTTCTCTGGACTGACGTTTTCCTTATCACCCATTCCAAGGCCAGGTTGAAAAGCATGGGGGCCAGTCCATCTCCTTGTCTAAGCCCTTGACGTACTTCGAACTCTGTTATAACTTTCGCCAGTGAGCTATTTGTGGCGCATTTGATCAGTTGTACCAACTTTGAGGGGACTCCTATTTCCGATAAGATCTCCTCTCTCTGTTTATTGAGTCATATGCCTGTTGAAAGTCGACAAATATCTGGTATAAATCTACATTCCTGTTTGTTCTAAAACCAGCTTGATATTCTCCTATAAGGCCTTCCGATATAGGTTTTTTGTTTCATAAGAATTGTGAAGATTTTGTAGCTGGTGCTGAGGAGTGAGATGCCTCTGTAGTTTTTGCAGTTTAATTTATCTCCTTTCTTGTATACTGGAAATATAATCGCTTTCTTCCTGTCCGCTGGTATAACTTCTTCCTCCCAGATGGTGCATATGAGCTCATGTTAGGTTTGTAATAGTTGGGGTCCTCCTTCCTTTAGCAGCTCATCTGCTATTCCATCGGCGCCAGGCGATTTGTTGCTGTTCTGCCTTTTTACAGCTTCCCGCACCTCATCCAGTGTTGGTGGTTCTATTGAGATGTTATCTTGGGGAATTACAAATGTCTCTGTCTGTGAATTCTCGTTTAATATGGAGATAGGATTCAATAGGTTCTAAAAATACTCTCTCCACCTTTACTTTATCCTATCAGGATCTGCCAACAAGTTCCCATCTAGGTCCTTGCAGATGTCCGTTCTTGGCTGAAATTTATTGGTGATCTGGCGAGTGGCTTGTCTAATTCTCCCTTCATTGAAGCCTTCCTGGATCTGTAAGATCGTCCCACTTAGATATTATCTTTTATTCTTTCTGAACAGCTTGTCTGCGATTTTTCTTTTTTCTAGAAGACTTCCATCCTTGCTCTTGTTGGCCTTGCGATGTACTCTCGGTGGCGCTGGTTTCTGGCGTCATAATGAAGTAAACAGTTCATGTTTCAGATATGCATAGCTGTGATATGCACTTTCTTGGTGACGTTATTTTGCCCACGAGCAAATGTTCGTTAGCCTTGGTTGGTTTTTTTTGCCCACTGATATAAAGGGATGGATGGTACAAGTTTTCGTAGGGATGAGAGTTCACACTCTATTAGACAAGGTCTGGCCCGTGCTTGTCGTATATTGACGAAGGCGAAGGAGAAAGGCAGGGTGTCATTGGCAAAACTTATGACGTGGGTTGGAGGGGATTGAGAACACATCATTACAGTACTACCTTAATTAAACGGCCAGAAACAAAGCTCTCAAACCACGAGATAAGTTAATTTTACAGTTTTACAGAAGCCGTCCAATGTTCCATCTTTTCCGTTTCACATTTAACTCTGCTGACAAGTTTCTGCAAATATGTATGTAGTTTTAACCTCGCCGACGTATCTACACCTTGTCGTGGTGGTGAGGCTTGCGTGGCCCCGTAAGTGCGCCCTGACTAAGATAGATGCGCGCAATCCCAAGGTGTAAGCAATCGTGCTGAAGGGATGAATGGTTCTGCGTGAGTGCACTACTAACGATGGATTCCGGATACCAGGCGACCTCCGGTTTAAATTAGCCTTTCCATGGTAATGCGGAGCTCTGCCATGGGTGACCGTCCTTTCTCGCGCAACTCTAAATAAATCCAATGAGGATGGAGCACCTCTCATAGCCCCGCAACAGGCCGACTTACAAGACCGGTTGGACATTCCCTGCGAACCCATACAGCAGGGTGCCAATCATGGCCCCAGTGAAGGGGAATTTTCGGGATCCCTCTTCAATGAAGGCAGTCTGAGTCCGCGTACCGCCGTGGAGCACGGGGAGATCACTCCTTCAATGGAAGAAGATCTCCTTAGAAGCCCACCTGCGGAACCGCGCTCATCTTCTAGTCCATCGGAGGGGCGACCCGAGGAAGCCAAAGCTCCTTCTAAACACCGGATTGGCGTAGTTAGCAAACGCTTTAAGCGACTTATGAATGCTGGCTACTCTCGTAAAGATGCTGCCAGGATTTGCGTGGCTCCCGAAGAAGGGAGGAAAACCATTCTTCCTAAAAAGAAGAGGGGTAGGTAGATCCTCTGGATCCTTTCCTGGCCAAAATACCCTGCGAAAAAGGCGAAGGCTCCAGCTACACGGTCTGGAAAGCCAGCTGAAAAGCCTTCACCAAAGAAGTCCGACGCACCCATAATGAGCTTCAAAGCCGACCTTCTGCCAAATGGCAGAGAGTGTCAGAATGGGTGTGCTCGCGACTTACTACCCGGAGACTCTTCTGACCACGGATCAACTAACTGACGTGCAAGGCAGTCTTCTCGAGGCGATAGTCCAGTTAGGACCAAGCTCTGAGCAGGTGAGGTTTTTAGGAGCCGCTGCGCGCTCGGGGTTGCTAGTCATCACCTGCGCCTACTCGGCCAGAAGGAAGCAGATGCCCCGAGGCTAACATCTGAAGCCTCGCATGAGCCTGCTCCGGGAATGGGAGAGGTAAGCTCCAATGTGAGGATCGTGACCACTGCACTCTCTGGGCTAGTGGTTGGGGGGGGCCTGCTCTAACGAGATAATGAATCCCGCCACCATCTCAGTGACTAATGCCTCACCATACGACACAAGCGAACATATAGCCTCCAGAGAGGCTGGTGCTGCTGGCGGAATCGTCGTGGAAGCAACACTGGATGCTTCCTCTATTGCCGCTTCAGGCGAGGCTGGGCCCCTAAAATCACCACTCCAATCCTCAAGGGGGAAACCTCCCCAGCCCAGTAATAGTCCATTCAAAACGCGCGTTATGGTGTTCCAAAATAACACCGTTAAGAAAATCGAACCCTAAACGTTTTTGGGGTCGCTGATCACGAAAATCGAGGTCCCGCGGTCCCAAAATTAGGGCGTCACCCCTAAAAATGCAAAAAACACCCCTTTTTAGGGGGTTTTCGCGATTATTTCAATAATAATGAAAACTAATGCGATGAAATGCACTTTTTTTAATATTTATTTGCGAAGGGGGTAGATTTATACTAAATTTAGGTGAGCTTAATGGTAAGGGGTACCCCTAAAGGGTTGAAAGTACCCCTAAATTGGCGAAAAATGGCAAAAATTGTAAAAAAAATTTTTTCCAAGTTTTTGCTTCAAATTCGATTGTGGGCGTACTATCAGGCAAAAATAAATTATTTTCAACCCTTAGGGGGTTAAAACTACCCCTACAATATAGTTAATTGAAAACTAGGGGGGGTGTTCCAAAATAACACCGTTAAGAAAATCGAACCTTTAAGGTTTTTGGGGTCGCTGATCACTAAAATCGAGGTGCTGCGGTCCTAAAATTAGGGCGTCACCCCTAAAAATGCAAAAAAGCCCTTTTTAGGGGGTTTTCGCGATTATTTCGGTAATAATGAAAACTAATGCACTTTTTTAAATATTTATTTGCGAAGGGGGTTGATTTATACTAAATTTAGGTGAGCTTAATAGTAAGGGGTACACCTAAAGGGTTGAAAGTACCCCTAAATTGGCGAAAAATTGCAAAAATTGTAAAAAATTTTTTTTCAAGTTTTTGCTTCAAATTCGATTGTGGGCGTACTGCGGGGTGGGTGAGGGACGTCAGCAAGCGTGTGGCGCAAGAGGCGCGGGCGGAACAGGGCGGACAGCGGCTGGCGGGTGGCAGAAGGAAAGAGGGTTAAAAAATTTCCAAATGTTTTAATAATATTTCATCAAATATAAAATTTTAATGCAAAACAATAAATTTCAGTTTGTTCCAATTACAATTTTAATGTGGGGGTAGTTTTACCCCCTTAAGAGTTGAAAACATTATTTTTTTTGCTGATAATACCTTTTGAACCAAATTTCAAACAAAAAGGAAAAAAAAATTTTTTTTCAATTTTTTTTGTATAAAGTTGTTTTTATTATAGTAAGTTCGCCTTAATTTAGTATAAATCAACCCCCTTCGCATATAAATATTTAAAAAAGTGCATTAGTTTTCATTATTACTGAAATAATCGCGAAAACCCCCTAAAAAGGGGGTTTTGCATTTTTAGGGATGACGCCCTAATTTTAGGACCGAGGGACCTCGATTTTCGTGATCAGCGACCCAAAAAACCTTTAGGGTGCGATTTTCTTAACGATGTTATTTTGGAACACCCCCCCCTAGTTTTCAATTAACTATATTGTAGGGGTATTTTTAACCCCCTAAGGGTTGAAAATAATTTATTTTTGCCTGACAGTACGCCCACAATCGAATTTGAAGCAAAAACTTGGAAAAATTTTTTTTTACAATTTTTGCCATTTTTCGCCAATTTAGGGGTACTTTCAACCCTTTAGGGGTACCCCTTGCCATTAAGCTCGCTTAAATTAGTATAAATCAACCCCCTTCGCAAATAAATATTAAAAAAAGTGCATTTCATCGCATTAGTTTTCATTATTATTGAAATAACCGCAAAAACCCCCTAAAAAGGTTTTTTTTTTGCATTTTTAGGGGTGACGCCCTAATTTTGGGACCGCGGGACCTCGATTTTCGTAATCAGCGACCCCAAAAACGTTTAGGGTTCGATTTTCTTAACGGTGTTATTTTGGAACACCCCCCCCCCCGCGTTTTGAATGGACTATAAGGCTCTCAAAAAGGGGAGCAGGAAGAATCCCTTCAGGAAATGAGTACTGCTTCCATTATGAAGCTTGTCCAGCTTCATCACGCCAAGGCTGCTTCTGAAATACTTGAAAAAAGGTTTATCTCGGACAATTTAGATGTGGCCCTAATCCCAAGAGCCATTGGTGTATCGAGGAAGAGTATATGGCTTCGGTACTAATGTTGGCAGACTGATCTACTCCACCGAGCATGGCTGCCCTAGAGCAGCACTGCTCATGGGGAAGAGACTAACCTGCCTTCCTCTTTCGCAGTTCGTATCCAGAGATCTAGTTGCGGCTGAGGTAGTGCTACCTGGAGACGTAGGAATGCCCAGGCTTGTCATAGCCTCGGCCTACTTCCCTGGAGAAGAGCCTGACCCACCTCCGCCAGAAGTCAGGAGATTTGCGGAGGACTGAACTAGGAGGAATATTCAGTTAGTGATTGGTTGCGACGTCAACGCGCACCACCTTGTGTGGGGAAGCACCAATACTAATTCAAGGGCAAACACCTCCTTGATTTCATTACTACCTATAATTTACAGGTTATGAACAACGGGCACGAATCTACCTTTTCTAATGTGACTAGGCAAGAGGTAATTGACTTGACTCTTGCTAGCACATTTGTCAGTTCCAGAATACTGAACTGGCAAGTCTCAAGTGAGCCATCAATGTCCGATCATAGACATATAAGATTTTACTTGAGAGCTTCTGCAATATCCTGGGAAGCATTTAGGATTCCACGGCAGACTGACTGGGAGGCTTATCGCTTAGCCCTCAGGTCAGGAATCAGCCATATGGATACTAATCCCATTACTGAGGCCGATCTCGACCTTGCCTCTACCAATCTGCAGGAAACGATCATCGCAGCCTTCGAAAGTAGCTGCCCTGCGAACCCGCGAAGCACCAACCGGTGCGAATCGGAGGTAGTACTTGCCCACCGGTCCTACAATAGGAACAAAGGCCTGGCAAACAGGATTTTCACTGACGGTAAGAAAGAGTGGGCCATTGGCACCTTCAGTCCCATCAAGGCTCCCGGAAAGGACCACATCTTCCCAGCTCTCCTTCAGGGAGGCATGGAAGAGATCTTGCCAGTCCTGGTACCACTATTTCGGGGTAGCTTTCCGCTGGCCCATATTCCGAGGTATTGGAGAGAGGCTAGGATAGTATTTATCCCTAGGTCGGGCAGAGGATCATATAAGGAAGCAAAATCTTATCGACCCATCAGCCTCTCCTCCTTTCTCCTGAAAACGATGGAGAAAGTAGTTCTAGACAGGCATATTAGAGAGGGTGTTACTGTTTTTGCGTGTGACTTCTCTTTTTACGGATAATCACTATTTGTGTTTGTAAGTATGATTTATATTGAGGAAATAAAAAAAAGATATTAAATGGAAAGGTTGATTTTTATTAATAAACAATATTAAATGGACAATGGAATTATAAACACGGAATAACGTTATCTTGATGTTACTTCTTGTCTCTAAGCCTCTGTGACGATTTGGTAAATCCCAAACCGTATCTAACCCTAACGGTGTATAGGATTCCTTACCCGGTGTGGTTAGTCCCACTTGTAGGTAAAGAATAATTTGTATATCCTGGGACTCGCCTTTTATACTGTTTCCTTGATTCAAGCTCGCTCTGATATTTTAGTAGGCGAGCTTTTGATAACTTTTACTATAATTTTTATAGTATTAGAACTGCCATATATAGGATGCTTTGCTTTCCTGTCAACTCAAATTAATTAATTTATTTGTCAAACTTTATTTGGATTTGTCATTTGTCATCATCGCATCAACATTCTCCCCCCGTTGAGAAATTAAATTGATCAACCTATCATGGTATTATTTTATTTTAAATTTTTATTAATCTTAATTAATTTTAGGTTTCAAATTTGACCAAATAATATTATTTTTGCGTATGGAAATCCTCACACTACGCCCTCCATGTAAAAAGACAGTGTATCGCTTCCTGGCGGTGTCTCGGATATGTTTCCACGGTATAGATTGCAGTTCTTCGAAGGATATGGTAAAGCTTCTACCTTCTTTGGTCATTAACGTATAATTTTTATTCTCTGTTATAGTCTCAGCTGTTTTCTTTTCAGGCGTGGTTTGGACATCCATCTCCTTCCAATTTATACCCCTTCCTGACATGATAGGCCGCTCGTCCTGATGAATATTGCTATGATTATGTGTTGAACTAGGGAGTGCGCTTCGTGATTTGCATTGTTGATTTCGTTGAGTCGGTGACGTGGTAGTAGCCCGTTCTCCTAGTAATTGTCCTCGGGTCGGACAATATGTTGATTCTAATTCTGTTTCTTCAAAACCCCAGTCATCTTCTGGATGGATTTCTAAAATATCTTCCATGCTTGTATGTATCTATAAACAAACTGATTAAATTATTTAAATTTTACAACCTATTAATTTATTTAACAGCTCATTGTTGGTATAATACCTAATCTGTTCTGAATGTTGTGGTAGTTGTAAAGTATGTTATTGTGTGATTTTAGTGATTTATGAACAATTTTGTGGCCTTCCATATTTGAACTGGTCCATACGTAATCCAAAGTTTTCTTCTTAAGATCTGGACTTGAATGGTCTTTATTGCCTTGTTCGATACATTGTTCATGAAACAGAACTGGACCTTTTTCTTTAAGCTTGCAATTGATCCTGAAGCAATTAGCAAGTAACCGCTTTAATCTACTTGTTGATAAACACATGGATTGATGTTGTTCAGGTAATTCATCAATTTGTGTGAACTCCGACTGAGGCCAAACTTCTGACTTCGTTAGCCATGCTAATCCTACTTTCCATAAAGATGATAAAATAAACATTTCTGGCAATTGACCTCTAGAAATAAGGTCGGCCGGATTATCTTTCGTCCGCACATGATGCCAATCCTTTGCAGCTGATAATCCTTGGATATGAGAAACACGATTTGCTACAAAGGTTTTCAATTGATGAGGTGAGGTATGTAACCAATGCAAAACAATTGTAGAATCTGTCCAATAAAATACTTGATTGATTTCCAATTTAATCGCTGAGATTACTGTATTGGTTAAGATCGCCAATAATTGAGCACCACATAATTCTAATCTCGGTATACTTTGAGTTTTCAATGGTGCTACTCGTGATTTGGCACACAACAATTGCGTTATAATTTTGTTATCCTTATCGATTATTCTCAGGTATATACATGCTCCATAAGCCCTTTCGCTGGCATCAGAAAATCCATGCAATTGTACATCCTTCAAGTCAGATGTAACAATAGTCCGTGGAAAGGACAATTTGTTCAGGATTTGAAGTTGATTATAATATCTCTGCCACTCTGTGTGAATATCATTAGAGAGAGACTCATCCCAATGTACCTTTATAGTCCATAATTTTTGTAATAGCATTTTAGCTACAACAACCACAGGTGCTAATAATCCTAATGGATCGAAAATTTTTGCTACTTCTGATAGAATATATCTCTTTGTAATCTTTATTGGAATTTTCGAAGATTTCACTGTATACATCATTGAATCAGAACTAGAATTCCAAAATACACCTAATGTTTTTAAGGTTGTATCCTCTCCAAGTTGTAACTTAAGGTGAACATCAGCTTTAGGAATATCTTCTAACACTGATAAGTCATTTGATGCCCATTGACGAATCGATAGACCTGCCTTTAACAGAACTTCTGTCAATTCTCTTCTGAGTTTTATAGCCTCCTCCCTTTTATTTGCTCCGGTAAGAACATCATCTACATAGAAATCTTCCTTGAGTGCTTGTGCGGCTCTTAAATAAGGTTGACCTTCATCGTCGGCGAGTTGATGAAGACATCGAATTGCTAGATATGGAGCAGATGAGACACCAAATGTCACCGTATTTAATTCATAAGTCTGTAGCCTTTTGTTATCGTCTCTCCATAAAATGCGTTGATATTTTCTATCTTCTTTTCGGACTAAAAATTGTCTATACATTTTCTCTATATCTCCGGTTAACACAATCGGATACCTTCGAAACCGTATCAACAGAGAAAACAGATTGGACTGAATAGTTGGACCCACCAAGAGACTATCATTTAAAGACACACCTGTACTTGTTTTGGCAGATGCATCAAAAACAACTCGAACCTTTGTAGTCATACTGGATTCCTTTCTAACTGCATGATGTGGTAAATAATAAGTTGTTCCCGAACTCGATTCATCATTCACTGGTGACATATGACCCAATGTTAAATATTCTTTCAGAACGTCATTATATTGATTCTGAAACCTTGTATCCTTACTCAACTTTCGTTCGACACTCTCAAGTCGCTTTAATGCACATTGGTAAGAACTTCTTAAGTTAGTAACTTGTGATTTGAAAGGTAATGTTATCCTTTCTTCCAAAGAGAACTTATTTTCCCTTGGACACTCTTCTGTCTCCCACAATTTGCTCAAGTTAAATTGTAAGGATGTTGTGAGATGACAGGCATGATGTTTACGTGATGATTTGATAGTCGGCGCGGCGCCTCCGACAATCCAACCAAGCAATGTCTTTTGTAATAAGAACTCTTGCTTCTCTGGTAGTTGAATTCGTATTTGCCCTACTGATAGTACTGAGAGCGTTGTTCCTGCTCCTAATAGGATATCGATTGGTGCTGGTTGGTAAAACTTAGGGTCTGCTAGTTTGAGATTCTTTGGTATACAACCAGTTTCGATCTTGATTTGTTGTTCTGGTATTGCTTGAGAGATGGTCGGTATAATTAAGAAGGTCAATGTTCTTTCATAATTATTTCTACATGATTGAATGGTTGTGATTACCATCTCTTTTGCATATGTTGTCGTTTCGTTTAGCATGCCTACGGGTATCTGGCAGATACTCCTTTTCAAACCTAAAGTGTTGGCTAAATTCTCTGTTATAAAATTGGTGGTGGAACAGGTGTCCAATAAAGCTCGGCATTGTATCGGTTGAGTGTCCTTGTCCAAAATGTTTAGCATAGCCGTTACCATGATATCGTTTGCCACCGAGTTTATAACCAAACTAGTTGGGTTTCTTTGACTCGGTATAGCATTCTGCATTAATCATGTTTCTGATTCTAATTTACACCTTTCTGATGGGATGGTGTTGATTTTGTTCTGATCAACTTCGATATGTAGTAATGTGTTGTGACGTTTCTTGCACCTTTGACAAGATGTCCTTGATTTACACTGATTTACTCCATGTCCTTTGCCAAAACAATTGAAACATAAACGAGCTTTAGAAACTACCTCTTGTCTTTTCACTGTTGTCAACTCACGAAATTTATTACAGGTATAAATCCTGTGGGATTCATTACACATTGGACACATGATACCTAAATTTTTATTGCTTTTATCTATTGTCGTAAACGTTTGCGAACGGTCACGAAATTTAGCTGTACCAATGGCCTCATTTCCTTGTCTTAGTTGTTCAGTTGTAACATTTGCTACGCAAATGGCTCGCCTTTCCAGAAATTTGAGTAGTTCGATATATGAAGGCATTTCCTTCCCATTAAACGACAATTCCCATTGTAATACCGTGCTGGTGTTCAATTTTGATAATATTAAATCAATTAACGGTATGTCCCAATGAGACACTGGTGCCTTTAAATTTTCTAAGGCTCTAGTATGCTGTTGGAAAGTGTCAACTAAACTGTTTATAGCCGAAGGTGTATCCTTTTGTAGCTTCGGATATTCTCGCAATATTGCCCAATGGCGACGCAATGTTCTACTTGTACATTCGAATTTTTCTTTCAAGATATTCAAGGCGGTTTTGTAGTTTTCTTCATTAGTCTCTAAAGCTTCTATTACTTTAGCAGCTCTTCCTGTGAGAGATAAGCGCAGATACTGGAGTTTCTTTACCTCTGGCAAATCTTCTTGGTCAATGAGCGTACTAAAGAGACTGTAAAATGAAGCCCATTTTTCGACCGTTCCGTCGAAAGTCGGTAATGGAATCGGTGGTAAAATCACTGCAGAATTGTTGATTTTATGCACAGATGAACCTGATGATGTTTCAGCATTATTGGTTCTCTCTCCATAATGCTCCTGTATTTGTAGTACTCGACTTCTTTCCAAATTGTAACTCTCAATAATTTCAATACGACGATTTTCTTCCGTTTCATCAATTTCTTCTATATTAGTTTGTAGTTCTTCAAACTTCTCAAAAGCCTTTTCCATCGTATCAAGGGTTGTTTTCACTAGGTAAATGTTGCGATTGGTCGCGTCTGTATCCCATTTATCCAGAATATTTCTTAACATTGTTATTGTTGAAATAATATAGGCTCGTTGCCTCTTTAATTTGTTTAGTTCGGTCATTTTCGTTTCTTGTAAATTAATTTATGAAAATAGTCTTATGATTACTGGCCACCCAAGTTGATTGCTTTTGTTACTGATAAGTTGCTGGCCAGATCCGGCTCGAAGGACCAATGTTTTTGCGTGTGACTTCTCTTTTTACGGATAATCACTATTTGTGTTTGTAAGTATGATTTATATTGAGGAAATAAAAAAAAGATATTAAATGGAAAGGTTGATTTTTATTAATAAACAATATTAAATGGACAATGGAATTATAAACACGGAATAACGTTATCTTGATGTTACTTCTTGTCTCTAAGCCTCTGTGACGATTTGGTAAATCCCAAACCGTATCTAACCCTAACGGTGTATAGGATTCCTTACCCGGTGTGGTTAGTCCCACTTGTAGGTAAAGAATAATTTGTATATCCTGGGACTCGCCTTTTATACTGTTTCCTTGATTCAAGCTCGCTCTGATATTTTAGTAGGCGAGCTTTTGATAACTTTTACTATAATTTTTATAGTATTAGAACTGCCATATATAGGATGCTTTGCTTTCCTGTCAACTCAAATTAATTAATTTATTTGTCAAACTTTATTTGGATTTGTCATTTGTCATCATCGCATCAACAGTTACAACGAACCCACTTCACTACCTGCAAGTTGCCTACCGGCCAGGCAGATCTACGGAGACTGCCATTTATGTACTAGTGAGAGATATTGAGAAGTCCTTTAGGGCCAAGGAAATCTCTCTCTGCGCCTTTGCAGACATTGAGGGTGAGTTTGACAAAGTTACCTTCCACGCGATCAATGGAGCAGCAGTAAAAAAGGGCATTCATCCCCCCACTGCGAGAGCATACTGAGAACTGCTGAGATGAATGGTGAATCGATCACGATAATGGCTGCTAAAGGCTGTCCTCAAGGGGGCGTCCTATCGCCCCTCCTATGGTCAATCGTGATCGACGAACTTCTTGCCGACCTGAATAGCCGGGGATTTAAAGCACAGGCCTATGCAGACGATATTGTCATAACCATTAGCGGCGGTCACGATAGCACCGTTTCAGACCTCATGCAAGCCCTCTGTCATATGTGCTTAGCTAGTGCCGTAGCAATAACTTGGGTATTAATCCACAAAAAACTGTCATTGTACCATTTACTAATAGAAGGAAGCTAAATTTAAAAGCGGACCAAGACCAAACAAATGGGTGCTATGATTAAGCTGACCAGGGTGTAAAGACTGGCCTGTCTTGGTATCACCGGGGCCAAAAGCACCTGTCCTACTGCGGCTATGGAGGCCCTACTGAACCTCCCTCCGCTACACCTAGTAGTGAAAAAAGAGGCTCTGGCGAGGGCGCTGCGTCTACGGGAACCATTCTCTTTTAAACCGGGAGACCTCCTGGAGCATTTATCGATCCTCAAGGAGCCAATGATACCTTTGTCCGAAAACATTCCTGCCACTCTTGATTTTGACAAACCGCTTACGACGATTATTCGAAGTAGATCTGAGTGGCAACATATCAGGCCTTTCTTCAGAGGAAGCACGGCCTTTTGGTATACGGAGTTCCAAAACCGATAAAGGGGTAGGGCTGGCTGTTTATGGCCCTAGGAACAAAATATCCATAGCTCTGGGCACTACCCCCACTGTGTTTCAGGCCGAGGCACTTGCCATCCAGGTGAGTTCTCAGACTTGTATTAAAAGAGCTCCAAACAGCTCTAACATTGTTATTTTCTCCGACAGTCAAGCTGCACTGTTGGCCATTAAATCTCACAGGGTGTCATCAAAGACTGTCCTGGATTGTCTACGATCTCTGAAATTCCTCAGCAGGAACAACAGTGTCACGCTGATGTGGATTCCAGCCCACGAAGGTCACATTGGTAATGAAATTGCCGACAGCCTGGCTAGAGTAGGCACAAACTCATCACCTATCGGTCCGGAACCTTTCTGTAGCTTAGCAAGCTGCCACGTTAGAACGGCCATCAAAAATTGGATCGACCAGCTGTTTCTTCATAGCTGGACAAGGACCCAGGGTGCTCGTTAAGCTAAAAGATTCATCCAAATCGACAAAGCTCTTGACGGGCCACTGTTCGCTTAACTACCATCTAAACAAAATAGGTCTGGTGGCCGATTGTAGCTGTCGGTTCTGCAGAGCAGCTCCCGAAACTGCGGAGCACTTGCTGTGCGACTGTGAGGCTACAGCGAGGAAAAGATTGAGCCTCCTCCATCGTGACTTCCCTACCCCCAGGGAGATTTGGGACAGAAATCCTAAATCAGTTTTAGGCTTTATTGGAAGCCTTAACTTTGATGGATTTTAAAGGCGGGGATGGATGGCACAATAGACCAAATAAATAGGTCGCAGTGCGGGCAAAGGCGACCCCTCAACAAGAAATAGAAATAGAACTTATTAAGAATCCATGTGCTGATGTGGATTTGGTGTTTAATGGTGGGTCTACACGAAAGAGGTACCACTCATCCTTCCATTCACTATCCATCTTAGTCAGGGCGCCCTAACTGGGCCCCGCAAGCCTTACCACCACGATAGGGTGTAGATACATCGATTAGGCTCAAAACACCATAAATTTTATGATATTATAATATTATGATTCATATTATAATTCTCGTATATTTTATAAAGAAAAGTCGGAAAAAAAAACAAAAAAATCCCACAACTAGTGGGAATCGAACCCCGGACTTTTGCGTAAAATACCTATATTCTACCCACTACACTATATCAGAAATAAAAAGCGTGTGGCAAACGGGCTATAAAAACAGAGCACTTTTGACGCAGCTTTTTCGCGTCCATCTTCATCCCAAAATATGTACCAAACAATAAAATTCTCATGGTAAAACGATGTTTTTTGAAGAAAAGTGGTAAAATAAAAAAAAAAAAAAAATTGACGCAGGACGGGCGGGATTCGAACCTGGGTCCGATGAGCGAACACCAGCCGCTAGGCCAGAAAAAAAATTATACGGGGACCGGCCGGGAATCGAACCTGGGACCGCTGAGTGATAGCTAGGTATCCTACCCGCTAGACTATACTAGAAATAAAAATCAGGTGGCAAAAGTGCTATAAAAACAAACCGTCTCAGACAAAGGTCTCTTCTCGTGCTGTCTTCATCTCAAAAAATATATTATAAATTTTTGTTTTCTGATTTTCATGGTAGAACGATGTTTTATGAAGAAAAGTGTGGAAATTAACGAAAAAAAAAATTTCCATTCCGGGCGGGAATCGAACCCGGATCTCCAGAGTGAAAGCCAGGTATCCTAGCCACTAGGCCAGCAATGCAAACCTTTAACGTATGAAGATTTTAATCTTCGCTTTATTTACAACAAGAATTTTCCACTTTTTTAGAAGTTTTTGCTCATTATTTTACTAAAGCAATAATTTTTTATTTGTGTGAGTGAATTTTTTCCCTACTGCGACACAAAAGTCTCCCCCGAAGTAGTCGAATAAGTCTCTTCTTATTGTATCTTCGCATGCTCCTGTTCAGCATTTATCCCCAAGAACTACTGTTTGTTGCCAAATTGTTTAACATGTTTTTGAGGTCGTGGTGTCTGTGGGCGTAGTCGAGGTCCTTAAGGTGGTCTAGCAAACCCCATTGTATGACACCTGTTCTACTTTCTAGACAAGGATGTGATTTATTACTGTAAGAAATAGTAAGGGCGAAAGTAGGCTTCCTTGTCGTACTCCTAAGTTCACTTCAAAGCTGCCATTGTGAAGAACTCTGCATTTGGAATTATGGAATAAAGCTTTTATTAATTCTAATATTTTGTCATTCAATCTCCATTTCAGTAACGCTCGTCATATAAAGCTCCTGTTAACCGAGTCGAACGTTTCCTTGTAGTCTATGAAAGCAAGGTTAAAGGGGTCGTAATTCAGTATACTGCCTCACTATGATTCTCAAGATGTTTATATGATCTATGCATGAGCGGCCCTTCCGGAATCCAGCCTGCTGCCTTCAAAACGTTCGGTCTACTGCCTCTCTTATCCTAGATAGAATACATATATGGGACAAAATTTTGCCCGCAGTCCGATCCTCCGGAAAGGTACAGGTGTTCGGTGCTATTTCCCGGATTGGCTGTAGTGAATCTGCTATGAGGCTTGAGTCGGCTTTCAACAATTTTGGGGATGCCTTTTTCCAGCTGCTTTTACCATTGGCCATTGCATGAATCGCGATTACTATTTCTGTCTTGCATGGGGCACCAGTGGTGATTCTTATTGGCTGGAATCTCTCCAGTTGTTGAGTTGCCCCTCGTCGCTACACAGCATGGATGGCTTGCTCTTCACGGCGTGCTTTTTAGAAGAATGCTTGTAATAGCATAATGGCGCGATAAAATAGTGGGCGCCACTTATGCGAGGTATTACCCCCTTAGCCATAAGCCCGGAAAAGCATGACCAAGGAGCCAATACCATACATAAGAAAGGAAACTAACTTCCGGAACTCCTACGCCGGCCACACGGAGTTATCTAGCTCGCCGGATGGGTCGTGGGGTGTGTGGCCGGGGCTTACCGCGGTTGGTTCACCACTTACCTGTGCCTGTGCGACTTTGAATTCCGCCTCCATCCTTCCACGGTCATCGCCTGTGCCTCGTCATGCCCTGAAAAGGAATGACCTCCCCTCAACCATTCCACCAAAAAAAATTACCACCTGGACTTTCTAGTATTTACAATCCTTTAATAAATCTGTAAACATCAACACAAACATTACATTGAAAACTTAACAACCACGACAATGATTAGCTGCCCGTGTCAAATACCAACAATTAACTGACCAAATTCAAAACATAAGTGTTACGTTATTTTAGGTACATATGTTTGAAGGACAACAATAAAGCGCGCAGTACTGGCCAATACTCCTCGCTTTGTACAAACGATGCTACAAAGGTCCGTGTAACTTAACGGAACACCAAACTATCGGAACCAACTCCAAGAATATCCAACACAAGAATGCCAAAACATGGCTCTAACAAGGAGCCGCCAAATTTACAACCATTTATAAACAAGATTAAAAATTAATAATAACTGCCCTTAAAATTATTGCATATTAATAAATTAAATTAATGAATTAAAGCATGAACAATAGTTTTCGTTTCTTTGGTGTGTGTATGTTTGTTTTTAATTTGTTTTTCTTATGCTCATTTTTCAAATCAATTCATATCGCATACGTCTTTTTCATAAAAAAATTAAATTAAAGTATAATCAAGAAAATTTCAATCTGTCATTGTCTTAATGCAAGAACACAAATAAAATAAAGCTGTATTGCTGTGGTGCAACCCATTTACCAATGCTGATTGGCAGTCGCCTGTACTTCTTGAGGGTGTCCGCAGGAGCGGCTGGCTTTACTACCGGTCCTTCAGGATCCGCTAGTTGTACTAGTTCGAGGAGTTCGCCTTCGGCTGGTTGCCATTCACACCTTAAGCTAACCACGTAGCTAGCACAGTTATTAAAAATGTACCTACTTTCGTGTGGGGTATCGGTCCTTCCAAATATGAGTTGTTCCTTCCAGGGAACGGTGACCTCGCACAGATGTAATTGGTTAGAACCCAATATTACTGTCTTCCTCCAGATGCACTTCCTTCAGGCTTCAGCCAATTGGAAAAGTCGTCATCCAGATGCAAAAGTTGAAGAATTACGATAAGGCTGATTTCCCTCTTCTAAAGTCAGCTTCCAGCAAAAGATGAAGAATTACGATGAGGCTGATTTCCTCTTCTAACGTCAGCTTCTCCGGAAGTTTTTCTGGACCAATCGGACTAAACTGGAGTTAACCTTTACCGATGTGGACAACCAACTTGGTATATTTATTTTTATATATATTTATTTTTATATTTATGCACGAAACTACAGGCTCTCCGGGTTGATGTTTTTTTTTCTCCTATCCCTGACAGACTGCCGGAGCCGACCAAAAACTTTTTCCTTCCCAGACTGACTACTAAATTTTTTCTTTTCTATTTTTGTTTTATTTTCCCCGCCTACTTTTTGGTTTCGAACAACTTCTGAATTTCATTCTCGACAGTGATTAGTCAAGTAATTATTTAGAGATTTTTGAGCAAAACTGACCGTTACATGCTTTCTCGAGAGCTGTTTAGAAATTTTGTACAGCTTTTTCTGCAAGCTCATTTATCTGCTACGTTTTATCACGCCGAACATACCGGTGTAATTGGGAGTATTCCCGTTC
Organism: Thereva unica; assembly: GCA_949987705.1. Classification (NCBI taxonomy): domain Eukaryota; kingdom Metazoa; phylum Arthropoda; class Insecta; order Diptera; family Therevidae; genus Thereva; species Thereva unica. Next base: position 30,042,431 of record OX465284.1, on the reverse strand, counting down.
AAGTTGGTGACTTTTTCCCGGGTCGCTTGTAGAGTTCTCGTTATTTGTCAGGGCCTTCCTGCGTTTTATTATTAAAGCTGGTCGTCCCAAACATGCTTATAGCCCCACTATAGTCTACATCTAGAACTTTCTTCTTTGATATTGGTTCTCTTCAGAGGCGGCCCTAGCCCTTGTTCAGGGTAGAACGAGACTGTCTTTGGGCGCCCTTTAGTTGACGCTTTCACACCACAGAAATTGTGCTTTTTTTGTCCAAGCAAATCCTTTTTTCGAGCGCTGCCGCGGCAGTCCTGGCATGATGGAGGTTTTTCTGAACAGGCAGTATTCATTTCCTTAAGGCATTATAACCCACCCCCTTTTGCAAGCCCTTTTGGGCTGGGGTTGCCCGCTAAGGATTTAAATGATGATTTTAGGGTTAGGGTTAATGATGGTGAGAGTCACCTACTCGTTACCGCAGGCTCCCCCTTTCACCAGTCAAAAAATGCAGTGGCCACGAGCTTGGCATTCGAGCCAGTTGGTAAACTAGGCTTTTCTGCTTCCTTGGTGATCGGAGTGGAAATGGTTGCTCACGAGGTTCCGGCGGTCACTGTGGAGACAATGCATGTTTAGCTGGAAACAGTTTTGGTCGTAGGTTTTTATGCTGCCCCCTGAACCTAAGCTGTGCCTAACCGAACTTGTAGCCAATTTGGTCTCCCGTACACCCCAGCTCGTCAACAGACCTCTCGTTCTCGGAGAGTATAATCTGGGCGGTGAGCTTTGGGGAATACTCTCAACTCCTGCATCCTTAGGGTCCTGTTTTGGATCCTTATCCAAACATAACATCAATGAGGTGTTCTGTGGGCGCTGGGAAATTCCCCAGCTCACCAGGCTCGCTCCTTCACTCCACCACTAGTATACGTAAAGGCCAACTACCCCGGGCGCGCAGTAACACCTAGGAACCTGGGCTGTTCTAAGCCCTGTCACAACTCGGCTATCGCCTCCAGAAGAGTCCCTTGCACGGTAACTAGTTGTTCCGTGATCGGGATAGTCTCCGGATAGTTTCAAGTAAGTTCTTTTTGACATTTTCTGCCATTTGGTAGAAGGCCGGCTTCGGAGACGTTCTAGGTTTAATTTTGGGTGCGTCGGACTTCGGAAGGCTTTTCAGCAGGCTTTTCAAAAGTGTATGGATTTTAGCTAGTTATTGTGGCCTGGAGAGGATCCAGAGGATCTAACCCTCTTCTTCCAATTGGTATCTCTCTTTCGTTTAGGGGCCACGCAGAGAACGGAGTAGCCAGCTTCCAAAAATCGTCTAACGTTTTCGAGCTGCGCCACTCGTCTTCTCAAAGAGGACTTTTTTTTTGTTTCCGCACTTCCGTAGGTGGGCCTGTAAGGAGATCTTCTTCTAATGAATGAGTGCTCTCAGTGTACTCCACTACGGTTTGCAGGCTCATGATCCTCCATTGAAGAGGGATCCCGAAAATTCCTGTTCACTGTGACAACATTCGGCACTCTGCGGCATGGGATCAGAAATATCTAACCGACCTGTTGGGGCTATGGAAGCTCCCGAAATTTTTGGAGAGTTAAGAGGTGATCCATCCTCAAAAGTTTTTTATAGGTATCTATATTGATCCTTCAGCATAATTGTTTAAACCTTGGGTCTACGAGTTTGATCGAGTTTGTTCTCTCCAAATCCGCTGTATTGAGCCTGTTCTATTAAAAGTCATGGGCACCTTGGGTAGGATGTCGAGTCAACGCTCCCTACTTTTGTCGTGTTCGAGTCACATTGATGAACACATAAACTCGGCTGACTGCAAAGGTGCCATCAAAATTTTGTTTATCATTCAAAATTATTTTTCGCATTCGTTTTGCGCCCCTTGCCACCTGGCGCCTAGAGCGACCGCTCCACTCGCTCTACCCCAGGGCCAGCGCTGGCTCTCTTTGCAACCTGAACATCAAGAACTCCAAGTTGTTTGCACTTTGACTCTGTATTTTGCCCCCAACCACTCTCCCACCCTAACCTCTACCTTATTCTCGGAGTAGGGCGCGACCTGTTTGCTTTTGCGCCCAGAGCGGAAGGGTGGGAGCGGTCTGATAAAAAAAAATTACTCTCAATACATTTAAAAAAATTTTTTAAAATCAGAGCTGTTCTTCGTTCATTGATTCGACTCTATAATCAATATAGTATACATCTCTTAAGAAATCCCAGGCTTTATGATGATTCTTTGCTTTTTGGGATATGTGGTCATTACAACGCACGTCCTCTGTTAGTGTTACGCCTAGGATGTTAAGAGATGAATCAGCCATTAAATCCAGACCGTGTAGATTAAACAGTTTGTTATATTCAAAACTTGCAGCCCTAACCAAAATCCATGTTCTTGTTGATTGAACTAAACATGAGGTGTCGATCATTGAATCAAGCTCTGGGTGTTTATCGATATAAATATATTTGGAGTGTCTGTCTGTGATTTCAAAAAAATTGTGTTTTTCCAAGTTCATATGGTTATTTGCATCATATTAAAACAAAATCACGCATTTTTAAAATTTTTTTGTGTCTGTATGTCTGGTTGTCTGTATGTCTGTCTATCTGTTTGTTCGTCCTAATCTCGGAAACGGCTAATCCGATTGGGATAAAAATTTTACTGGAAGATATCAGTATTTTTGGGAGATTATTAGTATATCCTTTATATTAGCTTCATCTGTATGTATGTGTTTAGACAAATTTTGCAACTCGAGTTTGACCCACTTCCATTTAACCGATCAACTTGAAATTTTGCACATAATGTATAGTTCGCATGTAAAAAAAAATCAAGATGGCTGCCGAATTTCCTAATTGCGCCCCCGACCTCCGACATGTGTATCAAAAGAAAATGTGTGATAAGTACAGTACAATTACCTATTTGGTGTCATTTCAAATTCAAAATGGCGACCAACACTAACTGGCGGATTGAATTTTTTTATACAGCCCACTCGATATGGGTATCAAACGAAAGGATATGACAAGTAGAATACTATTTACCTAAGCGGCATCATTCCAATCTATCTATATAAATATAAATGGCATGTCTGTCTGTGATTTCAAAATATAATTGTGTTTTTATAAGTTCATATGGCTATCGATCTTTCTATATAAATATAATTGGAATGTCTGTCTATGCAAAAATTATTTTTAAAATTTTTGTCTGCCGGTATTGCGATGGGACTTTCACTGGAAGATTCTGTGCTGGCACATATTTTAGGCAGATACCCCTATCAGATCCGATTATCGGTATCGATTATCGTGTCAGACTACCGGATTAGACCAAAAACATCAACCGATAGTCGAATGAAAGCAAGTGAAATTTTTTTTTATCATTCGCATTTTTTATCTTCAGCTTTATCTAAATATCTAGGTTTTCCTAATACCTACTATCTTGATCGTACTACTTTTCACTTAGGGAGCAATGAGTACTTAAATAGAGCTCTTTCAGGTCTACAATTGCAATGATAAAAAAAGTTTGCACTCTATCAGGGATATATTTTTTCCGACTATCGTATCAGTTTTTTAGCCTGATCCGATAGTAGAATAAAGTTTCGAAAGGGAGACGTGGATATTTATTATTGACCTTGCAAATAATACCTCTCTTTAAACTTTGTCTTTCTGATCGGCTTCTTTTTCACTCGATAAAAAAATATGCTGATAGAGACGGTCGAGCTGTAATTGGGTGTATACACATAGCTGCATACTGAAGGAATTATATTGATTAGCCAACAGACAGATTTTATAAAAATAAAGAAATATTTATCTGAACATTTTGTAAATAAATCAAAGAGATATGTATAGTAATTTTACATATGACGGTCACTACAAAATCGCGGAGGACATATAATAAACTAAAAAGCAGAAAAAATATATGTATGCTTTTAGTTTAAAATGTAAAGTAAAAAATAATTTTAAATGTAAAGTTTTAATTGCGCCAGCCACTATATGGAAAGGGCCCACCTTCTCTTCATATCTTCCGACTAGAGCTGTTCGACATTTCAAAAATAAATACATGGTCGACAGTACAAAAGGGCCTTCCCTAAGTCTCTAGTGTGTCACATAAAAAAAATGGAAAAAAGCGTGGGGGCTAGCCAAAAGTTCCGGTGTTAGTGAAACAAGAATATGCTCTTTGTATGTAAGTTCGTAATAGATACGGAAATTGTGATGAGCGACATTCATGACGATTTGCAAAATATCAAATCACGACGAAATGTATTTCGTCTCAAGTATTTATTCGATTTTTTAAGGACGCCAAATTGTGAATTTTTGGGCTGACACTGGGCACCAATTTTGCGAAATTGTTGACCCTTTTTAACGCTATTTTTGGGGAAAAAATGTTGAAGTCGCCATGGGTAAGTTCTGTACAGGGTGCCAATTACCTGGGAACGTCAAAATTTACGCGCACGAGTCGTAATTGGCTAGGTGTCTGTTGTGTAGATAGTACAAAATTTTCCCGATTCCCGCTCAACCTTGAGTTTTAAAAAGGATGATAGGTAACATATTTTTTATAGGTAACTAAATTTTTGTATGTATCATAAATCATGTTTTGCAGATTTGTTTTTTGATTCATTATACCCTTATCTTATCCCGGACTATGCACACACAATTCTCTTTATTAAAAGGCGTTGACATAAGGTTTCTAGAATAATCTCTGGTATTAAAAAATGTCGAATTTTAGCAAAACCTCTTTGGCTTCTTTGGAATTAGGGTGACACCACTCATCCATTATTCCACAAATTCCATTATTTCAGGTCGGACTAGCAGTAAAGATCCACAACAATCATTCAGTTTTATATGAAACAGTTCAATTTTGAATGAAATTCTTAAAACATAGTAGAACAAGTAGAATAGCCTTTCTATAGATGTTAAAAAATATTAGGCATAGGCTGTGATGGGTGGAAATCATCGCAGCTCGGTAAAAATAATACCCCTTGTACCTACATACATATAAATCGAAATACATACCAAGTAATCTGAACGATTATGTTGTTGGTTTTGCTTGGTATATTTACTGCAGCTAGAGATCTCTATAAACATACTAAAATATCAAACTTTACTTGAACGAACTTTTGAAACACTAAAAATAAACAGACCCAATCACAATATTTGTGCTTTATTTTTTTAAACAAACTTTCACCAACAAAACTCCTTAGCAAACTCCTTTTGTGGATCACCATTACTGCTCATATGGTGGTTGTGGACCTTCAGCACCATGGAACCCACTACTTCCACCTCCCATGAAGCGATTCACAATATTCTGTGTAATATTGGAGAACGTTTCCACAACTTGTGACCCCAACCTAATCGCTTCCTGTTTGGTCTCATCCGAAATAGGTCCATAGCCAACACTTCTCGGCGGACTAACAATTGGCGGTGGTGCTGCTTCGTGCAGCGGATTGGCCAGCTAGAAAAACATATTTTTAAATCATCCTCAGTTTTAATTCAATTTTCACTTGCAATTGTACAGGAAGCAAAAACCACCAGAAAAAGCACAGATATTTGCCCCATGATTACCACCCGATCATGCAACAGTATTACAACAGCGCCTGGCACAGAACTAACTTTAGATAAGCATTATCTGCCGCTAATATAAACATCCGCGCGGGCATCATGGCGAAAACGCTCAAATTGATCTTAATTACAACTAAATTAAGGCAACGAGGCGTGGTGCTAATAATTGCGCATAGATGGGACTCGGAACCAATTTTCCGGATATTAAGCCGTAATCCCCGGTGAAAATTACACAGGTGCCATGATTTCTCGTCTTCGAATCGGGCGGATTTTTATGGGGATTTGAATAATTGCACGAAATGTTAAAAATAATTATAAATAGGAGAGAAAAAAATGAATTTTTGGGCTCAGGGTAATATTTATGTTTTTAAATTGAGTGCGCAATTTCCTGAAGTTCGTTGCCTTTTGTCGGCTGTAATTTCAACATTGGTGAAGATTGTGTAAAATTAAATCATTAGAGTTTTTTGTGTATCATAATTTTAGCACGTTTTGCTTGTAAATAAAGAAAAACATCTATTAGAATTCACTTAGATAATACCATACCAAACGATTGAGAAATCTGGAAACATTCGAAAACAACGTAGTACCTAGAGCATATCTCTTTGTTTTCAATTAGTAAAGTCAAGGTAAGGTTAGGTTAGTTAGGTTAGATTAAATAGGCCCATTGTGAAGCCATAGTGATCCCATTTTAAACCTGATCTTCAAGTATCGTTTCTTCGCTAAAGGAAGTAATATATCTTCTCTTCGAGATTTCCGCAAGTAAGCTAAGAAAGGGCTCACCAAATGTGGTTAGTCTCCTTCTGCTTAGGGCTGGACAGTGACAGAGGAGATGTGGTACACTTTCGTCCTCATCCGGATTACAGTTTCTGGAGAAATCGTAGGTCTCAAGACCTAGACGGGTCGCATGCGTCCCTATCAGATAGTAGTGCCGGTCAGCACTCCCACTATAGTTGAGAGGTCTTGCCTCCCGAGGCTCAGTAGTGAGGGGGTCCGCCTAAGATCATAAGAGGGCCAGGTTAATTTGACCACTTTGCATTTATTCAGATCCTTCCAATGCTTCTTCGGTTGTTGCATTGTATGCTTTTTGCATCAAAGTTTGAAAGTGGCCCAAGGCATACCAACCCTTTCCTTTCCTGGAAGGAGAGCGGCGGTCGACCCTTTCCTATAGTTCAGCTACCTTCTATATTTCGGCGACCAGGGAGGGTCCTGAACTGACGAGCCATCTCGTTGAGAGATCTGCGACATTCAGAGAAAATTTTAGCGCTGTTTGTGCAAGATCTTATACCTCCTTGTGACGGGGACCAGTTTCGTTTTTACTGAGTTAACACTGAGTCCAGCTTGAAAGGGTTTGGAACGCCTCCTCCATCAGATCACAAAGGACTTAACGGAATCGCCTTTTGTGATGATAGCAACGTCATCCGCGTATGCCAGTACGTGATGCCGCTCTGCCTCCATGCGTCGCAATAACAGGCTCATAGTTACGACCTATAGGAGCGGGAAAAGTACTCCGCCTTACGGAGTGCCTCTGTTTACTTTCTTTAATAGAAATAATGATAAGAGTGTTGGCCTGAAGTCTTTGGGTGTGGGAGGCTTTTCCTGCCTTATGTATAAAAACCACTCTGCAACTACAGGGAATGCAATTATTCTGAAGGCACCCAGCAAACATGGTATGCAGCCATGACATTATATAACCAAGGGTGCCCTGCAGTTGTGCCGGCACTATGCCGACAGGGCCTGGTGATTTATAGGGCTGGAAGGTGTTTATAGCCCATTCAATTCTTGGTCTATTTATGATAGAATTGACCAGCTGTGGTGGGGCTGAAGAGTTTATCGTAATATGTCCTACGCGTAGTACTACTAGGGAGGTGAGTGTCCCTGCTCGAGTTTTATGAAGCCTCGAGGCTTTCTGTGCTGCAAAAGGTAGCCCAGGAGGTACTTTTAGCCTTCCTTATTGCAATTTTGTATCCATTCAGCCTCAGGAGTTTGCGCTGTTGCTGCATCTAGCTGAGTTCTAAGTTCGCGAGACCCACAAGGGGGGTTGGAAGCCTCTTTATGCGGTCTGTTTAGTTTTTGGGAATACAGGGAGGCTTAGGGTAAGGTTCTTTGCAATTAACCTGGTGTGTCTTTCTGAGGTTTTTTATTCGAGAAGGGGTGGTTTTGCAAGAGTCCTGCGGTTGTAACTCCATGAGCCTGTGGTCTGTAGTCCTTACACCTTCGAGACCTTCCAGGACGATATTTGGTCGAGGTGCAGTCTGAGACAAAGGTGACCTGCAGCCCTCCTCTCTGTTTTTGGTAACAAAGGTGGGATCATTACCTTTGTTACATATAAAGGAAGGTTGGTGTCTAGTCGGTAGTTAAAAATACCCTCGCCTCGATCATTGATGTCCGTGCTGCCCAATTGTGTGTGATGTGCATTTGCATCACCTCCCATAACCAGGACCGTGGTAGTATTGATGTATCGGCAGCTTTACATTGGTGCAGGTTAATCTGAATCTCCTGCACCATTTTTCGTGGGTTTTACTTAGACGACAGTTACCTCCTCTGCTTCGTAGCTGGAGAGGATCTCCTCGTTGTCGGAATTGAGGAGTTGCTGTTCCGTACACAGGCTACCGCTGGACATCACCTCGTCGTTGTCTGAATTGAGGAGTAGATGCTCCGTGTACAGGTTACCGACGGCTCTACCCAACAATGTAAACGTTCCTTAAAGCTTGAAAATCTCTCCCAGGCTTTGTAAGGAAAGCTTTCTAAAAGCATGGAGTTATCCTATCCAAAACAACACAACTACAAAGAAAATTTTCGGTAGTCTCTCTGGCTTTTTCCTTTCACCAAGCTGCGGCAGTTCTACGGAATTCTCAATCTGACGGCATTTTTCTCAGTTGACCAGTTTATTATGTGAAAACGTTAAACTTATACCCCGGCATCACCAGCCTTAGTTTAATAAAGTTCATTTCAATCTGCACAAGTGAGTTTACCGGCTTGCATGTTCAGCTCGTGCTTGAAATTGTTGTTGCCTTCTCTCCAGAAGTTATAAATGCAAAAGCTCATTGGAATGACACTCCATTATTTCAATTGATTACTATATTTTGATCGAATTTTTACTTTCCACCTCCATTTCATGTTCTATTAGGCGAACAAGGTTGACTTTTCCTGAGTTGAGTGAGAACTGATGTTAAAATTGAACTTCATTCAGTTCACCAATTTGCTCGAACTTGTGCAGCCCGATCGGGGGTATTAGAAAGCAACCTTTGTGATTCCAGTTTTCTATAATAAAAAAATGTCGACTATTTGGAACGTTATGTAGGCCGCGCCTAGTGTCTTAATAACAGAATAACCATGGCTCATAGCCTTGAGTACGTCTGCATTACTAGGCAGGCTTTCAATATTTCTAGTAACTCTGCCTGGAAGGCAGTAACGCCCAGCACCCGATTCTGATTCGGGGCCATTTGTTTATAGAACTACCACAGACTACTTGATATACAGACGAAGCAATCCCATACAAAACTTGGAGCCCCGCCGCTAGACGCTTCGACGCCCGCGTTCAAAATAGACAATGCCGCCCCTCCCTTATCTTGTTTTTTTTTCTGACTGAGCTTTGTCGTTTTAGTTTGGTTACTTATGGGAGTGTATAAAAAACTGATCGAAGATGGATTGAAAGAGCATATTCCAAATCAAAAATCTGAAATTTGAATACGTCATTTATTGATATCTCATACATTCAATAAAATTTTTAAAAACATTGGACGTTTTGCATTCGAGTAGTTAATATTCAAAATTCAAGTAAAAAGCTTTGGTCTCTTCATATGGTATTTCTCCAAGTTTGACGGTCCCTTGTAGAATGTCTCCAGTTCTGGATGCTTATCATGGCCTCTACATGTCGCCAAGCCTATCCATCTCCTCCTGGGTCTACCTACTGGACTATTTCCCAAAATTTATGATGCCATAAGCCATTTCAGGATAAGAGCGCTCTCTATCCTGATTACGTGGCTGGCTAGTCTCAGTCTGTTAATTATATTTTAGTGGAGAGTTCTAAGTCGTCAAAAATTTCACGCAACTCGTTGTTGTATCTTCTTCGCCATATTGCATCCTCTCTGGTTGGGCCTAATATGCATCTGAGAACTTTTCATTCAAACCTGTTGACACTTCCTCTACGTGCTGGGTCATAGTCCTGTTATTACTGTTTCATAGATTGAGAGTTTCGCTTTCCTGTGCACAAATGTTGAGTGCAGTATTTGGCATAATGGGCTCTATTAGGCAGTAGTATTCGTCTGGTTATTTCTTCTTTTTCTTCGTTTCTTTTTGTAATAGTGTATCCAAGGTAGACTGTTTTATCGACTACTTCTAGGCTATGTTCGTCGGTATATTTCTTCCCATTATAAATCTTCTTGTCTGGATTGTTGCATCACCTTTGTTTTTTCTTCGTTTATCTTCAGGCCTATCTTCAGGCTTCTTTTGCTGCCAAAAAAGACTTTCCCACGAAGTTCACCATGCACTTCTCTGGACTCAAGCCCAGGGTGTGAAAGGAGGATGGTGGTCGATCTGCCGAATTGGTCAGAATCGGGAAACCGAAGTAACTTGGCAAGAAACCGCATTTTTCAGAGCGGCACCGACAGCAGAGTATCCGTTGCAAGGACGTCCCGCTCGGACCGCCAGCTAACTGATCAAAGAAGAAGAAGAAGACTTCTCTGTTGCCAGGTGAGGGCGAGGTCTGTTGCAGCCTTTTGGATCCTTACTTTCGCCATTGAGCTATTTGTTGCGCATTTGATCAGTTGTACCAACTTTGAGGGGACTCCTATTTCCGGTAAGATCTCGTATAGCCTCTCTCTGTTTTTCGAGTCATGCCTGTTGAAAATCGACAAATATCTGGTACATATCTACATTCCTTTCCTAGGTTTTCTCCAGAATTTGTTTTAAGGTCAGCAGCTGGTCCGATGTTGACCTGTTTGTCCTAAAACCAGCTTGATGTTCTCCTATAAGGGTTTCCGCTATAGGTTCTAGTTTTTGTTTCAGAAACGATTGTGAATGTTTTGTAGCTGGTGTTGAGGAGTGAGATGCCTCTGTAGGTTTTACAGGTTAATTTATCTCCTTTCTTGTATATTGGACCCATATAATCGTTTTCTTCCAGTCACTGGTATAACTTCTTCCTCCCAGATGTGACATATGAGTTTGTGTAAGGTTCTTAAGAGTTACGGTCGTCCTTCCTTTAGAAGATCGGCTGCAATTCCATCGGCCCTGCCGTTTTATTGCTTTTTTGACTTTTTACAGCTTCACACACCTCATCCAGTGTTGCTTGTTCTATTGGGATGTTATCTTGAAGAATTACAATGCCTCTGTCAGGAAAAGGATTCAATAGGTTCTGAAAATATTCTTTCCATATTTCTTTTATCCTATAAGGGTCTGCTAATAGGTTCCCATAAATGTGTTTGCAGATGCCCGTTCTCCCATCATTGAAGTCTTCCTGTATCTGTAAGATACTCCTGTGTAGCCATTCCCTCTCCTTCTTTCTGCAAAGCTTCTCTGCGATATTTCTTGTTTATTTGAAGACTTCCTTGCTCCTGTGGGCTTTGCCATGCACTCTTGGTGGCTCTGGTTTCTTTCCTCAATTGGGGCTACACAGTCTTGGTCAAACCAAACAATTCTAGTCCGTCTGGGGGCCCAGCCTACTGCCGCTTCTGCTGCCCTCTTTATGCTGCTTTTGATATGCTCCTTTTTGTCGTTGATGTTGGGCTTTTCTTCTATCTATCTATGTGCCCCTTAATCCCTCGTGGGACATAGGGCGGAAACAGTTGCCCTCCAGCGGACTCTGTTTTGCGCGACAGCTCTTAGCTCTGACCAGGATCTCCCAGTAGTTGCGGCCTCTGCTAGTAGGGTTCTCCTCCACGTTGTTCTAGGTCTTCCAACTCGACGGGATCCTTGCGGGTTCCAGTCAAGGGCCTGTTTGGCTAGATTTTCGTTATCGCGTCGCAAGGTGTGGCCAACCCAATTCCATTTCCTTCGCCTGATTTGGTCGTCTATCCTTTCTTGGCCGGCACGGCGCCATAGCTCTTCATTTGAAATTCTATCTTGCCAGCGGATTTTTAGGATACGACGTAGGCATCTGTTTATGAAGACTTGTAGGCGCCCTGTTATAAATTGGGTGACTTTCCATGTTTCGCAACCGTATAAAAGAACTGCCTTAACGTTGGAGTTGAACAGCCGCAATTTGGTGTTGGTTGAGATCTCCGTTGATCTCCATATGCGGAACAAGCATGCATATGCGCTTCGTGCTTTATTTGTTCTGGAACTGACGTCTTCTTCTGCACCACCATTTTCGGTAATAATACTACCGAGGTAGCTGAATTTATCTACCAGTTCCACGTCACGGTTATTCAGCGCAGTTCGTTCAAGTGTGTTTGCATTTATCCGCATTTCTTTGGTTTTATTCGGATTCAGCCTTAAGCCTGCTAGACTACTTTCTGTTGCCAAATTGTTTAACATGTTTTTTAGCTCCTGATGTCTGTGGGCCAGCAAACAAATATCATCTGCGTAGTCGAGGTCCTTAAGGCGATCTAGCAAACCCCACTGTATGCCGCCTGTTCTACTATCTAGAGCGCCAACAAGAATGTCATTTATTACTATAAGAAATAGTAATGGGGATAGTAAGCATCCTTGTCGTACTCCTGAACTCACCTCAAAGCTGTCGGATAATTTTCCGTTATGGAGAACTCTGCATTTGGAATTGTTGTATAGGGCTTTTATCAATTCTATTATCTTATCCGGCAGTCCACGTCGCCGTAATGCCTGCCATATAAAGCTCCTATTAACCGAGTCGAACGCTTTCTCATAATCTACGAAAGCAAGGTAAAGGGGGGATCGGAATTCAGTAGACTGTTCCACTATTATTCTTAAGGTGTTGATGTGATCTATACATGAACGGCCCTTCCTGAATCCGGCCTGCTGCCTTCTAAGCGTTTGATCTACTGCCTCTCTTATTCTTGATAGTATAGTGTGGGACAAGATTTTACCCACAGTAGATAATAGACAGATGCCTCTCCAGTTGTCGCATATTGTTAGATCCCCCTTTTTGGGTATTTTGACTATGATACCTTCCGTCCAATCCTCCGGAAAGGTACAGGTGTTCCATGCTAATTCGAGGATTGGCTGAAGCGCATCTGCTATGAGGCTTGAGTCGGCTTTCAACAATTCTGGCGGGATGCCATCTTTTCCAGCTGCTTTACCATTGGCCATCGCATGAACTGCGGTTACTATTTCCGTCTTGGATGGGGCCCGGGTGTTGATTCTTATCGGCTGTGCATTGTTGCTGTTTTCCTGAGGTTCCTGTGTGAGTGAGCCATTCAGGGCGGCGAAGAAATAATCTCTCCATCTTTGGAGCTGCTCCTCGTCGCTGCACAGCAGCCTTCCATCCGCACTCTTAACGGCATGCTTTTTAGTAGAGTGCTTTCCCGAGAGCTGTTTAGTAATTTGGTACAGCACTTTACTGTTGCCTGTGTTTGCCGCGTTTTCCGCTTTTTCTGCGAGCTCGCTTATCTGCTGCCTTTTATCACGCCGGACACTTCTCTTTACCTCCCGGTGTAATTGGGAGTACTCCCGTTCCAGTTGGTGACGTCTATCCGGGTCGCTTGTAGAGTTTATGTTATTTTTGAGGGCCCTCCTGCGTTCTATTTTTTGCCAGGTGCTGTCCGAGATCCAATGTTGCATGTTTCTCTGGACATAACCGACGCTCGTTTCCGCAGCCGTCAATATAGCGCCCTTTGTTGTACTCCACAGGTCTTCAATATTTGTGTCGTCAGAAACGGTTTGCTGGTTTAATATTTGCTGCAGGTTTCCAGCAAATTCTCGCTTTTTAGCGCTCTCCCGCAAGAGGTCAACGTTAAACCGTCTACGGTTTATAGATTCACGTTGAAAGTTTCTGATTGCAGCGATTCTAAGGCGAATAGTTGCTACTACCAAATGGTGGTCGCTTCCAGTGTCCGCTCCCCTGAAGCTCCTGACATCTTCCAGAATGGTTCTCCATCTGCGGCTGACGGCCACATGATCTATCTGATTTCTCGTTCTACCATCGGGCGATACCCAGGTCTCTTTATGTATCTTCTTGTGACAAAAGTAAGTTCCACCTACCATAAGTTGATGGGAAGAACAAAAGTCAACGAAAAGCTCACCATTGTTATTGGTAACTTGGCCTTGTTTTCCAATTGTTTGTTCAAGACCGGTGTTGTCGTGACCGATTTGTGCATTTAAGTCACCCATTAATACAATGATGTCTCCCCTTGGAATAGAGCGAAAAACCTCATTCAGTCGCATGTAGAACTCGTCTTTGATGTCATCTTCTGCGTCTTCGGTTGGAGCATAGCATTGAACTACCGTAGTCCTTCTTAGCCTGGTACGTAGGCGCACGGTAATAATCCTCTCAGAAACTGGTGACCAGCTAATGAGGCTAGCCCTGGCTTCTTTGGTGAGTATTACGCCAACACCACTCCTACGGCTTTCAGTTTCATTTCTCCCAGAATATAAGAAGGACTCGCCATTTGGGCAGATATGTTCCCCCGCATCGGGCCATCTGGTCTCGCTCAGTCCCATGATCTTGATTTTATATCGATTCATCTCGTTGAGGACTTCATCCAGCCGTCCCTCAGCAAGCATTGTTCTCACATTCCATGATCCGATTCGTGTCCTTGTTCGAAAAGCAAAGGTCGTCGTCGTGTTGTCCATCCGGTTCCGAGGCACTGTTTGCCGATTCGTAGCAATAGTGTTTTTTATGGGAGCGGGTTGCTAACCCTCAGCCCAACCGACTTAAAAGCTCTGTTTTGTGGCGCAGAGAGCTCGCCATTCGCCCCTCTCCCGTTAGCTCCTTCCGAAGAAGTACCCCAGGGGGCACCGCGGGGAGGTGGGATTAGGACTTGCTAACAGGTCTGCTTGGTGTTTGATTGCAGTGGATCTCTTCGGATTTTAATAGAAGTGACAAATCGGGTGTCACCACTTTCCGAGATCTTTGTTAGCCGTTCGCCCCCCTTTTCTTCTGCATCTCTCATATTTTGTACGACAGCAAGCATTTTTCCTATTTTAGCTTATCTATATGTATTGTATTTTGGTTGTGTTTGCTCTCTATGCGTTTTGGTTGCTATAAGGGTTCTCAATTTCACCTTGACTAGATAGTGGTCCAAGCCACAGCACAATGTTATTGTTCTTACGTCCATGGCCTCTCTTCTCTCTATTAAGACGAATTTTACTTGAATTGATTATGTATTAGTTACCCCGTCTGGTGACTGCTACGTCACCTTATGAATATTTTTGTATGGGAACATTGTTGAACTTACTACCATTGAGTTTGAGTTTGCGAGATCGACCAATCTACTACCATTGTCATTGGTAACGTTGTGTCGGCTATGCTTACCAATGACTCCTACTGCACATGAAAATGGATAATTTTCCATAACTAAAAATCAAAATCGCCCGCCTGCGTTGCACACTCTGCACGTCCGCTCCCAGCTGGCCTGATCGAACCATTCAGTTCACACGACAATTGGAGAGTTTGGCTGGGTCAGAAATATCTGAAACAAGGCGTATATGTCCGTCGTGTACACCGAAAGTTACCGGAAATAAACTTATCAATGTTTTTAAGGCCAATGACTGTTACATATACAATCGTACTTATCCGAGTCCTGTTGAGGGAAAAAGTCGAAGTGAATTTATTAATCTACCAACGAAATGTCCAAACAAATCTATAAACATGCTCTGTAATCAACGCGAAAGTTATAAAAACAATTCATTATTGATATCCTTTAAAAGAATCCTTTTGTTTTAAATATTTTTTTCTTTGTTGTTTAATCTGCACATATCGCAGATAATTCCCTTTCAAAAACTCCACATATCATCAGTATTCGCTCTTTCTGTGTGTAAGGATACGTCAGAAATACTTATATGTTCTGTATCTATATTTCTGATTATAAAGCCGCCATCTGGCTACCTTAGTCCTCGTTGATGAGGGCTCACGATAGAGGAAACTTAAAATCCAGCCATTCATTTCAAGAACAATTTGTCTGCTCATAAAACAAAGCCTAGCCTTTGGCGAATCATACATGAAATTACAAGGGCGCAGAGAGGAGCGGCAGGATTTCGAGTTTGTTTGTATATAGATGTGTATACTCATCTACATACATACATATATACATGGAAAAAACAAAAAAACTAAAAAGTCTTCAGAGAGTTTTCATCATCAGAACAAATGACCCGCTTGAACCTATACAATGTTGACTTACCCCTAGATACATCCATCCATCTCAGCATTCTTCATCCCGTCCGCCGACGGGGAACGGTGGGGGTTGGACCGAGTATCAGAATCCTAGAAGCGTTATTTGTAGCGAACAGAAGAAAGAATAATGACAAAAAGGGTTGCATGATGAGGGCGACATAAAAGTATGTCAAATATTATGACGAAGGAAGGATGTTGGTTGCTGGGAATGATACACACCAACAACAACGGGAACAGCATCCCGGCAGGACAGGTAAATATTTTGGCCTAGTGCCACTCGGCCTAACTGTGAGATTAATACCTGAGGAATCCTTTGTGTTACTTGATGACAAAGACAAATATGAAAGATATGGTTTTAAATCCTATTCAGACAGAACTAATTGCAATTCTCACCGTTGACAAGGGACTGCAAAGGCATGAATTTGTGGATTAGAACGAAAAAACACAAATTAAAAAACAGCACACCCCCTCCCCACCGTTCCGCACTTAAGCAATTGAGCAATGCGATGTAAAACCTCAATAAACTCTAATAATTAAGAAGTAAAACAAACTGTAGAAAAGTCCTTACAACAATAAAACCAAAACACTTGCCCAGCACTGTACACAGGACAGACGAGTATAAAATGTTTGCAACGGTGATTCCATAAGGACACCACAAAAATTGTTCACTTCCTTCTTCCTATTTGCAATAGCGTCGTTGCTTGTATCCTTTTGCCACACTTGCCGCCTTTGAGTCCTCATTGGGGTCGGCGGTGCGAAGGGAATTTAACTCTAATTTCCTCATATAACTAGTAGTGAAGCGGTGGTGGGGGTATCTTTTTAGAGGACATTAAATAGAATTGTCTACATCCGGATTGGACATTCCCGGTAGGTTAGTTGTTAAGTCCTTCAGGCTGTTTTAGAGGCCCCAGTGTCGGAGAGTCATCATCAGTAACCACCAACTACCAAAACTAGGATGAGCTCCTTTTCATAGATGATGTTTTAAAATTTTAGATTTATTCTGTTTATGAAAACTAAAAGGACACCGACGACAACCTTTTTGTGGACATTTTATAAATTTCAAAATATGACGCGGATACCAGGATCTGTTAGCAAGTGTATTTATGTTCAGGAATTTTTGTTTAATGAACAAAAGGTTCAAATAAGCTGCTCCTCTGTAGTAAGTTAATTTTGACAAAATTGTTTTCGACTCCTTGGGGGATATAATCCGTATGGCCGTTGACAAAAAAGGGTTAACATTTCGTAGAATAGTTGAACTTTTATACTTATTTTATGTTTGCCGCTATATTGAAGGGATGGTCACTAAAAAAACTTATAGTTCAATTGGGGTTGTAGAATATACATACTCAGAGTTTAAGTGGACAATGCCGGATTTTGAAGAAGATTCTCAATTAGGACTGAAGCGATGTCAGGCAGCTCTAGGAATATATATTGTCAGGTATTACTGTGTAGACAGTACTTATCCAATCTAAATGTATTGAAGGCAGCCGCAAATATCTACGAAATAAAATAAAACTACAAATTTTGTAATTATTTTATACTTTATTTAATAATGGAAGTAAAAACAAAGTCTAAGCAAGGTCCTCCAAGGTCTTAAGTGAAAATCTATTCGAGTCCAAGTCAATATTTACCAGGAACATTGATTGGAACATTACTTATTGACAGTCATTTAGGGCTCAAACGGTGCTCAGCTCTACCCAAACAACTTGGCTGTACCGTAAAGCGACAACCATCATAAAACAATCTACATAAGTTATAAACTCATTGCTGAGTGAATACTTGCTAAATGCCGCACATGACGAGGTATGTGCAACTTAATGGGCGATCCTTGGATATATGGCTATCCTATCACTTCTTCTTTCAATCTCATACTAACATCTTCAAGTGGTGATGAAAATGAGCTGTTCACATTCAACGAAAAGGTGTGGAACGAAGGTAGCCTGTGACATATCCCGGGCTTGCCCGCTAAAGAAAGCTCGATGCACAGAAGACTTTAGTGCTTATTGTGATAAAATTCTTGTTGGTAAGACACTGCATTGCGATTTAGAAGAGAGAATAGGGAAGTACAGGACAACTTGTGAAGTCCCCAAGGCTCTGTCCTATGCCTACTCCTGTACTGATGCTAAACCTCCTTCGAGAAGTGTTCGCTATCGGGTTCACCAATGACATGTTGAAAGGTGAGTCGACGAAATCAATATATTCGCGAACAAAGCTATATGGGATATAAAAGTACAGAACTGTTATAATACTAGCGCACAAAACCTAAGGAGTGCTAATATGTAAGCGGAAAAAGTGGAGACCTTTAGTGATTAGCAAGTGCAAAAACAAGACAAGACTGATATACTCGTAGGCTTGGTCTTGGTCTTGTTATTGCACAGTAAGTCTTGGCCTTGTTCCTGCGACCATAGCTAAGTCTTACTTTTGGTCTTAATCTTACGAGCCTAGCCTAGTCTTGGACTTGGTCTTATTCCTTTGAGATTAAAAATATTCATGCATAGTTATTGTACTTTTTAATTTCCCAGTTTATAGTGGTCCGAAAATCGAAATCAAGTCGAGCCGTTTTTTTGTTTCAACGATGAGGAGCCGATCGAAACCAGGCCCGCTTTCAGGGGGCGGCAAATACAAAAATCTCGTCATCGAACTCATTTTTATCATTCACTCCTATTTGTCTTCATTGTGCCATAACAATTCCAGGTATTAATCTCCTTAAAAAATAAGGCAGTAAATCGAAAACATGTGAAGGTTCAAACCTCTTAAGAAGGATCGATCTACGAAAATAGTATAGGATAAGTACAGAGAATGTGAAACTAAATTCCCAAGAGAGAAGTCAAATTTATTCTGTATATTATACAGATATTCGAATCTGATAATTCATAAAATTTTAAACATTTTGACTTCTAGTTATGGAGAATTATCCATTTTTCTGTGCAATGGTAGTCATTCGAAAGCACCGCCTACACAACGCTACCACTGACAATGGTAGTAGGTTGATCGATCTCGCCAACTCGAACGCAATGGTAGTAAGTTCAACAATTTTCCGCACAAAAATATCCGTAAGATAACGTGGCAGTCATCAAATTGTCTAATTGAGAGAAGAGGGGTCACGAATATACTGGATGTAGGAACAATTAGAAGAGCGCGCTGTGGCTCGGACCACTATCTTGTCAAGGTGTGTCTGATGACACAAATATTGAAGGGCTGTGGAGTACGACAAAGGGCGCAATATATTGACGGCTGCGGAAACGAGCATCGGTTATGTCCAAAGTAGCTCGCAGAAAAAGCAGGCAACAGTAAGGTGCTGTACCAAATCACTAAACAGCTCTCGGAAATGCACTCTACTAAAAAACATGCCGTTAAGAGTGCGAATGGAAGACTGCTGTGCAGCGACGAGGAGCAACTCCAAAGATGGAGGGAGGGAGGGATTACTTCTTCGCCGCCCTGAATGGTACACTTACACCTCAGGAAAACAGCAACAATGCACAGCCAATAAGAATCACCACCCGGGCCCCATCCAAGACGGAAATAGTAACCGCAATTCATGCAATGGCCAATGGTAAAGCAGCTGGAAAAGATGGCATCCCGCCAGAATTGTTAAAAGCCGATTCAAGCCGCAAGCTTGAAGTACATAATTGCATTGCATTGCATGAATGCGTTGACAGATCAAGTTAACACTGAATATTTTACAGATGTCAGGCCTACTAATGTGGCACTACCTTCAATGCATCGCAGTGTAATGCAACAGTTGTTTAACTTTCAACTTTTACGCGTACAACGCATTCAATACTTTGTCAAATTGATCTTGTTTTTACTGCAAAAATATTATTAGCTCAGATTAATTCAGTAATATATTAAAAATGGTTTTTAATAAGTGATTCAACACGAATTCAACATGAATTCAAAATGCATTTAAGTGCCGACACGCAACGCATTAATGTGCCAAGTCCATATAATATAACGCATGGCAGTAAAATCCACTCAAGTATTGCAATGCAACGCAACGCAATTATGTACTTCCAGCTTCATAGCAGATGCACTTCAACCAATCCTGGAAATAGCATGAAACACCTGTACCTTTCCGGAGGATTGGACGGAAGGTATCATAGTCAAAATACCAAAAAAGGGGGACCCGTAATAGCAACCGACACGCAAAGAACATAAATTCAACCAAAATGCGATATAGATACGCTAAAACTAGAATTAGGAAGAACTGTAGAGTCGCAATTGAAGAAGGAAACCAGAGCTATCGGAAGTAAATCGTAAGGACGACAAGAGCAAGGGTGGAAGTCTTAAAGCAAAAAAGAAAAATCGCAGACAAGTTTTGCAGAAAGAAGAAGCAGGAGGATTTTACAGATACAGGAAGACTTCAATGAAGGAGAGAATTAGACAAGAGTACAAAGGAACTTGCCAGATCACCAATGAATTTCATCCAAGAGCGGGCATCTGCAAAAACATAGATGTGAACCTATTAGCAGACCCTGATAGGTTAAAGAAAGGTGGAAAGAATATTTTCAGAACCTGTTGAATCCTACACCAATACTAACCGAGAATCCGCAAAGAGAGACATTTGTAATTGCTCAAGATAATATCTGTATAGAACCGCCAGTACTGGATGAGGTACGAGAAGCTGAAAAAAGGTAAAAAGGCAAAAAATCGCCAGGCGCCGATGGAAAGAGGATCGCAACTACATATTACGAACCTCACCCGAACTCATATGCAGCATCTCGGAGGAAGATGTTATACCAGATAACTGGAAGAAAGCGGTTATATGCCCAATATACAAGAAAGGAGATAAATTAACCTGTAAAAACTATAGAGGCATTTCACTCCTCAGCACCAGCTGCAAAACCTTCACAATACTTGTGAAGCAAAAACTAGAGCCTATAGCGGAGACCCTAATAGGAAAATATCAAACTGACAAGCGGATGGTCTAGACCCTAGGCTTTTCAACCTTGCTATAGAATGAGTGGTAAGGAAAACGTCAGTCCAGATAAGTGAATCAATGTCTGCACAGTGGGTACAATTACTTGGTAGTGGGGAAGACGTTAACATCGTGGGAAGGTCCTTTTTGGCAGCAAAAGACGCTTATGTCGTTTTTAAGAGGCGGCAAATGACATAGGCCTGAAGATAAACAAACAAAAAACGAAAGAAATGAAGAAAAAGAAGAAATAACCGTAATTCGGCCAGTACTGTGTTATGTCAGCGAGACGTAGACTATGATCCCGGACATAGAGGAACGAGTCAACCGGTTTGAGAGAAAAGTTCTCAGAAGAGTTGCATGAAATTTTTGACGACCTACAACTCTCTACTTTAATAAAAATTAACAGAGTTTACCCGGCCAGGTAATTATGGTGGAGGACAATCAAAACGGCTTATAGTATCAGAAATTTCGGAAAGTAGGTAGGCCGAGAAGGAGATAAATAGGCTCTGTGACGGCTGATGCAGAGGCAATGCTCAACATCCGGAACTGGAGGCATGCTGCAAGGGACCGTCAAACTTGGAGAAATGCCCTAAATGCCAATGCTCGATTTGTAGTGCCATTGGATGGATTGATAGAGAAAATGGTAGCGTTCTTTCGCTATAAGATTTCTTTACACGTCAATCTTTGTTTTTGTAGTCCAGCGCCTAAGTTCATCTAAATATTTGCTGTTGCTCCAGGTCTATCTAAAACCTAAGTTTTCAGATTAATAGAAATAAGTGTATTAAAGCTTGCCTTAAACGTCACTCCTTTTTCCATGCTTGAAAGCAGCAGGATATCCTGGTGGAGTTAAAAATATATTTATTTTAACTCTACCAAATTTTAAAGGCAGCAGCCGCCACTATCAACTATAATAAAATGCAAAAAAAACAGCAAGGTAAGTCTAAAAAAAGACTATGTAAGAGTCTCTTGATTAAATGCTGGGTCCTATACCATTATTACTAGGCAAGTAGGGCTGCCATCGCCTAAATTGCCGAGGCCGGACAAAAACTACAAAAAACCCGGACAATTGGGTGAAATTAAGTTATTTCCCCGGACACCAATTTAAAAAAAAAAAAAAATAACGAATACGTTTTTCTGGCGAGTTAAAATCCAACCGGTTACCAACGAAGGGCTAGCAATCCTTTCTGGCATTAAGTTGTTGCTATGAAACCTTCGACACAACGTCGGACTGGACAGAAACTCGGGAAACTTGGGGCGAAGATATCTAGAATTACCCGATTTATGACTAGGTTGAATAGTTGAGTCGAGGTTGAGTTTAAATTTCGACCACCGAGTTGACGGGAAATCAAACCATAACCTCAAATTTTTGGGTGAAATTCTCAGAACAAAAAATTGTTTAATCCTGTGCAAGCAAAAACAACGAAGACAAAACTAACGCCAAAGGCGGACTTCACGGATGGTATACAAAAAAAAATCACTTCAACCCAATTACAACCAGACCAGCGTGTATGAGGCGAAAAATCTTCTCGACCCAGGTAGGAGAGCTGAGTTGGGTTGAGTGGACCCAGTTTCAACTCGCCTTGCGTTTGCGTTACTGGGTTGAATCTGGCTTTAACCTAGTCATAAACGGAACGAAACGAACTAAGAAGAGCATTACACAAAGCAAAAAAAGCCAGTTTTGGGAAGAAGAAATGAGAGAAATAGAAGAATCAGCAAACTCAAATGACACAAGGCATTTTTACACAAAATTAATCAGTAACTTAAAGAATTTAAACCAAGAATCACGAGTTGCAAGTATGAAAATGGGGATGTACTACTATACCAAGAGCTGCAGAAACGTGCCTTTCGAGTACCAGGATGAAATCTTTTTGAAATGTTAATACTCACAACGACCAAAAGAAACATCGTGGTCTGCCTGGGTGGAAGTAGTGCCCAAATTTAGTATGTCCATTTTCCGGAAAAGTTTTAGACCGCAACGTGACCTATCGAGTAAGAGCGGGGAATTGCCCTTAACATTTAGTAGTTACGGAGTAAAAAAAATATGTTGGTCTGCCTGGTCAAATCTGGCGCTAATGTCTTGGCAGACCGCTTTCTATGTTGTGTTTTTGGGATCGCAACTGACCTATCAAGTAAGAGTTTCAACTGTGGTATAATCTCTCGCAGCCAGTATTTCCGAGCCCCTACCACATCCAAGAGTTCAAACGCATGGTTCATTGCCACCTTTTTCAATACCCCGTACCTTGATAACCCTTAACATATTCCCCCCATTCTAAGCTTACTGCTACACATTGCACCATGACATGACAAACGACATGACGGACTGCTGGTACAAAGGGTGACTTCTGAGCTTAGCACTGCCCCATAAAAAAAGACCTTCCATTATTTTAGTATTTAATTACTACTTAAACCTTAATAACTCCTATACCACCTGCTTGGTCATTTTGATCTGAAAAGAAGTCGGTTGGACATTGAGTGGTGTGATAACTAAAATCTTGGCTTCCTTAAACGACTGGATTAAGTCCTCTTTTCGTTTCGCATCGGTGTACGTTTGATAACTGAATTGTCACTGGAACTTTCAAATAAAGCGAGAGCATTTTCTCCCACGCCGAAGTTTGCTTCGATGCGGACTACGAGTCATTTTTTAACTAAGATTTTTTTTTAATTTATTGAGTATCATTCAATTGATCGGGTTACCCCTGACTCAAATAGTGCCCGGGTTTTACCCGGACATTTTTCAAAACCCCGCCCGGACGGCCCCGGACGCCCTCCAAACTAGGACAAATCCGGGGAAACCCGGACGGATGGCAGCCCTAGGCAAGACCGAAGCCAATATCATGCCTATTATACATAATTCTGGTATTGTTAAAGTATTTTCCATCACCAGTAAAATGCTAAAAGTATGTAAAGTAAACATCACTATCCTTCGGTATCATATTATGAGTTATTGATTTATTGATAAAATTATAGCTCCACGGAACTCCTATCCTTATTCTCAATACACTTCAAAATGCTGAAAAATTCTATGAAATAAAGACATTAAACGGCGGCCCTTTTATGTAATACAACCGTTTTACAAATTGACTTAAAAACCAAAGGCATCTCCAGCAGACAGCTTCATCCTTCGTGATCCTTAAATTCCAGCACGTTTCGCATCACTTATCACATCAGTCGGATTGATTGATTCCCAAATATTTATCTTCAGACATTTAACGACGTATGTGCTAAACCTAAAGCTGGGAAGCGAACAACTCGAGGCGGGAGAACAATTTTTTTTTAAAAAACAGATCCTTGCAGTCAGCCAGGAGCAGGACTGCTCTACTCATCGCCCTCCGCCCGATGATGAAGGAAGGAAAATAGCAACGATGGGGACATGAGGGATACGTTTTGGGAACCTTCAGGATTCACCCTATGAGAGAGGAAAGTTTAAATTCTCGTGGCTACACACAACCCTTCAGATAGGAATTTTCTATATGAGTTCGACAAAGTATGGGAATTCATTTGATCGCATCAAAATTGAGATAAAATTTTCGAAAGCATAATAAAGGAAAAACGGAACGTATTGTTATATCCTTGATAGGGATGGCAACATGATACGTACATACACGAGGTAGAGACACAGACACACTCGCAACACACAAGTAATGACAATAATATAGTATGGGGAAAAAACTCGATGCCATTAAGTCTTTAATGGGGTTCTTGTCTTACTAGAAAATGTAAAATGCTTTCTAGAGAGAGTATGTTTATATCCTTTTCTATGTCCGCCGATAATTTACCGCCGTTTTTCAATCCCCACCATTAAACATGTGAAAATGCTTTTTACTCCCACACCGCCTTGCGACAATTTATTGTCTCCTCAGTAAATTTTCTGAGAGAAAGAAGAATTAGTAATTCATCTCTTACTGGCTAAATAAAGTGGATGTTGCCAAACGGGATAAATATGTGGAATACCGCAGGGCTCTCAAGTGGACAAGGGCATTTAATTTATGCGCTGAAAGTTAATAATTTTCTTTTTAGAAATTATCAAACTTTTCTCTCAAGATGTACTCCTTCTCCTTGGCTAAAACAGCTCGAAAACAGGAAATTTGATGTAAGCCCCAAAAGGGCTTTGGGACTCCTTTTCACCTATGCTGACTCCTCTGTATATATGCATATATGGCAATATTCCAAATACATAAATATGTACAGGCATAGATGTAGTAAGGCATACGTCTATTTAAAATAAGAGCAAATGTACCGAACAAACATTAATTGCTACGAAACCCTTCGACACGGGCTCACATTAACTCAGCCGAAGCCCATTTATGTCAGTACGGGAATGATATACAAAAACGTAAGCCCATCACACAAACACAGACTGAATAAATGCCATTAATTTAATTAATTCTTTAATTAAATCGGTTATATTCCAATTCCACATATCTTCCAAAACATCAATTTGTATAACCTTTAATTTTCAGCATCCCACCCCCTATCCATCCCGCACACAGCCTCACCCTGCCTGCTCGCATAATAATTATGTATGTGTTTATATATACATATATGTGCCCACTCGATTTTTAGTATATGAGCATATGTACGATGGCATGGCAGGAAGTGAAAGGAGCACATTTGAGCCTTTTTATGGCCTGTATAGGCAATTTTCATTCGAATATTTTCTTTGGTGTTTTCAACGAAATTATGTTTTATAAATGTTGTTATTTCAGGGTGGGGGAGGGAATAAGATAAGAGGGGGACGCATAAATAAAGGTGGTTCTTTTAGAGGTGATGCTGAATACGGTAGAGATGGTAGTGTAAGGACCCCTTCTACAACCCCCAACGAGTTTTTTTTGCATGTGATTTAAAATTGGGACAGATAGGGCAGATCGGTCCATGCGTTATCATTGAAGGTATCGGTATGCACAATGTAGACACACATGTGAACATATGTTTATGGGTTTTACTAAAGAAAACGACGGTTTATCAACTGTTGCATTCACCTCGGCAACTAAAGATTCATTACTTTCTTATCAATCTTTACAAAATTTTAAAGCTATGGTTTCAATGATTGGATGAAATCATCTATATCTATTTACCTTCAATTTCTAAGTAATTGGAGATTACAAGTCCGATTTTACAAATTATAAGTTCAAGATACTTTACATTCTGGTAATGCTTGAACCTTGCCAGAATGCTACAAAATTTGTTAACGTTATGGAAGGGAATCCCCTATAGAATTTTTTTGGTTTTGATTTTCATCTTTTTTATATTGCCCGAATAGTCCCCCCTATACTTTCACTAAATGAAAGACAAGTGTCATCTGATACTGACTTAGATCAATATCAGGTGTCTGGATGCACCTTAGTGCAACACTTCTCCCCCGGTGAGATGATCTTTCAGAAGAGGTGTATTGTGCACAATTCTTTTATTTAACCTGCGAAAATATAGCACAGCACTTCAACTATTCAAACAATTTCTTATTTATAGATTGTTAGAATAACGATAGGAAACTTCGTTTACCCCAGGTGTACTGGTATTTGCACTAACTTCAGAAGGTTCAGGTTTATGTGCCATAGATCAGTCTTTCTAATAATCTACAAATAAGAATAAATTTAAAAAGTTGGATTTCATATAACCCTAAGCTACTCTGCTGAGATGAGGGTTTGTTGGGGTGGAAGAATATGATGAATTAGTGCTGACTTGATATTAATCGTATCAATTTCAAGACGCGTAATAGATTCCATAGAGTACTGCGTTGGGTGAGAACTAAGAACGAGAGCTGCAATGGGTGGGGATAGCACTCTTACCGAGTAAACTTGGTTACTCCGCAAACTTTAGACGTCTGTATACAAAATAGAATGAAATGAAAAAATATTTGAAAACGGAGCGGCTGTGGATTTACAGAAACCCACATATATGTTATCGATCTAAGTCGTCATTAGGTAAAATTTGAGTGGCCCTCATAAACTTGAAAACCTCAGTTGCAGTTTCAGTGTGCTTGTCCCCTAACCATTTGCATATCACCCTGTGTTTTTGTAACCCTTTAACCTATTTTCGTGAATACGGATCGGTGTACGCAGATTGCGATTCGAACGATTCCCTCCTTCTCTCCAATACTATATTTTGTTCTAATTTTGAAATATCCTGGAATGGATAAAGTCATATCTTAACCGAAGAACACAGGTTGTGAGATTTCTGTGCAACAAAATTGAAGTAGCTTCCTGTGTTACTCACCTAGGTCATCGCTTCTCAACCTTTTTAGTGTCGCGACACCCTGAAGGGCCAAATAATGAAGTAACTCATTAGAATGGTGGCTAACCTTGAGTAAATTCACCGTGCTAAACAAAATACAGAAAGTACAAAGATATGCGTAGTTATGCATAACAGGAGCACTTCGACACCTAAAGACGCTCTAAATGCTATGTTATTTCTCCCTCCTTTGAATCTTGTGGCTGAGGAAAGCGCAACCATCGCGGCCCTTAGAATAAAAAAATCTGGTTTTTGGTCTGGAATCAGAGGAGGACATAAAAAGGTGCTGAGCTCTGTAACCATTCCCACAAAAACGGTTCTAGCAATACATGAAGCGGCAAGGCGACAGGAATCGTACTGTCTACATATTCTCAAATAGCAAAGCCCTTCAATTGGAGGGATCTTAACAACTGCACAGTGGCCAAATTAACCTGGCCCTCTTATGATATCACGTGGACCACCTCATTATTGAGCCTCGGGAGACAAAACCACTCAGATATAGTTGGAGTGCTGACCGGAGGCTATCTGATAGGGACGCATGCGGTCGCTTATGTCTTGAGACCTACGATTTTTGCAGAAGCTGTAAGAATCCGGACGAGGAGGAAAGTGTACTACTTCTCCTCTGTCACTGCCCAGCCAAGTAGGAGGAGACTAACCACATTTACTGGTTCAAACCACTCTATTCTATATCGTTCCGTTGATCGTTCATGCCTCGTGTGTGTTTTGATCAGTTTCATTTTTTTTTATGAGCAGTAGGTTCATATATTGAGCTCCAGTTTGCTCTTTGTTCATTCCTTCCACGTTATATTTTTTGCCTCTGTTTCCTCTTTTTGACTTTATTGTAGATATCTTGGCGTTAGGTTTCCTGCTTATTAAGAGGTCAGATTAAGGTCAGAGTCTATTTTTGCGTGACAGTAAGAACCCACGTCAAGCCCTTTGGATGGGTGGCGCGCAGGTATAAGAACACGATCAATTGAGGAGTGACTTTTCAAAAGGTCTTATTTCCATTTTTTACTTTAGAGCAAATTTCGATGGAATCCAGTAGCAAGGCTAAATTATCACCTATTCACGTTAATAGGACGAAAGAAAAGTCCTTCGTTCCTATAAAAAAATGGATACCAATATAGATTTTTTTATCAAAACCAGCATATTTCCACGTATGAAATAAACGGTGTATTTAATTGAACAAAACTTCACATTTCCTGCGTGAATTTGTAGTATTTTAAAAGATTTCAAGCAAAAGACTTTTTAAAAAAAATGTAATAAAGTCATATTTCCTATGGAGGTCCATACAAAAGGTCTTATTTCCAAACGTTTCAAACAAAAGGGCATATTTCCAAACTATTTTTTGTTTTTAATGAAGTCGCACTTACAATATTTTTCATCTACCACTGTAAAAATATAGTTATACTAGGACAGACTATATTGATGCAAAAAAAAAAAATAATTTTGCATGTTTTGGACGTACCACAGAAATTTGCGGTTTCTGAAAATTTAATCTAAATGGAAATAAGGCCTTTTGAAAAGTCACTCCTCAATTGCGTTGTTGGTTACTCCACCTGGCGACTACCAGGTTGCTTTTTGAATATCCTTATGCTGAATATGACCATATTTTGCACCATGACAAAGTTAATCAGTCTTAATTCATTATCATTGTGGTGTTCGCAAACTAAATTTTCCAATTGTAGGTTGAAATGCTCTTTCCCGTCCCTTTTTTGCATCGGCATTTCCAAGGACTATCTTTATTTCATGATGAGGGCAGTTTCTGTATACTCTTACTTAAAACTTATGAAACAATCGAAAATGTAATCCCCTTGGAATTTTGAAAAAACGCAACTACCTCTTTATATGAGACAAGAAACATCTTAATGTGAAAAACGTTCGTACATTGTGACCCATTCATTATTTTTAAAAAAATAGTAGCTTTTAGATATGCCAATATTCCAATTATAAACCGATCTTACAAAAAATTTCAGCAATGTTAGTAGATCGTTTGTTGCTCAAAAAGTAATTAGCCGATCTTGTTGAACATTTCCGGGACTACATAAACACTATCTGTAAGAATGTTCAGCCCTCTATATCCAGTTGTTTTCGAGTAAGGTGAAAGTAACGTAATTTGAAAACTTTGGAAGCTATTTGCAAGACCACACTTGCACCTAGGGACTTCTAACAGGACTTATTTTTTAGAGAATTTCATAACGAAGAGCTTTTCCATATATGCATATGCATATGTTACATTAAAAGTTAGCAGGAACAGAGATATTGAAAGAAATATAAAAAAGTTCCAACCAACTAAATTGCGTGCTAACTTAAGGTGTTAAACTACATCCTAAAACCAAGCGATTCCAATAATAATCTCGCCTATGGGCCAAAATTGCCATAACAATGCCTCGCCGACTAGCCTATACCATGAAATTACCGCAGAAAAAAATACACAAATGCAGTAATATTATCTCAACGACCAAGATTTGAATCTTGTTGACCATCTTGTGGACCTAGGTGCCAACGAGTTTTTTGTCTTTATAAAGAGAAGGGCTAAAGAATTCGGCGATGTGCGGGTCACTTTACTGTTCACTAGTCTATCCAATCATGGAATACGCTTGCACGATCTAGGATCTTCGAAGTAAGCAGCAGCAGGATTGAATCAATTCATTAGAGATCTCTTCATTTTGCTCTGAGAAATCTGCACCACCCGCATGATTATCTCAGCCTTCCATCCTACACAAACAGACTCAAGATTTAGATCTCATGCCTCTCCTTGTAGGAAAACAATGCTTATATGGTGCTTTTCCCTAGATATCCTAAACGGAAACCTTAATGTAGAATTTCTATCGAACAGAATCAAATTTAATGATGAAATTCGACATACTGGACATAAAAAACTACAAGGAATACAGGTACCGTACGGCCTATCCTTTTTGATAATGTTCCTGAGTGGAGGAAGTTCTGCTTAATTTTGATTGAATCTAATCAAAATACTCAGAGTACCGTCTACAACGGTAACTTTATAGATAGAAACCTACACATCCAAACAGTTTATATAGGTAGACAGCTACAGAGAGGGGGAGCAGAGAGCTCACATCTAAAACCACATCAACACCCATGACAACAACCGATGACGTCACCCATAGCTATACTACTTTAGATCACTTTCTTAAGCCTAACCATCATTTTTCATACAGTCTTGAGATATTCCACTCGGTTTATAGTCCACCTTGCTTTCGTAGATTATGAGAAAGCGTTCGACTCGGTCAATAGGAGCTTTATATGGCAGGCACTACGGCGACGTGGATTGCCTGGTAAAATAATAGAATTGATAAAAGCCCTATATAACAATTCCAAATGCAGAGTTCTCCATAATGGAAAATTATCCGACAGCTTCGAGGTGAGCTCAGGAGTACGACAAGGATGCCTACTCTCGCCTTTACTATTTCTTATAGTAATAAATGACATCCTTGTCGGCGCTCTAGATAGTAGAACAGGCGGCATACAATGGGGTTTGTTAGACCGCCTTAAGGATCTCGACTACGCAGATATCTGTTTGCTGGCCCACAGACAATGCGGATAAATGCAAACACCATTGAACGGACTGCGCTGAATAACCGTGACATGGAACTGGTCGATAAATTCTGCTACCTCGGTAGTATTATTACCGAAAATGGTGGTGCAGAAGAAGATGTCAGTTCCAGAATAAATAAAGCACGAGGCGCATATGCATGCCTGTCCCGCATATGGAGATCAACGGAGATCTCAACTAACACCAAATTGCGGCTGTTCAACTCCAACGTTAAGGCAGTTCTTTTGTACGGTTGCGAAACATGGAAAGTCGCCCAATTCATCACAGGGCGCCTACAAGTCTTCATCAACAGATGCCTGCGTCGTATCCTAAAAATCCGCTGGCAAGATAGAATTTCAAACGAAGAACTATGGCGCCGTGCCGGCCAAGAAAGGATAGACGACCAAATCAGGCGAAGGAAATGGAATTGGGTTGGCCACACCTTGCGACGCGAAAGCGAAAATCTAGCCAAACAGGCCCTTGACTGGAATCCGCAAGGTTCCCGTCGAGTAGGAAGACCTAGAACAACTTGGAGGAGAACCCTACTAGAAGAAGCCGCAACAACTAGGAGATCCCGGTCGGAGCTAAGAGCTGTCGCGCAAAACAGAGTCCGCTGGAGGGCAACTGTTTCCGCCCTATGTCCCATGAGGGATTAAAGGAGCTTAAAGAAGAAGAAGTATAGTCCACCTGCGTAAGTTACCTGGCTCTTTCAATAAAAGTTCAGCGAGAGATCAGTTCTTTCACCAATAATTTTCTTCCATTTTTAAAATACAGGCTAGTCATTTGTTAGTTAATGCTTCACCGTTGTCGAAAGTAGTCATATAAATCAACACTTTTGGCAAAAAATCATCACAAATGACGAGGCACATGCCGACTTGGCTGGCTTTCTAAATAAAAATAATGGGAGCTATTGGAATTGAAAATCCTCAATTGATACTTCAACAACCGTCACACATATAGAGTGAGGTGCCACATTTGGGCCGGCAAGATGGGGCTTTCTTCAAGGATGCTAGGCACAATGCCGCAACATTTCTAGTGATTGATCCGAATTGAAACCAATAAAATGCAACAGTATATCAAGAAGGAAAACCAGCGAGCCCTTACATGAAAAATGATAAAAGTGTGTAGAGTTTTTATTTTCATGTGCTGGGTGACAATTTTCGGCTTCCTTTGGTGTTGTTTCGTTACATGAATAACAAATTTTCCCAATCTATATAACGAATTAAAGTAAAGCTTCTACTTCCTCTTAAATAAACACACTAAACTTTATCTAACGCCTTTCCCATAACAAATCTCCCCAAAAATCATCGTACGGAGGCCGACAAAGTCTTTCGAACCCTTAAAATTTTGCTGTAATTGAAAAACTAATAGAAAGCAATTAAAACAGTAAACGGCGTACTAGTAGCTGCCCGCACTTATCTCGGCAAATGATCTCCAAATAGTTTTACGTACATATTATTTCCCTGAACATAGTCTAACATATGAGGACGGATTGACCCATCCTCGGCAAGTGGCCCTTCTTGTATCATCCTATACGCCTTTGCCACCACTGCAGATGGGGCGAAGGGTAGTTTTATAGTCAACAATATCTAAACGGTTCATCTTTGGCCAATAAAGCGAACAAATGGTCATAAATTATGGCTTCCTCACTAGTTTTTGTATAGCTCGCAAAGAAAAGGTTCAACTGGGGCAAAAATTGGAAACATTCTCGCAGCATGCAGACATATAACGAGCTCGAAGATACCAGTCTGGATCTCGTAAAAATACCCATCTTTTTAGATTTGCAGGATTCTGCTCTTGTTCCTGGACATTATTGCTAGAAATTTATCGAAGTCAAGTCCATTGCTGATTTTGAGATTTATTTACTTTTTCGGAAACTGCTCGTATATGATTCACATCAAGATGGTTAAAGATAGAGAGGAAACGTGAATTGAAACTGATTCGTTGACCTCTGAGCTGTTAACGATGAGATCTGAGCAAGAAAGAAAAAAGAAAGGTTGTCCTCGTCGTTTTAATTTTCTACTTCTTCTGGTGTTGTTATCAACACAAGTCGCCTTTCTTTCAACAAGAGTTTGGCCAACCTGAAATTTGTAAGCAGTAGAGATTAGAAGTAAGTTCTTTGGTACTGCCTAGAGTGCAATATGAACAGGAAGTTCTAGTCGGAAAGCTAAAAGAGAAAAATTTTAAGAACAGCCAACCCAGCAGGTAGTTTTATTCCACTTGAATAGCTGACTGACTTCAATATATGAACAGGAGATGACCTCCTCCTTTATTATTACAGATGGTATGATAAATGGCGGGAAATCGCTGTAAAAATCCATTCCGTTGCGTGGAAAAGAACCACGGCCTTTTGGGATAGTCGTCAGTCATCTCAATGACTAGGCTGCCGAAGCTGCTAAAAGAATTGTCGCTGCTGCGAAATCGTTACAACAGAACGAAGGCTTTAGCGTTTTATTTGACGACAAAGTGTTTTCGTAATCGTTGCTTACTTGATATTAGACCAAGAGCCCAACATGACAAATTAATTGAGTGCCAGGTCTACTCTCTGAATCTAGGCTTAATGGGTTGAAATTATGCTTAAAAATATAAATTTAATGGCAGACTGGAAGATTTGCGTTAATTGGTATTGTTTTATACGCTATTTATTAGCTTCACCTGTCACTAACTATGTAAAAAGGTTAAATTTAACGGAGTTACCAGTTTGCGATTGAGCTGAAATTTTGCTCATATGTATAGTTCGCGTGACAATGCAATCTGACCATTTTGAAAAAAATCAAGATGGCGGTTGGAAGATGGCTGCCGAATTTTGCAATTGTACCCCGACCACCGACATGGGTATCAAATGAAAGGGGATGACAAATAGAACACTATTAGCTGTGTGGAGTCATTCCAAATTCAAAATAGCGGCCAACATAAAATGGTGGTTTATCTTTTTCTTTACAACGCCCTCAGTATGTATATCGTTTATGACGCCGCACAGCTAATTGTATTCTACTTGTCATACCCTTTCGATGAGAGCTCTATTTGGTTGTAGTATCTATCGCTGGAGATTGTCATGTGTATTTGTAATACGTTTTTCGTTGTCGTTTGATGTTTCGTGGAGACTTTCCTTTGCAATGGTCAGTCTGTGCCAATTCTCTCTTCCAATTTTGGCGTTTAGGTCTCCACCACCACCTCCACCACCATCTTGATGTCATTTGGAAGGTATCGTGTCATATGAGTGTTCAACCTTATAATAGAAAGTGCCCTTTGTCGTGTCCAATTTCTCCCCCGTCTCCGCATGTACATACCTTTATGATTGAAAGGGTGCAGCTTTTCGTTCGGAGTCGTATAAAACGTAGACGTACACTGATTGGCTTCTGTATTACGAAGCCTACTCCTAAAAGATATTCCCTTCCGAAGCCTGTAGTTGCCAAGGTCCAACGTTCCGTCTCCTATTCATCTGATCTCTTGTAACATTTATATCTCTTCACTTCGTCTTATAGTGATTTAACTGCTGCAGTTCTGTACATACTTTGCGTGTTCCTTGTTAGGAAAATCATTTCCAGGTGCTGCTGCCATAGTCGTTGCCGTTTTTCCCGTCCGTTCCGAGGCTTTGCTACGGGTTTCTTAACGGATGTGTTTTACAGGATCCGGTAGTTAGCCCAACCCGCCAATCCCATTACCAGGAGGTGAATTATACTCCATCGGATAAGGTGGCCCAGCTATATTCCCGGGCACTAGGTAGGTCCCTCGTCGGTTGTTTAACCAGTAGGCAACAGCGAGGAGGTGACGGTACGATTTTGCCTCCTTTGATCGGTACTGCAGAACCGCAATTGAAGAAAGAAACCAGAGCCACCGAGAGTACTTCGCAAGGCTAACATAAGCAAGAATGAAAGTCATAAAGCAAAAAAAAAAAACAAATATCAATGAAGGGAGAATTGGAAAAGCGTACAAAGGAACTCACCAGATCACCAATAAGTTTTTGCAAAGACATAGAACTTATTAGCATACCCTGCTGAGATAAAAGAATGGTGGAGAGAATATTTTCAGAGCCTATTGAATCCTACTTTCATAGTAAACGAGGATCCACATTTGTATTTCCTCAAGATAATGTCTCAATAGAACCATAAATATTGGATGAGGTACGTGAAGCTATAAAAAAGCAACAAATCCCCAGGATGGACCAACTGTTGACCTTAAAGCAAATTTTGGAGAAAACCTGGGAAAGGAATGTAGATGTATACCAGATATACAGTCAGAGTCAAAAGTGACTTAACACCTAAAATTTTTATATTTCACCCTGGATGTCTTGGTAATGAAACCACACAAATTAACGACTTATATATCTTAAAATATTCTTTGATTTATTAACATAATAATCTCAAAAAAAATTTTTTTAAATTATAATAACAAAAAAATTTGCAGTTGCAAATTTGCAAATACTCCAAAATTCATGAGTCAAAAATAACTGAACACTTAGAATTACATGTTAAAAAACCTAACGAAACTTAACTAGAACTTAACGAATCTTAACTTTAATATTTTGTATTGCCTCCTTTCGCTTTTAATACATCTTTAAGGCTATTTGGCATGGACTCTACTAATTTTTTTGTCACATCCTCTGTTATTTTTGACCATTCTTGAAGAAGTACCTCCTTTAATGTTTCTTTACTACTAATTGGGCGCTTGCGGATTTGCCGGTCGAAATGTTCCCAAAGATGTTCTATCGGGTTCAGATCGGGTCATTGGGGGGGGATGGTCGAGCTGCTTAGGCGTTTTGTAAAGCAACCATTCTCTCACTAAGCGCGCAGTATGCTTAGGATCATTATCTTGTTGGAAGATCCATGACCTAGATAGCTCTAATTTTTGCACACTGTGAGCTAAATTATTCTTCAAAATGTCCAGACAACTTTCTTTGTTCATTATATTATCGATGAACACGATATTTCCAACTCCTGACGCTGCCATGCACCCCCAAACCATCACAGATCCTCCACCATGTTTTACAGAACTGGAAATGTTTTCTTAGCTCTGTATTCTTTGTACGCCATATCTTCCGGCGTCTTTTTTGACCAAAAACTTCAAACTTGCTTTCATCACTAAATAATACAGTCTGCCAAAAATCAGTACTCTTACCATCATATTTTTTTGCGTAATTTAAACGTTTTATTTTGTTAACACTTGAAATGCAGGGTTTCTTTCTAGGGACTCGGCCATGTAAACCTTTTCTACGTATGGTAGAAGCACTAATTTGTTTCCCAGTTTGGATCGTTATATTTTCCGCGATTTCCACAGCAGGTTTTTTTTTACATCTCGAACAATCTCCCTAACTTGTACAGGAAGTAATTTCTTCGGCCTCCCAGTACGGGGTAAATTTTTCAATGTTCCTTCATATTTTAATTTGTCTATTATATTTTTTACAGTGACATGACTTCTTTTAACAATTTTTGCAATTTCACGGTAAGACTTCCCTTCCAACGATAAATTCAATATAATTTTTCGGGTCTCCAATTGAGTTTCGGTCCTCATTTTACAAATTCACGCTAAATTCACTAGAATGTCCAGAATTAAAACTTTAAATGCGCAACTGAATAGTTCTATAAAATTCCGTTCGGTATTTAAACAGCTCTAGTTAAGTTTCTTTCGGTTCTAGTTAAGTTTCGTTAGGTTTTTTCACAATCTCCGGTTAAACTGTCAGTAAACTTTCAGTTTCTAAACTGATAGTTAATTTAACTGAGACCGTAAAGTGCCAGTAAAAAAATTTCATTTTCACCAACTATGAGTTAACAAACTTGAAGTTAAAGTAAAAATGTACTAGTTTTCATATATTTACAGTACATCAAATGTCAAAAGTGTTCCTTTTCATTAAAATACACTTGTAAAGTGCAAAAATGTCAACGCCAATGTGAAACTTTCAATTAAATTAGTTAACCAGGAGAAATTCGTCCGGTTAAATTAACTTCCAGTTGTAAATTAACTGACAGATTGACTCTAACTAGAGATTGTGAAACGGCATTTTTAACTAACTGCTGGTTATTGTTGCAGTTAAAGTTTAACCGGAGATTGTGAAAACGGCCCTTAATGGGAAAAATGAGTTTCATCATAGGTAAAGGTCTAGAAGTAGAAGTCGTGATAGATCTAAATACAATAATAACAATAAACCATTTTGTTGGTTTCATTTTAAATTCGGCGACAAAGCTACTCGAAACGTCTATACTCCCATACTCCTCACAACGAAATTTAACTCCCTTTATTAAATTTTATTCTAATATTTCAAAACTTGCCGAAAAAGGTAGATTTTTGGACTGAAAAACGAAACTTTTTTGTACTAGTGGGTGAGTTTAGTGGTTTGAACTAGGAATGTTCGCGAATACGAATTGGTGAATGCGAATGTTTAAGAATAGTATATTAAAAAAATTTAATAAGGACTCACTTTTTTATTACTTACAATAGAATATGAAAAAATATTAGAGCAATAGATCAGTGCTATATACAGTAACGATATTCTTTCTTTTCATATTTAATAGTCAAAGTTCAAGGGAGGAATATTATATTTCAGAAAACAGCATTTTTGCCGTCTTTTCTAACATGAGATGATTTCTAAAGTCTGCAATAAAATAAATAAAACGTCTGCAATAGAAGGCCATGTGGGGACAAAATGGCTCTTTTTGCCCTGCAACGATACATTTTATTATGAAATTGGTCACCTATTAGAAGTTATTTTGTCAGCTTAAAAAATTGTCTCACGATTTGAAAAAATTTATTGATGCTGAACAACGTTGACAATGACTTAAATGAAATTTATTTTCATTTTTGTAGCCACATGTTAAATATCTATATAAATAAAACAGAGCCAGCTGTCATTCCGTCTGTTTGTCCGGGATAAACTCAAAAAGTCCTGGATTGTAGTAATTTTCTCCAAATATATTAAAAATAACCTAACTTACTTAATAGGCTATTTAAATTTCTAATTAGTCCCTAAAAGAAATTATTAATAACTTTTACTTCGTAGGCGAGGGGGTTGGTGGAGGAATATTTTTGTTTACATATGAAAAATTGGTTGTGAGATTAGGTTTTTATATTTTTCCACGGTAGGTATACAGAAACAGAAGGTAATGTAAAAGGGACGACAGCTTCGAATACCGTAAAAAATGGGCGCCTGGTGACGTCAGCCCTAATGCAGAAACAAAAACAACAGCTTCGATTTTATACATGGGAAGAGCCCCCACGTGACGTCAGCACTAAAATACGGTAAACGGTCTTTTACATTACCTTGTTTCTTGGGAATTAGAAGTCCCCTCAACGCTGGTACAACTGATAAAACTAAGTTAACATCGTGGGAAGGTCATTTCTGGCAGCAAAAGAGCCGGAAAAAGAGAAAGGCCTGAAGAAAAACGATGAAAAAACGAAGGTGATGCAACAATAAAAGCAGGAAGCTTTAGGGGGCCTCGGTAGCCTAGGGAGTAAGGCGTCTAGCTACTATCCGAGAGGTCCCGGGTTCGATTCCCGGCCAAGCCCCACGGTCCTTCGCCTTTTCCAATTTCCCACCTACATAACTTTCCTTCTTTCTTCTTCCCTCTTTACATTCCTGATTCCTCTTGTCATAGCCTTCCTTAGCCCTTCCCCGCTCCGCCAAAGCGCATGTCATCGGTTGGTTGATGAGATTCAACTCGTTTCAGGAGGCATAACACTCCAGTGAGTTGTTTCTCGGTGCCCCGATTCCAAAGTCGTAATAGTAATGGTTGGAAGTAGGTGGACTGAAAAATATCGCGGGTAGGTTGTGGCAGTTCCTTCCTTCCCCGACTAGAGCTGCTGTTCGACATTGCACTCTATATGAAGATAATAGATTGTCGACAGTATAAAGGGTCTTCCCTGAGACTCTAGTCTTTCACATAAAAAAAAAAAAGCTTTAGAATGGGAAGACATATAATTTTCGAAGAGCTAAACTTGGAAGTAGTCGATAAAACAGTCTACCTTGGGTATACAATCACAAAAAGAAAATATGCCCAAAAACAAATACTGCACTCAAGATTTGTACACAGAAAAGCCAAGCTTTCGCTCTACAAAACAGTATTACGACCAGTACTGTGCTGTGGGGGCGGGACTAGGAGACGAGTATTATGACCCAGGACATAGAGGAACGAGTCAACAGGTTTGAAAGAAAAGTTCTTAGGTGCATAATAGGCCAAACGAAGGGATGGAATATGGCGAAGGAGATGAATTTTTTGACAACCCAGATGTCTCAATTTTAATAAAAAACTGGCCACGTAATCAGGATGGAGGACAACCGTATTTCTAAACGGCTCATGGCGACAGACATTTCGGGAATTAGACCAGTAGGTAGACCCAGAAGGAGATACTTAGACTCTGAAGAGAGGCTTCAAAGGACCGTCAAACTTGGAGAAATGCCCTAAAGGAGGCCAAGGGTCGATTTTGGCTGTAACGCCGTTGGATGGATGAATGTTAGGCTATTTTCGTGATTCTGTGAGTATTACAGTTTGATTGAAATTTTTCGACTCGCAATACGTAGCTTAATCTGTTGTGATATCAAGGGCTTCGCCGAAACGTAAAACGAATTCTGTTCCGGATTTTCCCCACCGTTGAAGGTAAGATATTGTGTATGCCTCAATCGATGTTGGAAGCAGTCATAAGGCACAAACTTTACTGCCCGAAATTCCAGTCATAGTGCTATGAACGAACCTTAAAATTATATTCTCCTCTTTAACCAACTCTCGAATATCCATGTAAAGATTTTCTAGCTGTAGCTTATATTATACATACTTATACCTTTATTTTGCTGTTTGGTAACTCAGTACAACGTTACCAGCCTACATAATTTTTTTTTTTTTCACAATATGCTCGCTCGTCTTGCAAATGGTAAATCCAGGAGCAGATTAACCAGTCAGGTCTCACCAAAGTTGGGAATATTTGACGATTGTTAGAAACATAAGATCACCAGAATTTTTTGGACTAAAGCCGTACTACTTGTCGTTTAGTATTGCTGGGATTGAAAATATTCCATAAGCTATTTATTTATAATTGTCCAAAATCATTGGGGGAAAGTAGTAAAGTAGTATTCACCCTTCTTCTTTTTTTATGTGGCTCAGGAATCACCCTTTGTACCACTAGACCGTCATGTCGTTCAACTCACGTAGCAATATCTGGTAGTAAGCTTGACCTGAAAGCAGAAAAAGAATGGGAAAGGTTAAGAGTAGTCTGGTGGATGCATAAAGAGATGGCATTGAGCCTCGCGTTTGAACTACTGGGTGTTATATGAATGCATTTTTTTTTACAGCCGGGTGAGTCACAACCATCAGGGCTAGCGAGAGACGTCTTTTTGGAGTGTTATGGCTCCTAAAACAAGGGAAATCCCACTAGCATAAAGGCTCTGACGCCAACAGTACCAGACTACCAGGTGCACAAGGGGGTGCACCGACCGCTAGATGGAGACCCCACATAAGCGGAAATTTGGTACCCTATTATTAACCGGTTAACCCGGCAGGATGCCTTATTAGGGCTTCTGTGTGAACTGAACATGATCCAGGATATATCTACCTAATTTAAATTATTTTTTAAAAATATATTTCTACCAAAATATTGTGTTTAGGAAACGAAAACTGACCAACTGTGTCTACTATCAATGTTGATAACTACCTCCAACAAATACGAACATTTTTATTTAGTTAAATTTTTTTTTTATAATTTTGATTTATGAGTAAATCACCCAATTTTTTGAATTACTTTAATAATATTCTACCATTGAAAATTTTAAAACCACCACAGCTTTTAATTTACTTTAAAACATTCAACAAAAAAACTCTGATAATTAAGTTACATAAGCTTCAACTTCTGCTTATTAAATGCAAAATTACCTTTTTGCATCGTTTCGTAATGAAAACATGTAATTATTTCCACCACCATTATTATCTACTGTAAACCTATATAAACCACGGCAGCTTGATTTGCGTTTGGCTTTTAGCATGAACGACACACTTTTATCATGACTGCTACGATTTTGTTCGGGTTATTTGGAATATTATAGCAGTTTTTATAAGTTAAATTTAATTCGTTTAGACTGACAAGTTGTTAATTATATTTTGCAATGGCTGTTTCATCAAATGATGACAGCGACGGAGATAGAACTTCTGAACTGAACTTCTTCGGAGCCGTCCACATGTTCGACCCCCATTGAAGCATTCACCAAATGGTTCATCTCCATCACCATTTGGTCTTGGTTTTCCTGGTTTTCCTCCTAGTGATTTCTCAACAAAGTCGGCATCTGCTAAACTTGATCTGTAACTTCTGTTAGATTGATGATCTGCCGAAGTTACCAGGCATGCCAGAAGTCAAAACTGTAAAGGAAAATAACAAATTAGAAATTACAGACACATCGAAATTTCCAGGAGGAGAGGAGTCAACTACCGAAGAGGAGGAAGTTAGCGAAGAAAATATGAGAAAAAGAAAGTGGAGAATTGCACTAAATGGTGGACCAGTATGGTTGAAGAGATTCAAGTATCTAGGAACTTTTGAAATCAGGGAACTTAAGGCATATGTACGTCGATAAGACACCTTTGCTACATGTGCAGCCCACTTGGATCCTTTCGCTAAAGGTTCAAGCTTGAGCAAAGTTACTAGCGAATACCTTGCAAGTCGCATTATTCGCACTGTCCTCTCTACCATAGGGAATGTGTTGAAGGGCCTAACTATATGATAGCAAAGTTCAACTTTAACGGATGTCTGCGTGTCCAGATATCAGTCGACAAATAGTAGTAGTTTCAGGCTAACTAAAACTATGACATATTGGGTTATTGCAAATGCGTGAGCTGAAGGACTACTGCAGGACCCCCTCATCGCGCTCTGCACTTCTTACATGACAAAGCTTTGTAAGCTGTAGTTTCTATCTCGAAGCTTCTCGAACTATTCCATTCCATTGGCACTGGCTTATTATTATTTATTCTTAGAACTAAACCTGGACCCAATGCCCGTATTGTCCAAAACCATTCCTGCCACTCCGGACTTCAACAAACTATTCAAGGACACGAACTCTACATTGGTAATGAAATTTCCTATGGCCTAGCGGGAGTAGGCCAAACTCATCATTTGTTGGTCCGGAACCTCCTTGCAGCTTAGCCACCTGCCCCATAAAATTATTTTTTAGTAGGGGTTGGGTGGACCTCGTATTTTGTCATTAACCTAAACCCAAATAAGATGTAACGTAACGTAAGCTAATCCAGCCTAAGGCACGAACATGAGTGTTTATATGGCACCGACCTAAAATGATGAACAAACTTAACCAAAATTCGTTAAATTCTAAAATGTTACGTCTCTTATGTTTTGTGCCGTTAGAATCGTATAAAACGTAAGCAGGTAAACGCGTTAAACCAAACTCCACTTCGTTACAACACTTTATTTAACACAAATATGATTCTCGACAAAATGCGTCTTCCTAATGACTGTGTCTCTTTCTAAGTCTCATATTTTAGTTTACTTCAATAGAATGTAAAGCATTTGGAAAACCTCGTAGTTTGAAGTAAAACAAGTTCAGATAGGTTCAGATACCACATTCGGTCATTTTGACGATAGATATCATTCGCCCCGAATAATTAGCCCCATTCTTTAAAGCCATCCAGCACGGCTGTAGTTCTCCTGGGTCCCTCGTGATAAGCTATATTTTCCAATTCATAATGGTCGTGATTCTGCAATTTCCCTACACGGTAAGGTCCGAAAAACTAAATTGTGTTTTCTTCACTGCAACAAAGGTGCACTCCTTATAGACTCTTGCAGCCTTACGCTTCTTATTGCATTTTGCTCCTATTCTTCTGTTGAATCTAAGTAATATTTTGTTGGGCTTCTCGTCGTACCATTCCTTGCACGTTCTGAAGTTCATTTAAAATATCGGTCCTTATAATGTCTTGAAAGTCAGGTAATGCTTCGAACTTCATTTCCATGCCAGTTAAAATACAAAAGGTCGAAAACTTCGTACTTCTTGTTGGGGTATTATTTATAATTTCTTTTACTCGATCAACGTGGTTGTAACACCCTTTTAGCTCCGCGATTGATAGTTTGGTAGTATTAGTATCAGGATGCGATTTATTCTTTCTATCTGGCTGTTCCCCTCGGGACGCTAGCAGCGATCAACGAATGTGGACTGCTTTCTTCTATGAAGTTATTTTGAAACAGATTGGCTGTAAAAGCCGTTCCATGGTCCGATATTATCCTTCTTCGATTACCAAAAATAGATAGATAATAAATGGACTAAAGCCTTTCTAAAGCTAAAGTGAAAGGACGTACGTCAATCCCTTCGCTCTGAGGGCTCAAATGTGAAAACGAATTATTGACTATAATAAACGTACCTCGTACTAGTATTCGTTAATGTTTCGTTAAACGTAATATAACAGTGTCTTGCGGGACCTGGATCCCAGTTGACGGCGTTATAGTGACAAAACCCATTCAGACTGCAATTCAAACAATGTTTACTGCGATTATTATGGTCGGCTTACGGTGGCAGATACGTATGTCTACTTTCATTAAAAAAGTGCGTCGACCTACGTCGATTGTAGTTCAGGCCTAAGAGTTGCCTGAGGTCTTCATGAACTGAGGTCTTTTAATATCTCTCTTATAGCTCTTAAATATTG
The DNA here is from genome assembly GCA_949987705.1 of Thereva unica. NCBI lineage: Eukaryota > Metazoa > Arthropoda > Insecta > Diptera > Therevidae > Thereva > Thereva unica. The sequence goes on along the minus strand of OX465284.1, from coordinate 29,999,360 downwards.
GTCTTCCTTCCGCCCTTGTTTAATTCGGTAGGCTAACGTATCGAAAATAATTGTTAGTAATGCAATTCTGCTCTACGCATCTAAGTCTCTCATTTTAGTACAAAGTATTTTAGAAATATGGCCCATTTAGGAAATCTCAGTGGGACATCTTCAGTTTTCATTATCGTGGCGAAGGCATTGCAGTCGGTTACAGTCTTAATCGTCCGTCGCAGAACGTAAACTCTCCATTTCTTTAGGGCGTGTACTAGGTCGAGTATTTCTGCCTCGTAAGCGTGAAAGCGTTATTCCCCCAGGCTTGCTTCACGACTCATATTCATATATTGTACTGGATGCAGCTGTTGATTGTCAATATCTCGTTGCAAGAGAATAGCTCCGAATTCGTCCTTACTAGCATTAGCATAAATCTCCGTATGCGCCTCTAGTTCAAATAACTTCAACACTAATGCTTTTGCCAATATTTCTATTTCTTTTGAATGCATTTTGCTGCTCGGTGTCTAATTTAAATATGGCGTTCTTTTTTAGCAATTCCCTGGACAGCTTTGCTATGGGTGCATTATCTGCCATAAATCTTCTGAAGTAGGACGTTAACCCCACAAACCTTTGTAAAGTTTTACTATCATTTGGATAGGAAACTCTGTTACTACTTTTGTCCTCTCCTTTGATGGTCGTCGTTTCTGCTACACATCCCGTGTCTTTTCCAGTGAAGAGGGGCTCATTATTTTTAGTAGCCCACGGGGTCGAATAACTTAGGACGACCCTATCCATCTCCGCTTCTCTGCTTCCAGCGATATTTGGAACATGAATCGAAATATAGCTGCCCCTTATCGAAATAGAGCCGCGCTAGCTATCCTGAGTTTGGCTTAACATATACACATTTTCTATTCAGAAAACACCTATACATTTGACTAGAGTCTAACAAAAACTAAATGACTTTCAATGTATTTAATTCTAATAACATTCGCATCCCTCTCCGTCAGCTTCATTGTACCCTCCCAATACTGACAACCACAGCAAAAAATAATATCTCCTCAAAATCAAATATTTTCCTCGTTTCCATCATACCCAAAAAAAACACACCTTAAAATATTTATCACAGATAAAGCAAACACACATTTATCACTGAAGGAAATCACATTTGGAACATTGCAGACAATACCGTTCCTAATTGCATGTCCCCTAAAGTCGGTCCGAGCGACACCCCAAGCCCAAGGATAATATGTTAGAGGGCGGCCAGGAGCAAAAAAGGAACAAAAACAGATAAAATTAATATCGCCCAATCATAAAAATTTATTCAAATGAATTTTTTCATGTCCACGATACCCACTCGCAGGACGTTTTTTAAGACGTCCCAGGATCCACTCCCTGCGCGCATCCTGACAGCGAATGAGGCCCTGCTTGGCCCCGGCCTCGGCCTTTCGATTCCTTAAATGAGAGCCGATGGGAATAAATTCAGGAAGGCGCTATTTTTTTCTGCCCGTTAATTCTTATTTATAACTATCTATCTAGATACTCGTTACTCCCGTTACAACTACTGCAGCTACTATGGACAGGGAGAGAATAACGGAAATTCTAGGTGGTCCTGGCGGCGGTGGGACGGGCGGGGTGGCCAGGGGTGGCAGGAATGGTGCTGGTAATGGACCATCTCTCAACTTGGTGAGTGCTATTGGCTCTTTCCATTCCTATATCCTTAAGTTCGTCGTTGTACTCGTTGTCGACAGCGTCGCTGGCGCCCTCTTTTCCACTTACCCCGGCAACCCCTCCCGACCACCCCTCATAACCCCGAGGTCGGAATAAAATATTAAATGAGCTGGAGATTAAATACAGAAAAATTGGATTAAGGCAGAAAAAAAGCGAAAATTTATAGAAAAAAGTTCCGAGGATGCTTTTTTTGTTAGTCTCTCTGCTCGTTCCGGCTGCTCCTGCTCTTAATCTCTATAGATTTTTTGTGTTTTATGGATATAATTTTTTATCTTCATTAGTCCCCTTGAACTAGGGTATGGGGTTGCGCGAGACCATTTTAGTGGCGAGTTGAAGAAGCACACTGTGTATATATAGCCTTAGAGCGAAATTTACATTCTGCTCCTGAATGTCCTGTGGGATGGGGTGTGGGGGTGTTTATGCTTAACGACAGAAGGAATCAGTTTTTTTTGTTATTATTATGGCTGTAGCTAAGGGATGCTGGTTTTATTTCATTCCGATATCTGGTCTCGGCTAAATGCAGAAAAAACTACGAACTTGGCTGCTTTAATAAGTAAGTAAGTAAGTAGCAATGCTTTTACCTCCAATAAAGCCTGCAATTTTAACACCAAGGTTATATAAAGTCAACACTTTTTTCGTATCATTTGACGCACCGTGTTTTAAATTATAAAAGTTCCTTAAAACGTAACTCCAATAACAATAAGCTTATGACTTCTTCCGGCAAAATGAACCCTACTTAGGACTTAACAATTTGTTCGGTC